>CM077351.1:62767916-64158441 GCA_039655645.1 Ammopiptanthus mongolicus | reverse complement strand
AACACTTTCTTTCCAACAACTCTCTTCTATTGGTTGAAATTCATGTGGGTCATACAAAATTCAAGTGGGGACCATTATAAATTCATGTAGGAAAGAAACAGTATACAGAAACTTAATATGTTAGTCACTCAGGTTTTTCATCAAGCAAATGGTGTGTATCAGGATTAATATTTTTGAAGACCAAAGCAACTATCATCAAAGCAACTACATAATCTATACCATAGTTTACAGTAAAGATCAATCAATCTATTTACATAACATACAATCCAAGCACAAATGGACGCGCGACGAGAAGAGATGAGAGAGTACCTGAAGCCACTAATTAAGGCAGAGATGCGTAGTGTGACAGACACTAAGCCACTAAGCCACTAAGCCACACGCGAAAGACAGAAGGAACGGGGAGAGAGACACCTTAGCAGTGTGTTTTTAACAAAACCCCCGAAAAAGCAGAAATGAACTTCCAACTTCTTCACTCTCGAGCTAAGTAGTCGCACTGAAGGAACAATGAAGGAAAACAAAGCTTCTATCAAACGATTATCTTAATCAATCAAAGCTTCTATCTGTGCAAAAACAAAGAAGGAAAACAAACCTACCTTTAGAATTGAAACAGGGAGGGTTGGTGAAGAGGAGAACGAAGAAGCAACTGTAGTCTCGGTTATAGTCTTCACACTGTGAGAGCCTGAGAGTGAAACGGGGAGACAAAGACGGGCCAACGACCGGAGTTCGAGACCGAGGCCAACGGCGATGGGGAGAGAGAGAGAGAGAGAGAGAGAGAGAGAGAGAGTGAGAGGGAGAGTTTGTCTTCGCAGAGAGTGAGAAGAAAATGGGGGGAAGCTGAAGGTTTAGGGATTTAGTTTGGCGACCGAATATTTCGGTCTCTAAAAGCGTCGCAAAACAAATAAATGATTAGCTACCGAATCATGTTCGGTCGCTAATGTACAAATATGACCGTTGAACTTGAATTCGGTCTCAGATTCGGCAGCTAAAAAGTCAACAAGTTTGACCTTTAAAATTATTGCTTGGGCGACCGTATTAGCTACCGACTTTTTGCGACCTCGAAATTCGGTCGCTAATACCGTAGCTAAACGCCAATATTTATTAGTTTTTAGAAAACTAAAATATGGTAGCTAATACGGTCGCCATTGGCGACGCAATTATTTCGGTAGCTAATTTCGGTCGCTAAATACACATTTTCTTGTAGTGATCTTCATTCTTTCATTATTTATTCTTCAATCATTTGAAGTTATTACGCAGTCTTTTAGAACTTCACATTTGATACACTCGTCTGAGTGTTTGTGAAAGACTTGCAAAGTGTAATCTTTTTACAACTTCTCTCAAACAAACCCGTATGAGCCTGAAGAGGCAAAGTGTGCAAACAATACTTGTCTGGAGCCTGGAGAGGCTAGGTATGAAAACAATACTCGGTTGGAGCCTGAAGAGGCTAGGTGTGAAAATAATACTTGTCTGTCCTGTAACCTAAATCAGTTATAGTGAGAAAACTTGGTGCTGCCAAGGACTGGACGTAGCCTCATTGTTAAGAGGTGAATCTCTCTTTCCTTTAACTCTTTAGTTTGATTATTTGTCTTAACTATCATCTAACTAAAAGGGTTTATAATTGTGTTTATCAAACCTTTTTTTTATCTTGCATGATTGTGTGTTTTCTGTGAAAACCTTCAGACTAGTTATCAGTCTGATTGACCTGTCTGTGTTTACTCATCTATCATAACCCGTCTGTGCTTGCGAAAAAGTTTTTAAATTCCGCATAAATTTGTCAAACATCATTCAACCCCCTTCTAATGTTTGCATCTGTCTATTTCAATTCTCAGTAACAGAGTCGACCAAGACTGTCAGAAATCAGTTGTGGAAGTTAGAGAACTCCAAGATTCACACGGATTGGAACTTCACGAGGATCAAGGACTTCACTTGGATTGATGACTCATCAAGGACCTATTAGTGAATGTTGTATAGGTCTATATAAGCATGTCATGTAACAGAAGAGGAGAGTTGAGAGGTGGAGAGATGAGAAGAGATTAGGAAAGTGCATAGGAGTAGAAATAGCTATCTTGGGGTAGTTCTTGCAGGCATGATGTGAATCACATGAGTGTACAAGAATAGACAAGATAGGTGGAGATTTCTATTGTAAAGCTTTGAATCTCTTTGTTCAAGATAGTGAAGTTTGGTTGCTTTCTCCCGTGGATATAGGTCGAATTGACCGAACCACGTAAAACCCGGTGTTCATATTTCTTTACTTGTTTTTCGATTGTTCTTTGAGCTAGTTATTTGCATTTTTCTTGGTGTGTTTAGTTTTCTATGTGAAAGGAAGCTTTGTGGCCCAAATTTCACAACAAATGGCGCCATCTGTGGGAACAACGAAGCAATGCGGTGGAGAAATCAAAGCAAGAACGGAGAGGAGAAAGAGCAAATCAAGAACTGAGAAAAAGAAGGAAATCGATTGGGTCTAAAGCCAATAAAGGGAAACTAGAAGAAGCAAAATAGAAGCCTTTGTAGAAAAGGAATGGTGGTTGTGTTTTGTGCACAGATCAGGTGTTTTCAATTTCTATGTCTTCTAGTCTAGTTTCAATTTTCTTTTGCTTGGCAGTTGTGTAAGCTTTCCTGATTGGAACAGGTCTTGGTGATGGTGTGTATGGCCCAAACCAAGTTCTGTGGCAGGCGGTTGCTGGAGGTGCACGGGCTCAGTGCGACGGTCCTATGCGCAAGCAGCGATACTTCTTAAGGCTTGCGCGAGGTACAAGACATCGGCTGTGACGAAGGAGCAGATGAAGCATGAATGAGATACGCGAAGGGTTTCATGATGTCTCATGGTGGTGCTCTTCTTGGTGCTTCCGGAGAAGAAACAGTAAAAAATTGAAGTATATGTGGAGAAGGAACAAGATCAGGGAAAAGAAAAAGAAAGAAGCCATTTTTGTTTGTTGTTTCTGGTCTGGGAAGAAGGATTCTGAGAAGACAGAAAAGCAAGGGTTCAAGTTTAGCTTGGACATGGTTGGTTTCTTTGAAGCAATGGTCATAAGTGGGAGAGCAGAAGGAAGATCTCATATTCTCGGTGTTGGTATCAAGGTGGAGTATTCCATTCAAGGTGGAGTGTGAAGATTTGTGATTTAGAGTCAATGTGGAGAATTGTTGATAATGACTCAAAATCACAAGTTTCTGTCAATAATTCGGTAAGCAGATTTGAGCTAGCTAAGCGAAAATGTCATTTTAGCTAAGCGAAAACAGAAGTTTCCACATGTATTCGTTTTTATCACAATTTCGCTAAGCGAATGGTATTTAGTTAAGCGAAATTGTCAGTAATAGAGTCGACCAAGACCGTTAGAAATCAGTTGTGGAAGTTAGAGAACTCCAAGATTCACATGGATTGGAACTTCACATGGATTGATGACTCAT
This sequence comes from Ammopiptanthus mongolicus, assembly GCA_039655645.1. Classification (NCBI taxonomy): domain Eukaryota; kingdom Viridiplantae; phylum Streptophyta; class Magnoliopsida; order Fabales; family Fabaceae; genus Ammopiptanthus; species Ammopiptanthus mongolicus. Next base: position 64,155,039 of record CM077351.1, on the reverse strand, counting down.
CAAGGAGCTATTAGTGATTGTTGTATAGGTGTATATATATACATATCATGTAATAGGAAAAGTGAGAAGACTTGAGAGAGAGAAGAGAGATGTAATTAGGATCAATGGGTTTGAGAGAAAATAGAGTATGAAAGATATACTTGGGGAATTGTTGTATGTTCATCTTGGGATGAGACATGGTGTATCAATAAGGACCAAGGGTTCTTTATTATTCTCTTGAATGAACAAAGGCTAGGAAAATAACTTTTGTTGATTTCAATCTGTACCAAACATGCTCTAAATGGTTAAATTTGATCTTGAAAATTTTGGAGGGCCATGGCCCACTATCCTTAACCACTTAACATTGTAATGATTGTAGTACATAGACATTTAAAAATCTATGACAAATATTAAAATTTCGAATAAACAACTTTTTTTTTACAAACACAAATTTATTCCATATCACTCAAAATGAGTTCAGGAATACATGTTGGAATATAATCAAAGACATGGTGAGTGGCATACAATCTTGACACTCTAGCTAATGAATGAGCGACATGATTTGCTTGTCTCCTAATAAAACTAACTCCATAGTTTTGATGATTTTTCAGAATATCCTTGCAACTTGCCAACATAACTCCAAACTCAGTGTGATAGATTTTGTCTCCATAGACCCCATCTACAACAACCTTACAATAAAGCTCAAACGCTATATTGGCAATACCCAAACCTTGCGGCCACTTCAATGCTTCCAGAAACCCCAATACCTCAGCTTCCTATACCTATGGCACGCCCCCACAAAGCTACCATTGGCATCCCTCAAGCACATACCCACACCGAACCTTCCTTGCTCCTGAAACATAGCTGGGTCAACATTGCATTTGAAATCCCTTGGGCATGGATTCTCCCACCGCGGCCTACAATCATGACTATAAACATTTGGCATTATGCATGTGTTTTTGTGCCTCACATGTTCCCACTCACTGAGGAAGTCGCGCGTTAGAGAGACCAAGATAGCCATTGGTTTCTCCACTTCTTCCCAAACCTTCTCATTCCTCCTTCTCCACAAACACCAAAAACCCATAGCTGCCTCTGTTGTCTTTTGACTCGGTAGACAACTCAGTAATTTCAAAGTCAACTCAGTTGCCCTTTCTACCTCCAAGACATGGTCTTCTATGGAGTGCTAAAGACCCATCTCTTTCCAACACTGAACAGCAACTGGGCATCCATAAAAAATATGCCAATCATTCTCCCCATATACCACATGTAGGACAATTACCAAGGCACTAAACCCCTTTTCTTTGAAACATGGTCCTTATCGGTAGACACCCTCTAGCCATTCTCCAAATGAGAAGTTTCACCTTCTGGGGTACCTTCAAACTCCATATGCTATTCCAATCTCCAGGCATCTTCAAATGACCATTGTCAATTAGTTTCTCCATTGTATGATAGTATGCAAATTTCACTGAGACTTTGCCGTCTTTGCTTAAGTTCCAAACCAAACTATCATTGTTGTCCAGATTCAGCAAGGGTGTTTTAAGAATAACCTCTCTGTCAGTTGCTTGAAATATTTGTGCCACTAATTCCACGCGCCACTTCTGAGCATTGTGGTCAATTAAATCCATTACTTTCAGCTCCTCTAAACTAACAACTGGGATACTCGTAACAAAAGGATTTTCAACTCCATATAACCAGGGGCCATTCCATACATTCACTCTCCTTCCATTTCCCACATGCCACCTCATACCCAATTTAACCGTTACCTAGGAAGTGTAGATGCTACGCCAAACATAACCAGGATTGTGACCTAATCGGGCCCCCATAAAATCCTCTTTAGGAAAATATCTGGATTTGAAAACTCTATACACTATAGCATCTTGGTTAGTTGCAAACTTTCAACCCTGCTTCCCTAGCATAGCTAAATTAAAACCATGAAAGTGACGAAAACCCATACCTCCATATTCCTTTCTCATAGATAACTTTTCCCAACTGAGCCAATTAATACCTCTTCCTGAACTTCTTTTAGATCCCCACCAAAAAGAATTAATCATTCTATGCATCTCTTCCTCAAGAGAAGTTGGGATCATAAAAACACTCATGAAATAGGACGGAATTGCTTATGCTACTACTTCAACCAACACTTCCCTACCAGCCTTAGAGAGATGCTTACCAGACCAATGCTGATTTTTCCTTCAAATTCTATCCTTTATAACTAAACTCTCTCTCTCCCATCCGCCCTGAAGAACAAGAAGCAATCATCTGCAAATAAGATGTGGGTGGTGATAGGAGCTCCTCTACACACTTTTATACCATGAATATCACCCCTCGCTTCTGCTCTTCTGATAAGTGAAGTGAGACCTTCAACATAAAGAATAAAAAAATAGGGTCATAGTGGATCACCTTGTCTGAGGTCCCTTCCTAGAGTTATTGGCCCTACTCGTTCACCGTCCATCATCAATGAATATTGCACTGTCTCCAAGCACAAAGCCATCCAATCTACCGATTTCTGATCAAAGCCCATCTTCAGCAATGATACCTTTGAGATACCCCCAGTCAACTCTATCATATGCTTTGCTGATGTCAATTTTGGGTGTTACTTCTCCAATTTTGCCTGCACTTTTACACTTCATATGGTGAATAAGCTCGATAGCCACCATAATATTGTCTAGTATAGATCTATTCTCCACAAAAGTTGATTGCTCCTGCGAGATAAAGCTTAGCAGTAAAGGCTTTAACCTGTTTGCAATCACTTTGGAAATAATCTTATATACCACATTGCAAAGAGAAATAGGTCTCAAATCTTTCATAGAAGTTGGGTTCTCTTTTTTGGGAATAAGAACAATATTTCTATTATTTAAGTTTGGAGGAAATTCACCTTTTTCAAGCCAAGAAACTCCAGCATTAAAAATTTAACACCACATAAATCCCAAAATCTCTTATAGAAAGCTGGATTTAAACCATCCGGTCTCGGTGCTTTATCAGAGTGCATTTGGAAAAGCGCTTTTTTGAATTCTGTGATTGTAAAAGGTCTAAGCAGCTAATTCTTATCATTTTGTGTGACACATGAATCTACAAAATTGAATATAGGGTCATAAACACTTTGAATTTGTTGAAATAGGTTCTCAAAGTACACTTTTGCTATCTCACACTTTCCAGCTTGGTTATCAACAGCACTGCCATCACTTCCTTCGAGCATGGGCACAAAATTTTTCCTTTTTCTTGTGCTTGCCATGGCGTGAAAAAACTTGGAATTTGTATCGTCATCTCTTAGCCAAAAAAACCTTAGCTCTCTGTCTCTAGAAGACATCCTCCTGGGAGAGAAGAACACCCAGCAGGTCCTTTGCTTCTTTACACCAAGTCATCGACTTAATATCTTGGCCATCTCTGGTTATTTCTATCTCACGTCTACATGCATTAATCACCATGCTATATTTGTTCCGGAGTTTCTTGCCCCACTCATTCATTCATTCATCTCCATTCACGTCCCTCCACCAACCAGCCCCTACCACCGAGTCAAGTCCCTCTTCTTCTAGCCATGCATTTCCAAACATAAAGGAGCACCTGCCAAATCTACTTTCCTTGTCAAAAAGTTTCAACAGAATGGGTATGTGATCTGATCTATCTGCCACGACATTCATGAGCTTGCAATCTGAAAATAAATCCAGCCATGGTTGAGTAGCAAGGTCTCTATCAAGTCTCTCTTCTATTCTTTGGGATAAATCGCTGCCTTTGACCCATGTATACTGATAACCTTGTAAAGGAACTTCAATTGGCAATCCAAAACTGCCTCCCTAAAGCCGCAAAACAGCCATGCAGGATGATCAGTGCCACCTCTCTTATCTTCTGCTGATAAAAGATCATTGTAATCACCCATTGTGCACCATGGTAAGCTATTATCTCTTGCTAGGTATCTAAGTAAGTCTCATGACTCTCTCCTTCTACCTCTCTCTGGATATCCATAAAAACCAGTAAACCTCCAAGTTTGTCTACCTTGTTGCACCATCTTCACATTGATGAAGTCCAAAGAGTACTCCAACAAATGACACTCAAAAGGGTGGCGCCATAACAAAGCTGAATCCCCATTGCGCCCTACACTATCAACAGCAACCAATGCCTCAAATCCCAACTTCACTCGAATCTCTTCAGTCTAATTGGAATGTACCAAAGTTTCACAGAGAAAAATAACATCTGGTTGGTACGCCAGGACGAGGTCACGGACGGTAGGAACTACTCTCGGGTTGCCTAGGCCCCGGCAATTCCAGCTGATGATACACATAATCCCTGGCAGGCCTATTTGCCAGGCCCGCCTTTAAAAAAGTTTGTCCATCACTGCTAGTGGGGTCAGCCTCAATATTTTTACCTCCCCCATACCAATGTTCTAAAATGCGGTCCGCAATACATATTGCGGCCGCAATATTGCGGATGCGGCGGTGGCCGCAACGGCATCGGGCCGCAATTGCGGTGAGATTCGAAATCTCCCATAACGGCCGCAACATAACGACATTTTGCCCGCAACGGGGCCACCGCGGATCCGTAACGGACCGCATCACCCCCGCATCACCCCTTTCCCCGTTCCCCGTTCCCCGTTCCATGTTATTTTCAAAATCAAAAATTTCAGACCTCATACATTTATGATAAGATTGTAGACTTGTAGTTGTACCTTTATGCTTTATTGCTTCATCTCTTTTCTCCCTGCGCCTCTGCCTCAAGCTCAACTGCTCAAGCCCTCAGCACTCTGCGTCTCTGCCTCGCCCCCGATGACCCGATCTATCTGAAGAGTGAAGCAATCTTCCAACGGCGGTTGTCCTCTACTGCCTCACGGTCACGCCCTTCTCCTTTGCTGCCTCGATCTGCCATTTCTGGTTTCTGGTGAGTTGTCCTCTGCTTTCTCATCTCATGTTTGATCTTGGGACTTAGGGAATGGGTGACGGTGGTGGGAGGGTAAGTGGGTGACGGTGGTGGAAGGGAAAGTGGGTGACGGTGGTGGGTGACGCCGTGACGGTGGTGGGCGGCGTCGCGGCGATTTTGGCATGAGTTGAGACACAGAAACAGAGTTGAGAGCTTGTTGAGAGGCAGAGAAGAGGCATGCGGCGGCTTGAGGAGGGTGACTGGCTGAGGGGTGAGGGCTTCATCTTGAGAAGAGACATAGAAACAGAGTTGTGACTTGTGATTGTGAGGCTTGAGGTTGATGAAGGGGGTTGAAACTTGAAAGGGAGAGGGCGAGACGAGAGGCCGAGAGGGAGAGATGAGAGAAATCAGAGAATGGAGATTGGAGAGAGTCAGAGACTTTAGACAATAGACACTGAAGATTAGGTTAGGTAATTAATAATAAGGTAGTGCCTGCCACTGCCGTGGAAGAACATTCGTGAAGGCTGTTGGGAGTGGGATTCAACTGGTAAAGGGAAGCAATTTTTTTTATCAGTAAATTTTTTTCGGTTAATTATTTTTATTCAGTCAATTTTTTTTTATGAATTTTTTGGTACCTCAAGTGTAAGTTTATCTTATCTAGGTGGTTCAATCAAATGGTGAGAACCTCAGAACCATTTGACTTGATCATTAATATAACAAATTTAATTAAGGTAATACATTCTAGTTGGGTTAGGTCAGATAACTTTTATCCCAAAATTATTGGGGATACCGGAGAAGAGATCGTTTTTCCGATGTGCTTATTTGATGTCTATCAGTATTATACATTACATATTAACTTGATCTATTTTTTTTCCGCAATATTTTAACTTGATCTATTGTATTTAGTCAATTAGAACCTTATATTTTATGTTAAATTGTTATTTATTTACATTACAGGTAAGTAATTAGATTATTTGTATTTAACTAATTACTAGTCTATATTAAAGTTATAAGCTTGATTCAATTATTGTCTGATATTTATTTTTTTCAAGCAATTTGATATTTATTTTATAAATATTGAATAGGTAATATAAAATATACACAATGCCACCAAGAGAAGAATTTCCCACTTCAAGATCAGAGGGTGCTCCAAGTGAAGATATTGGATGGCATTTTGGAAAACAAATAGCTGGAAGTCGGAACAACATCGAATGCAAACTTTGTCACAAAATAATAAAAGGTGGCATTACAAGATTGAAACAACATATAGCACATATGAAAGGACAAGTGGCTGGTTGTGCTAGAGTGAACACAATGGTTAGAGAAAATATGATGAAACTTCTCCTTGATGGAAAAGCAAAGAAAAATGACTCTAAGAAAAGAAAAGATGAATTTGAAGCACGTTTGAGAGGAGATGATGAAGAGGATGATGTGCATTACCTTAGTGATGAGCAAATGAGGTTTGTTACACAAGAAAGCCTTAGATCACAACAGGAATGGGAAGATAGGCAACGATTCAGGCAACAAACAGGAGGGCATGAAAATATATATGAACAAGGTGGAAGCTCTCATGCAAGTGTAGGTGGCTCTTCCCTTCCTCAAGATGTCTCTTTTGAGTAGAGATCTACAGATATTGACCTTGTTAGGAGCAAAAGCACGAAGCAGCCAAAAATCAGTAAGGGTTTCATGAAGACATTGAGGAAGAAGCTTGGAGAGGCTGTAAGCAAGTTCATAATTTATGAGCGTTTACCTATGAATTTATCTAACTCTCCTTGGTTGCATAATTTGATCGTAGCAGCTGCCGAGGTAGGTAAAGGGGTTAAATGTCCGACTCCTTATGAAATCTCAGATGTATATTTAGAGAATGAATATAAGAAAATGTGTGCGTGGTTGAATAAGTTGAAGAGTACATGGAAAGAAAAAGGAGTAACAATAATGTGTGATGGTTGGACAGACAGTATCAACCATACTCATATTATGAATTTTTTGGTATATTGTAATAAGGGGACGATTTTCTTGAAATCTATTGATGCTTCTGGTGTTGATAGTAGAAATACCGAATACTACTTTCAGATATTAGATAAAGTTGTGGAAGAAGTGGGAGAAGAGTTTGTAGTTCAGGTGGTTACAGATAATGAAGCAGCATTAAAAGCAGCTGGTCAAGAATTAATGAAGAAAAGGCCACATTTGTATTGGTCTGCTTGTGCGGCTCATTGTTTAGATCTTTGCTTGGAGGATATAGGGAAAAAGAAAAATGTACAAAAGTCCTTAAGTGATGCAAAGATAGTGACAACTTTTATCTATAACCATATATGGACTGTAAATCTCATGAAAAAATATACTGGAGGTAGAGAAATTATTCGTCCTGGTGTTACCCGATTTGCAACACAATTTCTACAACTTCAAGCAATTGTGAAGCAAAAGCAAGGTCTAAGAAACATGTTCAGCTCTGAAGAGTTTAGAAGATCCAAATTTGGTAGGGAGAAAACTGGACCAGCATTTGAAGCAAGGAAAATTGTTCAAGATAGTGAATTCTGGAGTAAGGCCAATGACATATTGAAGGTGTTTGAGCCTATAGTAAAAGTTTTGAGACTTGTTGATAGTGACGAGAAACCAACAATGGGTTTTATATATGAAGCCATTGATCGAGCTAAACAAGCAATTCAACAAGCTTCTCGTTATCATTCCAGGTACAATGATATAATAGACAAGCGCTGGAGTTTCATGCATTCTGATCTTCATTCTGCTGGTATGTTAATAAAACTTATAAATTTAATTTTATCATGTAATTTTTATATTTACAATAATTTCATCCACAATAATTGATTATCCTTTTTTTAGGTTATTTTCTTAATCCGCAATTTCAATATGGAGTTGAACATGGAGATGATGTCTATAAAGAAACATTTGAAGGAACGAGTAGGGTCATCACCAAATTAGAAAGGGACATCGATGATCAAATTAAAGCTCTGAACCAGGTTAGTAGTGAATATTTATATTTTTAATCTTATAAATCATTGTTTATCAATATATGTTTATGTATTGACATATTATGTTATATTATATAGTTAATGCTTTTTAGAGAAATGAGTGAAACATTTGGTACGCCTCAAGCTCAAAAAGCTTGGTCTTAGATGAATCCAGGTAAAATATTAATTTTTATTTTATATCAATCAATCAACTTTACCTTTGTTTTTTATTATATAACTAATAATTTGTTTAATTTTTGGCGCTCCTTTATAAAGCTGAATGGTGGTTGATTTTTGGTTCATGTGCTCCTGAACTTCAACGTGTGGCTATAAAAGTTCTCAGTCAAACAACTTCAGCCACAAATTGTGAGAGGAATTGGAGCACATTTAGTTATATCCACACGAAGACAAGGAATAGACTGAAGTATAAAAAGTTACAAAAGCTTGTCTTCACCCAGTACAACATGAAGTTGAAAATGAGGCATCAAATGAGAAAAAGTCAAGATGAAATTGAAGCAAGTTTTAATCCTATTAATCTTGATTATATATTTCAAGAAGATGATGCATTATCTCCATGGATTGAAGAGAGAGAAAATCCACTATTAGATGGTGTACAAAATGCAGAATGGTTGCCCATAATGGATACAGATGATGAAGATGTGGAAGTTGTTGATGATAATGATGATTCTAATGGAAATAGTGGCGGTTTAAGTCCACCAAGTAATAATAGTGGTGATGGGGGTGGTGATGTAGAAGCTGAACAAGGTGGTGGTGATGGTGGTGATAATGATGATGATGATGAGCAATTTCAAAATGATCAATATCAGGATTCACCATATAATAGGCGTTATAGGAGCTTGACTGATATGGCTCCTTCTGGTAGTTCATTACCTGATAGCAGAAGAGGTGGGTCACATTCTAAGAGAGGAAAAAGAAAACATAATGTTCCACTTGAAGATTCTTCCTCTTCTAGTATTGCACAAAGTTTTAGTGACTTTGGTATTAATGATTCTTCTCAGAGTAGTCAACAATCTTATCCACCTTCTTATCAATATCCTTATCTCAACACATATAATCCATATGCAAGTGATCAAGCTCCCTCATACCACCAACCATCAATGAATTATCAAGATCCTTATGATCAACAATCAAGTGGTGGATTTTTTTATTATGTCTTTGGGCAAGGAGTTACACAAGATGATAGCCAAAGTGAAAATAGAGGTTATGACCCTCCACGTCATTCCACCATGTGGTAGAAAGTGTCATGTAAGTTCTATCTATATTATCTTTGATTCATATATTTGTTATTTATTATTATTATTATTATTATTATTATTATTATTATTATTATTATTATTATTATTATTTTAAATTTATTAATTTGTTTGTATTTATCATTTTTTTTTTGTAGTGAAGGCAGAAGACCTATTTCTAAATGGTGACAATGTGACGTTTTTCAGAATCAAAATTACAGCTGGATGTATTATTTTATGTTAGACTAGTTTCTTTTTATTTGTGATTTGTATACATTTGTGCACTTTTAAGTTTGTCACTTTCTTACTTCTTTATTAATTCAGTACTTATATATGTGTTTAAAATGTTTATTCATGATAATATTAGTTTCACTATAATTAAATTTAAATTATTCACAAAGATAATGCAATGTCTTAAAAATGAATTGAAATTTATACAACACTATCAATAAAGTATATATAAAGAATTTCAATAATTATATAATTTTTTTACATTTTGTGCAATTATAAAATTATTTCACGCCGCAACGGCCGCATTTCGTATCGCAGCGGCCGCAACGACCGCAATCGCAGCGGCCGCAACCGCAACCGCATCCGCGACCGCAACCGCAATTTAGAACCTTGCCCCATACTATCCATGTGCATGTGCTCTTTCCCTCCATCAACTTTCTTTCTTTTTCTATCTCCTTCTATTTCTCCCATATCATTATTACTATCCTCCATTAGTTCACCATTCTCTCCCTTCTCTTCAGTAACCGCCTCATGCATAATAGGAAATAAAATACTTGGGTCTTTAAAAATTGAAAGTAACACCTCTTTTTTAGCTTTAGAATCTCCCATATCCACACCTCCTTTACTTTTCCCCATAGAATCCGTTTCACATTTATTTCTGGATTGATTTCTGATTCTCTCTCCCTGAGATGGTGTGTTCCATGTCTGCTGGCCTTCCTCTCGTAGCCACCGTGCACCACCACCGCTAGAAGACCTTCTCAGCTCTACACGTGTCTCTGGCCCCCATGCACGCACCCCATCATCTCTTCTCCTCATGAAAAGTTGTTCACAGAAGTTGTCCACATGACCTAGCAAGCCACAAAGATAACAAAAAAAAGCCTAGCCGTTCATACTTGAAATGAACCTCCTTGGCCTCCCCTCCTGGCTTCTTGATCCTTCTGAACTTCTTTAGGGGTTTGCGTACATCAACAAGAACCCTGATGCGCATATATGACTTCCAGAAAGATGAATTATTATTTGCATCATAATCTAGGAACTCTCCAATAAAATTTGCAATGCTTTGCCCACTGCTATTGACATAAACCCTACTGGAACGTTGTGGACTTGCACCCAAAACGGGACCATGTTCAGCTGCACCTGGTTTGGGGTCTCCCTCTCCTGTATCACCCCCAAAATAAGGAGATGTCCATCAAAAGACCACAGCGCTCCTTGTAACACCGGCTGCACATCCAAGGGATGGAAAAATTGAAAAAAGAATAACCTGTTTGATTTAATTTTGATTTTTAGTTTTTGAAAACTATTTTATAAATCAATTTAAAAAACTGTTTTAAGAAAAGAATTAAAAACAAAACCTGTTTGGTAATTTTATTTTCTAAAACTGTTTTAGAGATGAGAAAATGAAAAAACTTGTTTGGTAAACTTGTTTTCAAAATATGTTTTGAAAATTAAAAAATAGAAAATTTGTTTAATACATATTTTTAAAATGGGATCAATTTCGAGTTTTTTTTTATAATATCTCAATATTATTTTTTATGTTCTTATCTACGTCACCTTTTTAATTAAGTATCATTGAATAATACCTTGACAAAAAAGAATATATATTTTTATAAAATTAATATACAATTCACTTTCTAAAGTAACATATATTGTAACAACATAATTAATAAAATAAAAGTAATTAAAACAACGTTTGAATACCATGATAAAGTGATATATAATTCACTTCTAAAGAAACATATATAAAGCAACATGTAGAGATAAAGTCAAATAAAAGTTAAACTAATCTTTTGGTCCCTATACGTGATAATGATTTTGAATTTGGTCCATACATGTTATATGAATGTTATGTTCTATTTTAGATTATTATTTCATGGAATTAAATAAAAAATGTAATAATTTAAATTAAATAATAAAAATTGTTAAATATTACAAAACTGTCATTAATGAAAAGTGACACTTTTCCTTGTTTTTTTAGTTTTCAAAACTGGAATGTAAAAGTGAGAAGGAAAACAACTTTTTAGTTGTTTCAGTTTTTTAATTCCCAAAACTACAAAACAAAATCATATTTCAAAACTATTTTAGAAAACAGGGTTCATCAAACAAGTTTTTGAATTTTTAAATTTTTGAAAATGGAAAACAGTTTTTAAAAAGAAATTCAAACAGGCCTAAGCCTTCTTCCACCTCGTCCTGATGGCCACACCTCGTCCTGGCCACCATACTCCTGCCATCCTCTCCTTCATCATATGGAATCTAATGGATCTGTTTGTTAAGAACCTCCCTACCAAACTAAGAGCCAAGTCGACCCCTACCTCATCACCCCCTTCCATTGGCACCTCCAAATCTTCCTCAGCGTCTTCCAAGTGTAAGGATTCTATATTTGGTTCAGTCATGATGCTATCAAGAAAAGAGCAAAGTCACAGGTGTACTCAAAAACCTTCTCACTAGGGAGAGAGTCTTCTCACAGAGGAGAGAATATAGAGAGTACATTCACAATTCACTTTTACAAAAAAAACACCAAGTCATTTCACACTTGATGAATGCTAGCAAGACATTCTCCCTCACATATTTTTTTAACATATTCTTTATTATTGGACCATTTCAAACGCTTTGAAAACTCTATGATTTGTTTACTAACTAAGCAAGTTTCCATGATTATTTATTACTCCACACCTATTATTTTATTTTATAAAAGCAAAGTATCTAATAAGAAATTTGAGATTAAACTCAAATAAAAGAATAGCTAAATAAATAAAAAATTAGTTTTCATTTGAAATCCAAGGGCATGAAACATAGAGAAGGAAAAGATAGTGGTTTGCGACCTCAAGCTATTTAATGGCTCCAACGTCTATGGGTTGTGGCACTATGGAAATATATTGAAAGTGCTGAGTCTTTTTTATTTGGGTAGGCAATGAAAAGAAACAAAAAAACTAGACTCATAACATCTACTAACAATGCAGATAAAACTCCTTCTGGTGCATGATGAAACAGATTCCAACTCTCATGTCTTCTAGCTCTAAGCATTGTCATATAATCAACAACTTGCTTGGCCTCCCTAAGCATGTGAATGATCTCTACCTGCCACTCCTTCATAAGCAAAAAGTGGACATCACTAATAACACTTCCATATCTATGAAAAGCAACATCTGCCTTCTTAATAAGAGTAATTGCCTCAAGTGAATCAGACTCACAAACCAGCTTTCTCACCTGTTGATCCCAAGCCATATGAAGACCAAGCTTGATAGCTTGAAGCTCAGGGAGCATATCCGTAGCTACTCCAATGGAACTAGCAAACCCCACCTTCCAGTCTCCCATGTGATCACGAAGAACCCCTCCAAACCCAGCCCTGCCAGGATTGCCAAGAGAACTCACATCCACATTTAACTTATAAGTATGAAATGCGGAGCAAGTCTAAGCTTTTACATGGATTCGGATGTCGATTCTACATAATTGACATCAGGATATTTGGCTACTTTTACAGGAGTTGTGTCTTGGCAATCTAAACTTTAAAAATGTGTTGCCTTATCCACCATTGAAGTCGAGTACATCACAACAACTAAAGCATGTATAGAGATACTATGGATGAAGAACCTCTTACTCGAGTTAGGTCAAATGCAAGGAAAATATCCATCTCAATGCGATAAACAAAGTTGACTACACTTGGCCAAAAATTCCACCTATCACTCCCATTCGAAGCATATCAATGTACGTTGTCACTGGATACGAGAAGTGTTGGAGGAGAAGCTCTTCCAACTGGAGAAGGTTCACACCGATGATAATTGGTCGGACATGATGACCAAGGTAATACCAACCAATAAATTTGAAGATTGTTGCTATGCTCCTGGTAATGGTGATGACAATTTTCAAAGGTCTTGGAAAGGTGAAGAGTAATTGAAGTCCACCTACCTATCCTTGGAAGAAGCCACCTCCCACCACTATATAAAGGAGCCTTGTGAAGTGGTGGAGCATCCAAGCAAGCATGTGAGATCCTCCGAGTAAGAGAAAGAGAGACACCTTTGTCTGAAGAAGTTTGAGAGCATCATCAATATCTCAAACTTGTGAGTGTACAACCAAATTTGTGAGGGTGATCCTTCTTTAGCTGAAAGATAGTTGTGATTGTAATTCATCCTATTTGAATGAGGTGTTGAGTACAATTCTCTATCTCTATTTTGTACGGGAGAAGTTTTTTTTTTTTTTTTGTAATCCTACTCTACTATCATCATAGTGGAAGATTTAGACCCCAGGTCTCGTGTTTTTTCCCTTCATTTTTTAGGGTTTTTTCACATAAAAACTTTATGTCCCCATCTCTATATTTCTTTATTTTTATTCCCTATTTTAATCATATAAAGAGAGGAAAAGGGTTCACATCGACATTTCAATCACCACCCATTGATGGATTATTTATAAATATTTTTGCAAGTGTTTCCTTCAACTTATAAACACCCTCTGATCATGGGATGAAGCAATCTCTCTTGCCCCTAAATTTCTCTAATAAAAAATTATTAAATTGTCTTGAATCCACATAAAGTCTACACAACAATGATTAGTTGCAATAGAAGTGGACTACAACCCCAGACGACCGTCACCTGTAATGTCAAGGATTCGAATCCTGAAGTCATCACACCGCGGAGGGTTTTACCTAACCACCACCTCCGATCCGAAAGTTAATCTCATAACTTACCTATAAGATACCCGGTAAAAGACAAAAAAGAATCCACCTAAAGTCTGAACCAAAACTAACTTATCGTGTACTTGCTCTTTTCATTAATAAGTCCAAATCCAACATCCAAACATATGTGATTGGCCAAACATGGGTATGACAGTCTAAACAAAAATCGTCATTGCTGAATCACTACCTCAGGTAAAAATTATCTTCAAGTTGACATCCACTAAATTGATTAGAGGAAGGAAGCAAAGACATCCACTTTCTTTGTCATTTGGTTGGCAAATAAATGGCATTGCCAGTCAAAGATCGCATGTCAATTGTATTTGAAATGGGAAGTTTGAATCCACCAGAACAGTTCTAATTTCCCCCTCATTCAATGTTAGGAACAAGTGAACCATTGACGTCTCAACAGTAAATTGATGTTATGTCCATCCATTTGATTCCAAAAATTCATGTTTTCCTGTGTGTGGGGGCTACGCTTTGTTTTGTTTTATTTTATTTAACACTTAGAAAAATTGGGATTTAGCTTCTTTAGGCTAGGTTAAAGTAATAATTTAGTCCTATACGTGACACAGATTCTTCATTTAATCCATATACGTAAAAAAATTGAAAATGAGTCTTTACATGTGTAAACGTTAGCAAATTTGGTCCCTACATGTGCAAACGTTAGCAAATTCGTCCCTGCCGTCAGTAAATTAATCCTTATATATGACACAAATTTTAGATTTAGTCCCTAAACCTGAAAAAAAAAATTAAATTGGATCCTGTATGTGCAATCGATAATAATTTTGTCCCTATCATCTGCCAAGGAACTCGAAACCCAACTAAAAATTCATTTCGTATTGATTATTTTTCATATACTATATCAATCTATTTCTTCTATTGAGAGTCAACTTGGATAATTTCAGAATATAAAATCATTTACGAACCAAATTATACAACTTTTACTCTCAATAGAAGAAATGGATTAATATAATATAAAGAAAATATTCAATACGAAAAGAATCTTTGGTTGGGTCTGAACTCCTGAGTAGACGGCAGAGACAGAATTATTATCGATTACACATATAAGGATCGATTTAATTTTTTTTTCAGGTTTAGGGACCAAATCAAAAATTTGTGTCACGTATAAGGACCAAATTACTGACGGCAATGACGAATTTGCTAATGTTAACACATATAGGGACCAAATTTGCTAACGTTTACAAATGTAGGGACTCATTTCCAAATTTTTTACGTATAGGGACTACATGAAGAATCTGTGTCATGTATAGGGACCAAATTATTACTTTAACCTTTAGGCTATGTTTGAGAATTGTGGAGGAGATGGAGTGGAGTGGTTAATAATGAAGTAGAATAAAGAGATAAAAGTACATCATTCCATTGGTTGGAAGTTTAACGAGGGAATCTCAAACCTTCGAATTTGAAGGGTATAAAAATTGGATGTTTTGATGAGATGGAGTTGTTTGAGTTACTATCATAAATCATCTCGCTCTATTACTTACTAAATTCTCAAATAATGAGTTAAGTCCTTTTAATCACCCCACTTCATCCTCCCAAACATAATCTTAAAGTGAGTTTATTTTTTAGGTGAGAAAATAAAAGTGTATCTACTCTTAGATTATTGATTAAGGTCTTTATATACTTTATCAAATCAAGTGTAAATATATTTTTTACTTTTTTACTTTAAAGACAAACTTATTTTAGAGAATCCAAACCCGAAAATTTATATACGTGTATTCTACTTACACAACACTAAAATCACAAGTACACACCTCAGAAACATGGTTCAATTGAGTTTAACACGGGAAAAAAAATTAAGGGCCGCAACTTAAATTCAAACTCAGAAGGAACCATATCTACCAAGAAAGTAGCATTTTCTTTTGATTTAATGAACTTTTTACTCCCTATAAAGTGGATGAGTTTTGGTTTTGGTCCCTATAATTTTTTTTCGTTGATTTCGATCCCTCTAAGTTTCAAAATTTTGGTTTTAGTCCCTGTCGTTAGTGTCCATCCGTCAAGTGCTGACGTGGCTAACGGTGCGTCACGTCAACACTGCCACGTAAGCTAATTTAATAATTTTTAATTCGACGTAGGATTAAATTTAATGAAGTTTTTAGTCCCTGCAAAATGTACAAGTTTTGGTTTTGATCCGTAAACTTTTTTTCATTGGTTTTGATCCCTGGAAGTTCTAGAACTTTGGTTTTAGTCCCTGTCGTTTGTTTTCATCCGTTAAGTGCTATCGTTTGCTAATGGCACGCCACGTTTTTCTTCGAGTTTCCAACTCCGTCAACCTCCTTTGCGTGCTTCGGAAGAAGCTCATTTCTCGCGTTTCGTTCATTCAGCTTCTTCTTTGTTTTCTCGTTCTTCCCCTACCTATCACCAAAACTGTCCCGATAAGTCAATTTGATTAGAAGACCCCGAGTCATTTACTTCAATCTCCAATATCGTGATAGGGTTTATGATTGTGGAGATTGGTGGAAGCTGATGACATCCAAGAGCAAGAAGAATCTGAATAGACAATTTTAGACTTGCCCTAATTGGAAGGTAAGTGAAATTATTTTTCCAAAATTCATCCCTGTAACACCCCGATTTTTCGTGCTTTCTAAGGACGATAAACTCAATTAATGAGTTTATATTTTTATCTGTGTTTTAGAAAATGATTTTGGGAAAACTAAGATCATAGTCTTGTTTCATAAAATCATAGGAGCCTTCGGTTAAGTTTTGGGCCGAAAACTCAAACGAAAACCGATCTACGTTTTTCAGATGATAGTGTTTTCTACTATCACGACCTAATCTGGACTAACGAACGAAACCATTAGTCTTAGAATACATTCCTCTACCTTTTTCCTAAAATGTGCCCTGACGTCCAAAATATAAATAATATTTTATATTCGGGCCGAAAATCGATCGAGGAGACGATTCGAGCTGTCTTAGGGTTCTTCGAGACCCACGATCAGATGTTTTTCATACCAAAATTGTATCAAGTAATTTGAGGACTCATACCAGTGTCGGGATGATTCCAAATATCGGGATGTGAATTGACCAAATTGCCCTTGGTTAATTTTATTACCAATTTACCTTTCCTATTATTAAACTAATAAACCCTAAATATCTAACCACTTTTACTCTCAACCTCTCACTTTTCTTCTTTCATTTTCGGCAGCCCCCCTCCCCCAAATTACTTCATCTTCTTCTTTTCTCTTCCTTTCTCTTCTTTCTCTCTTTTTCTCAAAATCTCCATTTTTGGAGGTAGAAAGCTTGAGTTTTTGTGGAGCAATCTTCACCAAACTTGGAGTGGATCATCATAGGAGGTAGTAGTTCAACTCTATCTCTCTCAATCTCTCCTTTCTCTCCTCATATTTTCATGATCAAGGATGTTAGGGTTTTGTCCCTAAAATCTTTGAAAATCCATGAAAAATTGTAGGAAAATCGTATCTGTACCAAACCAGTTTCTATGGCCTAGGTTCATGACATACTTGTATGATCCAAGAGCTTAGAGCCAAGAAATCCCTCTAACTATGTTTTCTAGGTAGGGGCCGAAACCCCCCTATGGGTGTAGGGTAGGGTTTTGGTTGGTTTTTGATGATCTGATCTGATATCTAGGGCTGTCACACTTAGTTAGGGTGTTATCCAGAAAATGAGAAATTTTGGAGCTCCCTAGCTATTTTTAGTGTAATAGGGCCGAACCCTAGGGGTGGTGCATTAGGAGAAATCTTTGTTTTGTAAGTTAATGCCGATATGTTTTACGTGTATGTAGTGATCGGCAGCGTGTTGGAAAGAGAAACAAGTTGATCGGGTGTTCCGAGTTGAGCTGGAAGCTACAAGAGGTAAGGGGATAAACCTGAGGAATTCCATTTCCGACAGCTATGTGCTGCATCGGTGTTTGTATTGTATTTGTATTGCATGTTAGTTGATTTCTTGATTGACTGCTTGATTGACTGCTGTTGATTGGAATATGCATTGATGTGCTGATGTATTGATGTAACTGTTGATATAGTTGAATGCATGTTATACTTGCTGAATGGTTATATGGATGTAATGTGTGCCCTGCTGTGGGATTTAGGCATTAGAGGACCTAATTTTGATTAGGATCCGACATCGTGTAACTTAAAAGCTTTAAAAGTCTGAAATGTGTTTTGATAAGAAAAAGTGAAGTTTAAAAGCAAATAGGGCATTAGAAACCTTCAATATGTCTTAATTTGATAAGTAAACCCTTTTGAGTAATGTGGTTTCCGAAGTCATACTGAGTTTATTCAAGAAAAATGAGTTTGTGCAAGTTTTGTTTTAAGTTCGTATTTTACCGAAAAACAACGAAAGAAAAAGAAATGGTCTCTGAACCAAGTTTTGTTTTATGGAAAACCGATCCCGATGACTTTGTGTAAGTATCGGAGATTTTGGGTTTTTGGTTTTCGAGTTTTCAAGGAAAGTGGTTTTAAAGCTTAAAGCTTAGAAACTAGAAACCGAGACGTCGGGGTTCTAGGGTTCTGCAGAACACGTGGATCAAGGATCCGTGTTAGTTGTGGTCCTGTCGGCTTAGGGACAATCTTTGTGGTCCTGTAAGCTTGAGGATGTTTTTATGATCTTGAATCCAACGTCCTTGACTGGTGCATCGGTTAGGGGTGTTGGGATTTAAGTTGTTTTTGGGCTAAGTGTCCTGTTTTGAGAAAATGTGTTCTTGAGGCTTAAAGAGTCTAAGACATTATGGTGGTTGTTAGCGTTGATGCTACAATGAGGAAACATTGATGCGACAAAGATCAATTATCGGAAACTAGATAGGTTTCTCATGCATTAAATGCGGGGCAGACGTGCCGTGATACGGGGGACCTTGATAAGCAAGGAGAACCTGAGATGACTTACTTGTCATAACATTGTGCCTTGATGGACAATGGTGTCATACGTGTTCTGGGAACGTATTGTGCCTTGAGTTGGACAATGCAGTATGACCGTTTTCTTGTGGAGTACTTCTGATTGCGCCCCCATGTGAGAATCGCGTAGTGTCATGGGATTCAAAGTACTCGTTTTTGGGCCAAAATTTGGAGCCTGATCAGCTCGTTTCGAATGGTGATGGGATTTCCGGAAATCTAGAAATCTAGTGTGAATATTAGTTGAAATATATGGAAGTGCCATGCATACGTTTAGGAGATAACGTTGATTGTGGGGTACGAAGCCCTTGTGCATTTACCGTCATTTGTATCTGATGATATATGCCATGTTATATGATGATTTGAGTGAGTCACAGTATATGAGTCTGTTGTGTGGATTGGGCATATAGTTGTTGTTTATGGATTCATATATTGGTTTCTCACCCTTGCATGTTTTTGGATGGGTTGTCCTTTGGTATATATTGTATCGTGTTTACAGATGGAGCCGGAGCCGGATCACCTAGCGCACTCTGGGATGCGCGTCCTAGCGTTTGATCGAAGGACAGACCCAGCCGCGTGGGTCATCCACCCAGGGGTGGAAAGTGCGGCGTACACGGGACCAGTTTGCACTGTAAGCGAAATGACGGAGACGGGACCGCGGAAGAGTACTCGGACAGTGGAGACCATCCAGGTACCTCTCCCTCCCATCGGGCTGATGCTGCAGGCCCTTATGGAGCAGGGTGTGATCGAGTCGGTCGCCCCCGCTGCACAGTCCCCGCAGCAACAGCTACCCCAGACGCCTCCCCCGCCTTTTGTCTTGGTAGCGGGCGAGCACGTCGTGGAGGATGTGGGGGAAGAGGAGGAGGAGGAGGAAGACCCTGAGGAGGATCCTCAGGAGGACCGGGAGGATCATCTTTCGGATGCTTCCGATCCCCATCCACAGGGGAACGGGAATGTAGGTTCCCAGAGTTCTTCCTGTGGTTCCAGCATTGGACTTCCCTCCGGGGGATTGTCCAATGGTTTCCATTAGTCGGACCAGCTTAGGGTGTAGACCCCTTTTTTTTGAGGCAGTGGTTTTTGGGTAGTCTGTTAACGGCTACTGATGGCCATAGGTTTTAGAGATATGGTTCCAGACTGTCGCTGCCTAGTTTTATAGCTTTTAGAAGTTTAGAAATCATTCGTTCTTTTGTAAAGGGACTTGTTGTCCATCATATATATATGTATATATACCTAGTTCTAATTATTGTATATGAGTAATCCTGTGTTATCTGGAGTGGTGTTCATACGTATAATTAATGAGAAAAATTTTTGGTCACGATTTCCAGAATCTGCTTACACAAAAGATATATTTTCCGAAAGTAAAACCAGCGAAATTTTATTTATCGTTTCACTAAGGGTTTTGAGTTACGAAAGTGGCACTGGGTTTGAAGGTGTCACAATCCCCAAACGTGACAGCGCTGACATGGCGTGCCATTAACAAACGATAGCACTTAACGGATAAAAACAAACGACAGGGACTAAAACTAAAGTTCTGGAACTTTCAGGGACTAAAACCAAAGTTCTAAAACTTTCAAGGATCAAAACCAATGAAAAAAAGTTTAGGGACCAAAACCAAAACTCATACACTTTGTAGGGACTAAAAACTTCATTAAATCTAATCCTACATGACATTAAAAATTATTAAATTAGCTTACGTGACAGTGCTGACGTGGCGCATCGTTAGCCACGTCAGCACTTGACAGATGGACACTAGCGACAGGGACTAAAACCAAAATTCTGGAACATATAGGGATCGAAACCAACAAAAAAAATTGTAGGGACCAAAACCAAAACTCATCCGTTTTGTAGGGACTAAAAAGTTCATTAAATCTTTTCTTTTCTTCGTATGACATTTTTGACCAAGCATTTTTCTTTTTTCAGTTTGCCAACCGAGAAATTTTTATGTAAACTACGACACAGAATAGTGTTCATTCTAACACTTCATTTCATGCAATAATATTCCCATGTTTGTTAGTTAAAAAAGTTGCTTAAAATGGTAATTCTATTTTGTCCCATATTTCATAGAACTAAGAAACACTATTTTTACAAACCAAAGTTTGGTTGAGTGGTAAGCATTTCGGTACCATAAGAAGAAGAACACAAGTTCGACTCCCGATGATAGACACTCTAGTTGGAAGATTGTGAAAACCAAGGGTTAATTCCCTCCTCTAAACAATCAATGGAGGATTAGCTCCATAGCCAATTCAAAAAGCAGAAGCTTGTGAGGATATCTCAGGATACTACTTCGGAGCCAAAAGCCTTAATTATGGTGGTTGATAAAAAACACCATTTTCATCAATAGAGGTGGAATTGTTGATTACATGCTTAACAGAGTGGAATTAATTTCCTTTTCCTGATGTACTCTAAATCATTTATTTTTTGAAAATAAAATTAATTTTCTTTCATTAAACTAATATTTTATAAAATTTTATTTTATATTAAACCTATCTATCAATATATTAAATTAAAATATGTGGAATGATAATTATATAAATGTAAATTTTTTTAAGGAATGATAATTATATAAATGTGAAAATTATAAAATAGGCAAAATCAGTTGATTCGTCTCATACGTTTTTGTTTTTTTTTTTTCACTTTGGTCTTATAAGTTATATTTTTTTTCAAATAGGTCTTATACATTATGTTCCGTTGGCATGTTAATCCTTTCCGTCAATCCGTACATGACGGTGTCAGGTTTAGGACTAACATGGAAGACAAGATATAACGTATAAGACCAAAATGATAAGCAATTAAAGGGAACATACATTTTATTTGTTTCATTTTGGTCCTATACATTATATTATGTCTTCTATATTAGTCATTTTCGTCAATTCCTTCTTGACGGTGTCAGTTTTAGGACTAACTTGGTGATGAAACATAACGTATAAGATCAAAACGAAAAAAAATAAAACATATAGGACCAAAGTGAAAAGAAAAAAAAACGTGCAGGACCAATCAACTTATTTTACCTATAAAATATTTAATTTTTGGCAAAAAAAAGTGTGAAAATGATTACAATATAAATATATTAAGAAAATGTTGATAAATATATTTTTTGATTTTTAATTGTGGAAGCCAGTGAAATAAATCAAAGGCATATATTTAGTGAATTCAGTAAATATTCCATGGTAGATAATACTTTTAGTGTAGTTTATATATTTTTCATCATGCTCAAGACGTTAAAAAAAATTCAATTTTTTGGGGAAATCATTTTTTACAATGCAACATATAATTGTCTATGACAAATACAAAATTTTGGAAAATAAAACCTCACAATTCAGTAATTATCCTTGACTTTTGTTTATTACTATTGCATAGCATAGCATATCTTTATCGAGAGTTGTTCGCTTCTAAAAAAAAGTTCACTTAAAGTCATTTGCTGTTAAAACTACCTGTGAGAAAAGTATTTTTGCACCAATGTTGTTTTCTATAATCATTTTGAGTAAGTTTATAATTTGATATACAGATTTTCCAATACATCTTTAATTTAGCTTATTTTAATTCTAGAAAAATTTACATTCAAAATATTTTGAAAAGAGCTATTTTAACATAAAACTTTTTTTGTCAAAAAAAAAACATAAAACTTTTAAGTGCAAAACGATTTGATTTAGATATACTTATAATTGTATAAAATATAATATTGTATAAAATATAATAAAAATGTGTTCAAACTTTAATAATTATTTGAATTTACGTTATTTTATTTGTTTGCTATAGTGTTAGTGTGCATTTTTATTTAGGTATATATACGTAATTTAATATTTACATATAAGTAGTGTAAATAGAGTTAAAGTACGAAAAAATCTATCACTTTAATTTATTTTGTCAAGTTGTCCAAGTGTTTTTATGACATGAAAAACTTTATGGATTTAATTGGTATGCAGTGTCAGTATAAAGATTTTTATATATAGTAATCAATTAAAAATTACCACATAAGCTAAATTGTTTAACATTTATCCTAACTACCTTAAAAGTTCCTTATACCATGACTTCTGATTGGTTAACAGTATACTTTACACTGACAATACATAGCAATTAAACTCAAACTTTATATATATATATATATATATATATATATATGATTTAATTGGTATACACTGTCAGTGTAAAAAAGTTTTCACAGTCAGCCAATCAGAAATTGTCACGTAAGTTAAAATGTTTGAATTTTATCCTAATTACCTTAAAAGTCATCAATACCATGATTTCTGATTGATTGAGAGTGTAATGGATAACAATTAAACTCTATATATAATTCTGCCTCTCTTTTTACTTTTATGCAATTTATGAATAAATTTTAATTCAATCATATATTTTGATAACTTCTCTCATACAAAGTTCTTTTATGCGTCAAAAAAACAAAACAAAGTTCTTTTAAAATTTTAGATGCTTTGAAGTTGACAAATTTATCAGAATATCACTGTTTCAATTTTTATTTTCCAAATTACCACCCTTTTCAAATTATATATCAAACTACCACCATTTTCAAATTACATTGAGAAGTCTCCTTTGGAGGGCACGACTTCTCAACATGATTTGGGAAAAAGATTTTGTCACACCCTGTTGGGAAGTCTGGTTCTTCAACCACGACTTCTCAATGTGGGTTTTAATTTGGGAAAATTTTTTTGTCACAACCAGTTAGGAAGTCTGGTTTTTCACCTGTCTAAGCTTTCATGCTTTCACCCGTCTAAGCCTGCGTTCGTCTGATGACTTTCACCTGTCTAAGCTTTCAACCGTCTAATGAAGCTTTTACCCGTCTAAGCCTTCGTTCGTCTGATGATTTTCACCCGTCTAATGAAGCTTTCACCCGTCTAAGCCTTCGTTCGTTGAATGACTTTCACCCGTCTAAGCTTAGATGGGTGAAAGCATGAAAGCTTAGACGGGTGAAAGCTTCATTAAATGGTTGAAAGCTTAGACGGGTGAAAGTCATCAGACGGACGAAGGCTTAGACGGATGAAAGCTTAAACGGGTGAAGAACCAGACTTCCCAACTGGGTGTGACAAAAAAATTTCCCCAAATTAAAACCCATGTTGAGAAGTCGTGGTTGAAGAACCAGACTTCCCAATTGGATGTGACAAAAATTTCCCCAAATCATGTTGAGAAGTCGTGGCCACCAAAGGGAACTTCTCAATGTTATTGAAAATGGTGATAGTTTGGTATATAATTTGGAAAGGGTGGTAGTTTGAAAAATAAAAATTGAAACAGTGATATTCTGATAAATTTACCCTTTGAACTTCTTATTTTATGCATTTTAATTATGCAAGAAATTTTATATTTGATAACTAATATTTAATAATATAATTTATTTTTAAAAGAAATTAAATATTTATATTCATAATATATTTAATAATACAATGTCAATTAATATGCCATCAATATATAATTCTCAAGTCAATACATATATCATTTTATGTACCAAACGTGACATAAGTTAGCCAATACACATCATTTAGCATTACATTAAATAACTACCTAAATCTTAGTGCTACATACCTACTTTTCAAACAAAAAAAATTTAAAATGATATATCAATTACTTAGTAAATTAATCTACACAAATTACCTGTCTATACGAAAATCCTTAGCCAAAGTGCGTTGGCAACCCCACACATGTGCTGGGTCGTTAATGAATGGTAACTTGGAGAACATAGTGGTCCATATCAACACATCATGGTATGTGGACCATGTGAACCCACTCGAGAATTAAGGTGATCAAACATCCATTAAAGAGGAGACACGCCGTGATGACAAACAGACAATCCATTCAACTTGAATTTAGTTAAGGGGGCATATTATTAAGCTAGAGTTTGGTGCATTCTTTTGAGTAGAGTGACCTTAGCAACCCATTCACTTAAAAAAAATGGTTTTGACTCTTATAAAGTGAAATTATCTCTAAAATGCGAAAGTAATGATATATTCATCTTTGATTTGATAAGATGTATAACTTTATATAAATCTCAACCCACTAAATGATACAAAAATAAATATAGTCTTACTTTCTCACTTTAGAGATATTCTCACTTTAAAAGAGACAAATTCTTAAAAAATATACTTATAACTAGAATGTACACAATCCTACATATTTTGGCAGAAATCCATTGAAAGAAGCTAAACAACATCGAAAAGCTAAAGCCATAAATTTGAAGTTTAACAATAGTGTTTGGTTGGAGGGGAATGGAGGAGAGAGGAGGAGAGGGATCTTTTCAGACATTTGTTGTTTGATTCATTTTTTAGAAGGGGGGAGGAGAATGGAGTGGAGCAAAATCCCTACTCACCCAATTTTAATTTCCCTCCAAAAATGGGGGGATTTGGAGGGGAGTAGAGGAGAGCGGTTTTAAAACATTTTGAATTGAATGACTAAAATAATCCTATTTATGTATTTTAAAATCGAAAATTATAAGGATATAAAAGTAAGATAGTTTTAAAATCTCTCATCTCCCATTGTGAACCAAATACAAATAATGTTACTTTCCCTCTCATCCATTAAAATCTCTCCCCTCCTCTCCTCTTAACCAAACACAATAACTAATTAAAATCCCTTCCCTCCCCTCATTTGAACCAAACAAACCCAAGGGTAAAAAATTAATGAGCTTTCAATTCAATTTTACCAATAAAATTAATCCATGAATTTTTCACCTCATTTTTAACCACATACCATACATATCATAAGGAGTTAATTTATAGAGACTAAGGATGTTAACTAACACACCAAAGTTTGTTTGAGGAAGTTAACAGGAATGGGAATGATCAGTGGAAAAACAAGGACCAAGATGCAAACTTCAGTAATGAAACAACATTAAAAAGGAGGAGAGGGCAACGTACAAACAAGATATAACTTCAAACAGTGTACTTTGGACTTCCCCACATTCCCTCAAATATCAAAATAATGCATACCACCTTGTCATGTAAACTTCCATATATATCCATGAATGCTTCAAAAGCTATGTAAAAACATATACCGAATTACTTCTGATGACGATAGTCACTACACACTACAAATAACATTCACATGTATCTGCACTATCCCCTTAAAAAAATTCACTTCCTTTCCTTTCCTTTTTTTCTCTTTTTCCACCATTGATAAATTTGAAGAACACCAATCACAAACATATTTAAAAACAAAACAAAAAGAAAAGTAAAAAAGCCTTTACCTAGAGGATGACACTATAGCGACCTTGTGGTTTTTTAATTTGGATTCACTGCCGTCCAAAAACCGACACATTCATACATTCATTGAGATGTAACGTCGGATGTATTTGAATGTGCATTAAAAAAAAATGAAACAACACTAATTCAACGGAACATCTCAAGGAAAGTGTGAGGCGTGTATTTTCATACCGCGGTGAACCTAAATCCCTGGTTTTGATCCTCCATAGCATGCTATGCTATCAATAGGGTTGAGCAAATTATATAACTCTTTACACAACCATAGTATCTGGGTATAAATATAAGAACAATCAGCATAACTGAGAAGATGGATTAAGCCAAAAAAGACTTAGTTTTTATAAGCTGATTCTACTGAAAGTTTGAGCCAGGTGTGTACATTGCAAGATCAGACCAACCATGGCTACCATTCCAACAGCTTGAATCACCATTTTGCATACCCAGGAAGCTGTCTGAACTGCCATTATTCTGCATCCCCAAACCCGGGTTTCTACCCGGATCCGAATTCACAACCGGGTCGGTACTCAAATTCTCATCAAATTCACCCATTTGTACCATTTTTAAGCTTGACCCACTTGAATTCAGACCCTCCAAAAAGCTTCCAAAATGGCCAGTTGATGCCAGAAGGGAACTGAAGCTCCCACCAATATTCAGAACCCGTTGATCGGGTCGGGTCGGGTCGGGCTCTGGTGCTGCAAAAGGTGTTGGGGATGATGATGATGATGTTGCCGAGCGTTTGGAGGTTGATGAACGTTTTGTGGTCTTTCTGGTTCCACCCCCAACTGGGATGTTTCTCAAAGTACCACCTTTGGTCCAGTACCTTTTGCAGTTCTTGCAAAAATGGCGTGGCTGGGAGAGATTGTAGTTGTTGTAGTAACAGAACTTGGTGTTTGTTGAGTCACAACGTGGGCATTTGAGTTGTTGTTCTTGTTCAGGAAAGTGGGGATTTATGGGTTGGAATGTTGTTGGGTCTTGCATCCTTCTGTGTCCTTTAAAAAAAAAAAAAAGGACAACTTGATCACTTGAATTTCAAGTACTTTCTGATAACTCTGTGGAAAGTGTTATTGGAAGAAGGGAAATAATGGGCTTGATTACTTTGGCAACAAAGTTGAAAACTTTCAAGGGATTGAGGCCTTGTCGGGTGTGGTTAAGAAATGAGTGGAAAATGGGATTCAAAGGGTTAAGGGAAGTGGTTGGTGTATTAACTATCAAGAGATCTAACTTGAGCTTCAGGAAAATGGATTGTTAGCTTCTAAAGATGTGAAGTGGCAAAAAGGAACCAAATTGGGTTTTAGTAGAACAGAACAGAACATAACCAAAATCACACTAAGAGTTTTTTGTTTAGAAGGTTATTTCAGAAAATATACAAGCTGGAGAGACAGAAAAGTCACATGGTCATGGATAAGGGCCGTATGCAGTGATTGATTTTGAAGGTGTTGGCTTCCCTTCAATGCTTGGATTTCTATGGTATGGAGGATACTGACTGAAAAAAGCACAAGGATTAAAAATAGGTGAGGAGAGAAGATGGAGTATTATTCAAAAGGAAATGGGAAAGATAGAAGATATTTGTCTGAAAATCTTGATGGAGATATGAAGATGATCTATAATAGTTTGTCCGTGTGGTTGTGACAATAAGCTCAGACTTCAAATAGAAACGCAATACTGCCTTCTCTCTCTACTCTCCAACCTGTACTTAGTGAGTGTAGTGATGTCAATGAGTAGGATATTACAGAATCTGTCCTCATATCCATATTTTAAAAAAATATTTATATCTGAACTCATATTGGTATGGATAACAACTTTAATACCCGTATTTTTACTTGTTCGGTACTTAAATATTCATACCCACAAATATTACTCGCGCTTTAATATAAAAATATAAGAAAATGAATAAAAACAGGCTAGTCCATAAACAAATTTACTAACTTAATGAAGTTATGTTTATTGTTTACTACAACATAGATGCAAAATAACAAATTTAGAGATGTTTCATACCAATACATTTCTTTTTTTTGTTATAAAATGCATCTAGGATCAAATGCATATCAGATATATAATTAACAAACTAATATTGATGATGCCAATAATAACTAGTTCAATAATTTCTTGGATAATCAAAGATGATTTCTCGAATTTCAAGAAGGCGATCATATGTTTCTGAGAGTCAATCCCACGACTGGGATAGGCCGGGTAATGAAATCAAGAAAACTCACTCCTAAATTCATTGGATCATATCAAATTCTTCGGCGTATTGGTCCAGTAGCGTACCAAATTGCTTTACCTCCTTTTCTTTCAAACCTACACAATGTTTTTCATGTTTCACAATTAAGGAAGTATATTCCTGATCCATCTCATGTAATTGAATCTAATCGAGTACCCTTGAAAGAGAACCTGTCTTATGAGACTGCACCTGTAAGGATCGAGGACAAGAGAGTCAGACAGCTGAGGGGAAAACACATCTCTTTGGTCAAGGTTATTTGGGATGATACAACTGGAGAAGCAACTTGGGAAACTGAGGACAAGATCAGAGAGCAATATCCTTATCTGTTCACAGGTACTTAATTTCGAGGACGAAATTATTTTAAGGGGGATAGTAATGCAACACCCCGATTTTTCGTGCTTTCTAAGGACGATAAACTCAATTAATGAGTTTATATTTTTATCTATACTTTAGAAAATGGTTTTGTGAGAACTAAAATCATATTCATGTTTCATATAATCGTAGGAGCCTATGGTTAAAGTTTGGGCCGAAAACTCAAACAAAGCTTGATCTATGTTTTTCAGATGATAGTGTTTTTCTACTATCAAGACCAAATCTTGACTAACGGACGAGACCATTAGTCTTAGAATTTGATCCCCTACCTTTTTGCTAAAACGTGCCCTGACATACGAAAATAAAAATAATATTTTATATTCGGGCCGATAATCGTTCGGGAAGACGATTCGAGCTGTCTTAGGGTTTTTCGAGACCCACGATCGGATGTTTTTCATGCCAGAACTGTGTCAATTTATTTGAGGACTCATACCAGTGTCGTGGTGATTTCAAAATGTCGAGACGTGAATTAAACAAATTGTCCTTGGTTAAATTTTTGTTACTAATTACCTTTTTATTTCTTAACCCTTAAGCTTTTAACATAAATATCTCTCATTTCACCCTTATCCTCCCTCACACTCTCGGCCAACTCTCTCCCCCACACCCCATCTTCCTTCTTTCTCTTCTTTCTCTTTTCTCTTCATCGAAAACTCCATTGTTGGAGACTTTGAACTTAGATTTCTTGAAGCAATCTTCATCAAACTTGGAATAGATTATCATAGGAGGTAGCATCTCATCTCTACCTCTCCCAATCTCTCCTTTCTCTCCTCAATTTTTCATGATCATAGGTGTTAGGGTTTTTTCCCTAAAATCTTCAAAAATCCATGAAAAATTGTACAAAAATCGTTTCAGTACCAAACCAATTTCTATGGCCTAGGTTCATGACATACTTGTATGATCCAAGAGCTTAGAGCCAAGAAATCTCCCTAGATATATTTTCTAGGAGGAGGCCGAACCCCTCTATGTGTGTAGGGTAGGGTTTTTGGTTGGTTTTTGATGTTTTGAGCTGATATCTAGGGTTATCACACTTAGTTAGGGTGTTATCCAAGAAATGAGAACTTTTGGAGCTCCCTAGCTATTTTTAGTGTAATAGGGCCGAACCCTAGGGGTGGTGCAGTAGGAGAAATCTTTGTCTTTTTAAGTTAATGCCTTTATGGTTTGTGTGTATGTAGTGATCGGCAGCTAGCGGAACTAGTTGTCCGGTTGATCGGGTGTTCACAACTTACCTTGAGACTACAAGAGGTAAGGGGATAAACCTGAGGAACTCAATTTCCGATAGCTATATGCCGCATCGGTGTTTGTATTGTACATAAATGTTCTGAATCTGATTATTGGTTGATTGTTTGATTTACTGCTGTTGATTTGAATATGCATGACATAACTGCTGACATATTTGAATACATGCTATAATTGTTGAATAATTATATGGATGTATCGTGTGCCCTGCTGTGGGTTTTAAGGTGCTAGAGGACCTAATATTGATTAGGATCCGACATCGTGTAACTTAAAAGCTTTAAAAGTCTGAAATGTTAAATTGAGGAAATAAATATATTTTATTGTTTCTTAAGTTAATTTAAGAGGAAATAAATGAATTATCTCTTTTGAAATAAAATATAATGAACAGCTGCTTTTAAGGAAAATCAACTTAAAAGAGCAAATTTGTGAAAATGTGATTTTAATAACGAAAAACGATGTTTTTAAATTAAATATGGCGTTAGAAACCTTTATTAGTTTTTAAAGTAATAAAGTTAACCGTTTGAGCAAAAACGTTTTAATAAACATGATTTTCAAATTAATTGGTTTTATCCAAGAAAAGGGTTTTACAAGTTTTGTTTTAAGGTTTGTGTTTTACCGAAAAACAACGAAAGAAAAAGAAATAGTCCTTGGACTACGTTTTGTTTTATGGAAAACCGACCCCGAGGACTTTGTGTAAATGTCGGAGATTTGGGTTTTTGTTTTTTTTGAGTTTTCAAGAAAGGTGTTTTTAAAGCTTAGAAACTAGAAACCGAGACGTCGGAGTTCTAGGGTTCTGCAAAAACACGTGTATCAAGGATCAGTGTTAGTTGTGGTCCTCTCGGCTTAGGGACGATCTCTGTGGTCCTGTAAGCTTGAGAATATTTTTATGATCTTGAATCCAAAATTCTAGACTGATGCATAGGTTAGAGATGTTTGGATTTGAGTTGTTTTGGACTAAATGTCCTGTTTTGAGAAAATGTTTTGAGGCTTAAAGAGTCTAAGATATTATGGTGGTTGTTAGCGTTGATGCTACAACGAGAAAATATTGATACGACAAAGATCAATTATCTGGAACAAAATAGTTTCTCATGCATTTTGTGTGTTGGGCAGACGTGCCGCGAAACGGGGGACCTTGATAGGCAAGGGGAACCTGAGATGACTTAATGTCATTATGTAACATTGTGCCTTGATGGACAATGATGTCATACGGCCAGGGAGAGCGTATTGTGCCCAGTGAAGAGGATACATCGTGAGTACCACTGACATGCACACCCATGTATTATTTCCTGGGAGGTTACGTGCTCACGTTTTGCCGAATTTTAATTCCGGCGTTTGTCATTGTTGCCAGCGGGGCAATGACGTTGAGTCTGATCAACTCTTGTTTATGGTGATGGGGTTTCCGGAAATCTAGATTGAATATTAGTTGAGATTTATGGAAGTGTCATGCATACGTTTAGAGAATAACGATGATTGTGGGGTACGAAGCCCTTGTGTATTTACTGTTGTTAGTACATGATTATATATGTTGTACTATGTGATGCATGATGATTTGAGTGAGTTATATTATATGAATCTGCTGTTTGGATTGGGCATATAGTTGCCGTTTTTGGATTCATATATTGGTTTCTCACCTTTGCATTTTTCTGGACTACTATGTTTCTGGTATATATGTTATGTACAGATGAACTTGGGGAGGGAGGGGTTAGCGCCCACGGGAGTCTGCTCCCTCACCTTCGAGCATAGAGAGGACCCTGCCGCCCGGGTCATACATCCCGGGGCTACCAGTGCGGCATATACGGGCCCAGTTTGCACCCTGAGAGGGAACCTTGAGGTGGGACCTCAAGAGAGGGTACACACGGTTGAGATAGTTCAGATTCCGTTACCGCCTGTCTGGCTGATGCTGCAGTTTTTGATAGATCACGTGGAGTTGCAACACCATATCCCAGTCGCCCATCCGCCCCAGCAGCAGCCTCCCTTATCCCCTCTACCTCCGTTTGTCGTGGTGCCCATGGGGCCAAAAGGGGAGGAGGAGGAGGAGGAGGATCCTGAAGAGAATCCCGAGGAGGAGGAGCTCATTGCGACTCCTGAGTACCATCCTCTGGAAAACGGGGATGCTTCGGCTGAGGGAGCCGAAGATGCAGCGATGGCCAACGGGGATGTAGCTTCCCCTGACCACTCTTCTGATAGACCAGTTGGACCCTCCATTGGGGGACTGTCCAATGGTTTCCACTAGATTGACCAGCTTAGGGTGTAGACTTTTCTTTTGAGGCAATTGTTTTTGGGTAGTCTGTTGACGGCTACTGATGGCCATGGGTTTTAGAGATATGGTTCCAAACTGTCGCTGCCTAGTTTCTAGCTTTTTAGAAGTTTATCTTTTATAGTTCTTTTGTAAAAGGACATGTTGTCCATAGTTCTAGTTGATGATGTATATATATATATATACTTATATATGAG
The DNA here is from genome assembly GCA_039655645.1 of Ammopiptanthus mongolicus. Taxonomy (NCBI): domain Eukaryota; kingdom Viridiplantae; phylum Streptophyta; class Magnoliopsida; order Fabales; family Fabaceae; genus Ammopiptanthus; species Ammopiptanthus mongolicus. The sequence goes on along the minus strand of CM077351.1, from coordinate 64,122,749 downwards.
TAATCTGTTTATTATTTTGAGTTGTAGTTTCATGGGTATTAAACAAGAAAAAATTTTATCACGATTTTCAGGACTTAATAAGATATATTAAATGAACCGTTTTTCCGAAAGTAAAACCAGCAAGTTTTATTTAAAGTCTTAATTGGTGTTTTGGGTTACAAAAAAGTGGCACCGGTTTTGAGGGTGTCACATAAGTAAATTTCAATCAACTAAATATATCAACATTAACCAACAAGATCTAACATAATTGGTAGATAGTTAGATTTCTTAAGCATATTATTGGATTCAATTTCTGTTGTATGTAAGAAAAAAGTTTTGTTGAGAGAGGCAAAGTCAACTTCAGTGATCTCTACGTCTCGAAAGAAATTAGTCTCCGGCTATAATCGGGATACCCATGTGTACACAAAATAAAAAATAAAAGTGATCGAGCTCTAAAACCTCTATTCACAATTGTTAGGCACTTAGGCACTCATAATTTTTGAAAACATAAAGACTGAAATTATTAATTTATACATCAAATTATATTTTCTTTTAAAGCATTGATTGTAATAAATGGAAATAAATACATCAAAAGAGATGTTAAAAAATACATATTTAAAATTCAAAATTAATTATTTTAAAATAAATATCCAAAAAAAACATACGAAATTTGTATAGGAAGACTTTTTCAAATGGTAAACAACTTTTAATCTTTATCATCCACTAATGATTATATGGTAAAGATTTCTCATATATATATATATATATATAACTTCATGGGTTAGGGTAGAAGAGACACTTATAGAAAAATTAAAATCCATTATGAGGAATTTTTAATCACATTTCAATTACAAAATGTGTAGTGAGAAGACTTTAGAATCCTCTTATTTAAACAAAACATAGTAATTATTAGTCTATTATATTTGGGCATGCTTTCCTCGTCATGGAAACTGGCCAATAGATCGATTTTGTATTTGAGAATCACAGCATTGGCAACAAATGGTTAAAGGTGGTGGACCACCTCCTGGTGGACCTATTGGAGGACCGCAACATGGACAAGGAGGACAGCCGCCGCGATTCTCAACTACATGTATAGCAAAATGGAATTCATGAGTTCATAATAATCGAAAGCCATGTGGCCATATCAATTGAAACTTTCAATTTTATAATCTCTAATTGAACAATGTATATGTATGTATCTGTAATTTGTAATTAAATAAGACAGTGCTTACAAGCTATTGGAACGCGTGCAGCATCACAAGGTGAAGTGGGGGAGAGAACCATAGCAAAGAAGAAAATGGTCACCAAAGTGAACCTGGGAGAGTTGTTTGTCATTGCTAAAGCAGGGAACAGTTCAGAAAATTGGATATGATCGTTGCTTGTTGTTGAAATATTTTTGTTACTGTTTTGCTAGAACTGATGTTTTTATAGACGGATTTGCATCCCTTAAAGTGTGATTTGTTTCTCAAGTTAAAAAAATAAGGGTGTATCACATTTATTTGATAAAGTGCATAAAGATCTCAACCCTCTAAATAATATGAGGGTTCAGAAACAAGGCGCTTACTTTCTCACTTTAAAAACAAGTTGACTTTAAGGGACGAGATGTTTATTCTTTCCCATCCATATGTCGATCTATATTTGATATTTTTAAAAAATGAAACAATAAATTGAGAGATCATCATCTAACCTTTTGAATCATTATTTATTCATTTTATTATTTTCTTAATTTAGATATAAAAAATAAGTCTTACCTTTCTTTGCCCTCCAAAACATTTCTCGCAAACAGACCCTTATAGAATATTAGTATTAAATGGAGTGAACATCTTGAACGGCAAAAAACGTTCAGACTTATACTTATTCATTGAATTTAATTTAATTATATTGGAATCTTCACAACATTAATTTTCTTTTTTAACATTGGTAAGCAACAATTAAACATTTGTGATAAACTATTACAAAAATAATATATAAAATGCATAAATAAAATCAAATATTTAAAAAATGAAGAACACATATGATTTTAATAATTCGAGACACGCATATGCAAAAGATTCATTTTGTAACGATTATTTCACCTTTATAGACTATTACTAAAACTGACACTTTTGGGGTGTGTTTGATTTGCAAAAAAATAAGGGACTTGACAGCACAAAAATATTTGTTTTATGTTTGATTCCAAAAATGGTTATGAGACAGGACAAAATAGGGGACAAAGGACAGCACAAAAACCCTTATTCTTGTGACCTTGTCCCTCTCTAAACCATTGAATAAAAAGTTGTCCCAAGAATAAACTATTCAAAAGATAAAATGTCCACTTTTATTTTCTCATTTTATTTTCTCACTAAGGAAATACTCTCTCTCTCTCTGCTATATCTAAAAATATATAATACAATATATTATTATATAACATAATATTATATATATTATTATGTATTATATATAATACTTATTAAATACCCTTTGTAATATATAATACAATGTAATATATTCCTATATTTTTTTATACATATTATATTATATACAATATATATAAGTATTATATAATTTATAATATTATATTCAATAAGTATTATATATACAATACTATATTATTATATATTATTATTTATTATATTATTATATATATAATACTTATTGTATATAATATTATAAATTATATAATACTTATATATATAGTATATAATATTGTATGTATATAAAATATATAGGATTATATTACATTGTATTAAATATTATTTAATATTATATATTAGAAAGGGTATTTAAATAAATTTTATATTGTTTTACTTGTATTATCCATTGTCTACCAAATGGTATACAAGATAAAGAGTTGTGTCCTGACTTAATCATTTGTCCTGTGTCGTTCTCCTTGTCTCATACCTCAATACGAATCAAGCGTGCCCTTATAGAATATTAGTATTAACTGGAGTCAACTTTTTGACTAAAAACTAAAAAATATTAAACCTTGTACACCATTATTCATTGAATTGAATTGTTGGAACTTCAAAATATTAATTTACATTTTTTTCATATTGGTAAAACCAATTAAATATTTGTGGTAAAATTGTTACAAAAATAAAATATGAAATAATATAAATAAAACCAAATGTAGAAAAGTCAAGACCACAAATAATTGTTAATAGTCTGAGACGTGTGCAAGATATCGTTTTTAAAGAACAATTTTACAAAAAAAGAATGAATTGAAAAGTTGGAAATATCATATATCCCTAAAATGCAAAATTAACGGGGCCTTAGGTATATAGATTTATTTTTCCCGGAAATCATGATTCACCGGAAACATGATTCTTGGGAATATTCAAAATGTGATTGGTAGACACTAAACATTCCCGGGAATGTTACTTGAGAATCTTGATTCCCTTGTCTGGTTTAAGGATATCTTTCCTCAGAATGTTTGTTTTATTTTTAAAAATATCGTTAAATATAGATTAATTGAAACGAGAAAATTAAAAATATTATAAAATATTAAAAAAGATAACAGTTTAGAAAAAGTATATATTAATTATTTTTTTACAATAATCATTATATATATATATATATATATATATATATATTCTAAGATATTAATTAAATTTAATAATATTAATTATTTTTTAAAATTCATAATTATTATTATTTAATATATATAAATTGTAGGCTAAATTACTCTTTTGGTCCCTCTATTTTTTTAATTTATTCAAGTTGGTCCCTTTATTTTAAAAATGTTCAAGTGGGTCGCTTACTTGTCAAACGTTAAGCAATTTAGTCTTTTCCGTTAAATTTCACCGTTAAGTTGAATAAATTAAAACAAATGAGGTACCAAGTTGAATAAATTAAAACAAATGAGGGACCAAAAAAGTAATTTAGTCAGAACTTAATGGTCAAACTTAACGAAAATGATCAAATTGATTAACGTTTGGCAAATAAGGGACCAACTTGAACCTTTTTAAAATAGAAGGACCAACTTAAATAAATTTTTAACTAAAAGCTATTGGCATGCAAAAGCATCACTATAGAAAAAGACATCCCAACTAGAGTGGCACCCCAGATCCTAACAATCATCTGCGGCATGCCAAAAAATTCATTAAAAGAATAAAAAGAATACAAAAAGAATCATGGGGGGATTAAAGCCAATACCCACGAAAAAATCAAACAAATCTGTAATTAGGCAATCCTAATCTATTGCGGGAGAAATCTTCCTTAATGAAACTAGGAATATTATCCCACCAATTAAACTCCCGAGTAGAAACACCAAAATTTGCTAGTTTATCTGCACAACAATTACCCTCCCTATCACTGGCGGAGCATCTTGGGGACCCCCCTGTGCCTGGCGGGCTCCTGCCAGCTTTTTCAAAAAAAAAAAAAATTATATGCATGAATTGTGATATAACACTTCCCTTTTCATTGGTTCTATAGTTTTGTTTTGAGTAAAGACTCAAATTGGTCCTCAACAAAAAATCACGGTGACATTTTGGTCCATGAGAAATGGAAAATACCGATATTCAAGGATGTAAAATGCGGGTCAAAATAGTCTCTATCAGGGATTAAAATATCCCTAAAAATTATTCTAAAAAGAACTAATTTGACCTGTATTTTACATTCTTGATAACCAAATTGGTATTTTCATTTCTCAGGGACCAAAATGTCACCGTGATTTTTTGTCAAGGACCAATTTGGGCCTTTACTCTTTTGTTTTTTTTATTGATTTAGAGCTGGGGTTAGTATTTCAGAATTCAGATTAATCTTTTATCATGGTTTAATATAACTTGTATACCTGAACACCTAATAGTCACCGCAGTTCACAATTTTTTAGGGACTTCATTGTAAATGATTTATGATATACTCAATACCACTATTATTAATATACATATTTTGTTTATCAAAAAAAAAATATAATATTTTAATTAGTAGCGGCTCCCGTTAATATTTTAGGCAAGCTCCGCCACTGCTTCCTATAAATATGAGAGATCTGAAAATTCATATTTTGACAATAAATTTTGCAATTCTCCCATCTATTATGCAGCTGCCATGGAACTCTTAAATTAGAAGAAAATGCATCTACCACCACTTTCGAATCACATTCAAGCCACAAGGAATGCCAACCTCTCTGATGAGGAATCTCAATAGCCATCAATGCTGCAATATACTCAGCATATAAAGCAATTGAGATGCCAAGGAATGATTAGAAGCATCCCATAACTGCCCCACTTGAGTCCCTGAAAATGCCTCCAGCAGCAGCAAATCCTGGAGTCCCTCTTGCTGAACCATCAGTGTTACACTTTGTCCAGCCAACAAGGGGTGGAAAACAATCTACTTGTTTTATCATAGGAGCTTTTGAAGCATGACATTCAACTGAAAAGAACTTAATTACCCTGAATTCATCTATTGAATTTGATGCAATGCCTTTAGATAGAGATCCTGCTAGATGTGTGTCTGCAGCAATGAGACTGATTGCATGATTAACTGATATGGCTTTATTTCGAAATCTAATACTATTCCTGCAGAACCATATTGCAGAAACTGAATTGATGACAGCAGTAAGAACTATGTCTTTTGCTTGGCTACTCTTAAACTTGATGCAGACATCAAAAAGGGAAGCAATAGAAGATTGGTTAATTACACAATGTAGGACATTGTTTAACCAAGACCATATACTTTGTGCAAAACTGCAGGACAGGAAAATATGATCAGCAAATTTATCAGTTGTATAGCACAAAGAACAAATTGAAACAGTTACAAATCCTCTTGCCCGAAGATTCTCATCAGTTGGCATCCTTTTATGCATTAGTCTCCAGGCCAGAAAAGACTTAGTAGGAGGAATGAAATGTTTCCAAATTAGCCTGCAACAACTCAGATTATTCAAAGGAGGATTCGAGAACATATATGCTTTCTTAAAAGTCATGCCTCCTGTTTCTGATTTACGCCAATTTTTTTGATCTGAAACAGCATCAATAGTAGGGATGACAATTTAGACCTACCCGCTAGGTACCCATAAAAAATACCCACGATGGGTAGGGTAAATACCCGCGTTATGGGTATGGGCCGGGTATGGGTAATTACCCGCAAATTTGAATGGGTATGGATGCGGGTACGGGTACTCTAGTACCCACCCCGCCCCGCACCCGCATATATATATATATATATACATATAATTATAATTATATATAAATTTTTGAGAATATAATTAATTTAAAAGTACCCAACCTAGATAGTTCATTAGTGTTTTTCCCTTTCTGGTTGAACTCTTTAGCCGTTCTTTCTCGAGCCAACACCAACACCATTCTTCCTCAAGCCAGAGTCGTTTTGGATGTTTATTGTGATATTTACTCGTTTTGGATGTTTTGGATGTTTTAGATATTTTTACTTAGTTAAATACTTTGGTTTGTAATGCTTTATGAGTAAATTTGAAAGATCTTTGGATGATCTTTTTAATTGAGTTATAATGATTTTTTTGTTATTTGTTGCTTTTTTTTAGTTAAAGTGCGGGTAACGGGTGCGGGTATGGATATTTAGATACCCAGAGGGGACGGGTACGGACACTAAAGTTGCTACCCACATGGGTATGGGTATGGGTATGGGTACGGATACGGGTATTTTTTCAAGTGCGGGTACAGGGACGGGTATTATAGTACCCTACCCAGACCTTACCCATTGCCATCCCTAATCAATAGGAATAACTATCTTCTTCATTTCATCTAGCAGAGCAAGAAATCTAACCTTTAATTCTGAAGAAAGATACCAAGAACCATCTCTGATGAAGTCCTGAACTGAGCTAGAGAAAGACTGATGAAAATTGGCTGGAATGTTAAGAAATTCCACTAAAGAAACTGCAATTATCAACCATTTATCCCTCCAAAAATTAATATCAATATCTTTACCAAGGATCCATGCTGAATTCTGCGAAATTGGCTGCATATAGTTCTTAATAAATTAAAACAAATGAAAGACCAAAAGAGTAATTTAGCCTAAATTTTAAAGTATCTTATTTTTCATTAAAATATAATTATTATTTTGGAAAATTCAGAATACATTTTTTCCTAAAATAATAATTATTTTATAATTAAAAACAAGAGTAAACCATTATTTTGGTCCCTAAAAGTGTGAGGCGCTGTCAGTTCAGTCCCTAAAAGCAGATAAATTATGAAAAAGTCCCTCAATATTAATTCCGTTAGTCAAGTTAGTCCTTGTCATCACCTCACTCAGGGACCAATTTGACTAACAATATTAACATTGAGGGAATAACTTGACTAACCAAATTAAAATTGAGAGACTTTTTCATAATTTAATTGCTTCCAGGGACTGAACTGATAATGTCTCACACTTTCAGGGATCAAAATGATGATTTACTCTAAAAAAATTTACTTTAGAATTTATATATAATTATCAACAATAACAATATAATAAAGAAATTCAGAATTATAAAAAGAAATAAATACATTAAAATAAATTTTAAAAATACATATTTGAAATTCCAAATTAATTTTTTTCAAATAAAATATCCAACAAAAACGCATTTTTTGAGTGGTAAACAACTTTTAATCTTGATCATTGTAACACCCTTTCTTTGGGTGTTACTTTCGTAACCCCAAACACTATAAAGACACGAGATAAAGATTTGCTGGTTTGTTATCGAAAAACAGGTTGTTTTTTACTCAGTTCTTATTTCTCATTAAGTCCTGAAAATCGTGAGAAATTTTTTTTCTTCTTACAACATGATTAACAAATACCCAAGGCAACATCATCATAACTCACAAATATATATATATATATATATATATATATATATATGAACATCATGCATTAAAATACATAAGTCTACCAATACGGCCATCAGGAACCGATAACAGACTAGCCCTAAAAATATCTACCTCAAAATAAACCTAAGCTGGTCTGACCAAAAGAAGTCTACAGATAAAATAGTGTACTGCCCAGACATTAGTCGTACCAAAGGGACGGGGTCACGTTGTCACCAATCCACACCTCTTCATCATCAACTTCCAGCACTCAAGCTAGAGGGTTCCAGAATGATCCAGAGGACTGCTAACAAATATTTGTACGTGTATCCAAAAACACAATAGGGTGTCCAACACGTAGAAGCAACAGTGCGACACCAATATATGAACTCAAAGTACAACTACTGCATACCCAAACACAAACAACAGATGCATATAGGTATATCTAACACAGTTATTAAACATGATAGATATAACACAGAATATCATGCCAACACAGATAAATCCAGGGTCTCATACCCAACAGTCAGCGTCATTTTCAAAACATATGCACGATAATTCCATATACATCCTTTACCACTCGATTCTTAATTTCCAGAAATCCCAACATCAAATGAATGAGTTGATCAAGCTCAATTGCCAATCAAGGCACACAGTATTTATCATATCACGTTGTCCAATCCAGGCATAACGCTTCACATTGTATGGATTATTTACCATGTCACGTTGTCCAATCCAGGCATAACGTTTCACTTTACATGGAGTTCATTACCATATCACATTGTATAAATGTTTCACATTATATGGATTTTATTACCATGGATTTCAGTACCATATCACGCTATCCACACAGGACATAGCACTTCACTTTATATGGATTTCATTACCATATCACACTGTACAAAAGCTTCACATTATATGGATTTCTCATTGCCCATCAAGGTACAATGACACACAATGACTTAAAGTCATCATAGGGTTCCCAGTCCTCAAAGTCCCCCATCCCATGGCACGTCTGCCAAAAACAATTGCATCAGCAAACCTTTTGTTTTCGTATGTTTTTTTGTGTAGTATAATTCTTTCCTCATTGAAGCTCGAAGCTATCAACCACCATATCTTTTATACTCTCAAGTCTTTTCAACATTTTCTCACAAGCTGGACACTCAGTCCAAAACTCAAAAAGGGCACGCAATCCACACAGCTCAAACCCAAAAATCCCTAACCGATGCACCAGTTTCGGATTTTGGATTCTAAAGCTCAAACATGTCCGCAAGCCCCTAGGACCACAAAGAATGCCCTCCAGCTTACAGGACCAACACACTAACACGGATCCTAGATTCACGTGTTCTGCAGAACCCTAGAACCCCGACGTCTCGGTTTCTAAGTTCCAAACCAAAAACCATATTTTTCTTTTGAAAACTCAAAACCAAAACCCAAATCTCCGAAGCTTATATACAAAGCCTTCAGGATCAGTTTTCCAAAACAAAACGTCACATGGTTGAAAACCACATTTTTCCTTATCGAAGGATTTCGGAAAAACACAAAACCTTGAAATACGGTTCGTAAAACCCTTTTTCTCTTTATGTCAACTCTTTTCCCAATAAAGCATATTTTATCTTCTTTACTCTCCAAAAAAGACATCAATTCCTTTTGTTTTCAAAATCCTTTGAACTTTACCCTTTTAATTTTCTTATTTTACTTTCCAAGCTTTTTGAAGCTTTTAACTTTACACCATTACGAACTCTAACCAATGTTAGGTTCCTTAGTGTGATACCAATCACTATTCAATCACTATACCATGTTAAGCATACATAGGCATAATCTAACATGCTTGAGCATAATAAAATGCAATCACATATACTTAAGAAAAAACAAGTATAAGCACATATGATTAAGCAATAAATAAACCACTCCACAAAACAATTAATATTACACACCACTACACAAATTTCCACCAAATACACAACACAGACAGTATACAGCCGTCGGAAATTGAATTCCTCAGGTTATCTCCCCTTACCTCTCGGAGTTCCCAAAGAGCGATAAATCGTCCGATCAATCCGCAAGTCGTCCGATTTCTCATCCGATCACGCAACCACAACTACAATCATACAAATCAATCACACATGAACTTTAATCAACACAAAATCTCATATTAACACCTATATAGGGTTCGGCCATATAGCTAGAAAATTGGCTAGGAAGCTCCAAAAATTCTCATCTCTTGGATTCTACACTAACTAGGTGTGACAAGATGAAATCAAAGCTTAGAATACCAAAATTTCAACCAAAACTCTACACACCCAAAGGGGTTAGGTTCGGCCAAAATACCCATATGAGCTAGAGGGATTCCTTGGCTCTAAGCTCTTGGATCATGAGAGAGAGCAATGAAACCAGTTCAAAGAAATTGGTTTGACATTAAAAGGATTTTTCTACAATTTTTCATGGATTTTTGAAGTTTATGGGTCAAAACCCCAACCTTCATGAATCAAGAAATCTAAGAGAGAAATAGAGAGATTAAGAAAGCTAGGAGAGAGGTAATACCTCCTTGATGCTAATTCTTGATAGAAACTAACTCAATTTTCACCAAAATCCTTCAAGTTTCAAGATAAAAAAGAAGAGAAATGTTGAAGACAAAGAGAGAAATGAAGAACAAAGTGGGAGGAAGAAGAAAAGAAAGAGTGGCCGAATGGCCCATGGGTGAGGGAGTGAAAGTGAGATATGTTGGTAATTTCACCTAGGACAATTTGATAATTTCCTTAAAAGATCAAAGGTATTTTGGTCATTTGGCGTCCAGATTTTTTGAAAATTATCATGACACTGACACTCATTTCAAGGTGATGTGACACTGATTTTATCCGTTAGCGGGTCCCGTTAAATCCTTCGACAGCTCTAATCGTCTCCCGGTTCGAGTATTCTCCCGAATAGTTTATATTATTTTCACTTTTTAACGTCAAGAACTGATTTTAGCACATTTGTAGAGAATGAAATTCTAAGACTAAATGTCTAGTTCGCGTGTCAAAATTAGGTCTTTATAGTAGTAAAATACTACTATCAATGAAAACGTAGACCGGGTTCCTTCTGAGTTTTTGACCCAAAATTTAACTGTAGCTTCCTACGATCGTATGGAGCATGAATATGATTTTAGTTTTCCCAAAATCATTTTCTAAAACACAGATAAAAATATAAACTTATTTATATAGTTTACTAGTCTTAGAAGGCGTGAAAATCGGGGTATTACAATCATCTATGTATGATTATGAGCCCGTTTGCTATAGCTAATTTGGTGAAAAAAAATCATTTTATTTAAGAAATTCATTTATTTACTATAACTAGTTGTTTGTTTTAGCTTTTGACATCAATGAAAATAAAAAAAAATGATTAATTGTCTAAAAAATTGAAGCTAGTTTTTTTAGCTTATAATTAAATCTGATAACATAAGGGAGAGAGTGTCCAAATTCTCATTAAAAAATTATTTTTTTGATTGTACAAAAAATAAAATTAACTTCTGATTTACTTAAAAATCTTTAAAAAATAATCTCTAAATTATTTTATATGAAATACATTTTTTAATATCCATAACGAACGGGCCCTAGATGGTCATGATTAATTGCTTACTTCTCATTACACACACACACACACACATATATATATATATATATATATATATATATATATATATATATATATATATATATTGAATAAATCCATGGGTTAAGGTAGAAGAGATATTTATCAAAAAATTAAAGTACAATATGAGAAATTTATAATCACATTTTAATTCCAAAATGTGTAGTGAGAAGAGTTAGAGTAATAGAGTCCTCTTATTCATGCAAAACATAACTATTATATATAGTTGGTGGACCACAACAGAATGGACAAGGAGCACATGCCATTTGGGGGTTATCAGCTGCATATATAGCAAAATGGAATTCATGAGTTCCTAATAGTCGAAATCCATGTGACCATATCAACTGAAATTTTCAATTTTATAATCTCTAATTGAACAACGTATATGTATGTATTTGTAATTTGTAATTAAATAAGACGATGTTTATAAGCTATTGGAACGCGTGCAGCATCACAAGGTAAAGTGGGGGAGAGAACCATAGCAAAAAGAAGAAAATGGCCACCAAAGTAAACCTGCGAGAGTTGTTTGCCATTGCTAAAGCAGGGAACAGTTCAAAAATTTGGATATGATCTTTGTTTGGTTTTGAATTATTTTTGTTACGGTTTTGCTAAGACTAATGCTTTTATAGACGGATTTGCATCCCTTAAAGTGAGCTTTGTTTCTCAAGTTAAAAAATAAGAAGTGCATAAAGATCTTAACCCACTAAATAATCTAAGGTTTTAGGAAATAAGAAACTTACTTTCTCACTTGGTTTATTCTTTTCGGTCCAAATGTTGATCTATATTTGATATTTTAAAAAAAATGAAACAATAAATTGAGAGATGATCACATAACCTTTTGAATCATCATTTATTCATTTTATAGTTTTCTTAATTTAGAAATAAAAAAAAGTCTTACTTCCCTTTCCCTCCAAAACCTTCTCCCAAAGGGACCCTTATAGAATATAGAATATTAGTATTAAATGGAGTGAACTTCTTGAATGGCAAAAACCGTTCAAACTTATGCTTACTCATTGAATTTAATTATATTGGAACATTCACAACATTGATTTTCTTTTTTACATTGGTAAGCAACAATTAAACATTTGTCATAAAACTATTAAAAAAATAATAGATAAATAAAATCGATAAATAAAATCAAATATAGAAAAAATGAAGATATTGAAATTGCTACTGATATTGATATTGAAATGAATGTATTTTCATTCATTGATAATTGGATTTAGACTACTATTTATAAACCTATGATACTCATCAAAAATAACAGATTGATAAGCATCCTGATACATCTATGATGCTATCAGCAATAACAAACTGATAAGCACCTAAACAGCTAAGCTAACTGCCTAACAAACTAATAACAAATTGATAAAATTGATATAACTGAATATCCTAACTGAAATGTAGATACCAGCTATATCCTAATCTATTAGAAGAACACAAATGATTTTAATAATTTGAGACACGTGTATGTAAAAATTTCATTCTTTAACGATTATTTCACTTTTACATACTCTTGTTGAAACTGATACTTTTATAGAATATTAGTATTAAAGGGAGTCAACTTTTTGATTGAAAACTGAAAAATATTAAACCTTGTACGCCATTATTATTCATTGAATTGAATTGTTGGAACCTCAAAATATTAATTTTTTTTTTTTTTTAATATTGATAAGCCCAATTAAACATTTGTGGTAAAACTTTTAAAAAAATAATGTATAAAATATATAAATAAAGCCAAATGTAGAAAAGTCAAGACCACAAATAATTGTTAATAGTATGAGACGTGTGCAAGATATCGTCTTTAAAGAACAATTTTACAAAAAATAATGAATCAAAAAGTTGAAATTATCATATATCCCCAAAATGCAGAATTAAGGGGCGTTTGGTAGGAAGATTCTCCCCTAGAAATCATGATTCCCCGGAAACATAATTCTTGAAAATATTAAAAATGTGATTAGTAGGCCTTAAACATTAATGGAAATGACGGAATGTTACTTGAGAATCTTAATTCCTTTGTTTGGTTTAAGTACATCTTTCCTCAAAATGTTAGTTTTATTTTTAAAAATACCCTTAAATATAGATTAATTGAGATTGGAAAATAAAAAATATAATAAAATATTAAAAATATTATAGTTTTAAAAAATTATATATTAATTATTTCGTACAATTAGTATTATTTATTATATATAAATTCCAAGATAGTAATTACATTTAATAATATTAATTATTTTTTTAATTTATAATAATAATTATTATTTAATATATAATTTTTAAATTATTTTAATTTATTAAAATAAAATTATTATTTTAGAAAATTTAGTATATTTTTTTCCTAAAATAATAATTATTTTATCATAAAACAAATATTTTAGTATTTATATATAATAAATAATAATAATAATAATAATAATATTATTAATATTAATAAATTCAGAATAATAAAAGGAAATAAATACATTAAAATAAAAAAAATTTAAGCAAAAAGGCATGCAAAAGTATCACTATAAAGACTAACATCTCAACTAGGTTGGCACCTCAACCTTTATCAATTATTTGCAGCATACCTTAATATTATTAAAAAAATGAAAAAAAGAGTACAAAAAATGGAGGGCATAGACCTAACCCATGAGACAAAAATTAAGAGAACCTATAATTAGGGAGACCAGTACTATTATGATTGAAATCATTTCTAATGAAAGAAGGGGCTAAGTCTCACCAATGATACCCTTGAACCAAAATACCATATATAGTTTGCTAATTTGTCTGTACAAGAGTTATCCTCCCTATATATATATATATATATATATATATATATATATATATATATATATATATATATGAGAGCAAATAAAATTCATACTCTTAATAAGAACTAGACAATTCCTCCATTTGTTCCTTAGCTTCCGGGGAACAATCTTATAGTTATTGAAGGCTAATTGAACCATCTTCGAGTCACATTCAAACCAAAGATTATACCAACCTTTTGTATGGGCTGTCTCTATAGCAATCATAACACGAAAAAGTTCTGCTTGGAAAGCATTAGTGATCCCAAGGCTAACTGCAAAATAGCCAAGAATGACTGCACTCCTATCCCTGAAGATTCCACCACAAGCAGTCGGGCCAGGAGCACCCTTAGCTACACCATCTGTATTGCACTTGATCCAGTAGGCTTGAGGAGGATACCAAGTAACCTGCTTGATAAGAGGAGCATTTGGAGGCTTACCACTAACGGCAAGAGCTTTCACTGCCATAAACTCATTAACAAAGGCTGACATGTGACCTTTACTGCTGTTACCCGATAAGGACACATTAGCAATAGTTAAATTGATTGCAATCTTGACTAGAATTTTCTTTCTCTCAAACCGAGCATTGTTTCTACAGTGCCAAACCACCCAGAAAATATTCACAATGCCTGCTATGACAATATCTTTGAGCTATGAGCACCAGCCTTTGTCACAAACAGAAAGGATGGACTGCACATTAGAGTGATCTATGCAGTGATTAATGACACTACCAAACCAGTTCCATAATTTCCTGGCAAAACAGCAACTAAAAAATAGACGTGAAGTAGATTCTACATTACTAACACATAAGGAACACATAGAAACCAAGCTGCAACCCCTAGAGCAAAGCTGCTCATTTGTAGGCATTCGGTTATGAATGATCCTCCATAAAACAAGTGACTTGGATGGAGGAATGCAACCATCCAAATCAATTTTGACCAAGGCAGCACCTGACCAGAAGGATTAATGAACTGAAAAGCATCCTTGAATGTCAATGTACTAGAATCAGAACTACTCCATAGAATTTGATCTGCACAGTGAAACTTAGGAATTACCACATTCTGTAGCTCTGATTTAAGAGCAGGATAAGCTTGGAGAATTGAGGCTGGTATGCACCATTTACCATTTTGAATGTAATCACTGACCTTAGCACAGAGAGAGTGCGGGATAGAAATTGGGATATCCAAAATAATAGAAAGTGGTTTGGACAACCAATTGGCTGACCAGAAATTTATATCAGTGCCATTTCCTAATTGCCACACTGCGTTGTCCAGGAATGATTAAGTGGTAAAAAACTTTTAATCTTGATGATCTAGGTATGATTATGATTTATTGCTTAGTTCTCATAATATGTTTCCCCCCACGGGCCCCACCACCACACACACACACAGTAACTATTATATATAGGCATGCTTTCCTCATCATGGAAATTGACCATTAGATTAATTTTGTATTTGAGAATCACAACACCACCAGCAAGAGTATATAGTTGGAGGACCACAACAAAATGGAGAAGGAGCACATGCGATTTGGGGGTCCGCAGCTGCATATATAGCAAAATGAAATTCATGAGTTCATAATAATTGAAAACCATGTGGTCATATGATCTCTATATATCTTGTTAAAATGATAGTGTTTTCTTAAAAGTTTGTTTTAATGTTATATGAAATATTGGATTTTTATATAAATAATAAAATTAAAATAAATATATTATATGTCAATATAGATAAAATATTATTTAAATATTGGATTACAAATATTGATATGACAATACTCTTGCCATCATTTATTAAATGATAATTTTAACTATAATATTATGAACTAGACAAAAAATGTCACATATTAAAACTATCACCACATTCTCCTGTTCAAGATATTCATTCTTTCGGGCCTTAGCCCTCCTTATGTATCAAGATAAAATATATTCATTCTTTTACTTAAAATATATGTTATCTGTAATAATTTTTGTATAAAAGGATTATAGAAAATTTGAGTCATTTAATAGCATGTACTGGAGAAGAATGCAGTATGGTTATCCGATGAATTCTAGGGTAAATGATGTTGACAAGACGCTCACTATAAGAGAGTCATCTTTTGCAATAAAATTTTTTTCTTTTCAGTCGGTATCTCATTCCCTTCCTTTTCCGGCTTTCACTCCCCCTTTCTCCTACTCCGCCACCCCTCCCACTCCGCACGCCCAAACCGCCTCGGGCTCCCCTCCCACTCCCCCACCATCACCTCCTCACCTCACAAAAATGGAAAATTGTAACCTCATTGTGTGTAGTAACCTCACAAAGGCAACACCGCTTTCTCCTTCGGCGATTATGCTGCCATCGCTTTATCCCCCACCAATCATGTCCTCCATTCTAACCGTCTTGTCGCCTATGCTTCCCTCTAGAAGTACACCAAAGCCTTAATCATCGCCCGAAAGACAGTCGAGCTCAAGCCCGATCGGTCCAAGGGCTACAGCCACCTCAATGCCTCCCATCTCGGTCTCAACCAATACAACGACGTCGTTTTGGCTTACAAAAAGGGTCACGAAATCAACCCCAACAAAGAGACCCTTAAATCTGGCATAGTCGATGCCCAGGTGGCGACTTTGAAGGTCATGCTCGGCATCGCCGCCATCAATAAATCCTTTCGTGGATGCTTTCTCTGGGTTTGTGATGTGGGTCAGGCTGACCGTTGACCCAAGCACTAGGGCTTGTCTTCAACAACATGACCCGAGCACTAGGGCTTGTCTTTGCCATGGTTAT
This sequence comes from Ammopiptanthus mongolicus, assembly GCA_039655645.1. NCBI lineage: Eukaryota > Viridiplantae > Streptophyta > Magnoliopsida > Fabales > Fabaceae > Ammopiptanthus > Ammopiptanthus mongolicus. Next base: position 64,105,868 of record CM077351.1, on the reverse strand, counting down.
GGAGCTATCACAAGGATCTGGATCCTCTCCATCCCTTCTATCTCTCTCCTTCTTCTCTTTTTTCCATTATTACCCCTCATCTCTCTATTCTTTCACCCCTCCTCTCTTTGTTTTTGTGCTGCAAAGGCAGCACCGCAGGAGAGGATCCACACTGCCTATCAGACATTATCGCTCACTTTAATACCGTAACCAAAGTGTACTACTGATAATGGAAAAGTAGTAAATATTAAAAACTAAAAGGACAAAGGTTATTCTTGAGGGGAATATTGAGAGGAATTAGGACATAATAAGTTAATAATAACAAAAATTCCTACGGTAATAAACAAATGACGATGTTTATTCTTGGATATTATATATGGCCTTTTTATTTTATAAAATGTGATAATAAATTGACTTTGTCAAATTAAATAACTCACTTAATCCACCAACTTCAAAGGATAACTATCAATTTAACCTCATTGTGTGTAGTAACCTCACAAAGGCAACACCGCTTTCTCCTTCGGCGATTATACTGCCATCGCTTTATCCCCCACCAATCATGTCCTCCATTCTAACCGTCTTGTCGCCTATGCTTCCCTCTAGAAGTACACCAAAGCCTTAATCATCGCCCGAAAGACAGTCGAGCTCAAGCCCGATTGGTCCAAGGGCTACAGCCACCTCAATGCCTCCCATCTCGGTCTCAACCAATACAACGACGTCGTTTTGGCTTACAAAAAGGGTCACGAAATCAACCCCAACAAAGAGACCCTTAAATCTGGCATAGTCGATGCCCAGGTGGCGACTTTGAAGGTCATGCTCGGCATCGCCGCCATCAATAAATCCTTTCGTGGATGCTTTCTCTGGGTTTGTGATGTGGGTCAGGCTGACCGTTGACCCAAGCACTAGGGCTTGTCTTCAACAACATGACCCGAGCACTAGGGCTTGTCTTTGCCATGGTTATGGAGCTATCACAAGGATCTGGATCCTCTCCATCCCTTCTATCTCTCTCCTTCTTCTCTTTTTTCCATTATTACCCCTCATCTCTCTATTCTTTCACCCCTCCTCTCTTTGTTTTTGTACTGCAAAGGCAGCACCGCAGGAGAGGATCCACACTGCCTATCAGACATTATCGCTCACTTTAATACCGTAACCAAAGTGTACTACTGATAATGGAAAAGTAGTAAATATTAAAAACTAAAAGGACAAAGGTTATTCTTGAGGGGAATATTGAGAGGAATTAGGACATAATAAGTTAATAATAACAAAAATTCCTACGGTAATAAACAAATGACGATGTTTATTCTTGGATATTATATATGGCCTTTTTATTTTATAAAATGTGATAATAAATTGACTTTGTCAAATTAAATAACTCACTTAATCCACCAACTTCAAAGGATAACTATCAATTTAGTCCATAACATAATATATTTTGAGTTTAATTGCTATGCACTTTCAGTGTAAAGTTTTTACACTGACAACCATTCAAAAATCATGGTGTGTGTGACTTTTTAGGTAGTTAGGATAAGAGTCAAATACTTTAGCTTATGTGACAATTTCTGATTGGTTGTCTGTGTAAAAAATCTTTACATTGACAGTGTATACCAATTAAATCCATATATTTTTTTATTGTTGTTAGGTGATATATGAAAATAATGAATTTAATTTTTAAAAAATTAAATTACTGAAAAATAAGAAATCTATATTATTTAGTTTTGGACTAAAGACAAGTAAATTAAAAAATTAGTCTAACTAATAATTAAATTTGAAATTTAAAAAATGATAATATCATCATAAGTATAATTTGTTAGGGAACTGCTTTTTACGGTCCCTGATTTTTCTAATACAACCTCTCCTTTTTTTTTAAATTTTTTCTACCCAAATTATCCCTTATTATTTTCAAAACTATCTTTTTCTTCTATTTTCATAATTTCCACTCCACCCTCTTCTTAAACCCCTTTCTTCTTCTTCGGTCAAAAAGCCTCCCTCCCCTCCCCCAACTTTAACATTATACTGGTGATTAAAAAAAAATTTAAATAGTTATGTGGGAAGGAAATAGACAGGTGAGATGGGGAAATGAAGTACCCGAAAGTGGCAAGTTGTGCTTTAGAAATCTTTAGAAAAGTATTATTATTTTGCAGTACGTCCGATTGTCAGTTTTAGAGGGTTTAGAAATCTCTGGATATAACCGTTCACGCACTTTATTCACCGACTGCAACCTTTGTAAACAGTAAGCTTACGCCGAACGAAAAAAAATTAGCTTACGCCATACATATTCACGTAGAAGAAAGAAGAGAAAGATTGCAGTGGAGATATGATGGTGGGAAATTGTGAAAAGGGTTTAGGGAGAAAAAATGAAGGATATATTACATAGAAAAAAGTTAAAAAAAGAGGAAGGATTATTCAAAATTTCAAGAGCCATAAAAAGCAATTCCCAATATGTTAAATCAAAAAAAAAGAAAAAATTTGGCTATGGGGCTAGTCCAATAATATAAACATACCTATCCAATTTCAAATCATGTCATGTCATATTAAACAAAATTTATACTTACATTTTACTAATTGACTAATTGAGTGCATATCTTTTGTTGGATATAATTAAAAAGTAAAAATAAATATCAGATATAACATATAATATATTAAAAAATAAAATATTATGAAATATTAATTTTATATTTAAAAAATTAAAAATAAAAAAAATTATATCACATCAAATTAATAAATATTATTAAAAAACCAAATATTGACAAATAAAAAGGAAATAACTCAGTAAACTCTGGTGGATCGATGAATGAGTTGTATCATGGTAAAGTCGATAGGGAGAGTGAGCATGAGAGATGAAGTGACTGAGAAAATTAGATAGGTGGGAGGGAGAGGTGTCACGGCAGCACTCATTGTGATACAATTAGACATAGGGAGAGGGAGATGTGTTTGCGGTTAGATTAGGATAATTCATAATACACTTATAGTTTAATGTCAGCTCATACTAATAAACAAATAAATAAGTATTGAATGTTAAACATGCGACTCCGTTCAGTTTTTAAAAAAAAATAGATCAAAAGAATCTAATAAAGGTCATTTTTATTTGATTTTGATTTTTTTAGATTTATTTTTGATTTTTTTAATCAATTTAAATATGAAGAGTCTATTTGTTTATATTTTTGTGAGGATAATTTAGGTTTGTCTATTAAGATCAACCTATTTTGAGTTTTGACAAGTTTATTAGTAGCGCAAGACTTTGGGATTTGAATTGCTTATAGTAGTAAATTCACATATTTGTTACAGTTGTGTAATCTATTATTATTGAATTTATTTCTCTCACACTCTCCATCCTTGATTTATTTTATCCAAAAAATAATAAAAAAATATAAGTGGAGACAAATAAAGATAAGTTACTGCCGAAGACATTGAGAGTTTGGGGTTCTCGGCTTGTAAGGCCCAAAAAATGGCCCACAAGTAACATAGGCTAGCTCACCTGGCGAGGCATGCTAACAAAGCAAGCACCCGTGGTGGCGTGGGGATGAGGGTGCTTCGTTTGGGTTTCTAGTTCTACAGCATAAAGGAGTTCAGAACCGTTGATTACCCTATATAAGCAAATCTGGGACCTCAAACTCAGCGTGAATAACGGGAATGCTCAATTCCTTCCATTCTAGCTTTGAGTTACCGTCACCCCAACCCCAGCATCGCCAATGTCACCCGCAACACGTGGCAGAATCCCCCACAGACTAAGCTTTCACAAGGAAAGTGTTTTGTCATTTTGCGATGATATTTATCATGTGTATAGGTGGTACTCTGGTAGCGTTCATTGGCCATTCGGAAAATATATATTTATTGACTCGTCTCTCATCAGTGTTGGCTCTTTGGTTGGTGGGGCTCACCCAATCTATTTTATAGGCGTAAAACAAAATTTGAGATAAGATATTTTCAAAATTAATAATACTTTCATCGGTTTTATTTTATTTATTTCATTTAAAATATTACATTATTTTAAATTATTTATTTCTTTAGAAAATCAAGAAGTATTAATTACTTTTTTCCTGTATTACATCTTAATCAATCTATATTCGGAGTTTTTTTGATCAAGAAATGTATTGATTGGTGAGTAATTACAACTATCCAACTGTATAATTTAAATAAAAATATTTTAATTAAAGAATGTCATTTTATTATAAAAATTAGTAAACTCAATCATTTTCTTAAGAGATATATATAACCAAATGAAACAAATAAAATTAGATGAAGGGAGTAATAATTTATAAAAAATATTATACTTTTATTTGAATTATCTCTTTATTATGAATTTGTATATTTTTAAAGTGTAATTATTATGACTGATATAAATTTTTGTTGTGTGTACATGCAACCCCATGTAAGATTTTCTATATTTCATGGTTTCGAGTTTTAAATTACTTTTTTTCGTTAAGTTTAAATAACCAAAAAGATTTAAAGGGATAACTTTTGAAGCCTATATAACTAAAAATATTAGGGGCCTAAAGCCTAGCTTTGGTAGCTTTAGGGTTGGGTTAGTTCTGCTGGTTGGAGGAGACAACCCTTAAATATCTTTTCGATCTCATAACAGAGATTAGGCATTGTTTATAACGGTTTCGTACCAATAACATGATTATCCAACAAATAGAGTATTGGCTAAGACAAAATCTTTACCCAAATAACTGATTTTTATGATAAAATTATAAAAACTGTTTTTCAGTAGAAGCTATTATGTTTGAGTAAATTGATTAATTGAAAATAACTGTTTTGCTGAAAATATAACATCCTAAAATTTAATTATAATTATTTTAGTAAAAAAATTAAGCTTTTATGAGGTTTAGTGTAAAAAATTATTATCATAAAATTTTATTGGTATTGTTTAGTAATTACAACAGAATGTAACATTGGAATTAAAGATATATAATTAAAAAAAAAAAGTTTTGAAATAGGCCATTCACGTGCACGTGCAGGGATAGTTGGCCTCATCCAATAAAAAGGAAATAAGACTTTCACTAACAATTGAAATAGATGGATTCAAAACGCAAAATCCTGATTTGTTCTAATAATTATATTTATAATAAAAGGATGAGCTATGTCACCGCGGTACAGCGAAGAAAAAAAATAAACGAGAGAGAATAGCAACTATATACCATAAAGATCCAAGAAAGTCATTGGAGAGAAGAAGACTTATTGGTGAAACATTAGAATTTGTCTTAGATAATATTTAAAGTTTTTGGAGGTCTACAAGAGATGAGTAAAAATACTCTTTTTCACCCTTTCTATGGTGCAAATTGTTTTGGGGTTTGGATTATGATTTCAAAATACGTTTTTTGGAAAATAATCCCGGTTTGGTCAAATCCTGATTTTACAAATTTGGGGATTTTACTTCTAAGGTGTTCCTGCTATCAATTAAATGTTTATTATTGAGATTGATATCATGATATATATGTTAGATACGTGATTTGATTGAATTGACATGCTATATATGCGTTATTTGATGATATTTGTAATATTGACATGATTCAATAATTGTTAATATGTTGGATGTTGTTTGCTGCAATACCGCCTATGATAGGGGTATCGAAAGTAACACTGCCAATGATTTGGGATGTCGAAATATGAAATACCGCCATGATGGGGTATCGAAAGTAACATTGCCACACGTTGGGATGTCGAAATGAGTAATACCACCAGTGTACAATGGTTGGTATCGAAATGAGTAATATCACTGAAGAGAATGTGACATCGAAATACCTTCATGAGTAAGGTAGGCAATGGGACGCCATTGTTATGTGCAGTTTGAAAGTCATATGACGAATGAAGATATTTGAGATTATTTGATATATGAGATCTTGTCATACTTGATTCATGATGTGTTAGTGATGACTGTTTGCTGCCAATAATAATTAATATTATTATTATTATTTTACAATACATTATTTTGAAAATAGCGGGTACCATGGACAATTTTTCTGGTTACCGCACCGGCTGAGAACAATGCTTTTGTGAAAACCTTTTAAAATGTATTTCTGTTCACCGAGATTTTATATCTCATTAGTAGTATTGTTTTCAGAGCCTGAGGATGTCCCTGTTGAGCAACCAGACGTTTTGAAGACTGTCTCTTTAGTTTTAAAGCTTGTTTAGTATTGTATGATATATGCCAGGAAGACCTTTATTATCTATTAGTTATTTTATTTTGCGAGATGTTATAGATGCCCTGTTTTGAAGTTTTGAAACTGATTATGTTATTCGATTTTTGAATTAATGTAAACAATTATTTTGGACTGATATTATATTAAGTATTTATTCAGTGTTTATTTAAGAAAATTTTTATTTTCCTGATTTTATTTAAATTATTAATTTGGGTTACAAATGTAACGAATGGCGTTACAGAAAAACTGTTTTAAAGTAACGAAAAATTTGAACTTTACTTAAAAAATAGTTATATTATTTTGAAATCAATAATACTCTTCCTATCCCGGTAAAAAAATTATATTTTTCTATTTCACCCTTGCAGAAGTAACTATCAATCACATATTATTAAATTATAAAAGTAATTTCATACTTTTTTTTAAGGTCATTATATAAAAATGATTTTTTTTAAACAATCTAAATAAAATAGATTATTTTAAATTATTTTTCAACAAACACATCCAAATATCTTATACCGTTTTACAACTTTGGTAAGATGATATTTCTTAATTCTTATAAAAATGAATGGAATAATAATATTAACAGATTATTTAGTAAAATGTAGCGAGAAATGTTAGTTATATACTATTTATTAAGTCACACCTTATATACTCTTATTTTTTTAAATCATACTTTAAAAAAAATGAGATATGATTTAATGAAAAATATTTTAAAAAAATGTATGAAGAAGCGTTTGATTACCTTCCTAACAAATGAGCAATAAGATAAGATATATCTTAGTAAGGTACTGGTGTTTCACTGGTTATTGGTTTGAATTAGTTGGACAACTATGATAAAGAGATAGGTTATTCGAGGCAGAATCAGCCCAACACCTATTGAGACTTAAAGCAAATTTTGAAGTGAAATCTTTTTAAAGTTAATAATAATGTTTTATTGAGAGAGGGGCTGCGAAGACAAAGATGTCTTTTTGAAAATAAAATTTGAGTTAGTAATATTAACTAATTTTTTTTAGGCCTAAGTCCTAGCTTTGATAGCTTAGGTCTTGGACCGGCCCTGATTCATGAAGGAATGGAATTATGAGTTCCGATGAACATTAGGTAGAGTGGACCTACCTTGTATTATCAGAAATAAAATATTTTGACCTGATAAACCCGAGGGCAAAGATTTGATTTGGATCAGGAAGAGACATACAATGCTCGTGTGGTAAGCTGAAAGATTAAGGTGGCCCCTAACTAGTAATTATAATATGTCGACATACGTGTGTGGTTATAATTTGAAGGATGTGCTTGTTGGAACCAAAGTGGTTATGGGCCATAAACTCCATAAGATTTTGATGTTAACAAAAGACTAAATTAAGTGAACAAAGACTTGTTATGGACTAACATGTTTATCTTAAGTGTGCAGGTCATTTTAAGTCCAAAGATTGTCTAAGTCCGAAGACTTATCATTCGTCCAAAGACAGATCTGTCTTGTGTTTGCTAAGTTCACGCTGGACTAAGTGTGTTTTTCATTTTATTTATCAGAGTCCAAAGACTCATGCTTGTAAAAGTTTCTTGTATTCTTTTCATAGTCCAATGTAAAAGTCCATCAGAATTAAATAACTAGATTCTAATATAGTGCGAACTTGTATAAGTGCTAGTTTAAATATTTACCCAATGTGTAACAGGGTAATATCCCTCAGGTAAACATTCTTTGTAATCTTCGTACCTTCGAACTAATAGAAGCCAATCTGTTCTTGACACAAGATTTGACTATCTCCAAAAGGAAAGACAAAAGGCAACTTTCGGTTACAAAGAAAAGATGTCAATGCCATTCTAAGCTATCAACCTGATAGTCTACTCTGCTTTTCAGAAGCTCTCAAACAAGCTATCAGACTCAATGGGATAATGCATTTAATGCTCATCAGAACGGCTCTATTACCGTCCGTTGAAGATTCAACATTTCTCAAGACTTGAAGGTTATAAATACCTTCATCCCTGAAGAAGCAATGTTACGAACCTTCACATGAGCAAACTAGCAATCTAAAGAAAACAAAAAGCTTACAAGCTTTCTCTCAGTTTACATTTTTATATCACTCTCTACATAGAGTTGATTACTCAGATTTCTGTTCTTAAGTTTCATACCCTCATATATAGTGAGTTAGTTGAACTTAAAACTCTTTTAAAAACCAATATCTGTTGAGCCTGGAGAGGCTTATCTGAAAAAGAATACTTGACCCTAGAGAGGCTTGACTGTAAAAGATTACTTGGTATTGTCTGAAGAGGTGTTGAATACTTGTAACAAGGTTTTGTTATAGTGGAAAAAGCTCTCACGTAGAGGAGACTGGACATAGCTCTTCGGTTAAGAATGAACCAGGATAAATTCTCTGGGTTAATCTTCTTTCCCTTATCTATGTCTTTAGTTTGATTATAACTAACCCTTGGGATTGAATTGTTTTCTTAGAACGTTTATCTTTAAAAATAAACAATCACTACGAGCGTCCAATCGTTGTTTGTTCATGCTCTCTGCGTCTGCTAACATATTTGCGTCCAAACCTATACGAAAATATACCTGCTTACGAAAAAGATTTTAAAATCTTAAGAAACACAATTCAACTCTCCTTCTTGTGTTTCAAACAGGTTTCTTCAGTGCTCTCCTAAATTTAGCTCAGTTTAGCCACTCAAAAAATAAAAAACAGTTTGAAGTGAATATATGGTTAAAGTGAATTATCAAAGAGGGAGTTGGGTTAGGTTTTTTATTCATTTTTGGGGCTCAGTGGTGAGTGGCAACGGCGAACGACGCTTCGACGGGTGGTCCGGTGGTGGTTGCGGGATGCAGCTAGAGGGGGAAGGTGGCTGATATTTTTACATGACCTGCTAGCTGGTAAACATGACCTGCTATAGCAGATATTTTTATTGTTGTACTCATAAAACACTCACAAGGTACTTCACCTTAGAATTCACTGTGAAAATATAAGAATATATCCAACCTTAATTCGAAACATATCTCTTCGTTGAAGATACCGCTTGAAATGGTTTGAGTTTCATTTTCTTCTAAAGAAGATGAAGAAGGGTGAGAAGATCTGAAAGAAAACTAAGAAAATAATCGACTTAACATCATAACAAAATTATTTGATATCATCATCTTTCTTTGGTTTTGTAGACAAATAGAGGTCGGATCTAAACTATCCATAATCATTCTGAACTTAATTCTTGGAAATAAAATCAGCAAAAAATTAAATATAAATAACAAAACTTTAAATAAAAAGTAAGAACTATTATCCTTCCAAGATAAGAACTATCATTCCTAACTATAGCTACATTTGTGTATCCTTGCTTAGACAATTCTGATGATAGCATCAACGAATTATACTTATTGTCTCACCCTAGGACTTACTGCTATAACCCCACAGAATTCCCTACTAAAGATACAATGCACAATCCAGTTAAGAACAATAATTCTTCCATGTATTCTTTAATGAATTAATGTAGGTCATTGGATTAGAATAAATTGAAGAGTGAAGATTTGGAGTAAGTCTTTTAAACTTACTCTAGGAGTCAATGGATTCTCTCTCTCTCTCTCTCTCTCTCTCTCTCTCTCTCTCTCTCTATATATATCTATCTATATATATATATATATATATATATATATATATATATTAATTAATTAATTAATTATAAAAGAAACTTCAAAAAATTCCTTCACAGATCTTCTGCAAAATTTTGAAAACAGACTCAAATGTACTCGGAACCCCATGGTCGCGGTAGCGAATATTTTCATACCCACATTAGCATCCATATCCGTCATAAACTCGTTTCTTTCCTCATTTTTCGCCTTCTTTAAGTGTTTGAGATGTCAGGTTTGCGAAAGAGATTTCATTTGAGCATCCTCACGATGTTCTTGTGGGGCTTGTTAGGTAGGTTCGAGTGTAGAATGGGGTATTGAACGCCTTCCATAATGTTGGCAACAACAAGGTGGGGCTGATGGGTTTTAATGCAATCTAAAGGGGGATTGAATTCACTACGCCAGAAATTATATTTAATAGCACTTTTGAGCGCTATCTATTTTGCCGCTATTAAAAGTGCAAACCAAATATAGCGTTTCTAAAGCATTGTCGTGGGGATACCTACAATAGAGCGTCTTCAAAGAAGCACTATCTTTCATCATTTTTAAAAAAAATAAAAATCATAATTTCCTACATTTAGTGCTCAATCCTGCAGATTCAAAAGGAAATTCAAAGTAATGAAATAATATTCAACACAGAACACAGTCCTATTTAGGCAAGACTGTTATTCGAAAACTAAAAAGGAAATGATTGATACCTACTACTTCAAAAAAGAGACATAGGAATGGGGAAAACGAAATAGCGACACTCCCTCTTAAAAACCTCATACTTTATGTCTCTGAAATGACAAATTAAAAAGGAAATTCCACCAGTATCACAATTTGAAAACGAAAAATGAAAAGATTCATACTTACCTTCTTTAAACAGAGACATAGGGATGGAAATAAATCGCGACATTCCTCTTAGAAACCCTAGACTTTGCCTCTCTGGATTTTAAAACCAAAAAGGAAATTCTATCAGTATCGCGATTTTGAAACTAAAAAGGAAAGAACTCATACTTACCTTCTTCAAACGGAGACATATGAACGAAAATAAATCGTGACATTTCTCTTAGAAACCTCAGACCTTGTGTATTGGGATTTGGAAACTAAAAAAGAAATTTCATCAGTATTACGATTTGGAAATGAAAAAGGAAATGATTCATACTTATCTTCTTCAAACGAAGACATAAGAATATAAATAAATCGCGACATTCCTCGTAGAAACCCCAGACTTTGCGATCTAGATTTGCAAACTAAAAATAAAATGTCATGATTATCAAGATTTGGAAATTAAAAAGGAAAGAACTCTTACTTATATTCTTCAAACGGAGACATAAGAATGGAGAGAAATCACGACATTCCTCTTAGAAAGAAACCAAAGGATGTGATCGAGTCGTAAAACCCTAGCAGAAAACGTGGCAGGGCCTATGAACATAAATCCATACACTATCCAAGTGGATCACTTTTTTTTTTTTTTGCTTTTAAAAAAGGGGAAAAGATAGCATTTCCTTAAGGAAATGTTATTATAGTGACTCCTTTAATAATGTTTGATTGAGGAAACATTATTAAAGTGCTATTAAAGTATGACAACATTTTCTTAAAAAAAAAAAAAAAAAAGGTAAAGATAGAATTTTATTGGGATCTTTTAATAGTGTTTCCATGGGGAAGCACTATTAAATACATCTACACAATTTTTTTTAAAGTGTTTCCTTCCGAAACCGATTTTAACTATGCACTATCAAAGGACGATTTTGACTTAGTAATTGAATTTAAGAAAAGTATTGACGACGAGGATATCAAGATTTGGGTTTGCACTAATTATCCTTTCGAGATCCTGACAGGAGAGGTGAGAAATGAGGATGGAGGAAAAATACTTTCCCTGATGGAGAAAGGAATGGGGACGAAAAGAAAATAGAGAATGGAGTTGGGGATGGGAGATACTTCTCGCTGTCGTCCGCCTTGTTCTCTTGCGGTAGCTAAAATAATTAACCGTAAGTAATCGTTGAACCATTTTGCTTTTAATATATTAACATTAAAAATAATTTAAAGCCTGAGATCCTGTATAATTTTTCCGGATCCCATACTCATAGATACTCAAACATCTTACATATTTTATATTATTATGGATTGTTCGATGCCTCTCTCATCATTTTTGTACTAAAAACTTTAAAACATAGGTATTTGATTTCATGTCACGGTATTTGATAGCAGAATATCTACTATAAAAGCACAAAACGCATCTTAGAAAGAAGTGACCCGTACAACAAAATTGAAGTAACAATACTCTGTCCTTCAATTGCAAATAAATTATTATCTCTCTAAGGTGCGGCGTTTTAAATGATTAAACTGCTTCAATATAAAACTAATGCTTCAATATAAAACTCAACATATAGGACCCGAAAGAGAAAATCTAAGCTAAGCACTCGAAACTTTCCATTAGGACCTTTTTTTTATCCCCAAATATCCCATAACGTGCACGATAGTAGCATCATAAAGGTTAATCCTAGCTTAAACTTTTTGTTTTCAATTAGTTTAAATATAATCGTGCCCAAACATGAAAATCACTCACATCAGTCACACATAATCATACACATAATCATATATGCAACTGCCTATAGATGATTGGTGTATATAAGAATTGTTGTAGTAGTGACTATTAGGAGAGATTTTATTTTGAATTTAATTAATATGTATTGTTAGTAAAATAAAAATTTATACTATCAATTAGTCATAAATTATCACATCAATGTAATGTTTGAATTTTATCTTAACTACATTAAAAATCATTCATATGAACTTATGATTTATGATAAATTAATAATTATCAATATAAAAGATTATACATTGAAAGCATATAACAATTAAATTCATTTGTTATTCTTAACTCTGGAAAGGTGGGAGAGTGATTAATGATGTTTCATGATAACAATTAAATTCATTTATTATGGGTGAGTGAAGGAAGAGGGTGAGTGACTGTGATGGGTCCCCTGGCCCTGGAGATGACCATATATTTGTGAGAGGGAGGGATCAAACTCAAAATTGTGGAGTGTGAATCGTGAAACATAACAAGTAGTCAACAACACAAGACAAGAGGTAAGGTGGTGGTGATGATATGATGGCTGGATAGGGTACGTGTGAGAGTACAAGCGTGAGCCTGGTGTCATGCCGTGTCCTTCCCCCGCCCAACACGCCACGGAGATGGCGTGCCCCAATGCCATCCCTATCCCTTTACTTCCTCTATAGCGCTGTATGAATAAATGAATAAGAATGATATTTTTGTTCTATGCTGTTTATCTGTACAATTGCTTGGTTGTCGGACAATGGATATTTTTTTATGGGTATTGCTCCTTAAAACTTGGATTAATAAGTTTATAACAAATATGTAAAATTGTTATGTCAACACCGTTCCTATACCACCCTTTATCGTGTTCACCACTCGCAGTTTTAACGATCTTTACATGCGCATTGCTTAACCATCTTTAATCCCAATCTTACATATAATTAAACTGGAGAGTTGTTATCCATTGGGTACATAAAAGCTATCTGATTTGTATGTGAGATTGGGATTAGAAGTTGGTTAAGCACTGCAATGGTAAAGATTGTTGAAGCTGCAAGTGGGGGACAAGATAAAGGGTCGATGAGTAACGATCTTGACATGACAATTTTACATATTTGTCATAAACTTATTAATTCACATTTTAAGGGTACTGATACCCTTCCATTTTTAAGCGTACCAGAGCAATGCCCAATATTTATAGGGCATCTTTAGAATGGTGGAGAAAATGGGGTACATGTAAAAAACATTTTGAGGTTTAAGTTAGTATAAGAAATTGAGAGAATTTAAGTGGAAGAAAGAGTTGAAAGATAAATAATACTCTTCGTACCATGAGTATTTATAGGCCAGTAATGGGAAGGTTTCCCGCCATTTGGACCTAGGTAATTATGGCCTAATAGTCACTAGCTCGGCCAACTGCATTCAGGGGGATGTACTGCCATACAGGTCTTATTAAATGTCAACTATCCTACTATAATAGGGTGGTGATCCTATGGGACCTCATCCATGGCTAATTGGGTTGTAGCTCGGCCTGATTATGTTGGTCGGCCTAGTGGACCGCTTGAACTCAGCACTATGAATACATGTTTAATTATGTTTTGATGAATGACAAATGCTAATTATAAGCATGCAAGACAAAAAGGAAAATAAGTTGCTCAAGCATGTCGGTTGTTAAAATCCAAGAAATAAGCAAGGACCATCAAATATCAAGACCGTGATTTATTGGGTAAATCTTATAGGTCTTAGATACTTTATAAAAGTGTGATTAAGTTTTAATCTTAAAGGCTCAAATACTTAAAATCAAAGTTTTTCAGAAAAATAGTTTTTAGTCCAGAAGGTATGTTAAGTAATACATTGTTTTCAAATGATTCAAGAACAAGGTTTTTAATGTGTGAAACAAATACATCAATGTACAAAATAAATACATCAATGTATAAATACATCAATGTATAATAAACATACATCAATGTACAAATATCTTACATCTATGTCCAAGCACTTTACATCAATGTACATTTTCTTGAAACACTTGGTATTGCGCTTTAAATTAAATACATTGATGTATGAATATAATACATCAATGTACATCTCTTTGAAAGAACTTGGTGCTATGTTTTGAATCTAATACACCGATGTATCATTAGGTTACATCTATGTATTCCTTCATGAATGGCTTAAAACTATGTTTCAAATTATTTATATTGATGTAAGAAAATCATACATCAATGTACACCAGGGAAATCTATTTCCAACGTACACTTCCTTGAAATAAGCTATTTCCTTTAAATTGTTTTCAACGTCTCTTCTTAAAAAGTTTATAAATTTGGGTATTTCAGCCATACAAAAAGACAAGAACACTGAACCTATCTTCTGGGAAAAATCACTTTGTTCTCGAAATAATCTTGAGCCATCTCTATTCTTACTCCATCTCACTCATAGGCTTTCAAGTTGTAAATCTACGTTGTCCAGAGTGTTTCTATTCTTCTACTATCTTTGTATCAATTGAGAAATAGGGTGAGGTAACCCTAGGTTAAGGGTGATGTATCCCTCTGGTTAGAAGGTGAGGTATTCTTCTGTTGCAAAAGGGTGGGGCATCCCTTTCTGTACATATTTAGGCTCAGAAGCTCGGGTGAAGCATCCCATAGGCGCGAAGGAGAGTGCTAGAGGTTGTTGAGGCTCTTACATGTGGGTAAGGCATCCCAAAAGACGTGGTTAGAGTGCTCCGTATTGTAACATTTTTTCAAGCGCCTTGGAAGCTTGACATTAATGGACAAATCCCGGAAACGTATTCTGGGGACTGGACATATGTCACCAAAGGTGATGCACTGAACCAGGATCAAATCTCGGTTTGCACGCTTCTCTTCCCTCAATCTCTTTTATATATATCTGTTATTTTAATTGGTTGTTTACATTTGCAAATTAATTTGAGAAAACCAATTTTCGAAAATTAAGGAAGAATTTTTAAGACTCAATTCACCCTCCTCTCTTGAGTCGTGTAAACCCCGATTTTCATGCTTTCTAAGACCGATAAACTATATAAATGAGTTTATATTTTTATCTGAGGTTTAGAAAATGAAATTTAATAAACTAAGACCACATTCATACTCTACGTCATCGTAGAGAGTTACGATTAAATTTTGGGTCTAAAATTCAGACGGAACCTGGTCTGCGTTTTCACTGACAGTAAGATTTTACTGATCAAAGACCTAATTTTGACTCGTGAACGAAACAGTTAGGCTTAGAATCAAATATCCAACAATTTTGACAAAATTGGTTTTTCGAACTAAAAAGTGAAATAATATAAGTTATTCGGGCGAAATCTTAAATCGGGTAAAGAATGGAGCTGAATAGGGATTTACCGGGACCCGCTAACGGATAAATCTGAAGTCACATTAGGTGACGTCAGGTCAAATCACCCAGAAAAGCGTGCCAGTGTCATGATGACTTTAGAAAATATCTGAACGCGAAAAGACCAAAATACCCCTAACCTTTTTCATAATTACCATTTGCTCTTGTATGAAAAGACCATTTTGCCCCTTAAGTGAGAAATTTTGGACCTTCCTACCCCTCCCTTCACCTCTCCCACACCCCACCTTCATCAAATGCACCATTCACATCATTCTTCTCCAACTCCATTTTCTTCCTTTCTTTCTCTCATTTTCTTAAGAAATCTTCAAGAGATTTTGTAAAGAAAAGTTGATAATCTTGCTCTCCTTCATCCTCCAAGAGGTATGAACTCATCCCTTGATCTCTTAATCTTCATGTTCTCCATTGAAACCTTGTTGTTCAAGCTTTGTTCAAGTTTAAGCTTTAATCTTCAAAAATCTCTAGAAAATTGTAGAAAAATCCTTTTAATGTAAGACCCATTTCTATGGCCTAGTATCATCATCCTCTTTCATTATCCAAGAGCATGTAATCAAAGGAAACTTCCTCTCTATTTTTCAAGCAAGTGGCCGAAACCTTGAGGAAGAGAAATCATGAGTTTTGCTTCAAAGTTTTTGTGTAAAAAGACTTGATCTAGTGTTGTGTATGCTTAAGGATCACTGATCCAAGAGTTAATAATTTTTAGACATCAAGAGTTAATAATTTTTAGACATCTCTAACCTATTTCCTCTTAAGATGGCCGGACCCTATCTTGGTTGGTTGAAGGGGTTTTGGTTCAAATCTTTGACAAGTAATCATATATTATGTCTTAATCATGATTCAGGATCATTGATCCAAGAGTTAGTAGAATTTCAACATCATTAGCCTAATTAAGTTAGTGAAGGCTGAACCCTAGTTCATATGAACTAGATGGATTTGGTTGGATTTTATTCATTTCTGGTTGTGATTTGTTGTGAAGGATCAAACGATGCTTGATTATTCAAAAGCGTGTACGATTGCCAGTTGCGGAGCCGCAGTTAGAGTGGCACGGGGAAGCGCACAGAAAACTGTTCAGGTGGGGGAAAGAACCACAATATCGTCGGGGAGGCAAGAATAAAATAATTTATATTGATATGCGTAAGGCGGCCTAAACTCTTCTAGTGGTCGAGTGACTGATAGGTTGATTTCATGCTATGTCGAGGTTGTATGCGGGGTGTTAGTATGCTTATTGTGATATATTTGATATGTATGTTGTGCCTAGTAACATGCTTAGGATTACTTGAACATTTACCTATGAGTTGATAAGTTGATATGCTTGCATGAGTATTTAGTATGTTGAACATGATTATTGAACATGATTATGGTTGCTTATGATATGATGTTGTGATTACTGTTGTATGAGTAGAGGTATGTAATAATTTCTGATAAGTTGGAAGATGAACATGTGGTAAGGAATTTGAGGATATATATGTCGTAGTGCTCAACCTAGAGATCCTGCTGATATGTTGATGTTGAGATATAAAGTTGATACCTGGTTAAGCCGGAGAAAGTTGGTCGTAATTGTGTATGAGTTGTGATTGAGACACTAAGTTGTTGATCCCGAGATGAGTCAGTGAGGTTCATGTTGCATCGTTGTTGTTTATCACTGTGTTGGCGTATGGTCGATTGATCTTGCCTGCAGGGAGATGATCGTACCGACAAGTTGAGTTGTGAATGGGCGAATGTCTCGACCTGGCCTGCGGGCGGGGGGATATGTCGTTACCGTAAGTTGTGTTGTTGACGGGTGAATATTCTGACCTGGCCTGCTGGCGGAGGAATATGTCGTACCCATGAGACGAGTTGAGCCTACGAGCTGTTGGCCGAACCCTGCATTACGGGGGTGACACAGAGATGAACGAGACATCTTGATCTGTTGGGGATGTCGCGTCGTGATCGCTTCCATATAGTCGTTAATTGCATGAGTGTGAGAGACAGTAGCTAAGAGAGAAGAACTTGGGAGATGATTGCTTGACACTGTTGTGCTGTTGTATGTTGCTATCTATATATCTTATTTTATAGCTGTTTCCCTATTTATGATGTATTGCTGTTTCTTATCCCCGTATTGCTCTATGTCATATTTTATTTATTCTCGATCGCACGAGAAGATCCTATTGAGGAGATGCTAGAGGAGATTGATGGCATACCTGCTGAACCTGATGCTGGCGGGAGAGCCTCGGATCCCAGTGCTGGGAGACTTTGAGTTGCTCTATGCAGAGGACGATCGTCTCTGGGAGATTGACTACTCTCAGCGAAGAGTAGTGTATACGGGCCCGACTACGGTATATGTTAAAGCCTTGTTGGGTAACAGTCTTAGGTTGTTATGGCCAGTATGGGTTTGAGCGAAATGTATTTTTGGGGCCAGGAGAGAAAGTCTTATGTATTTTATTTGCTACCATGCTTTCAGTTATACAAGTTATTAGTTGCGTACTCTGAGATAGTTGATGTGGTTGTAGGCTCTACTGATGGAGCTAGTACTTTATACATATGTTATATATATAGTTGTGGTATCAGTACTGGTTGTTTTAATATTTTTGCATTTTTATTTAATCACACTACGCTGCAACGTTAGGAAGTTGAGTTCGGGTTACTAATGGGACCTCCGAGGAGGGGCTGTCTCATGTCGAAGCCACCTATTATAACAAGTGACATCAGAGCTAGACTCTTGCATAAAGAGCTTAGCAGCTTCAATAGAAATGGCTTCATATAGTGACTTCTTACCGGAAGGAGCCTCCTTTGGCAGACCCCTGCCTTTAGTGGACAGGAATATGCATATTGGAAAGAGTGCATGATTATTTTTATTCAAGCTATTGATTGGAATGTCTGGGATGCTGTGGAAAATGGACCCTATGTCCCTAAGAAATAGGTAGAAGGTAAAATGGTTGATAAACTTAGAAGTGAATATATTGATGATGACCATAAGAAAGCTCAATACAATTCATGTGCACGTAATATAATAACATCTGCTTTGAGTAGGGGAGAATTTTTCAGGATATCCAATTGCAAAACTGCCAAGGAGATGTGGGACACGCTTCAACTCACTCATGAAGGGACAAGCGATGTCAAGCGCGCTAGGATGAGCAAAATGATTGGAGAATATGAGTTATTTATGATGGAACAAGGAGAATCAATTCAGGATATGGCCAAACGCTTCCAACACATTGTCAACCAGCTTGCTGGTTTAGGTAAGTAATTTAAAAATGAGGATTTAATTAACAAAGTCTTACGTTGCTTGAGCAGGGAATGGCAGCCGAAGGTGACGACAATTGCAGAATCAATAAATCTTGAACTATGGACTTGGCCACATTGTTTGGCAAGCTACAGGAACATGAACAACAACTAGCCCGCCTGGCTGAACATGAAGAGAAAAGCAAGAAAAAGAAGAGCTTGGCACTGAAAGCATCTATCTCTAAAGGTGATGATGAAAGCCAAGACAAAGATGATGAAGAGGAGAATTCAGAAGACGACATGGAACTCATGGTGAACGAATTGAAGAAGTTTCTAAAAAAGAAAGGCTACCAAAGAAATTCTATATCATCGGTACCTACATGTTATGAGTGCGGCAAACAAAGTCACATCAAATTCGAATGACACAAATTAGATAAGAAAGAAAAATTCAGAAAGGACAAAAATCATAAGAGGGCGTACATAGCTTGGGATGAGAACAACATGGATTCTTCAGATGACTCAGAAAAAGAACAAGCTAATTTGTGTCTCATGGCCAACCATCATGACGATGATGAAGAATAGGTAAAGTACACTGACCCTTCTCCTTCGTATGATGAATTACAAGAAGCATTTGAGGAATTACATAATGAATCCATTAGGCTTGCTAAAATAGTTAATTCCTCTAAGAAGTTGATTTTTTAATTACAAAATGAAAATGCTTCTCTGTTGAAAAAATGCCAAGGAACTAGAAAATGAATATAAGATACTACATTCTGAAAAATTATATTTATGCGATGTATGCAAAAATGGATGTATTGAATGTAAAGAATTAATAACACAATTAGATGACTTAAAATCTATGTTGGCAAAATTCACAAATGGAATGGATAATTTATTAAATGTACTTCTTGGTAATCAAAAGGTTGTTTATGACAAAGCTAGTTTAGGCTACAAACCAAAAGTGTATGAAAAAACTTTTAAGAAATTATTTGAGATTGCTAACATATCAACGAGCCCTTTTGTCAGATGTTTTTACTGCGCTAGAAAAGGACATATTGCATCTACTTGTTATATGCGAAAAGCTGTAAATGTAAATGAAAAGAAAAAATGGGTTCCCAAGGGAACACTTGCAGCAACTGACTCAAAAGGACCCAAGAGAATTTGGGTATTGAAAAACAAAGCATAAATTCTGTGTTTGCAGGGGTGCCTGAAAGATTGAGCTTGTCAAGAATATGTAACACACTTTGGAAGGTTTGGGCAAAGCAAGTTATGCGACAAACGTAAGAAAATCACCTTTGATTCTAAATAATTTGTGCTTAACTGTTATTACAAATGGAAAATTGGTAGACATCCTAATAAAACATTTAAACAAAGAAAGTTTCTATCATAGAAGAGAGTTAGGAATTCTTGATCCATCTTGCATAAATTAATTTGCTGAATTGCTTGAATATTTGATATTTATTCTGGATTCTTGTATGTGCTTTGTCACTGTAATTCATTAGATCAATCAATTACATCGTTGTATCCATACCAGAATTGCAAATAAGTTCTCTTGCATTTTATACATCGATGTACACATTAAAATGCATCGATGTACTCAAGTTTTAAATGTCAAAATGCTATTTTTTTTACATCGTTGTATTGTTCTTCCCACATTTGATCCACTGCCAGCCTAATGTTATGACATGTAGCTATTTATGCTTATTTTATCTATGTGCTTGAAGACCATATATCTAATGAATGCCAAATGCACTATGTGTTCGTTCGCTAATTATCCTTGATAGTTTATGCATTTATTTTTTCTCCCTCATTTTCCTTTTTGATAATGCCAAAAGGGGGAAGTAGGTGAGGTATCCATTATATTCAAGGGGAGTTAAAATTATAACTGGTGAATTGGCTTCCGGATATAATGAGGGGGAGTTACACAATCCTTGCTTATATTATTTAGATAAAATTATAACTGGTGAAATGGCTTCCGGATATATTGAGGGGGAGTTACACAATCCTTGCTTATATTATTTCAATCTTACTAATGCTTTCTTTGAGTGATGAATATAAGAAAAGGGGAGATCTTTTCCACGCATATGAGCTACACATTTACTCTGATATATCATTTACTCAGGTAAGAAAAGGTAAGAAGGTAAGGTTTGTCATTCTCAAAAAGGGGGAGTATGTGAATACATGTTCAATTATGTTTTGATGAATAACAAATGCTAACTATAAGCATGCAGGACAAAAAGGAAAATAAGTTGCTCAAGCATGTCGGTTGTTAAAGTCCAAGAAATAAGCAAGGACCACCAAATATCAAGACCGTGACTTGGGTAAATCTTATAGGTCTTAGATACTTTGTATTGTTACAGTTTTTCAAGCGCCTTGGAAGCTTGACATTAATGGATAAATCTCGGAAACGTATTCTGAGGACTAGACATAGGTCACCAAAGGTGGTGCACTGAACCAGGATAAAATCTCGGTTTGCACGCTTCTCTCCCTCAATCTCTTTTATATATATTTGCTATTTTAATTGGTTGTTTACATTTGCAAATTAATTTGAGAAAACCAATTTTCAAAAATTAAGGAAGAATTTTTAAGTCTCAATTCACCCTTCTCCCTCTTGAGTCGAAGCCACCTATTCCAACAAGCACCCGACCAAGAACAGTTGGCCGAGATCGGTGTTAGTTGGAGATAAGTGTCGAGCTCCTATGATCAGGTTGACCATTTCGACGCCGTATATAGTCCAATTCGAGCTAGTGTGCTGGGACGCCTTGCCCTTGGTGCCTATCTTCACTTTATGCTCGGGCCTTTGTTTCCATCTGCCTTTTCATCTGCTTCATGTCTCTTAGTTTGCCACTTGTTTAGTTTTTTCTTGCCAAGTGTCACGCGTGGGGAGTTGGTTGCCTCATTCCTTGCGTTTAGATGTAATTTTGAAATAACGGCACAATAATGGAGCTTGTTGGTCCCCCTTGCCCCCAACCATTCAATACAAAAGGGGATACAAAAGGGGGGTGGGAGATGAAGCATTTCTGCTTCTACTCCCATTTCTTCCTTCCAGAGAGCTTCCGCTTCTTCCTTCTAGAGAACTTATCATCATTGTTCCTCTTTTCACCGAAGTTTCACCTTGTTTTTCTTTTTTTTTTTTGGGTACCCTTCCCCCTCTTTCTCTTTACTCCCATTTTGATGGTTCATATAGTGGATATGAGTAATAGGGAGAGTGATTATGATCCAGTGGAGATTCTCCCTTAGGCCCCTCCCAATTTTCCGCTGCGACCTCCACAGCAGAGGGACCCTTTTTATGTCTCTGGAGGTTTTGTTTCCACCACAGGTGGGGGAGCGTCTTCTTCTTTGGCATTGTATCCTGGTGGTGTGGCTGGTTCTGGTCGTGACATTCCAGCCGTAAAGAGGGTTATGGCTGCTTATTGGGCAAAAAGGGAAAGGCTTCGCTGCCCTCTTTCCGAGGTTGAGAGGTTCATGGACGACCTCGAACTATCCTCTACGTCACCTGACTCCAAGTATTCGTCACTTTCAGGTCATTAGGAGATGGGCAAGACGAGGTTCAAGGTTGATGAGGATAACTACCCCCAATCCCCGAATGTTGATCGCTACCCATGGGTTGGTTGGGAGGTTTTAGGGATGCAGACGTCCTTCATCAAGGTCGGGAGTATGAAAATTACAGAAGATGAGGGTGATGCTTCTGACTACGAATTAATGGGATTCAGATCCTCTAAATACACTAAAAAAGCACAAAGTCACACAGTCATTTAAATATTCACCGTTAGATCCATCCAAAGCATCACATTGTGCCACGTCATATCTTCCTTTAAACCAAAAAAAGCTACGTCGTTTTACTCATAAAGGCAGCAAATCTCTTCCCTGTTTCCATTCAAGATTTTGGCGCTAAGGTTTCACACTTTCACTGTAACCTTCATTTACGTAAGAAAGAACAAGAACCAAACTTGCTTAACTCTTACAAATTCATCATCATCCCACCTTGCAACCAAACTTGCTAATTAACCAAACAAATGAGAACCCTTACCCAACGTTCTTGGTCTTCGTTCGTTACCACCTAAAGGGTAAGATTTGTGAGTTTGGTATTTCTATTTTGTGATTTCATTTTTTTTTCTTCCTTTTTTCCATTGGTTCTTTGTTTGATTGATAAAATGCTATTAATCTTTAAAATCGTATATGGGTTCTCTGTTATTTTTCCCCTAATTGTAAAATGTTTTCTCTGTTATTTATGTTCTATGTTCTTCAAAATGACTTCTTTGTTCCAATGATAAAATGCTTTCTATCTTCCTCTTTTTTCTACAGATTTCCATGAGCTTTATCACATTTTACAGTATGTATTTTTTGTATAGAGATCTATATTTTTTTTTGGAGAAGCCAGTAGTAATATTGATGCTAAAGGGATAGTTAAATGACTGAATAAATGTATTGTCTACTACAGACTTTGCGCAGCAATGACGGACATTAAAATACCGAGTGTCAAGATGGAATTTGAAAATATAGACGAAGCGTGGCAGTTTTGGGTTGAATACGGTAGAAAAATTGGCTTTGGAGCTAGAAAACAATATTTGAACAAAAGGAGGGTGGATGGCTCCATTAGATCATGTAGATTTGTTTGTTGCAAAGAGGGTCATCAAATGACAGACAAAAGATCTTTTTTGGTTAAGAAGCCTAGAGCTGAGACAAGAACTAATTGCAACACAAGAATTACACTTCATGTAGAGAATTAGAAGTTTGTAATCCACGAGTTTGTGGAGGCTCATAACCACCCTTTACAGCTTGCCGAAACAACACATATGCTAGCATCACACTGTAAAATATCTGAAGTTCAAGCATATGAGATGGAAATGGCAGAGGCCTCTGGATTGATGCAAAAGGCTCCATTTCAGCTTATGAGCACACATGCAGCAAGTAGAGCTAATCTTGGCTATACACGGTTGGATGCCAAGAAATATCTTCGAGCAAGAAGACAACGTATCATGGTCTATGGGGAAGCTGGTAGTCTTATGCAATATTTTCAACACCAACTATTGGAAAATCCATTATTTTACCATGCATATCAGATGGGTTGTTGCGATGAACAAATCATTTTTGGAGCTGCATTGTTATATGATGAATTGGCTGAATCATTTAAATGGTTATTTCAAACCTTCCTTGAAGCACATGTGAACAAAAAGCCTCAGACTTTGTTCACTGACCAAGACCAAGCGATGGCTAAAGGATTGGCTGAGGTGATGCCAGAGACTCGACATGGGTTATGTACATGGCATTTGATGCAAAATGGGATCAAACAGTATTATACATGATAAACAAAGAAATGAAGTTATGGAAGATCCCAAACTATCTAGCTCACAATGATATAGGCAACTTTGCCACACTATGGTTAGATTGGCAAGCGAGGTGTCGACTTCTGACAAATTGCACCAACTTGTTGAAAAAGGAGTGCATGACTTGTGTAGGCAGGTGATGGAAATTCGATTACAAGAGAAAATAATAGTCGATAATAAAGATGATGTCTCAACTCTGACAAGAGAACATATGCCACAAGTAAGGGGTTTCAAGAACCGACTTGGGTTAAAGAGACATAAACGTTTGAAGAGTTGGGTTGAGCTTCAACCTAGGAAAAAAAGAAAAGCTCCAGCTGTGAGACCTTCACAAAGTCAACGATCCACGGTATATAAATTTATTGTTATAACAACCTTTCTTTTACCTTGCTTGCAATTATTATGTGTTAATTTTTCATTTTATTGAAGGATATTGAATCTCTAAGTCAAATGGATCGCGGAACTTCTAGTTCAACACAACCGGAATATGAGTTCTCTCAAACAACTGAAAATCCATTTAGTTTCACTAGATTGTTGATGATAAGATCACTCATCAATAAGAAAAAAACATGTTTTTACTAGTAGCTTTTGATGAGTGGAGATCCTCTCCATTTTTCCTTCCATTTAGGAGAGAGATAGACATAATTTTTTTTAATAATTTAATTTTTTTTAAATAAGAAAAAAAATAAAAATAGAAATCTCTTCTTTTTGTCTATCTCTCTCCTAAATGGAGATTGTCATTTACCCCCTAAATGAATAGGATCTGAACTCGCTTGTGATGATGTAAGGAACATTACTTTTAACATGTAGGATTATTTTAAGGATTAATGAAGATCCATAAAAAATGCAGATCTCTGTGTGAATATCATTATGTTTTGCAATGTTTTGGGACAACATCCATTTTGCAGTTCATTTTGGCACCACTACCATTTTGTGTGTACTTTTGGGACAAATATGCATAGTGTAGTCCATTTTGGGGCATTTTGTAGTTCACTCTGCAGCCCATTTTAGGACAACTTCTATTGTGTATAGTGTAGTCCATTTTGGGACAACTTCTATTTTGTGCATAGTGTTGTCCATAGGTTTTTACTTTTGTGCATAGTGCATATCAGTGCATAGCTTCAGTGTAATTTCAGTCCAGAAGCAGTTTTGAGATAGTTTTGGGGGAATATTATCAGTTTTCAATTTCAGTTTGTAATGCCAAGTTGCAATTTCAGTCTAAATTGCTGCAATTTCAATTCTTTGCATTATCAGTTTTTACTTTTCAGTCTAAATTGCTTAAGCTGTAATTTCAGTCCAAATGCATTATCAAATTTTACTTTTCAGTCTAAATTGTTTAAGCTGCAATTTCAGTCCAAATGCATTTACACTGCAATTTCAGTTTTCATTCTTTGTTCCACTAGAAGAAAGTTTGCAGTGGGTTGTTGCAATTTCGTCCAAATGCATAAGCAAGAATAATTCCTTTGAGGAATTTTAATAAATAGCTGCAATCTCTCCAAATTGCTACCTGACCCTGCATAAACAATCAGAATCGTGTAGAAGAAATAGAAGAAGAGGGGTTATGGTTCAATCAATTGGGGAGACGCGGGCGGAGGCGGAGGCGAAGGTGGCATCGTGCGCGGGTGGGGGAGGTCGCGTGCGGGCAGAGGAGGCATCGCACGACAGTTTTGTGGAACAAAGCTGGTGTTCAGGTAAAACGACACTGTTTTTGGAGTTTGAAGGGGGGAGATGACGTGGCACAATATGGTGCTTTGGATTGATCCGACGGTTAAAAAATGGGTGATTGCGGTGACTTTATGAAATTGGTGACTTTATGGGATCTGAATCCGAATTAATGGCGCCTAGAGATGACGAGTGGGTTTGTCATAATCAAGCAATCGAGGACGAGTATCATTCCTTCTACGTGTGCGAGACTTTCTTTAAGAAGCTCAGTATTCGCTTCATGTTCACATTTTTTCAACAGCAAGTGTTGAATGCCCTACGGGTCACGCCTTCCCAACTTCGCCCCCAATGCCTGCAAATTTCTTTGGGCATTCAAGCTGTTTTTTCGAGTGCAGGAACTCATCTGTGACTTTTCTTTATTCTTAGGAATGTTCCAGGTGTCTCATTTAGGGATGGCAAAATTACCCGTACTCGCGGATATCCGCGGTAAATCCCGTTATGGGTACGGGGTAGGTAGCTTAACGAATACTCACGGGTAAAATAAACGGGTTTTTCTCTACCCGCTTATTAATGGGGCGGGACAAGTATTAAGATATTCGTACCAACAGGTACCCAAACCCAATAAAGAAATGACTTAAATGTCCCTTTATTATTATTATTATTATTATTAATATGCTTTAAGCATACTTTTGAATTGTGTTGAATGTGACTTAATAATTTTTATTTGGACTTGTGGTACTAAATTTAGCTAATGAATTTAAGTATTTTGATTAATGTGTTGATTATGTCATTAATTTTCAATTTAGGTGTTTTAGATAATATTCATGGATGTTTTTCATAGTTTAATAAATATCCTTGGATACTCGCAGATATTCATGAAAATCATTGAAAATCCGAGTAACGGATACCCGCACGGGTACAGGGCGGTTACGTGGTGGATTTTTATCCGACAGGGTGGGTAACGGGGGATTACTACCTTTGCCCACCCACCCCATTGCCATCCCTAGTATCATTAAACAAACAAGGGTGTAGCAGAGTAGGGACATTGTGGTGGGTGACCTTGCACTCGAAGGATTTCAGGACGCTCTTCATCCTTCTTCATCCTTGACTGTCTTTTCCTCCTATTTGTAGGGCGACCAATTCGCCTTCTGGTTATGACCGTGTGTATCAGTGGCTTCAATAAATTAATTTTATTTTTGGTTCATGTAGTTTTAAATATATGTGAGCGCATAAAGTGATAAAGGGTAAGTGTTGTCATTAATTCCAATTGAGCAAGTTCTCTAGGTTAAAGGTGAAACTATCGTCTTAATTAGCAAGTTCAATTCTGGATTTTATTTTCCAGATTGATTTTGTTGAACTTCGGGTTCATTAGTCCCTTATGTCTTTAACTCTTGATTACTTCTACAGTGTTTTCCTTAATTCAATTATAGATGTTATGAGTCTGCTGACTATAGTTGGGAATGAAAAAGAGTACGATATGAAGGGTCGGTTAACTGAAATAGCGGTGATTAAACTAGCAATTAAAAGGTTGGCATTTATTTTGTATTGTGCTTTTTATGGTGCCATTTATTTAGGTAATAATAACATCGGTTTTTGTAATAGTTTGGCTTAGGACTTTATGGTTTCGAAAGTCAGCAGTTAGTAGTTAGTTTAGCAGTTAGAATATTATGTTATAGCTCATAACAGAATGCAAGTTTGTTAGTTAGGTGTCAGAGAACAATTGGAGCTGGTATAAATAGCTTGTAAAGTTTTTCCCTCAATGATAATACAATAAGCCGATGCATTCCAATAGCTCTTCTTCATCTCTATTCTCTATTTTCTTTACTCTTGATCAGTCTTAGTTATCTTGAATTCTATCGAATTAGCAGAGAGTTTTACAACAATTTGGTATTAGTAGCTCAAATCGGTTTTTCCTGAGGAGGCATGGGTTCTACAAAGTTTGATATTGAGAAGTTTACGGGAAAGAATGATTTTAGCTTATAGAGGATGAAGATGAGGGCGCTTCTGGTGCATCAGGGCTTGGAGGAGGCTCTTGAAGGAGAATCGAAACTGCCCACTACACTATCGGACAAAGAGAAGAAAGATATGCTTACCAAGGCTCACAGTGCTTTGATTTTGTCCCTTGGTGATAAATTTCTTAGGGAAGTCTCGAAGGAGAAGACTGCTGCTGCTGTGTGGCTTAAATTGGAAACCCTATACATGACCAAATCTTTGGCTAACAGGTTATATTTGAAGCAGAAATTGTACACTTTCAAGATGTTATCAGGGAAGACATTGGAGGATCACTTGGATGATTTCAACAAGATCATTATGGATCTGGAAAATATTGAAATCAAGATCGATGATGAGGACCAAGCATTGCTTCTGCTTAGGTCATTACCAAGTGAATTTTACAACCTCTCAGACACACTCATCTATGGCAGGGACACACTGTCATTAGAAGAGGTTCAGGCAGCATTATCTTCGAAGGAATTGAAGAAAAGGTCTGAAGGAAAAGGTGATCTGAGTGCAGAAGGGCTGTACACAAGGGGCAGGGCAGAAAAGGCAGATTTCAAAAGCAAGAAGGGATTAAGATCCAAGTCCAGAGATGGCAAGAAAAGGAAGTGTTTTGTCTGTGGGAATGAGGAGCATCTCAAAAAGGAATGCCCTGAAAAAGGGAAGAAAAAGAAGTATAAGGAGTAGAGAAATTACAATGGTGATGCTGATGTGGTTCAGAAGGCTATGAAAGTGTTGAAGTTTTGTGTGTTTCAATAGCAAAGGTTTATCAAGAATGGGTCCTTGAATCTGGATGCTCATTTCATATGTGTACAAACAAGGATTGGTTTGTCTCTTACACTGAAAATCATGGAGGACAGGTCTTGTTAGGAGATAATAAGGCCTGCAGGGTGATTGGAATTGGTGCCATAAAGCTGAGACTTGCAGATGGGGTAACCAAGATTTTGCAAGGGGTAAGACATGTGCCCGAGTTGAGGAGAAATTTGATTTCTCTTGGAATGCTTGATGCACAGGGTTATGAGTACAAGGCTGAAGGTGGAGTTCTGAAAATCAAGAAAGGTTCCATGGTGGTGATGAAGGGAAAACTGGAAAATGGCTTGTATTTGCTTCAAGGAAACACCTTGGTGGGAACTGCAGCTGCTGTCTCTGAAGCAAAACAAACCAGAACAAGTCTTTGGCATAGAAGACTTGGCCACATCGGTGAAGGAGGACTGAAAGAATTGAGCAAGCAAAAGCTGTTGGGCAAAGACAGCATTGAAGCCTTAGATTTCTGTGAGCACTGCATTTTTGGGAAAGCAAAGAGGTTGAAGTTCTCCACAGCTGCTCATCATACAAAAGGTACTCTTGATTACATTCATAGTGACTTATGGTGGCCATCAAGAGTTCCATCGCATAGTGGAGCAAGGTATTTTCTGTCCATCATTGATGACTTCTCAAGAAAGGTGTGGATTTATATTCTTAAGAATAAGAATAAATCTTTTGCAAAATTTAAAGAATGGAAGGCTTTAGTTGAAACTCAAACCAGTAGAAAAGTTAAAAGGCTTAGAACTGATAATGGTTTAGAGTTTTGTTCTGAAGAATTTGACAAATTTTGCAATGAGAATGGTGTTGCAAGGCACAAGACAGTGAGAGGGACTCCTCAACAGAATGGGCTTGCTGAGAGGATGAACAGGACAGTCATGGAGAAAGTAAGGTGTATGCTGTCAAATGCAAAGTGTTCCTAGCATTTTTGGGCAGAGGCAGTGGTCACAGCTGCTTACTTGATTAATAGGTGCCCTTCCACTGCAATTGACATGAAAACTCCAGAAGAAATGTGGTCTGGACATCCTCCAAGTTTGGAAAATTTGAGAGTTTTTGGCTGTGTGGTTTATGCTCACATAAATCAGGGAAAGCTTGAACCAAGGGCACTCAAATGCATGCTTCTGGGATATCCTCAAGGAGTGAAGGGTTTCAGACTATGGTGCATGGAAAAAGGACAGCCTCGGGTGTTGGTCAGCAGAGATGTAATTTTCAGGTAATCAGATATGTATCATTCAAATGAAGACTCAAGTCAACAGCAAGAAAAATTGGTTGCTGATGAGAGAATTCATTTAGAGGTGGAGCAGGAAAACGAATCGGTGGTCCAGGACAACAACACTAGCATTGATCAAGAAGTGCAAAATGAAGATGATTCCCAGCAAGCTCAACAAGATTATCTACTGGCCAGAGACAGGAGCGGAAGAACTATTAGGCCACCTAACAGGTTTGGCTATGCTGATATGGTTGCATTTGCCCTCATTGCAGCAAAAGAAGTTGAGGGAAATGAACCTAGAAACTACACTGAAGCTGTAAGTAGTAACCAATCACAAAGTTGGATTGCAACCATGAATGATGAACTGAATTCCTTGCATAAGAATCAGACTTGGGTGCTGGTCGATAGACCCAAAGGCAAGAAGCTTGTGAGTTGTAAATGGATCTTTAAGCTTAAAGAGGGGATTCCAGGAGTTGAAAAGGCCAGGTTCAAAGCTAGATTGGTGGCAAGAGGTTTCACACAACGTGAGGGCATTGATTACAATGAAGTGTTCTCACCAATTGTAAAACACACTTCAATCAGGATGGTGTTGGCTTTGGTTGCACAGGAAAATCTGGAATTAGAACAGCTTGATGTTAGAACAGCTTTCTTGCAGGGTGAGCTTGATGAGCAGATATATATATATATATATATATATATATATATATATATATATATATATATATATATATATATATATATATATATATATGACTCAGCCAGAAGGTGTGATCAAGAAAGGAGAAGAAGACAAGGTATGCTTGTTGAAAAGGTCCCTTTATGGACTAAAACAATATCCTTGGCAGTGGTACAAAAGGTTTGATACCTTTATGATGAAGAGTGGTTTTCAAAGGTGTGAGTATGATGGCTGTGTTTACTTGAAGAAAACTGAACATGGAGCTATCATCTACTTACTCCTATATGTAGATGACATGCTGGTGGCATGCAGCAGTAAGAGAGAAATTGAAAGGGTCAAGGCAATGCTTGAAGGTGACTTTGAAATGAAGGATATGGGAGCTGCAAATAAGATTCTGAGCATGCAAATCTTAAGGGACAGGTCAAAGGGAACATTATTCATAAGTCAGAAAAGCTATATAGCTAAAGTCTTGAAGAAGTTCAACATGGATCAGTCAAAAGCAGTTCAAACTCCTATGGCTCAACATTTCAAGCTCTCAAGGCTGGATTCACCAAAATCAGAAGAAGAGGTCTCTTATATGAAGAAGATTCCATATGCAAATGCAGTAGGAAGCCTAATGTATGCAATGATTTGCACTAGGCCAGATTTGGCATATGCCATAAGTCTGGTTAGTAGATACATGGGAAATCCAGGAAAACTACATTGGGAAGCCATGAAATGGATATTCAGATATGTAAAAGGAACATCTGAAGTTGGTTTGATGTATTGCAGTTATAAAAGCAGTGATGGAGAGGTGACAGGATTTGTAGATTCAGATTACTCTGGTTGTTTGGATACCAGAAGATCCTTGACAGGTTGTGTTTAAATTCTGTGATAATACTATAAGTTGGAAGTGTAATCTCCAACATGTGGTATCCCTATCTACAACAGAGGCCGAATTTATTGAAATTACAAAAGCAATAAAGGAAGCTATCTGGATGAAAGGAATGGCTACAAAGTTGAAAGGAGAGCAGACAGTTCCAAAGGTATTTTGTGATAGTCAAAGTAGTATATATTTGGCCAAGAATCAAATGTATCATGAGAGAACTAAACACATAGATGTCAAGCTCCATTTTGTGAGGGAAGTCACCGAAAAAGGAGATGTAATTCTGGAAAAGGTTAGCACTGCAGATAATCCAGCTGATATGCTTACAAAAGCATTGCCAGGCCCGAAATTCAACTACTGTGTGAAGTTACTGCAGGTTGATGTAGGAGGATAAAGTCAAGCCAAGGTGGAGAAATTGTAATAGTTTGGCTTAGGACTTTATGGTTTTGGAAGTCAGCAGTTAGTAGTTAGTTTAGCAGTTAGAATATTCTGTTATAGCTCATAACAGAATGCAAGTTCGTTTGTTAGGTGTGAGAGAACAATTGGTGCTGGTATAAATAGCTTGTAAAGTTTTTCCCTCAACGATAATACAATAAGCTGATGCATTCCAATGTCTCTTCTTCATCTCTATTCTCTATTTTCTTTACTCTTTATCCGTCTTAGTTATCTTGAATTCTATCGAATTAGCAGAGTTTTACAACAGTTTTTAACCCGTTTTAATAGTGGTTAACTTTTGTTGCTTGCATAAATCACATGTTTAATAATTGTTAAGAAAAAATGTATGCGTTCTTTATGAAATCAACGTCACTATAATTGATACAAAAGCTAAACTAAAGTATATCTTCTTTGAATATGGTGTTGCAAGTGGTATGATACTTTATAGTTTGATATTTTAATTCTCAAATGTGAATCAATATAGTAATATGATGCTTTATTACTTGATCTAATGGGTCATGCTTTTAATTTTACTTGATTGTTAAAACTCGAGAGAAAAATATAATTGTTTAACAGTGCATCGCAAAGATACTAAAACTAGTAACACATTATTAAATAATAATAATAATAATAATAATAAACTTTTTTACACTAGTACATCACAGATAAACTCGAGAAATACTGAAACAGATTCGTCATGAGGCTGCTACGATTTCCTAAGTTCGCTATCAGAATGTGTTTTGAAGAAACTAGGCCGGTTCATGAAACAATCCAAATCTATAGAAGTACTAAGTAACTAACACACACGAGAACAATTGTCCTGGGACTAAAAGGGCAAAAAAGTTCCAAACATTTCAGTGAGAAAACCAGCAAAATTTGGTGGCTTACCACTTGGATGTCAGGTTGCAGACACAATCCAGTTTATCCTATACATCATTGCAACTTAAAATTAATTCCTTCCATTGACATTTTACATAAAATTGGTCGGATGCAGCAAAAAAAATTAGACTTTGAAACATTGTCAAATTAAATTCCAGCACAAAATAATCAATGAAAAAATGATGCACTGCAGGTTTCCACTGCTCCATCCCACAAGACATCTGGGCAAAAAATAAAAAGGAACTACATTTTATCATTTATCCTAGTGGCAGATATTGAACATCCTTTAGTATCTGTTGAAGGAGAGCTACAATCACATTTTCTTCTTCATTTTCGCAAGCCAAACACAATTTGAAGCATTGACTGCACCTTCTCTTTTAGAAGAAGATACAGAAAAAAGGGGAAAGAATATTAGGGTTGGAAAGGGTAAAAAAGAGAAGCTGCCCATCCAGAAACAAAATCAGGTCCTGCCTGCCCATGAATTTTGAAACAGTCACTTCTGGATCTTTTTCTAAAAGCTCCTGCTAAAGATTTTGAAGGGCACCCTGTAGTGTGAGAGTTAATGCAGCCTCCAACTCAATGATTGGTAAGAAGGGAAAAGAAGCCTTATCAACATCAACCCAAAATCAGGTTAACCAAGCAAACACATGTCCTCCAATCTTCTTTCCTTAAGCATAGTACATGTATAAGCTATTTGCAGCAGCACAAGCAATTGAATTTTCACTTGGGTGCCATGCTAAGTGAAGCAACTTTGTTGTGAAATCAAAAGAATTCCCATTTGCATCAACACCAGTGCTTTCCGCTCCTGTTCAAGATTATCAAATATTGGAGGTCTTGATATCCTAAGAACAACATATATTATGAAAACTCACTCAAAGTTAGACAAGGTGAATATCTAGAAAACTGACCGCGTCTTACAACTCGTGTTATACTGTTCCCCAGTGATCTAGAAGGCCTCGAAGGGGTTGGAACTTGTCGTCTGAGGAAATGAAAAAATTGATATAAATGTACAATGCCTAAGTAAACCGCAATTGGCATTAGAGCAGCTTCCCATAACAAATTACCTCATTGGATTTTTACTGGCCTCCAAAGTCGTGGCCTCGGTACTTCCCGGGGTGCAACCAAACACACGGAATAGATTGCTGGTATCAAATGAAACAAAATAATAAGATGCAGAAACAATGATAACAGAACCGCAGAAAGGTTAAGTTTGAATCACAGACCTGTATGAACCAGTTGAAACACGCAATCCATCACCACTCAGACAACACTCAAACTTATCAAAAATTGAATCGTTTTCATATAGATCACAAAGCTGGCACATGCCAAAGAAATCAGTTATGATGACTCAATAAAGCAGCAGAAATTCATAGTTCATCACTTATCTAAATAGAGGAATCTAACCTTTGGTCTTAAATACTCATGGACCTGGAATGTTGCAACTGGGCCAGAATCCATATTGATGTCCCATAACTGACAAGTAAAGGTGAGATGAGACTTGAGGGATTTAGGGCATAACAGCAGAAGGTATCCAAACCAAGTAAAAAATGAACGATATAGTCATATAACATGCTCTATCTACCCAATAATTGAATGCCTAAGGAATAAAGAGATTTAATAATTTAAAGAGTGAGACGTTGGCTCAAAGGATTCAACAACCATCAATAGATTCTACTAACTACCAAATTTTCAATAAATCCAATTGAAGTTGGGATCTCTTGCACCCTAACCAAGAACCATACCACTTAAAACAAATGCCAGTGTCTCATGGAACTCAATTCAAT
The DNA here is from genome assembly GCA_039655645.1 of Ammopiptanthus mongolicus. NCBI lineage: Eukaryota > Viridiplantae > Streptophyta > Magnoliopsida > Fabales > Fabaceae > Ammopiptanthus > Ammopiptanthus mongolicus. Next base: position 64,071,411 of record CM077351.1, on the reverse strand, counting down.
AAATTTGAAGTATCCCCATCCAAAATACTTAAAAAAGCATTAATCACACAAGCATGGATTTAGGAATTATAAAGCTTTCAAACCTTCAAAGTCATGTAATCACGACTAAGTATATATCTTCCATCCTTCCCAAACTTTATGTCTGAAATAGAAGCAATAATCTCAGTGAAAAATGATCTGGACCCAGGGGCCTCCTGTTCCTCAAATCTGTACATAAGGTAATTGTCAGTGAGTCTACCAGGCATAAGAAATTACATAATTGTATATGTATAATAATAGCCTTCAGAAAAAAGCATTTATGTCCCAGTCAAGAAGGAAACAAATAATCTTTAAGAATTTGTAAGCCGTTAGGGCAACAAATAAGAACATAACTAAAAGATGGGCTTACATTTTAGCATGAGAATCACATAATGCTGACTGCCGCAAGTCAATAAGACGAATTGAACCCTTTGAACTGCTATATGCCAATGTATTACAATGTGTAGGGTGAAATTCTGCTGATGTTATAACCTCTGCAATAATAATATCTACGGTCAAGGCCCAACCAAGACTATCAAAGAACTACCAGGCAAGCAAAATATTAGAAATAAAAGAACAATGAAAAAAGGTTCAAATAAAAACCCAATCCAAAAAATCAAGAACAAGAAGTACTTATTTTTTTAACATCCTTACTAATTATTTCCATTTTAGCCTCCAAGTGAGCAACTTAGATTGCTGGCCTTTTTTCGGTTTTCTGAAGTTATCAATAAGGCATTAAAGGGGTGCCTTCACCTCATTAAAGGGCAACACCAAACCAGCAAGAGGCACTGATCCATTCTGGCGCCTCACCTCAACACCTTAGACACCATTTTGGTGCCACGTATTGTACACAAAACCCAAGCAGCTATCTTCAACCAAACCTATTGCTTGCAAAAGAAAAACCTTGACAAAAAATATGCACAATGAACCTTCAAGTCACATGTTTTCAACCCATGATTTACCCTAGAAAACCATGATTCTGATATTTTAAGTCCTAATTGTTAGATTAAAATAGTTATTCATTGTTACTAGTATAATATCCATCGTAAACTTGTGTACAGCTGTACTAGCTTGTTGAACAAGCTCACCGCTTTGAATAAAAATAAGTAAAGAACACATTGACAGACAGTGTCACTTTCCATTCCAAAACTTCTGGTTTGTCTGCTTTTTCTCTCATTGTTTGGTATCTTGAGCTGGGGGAGATAAACCACAGTCTCTCAATCGTTCGGCCCACTACCAGCAGTAGCCAAAAAACTTCATTACCAACCATGAGCCATTACCAGCAGTGATTCCCTTGGTTGTGAGTCAAACCAGCCACCTTTTGTCGTGTTTTCCGGTTCATGGCAGCTCCACAACACCTCGGAAGTGTCAATCCAGCAAGACTCAGGAAGCCCATGTCTCTGGTATGCCGGCACACGCGCCACCTGCTTCTGAATGCATGAGATCCACTCGCACCATGCGCCGTCACGTTTTCAAGAGTATCGTCTTCCACCACCCAGAAGACGCCAGAGCCCTCTGAAATCCTATTGCCAGACCTGTTTCACCCCTTTTAGGCCTTTTTGAGCCATATTTTGGATCTGACCACTCTTCCTTGTCATGGCTGAACCAGAAACTTCCAAAACAGAATCTGTCACAAAGATTGCTCCAAAACTGAGGATCCTAAAGTGGAACCTCCTGTTTTTACAAACTATGCACCGTCTGCTATTTCTACTGACAAGCTAGATGGATCTAATTATGCCATTTGGGCATCAGGCTTTTAGCGCAAGGATACACCCAACAACTGACTAAGAAAGCTGAAGATATTCCTGAAGCTGAGAGGGAGTGATGGAAGAAAATTGATGCTCATATGTGTTGTCTGATAAAACAAGCCATTCATCCATCTTTGAAGCAAATTTTCAGACCCCATATTACTTGCTAGTTGCTACAACATGTAGCACCATGCAAAGCAGCTGTATACCAATTTTTTGCACATGCATCCGGTTTGTTCGAACCTTGTGTCTCTTATTGTTCCAGGAAACTTGAAGACCATATGTCCATTTGTTAGGGAAAAATTCAAGCTAAGTTATCAGAATTCAATGAGCTTCTAAACGAGAGCACTTTCTTCATGCCTCTTGCACTCTAAGGGTTACTTTCTGAGGATTCTACAGTGCGTCGCTGGATACTAGGAGCCCTACAGTTCCTACCTTGTACGAAAATGGCCTAGCCTTCTTAGAGTGATCTCATGTAATTGATTCTTCAGCTCTTATTTCTCAAACCAGGAATCGTGGACATACTGGCAATAGACGAGGGGGAAGGCATTTTGTGCTTGCCACAAGTGTGATCACTGTAAAAGGGTCGGCCACACCATTGACCGCTTACATGAAAAACCAACTCAAACTGACAACACTGCTCATACCAGCAATTCTGATATATGGAAACTTCAATTCTGGAACCTTTTTGACCATCACAAGCTGATTTCGAGGAGTTTCTAAAGCGGTTTGAATGTAGATAGGCATCTGAATCTATGACTTTAGTCGCTCACAGACATCTGTCTGCATAGCTCAGTCACCTTCTCTTGACCCTTGGGTACTTAATTCTTGTGCCTCTAACCATATTTATGGTAACAAACAGCAGTTCACTACTGTCACTTATTCCTCACATCTTCCCACAGTTACCCTAGCTGACTGTCCCAAACTCGAGCCAAATAGAATGGAAAAGCTGTTCTTTTACCCTCACTTTCTGTTGATCTTGTCCTTTATGTTCCTAGATGTCCTTTCAAACTATTCTCTATTAGTCAACTAACTCATACCTTGGATTGTGCTATCATATTCAGCAAAGACTCTGTTCTTGTGCAGAACTGGAGAATGGGAAGGATAATTGGCATAGGGCGTGAGTCGTGTGGCCTTTATCGACTCTCTACCTCAACTAGTGCCTATTCTGATTTAGAGACTCCAAACCTTATCCATGCAGATTGGGGCATCCTACCATATCCAAACTACAAGGGGAGTCTGGTGAACTAGTAAGTTGCTTGCGAAGGTCCCTTTATGGACTCAAACGGCCTCGTGCTTAGTTTATTCGTTTTAGCACCATTTTGCAACAGTTTGGCATGACTCATAGCGAGGCAAATCATTCAGTCTTTTATTGACATGCCTCTCAAGGATGCATAAATTTAATTGTTTATGTTGATGACACTATCATTACAGAAAGTGATTCTCTTGGTATTTAGCAACTTTAACAATTCCTCTTGCAACACTTCCAAACAAAAGACTTGGGCAAACTTTGATACTTCTTGGGAATTGAGGTGGCTTTATCTAAGCATGGTATAGCAATTTCTCAACGGAAATATGCATTAGACATGAAACCGGTATGCTAAATGCTAAACCTGTTGATACACCAATGATCCTAATGTTAAGCTTCTACCAAGACGGGGAGCCTTTAGCAGATCCTAACAGGTACAAATACTAGTTGGAAGTCTAAACTATCTCAAAGTAACTCTCAAAGTGATATCTCCTATGCTATAAGTGTTTTTAATCAATTACTAAATGCTCCATGTGATAACCATTGGAATGCTGTGATTCACATTCTAAGATATATTAAAGGAGCACAAGGCAAAGGTCTCCTGTCTCTGGATAAAGGACGCACTCATGTAAATAGCCACTCTGGTGCAGATTGGGCAGGTTGTCCATCTTATAGATGATCTACTTCAGGATAGTCTGGTTATTGGAGGAAACATGTGACCAGGGTACTCTGAAATAGATGTCACACAAGTACCGGGTACATATCTAGTAGTAGTCCTTATTAGGTACACATGGTACTTATGCAACTCTTATTTGATGAGTAAGTACCCCATATCACTCAAGTACAAGTCATCAATCCATGCAATACACCAAGTTTTGTGGCCAAGTTTTTTTTATTTACTATTAAATGAAACAAACTACCTACCTACTTTGCTCCCTTCAAATCATGTGTCATCTTTAAATATTTTTGCTTACTTAAAATACTTTATGGAGTTATGTTGAAAACTTGTACTTAGAAGTAGAAATTATGAAAATTGTATTTATTTTATGATTAAATTTATTGTTTATGCTTTTATATTTCTATATAATATATCATGCCATACACATACGGCCATACCCTACTTTTTAGAAAATTTGTCATACCCTGTAAGGGTATCGGTACTTGTACTGTATCCATGCAACTTAGGAGGGAACCTAATTTCTTGGAAAAGTAAAGAAACAAAATGCGGTGGCCAAAATGTGGTCGCCAGGTCTAGTATTGAAGCAGAGTACTAGGCTATGGAATGCAATGTGTGAACTTATCTGGTCGAAACAATTGCTCAAAGAGTTACAGTTTGGAGATGTAGAACAGACGAACCTTACTTCTGATAGTCAAGTTGCCCTACATATTGCTTCAAAAGCAGTCTTTCATGAAAGAACCAAACATGTTGAGATTGATTGACATTTTATAAGAGAAAAGATCCTATCACGTGATATAGCCACAAGCTTTATCAACTCAAATGACCAGCTAGCTCACATGCTTGCAAAATCCCTTAGAGAACCAAGGATCATTTATATATGTAACAAGCTTGGAACATATCATACATATGCTCCAGCTTGAGGGAGTGTTAGATAAATATTTGTTTATTGTCATTAGTATAATATACTTCGTGTAGTTGTGTACAACTGGACTACCTTGTTGAACAAACTCACTACTTTGAACAAAAATAAGAGAACACAGTGACAGATAACATCACTTTCCCTCATTGTTAACATTAATCTTACTGCCTCTCAAATCAAAGGGATTGAGACTAGAACAATATACACATGCAAAATGAACACTTATCAGACAACTACAACTTATATGTTGAACACTTCTTTAACTAGATAAATTCTACCAAATTACCAACAGATAAATACTTGTAGCACAGCATAAAAATATAATAGTGAAAGCTTACCAGTCAGATCCTCCATATTTGCAGGCTTTACATCAACAATATTAAAACTTTGATTGCTAATTTCCAAGTTCCAAAGATTTATTCGCAAATCATCAGCTGATATGAAAGTTTCACCATCGCTATAACATATGAAACATACAATCATTCAAATTTGATCAGATTTGAGAAAAAGATGCAGGACAAAAAAAAAAAATTAGGGGCACAAAAAATATGCAGACATGAAACAACACCAAAAAGAAATCTAGTTAACATTTTCAAAACAACACTAATGAAGAGAAACAAAGATACTGGAGTAAAAAACAAGATTTGGCACTGAACAGCCTCTCCTCTTATAATATGAGCCCTTAGGGTTCCGCCCAAAATTTACTAAACAGAAAAATATGGTACAATGACAAAAACTAGAATCACCTGTTATTTGATATAGAATTGATATGATAATCATGAGCATGGGCGTATACTCTACGACATCGAGCCACCGGACTGGTCTCATGGCTGGTTACCTGCATATTTCACAACCCAAGTGTTAGCAGAACTACAAAGTCCCAAACAAGTAATTGTCAAAGGTTCCAAAAAGAAGCTAAGAACTACCAAGTGTACTTTCTTTTCTTTCAACCCACATGTTAGCACTACCTGAACTACAAGGTCTGAAACAAGCAATTGTTAAGGTTTCTTAAAGAAGCTTAGAAATATAACCACTTTCTTTTCTTTCCCATCTTATAAAGTTTCAGGGAGCATACTAAACTTTTTTTCTTCCCCCCCCGCCCAACTTACTTCACGAAGGGGTCTATACCGGAGGACTCAATTTCTACCTAGATGATTATACTGAAATATGTCTGCTAAATGGACTTCAGCACCATCCAAAAAGTTAACTGCGAAAGCTTTGGTGTATCTATAACTTAGTATAGGTATTTGATTCTCCTCCTTTGACTCCGTAAGGACATTGTTGGATATCAACTGTCAGTGTTATGCTTTTGCTCTTTACTATCCTTAATAAACTGCTAATTATAAAAAATCACTTCAAAACAAAATGGTTCAATTTTCTATACCCTACCCAAACTAAATTAAGCAACTTAAGCATCACGATAAATCAACCAGGAGATATGGTTTCTGCCTTGGACATTCAACCTTTTGGACTGACAACATCCCCATTTTGAGACCCTCATCCCCACAATAAATAAATAAATAGTGCAAGCATCGCTAAGCTTTGTCTCTTTCACGTTAATCCACCGATATCTTGGTTGTTCATAGAAAAAAGCTTAGTTAAAAAGTCTCTACTATAAAAAAAATTTATCCCCGAGAAACAAAATTGAAAAAAAAAAAATCAACAGGAAGGGATGAATACAACTACCAAGGGTAATTTTAGCGAAGGTATGCCTCCTGGTGGAAATGAGAAGTCATTGCTTAGATAGCTGTACGACCTATCTGGAGATCCTCCATTTGCAATATGTGGCCTAGAGTTGCTGGAATTACTTGAACTAGCAATAGAACCATTTCCCATTGCTTTTGAAGGGTCAACATTCATGTTAGAAATTTTCTTGACCTTCTTTTCTTGAACCTGTTCAACTCAGAAAAGGACAACATAAGAATAAGTGGTGGAGACAGATCGATCATATTAATTCATTAAAAAACTATAAAGGAAATGCAATCACATTCATTTTGTATGCATGCACAAGCAAACAGTCGGTACAAAGATTCCATCAGAATTATTTCACATGGTTTTGTTTCATATTTACTTCTCACAATTTTGCCTGCTCAATGCCTTTAGTATAATAGTAATAACCACATAATCAATTAACCATCAAGGTACATATTTCATGATAAAATGTTATAAAAAATCAACAGCTAACACATACATGCACCCTAAAAAGTCACCCTCTATATGTAAAATTATCTGGTTAGCTGAGCTATGGTTCAATATTTAATAACCACTGATTCAAAAGATAATTGGAAATTTCCAAAGGCTAATCCCAGGTAAAAGATTCCATCAGAACCCAGAGTATATGGGCCTCTGTTAGATACCGCAAAAACATAAAAAATGGAATAACACAAATAATAGAATAAGAAAATAACAGTAAGTCACTGTTATGACCAGGGAGTTGTTAGTTAGTTGAGAGGGGTAGGTTATAAATAAGACATAGAGAGGGAAGGGCATGATTTGTATTGGAAAGGAAAGAGAAGTACGGGAGAGTTCCAGGTCTCTCGAATACCTGGGATATTGAGTGAGAGTTCATTGTATCATCTTGATCTCTGGTTCTGTACCACACTGGTACTGATCAGAGTGAGTTCTATGATAAAATTCATTTGTTCTTCCTAATTCTGAACCATATCTATCAACCGGTATCAGAGCTCTTGAAAGCATAGAATGGAGAAGGGGTCAATTAGGGGATCAAAAATGGAGGCATGTGGCTGGGTTACAACAGTGGAAAGGTACTTCCAATTGAAAGGGGTCTCGGATGCTGATAGGGTGCAAACAATTATGGTAGTATGGAGGGAAGAGCTTTAAGTTGGTTTCGGTGGTGGGAGTCTGGTTTCACCAGCCTTTCTTGGGAGAGCTTCAAGATTGCAGTGATTAGGAGGTTTCAGCCATCTATGATGCAGAACCCCTATGAAATTTTGTTGAGTTTGAAGCAGACAGCTTCAGTAGAAGAGTTCAGGGAGCAATTTGAGCTCTATTCAGTGCCTTGCAGAAATCTGATTGAAGGCAGAAATCCAACAGAGCTCAAGCTACATCCCACGAAGTCGTTGCCGGTGATGATGGCATAGCTCAGATGATCGATAAGAAGAAAGTGGAGGTGGAGAAACGGGAATCCTTAGAGCCAAGAAACAGAAATAAAGAGGAAGCAGAACAGTTGCAGCCAGAAATTTTGGAACCAGATACAACCAAGAAAAGATCCTGGAAACAGAGACAACCAAAGAAGAGGAACCCCAAAGGGAGCAACCAGTTTTTGGTGCGGATCAAGAACCAGAAGTGGAAAGGTGCAAGGGATTGAGGAAGGAGGTCAAGACAGGGAGATCATTTGACTCCGTTAGGTCAGAAAAAGGTATCCGTTTCTGGAAGGAAGGCTGTCCTTTGGGTCGTGAGATGGTGAGTCAAAGGCCCTCACGTTTGGGTGATGAAGAGGAAGCGAAGACGGAGAGGGAAACTGTCCCTAGGGATAGTGCGATGGTGAAGAAGAGATCGAAGGAGCATGCGATAACCATGAGGGTGGGTTTCGAGCAGTCCAGTCAACCCACCACCACCACCGGACTCGGATCCCCCTATGAAGGCTGATGGTTCATTAAATCCGACAGAGCTCTGGATCTCATGCGTTTCGGCCAAGTGTCCACTGCCAGAACCACCAGATTCGGACCGTGGTACAGGGGTTGATTGGGTGGCTGCGCCACTGCCGAGGGAACGCTGACAGAAACAGAAGCTACACCCCAAAGCTTCATGAGAGGGAAGAAGGAAGAAAGGGCACAATGGGAAATTAAAAAAATGGGTTGCTCGGTTGACCTGATGGGGCAGGCCCAAAAAGTGCAGAGGGGCTGTAACATAAGAAATTATTTCTTATGCTTTAGGGGCCAAGCCCAAATCAATAATGAAGGGAAGGGGTCATGAAACCCAACTCTGAAACACAGGCTGCTGTTGCTGCAACTTTAGCTGAGATAAAACGAGGCAGCCAATTGATAGAACTCTTCAGCACAATCAGCAACAAAACAGAGGACACTAACAGGTACCAAGCCACATCAATGGTTGCTGACATCCGAGAGAGTACAGTGCCATTGCTTCAGACTGTGAGAATTTGCTCATTATGCTTCGAGCAGTGGGACCCCGGTGGAGTTATTTCAGCAGTCCAAAGCCGCCGTTGACCCAACCCTTCACCTTGAGGACGATATGAATGTTTAGGGAGGGAGTATTGTTAGATAGCGGAAACAACAGAAATAATAGAATAATAAAATAACAGTTAGTAACTGTTATGACCAGGGAGTTGTTAGTTAGTTGAGAGGGGTAGGTTATAAATAAGACAGAGAGAGAGGGAAAGGCATGATTTGTATTGGAAAGGAAAGAGAAGTAAGGGAGAGTTCCAGATCCCTCAAATACCTGGGAGTTTGAGTGAAAGAGTTCATTGTATCATCTTGATCTCTGGTTCTGTACCACATTGGTACTGATCAGAGTGAGTACTATAATAAAATTCATTTGTTCTTCCTAATTCTGAACCAGTATCTATCAGCCTCATAAGATATAACACATCTCCATAAACACACATACTGTCAAAGCATGTGAAACAAGGGGCAAAACTTGGTTCTACTGAAATGTAACCATCTGCATAATCCATATATAATTTGATTAAAAGAGAGCACACAGCATGCTACAAGTGAGCATTCATTTCATACCTTCCAAAATTTGATAGTTTTATCATTTGTAGATAGAAGGAAGAGTGCACCATTAGCTGTTTGGCACCATTTTATTTTGTTTATTTTCTCTTCTATTTCCAAGCTCTTGAGATAGTCAAACTGAAACGATAATCACATGTCATAGTGATAGATATTAACATTTCTGAACCACAGGAAGTTGAAGCAGCAATAACTGGTGACCGAAAACTACCTCAGGCTCATGACTCTGGAACTCTGTTTTATAACGGAACTCGGGATGCCTACTAATAGAATAGTCCATCCTCTCCAAATCCATTCTTGATCCACCATGCTACATGTTACAGTATACATACATATTACAATATTAAGTGCATAATATGGAATATTTCGATACTAAGTTTGGTTTTAAAAAAATTGCTGGCAGAAGCAAAAATCAGATTTACATCTTTTGAATCCGTCCTCTCAAAGAGAACTACTCGACCACCACGATCACCAGTAGCAAGATGGTCACCAGACTTGTCAAATTCAATAGCAGAAATTATGTCCACTGTAGAAAGAAAATTGGGCAAATAGTTAGAATACTTTCATACTAACCTGCAACAAAAGCTAATCTGTTACAAATCCAAGAACAGAAATGCCGAATTGAGAAAGAAAATAATGAGCTTTATTGATTGCTTGAACAGAAGTAGAAGAAGAGTGATCTCCTCCTAGGGTTTCCCCTTTCACAAACAAACTACAATTCTCCAAATGCCTTTCCACTACCCTTTTCCCCCTATTTATCTAACTGACCGCCTTCTAGCTAACTACCTCCACTAACCTCCTATGTAACTAACTCTGTTGGGCTTCACAATACCATCCCCCTGAAGTTCAACCTTGCCCTCAAGGATGGAAGCTTTTTCTACTGTCTTCCGCTAGGGGAGACATCAATTTGCTCAATGATCAAATAGGGGCCATTTTCTATCATCAGATTGCATCTATTTTGCTGTAGACTTGGGGGTTGGCCCATTAGTTCAAAAATTGAGCTCAGTTTGCAGAATTTCAACTTTCCACCTCCTTCATGAACCCAAACACTAACACAAATTTGGGCCAGAAACATTATGTCAAAAAACTGATCCAGTTTCAATAATTTCAGTTCTGCCCGTTTCATGCTTCTCATGAGCGAAGCTTCTGGTTTGGGTTTGTGATGCGGCCATCACCTCTGCCCACGCCTCCACCTCATGTATGCCATCAGCTGCAGCACGATTATTCCGATTCGGAGGTTCTGGTGGCAGTGGTGGGATGACAGGACTTCTCAAAATCCAACGTTTTCTGACCATCGAGGGATCCTCCTTCCCCTGTTCAGCCATCAGGTGCAGATCAGTTGCCGTCTGAAGATTCTGATCTGGCAGTTCTGGTGGCGGCGGTGGACTGGCCAGAATTCTCCAACCGCAAAACTTTCTGGCCATCAAGGGGTACTTCCACTCATGCTCGACCACTGTATACCGATCCTTGTGCATGTCAGCCTGTACGTCGACACCAGGACATGTCCATGACTGCAGTGGTTTCCGTTTGATTGAAACAGAGTTCTTCCATCGTCACCTCTACCAGATCTGAGTTCTGGAAACAATGAATCACTGCTGCATCTCCACCTTCCACTTCCGCCTCGCTCTCTTTCACCATTGGGTCATCCTCTTTTTTTGTCACTTTATCTGGTTCTAGTTTTGTTTCTGGCTTTCCCGTCACCTTCTCCAATGGCAAATCTGGTTCTGGTTTTGTTTCTTGTTTTCCGGCATCCAACCCAATGGGTCACTTCCATTGAAATTGGGCCATTGAAGATTCTTCACCCAAGAACAAGACTCATCATTGCCAAACTCTAAGCCCCCTCCATCCACATTTTCCTTGTGCTGCCAGTCTGATTGCGATGAAGCAATCTCTTGAGACGGTTGCGCTTCTCCACGTTCCTCGAGATTCATTCCCTGCTTCTTCAGCAACTTATGCAGCAGCAGTTTAATCTCAGGAATGTTGGATTCCCACGACCGATGTTGTAACCCATGAACACATGGTACCTTCTTCAAGAGCACTGAATTCTCTATTTCTTCCCCGACAAGAAATCCGGCAGGTTGGAGCACTTGATACAAACCCAAGAACAGAAATGAGAAATAGAGAAAGAAAAGTATGAACTTTATTGACTGCTTGAACAGGAACAGAACAGTAAAAAGAGTGTGATCTCCTCCAAGGGTTTCCCCTGCACAAAGGATTTCCCCTTTAATACCCTTTCCCCCTATTTATCTAACTGACCCCTTCTAGATAACTAAGTCTGCTAACCACCTATCTTACTAACTCTGTAGGGCCTAACACAATCCAAAATTGTAATCACTCTGTACTGGAAGTCTGTTAATGATGTCTCCGTGTTGAGAATAAATACCCAATAAGAATCCATCGAATTCAAAGATCCATGTCAGAATTGCTATTTTTTCTTGTACCTTAATCCCTCATATAAACCATGAAATAAATCTTAGTTACACTTTGACATGAGTCCTGCATGTTTGCTGTGAGTTAAAGCAGCTTGCAAAAAAGCAGAAGGTTTATGTGAAAAAAGAAACGATGACCTTTCTCCGAGTCCACCTCTACCACCATAATCTTACCACAGGAGTATGGCAAAAGTTTCCAAAACTATCCAAATATAAAATGAATTCAGCCAGATCATATAGATACAATTTCTAGCCTAGAGAACTAGATAGCTTTAGGTCCCCCATATCAAGACTGATTAAGTGAATATGTTTCACATTTGACATTCCATCTACACTCTGTTCACACCAACTGAACATTTATTCACTCTGAGACCTTGTTTTCTTTTTTATTTTGGGTGAGGGTTGGGAAATTGAAGTTTAATGATACTTTATGGCTTACTTTCTTCAATTATCATTCATAAACTTTAAATTAGATCATAGCTATGCCTTTGAACCAGAGACATGCAGTTGTCTTTATGGCTTACTTTCTTCAATTATCATTCATAAACTTTAAATTAGATCATAGCTGTGCCTTTGAACCAGAGACATGCAGTTGGGGGACGACGTTTCCAAACCATATAGGCTCTTAGTTGCAGCACTGGAAATTTGAATTAGCAAGAAACTAATTTTGCAAGAAAAACAATCTTGAATCAGCATTATTAAAATAATACAAAGGAACCATCAAGAATTCAGGATGCACAATCCCAAGACCTCCTCCCTTTGAAAGTTCCCAATCCCAAATTGCAAATGATACCCTAGTTTAAGAGTAACATCAAATATCGGACTATTATAAAAAAGCAAGACCATTGATGCATCAATTTTATCTACATATATTTTTATTCTCTTTTTCGACAGAAAATGATATTTCCTCTAAAACACGGACACAATTGCTACACACACCACCAACATCAGCACTGGTACTCCAACAAATCAAACGCAGACAAAAACCAAATGTTTTTCATTGTCAAAGTTGCAAATCACAACCTGACACCTGCAGTCAATCTGCAATGCCACTCATCAAACTACACACAATCAAGATTCAAAGTTTCAAACCACAACATCCAAACTCACATTGGAAAACTAACCAAACCAATTCATCACAACAATAACTGCTTGCAATAAAACCACAAGCTATAACCAAAACCACCAATATTAAGTATAACATCTCAGTTTCACACTCTTATCAATCCAACAAAGTAAAAACTCACAATGCAAAAAATAACCTCAAAACCACTACTTTCCCTAAATCAAACAAGACCCTCATAATCAAACATCGATTAAGCAATGGCCCAGAAGCCAAAACAAGATCCCAAACGGATCAAAAGCATAGAAACAAACCCTAATCCAAATAAAACCAATTGGATCCGACAGGGAACACAACACAACACAACGTAGGGACGAACAAATTACCTTCCTGAACTTCTTCACCAGCCGTACGTTCCCCGAAAACCTGCGAGAATTTCCACTCCAGCGGTTGCGGTGGACCCGCCGGAGCAGAAGCTGGAACGACAGCATCGCCCCCGGTCATTTATCCCAAAAACGAAATCAACGGCTTCTGAAAAATCCAACAATCTTATCTATCACAGCGCATCGAAGATTTTCCTTTCTGGGTTTTCATAAGATCACAGTTTCAGAGAGACCCATATAAAAAGTTACAATTTTTCTTCCTCTAACACCCTTCGTTGGATTTTCAGTTGAACCATCAGAACACCCCAGAAAAAAAAAAAAGAGCAAAAAATTTATCTCTCTTTTCTAACTAAAATTTTCTCTCTCTAAAAAGAGGAAAATGGGATTTTTTTTTTTTTTTTTGGGTATTAATATGACTGAGGAAACGATTATTGGATTTGGGGTTTGAAGATGCAAATACACACACACACGAACACTCTTCTTCTCTCTGTCTAGTACTTCTCTCTCTCTCAATAATAGGTTTCTGTTGTTGTTTTCGTACGTAAATATATAATTTCCTTGTCTGTGATAACCTCACGTGTCTGTCACACATGTTTGTGAAGTACCAAGTTTGGTTTAGATTGTGATGAATGGTGCTGGTGAAAGTGTTCGCATATCAACGGACTATGATGATGGCTGTGTGGTGTAAACAGGTGAGGTTAGAGAATAATTTTTAGATTGACTGCATTTTTCATTAATTTAACTTTTTATCTTAAAATATTTCTTTTTATGGTTCATGTAATAAATGTTAGTGTATAAGGAATAAAAGAAAAGTTCAATTATGGCTGCATTTTTGCCAAATTGTGAGTAGATTGATCTTTTCCGTCAGATCTATACTAATGGTGTTAAATTTTTTGTTGCGGACACCTCCTCTCACCGGAAATGCTCGTCGGAATCTGGACACATCTGTTCCTTCATCAATCAGCAGAACCCGATAAACACAATTTTAAACCAAGAGAATTAAAGATATGAAACAATAATTTGAAGTGGAACTCGGTGTTCCGTCAACAATCATTAGAAACCAAAGGGGGGAAAAACCACAATTTGATAAACAACAAATTATCAAAAATCACCACAAAAAAAATTGAACAAAATTCAAATCTAACAACAATATGAACCACATCGGCAGGGGAATCATCAGCATCCATGTTAGGACGAAGCTTGGCATAGAGCTGTAAGCTACGGTAGACGGAGACGCGGACAAAGCGGTGTTTGATGATAGGAACGACGTCGAATGAGGTGCAAAGAGGAACACGCTCTGCCTTCGAAGCAGAACTGATAAGAACGTCCAAGCATGGACCAGCGCGTCCCCAACGAGTCCAATCGTAGCCGCCACGTCTGATCTTCTTCCCTCTTCTCAACATTGTTCTCTGCCTCCGAAGCAGACACAACCTCCATGGACGAAACATATCAAGATCGAAACTTTTCCCCCTTTGAACCCTAAAATTCCAAAACCCACAAAAAGAAGGAGAATAAAGAGAAAACAAAGCAACAAAATGAAATTAGGGTTAACCTACGACGTTTTTTGGGGTAGCGGACGAGCTAGATCCGGCAACGGACCTCGTGACAGCGGGCAAAAACTCCCAGCGACAGCTTGGTAGAGAAGTGATGATGAGAAACAGGGAGACCAAAATTTTGAGAGAGAGTATGAAGGTGTTGGGAATAGAGAGGGGAGAAAGGGAGAGAAAGAGAGAGAAAGAGAAAGATATATAGGGCCCAGATTCCGGTGTTATTTTCCAGATTTCGACGAACATTTCCGGCGAGAGAAGGTGTTTCTGGCAAAAACTTAACATCGTTAGTACATATCTAAGGGAAAGGACCAATTTGCTCACAATTTGGCAAGTAAAGGACCAACTTGAACATTTTTAAAATAGAGGGACCAAATTGAATAAATTAAAACAAATGAGGGATTAAAAGAATCATTTAGCCTTTAATTAACATACATTGACAGGTAAAGTTTTTTACATTATCAGCCAATCACCAATCAAGATATGGATGACTCTTAAGGTAGTTAGGGTAAGAGTCACTTTTTTTACTGATGTCAATTTTTTATTGAATATCTGTGTAAAAGAGTTTTACACTATCAGTTTATAATAATTAAACTCATATAAAAGATAACTTTTTGTTGAAAAACTAAGTATATTATTTTTAAATATTGTAAATATATTATTTTTCATACAAACTTAATTTTTTAGATTTCTTAAGCAATGTCTTAAGTCATTAGTTAGCGTTTGCAATTTTTTATTTCTCATCATATCTTCTCATTCTATAGGTGATAAATTGATTTTCCATAATACAGAGTAAAAAGGGAGTCCATTCCTTTGATATTATTATATATATTTAATTAAAAATTCTATTATCACTCAAAAGCTTTTTTATATCATCAATTATATTATTAAAAATATTTAAATTTTATAATAACAACTTTAAGAGTTATATATTAGTACTTTATTGTTAATTGATAGTATAAACAATTTATATCGACGCTAAATCAAAATTAAACACAATTTTTATTCCAAAATCACATAATTAAGATATCCAAACATTTTCTATAAGATATTCTAATGTTTTGATTTTCGGTGGAATAGGAGGTTAAGTGGTCCACTCATGAACCACCATTTTGACCGAGTATAGGAGGTAACTACCGGTTTCAATTTTGCAATTAAGTCCCTTGTAAAAATTTAAATATTGTAATTAATTCCCCTCACATGAAAGTCATGATGTTCGTTGGTGTTGCCCAGACGGCCAAAGCTTCAGTTTTGTCAATTCCATCCAACAAGCTCCGACAACTTACGGTAATTCTCACCCAAAATAGTTTAAGGAGAACATTCACAATAGCTCTAAACTTTCTTTGGATTAAAAAATAGTTAAGTTAAATTAATTAAATCAACATGATTTACTAGTCACGTTAATTCATTAATTTTTTTTGTACACAATTTAATTGATTATCACAATTGTTTCCGTCTGAACTATTTTGACACAACGTGCACTTTTTAACTATTTCACATTTCCATTCGTATCGAATTTCTTGACTCAAAAGTACATTTAATCATGTATAATGAATACAACCGATTCAATGTGGTCAATTAATGGATTACATTCCCTAAAACAATCGATTCAATTATAATTAAAGTATCCATTAATTTCAATGAATTGATTTAAATCAACATAATAATCGATTAAAGCAATCCATTAACTAATTGTACATGAATCGATTACTACTAACAATGTATGGATGCAATTTAAGTCATGAACCGATTAGTCCAAATAATCGATTTATTAACACAAATTTAATCGATTAGCATATGGGATGTGTTCACATTCGGGCCCAAAAACTTTGCAGATGTGATGTTGTCATAAATGGAGAACGCGTGGTAAAACCGAGGAATGAGTGTTCAAAAGAAGAAGAAAGAAGTGCAAGACTCAATGCAAAGGCTATCTACATTCTTATTTGTACCTTGGATGATAGAATCGTCAATATTGTAATGTATTATGATATTGCAAAAAGAATGCTTGACATGCTTGATGCCCTCTACATGAGAAGGTGAACTGCTCGTTCAAGAGGACCACCAATCTATCAATCTTAAGACTATGAAGCATGGAGAGAAAGCTTCAAGTCCTTTGTCATAACTCAAGGATCAGAGGAGCATTGGAAGATTCGCACTGATGAAACCTGCTGCCCAATCACAATCACCAATGGAGAATACACTATGAAACCTATGGATGATTGCACCATAGTAGAAAAAAGAAGAGTTGTTCTAGACTGTGAGGTGTGACACCCACTACCCCGCATATAATAAAACATAAATAAAATCATACATGTCTTTAAAAATATAACAATTAAAATAAAAACATATCCTCAAGGGTAATGTGCATCACATCATCTATAACGTAAAACATAGGAATCTGAAATAATCAAAATCCTTTGAAAACAAACTGCGGAAAACATAAATAATAAACTTAACCCAAGTCCTGATGTCACATATCAGAGCTGGTATACATATACCGATAATACATCGGAATAAAACCGAATAACATAAATTATAAATCCTAACTACTGAGAGAGATCTCCTCGGGATCACTCCTCGTCAGCATGCTCACCCTCCTCTGCATATACCACAACATATGCACAAGAATAACAAAGAGAGGGGTAAGAAACACAATCATGAATCTATGTAAACGGAATGGAATAGTAATTAAGATGGCATACAACATACATCAATCACCACAGATATAATCATTATATATCAAAGATGCATGTCAATGCGAATGCAACATCACTACTCCGTATGCATGTGGCCAACAACTCTAACTCTGGAAAGACGATTAGGAGTACATGTCCGATTATCAACGTGGATGATATGCCAGACCATGGGCCATCCCCGAACACTCTCACTAATCCTGATAACGTATAGTGGCTAGTCAGGGTACTCAAGCTTATTCTTTAGGTCACTCCGACAATAGGTAGCTAGCCCATGTCACCTGGAACTTTCATACCCAACGTACCCGCAAGGCCGGGATAACACCCATCGTGGCCTCCACTATCGCGATTCATCGTTTGCTTTCCACCCAACATAACAACGTCAACGTATGATGCATACTATGCTCAACAACATGCAAACACATGTCCAACCATCCACCATCATAATCAATCATATTGATTATCAATAATGACTATCAACGATGATCATCAATCAACTAGGCGCTAACCATCGTTATTGCCTTTATCAGCATTGCCAATATTATCATCATAATCAATCACATTGATTATCAACAATGACCATCAACGATGATCATCAAACAACTAGGCGCTAACCATCGTTATTGCCTTTATCAACATTGCCAATATTATCATATCGTCATTATTAGAATTAACGTTCTTTTCTATATTATCAACCTTGAATTGTGATCTCACAGTCTTTTTCTCATTACTCTATTCATTATTCCTTCACAACAGAATCTGGGTGAGAGACCCTAACAGGTTCTCTCATTCGCCTTGCGGATTACAATTCGCTAGGCGAACCACGTCAGACCACGAATGGTCTCTCTGTCTCGCCTCGCGAATGGCTATTCGCCAGGCGAATCATAACAGATGTGGGAATCTTAAGAATTCTCTAAGTTATCCCTATGCCTATCGTCCCATCTCTCAAGAATCATCCCTATGGGTTTCCAAAACTAATCCAATATTATCAATCTCACCTCTCATAACAACTCATTCATTATGGGGTGCCAAACGTCCCTAAGCTATGTTCTTTCACTAATCCTATTTTCTTTATTGTAACGCACATCATCATCAAGTTATCATTATAAATGCACATCATAAAATCTCATCAATGCATATCGTATCTATATTCATACTATTCATCGCACATCATAATATTTCAATCATATCATCAAGACAAACACCCATAATCATAATCATAGAACCATAAACATATATATATTTATACAATATTCACATAGGCATGTACATGGCATATACATAACATACACATAATTACACTCATAGCATATACATAGGCATTTACAATGCATATAGACAAACATATAGGGGTCATGGGTTAACCCCTTCATCTTAACCTATCCCAAAACCCACATACTCATGATCTATTTCTTCCCCCCATACCTGGTATGACGATCACAAAGCACAAAAAAAGGAAAAAGGTCCGGAAAAGGTTGCGTCTACACGAATGCTCGATCTTACGACGCTTGACTTCACGATCACAGCCCCAAAAGGTTCAAGAGCAGCAACTAGGAAGAGGGCTTGTGATGGCAGTGATGCTCTTCAAGCGAAGGAGACGAAGAACGATGAACAATGGTGCAATCTCCTTCAAGAATCCTTGGAAAGGGTTTAGAAATCCTTGTTTGGAGATGAAGAGGCAGTTTCTAAGAGTAATTCGACTTAGAAAATAGGTTTAGGTCGAGTCTTATGGTATAAATATGAGTTAGGATCATTATGGGCTGATTAGAAGCCCAAAAACACGATTCTGGTGTGCGCAGATTCGCGAGGCGAGTAGCTTTTCGCGAGGCGAACCAGAGAGCTGCAAAAATCTGGCTGTCAGGTTCGCGAGGCGAATGTATCCTCGCGACGCGAAACTTTAGAAGCTGAATTTGGCCTTAACACCTTAAATAAGACTTGTAGATAATTCTCTAAGCTTTCCAACGCATCCAAGATCGCCTCAATCGGACATCTAGAACTCAAGATATGGCCAAAACCGTGAAACAGGTTTCTTGGACTTGAATGCATTGACCATTCCTTAAGACTAAACTACCCCAACTATGAACTTCGACATCAAGAACAATCGTAAATAACATATATTGGTCAAGAATAATACATAGTAATATGTATTAATATAAGGTGAAATTCGGGGTGTTACAATTCCACCCCCTTATAAAAATTTCGTCCTCGAAATTTCTACTACCTCAAGCAAACAAATATGGACATGGACCTTTTATCTAACTGTCCTCATGATTATGTCAATTCCAACTAGGCTTCTTAAGTTCTAGAGCACTCTAGAAATTAAAATATAACTTGATTCCTCAAAACTTTGCAAATGCACCAATGGCCTTCTACTTTCCTAATCTAATATTCATAATTGGCACATCCCAAGTTTTAATCACATCCCTAAAATCCTCAATCAATTGGTCTCACTAACCATTATGGTGAACACAAGCAATGAACTTCTAGTTAGGTATCAATCACTACATCGGTTTTATTATTTGATTCAAAAAATTATGATCTTACACGACACCCACTTGCCTATTCTACGACACATCTCACTCCATTGGATCGTACTAGTACTTCAAACTCCATCGGTGTCACAAGAAATTCCCTATTGGGTTTCTTAACGACAATGTCCCTAAAGCTCTCAAGGATTCAAACTTAGGGGTACATGTTGCTAACCTCCTAGGTTGTATCACTAAACTCCAATCATAACATATTGTCAAGATCTACTAAGAGGGGTAGAACTACACAAGGTTGAGGTTAACTCTCCTTTTTTAACTAAGAACCTTTCTCAAGAACTCATGATCCCGATTACCACCCTTTAGACTTCCTGCCTATTACGACTCTCCCTAAAACGAGGCGTCCCACAACTTACTTATTCAGATCGAAACCTTCACTAGATAACTTAGCATACAAAAGTTCTTCCTAAAGAGTTTGCAAAACTATCCTCAAGGGTTCCAGACAATTTTTTTTATTTTTTTATCTGTAATGTCTCAAGACATCATCTATTCTAGAGAAAGGTGTTTATTCTCTATTTCCATTATATAAGACTAACGATAACTTACATGCGCTCTAATGCTACTTACCAACTCTCTTCTAGTAAAAGCAAGGATGGCTTAAGAAACTACCGAAGCACTAGACCGAATAAATTGCCTTTCAAGTAATTCCTATCACTTTTTCTATGAATTATTGGCTTAGGGAGGACATTCTGCAAGACACTATAAGGATCAACTTGATTCCTAATAAACTAAGAATACTTTCAGGGAATACTTACGAAACTAACCCACCAATAACACATCCTCTATTTTAATCTTTTGTCCTCTACTTTAGACATGATTTCTTTTCCTTGGTAAAGAACTTAACATTGTTCACAGGTTAGGAATCTCCACGTTACATATTCACCCTTATGACCTTTCTAAAGAACCTTCCTAAAACACTTCCATTGACTCAACATGATACACAAATCATCAATCTTAATTCCTTTTTCTTACTAAAGGTTATCACAACTATCTACTCATCCATTCAAGGTTTGCCTAATAATTATGATTCTTAGATCTTCCATACTCTTATCTCTAATCCAACAATGGTTCAACATACCATGTAAACTAGATCCCAACTTAACCATCACCATGCATTCCAAATCACTATTAACTAGAAAAACTCTACGCATAAACCATTAAGCCACTCGTCTATTCATTCTTAACTTCGTTCTTTTAATAATCCAATTCATCTAAGCCTTATTCTACTCTATCTCGTATTAGGACAACAACTCATCCAGATCTATATATATAATAGCTCAACAATCTCACTTAAGCTTGTAAGTCTCCTTCTTTTCTAAAAGATTCTTACAGGGCATTAACTAAGAAATCTAACATTCCTAATGTAGTAACTGAGGCTCTAGTAGACTTCACAAAATAACGAAGGGACAACTTACACCTTCTCCTAATCTGGTCCATTAAGCTATTGATAATCTTTGAAGTCCCAAATCTAATGCTCTTAGGGGTAACTTCCCAAGCCAAGCTCAAGTCTCTCAACTCCTTCAATCAAATCTCTTTCTCTAAACATTAAAGACGATATATCCAAGGTCTTCTACTTAAGGCATCAGCCACTACGTTGGCTTTTCCAAGGTGGCAGCTCAAATCAAAATTATAATCCTTAAGAAACTCCATCTACCTACGTTGCCTCATCTTTAACTCTTTTTGGTCAAATAAGTATTTCAAATTCTTACGATCACTAAAGACCTCAAATCTATCTTAGAAAAGATGCAAGCTCCCACTAGCTGGTCCATAAAGTCATCAATCCTAGGGAGTGAGTATCTATTCTTAAGGGTCACCTTGTCCAGTTGTCAATAATTGACACACAACTTCATGCTACCATCTTTCTTCTTATAACACATCACCAAGAATGACATTCAAGGAGGATAATATTGATCGGCATCTAAAGTCATACATACTCTTAGGCAACAATAAAACAGGTTAAGGTTCACTATCAATGGTTCGGACAGCTCCTTGCCATGACCCCATTGTCCTATCACTCAGCGATCTTAACCAATTCAAAATTGGTTAAATCCTACTAGAGTTTTTTTTTTTTTTTAACAAAAGGCATAATAAAACAGTCACACAAGTTCAAAACACTTCTGCAGAGTACACAGAAGAGACACAACAGACACATACCCCGGCCTGTAGGACAGACCGGCTCTGATACCACTAAATGTGACACCCACTACCCCGCATATAATAAAACATAAATAAAATCATACATGTCTTTAAAAATATAACAATTAAAATAAAAACATATCCTCAAGGGTAATGTTCATCACATCATCTATAACGTAAAACATAGGAATCTGAAATAATAAAAATCCTTTGAAAACAAAATGTGGAAAACATAAATAATAAACTTAACCCAAGTCCCGATGTCACATATCAGAGCTGGTATACATATACCGATAATACATCGGAATAAAACCGAATAACATAAATTATAAATCCTAACTACTGAGAGAGATCTCCTCGGGATCACTCCTCGTCAGCATGCTCACCCTCCTCTGCATATACCACAACATATGCACAAGAATAACAAAGAGAGGGGTAAGAAACACAATCATGAATCTATGTAAACGGAATGGAATAGTAATTAAGATGGCATACAACATACATCAATCACCACAGATATAATCATTATATATCAAAGATGCATGTCAATGCGAATGCAACATCACTACTCCGTATGCATGTGGCCAACAACTCTAACTCTGGAAAGACGATTAGGAGTACATGTCCGATTATCAACGTGGATGATATGCCAGACCATGGGCCATCCCCGAACACTCTCACTAATCCTGATAACGTATAGTGGCTAGTCAGGGTACTCAAGCTTATTCTTTAGGTCACTCCGACAATAGGTAGCTAGCCCATGTCACCTGGAACTTCCATACCCAACGTACCCGCAAGGCCGGGATAACACCCATCGTGGCCTCCACTATCGCGATTCATCGTTTGCTTTCCACCCAACATAACAACGTCAACGTATGATGCATGCTATGCTCAACAACATGCAAACACATGTCCAACCATCCACCATCATAATCAATCACATTGATTATCAATAATGACTATCAACGATGATCATCAATCAACTAGGCGCTAACCATCGTTATTGCCTTTATCAGCATTGCCAATATTATCATCATAATCAATCACATTGATTATCAACAATGACCATCAACGATGATCATCAAACAACTAGGCGCTAACCATCGTTATTGCCTTTATCAACATTGCCAATATTATCATAACGTCATTATTAGAATTAACGTTCTTTTCTATATTATCAACCTTGAATTGTGATCTCACAGTCTTTTTCTCATTACTCTATTCATTATTCCTTCACAACAGAATCTGGGTGAGAGACCCTAACAGGTTCTCTCATTCGCCTCGCGGATTACAATTCGCTAGGCGAACCACGTCAGACCACGAATGGTCTCTCTGTCTCGCCTCGCGAATGGCTATTCGCCAGGCGAATCATAACAGATGTGGGAATCTTAAGAATTCTCTAAGTTATCCCTATGCTTATCGACCCATCTCTCAAGAATCATCCCTATGGGTTTCCAAAACTAATCCAATATTATCAATCTCACCTCTCATAACAACTCATTCATTATGGGGTGCCAAACGTCCCTAAGCTATGTTCTTTCACTAATCCTATTTTCTTTATTGTAACGCACATCATCATCAAGTCATCATTATCAATGCACATCATAAAATCTCATCAATGCATATCGTATCTATATTCATACTATTCATCGCACATCATAATATTTCAATCATATCATCAAGACAAACACCCATAATCATAATCATAGAACCATAAACATATATATATTTATACAATATTCACATAGGCATGTACATGGCATATACATAATATACACGTAATTACACTCATAGCATATACATAGGCATTTACAATGCATATAGACAAACATATAGGGGTCATGGGTTAACCCCTTCATCTTAACCTATCCCAAAACCCACATACTAATGATCTATTTCTTCCCCCCATACCTGGTATGACGATCACAAAGCACAAAAAAAGGAAAAAGGTCCGGAAAAGGTTGCGTCTACACGAATGCTCGATCTTACGACGCTTGACTTCACGATCACAGCCCCAAAAGGTTCAAGAGCAGCAACTAGGAAGAGGGCTTGTGATGGCAGTGATGCTCTTCAAGCGAAGGAGACGAAGAATGATGAACAATGGTGCAATATCCTTCAAGAATCCTTGGAAAGGGTTTAGAAATCCTTGTTTGGAGATGAAGAGGCAGTTTCTAAGAGTAATTCGACTTAGAAAATAGGTTTAGGTCGAGTCTTATGGTATAAATATGAGTTAGGGTCATTATGGGCTGATTAGAAGCCCAAAAACACGATTCTGGTGCGTGCAGATTCGCGAGGCGAGTAGCTTTTCGCGAGGCGAACCAGAGAGCTGCAAAAATCTGGCTGTCAGGTTCGCGAGGCGAATGTATCCTCGCGACGCGAAACTTTAGAAGCTGAATTTGGCCTTAACACCTGCAATAAGACTTGTAGATAATTCTCTATGCTTTCCAACGCATCCAAGATCGCCTCAATCGGACATCTAGAACTCAAGATATGGCTAAAACCGTGAAACAGGTTTCTTGGACTTGAATGCATTGACCATTCCTTAAGACTAAACTACCCCAACTATGAACTTCGACATCAAGAACAATCGTAAATAACATATATTGGTCAAGAATAATACATAGTAATATGTATTAATATAAGGTGAAATTCGGGGTGTTACATGAGGCACGAGCTTTTCTGTTTCGTAGCATACACGAAGCAAGAAGAGAAGTCTTGGCTAAAGAAACAACCGCTTAGGGAATGATGAACTTAATGGATATTCTTGAAAGATCTCCACCTGCATCCCCACCAGCAACAGATCATTGTCTCATGGCAAGTATCTCTTCTGAGGCAGAAATAGAAGAAAATGAGGTAAATATATCTGACTATTCTAATGAAGCATATGATGAATTATTAAATGAATCATTAAATGAATCATTCATTGTTTGTTCAGAATATAAGACTCTTAAAAGAAAGTTCTCTAAACTTAATAAAGACTTTGACAAAGTCAAAACTGAGAACGACAAACTAAGAGAAGAGATAATCAGTCTCACTGAAATCTCAAGTTTTGAATCCAGTACATCCAGTGAAGTTGAGAAACTTGAGCATCGAGTTGCATATCTAACTGACAGTTAGTCAAAATTTACCGATGGATCAAAGAAACTCAATTTAATTCTTAGATATAGATCTCTTCATGACAAATCTGGTATAGGCTATGAGAAAGAGAATCTGAAAATCGCTTACAAGAGAATTGAGTCAAATAGAGTTATATAGAGTTATAACAAGAAAAATGCTAGAATTATTAAACTACCTGCAACTAACCAAAAAGGACCCAAGTCTATCTGGGTACCTAAAAGCATGATAATCCCTGTTGCAGACTTGCTTCAAAGCAGGAAGAAGACACCAATCATGGTACCTGGACAGTGGATGCTCACGTCACATGACAGGAAAAAGTCTATGTTCCTAGACCTAAAACCAAGAACTGAAGGCTCAGTTGTTTTTGGAGGGAACCAAAAAGGAATGATTGTGGGTATTGGTAAGATTGGTAATGATAACTCTCCTTTTATAGATAATGTGTTGTTAGTTGAAGGGTTAAAACACAATCTGCTTACCGTAAGCCAATTGTGTGATAGCGGGTTTGTGGTTTCTTACAACAAAGATTAAGTGTATAGTCAAGTATGCAGATGAGTCCACTTTATTCACTGGTCAGAGGCAAAACAATGTATATAAAATTGACTTGGAGGAGCTCTCTAATCAAAATGTATCATGTCTAATGACTGTAAATGACGAACAGTGGATTTGGCACAAGAGACTTGGTCATGCAAGCTTGAGATTAATCTCAAAGTTACAGAAGCATAACCTCATAAGAGGTCTACCAAAGCTTGCCTATAAAGCAGATATTCTCTGTGATGCCTGTCAAAAGAAGAAACAAGTTAAAAGTTCATTCAATTCAAAGAATATTATTTCAACGTCCAGACCTTTAGAATTGCTATATTTAGATTTGTTTGGTCCAACAAGGATTGACCTCTCTAAGTGGAAAGAAATATGGTCTTGTCACTATCGATGACCAATCTAGATGAACATGGGTGATGTTCCTAACTCACAAAGATGAGTCTTTCGAAGTATTCTCAATATTCTATAAAAGAATTCAGAATGAGAAATGCATATGTATAAACTCAATCTGAAGTGATCATAAAGGAGAATTTGAGAATGAAAACTTCCAACTATTCTGTGAAGAAAATGGTATTCTTCACAATTTCTCTGCCCCTAGAACACCTCAACAAAATGGGGTCGTTGAGAGAAAGAATAGGTCTCTTCAAGAGATAGCAAGAACATTACTTAATGATAACTCTGTCTTTAAGAACTTTTGAGCTGAGGCTGTTAACACTACATGCTATATTTAAAATAGAGTATACATAAGACCAATACTGAAAAAGACTCCATATGAATTGTGGAAAGCACGAAAACCCAACATATCACATTTTCATCCTTTTGGATGTACTTGCTTCATATTAAATACCAAGGATAATTTAGGAAAGTTTGATGCCAAAGTTGATAATGGTATTTTCTTAGGTTACTCAGAAACATCTAAAGCTTTCAAGATTTATAACTGTAGATCTTTAATTGTTGAAGAATCAATTCATGTTAAATTTGATGACAAAAGCCTGATAAAGTATTATCAGAGCTGGACGATTCTTTTGCAAATCTTGACCTGAATGATCTTCGTCCAACCAACAAAGGCAAGGAGCTCATCGAGGAAGTAAAAGCTTATGAGTCCACTCCTCAATCATCAAATGATAGTCAGAAAGCTTGGCAATTCAAAACCTACCATCCTGAAAATGAAATCCTTGGTCAACCAAGTGACAAAGTATGAACAATGTCAATTTTCAGAAATCAAGCTGACTTAGCATTCATCTCAGAGTTAGACCCGAAAATAGTGGCGAAGCTCTCTTGGATGATGGATGGATTTTGGCCATGCAAGAGGAGCTTAACCAGTTTGAGAGAAACAAACTATGGACCTTTGTTCAGGAACCCAAAGAAAAATCCATAATTGGAACGAAATGGGTTTTCAAAAGGGTTATGAGAAACAAAGCAAGGTTAGTGGCACAAGGTTATTCTCAAGAAGAAGGTATTGATTATACTGAAACCTTTGCTCCTGTTGCTAGATTAGAGGCAATATGTATTTTTCTTTCGTTTGCTGCTCATCATGACATAAGCTTATATCAAACGGATGTTAAGAGTGCTTTTCTAAATGGAATAATCAATGAAGAAGTCCACGTAATGCAACCCCCAGGGTTTGAAGATTAAGACAACCCTTTCCTCGGAGGTCCCATTGGTAACCCAACTCGATTTCTTAATGTCGTAACGTAACGTGATAGTACAAAATTGGGGAAATAATAAAACAACCAACACACTGATACCATGATAATTTATAAAGACATAAGAGTAATGGCTCCATCAGTAGAGCCTACAACAACTGATATTAAATATGCAACCTCAGAGTACGCAATTAATAAAAACTGAAAGCATAGCAGCATAAATAAAAATACATATGACTTCCTCTCCTGGCCCCAAAATACATTTCACTCTATCCCATACATTGGCCATAACAAACTAATACTACTAACCCCAAGACGACCACACTAAGGGTAATGAAAAAACCCCCAAGCTTTAAAGTCCTCCAACATCAGGATCCGGGGCTCTCCCGCCAGCATCTGGTTCGACAGGGATGCCATCAATCTCCTCTGGCAACTCCTCAATAGGATCTTCTCGTGCAATCGAGAAATAATAAAATACGACATAGAAAAATATAGGGGATAAGAAATAGCAATTCATCATATATGGGAAAACAGCTATATAAAATAATTTTTATAAATAGCAACACTCAATAGCATAGCAGCATCAATCAATCAACTCCCAAGTCATTCTCTCTTAACTACTGTCTCTCACACTCATGCAACTAACGACTATATGGACGCGATCACGACGCAACATCCCCAACAAATCAAGATGTCTCGTTCATCTCTGTGCCACCCCCCGTAATGCAAGGTTCGGCCAACAGCCCGTAGGCTCAACTCGTCTCAGGGATACGACATATTCCTCCGCCCGTAGGCCAGTTCGGAATATTCACCCGTTAACAACGCAACTTACGGTAACGACATATCCCCCGCCCGCAGGCCAGGTCGGGACATTCGCCCGTCTGTTAACAACTAATCGGTACGATCATCTCCCCGCAGGCAAGATCGATCGCCCGTAGACCAACACAGTGATGACCAACAACTATGCAACATGAATCCCACCGACTCATCTCGGGATCAACACTTAGTGCCTCAACCACGACTTATGAACAACCACGACCAACTTTCCTCCAGCTTAATCGGGTATCAACTTTATATCGCAACATCAACAGATCAACTATATCTCTAAGTTGAGCACTACTACATATATATATCCTCGACTTTCTCACCACACATTCATCTCCCAACTCATCAGAATTTACTGCCTATCTTTCCTCAGGCATCAGCAGTCACAACACATCAATAACAACCAGAAACAGATTCAATAATAATAATAATAATATCAACTCACAGATAAATAATTAATTAATTATAAATATATAATAGGCATAATACACATGTCACATATAATATATTAAACATCCCATCACAGAACATACATCCTCGACATACAGTAAATATCAACCTATTGGTCAAACGACCTCTGGTAGGGTTTGGGTCACCCTACGCATATCAATATATATTACTTTAAATCTTGCTTTCCCAACAATATTGTGGTTCTTTCCCCCACCTTAGTGATGTTCTCATGCAACTCCGGATATGGCTCCGCAACTGTCAATCGGTTGCGGTGTCGAATGTTCGAACACTGCTCGATCCTTTACACAAAACTCAACCAGAAATCAATACAGCTTAATTAAAAATCCCCTAATCCTTGGGACTAGGCTGCTGCCCCTATTTAATTAAATAGGCTAGGGATGTTGAAATTCCACCAACTCTTGGATCAATGATCCTTAAGCATGCACAACATTAGAGTAAGTCTTTTTAATCAAAAACTTGAAGCAAAACTCAAACTTTTCTCACCATCGGGTTTCGGCCATCACCATTAAAAATAGGTGAGAGCTTTATTTGGTTTCTTAATCACTTGGATTAGATGATTATGAAATGAAATAGATGAAATCAAGAATCATTTCACACAAATTGAAAAAAAAAACCCATTTCCCCCCAAATTGGACCTAGGTTCGGTTCCTCATAGATAAATATGTTAGATTAATTATTTTAATTAATCAAAATTATGGATTAGCATTAATTAATTATTTGAAATTATAATTAATATGTTAATTATGGTTAATAGCATTTTATCAATATAATGAATTGTATTGGGCTTATGTTCTGAATAGCCCGTGATAGGTTGGGCTATTCAATTGATGCCCAATGAGAGGTCCCTACCCTCATGCGATAAGTTACTTAATCGTTATCCCATTAGACGGTTAATGCACAGCTTGATGAACTAATCGTGATTGAGGGGAGTTTGCTCTCATTCCAGTTTTCAACCAAGTGATTCAGACACGAGGGTTCAATCCTTATTTCGGTATCAGGTACACGTTCTTGATCTATCTCTATGAATGTAATGTCGTAATATGCTATATTCTTGTATCTACTATTGATTTGGGTTCATAGAATTGTTTTACAATTGCTTCAATTGGTATCAGAGCCAATTAGATACAGATTATGGCTGTTATTACATTTTACATTGGGTTTGAACCGTTTTTCGATTTCTCTCCTTGGATGATTGTTTCAAAAATTAATTTGGGGCTATTCTCTCTTGGTGTATTGCGATTAAAAGCCCTCTGGCATCGCATGATTTTGTTAAGAAAATCATTAGAATTTGATGTTTGATCGTTGTGAGTTTTATACATCAAAACCCCAAATTTTTTGCTTTAATTCTCTTCAAACAATCCATGAATCTCGAAATTGTTCTGGGGCTTTTGTAGACCTAAGTAATGCGATCAAAATTCAGAAACATTCGTAGCAAATTGTTGCAAATTTGGAGAGTTTTTCGCTGCTCATTTATACCACGTTTTTTGCAACAAAACCTATGTTTTTCGAGGTCGATTACTCATCAATGAGTGCATGATTTCTGAAATTGTTTTGGGGCTTCTCTTAGTCTGTACCATATGTGTAACATACCTGAAAATCACGAAGATTCGTCGCCGAAAGTGAGAGATCCATCCGGATCTTCATCGCGGGTCATGCGACCCGTTTTGCTGTTGATGGGCGAGGAAGATGACCTTCCTCTGCGAAGCCCAGTCGCGGTTCAGGAGAGTGGGGGCGCGTGGGCCCCCCTCTAAGGCCCGAAAATTTTATTTTTTTTGTTCCAAAATTAATTATTTAATATTTTTGATTTTTTGGTATTTTTTGGGAATTTTTTGGATATCCCTATATTTAATACTATTAAATCCGAGAATAATCCGCTTTTTAAAATATTATACTCTCGGATTTTGGGCCTGGATTTTTTTTTTATGTGTATATTCCATGATTCATCTATAATACTAGCGTACAATGTATTCTTTTTGTTAATGTATTATGATTATGGAATTATTTTTAGACCTTTATGTAGAGTGTTTATTTTATGTTTATGCATGATATGAAATTAAAATATTCTTTGAAGTATAATTATTCTTAATTTGTATAACTGTAATCTCACCTATCGTGGGTTCTTTTATGCAAATTTTATGTAAATTAAATAATTAAGATTTCTCTTAATTATATTTTGTATTATATTAATAATAATTATAACCTATTGGTGTGTTGTTATTAATACAATTTGTTATTATATAATGTACTATTTGTTTTCGAATACTTTTATATATATATATATATATATATATATATATATATATATATATATATATTTATGAATCCAAAATTTTCTAGTTCTTTATTCCTTTGTGACAAATATATACCTTGGACACTCTTTACTGATTAGTTTTAGTCACAAAATTAAATTTTGGGTCATTATGATTTAAGTCCTTTTTTTTTATTACATAAACTTACATAGTGAATTTTTAAAATGTATATTATTTTATGCCATTTATGCATATTAAATTTATTCAAATTGAAAAAATTATTTATTTTAATTATTCTAGTATACATTATGTTTTTATCACTACTATATTCTTTGAACGTGGATCCATAAATAATTTATTATTCTTAATTTTGTGACAGATATGTACTAAGTATTTTCTCTAATCATGTGTCTTAATCACAAAATAAATTTTGGATGATAAGATAACTAAATCCTATACTTTAGTGAATAATGAAATTGAGTATTATTTTATGTCAAATCCTGTAATTATGTTGCTTCATTATTATTAATATCCTCACTTATAAAATATCATCAAGATAATTTTGTTGAGCAGTTCTTGAGATAATTGAAAATTATGTCATCTTTGTAACCTATATGAATCGTAATGATTTATAATTAGAGTTTTTCTTTTGAGCTGACAATCTACAAGGTATTATGATACTCTCATTATATAAGTCATCAAAGCTCATAAGCTCTACACACAAGGATGAATGACACTCTCTGAGGTTAGTTGAAAAATCTTTAATTTTTTGACTCATTATATAATTGCATATAAAAAGAAATTTGTTAATAAGATATTATTCTCCTTTTGTGATTATTCGTTTCCAGAATATTATGAAATTAAAGAACTCTACAAGCAATTTATTGATTGCTTGTTATAATACTCCCTTTCGAAATTATATCTTTATTTATAATGAGAGTATAGTGTAAATGTGTGATTACACATATTGTTTTAGATTTCTATTCTGGGATATATAAAATTGTCTTATGCATTTTTATATACTTCACTAAGTCAAAGAAAACACAATAACTTTTGTTATTGTACTCTTTTCTATTAAAGTGTTGAGATCATAAAATTAATGTTACGGTTTTTTATGTGGACAAAGTCATGTTTATTTCATACTTATACTAGTGTACATGTCTTGAATTTATTTGAACATGACTGCTTGTTGAAAATCCATTTAAATGTGACTTTTGGTTAATACAATGTAAAACATTTCTTACTTATTATGATTCAGGACCCTTAGACGGGATTATGATAAGTAATGAATTTTTTGTGAAGGGCATATTTGACTTTGTATATGGAATCATTTAATCATCTACTTATACTATAAATGTTTCATTGTTATTAGCCCATTGTTTACATTATATTATTACATATTTATTATAATTCGGGACCCTTAGGCGGGATTACAGTAGATAAGAAATTCTCTTTAAATATCATAGTTGGCTGTAAATGGGGATAATTTAATTCTTTTTTTTGTGTGCATATTAAATGTTTCCCATGTTGTCTTTGATATCATCCTTCTTGCTTAACTCTATCAAAACCATAAATGCAACTTGTATATTATTATATGAAACTTGACATATGAATTAATTGGGCACAATTCTTTTGTAATCCAATATTATGTTAATTTTTTTATCTATCGCAATGCAAATTTGTGTTCAATGACCTTTTTTAAATGCATTGCAATTATTATTAGATTAATCTTCTCATTATGTAATAGAGAAAAATAGTTGAATATTCTCTTAAACCTTTTTTTGAATATTCTTTTATTATTAGTTCAACTATTTTCTCTATCAAGTGGGAGAATCTTGGATATTGTAATTAAGATCTCATAAGTGGGGTTGTAGTGATACATTATCTTTACCTTAGTAATTGTCCAATTAACTAGCATGATTTCTTCATCACATATTGTTTGTCGTTGCTTTATTGTATGGACCTATATATATTAAGGGTATTAGATTATTTTCGAGAATATTAAAATATATGGAACTCCTATCCTTGTTAAGAAATAATAATTAAATTCCAAATTATTCTTCAATGTTTCTTGAGAATAATTTCTCTATTCTATATCATTGTTCTATATAATTTATAAATGATATATTTGGGATACACTAAGCAATATTTTTTATTATTGTCTTTTGAGATACAATGTAATATTGTCTAATATATTAATACACTTGGGAGTTACAAAGTACTTGTTGTTATATCCTCAATTATAGTGAAATATAGGTATTCTGTATTTCCGCTGCGGTAACCTAATCATGTGCTCAAGTGCGTGTGATTATTAATTAACATTTGAGTTTTGAATGAGTTGCTGAAAACTTGCAAGTGATCCCATAGTTTGTTTAAAAATACTGGGGATTTTTTATTTCACTCATATAATGATAAGCCTTTCAAATGATCATCATACTTTATAATATGAAGGTTACCTTGTTTATAAAATTCTTTTTAGAATTTATCTATTGGGAAAAACCCAAGTTTCACATTGACTAGAGATAGAGCCTCATACGAGCTTATAAAGCTTGGGCAATCCTCACCTCTTGAGCTAGCTTTTGGGATCGAGTTAGGCCCAAATCTATTATGGTATCATCAGAGCAGGAAGATTTGGGAAAGAAGGAGAAGAAGAATGCCTCCAACAATGAATCAAAATCATTCATTGTCCCACCCTCTTCAGTTTATCATCTTGGCCCATCAGACAATCCAGGAACTCCATTGGTGGTTGTGCCTCTTAGTGGAGAGAACTACCGCAACTGGTCCAGATCTGTCAAGACTTCTCTTCATGCAAAAAACAAGCTTGGATTTGTGAATGGTGCTGTCAAGAAGCCTTCAGAAACATCACCAGAATTTGCTGCTTGGGAGAAAGCAGATTCCATGGTAACTGCTTGGATCATTAATTCGATTGATCCAACATTACATGGAAGTATTTCTCATGCTACAACAGCAAGAGATATCTGGATCGATTTGGAAGAAAGATTTGCTCAAACAAATGCTCCAAGAATTCATCAACTATGGCAAATACTCAGTCTCATTTAACAAGATCCTAATATGACTGTTACTGAGTATTACACTAAATTCAAGAGCCTTGTTGATGAACTCAGCGAGCAACAACCCCTACCTAAGTGCACTTGTGGAACATCAAGACTGCTTTTACAAAAGGAAGAGGACAATCATGTTCATCTTTTCCTTGGAGGCCTTGATGGAGATAGATTTGCACACATCAAAGGAACAATCCTTATTACGAATCCTTTAACATTCTAAGGGAGGAGGCACGTTTCACTGCTTACAAGAACAGAGAGGTTAAGAACAGAGAGGTTAAGCAGGAATTTGGTGCAGCTTTCAATTCCTACAGGCAACAGAGGAACGAAGATGAATCAAGACCAAAATGTGAGCATTGTGGCAAGTTGGGACATGAGAAATCCAAGTGTTTCAAGATCATTAGATATCCACCCAGCTGGGACACTTGCAAAACCAATAAAAGAACCAACAAATCAGGTTCAAACCAAGGTGGAGGAGCTAAGTTTGCTTGGTCAGAAGGCAATCCAAGATCAACAGCAAGACAGGATAGCAGCATAGGCAATCATGATTTCCATGGTTCACAAGGCAGAAAGGCTAATAACCAAAATGATGGCAACGGTCTCTCTGGTAAACAAAAATGGGTCTTGGATAGTGGAGCCTCACATCGCATGACTCCATTATTCTCAATTTTTGAAGACTTGCATAATCTTCATGAGCCCTTGCAGATTTCATTGCCTACAGGAAATATTGTTTCTGTTACTCAAGTTGGAACAATATTTCTCAACAACAATTTGAAACTGCATAATGTGTTGGTTATTCCTGAGTTTAATTGCAATCTCATATCAATTCATAAACTTATTTGTGACATGAGATGCATAGTAACTTATTATGTTGATGGTTGTGTTATAAAGGACAAAAACATGAAGAGGATGATTGGATCCGGTGATTTGCAAGAAGGGGCCTATGTCCTTAAGGTTGAAGCAAAAGGATCTTCATCAACAGCTACTGCAGTAGATCAACTTGTTTGGCATGCTAGAATGGGACACACTTCTAGCCAAAATTTGTTGAAACTTTCTAGAGACCTTAATTTTCATTTTGATAACAATAAAGTAGGATGTTGTGATGTATGCCATCGTGCAAAACAATGTAGAAATTCTTTCCCTTTGAGCAATAATAAAGCTGATAAGATCTTTGATTTAATTCATTGTGATTTATGAGGAAAGTATGCCACTGCCTCTCACAGTGGTGCGCATTACTTTCTCACCATTGTAGATGATCATTCTCGAGCAGTATGGATTTATATGCTGAAGGAGAAATCAGAAACAATCACTAACTTGATCAATTTCTGTAAAATGGTGCGAACACAATTTGCTACACGGGTGAAAGTTCTGAGGAGTGATAATGGAACTGAGTTTGTCAATTCTAAAATGCAGTGTTTCCTTCAAGAAGAAGGCATTACTCATGAAACTTCATATGTAAGAACTCCTCAGCAAAATGGTCAAGTAGAAAGGAAGCATAGACATATTCTTGATGTATCTAGAGCACTCTTATTTCAGGCCAACTTACCATTAGCTTTTTGGGAGGAATGTGTTCAAACAGCCACCTATTTAATCAATAGAACTCTCGCTGTGTCCAATGAAGGAATAACCCCTTATGAGATGATCTACAAAAGGAAGCCATCCTACAAACATTTAAGGGTTTTTGGATGCATTTGCTACGTCAAAGTCCTAAAACCTGCAGATAAATTCGCACCAAGAGCTAGAAGGAGTATTTTTATTGGTTATCCTAAAGGTCAGAAAGTTTGGAGAGTCTATGATCTAGAAACTCGTGGATTTTCTACATTAAGCGATATGATTTTCTATGAGAATATATTTGCATATGACTCTAACAATCAAATCTTGCCTTCTCAGTTTCCTAATACAACAATAGCTGCAATTAATCATTTTACAGCACCATAAGACATTTCTTTTACAATTGCAGAATCACAAGAGGATGAATCTCAAGATATCCAGCCTCAAGGGAGCTTAATGCTGATTCCTCTGTAGAACACACTGCCTTTGCTATTCCTGATGAGCATACTAATATTGTTGTGTCTGGAGCACAGATTCCAGAGATGCCAACTCGAGCACAGAGAATTAAAAGACAACCTGAATACCTTAAGGACTATGTCTGCCATTCCACTATTCTTGGACCCTCTTGCAAGTCACAGGAACCGTTAAATTCTTCTAGTAAGTCCTATTCTATTTCCAATTTTATCAGTTATGATCATTTTTATTCCAAACATCGAGCTTTCCTTGCAGCTCTTGAGTCACACACTGAACCACAGAGTTATAGGCAAGCTGTTCAAAATCCAAAATGGTGTCAAGCCATGGAACAAGAGATTCTTGCATTGGAAGAGAATAATACATGGTCTCTTGAACCTTTACCAGCAGGAAAGAAGTTGGTAGGCTGCAGGTGGGTGTACAAAATTAAACACAAAGCCAATGGAGACATAGACAAGTATAAAGCACGATTAGTTGCTAAAGGATTTAATCAAGTGGAGGGCGAAGATTTTAGAGAAACATTTGCTCCAGTCGCCAAAATGACCACAGTGAGATGTTTGTTAACTGTTGCAGCCGCTAAAGGGTGGCAATTACATCAAATGGATATTAGCAATGCCTTTCTTCATGGTGATTTAGCAGAAGAAGTGTATATGGCAGTCCCACCAGGATACATTGTTCCTAAACCTGATCTTGTCTGCCGACTGAAAAAGTCTTTATATGGCTTAAGGCAAGCTTCTTGAAATTGGTATGCTAAACTTTCACACAGTCTAGCTTCTTATGGTTTTATTCAAACCAGTCCAGATCACAGCTTGTTCACTTACTCACATGGAAAATCTTTCTTGCTGTTCTCATATATGTGGATGATTTGATCGTAGCTGGTAATGATACAGCAGCTTGCACTAGTTTCAAGGAGTACTTGCACAAATGCTTTCGAATGAAGGATCTGGGAGGGCTCAAGTGTTTTGGTGGTCTTGAATTGGCCCAAGGCTCTCAGGGTTTCTTTCTTTGTCAATGAAAGTATATTCTTGATATTCTTGAAGAATGTGTCATGATCAATTGCAAGCCCTGTTCATTTCCTATGGAGCAAAATCACACCTTATCTTCTGACACTAGTGATTTGTATTCAGATCCTTCTCAATATAGGCATCTTATTGGTCGTTTAATTTATCTCACAATTACAAGGCCGGAGATTACCTACTCCGTACATGTTCTAAGCCAGTATATGCAAACTCCAAGACAAGCACATTGGGATGCTGCCTTACGAGTGTTGCGGTTTTTAAAATCTTCTCTTGGCCAAGGGATCTTTCTCCCTAAAGAGAATGTCTTAACTCTTGTGGGCTTTTGTGACTCGGATTGGGCATCTTGCACATTTACCCGTCGTTCAGTTTCTGGATATTTTATGAAGCTTGGTCCCACTCCAATTTCTTGGAAGACAAAGAAGCAATCCACTATCTCTCGTTCATCTAGTGAAGCAGAATATCGGGCAATGGCACATACTACTAGTGAAGTCATATGGTTAAGGAGTCTTCTTTCTTCCTTACTTGTTTCATGTGCTTCTCCTACTCCGCTTTATTGTGATAATCAAGCTGCCTTACACATAGCAGCTAATCCAGTTTTTCATGAACGGACTAAACATATTGAGATCGATTGTCATTTTGTTCATGAACATTTACAGTCTGGCATAATCTCTACCTCCTATGTGTCTACTCAACAGCAACAAGCGGATATTTTTACCAAAGCATTGGGATCGAAGTAGTTTCATGTCTTATTGGGCAAGTTGGGCGTTCATAATCCCCACTCTCCAAATTGAGGGGGAGTATTGTGATATTGTGATTGATATATCTTTTATCCACTTGTAAATTAGATAGGATAAGTCAAGATAGTTAGTTTGTTATTAGTTTGTTATTAGAGATACAAACTTAGTTAGTTTTAGATAGAACAAGATTGATAATCCTGCGAATTATCTATTTTGGGTATGCTTTTGAAAGGATTTAAACCATATGTATCCAACTTTTAACCTTGTTTTTGCCTCAATTAACATTGATTTTGAACATGATTGAATGAGATAGGTAGTACATAAATCTCTTGAAGTTGGCTGCTTAATTGAGTATTCAGGGCTAATTAGTGCTATTTTATTTGCAGCGAGTAAAGCAGATTAGATTGAACTCAAAACAGGAAGAAAAGAGCCTAAAATATAAGGATGAGTACTGTCGGCATACCGCTGGGCGGTGGATTTTGCTTCTGGGCGGTGGAGATGTCTTACACTTTGTTCTCTCTCTGACCTCATACCGCTGGGCGGAAATATGACCGCTGGGCGGCAAGCCCCAGTTTTCACACTGCTATCTCTCTGACTTCGTACCGCTAGGCGGCCTTATGACCGCTGGGCGGTGATCCATAGTTTTCACACTACTGTCTCTCTGACTTCGTACCGCTGGGCGGCCTTATGACCGCTGGGCGGTGGTAGGGTCGCAAGCCCATTTATCAGTTGGCCCATTTGCACATCAGAAAACCTCTTCTATTCTAATTTTGGGGGGGTTTTCAAAAGAGGAGAGGGGGGAGACACGAGAGGGGAGTTCTAGACCCTAATTTGGAAACCTTGTGGTGGCTTGGAGTGGAGAAGAGTGGAAGCTTGGATCATCTTCATAGTTCATCATGGAGTTTTCTCTTTTCTCTTTTGTTTTAGTTTCTCTCTTTAGTTCTATGTTTAGCTAAACTTCCCCTTGTTGGGGGTAAGTGGATTTTGATGGATTTTGCTTGTATTTGACTTGGGTGTTATGCATGACTTCTTCTATTTTGAGTTTATCATCTTTGTTCTTAAAGCTTTCTAGGGTTTGATCATCCTTGGAATGATTTATATGGTTTATGCTTTGAATGAGAGTTTGAAGTATGAATTTCTTTAAGATTATGAACCTTGAGATTCTTGAACTAGGAATAGTCTTTGAATGCTTGTTATCTTTTGGATTCTTGAACTTCATGCTTTTTTCCCTTTTTGAAATACCTAAGGAATTAGGGATTTAAATTAGGAATTAAAGTTCTTTGGCCTAAGGAATTGGGTCTTGGAAAATTAGGAGAATCCGATAACAAAATAGGTGAAGTATTTTTGTATTAACCCCAATTAAAGTGCAGCAAATGAAGTCAAATGAAACTTAATCCCAACTCTTTCCTCTAATTGAATTTCAACCCTTTGTGAGTTCTAAGTGTTTGTTAATTTGTCAAAGCGAAAATTACCAAAATTCCGTTCTTGTGTTTATCTTTTGTGCTTTGTGAATTTGCCTAAGCTCCCTTTGAACCAAAATATTCGTTTAAGTAGTAGTTGAATTCGAGAATTGATTTTTGGCATTCGATCCCCGAGAACGATATCCGGTTTCACCGTTTTTATTACTTGCAACGATCCGATACACTTGCCGTGGTCCCATCAAAGATATTTCTGTTATAGCAATTTGTTAGCTTTTGATTCATAAATACCAAAGCTTGTATTCAGAGTTTGTAAGTTTTGAATATCAATTCAATTGTTTTTCATAGTCTCTACATTCTAATATGGTATCAAAGCCTATCCTAGATTTATTAAAGGGCTGCCTACCATATTATCCACGCACCAAGCCCAATAGTGTTGGGCGTGAGGGGGTGTATTGGAAAAAACCCAAGTCCCACATTGACTAGAGATAGAGCCTCATAAGAACTTATAAAGCTTGGGCAATCCTCACCTCTTGAGCTAGTTTTTGGGGTTGAGTTAGGCACAAATCTAATATTATCTTTGGTAATGACTCTAGGAGATTCTATGTTATGAAGTGTCAAACGAACACTTATAATCTCCTTAATTCTATATACAGAATATGTGGTTAACTAGGAAACCTAAATTTTGTAAAAAACTGTCATTCATAAATTATATGTTGGCTTTCATATTATTATCTTGTAATCACTTCTCTTGAAAATTCTGCACTAGTCAATTTATCTCTAATTTATACACCTACTCTTGAAGAGAGAAAGATGGTGAGTTTTGGACTCATTTTGGATATTATACTGCAAAGTTAAGATCCTATTGTTAAATATTATATCATTAGAGTATTTTATACTAATGAGCTCTAATGGACATCCGAATTTTGTTTAGGTATACTGGATTAGTGGGAGTGTGTACACACTATTGTTGTGTCTCGAGACTTATTAATCTTATATTGCCATATATTTGTGCATGCATTTTGTGATCATATGACGTATTCCAAAAGGACATTGTTATTTAGTCTTGTCCTATTGTACTGAGAATATATATAAAATCTGTTGAATCTCAGAAGGCATCTTGAGTAGATGCCAAAGCCATTTGTTGGGAATTGCACATTAATGTCTTTAGCATGCAATTATATTATGCTTCTCTGTTATCCAAAATACCACATTCTGATAGGTCAGAGGTATATATAAGTACTTAGCAGGTGTAATGTTAGCACTCCTATCGAGTATGACGTTCTGCATTCTGGAAGTGCTTGTAAATGTTATGCTTGGACCAATAGTCTGAAGTGTTTGCTCATTATTGACATTCTTATGCCCACATTAATCTATAGTATCATTCTATTTGAAGGAAGTCTCTATGCCTTCCATATAAGAGATTCTTGAATTTCCTAGTTGTTTCAGGATTCGCATAGTCACTTATCTTATAGAATTTAATTAGATTAATTGAATGTCAAATATCATAGAGTATTTGTTGTTTTAGCCCATATGTAAATACTTTTATTACTGGGCTATTATGAGCACTTAGACACATGTGGATTATATTTTTGGCATTTACAAATTTCTGACTTGAATTGAGCATATTGTTGGAGAAAACATGCTTGGAGAACCGCTAACCAAAGACTTAACTATTGGAGTTTATCGAAATACTGCAACTCATGTTTTGGTTAAAGTCTTATGGTGTTTTGGGTTAGTGGGAGTCTGAAATTATTTTATATGAGATACGTATGAGATTACGTCTCTTTGATATATCATATCTCTTATAACATTTTCAGATGCTTGGATCATACTTGGATTGCATATTACTCTTAACTTGATTATGCTTTTCCAAATACATCATTCTTTATATGGAACGTAAGTCTTTAACATGTATGATTTGCTTCCCTATTGGATACCATTTCTACAACGTTGAAGCTTATGTTTCTTAGACTTTTGATTGATATGTGCTTTACCATAATTGATATTCTAGTCATAAAATTCTTGTTCTTCCGATATTTGACTAATGCTATCCAAGTGGGAGAATGTTAGATTAATTATTTTAATTAATCAAAATTATGGATTAGCATTAATTACTTATCTCAAATTATAATTAATATGTTAATTATGGTTAATAACATTTTATTAATATAATGAATTGTATTTGGCTTATGTTCTGAATAGCCCGTGATGAGTTGGGCTATTCAATTGATGCCCAATAAGAGATCCTTACCCTCATGCGATAGCTTACTTAATCGTTATCTCATTAGCCAGTTAATACATAGCTTGATGAACCAATCGTGATTGAGGGGAGTTTGATCTCATTCCAGTTTTCAACCAAGCGATTCAGACACGAGGGTTCAATCCATATTTCGGTGTCAGGTACATGTTCTTGATCTATCTCTATGAATGTAATGTCGTAATATGCTATATTCTTGTATCTATTATTGATTTGGGTTCATAGAATTGTTTTACAATTGCTTCAAAATAGGCTAGGAAGATTATTTGATTTCATGCTCTTACATAGTGATAGTAGAGGATGAAACTAGATTATAGAAATTAGTTTGGTATTAAAAGGTTATTTCTACAATTTTCTAAAGATTTTTGAAGTTTGGATCATAAACTTGAAACTTAGAAAAACCCATGGATTTTAATGGAGAAAGATGAAGATTGAGAGCTCATGGATGAAGCCTATACCTCTTAGATGATGAAGATGGATGGGGTGATCAACTTTGCTTCTCAAAGATTCTTGAAAATCCTTAAGAAAAGCTTAAGAAAAATGGATAAATAGAGGAAAATGAGGAAGAAATGAAGAAGAAGAAAAAGAAGAAGAAGAAAGAAGTGATGGAGAAGTGAAAGAAAGATATGGCCGAGTGAAAAGAGAAAGGAAAGGTGAGGATGAGTTAAAAATCACTTAGGGGTATTTTGGTTTTTTTCATAGGACCAAATGGTCATTTCTTTAAAAGATCAAGGGTATTTTGGTTTTTTCACATTCAGATATTTTGAAAAGTAATCATGACTTCGGCACGCATTCCTAGGTGAGTTGACTTGATGTGACATCAAGTTTATCCGTTAGCGGGTCCCGGTAAATCCCTATGCAGCTCCGTTCGTCTTCTGGTTTGAATTACGCCCGGATAGTTTATTATTATTACGATTTTTAAGGCTCAAAACTAATTTTAGCAACAAGGTAGGGAACGTGATTATAAAACTAACTGTCTCATTCATGAGCCCAGATTAGGTCTTTATAGTAGTAAAACACTACTATCTATGAAAAATGCAGATCGGGCTCCGTCTGAGTTTTTGACCCAAAATTTAACCATAGCTTCCTATGATAGCGTAAAACTTGACTATGGTCTCAATTTATTTTATTTTACTCTCTAGACCCTTCAATAAAATATCAACACATAAATACTACTTATTTAGAAAACTTGAAAAGAAATCGGGGTGTTACAAAGATCATTCTCATCCTGAGTATGTATATAAGCTTCAAAAAGCTTTATATGGACTCAAGCAAGCTCCTAGAGCTTGGTATGAGAAACTCAGCTCATTCCTTATGGAAAATGGTTTCTATAGAGGAAAGGTAGATACTACCTTATTTAAGAAATCAAGTAAAAATAATTTCATATTAGTCCAAATCTATGTTAATGATATCATTTTTGGATCTACTAATGAGTCTTTATGCAAGGAATTCTCTAAATTCACGACAAAAGAATTTAAAATGAGTATGATGGGAGAACTCAAGTTTTTCTTGGGACTACAAGTGAGACAAACCTCAAATGGTGTGTATATTCATCAGACCAAATATACTAAAGACCTTCTGAAGAAATTTCAAATGAACGATAGCAAGCCAATGAGCACACTTATGCATCAAATGTCCATTTTAACCAAAGACAACAAAGATAAAAAGGTAGATCAAAAGGTATATAGAGGTATGATACGATCTCTCTTACATCTCACTCCTTCTCAACAACCAAACACTCAACCTACCTCACCATCCATACCACCTATCCCAACCCAAACTCAGTCTTCCGAACCTATACCTCCACCACCCTTCTCACCCATCACTCTATCCTCAAATGAACATAGAGAATTTAGTGAAGAGTTACCTCCTACCCCACTTCCACAAGCCCCAGAATCATCACCCTCTCCTCCTCCCTTGCTTCTGCTACCATAGCACTCAAATGAAGAAGCTACTACTTCGGAGATTCCAGTAATAGAGATCATGAAGAAGTTCTTGAAGCAGTTACCAAAGCCTTTGGTCAAGCATTTCGTCATTTCTCTCAGTCAGATGAAGTCCTCTGTGCTAAGTCTATTAGACCTCAAGCAGATGCAAGATGCGAATACTTTGTTGTCCCTGAAGATCAAGCAGATGCAAGCTCCATCCAACGCACTGATCGACTTGATTATGACCCGACTTTATCTGATCATACTGTGGAACTTAATCTTGATGATGAAGATGAAGAGGTCAACATTTCTGCCGCTGAAAAGTTCATCATGCTCAAGCTTCAGTACCTCCTTTACCACAAGG
The DNA here is from genome assembly GCA_039655645.1 of Ammopiptanthus mongolicus. Taxonomy (NCBI): domain Eukaryota; kingdom Viridiplantae; phylum Streptophyta; class Magnoliopsida; order Fabales; family Fabaceae; genus Ammopiptanthus; species Ammopiptanthus mongolicus. The sequence goes on along the minus strand of CM077351.1, from coordinate 64,027,640 downwards.
GTTTTCTCAGGAATTTGCTGACTATTTGGTCGCACGAGTCTCTCAAGAGATGAATCGAAGGATGGATCAGTTGTTCAACTATCTTCACCAAGCCTCTTCTCACATCCCTCCTCCACCCCCTCCATCCTCTTGAAACTTTTCGTGTCTTTTCCTTTCTCTCTTTCTTTTTGATGACTATGATGTTTTCCCTCCCGTTTCCTTATGTCTGATGATAAACAGGGAGAGAAAATGGAATGTAATTTGTAATTACAATGTTCTTAATGATATGAAAAGCTATATTCCTTATGAATGTCTGTAATGTTTATATGCTGCATTTTATGCATTGATCATATTTTATTCTAAGTTATGTCATCGATACTTAACTTGTTTTGCCTAAAACATATCTTTCTAAGTGATGTATAATCTTAAGGGGAGCATTTTCTCATTAGAAAACCTTTTCAAAACTTTTTGTAATAATGTTTGTCAACATCAAAAAGAGGGAGATTGTTAGAACCAAAACAGTTATGGTTTATGACCCCTCAAAGTTTTAGTGATTAACAAAATTATTATATGTTTATGAAAATAATTTAAGTCCAGTGGTTACTAATCTATAAGGTCAAAAGACCTTCTCTTTGTTTTTAACGTCAGATAGACTCACAAATGAACACTAAGTTTCAACGTCCAAAGATATATATAAAGTTCATACTGGACTGAAAAGCTCAGAATGTTTCCTACGTCCAATGTCACAAAGTGGCTCTCAAACTAAGATGCGTCCAAAGAAGATTATGTGGATCATCCAACTGGTCTTTGGACTTTATTCTTCAAAGGATATGTGCCTTGCGTCCGGTAGTCACAAGCGAATATCAGAGTGGAGATCCTCTCCATTTTTTTCTCTCATTTAGGAGAGAGATAGACACAATTTTTTTTAACGATTTCATTTTTTTAAATAATAAAAAAATTTAAAATGTAAATCTTTTCCTTGTGTCTATCTCTCTCCTAAATGGAGATTGCCATTTACCCCCAAAATAGAGAGGATCTTAACTCCACATATCATATTGCGCCCAACCTTATTATTTACTTATGCGTTCACTAACTTTTTTTTGCAGATGACATGACACATGTTTTTCAAAAGTCTTTGAAGATCATTAAAGAAGAATATCTTTCGATAAATACAAAATAAGATACAAAGTAGTACACGTCAAGTCACGAAAAGCAAAAGCATGACAACAAAAAGAAAAGGACAATCTGCTTTGCTCATCCTACTACAATCTGCTATCACTGCTATTCTGCCAAAAGCAAACATACCTCCCTGCTTACACAAAGAAAGGACAACTATGAATAGAAGACAACTTGCATATGGACATATGTCTAACGAATATTTCACTGAGTCTAAATGGACATGTTTTATAACGTTTGAAATCCAGAAAATGGTCAAAACTATTTAAAGACCATCGTTTGAAGAAACAAAGAAGAGAACTTACACGCGAATCAACGATCATTCAAAAAAAAAAAGGCTATCAAATCTCTCTAGAAAAAGATCTCTAAACCTTTCATATTCTTTCTCTGTAAAGTGTCAAACAGATTCAAAGAGCTGAACCTTGTAATATCCTCACATATAATGAATTTGTAAAAAGCTCAAAACTCTCTTCAAATCTTAGGTTTGGTTGAGTCTTAAGAGGTTTGTCTGTAAAAGAATACTTGGAGTCTGGAAAGGTGTATAATACTTGGAGTTATAGAGTCTGGAGTGACTAAGAGACAACCTGTTATAAGTAGAAGGGACTGGACATAGCTCTTCGGTTTGTAAGAGTGAACCAGAATATATCTTTGTGTGAATCTCTCTATCTCTAATCTCTTCAAGTTTTTTTATTTACTAACTTGGGGATTGAAAGCAAAGTTTCTTAACGTTATCTAAAAACTTGTTTTCTGTGTGTTTACATTCACATCCAGCTTGCTTAAAACGTTTTTTAAAAAAAGGCTTTTTTGAAAAAAGTTTAAGAAACACAATTCAACTCCTCTTCTTGTGTTTCCATGTTTCACTTTCAACTCTTCCTTTCCAGTGTGGTTATCGGGAGTGGAGGTGAGTAAATTATGCAAAACTAGAACGGAAAGGACCCTCAACAACAGACCCTGGCAAATGGTCCGTAATTGTCGAGTGTCATGTGAGTAAAGTTTACGAGCAATTAGTTTTTTTCCCGAAGCCACTTACTAATAGGGTTGTTCGCGGATCGGTTTTGAGGTAAAAAGTCATATGATTCAAAGATTAAAATAACATGTGATTTGGTTCGGATTGCTTCCTTAAAAAATTTGATCCTATCTGATCAATTGCGATTTGTATTGGATTGGTTGATTCGGTTTTTACCGACACATCATTACATATTTATATTATATCAAAGAATCAAGATTAGAGCAACTTTATCTCAAACACCTTTTTTTTTTTTTTTTTTTTACTTTTTGGAATTCTTAAATGGGTGCCACCTTTACACATCACTCATTTTTACTTTTTACAACTTAAACTTCTCATCTCTCCAATTTAAATGGACCACACCAGTGGTCCCACATCTTTACATTTCATCAATAATTTATTTATTACGTTATAATTATTTGATTTATCAAATAATAAAATTATAAATATTAAGGAATTAATTTCTAATAATTTTTTTATTAAATAAAAAGTTGAAAATTAAAATGATGAAATTTGTAATAAAAATTTCTCATATTCTCAAATTAAATTAATTTTTTAATAAAATTACGAAATTTTCAAATAAAAAATTTCAAATAAAAATTACGAAAATTGAAATCGAAATGGGAGTGTAGGAAATTGAAAATTGCCCATATTTGGGTTTGGTTGTGGGTTTGGAAAAGATGGAGGATTTTGAAAATTTGGATTAGTGAGATGTTGATAATTTTGTCAAAAATTTAAAAAGGAATTGACATTGGCTTGGTTTGGATCTATTGTGTGAAAACAAATAAAATTGGAAGTTGAAGATTTGAGAGTATATGAGCAAAAAAAAAATTGGATGAGATAAAACTTTGAGAGAATATATGAGTAAAAAAAGAGGAAGAAATTATGAGAAACTATATGAGAATAAATAAGAGAAATTTGATATATTTGATTGTGTAAACAAATTGGATATTATCTCTCTCTCTCTCTCACACACACATATATATATATATATATAGCGAGAGAGAGAAATTGGAATGTTAAAAAAAAAGAGACGAACGGTTTCAAATATAGCCGTTCGACGACTATTTTCTTCCTAAATAACACAAGCACCAGGTGCTTGTGGAAGCACCCCTGTAAAGTGGGGTGCTTAATGAGATAGGGCTCCAAGGAAGGAATGGATCCCGTCATGTTATTTTTTTTCATGTTGAATCTCAACCCCTCATCTAATATGTTAAAAGAGAGGGATAATGTGTTTGAAAATGGAGGATATGAGAATTGAATGATGGAGATTAAAAACATAACTCCCTCATATTTTTTTTTCCAACGTGAGAGGATTAACTCCCCTCCAACGGTGCTTTCCAGTTAAGCATCGATGCTTAGCTGGATAAGCACCCTATTCCTCAATCGATAAAGATGGCCTTACGAGCTAAATTGGACAAAATCTTAAGCCAATATATACTTACATTCATGAATAGCATTTCATAAAATATGTCTAAAATAAATAAATATCATCATCATCCAATTCCAGACCATCTTTTTTTATGTTTGGAAAATTAGAAATAGTAGAAAATTACGTCAAATCAGACTAGTAAGTATTATTAGAAAAACCAACAAATAAAAAATCAACAATACAAAAAATATAATAAACATATATTAAATTTTATATATGCGATTAAGTTTGGTTTGGTTTGGTTCGGTTTAAAAAAAATGGAATCCAAAATCCGATCCGATCCAATCGTTTTCACAAAACAAGATCATATAAATCCAATAGATATCAGTTTTATTCGATTTTCGATTTTCTTTTGGATCGATTTAAATATGAACACCCCTACTTACTACGGGTGATGAGTTTTTTTGGTGAAATAAAGGGGCACAACGCCCAAACAACAAACAAACTGCATCATTCGGGTATGGCAGCCCCACCAACATCACCAGTAAGCAGATGACTCATTCGAGAAGGAGGTGATGAGTTTAATTTGCTATTATTTGCATGTAATTTTTTTAAAATTTTTAATATGTATTTAACAATTATTTCTTAAGTAAATGTTATAAAAACAATTTAATTGTTATTATTATTAGTTTAAAGATTTTCATACTACCAAATAATAATAAATTATCACATCATTAAAAATGTTTGACTTTTATATCATAACTACCTTAAAATACTATGAAATATTATTCGTCACACATAATTATTTGTGCATTGCACGAGTTCAAGACCTAGTTCTTTATTAAATCAACTGTGGATATCACCTTGCTTTTTTACTTGAGACTCGAATATATGTGTTGAGATGCTCTTCATTTCCCGTCTTTATTTCCCTTCTCCATTACTATACACTTTGTTTGGTATGATGGAAAGAGGAGGGAAAGAAAAAGGGAGGAAAGAAAGAGAAGGGAAAAATCAATGTTCCCTTCTTTGGATTGGAAGGAAAGTGGAGAGAAGGGAAAAAATATGTGGGATCCGCTTCAATTTTTCTTTTTCTACATTTGGGAGGAAAACACGTAGATCGAGGAAATAATCATTTTTTTGCGTAAAAATACCAAAAAACTCGTTCTTTTATTTTCTTAAATATTATTATGTTGAGATATTTATGTCATTTTACAAATATATTTTTTCTTTCTTCTTACTTTCTACTCAACCAAACAAGAGAAGAGGAAATTTTTAGTTTTTTTCCTTCCATTTTCTCTCATACCAAACAACTAAACAATCCTCTCATTTTCTACTCTTTTTCTTTCCTTCCTCTCACTTTCTTTCCTCTAACTTTCTCTCCTACAACCAAATATAGTGATAGTTTTAAGGGTATAAACATGATAATATAATATTGGGTGAAGTCCAAATATCCTCTATACACTCCAAAATCATAGTAATAGAGCTTTGGATTTCTTATGAGAAATAAAAAGGATCTTCCTCTCAATTGCATTCAAATCCTCTCCGGTCTTTAAAGAAATGGACATTTCCAGCCCTTTTAATCTGGTGCATACATGTGGACCGGGCACAAATCAATGGTTGGGATTTAAAATTTTAAAATCAATTTTTTTTTTAAAAAAATCCCTGAAAACCAACCCCCATTTGAAAATCAAATTTTTTTTAAACCCGCCCCCATTCGAAGACAAAACCCATTCCCTTGGACTACCCTCCCCCTTCCCGCCATAAGCAATCACCCACGCCCGTCCCTGCTCCGCCGTCGGCCACCACGCCCACACCGGCCCCTGTTTCATAGCGACTTCGCCCCACCACCGTGTCATGCCGGAGAACTTCCCTGACGCCCCACCGCAGCACCGCAACTCTTCTGGTCCAACTTCACGCACCACCACCTTCACGCATTGCCCATTTCCGTTGAAGGTCTGCAACTTTTCTGGTTCGTTGAAGCACTGCAACTATTTCTTTACTTTCTATCATGGAGAAAAATATTTTCTTTTCTTCTTTTTTATTCTTAACTATATATATTTAGTAGAAGGGATTGTTGCTGAGATTGATAATGCCACTTATCCAAGTTCTTTCTCTACTTTCTACCATGGCTTGTTAGGTTTTGTTTTTTTGAGCGATTGGTTCGAAATTTTCTATGATTATTAACATGATGATTTTATTATTTTTTTCAGAAAACATGAATGCGTCATCAAGTCTAATAGCTGATGATTTAGATAAATGGGTCAACAATATCCATGAAAAAGTTGTGCATCATGGCCAAGAGAGTGTTGTCGACTATACACCACACTTGGAAATGGAGTTTGAATCTGAGGTAGCAGCTTATGATTTTTATAATGTGTACAACAAGAGAAATGGGTTTGGTATTCGTAGAGAGTATGCAAATAAAAGCAAGATGGAATTCTGACTTCAAGAAGATTCACATGCTTCAAAGAGGGTAAACGATGTGCTGACAAACGAGATCACTTGACAAAAGAACCTAGAGCAGAAACTAGAACATGATATGAAGCGCGGATGGTTATTTCACTTGATCGGAAGATCGGGAAATACAAAGTTGTTGACTTTGTAGCTCAACATAATCACCCTCTTCAACTCTAGAGCATGTTCATATGATTCGCTCTCATCGACACATATCTGAGTCACAAGCATCACAAATTGTATTGGCTGAGGAATCTGGATTAAGACAAAAAGATTTTCATGAATATGTGTCCAAGCAAGCGGGTGGAATGGACACTATTGGTTATACAAGACAAGACCTTAAGAATTACCTTCGAACCAGAAGGAAGCAGTCACTAAAGTATGCTGAAGTTGGTGCATTGTTGATGTATTTCAAATGACAAAGTGAAAATCCTTCATTCTTTTATGACTTTCAAATGGATGTTGAAGAGCAAATAATGAATATTTTGGACGAATGCACAAATGGGAAATGATTATGGGTACTTTGGTGATGTCCTCACTTTTGACACCACGTGCAAGACAAATAAGGACTATCAACCGTTGGGAGTATTTATTGGAGTTAATAATTACAAGCAAACAGTTGTTTTTGAGGCAACATTGTTGTATGATGAAACAATCCCTTCTTTTCAATGGTTATTTGAAACTTTTCTCAAAGCAATGGGTGGAAAAAAGCCTAAAACTATTCTAATAGATCAAGATGCAGCAATGATTAAGGCTATTTCTTTAGTTATGCTAGAATCATTTCATGGATTATGCACTTGGCATATAAGAAAAAATGCCCTACGGCATGTGAACCATCTATATCAAAAGAATTCACAATTCTGCTCAGATTTTGAAGAATGCATTGATCTACATGAAAAGGAAGGTGAATTTTTGAATGCATGGAATGCTTTACTTGTTGAGCATAGTGTTTCTGATGATTCATGGCTACATATGATATTTCAATTGAAGGAAAAATGGGCATGGGCTTATGTTCGGAAAACCTTCACTGCAGGTATGAGATCTACTCAATTAAGTGAGAGTTTTAATGCTGATTTGAAAAACCATTTGAAGTCAGATTTAAATTTAGTATAATTTTTCACAAACTTTGAAAGGGTTGTCAATGGAAAACAAAACAATGAGTTAGAAGTCGATTACGAGTCAAAACATAAGTTGCCGAGATTGAAAATGAAGAAGGCCCCTATGCTCATACAAGCTGGAAACATTTACACTCCAAATTTTTTTGAGGAATTCCAAGAGGAATACGAGGAATTTCAAAGCACTTGCATAAAGGATTTGAACGAAGGGTTTTGTGTTGTTACAAATTATGATAACAGTGAGGAGCGACTGGTAATGGGAAATTTTATGGATCAGAAGGTTGCTTGTGATTGTCGTAAATGCTTTGAAAGTTTTGGATGTCATGAATATTAAGCTAATTCCTCAGCACTATATACTGAAGCGGTGGACAAGAGAAGCAAGGTTGGGAAGTAATCAAGATTGGAAAGGACAACATATTGATTTGGACATAAAAGCCCATTTCATGAAGCGATACAATGAGTTATGTCCTCAAATGGTTAAATTGACAAATAGAGCATCTGAATCTAAAGAGATTTACACATTTTTATCCAAAGTTTATGAAGAGTCCAACAAAATAATTGACAACATGTTGGCTAAAAATTCAGTGGATGGAGAATCGATTGAAATGTGTCATGTATCCATATCAATTGGAAGTGGCGAAATTGACAACAATGTGGACACTATTGATGTTCGTGAGGCAAAAGGCATAAAGAAGCGAGATTGCTCATATAAGGGTAAAAAAAGGCCTAAAACTTGGGTTGAGAAATTGGCTAGAAAGAGAAAAGGAAACCTATCACTGAAGAAGAGAAAGCCTCCAGAAAATTTGGTACTTTACTCCGTTCTTTATAGTACTATCTCATATTTATAATGTATGTTAGTATGTTACTAATACATATTACTTATATTATCTCATAGTTATTTACCTTTCCTTATAATATGCAACAAATTCGGTATGGAAGTGGAAGTGGAAGCCAAGTTTTGAATGCAAGTCAAATTGGGAATGCAAGTCTACATGAGACTACAATCCAAATGACACAATCAAGCCAAGTTGAGAATTATAGTGCATTGGAGCTGCACAAATTCTTTTAGATATAGTGGACAGATTTTTTGGTTTATTAGATACCTTTTTTGGACATAGGCATGCTTACATTTTGGACACATTTTGTAATTTTTCGGGAATTGGTACTACTTACATAATGCATAGCTTTTGTAATTTTTGGGAATATGTACCACTGCTTACATAGTGGATACATTTTTTGTACGGGTTCATTCAACCTTTTGGTTCATAGTACTGGTTTAGTGAAAATATTATTTTTTGGTGAACATGTTCTTATTGTAGCGCCTTTAGTGGTTGATCAGACGGGTGCACATTTCTTCAGTGATAGTCATCAGACAGGTGAAGAAATGATCACCCGTCTGATGACTATCACAGTGAAGAAATATTCTTCACTAATAGTCATCAGACGAGTGAACATTTCTTCAGTGATAGTCATCAAACGGGTTTCTTCAGTGATAGTCATCAGACGGGTGTGAAGAACATTTAATCAATACAACTATCATTTTGCACAATCTCAGCATAAAACAAGCTCAGTTTCAGCACAAGATCAGTTTCCAATTGCACAAGAGATCAGAAAATCTTTTGTTGATAAACATGGTTTACATTGCCATACAAAATAACTCCATAACAATTGCCATACAAAATTGAACCAAAAAATTGACACAAAAATTGAACACCACAGGTCTAGAATCGTCTTGACAGCTACTACTCTTTGAGCAAACCTAGCCTGAGGTAATCCATAACCAGCACAAATTGAGAAGGAAAGCACCATACTCTAAGATAATCCATAACCACAACTACACCGAACACCCATTTCACTTCCATCCTCTTTATAAGTCTAGAATCCCCTTATGTTATTGAGGTTAAGACATCTTTGTTTCTGTGGCCACACATGAGTCTAATCAAGGCCGAGGCGTTCTCCATGGCGAGGTTGCGATGGCGGCGAGGTCGAGATTGTTGTCTCGATGACCAAGAGAATGGGGGGTGCGGGTGCAGTACCTATCTCAATGATGAGGAGGCGAGCCCACAGCGATGTAATAGGGAGGCGGCGAGCCCGTCGGTGACGCGGTAGCGAGGAGGCGAGGCGTGAATAGAGGTGGGTTACGGACGGAACAGAGAGGCATGAATAGGGACGGGTGTGGGCGTGGTGGCGGACGGCAGAGCAGGGGCGGACGTGGGTGATGGCTTATGGCGGGAAGGGGGAGGGTAGTCCAAGGGACTAAGTTTTGTCTTCGAATGGGAAATGGATTTAAAAAAAAATCTGATTTTCAATTGGGGTCTAATTTTCAAGGATTCTGTTTTTTAAAAAAATTGATTTTAAAATTTTAATAGATGTCCATTTCTTTAAAGAGAGGAGAGGATCGGGACCCCTCCCAAATATATTGCTTTGAATAATTTCTGACCATCATTTCTGGACCCCGCACCCACTAATAATTAGCTTATCAGAGGAACAGTCCACATGTGAATCGTGATGCAAGTCCTCCACGCGTCAAATCTCTCACTCCACTCAGGTCCACTTTAACACCCTCCCATCCCACCGATCAATCACAGCCGTCCAATCTCTCATCATATACCAATTATTTATACGTGCAAGCAAGAAACATAGCCGTCGATGTCACGACCACATGAACTTCGCTACAACTTCACGCACACTATCACACACCCCCCGAAGAAATTAACTTTATCTTATTCTTTATTCTTCTACTCATGACTCATCCAACGAAGACAGTAGGAGGAAGCGCAATCCTCGTGACTCGCGAACCCATTACACTCTTTTCCTCGGGGTTTAAATCCCCTGCGACTCACCCCCACACATTATTACTCCCGTAACACCAGTGCCGGAAAATGGCTTCCGACGGAGCAACATCGGCGGTGATGAGCCGGAGGAAGCCGTCGTGGAGGGAGAGAGAGAACAACAGGAGGAGAGAGAGGAGGAGAAGAGCCATAGCAGCGAAGATATACGCTGGTCTTCGAGCTCAAGGGAACTACAATTTGCCAAAGCACTGTGATAACAACGAGGTTTTGAAGGCTCTCTGTGCAGAAGCTGGTTGGAACGTCGAAGAAGATGGAACCACTTATCGCAAGGTAAATCATACTCGAATTGTTCCTGGATCTTTGTTTTTTTTTTTTTTTTTTTTTTGGATTTTGGATCTCGATCTGAATTCACTGTTCGATCAAAACGGCGCGTTTTAAGTGCGATCTAGCTTGTTTCTAGTTTCGACTAGTTCAGATACAACTTTTACTTGCATTGTGATTTGCTAGATGTAGAAGTAACTATAGTATGTATTATATGGAATGAATCTGTGTATGTTATTTTTAGGCATTTTGATTTGTTCATTTATTTATTGTTATATATTTATTATGATTATTATGCGTCTAACTATCCATTCATTTTATCTGATTCTGATTCTTTTTCTGTGTGATTAGATTTGGAAAAATGCATGTAATAATAGGTATTAAGTAGTGAACATTTTGGTTCTCTTTGTTTAATTTTTAGTAGTTATTTATTTATTACGAGGCTAACTATCCATTTATGCTGCATTGGAATTAAGAAGAAGTAAAGTCGTTTATATGAAATTAAGCTTGGTAAGTAAGTTAATATCTGATTCGGATCATTTTTCTGTGTAATTAGATTTGGAAAAAAGCTGTTCACCAAACAATAAGATTTGGAAAATTGCATGTAATAAGTGTCAGATTGAATTAGCTTATTTTGTGTTTAAGGTTACTTTTAAACAGAATCTAGTTGAGTGAGCATTTGGAAAAAAAAAAACAAGAAAAGAAAAGTGATTTTTCAACATGCCTTAATTAGTAATAATCTTTTATGTTGGTTTACTGAAATAGGAATCAAATTGTAGAAGTGTAGCCGTGTTATGGTTTCTCATTTATTTGTTACTGAAATGTGTTTTTGGCTATGATTGTTATGAGTAGGGTTGCAAGCCACCTCTGGCCACTGCTGCAGGCACCTCCACCAGAAACACCCCTTTCTCTTCACAAAATCCAAGTCCTCTGTCTTCATCTTTTCCCAGCCCAATTCCTTCCTACCAAATCAGCCCTTCCTCTTCTTCCTTCCCGAGCCCTTTCCGTTTGGAAGGGGACAACACATCAAGCCTTATTCCATACATTTGCAATGCCATTCCAGCGTCTCTCCCTCCTCTAAGAATATCAAACAGCGCCCCTGTAACACCGCCTCTCTCATCGCCAACATGGAGAAATCCTAAACCAATTCCCACATGGGAGTCTATAGCCAAAGAATCCATGACCTCCTTCAACTACCCTTTCTTTGCAGCTTCTGCCCCTGCTAGCCCTACGCATCGTCATCTTTATACCCCGGCCACTATACCGGAATGTGATGAGTCTGACACTTCGACTGTTGAGTCTGGCCAGTGGCTGAAATTCCAAGCATTTGCACCCTTTGCATCTGCAGTGCCAACCTCGCCGACCTTCAATCTTATTAAACCTATAACTCAGCACAGTGTACCTGATAACTCAATCCAAGAGACAAGGAGAAGTTCCGAAGGAGAGTTTGGGGCACAGGTAAAGCCTTGGGTTGGGGAAAAAATTCATGAAGTAGGATGGGATGATTTGGAGCTCACACTCAGAAGTGGGAAGGCACAGAGTTAGGTTGTGTGAGAATGAGACCACAAGTTGCTGATTGGTTTTTCATTCAACTGGTTGTTAAAGCTCAATATAACAGTTCTCTCTCGTCCAGCTTTGTTGGTGCAAGCAGTATTTCTGGAACCAGACTTATTGTTAACTGAATGTAACAGTTGTCATGGACATTTTATGTATAAATCATCTGTTTCCATGCCTTGGTAAAACATATAATTGACAATGTTACCTCCTCCCTTCATATCGTGATTAAGATGCCAATCATTCAGAAAGCCTCATCAGACATCAGTATTAGATGCCATGGGTGATATGGACAAGAAATTTCAGGTTTTGTCGAGGTTATTTGTTGATGTCAGATTATTTGTTGATGTCATACCTTTGAATTATATTATTAATTAATATTTTTCTTTAATGTTCTTGTTCTATGTATCAAATAGTTCATACATGATTTTAGTTTACACCAACAGGTTTTTGTAGTGAGCGCAAAGTGAACAGTTGTCTTTGTTGTCCTTGTTCTGTGTAAGTGGTATGATAATTGATTTTGAATATGGAATTACGTTATGAGAATCAAACTGATGAGGCTATGTGGCACGTTTGGGGCGTGGTTTTCTGGTTGGTGGACTGTATAATATGTGATGAATTGTGCAGGTGTTGGGTTTCATCAGAAAGAAATGTGAGGTTCCATTGCGGTGCCTTGAGGGTTGCTGTTACATTTGTCTTATAGTTTGGAAATTGGGTAATTTTTGAATGTATTTGTCAATGATTTCTTTGTTTCTTGGTGAGTTTCAGTAATGGCTCTTTAGATAGGTCCTGCTTCTTTGTTTGGGTCCTCAAATGTTTTCCTCTGTACCTCCTTAGCATAACCTAGCAGATGCTTGAGGGTACATATATTTATAGCAAAATATCAACATGCCCGTAGTTTCCTGCAAAAAATATTTGTTGAGGGCACACTGGAAAACGTTCAAATGATATTTGATTAGATCCTTGATCATGTAGTGGAACTTTTGACAAGGGAATGTAAGGTACAAGGTAACCCATTATCCAAAGAGATTGCAGTTACCCCTGGCAGTGTTTTTCGACTTGAAATAAGATGATGTCCTTTACCTATATGTTCTCCCTAAATTATAACTACTACAGTCTTTAAGTTCTGGACTTATGAAAATTTCACAAATCAAAACCTATCTGATCTAAAAGGGTGGTAGAATGAGGACTGGATCTCTAACTGTGACTTCCATGAATATTCGTTGTTTTTCTGATTCAATGTTTAAACTATTTGCGGTGGAAGAAATGCAATACTTTTCCGCCTGGCGTGGCTTTCATTCATTAGTTCAGTGTAGATTGGAGGTGCAAAATGTATAAGCTGAATCTTTTGTCTGCAAATAATGTTACGGTTGCTATAGTGTCAAATGGGTTCTCCCAAATCCCCGTGAAGCTGATCACTCTGTAAGGATATTTTTGTGTACCTATTGATGCTAAACTCCATTGTTTCCACATTTTAGGTGTAAAGCACATGGAAAAACATTGGCTTCTGAAGAGTTGCTTTAAAAATGTAGAACATGTAAGAATTTCATTTCTTTAATAATTTCTAGTGGTGCTTTTTTATTAAGCCCTCTTATGATTAGTATTCGTCTGGCCCCTTTTTTTATTTTTTCTCTCCTCTCTTCCTAATTGTACAGACAAATGATCAGTTCTTATCGCATCATGAACTAAAGTACGACTCCCAAGTTTGGCAGTGCCCACTGCCCACACCCTACACCATTTCGACATGAAGTTGATGCTTCTGTACTTCTTGGAATAGTGTGTTACATTTCTCAAACATGAGCTTTGTATGTAGTTAGTCATACATACTATCCAATTCAAGCTACCCCTCCCCCCTTTCGGTATATCACACTTTTTATATCTTTTTTTTGGGGTTATTGTATTTAGCAAAAAGAATGGTCAAATAAGAATGTTAAAAAAGTTGTTAGTCTTCATAATCTTGGTTTCATAGAAATACATAATTTTTTTGAGAATGTTGTGAATGATTAAAAAGAGCCCCATATTGTACTCTTTATGATATTATCTATCTTCTATTATCATTGTACAGTAACATCTTGATATAATGTCATTATTGTACACTATATATATATATATATATATAATAACCAATCAAACATATATGTCAATGTTAAATAACCAATCAATATGCATGTTTTACTCAAATCGTCAAAATAGCAAATAAAATATCCAAAAGAAAATGCACACAATGAAAAAAAAAAAAAAAATGTAGGCAGACAGATATTAGAGTATGAGAAGTAAGTTTAATGTATCTAGACGATATTAGCATAAAAGTTAGCTGAGGAAAGGGGTTAGTTGGTTTTTATGCTATTAGCCACTAGCTTAGACGTGGATTGTGTTAGGAAAACGTGGCAGATAGTGTATAATGTCGCTAATTGTATAAATTCGGCCTATAAATAGTGTTGAGAGTTTCATTGTAAAGTACAACAATTAGATTAATCATTCAGTATGAGTAACAAATTCTAATTTCTCCTACATTCTTGATAGAATCAGTAGTTGCTGGTTGGAAAGGGAGGTTGTTGAGTAGGGCAGATAGAGTAACTATTGCTAAGTCTGTCCTAAGTTCTATGCCTATCTATACTATGCATAATCTTTGGTTGTCTGAGGGAATATGTGATAGGATTGACTCTTACGTCAGACAATTTATCTGGGGCGGTAAGACTTGTCATTGGGTTAATTGGAGTAAAATTACTCAGCCTACAATTAAAGGAGGCCTTGGCATAAGAAAAGCTAGACCCGTTAATGTTGCTATGCTAGGAAAACATGTTTGGGAGCTCATCCATGATACTGATAAGCTTTGGGTCAAGATGCTGTCAGCTAAATATCTTGGTAATTCTCATATTCTTCAAGAGATTGACCACATGGGAGCATCTTATTCTTGGAAATCTATTGTTAAAGCTGCTGAAATATTAAGGTCGAGCTTCATGACTAGGGTTGACAAAGGGAACACTTCTCTTTGGTATGAAAAATGGCTACATAAAGGCAGGTTATGTGGGAGAATTCCCTTTGTCAACATTCAAGACATTAATCTTCAGATTAATGATGTTTGCCATTCTGGAGTTTGGAACTTTGTTCACCTAGCGACTCAACTCCCTATGGATATCACATTGAGATGCAAAGTATTTTATTAATGTAAACTCTGATGGCTTACTTATTTGGGAGCCTGCAATTTCTGGTACTTTTACTACCAAGAGTGCTTACTTTTGGTTAATTCAGAATAATGATCCTCTTCTGCCTCCCCATGAGAGCTGGTCTTGGGTGTGGAAAATGAAGCTTCCTGAGAATGTCAAACACTTTGTTTGGCTCATTTCGCATGGTAGCTTGCCTAAAACTTTTTTCAGGTTCACTCATCATATTTCAACCGATGCCTCTTGCCATAGGGGTGGGGCTAGTCATGAGACTCTTCTGCATTACCTTGAGAGATTGCCCGAGAATTATCAGAATTTGTATAGCGTTCATTTTGTTGGTATAAATCCTAGTGGCGAATCTATTTTGAATAGATCATCATTTGCATCATGACTTTGATCATATATTTGATATATGAATAAGGCATTCATTTTATTATGTCATCCTTTTGTGCATAATAAAATCCTTAGAATAGGGAGTTTGTTTAATAGAACATCAATTGCTTGATCGTGAGATCTCATTAAACTATAGAACGCTATTATTAAAACATCCTTAGTCAAGTATTATTGTTATTTAGGACAATAATAATACATCAAGACTATTATGTGAGTAGACTGATAAACACATCTCACAGGTTATGGATATGAGATATCAAGTCTTCACAAAAGTATACATATTAGAGTAATATTTATACTGGATTGACCTACTATAAAAATGATGCATAATAGTTATGTAAGTGTCATAAGTGCTTCTTATGGCGATCATAGTGAAGTAGTCATTCGACTTGAAGTTGTGGAGTTATAGGCTTTAATGCTATCAAACGTCATCCGCAACAGGGTGGTCATAAAGGTAGTTATTGGGCCTGCAATGAAACATGTTAAGGAATGTGAGTGATGTAGATATGATTCGTCCCTCCTACATAACAGCAATAATGTCATCGGCCTCTCGATAGTGTGAGGCGTGAAATATGTGTAGCCACGCCGAAATGGGCTAATATGTGATATTGGGCCCGTTTGTTGTTACACATCTACTCGAAGATCGAGGAACATATAATTGGACTTAACAATGATCACACATTTATGCCTTGTGTTCAATTATGACATATGGACGAAATGATAATTTGGTTGCAGTAAGGATAAAATCGAATCACCGATTTTCTCATAAATTGGGAGCAGTGATGCATTGCTAGAGGCCGCTCATTGTTTATAATATTTAGTATTACAATTAATATTTTGATATTATTATAATATTTAATATTATTGTCAATTTAGTAGGAACCTATTGGGTCACACGCATAGAACAAATAGTTGGAGATGAATTAATTATATTAAATATGATTTAATTAATTAATTTCAATTTGGGCCTGTAGTGTACAAGCTCATTAAGGTTATGGCATAGGAAGGCTGAAAGAGCACTACAACTTAAGTAGTAGGCGCCTCCCTTATCGCTTCATATGAGTTACATCGCACCAACCCTTATAGTTGTCAGCTAGCACAAGACGTATTCCTCCAACGGATGTTTGCTCACGTGGACTGAGTAGAGGTGCTGCACCTATTGCGGCACTGGTGATTTGAGAGAGCGCTTCAAGGATTATTTTGAAAGTACGCTTCAAGAGGTAAACACAATTACCGCCGTTATGCGATTCATGTTTTGTAATGCGCGATCCATGAATATATGGTTTTCTTTTGCCTTGAGATATGGTTTTAAAAGAGGATTGTCTCATAAAAACCCAACAATAGTATCATAGCGCATAGTAGTTATCTTTATATAAAAAATTAATGTAGTGGCCGCGGTAATATAATAATTTCACTTTTGATTTTTAATTTTGTTTTCTTAAATTTGTTAAAAAGTTAAAACCCTCAGAGCCTAGCAATGTAAGGGATTCAACAACTACCAAGGGTATAATTGTACATTCACTTCTGCTTCTAATACACCCCTTCATTTGTCTTGACCGGTTGAATATTTTTTACCTATATGGCAGTGCCATTTGATGTTTTTTCACCCTTCATTCTGGAAGCTACTTTCAACACTCATCATCGATGCCATTTGGAAAACTGCCACCCATTTCAGCATCGCTTACTACATTGTTTTCATATTGATTTGCATCGTTAAGGACTTTTTTAGGGACTTAAAATTGTCACCGTCGAAACCCCTCCCATGGCCGCTTGGTAAGTGTTTTTCCCCCACCACGTATGGGTTTTAATCTTCTGATTTCTTGCATGGCCGCTTGGTAAGTGTTTCTATTCCCCATGTTTGGTTTTTAATCTTCTAATTTCTGTTTTTCCCCAATTTGTGTAGAAGAATAACACATCGACCACGTTGCTTGACGAAATTGATAAAGTCATTGTTGTGAGTCAGTGCTTGCACACAAAGAAACTGAACCTGATTTTTGTAATATCCTCATTTTTGTAGCCCTAATTGGTGTATAAATGTGTTGGTCAATATATATTCAAATATTTAAAAAGTATGCTCAAAAGAGGTGTTAAGAATTAAGATTGAATGAGAGAAGAGAAAGGACGAAGCACGTGCAACTAGGCAGAACGCTTAAGCGTGGGCTTGGTGCACGCTCAAACGTTGGAGAATGCTTGGATGTGGGGTTTTTGGACGCTAAATCGTTGCATGACCGACTTGACATGTCTGGACGTGAAGGACACGTGTCAGTTACGTGTTAACAGTGGCATGCGTGGGCGGTGCCTTCGTGGTGAGAAAAGGACCACGCTCAAGTGTGGGAAGGGACCACGCCTAAGGGCCTAAGCATGCTCAAGTGGGAGAAATACGTATTTGTTTTTTTTTTTTTGGGTTGGGTTTGCTTGTTGGGCTGGTAGGAAAATAATTTATTTTTAAATTACGTAACTAGTGAGCCAACTCATCTCACACCGGGTTCAACCCGCACAACCCGTGGGTTAGGTGAGCCGAGTCAAAATAACCCGGGGTAAATGTGAGCCAGGTTTTGACCAACCCAACCCATCAGTGAGCCGAGTTGGCTTGCGGGTTCCAACCCACATTGACAGCTCTAGAAAATTGCTTGGCCTCTTACACAACAATTGAAGAAGGATAACTTCCATTGGGGAATTGAGGCTCAAGAGGCTTTTGAGAACCTAAAATAGGCTATGACTACCCTACCTGTACTGGTTGTTCCTGATTTTGAAAAGCCTTTATCGTGGAGACAAATGCTTCGGAGAAAGGGATAGGAGCAGTTCTTATGCAAGGAGGAAGACCTGTGACTTTTATATGTCAAACTCTATCAGGGAGGGCCCAAAATAAATCGGTGTATGAAATAGGATTGATGGCAATTGTGCTGGCCATTCAAAAATGGAGACACTACTTGTTGGAAAGGCATTTTACTGTCCATCCTGACCAAAAGAGCTTGAGGTTCTTGGCTGATAAAAAAAAATGGGAGAAGAACAACAAAAGTGGGTTTCCAAATTATTGGGGTTCGATTTTGACATCAAATATATGCCTGGTTTTGAAAATAGAGCAAGTGATGCTCTGTCCTGCAAGCTGCAATACTCAACCCTATCAACAGTTCATTGCAAGGAGTAGGAAGGATCAGAGGAGGAAGTGCAAAATGATGCCAAGCTTAGAGGCATAATCCAGGATTTGTTGGGTCAAGCCGACTCACACCCAGGGTATTTACTGAAGACTGGGAGGCTGTATTACAAGGAGAAGATAGTCATTCCTAATGGCTCTCCAAGGAGTTCCATGATACTTCAAGAATTTATTGACTCTGCTATAGGAGGGCATTCGGGTTTCTTTAGAATCTACAAGAGGATTTCGGGAGTGGTGTTCTTGGAGGGGATGAAAGGCAGGATCCAACAGCATGTGCAAGCCTGTGACACTTGCCAAAGAAACAAATATGTCCCCATGAGGCTTATTACAACCTCTTCCTATCCCACAATAGGTATGGTCAGATATAGGTGGTTTACCAAAAGCCTAGGGGGTAGACACTATTCTTGTGGTGGTGGACAGATTGTTCAAGTATGCTCATTTCATTGCTCTAGTCCACCCCTATACAGCTAAGGAAGTTGTTGAAGTGTTCCTAAAGGAGGTAGTCAAGCTGCATAGGTTCCCGAGCTCCATTGTATCAGATAGGGACATGGTTTTCATAAGTTCTTTCTGGTCTGAACGGTTCAAGATTGCTGGCACAAAATTGCAGTATAGCTCGGCTTATCACCCTCAAACAGATGGGCAAACTGAAATGGTCAATCGGTGTGTGGAGACTTACTTGAGGTGCTTAACAGGGACCAAACCTAAACAATGGTCTAAGTGGTTGAGTTGGGCTGAGTTTTGGTACAATGCCAACTGTTGTAATATATCGGAAGAATATCTTCCGATATTCTTTTTTTATGTGCACAAATTCTTTTTTATTCTTTTTATTATTAGGACAAATTTTACGCTCTTATTTTTAGGTTATCATTTAATGTTATTAGCCTATATAATGTAGCCTCTGTTGTACAGAAATATTCAAGGAATAATATTACAGAATTCAGAATTCCTTCTTTCTATATGGTATCAGAGCCTATCCGAGATCCGTTAGGTCACCCGGAGATATCCAGTCCTGCAAACTTCACGCTCCAGATGTCCAGTCCTGGGCATGAGGGGGTGTGTTGAAGTCCCACATTGGATAGTGATATAGCCTGAATAGTGTTTATAAGTGGGGGGCAACCCTTACCCTATGAGCTAGCTTTTGGGATTGATAGCTTTTGGGATTGAGTTAGCCCAAACCCAAATTCTAATATGGTATCAGCAACTTAGGGGGTTCCTAGGTTTCCTTTTTTTTTTTTTTTTTTTTTCCGAGCATCCTTATTGTTGTCTCCTTGCAGCCTTACTGCTGCCTGCTGCCTTATTGCAGCCTTTTTTCAAACCCGAAATCACATAATCAACAGCCTGCCACCCGCCGCCGCGGCCGAGCACCACACTGCCACCCAGGGTCTGCTCGCCGTCCAGCCACCGAAAAAACAGTCCCAAAACCGCTGTCACGCGCTCTCACGAGCCTCCAAGCTCTCCGCGCGTAAGACCCACGCGCTGCCGCTGCCGTTCCACCCGGGCGTGATAGCACGTCCGGCCGCCGTTTCCGTCGTCGTTTCCATCATTCTGCTCGACTTCTCCCTGCGGTCCTTTCTGGTGATGTGGGTCCTTCCAGAATGTCAGAATTCGAGACTACCCAGTCCTCCATCATCACTACGGCTCCTCCGACGGCCATTCCGGCTCTCAATCCAAATGATCTTCCTGTTTTGCACTCTTCCTATCATCTCAATGGCAAGAACTATCTTCAATGGGCTCAGGTTATTCGCATTACTCTCAAAGGTCGTAGGAAGTTAACACATATAGTGGGGGATGCTTCGAAGAAAGATGACCCGCAGTTTGGAGTGTGGGATAATGAAGATTCTCTAATCATGATTTGCCACTGGAACTCAATGACTCCGGATATCAGTAAGAATTGTATGTTTTTTAGTTCTGCACGTGAAATTTGGGATACTTTATGTCAAACTTAATCTATGAAATAGGATATTTCTACGTGTTATGAATTAGAAAATACTATTTTCAATACCAAGCAAGGAATACTTACTGTGACTGATTATTATGGGAGTCTCAATGGTTTATGGATTGAGCTAGACCAGAATCAGAGTTTAAAGATGCAGTGCACCGAAGATTCCACTACTTTACAAAAGTTTATTGAGCGTGGACGAGTCTTTAAATTTCTCTTTAGGTTGAACTCTGAGTATGATCCTATTCGGGTTCAGATTTTGGGGAAGGACAAGTTACCTTCTCTCTCTGAAGTTTTTCACACTGTTCGGGAGGAAGAGAGTCGTCGGGCAGTGATATTAAATATTGATAATGGTAATTCCAATGATGGTTCCGATTTGGCTATTGGCAAGGGTCCTACACATGGGTTATCATCTGGAAAGCCTGGTTCCTCCTCCTCCTGGAAGCCTTCCACCAAAGCCAATCGTGAAGAATGGTGGTACACTCATTGCCAGAATTCTGGTCACACTAAGGACACTTGTTTTAAAATCCATGGCAGGGACAGGGTTCTTGGTCGTTTCGGAGGTGTTAAAGGCCCTCACCAATGACAGGTTCATCAAACAGTATCAGACTTGGTTAGTGAGGGTGAAGAGGTACCTACACCACCATTTGGGGAGGAAGTTCCAGTATTTAGTAAGGCCGAGCTAGATCGTTTGCGGACTCTCTTGGACTCTATGAGTAAGCCTTCTGGCACTTGTTCTCTAGTCATGACTGGTAAGAATTTAAGTTCATTATCTTTTAATGTTTCTAGTACTGTATCTGAGGATCTCTGGACTATTGACTTTGGTGCTACTAATCATTTGACCCCTCACCACTCATATTTTTCAACTTACTCTAAGTTGTCTGGTAAGCATCACATCACCGTTGCTAGTGGATCCTATGTCCCTGTTTTAGGATGTGGTACACTTTCACTTCAACCTTCCATTCCCTTACATAATGTGCTTCATGTCCCTAAATTGTCCAATAACCTTATTTCTATTCATAAGCTTACTAGAGACTTAAACTGTACAGTAACCTTCTTTTCCTCTCATTGTATGTTTCAGGATCTTGCCACGGGGAGGACGATTGGGGTTGCTAAGGAACAGGGCGGTTTATATGTTCTACATCGGACTCATAGTAGTACCAGACAGAAGATGCCCACTTCCTGTCATCAGACAAGTTCAAATTCCGCTGTTTCTCAGATATGGCTTCAACACAAACGTCTTGGTCATCTTCCATTTAGTATTCTTAAGTCATTATTTCCCCTTTTGTTTAAGAAAGAGTTAGTTGAGTTTTTTCATTGTGATTATTGTCAATTTGCAAAGAACCATCGTACAACTTTTCTTCCTAGTAATAATAAAAGTGTTGCACCATTTAATCTTATTCATTCTGATGAGTGGGGACCTTCCTCTTCTATGACTTTATCTGGTGCAAAATGGTTTGTTTCCTTCATTGATGATTGCATTCGAGTTCCATGGATATTTCTCATGAAAGATAAATATGAAGTTTTTCAATTATTCTTGAATTTTTATCGAATGATTCAAACTCAGTTTGGGAAAACCATTAAACGGCTACGTTCTGATAATGGAAAAGAGTATGTTAATCAAAAAATTTCAAAATTTTTCAAAGAACATGGTGTTTTTCACGAGTTGACTTGTGTCAATACCCCTTAACAAAATGGGGTTGGGGAAAGGAGGAACCGTCATCTTCTAGAGATTGCACGAGCTCTGCTCTTCCAAAATGTCTGTCCTTAAGTCATACTGGGGGGGAAGCTGTTTTAACGGCCACATACTTGATGAACAGATTGCCCTCCCATATCTTGGATGGTCTTAGCCCTATGCAACTCATGACATCTTTCTTCCCTTCCGTTCCTACAATGAGAAGTCTCTCGTGTCATGTCTTTGGCTGTGTTGCATTTGTTCATGTTCATAGTCAACGCCGTAGTAAGCTGGATCCTAGGGCTGTTAAATGCATCTTCATAGGGTACGCACAAGATAAAAATGGATACAAATGTTATTATCCTCAAAGTCATCGTGTCTATGTCTCCATGGATGTGACTTTTTGTGAATCCGAGTCTTATTACCTTGGTCCTCGGCATTAGGGGGAGATTGGTCAAGAAGCTGAGTCTCTTGAGTCACCTTTTGTTCCTCTATTGGCTGAACCTATTGAGTCATATATTCCTCCTCTTATGAAGGAAGTGGCATCATCTTTTGGTACTTTTGAGACACCTCCAATAAATGAGGAAAATAATTTAGACCGATACCAGAAGACGTATCGGCTAAAAAAACCTGACCTAGTCCAACAGCAACTTCAACCGCCTGAACCGAAGGTAAATATTCCTGACTCTGAACCTTTGAACAATCCTTCACATAATACTTGTGAACCTAACCCTGATGACTTGCCAATAGCCTTGAGAAAAGCCAGAAGAACTTGTGCCAAGTACCCTATATCTCAGTTTGTGTCCACAAAAAACTTATCAGTATAGCATTAGAGCTTTATTTCAACAATTGATTCTATCAGAGTCCCCACTTCAGTACAAGAAGCTTTAATGGATAGAAACTGGGTTCAAGCCATGCATGAAGAGATGAGTGCTTTGAACGCGAATGAGATTTGGGAAATTGTTGAGAAACCGAAGGACAAAAGGATAGTTGGATGCAGATGGATTTACAGAGTGAAATATCGATCTGATGGTACTCTGGACCGGTATAAAGCAAAGTTGGTTGCAAAAGGGTACACTCAGACTTATGGAATTGATTATGAGGAGACGTTTGCCCCAATAGCAAAGATGAACACAGTTAGGATTATACTTTCCTTGGCAACACACTTCGGTAGGGACTTGCACCAATTTGATGTTAAAAATGCATTTTTCCATGGGAACTTAGAAGAGGAGGTATATATGGACATTCCACCAGGATATGATCTTACTAATGGAGGGAATATGGTGTGCAAGTTACGGAAGGCCTTATATGGACTCAAACAGTCTCCTCGTGCTTGGTTCGGGAGGTTCACCAATGCTATGGTGTCCTTAGTTTATAGACAAAGCCAAGGAGATCATACCCTCTTTATAAAACATTCCCAGGAAGGCAAGCTTACACTCCTTCTGGTCTATGTTGATGACATGATCATTGCTGGTGATGATGAGGTTGAGAAACAGGTTCTAAGACAAAAATTAGTTGCACAGTTCGAAATGAAGGACTTAGGGAAGCTTAAGTACTTCCTTGGGATAGAGGTTGCCTACTCCAAACAAGGCATCTTTATTTCTCAGAAGAAATATGTCCTGGATCTCCTTAAAGAGACAGGAAAACTGGGTTGCAAAACCACAGGGACACCGATTGAACAGAATCACAGGATTGGAAGCAATGAAGAGAGCCCAAGGATTGAAAGGACCCAGTATCAGAGACTTGTGGGAAAACTCATATATTTATCCCATACCAAACTAAACATAGCCTATGCCGTCAGTGTGGTTAGCCAATTTATGCATGGTCACATGAGAGACATATGCAAGCAATGAATATAATCCTCCAGTATTTGAAGACAAGTCCAGGAAAGGGATTATTATTCAAAAAGGGAGAAATTTTGTCCATAGAAACCTTTATAGTTGCAGATTATGCAGGTCAATTGTAGACAAGCGATCAACCTCAGGGTACCGCATGTTTTTGGGAGGAAATTTGGTGACTTGGAGAAATAAGAGGCAAAACGTAGTTGCAAGATCTAGTGCCGAAGCAGAGTTTTGAGCCATGGCTCAAGGAATTTGTGAATCGCTATGGATGAGAATCATACTTGATGATCTCAGAATAAAGTATGAAGCTCCTATGAGATTACTTTATGCCAATAAATCTGCCATTAGTATTGCTCACAACCCAGTCCAGCATGATAAGACGAAGCACATAGAGATAGACAGACACTTTATCAAGGAGAAGTTAGATAATGGCCTTGGAGTGCCGAGTACGTTCCCTCAGAGTTCCAATTAGCTGATGTCTTCACCAAGGGACTTCCCACAGAGCGGTTTCACGGTCTTACTTGCAAGTTGGGAATGATAGATATCCATTCACCAACTTGAGGGGGAGTGTTGTAATATATCGGAAGAATATCTTCCGATATTCTCTTTTTATTTCTACAAATTATTTTTTATTCTTTTCATTATTAGGACAGATTTTACGCTCTTATTTTTAGGTTAGCATTTAATGTTATTTGCCTATATAATGTAACCTCTGTTGTACACAAATATTCAAGGAATAATATTACAGAATTCAGAACTCCTTCTTTCTATACCAATTACCACTTAGCCATTAAAATGATCCTTTTTGAAGCTTCATAAGGGGAGATGAAGGGCAGCCCACCATTGAAGAGGAACAAAATGCTAACTGAATTAAAGGAACGGTTGGGAAAGGCTCATAACAGAATGAAACAGCAGGCCGACCAACATAGGAGAGATGTTGAATATCAAGTGGGAGAGCGTTTTTGAAGATCCAACCCTACAAATTGAGACTGTTAGCAAAGAGGGTGAATCAAAAACTAAGTCCTAGATTTTATGGGCCATATGAGGTTCTGGAAAGGATAGGTCCAGCTATCTACATACTCAAGTTATTTGAAGACAGCAGGGTACACCCAGTCTTCCATGCCTCCTTGCTCAAGAAGGCAGTCACTACAGCTACCATTGTACGGCCTTTGCCTTCCTTCTTGGTTGAAGATTGGGAGTTGCTAGTCCAACCAAAAGAAGCTCTGGCAGTGAGGGAAAAGGAGTCGGGAAAACTTCAGATTTTAATCAAATGGAAGCAATTGCCTACTTGCGAAAATTCCTAGGAGTCTTGGGAAGACATGAAAGAGCATTTTCCTGATTTTCACCTTGATTACAAGGTGAATTTCAAAGGGGAAGAATAGATGCAAATCCAAACCCCAACAGGGCCTCTAGGCCCATTAATGTGACTAAGGTGTATGTGAGGAATTGGGTGAGGAAAAGGGCGACTGAGCAGGAAAATGGGGAGGGAAATATTGTAACTAACTCTGGGGAAGAATTGATGCAAACCCAAACTCCAGCAGGGCCTCTAGGCCCATTAATGTGACTAAGGTGTATGTAAGGACTCGGGTGAGGAAAACGACGCCTAAGCAGGAAAATAGGGAGGGAAATATTGTAACTCACTCTGCCTAGCTGGCAGAGTGAGGTAGGGGGAGTGTGCATGTGCACGGCTGATGCAAAAGTGAGGTATAAGAGTGAGGGGAGAGGAAGGATTCGGTTAGGCTGGATTTGGACTGGTTTTGGGAGAGAATTATGCTCTCTCTAATTTGCCTACCCTTTTTCTATTTTCCTGTTTTGTCATCTTCTACCTCAGCTTTGTACTGCTTCATTACCGAGCTGAGATCATCAATAATACAATACTTCTTCATATATTCTCTCTATTTCTGTTCTTATTTTTCTTGGTACCTATCAGTATCCCACAGCTGTTCATTTTTCTTGCAGCTTTCGGAGGCAGGGGCAACGAACTCAAGCAGAAAAATCAGAACAAGAAAAATTACAATTCATCTTATATTACACGCCTGTATATTTTTATTATCATTTTACTCAACTGTTGACTTCTTTATTGTGCTGCTGCAGAAGTTGAGGTCCATCCATCTTTAAAGATGTACTTTCATTTTCTGACTTAGCACTCTCTCCTTTGCCTTCAATCCCGTTGAAGTCAACATTAACCTGTCCATATACATCAATAAATTACTTAGCATTTAAAAATTAAAACTTACGAAGAAGATATGATCAATGACAAATTTAAATCTGTACAAAAATTCATTAGAATATAACTTGAGGGCAACCCAGGAATTGTCCTTCATATTCATTCACTTGTCCCTTATTTCAATATAAAAGAAAAAGGTTTAAACTATTTTAATAGCAGCAGCGCAAACAGAAATGTGGGAGAAGAGAAAAAAAAAATGTAATCAAGATAATGAAGCAAGTTGGTAAGCATGTTCATAATACATTGGATAAACAGACAGCTATGTTCCCACCATAAAATGTACATGTTTAAATTCATGTCAGGCCAATTTAAGACATGCTTTATTCTGTTATAGTCCATAATACTTTTGATAATGGTCATGCCGATTCAACAAGCTATCAGATTACATTTAACAATATGTTAAAAAAGTAATCCACCTATACATACAGAAATATATTCTTCATGGGTTTTGAAAGAATAAATACATCAATTTGTAAAACAAGACTCCTAACAACCAACTCTAGAAGCTTTTATATATAGTGCATATGAACCATCAACATACGCAATTCAGAGATATAACATGGATATCCAATCTCTTTGCGTGCCAGAATTTATAATTTTCTCAAAAAAGACAGGATAACAGGGAGAAAAAAAACTGCAAAACAATATAATAAAAACAATCTTGCTTTTTTTGGGACATCAAGAAACAATTAGTCGCATACTATATTTTTAAAACAAATGTTTTGGACATGCGTAACATAAATGATTGAATGGGATGGATAAATTTTATAAGACATGATATCCTCTTAGTTTTGATAATTTTAAGTCGTAGCATAAATTCTTTGGTGACCTTTCTCCAATTTCCATAATAAAAAAACTAGGATAATTGTCAAGGCTGTAGGTTAGATAACCTAAATAAAAATACACTTAATGCTCTAAATAAAAATATACTTTATGCTTTAAATTAAGCTAGTTTGTAGTCAATAAAATAGTAATACTCCTTTTAAGTTCAATTATTGAATAATAGTCCATATCTCAATTGAACTATCACAATCCTACCTGTCTCAAAATCTCTAATAATATTCTTCCCATGAACAACATTCATGAATATGAACGACATGGCTTCAGTAGAAGGAAAACACATGTAACATACCCTAGACCTCCTGGGCAGCGAGCCTTTAGGAAGGTTCTGTGCAGAGCATTCCCCTAATCAAATCCTTAGCTGATTCAGAAATGTGATCCCAAGGTTTAAATAAAAACCTCAAGTCAGCAGCCTTAACTAATTAAAATGTCAGTGACTTTGTCTTCCCCCAAAATGGAGTATTCCTACTTAGTATAATGTAAAGAATAACCCCTGAACTCCAAACATTAGAAACCTGGGTATATGCACCTGCCAGTACCTTTGGAGTTATATAGAATGGACTCCTAACTAAACCATGAAAACTCTGTTCTGCTTTAACAAACCCCAATATTGGAAGATGAAAGATCACACAATTTCAGTGGAGCAATGAAGATTGCAAAGATTAATATCTGCGAAGGAAGCAAAGAAAAAGTGCCAGGCATGTATCAGGTTGCTATATTATTGCTTCAAAAGATGAGCTTGTGATCTGAATATATATGTGAATAAGCATCAACATTCTAATACAACATCATCAAATATATATTGAGAGAAATTGTGTTAGGCTACAGACATGATCTGTTATTAATGGATTGATTACAATCAGAGAGTAATTTCAGCTAACAAAAACCAATCTCCAGCCTAATAAACTAGAAACTGATAAATTATGAAAGATACTATAACTGGGAGTGCATTGGTCTCAGTTAGAAAGTTCCAGCTCATTTATAGGTTTTGGCAAATACTTATCCTTCAAACCATCAGAACTGTTGTTACATTTCACTTCCTTTTCTATTGATTGAAGTAGAGCCATATATGGTAAATTGGTTTGTATTTTATGCCTATTAATGCAGTGCAGAACCCTGTGTAGTAAATGTTTGTCGTATTTTAGCTTTCACAAAGTGTAGTTTTAAGTATTTGCTATGGTGTAATACAGTAATACTGTAAGGTAAGAGGGGAAAACATTGACATGATTAAATTGCTTTTTGTATTTCTAGCACACCGATATTGATTTAGGATATGGGAAACATTATCATGCAGCTACCGAAGTCTTTGGAAAATGATGACAAATATGTATTTAACTACATGAATAACCTACGGTGAATAACTTAAAATAAAAGCAAAGAAATAGTCTTGACCCTATTGGGAAATGTTACTTTAATCATCCCTTTAATGTCAAGAAATGCCTTAGTTTTGATATCTCCAAACTTGTTTAGTAATACTATAATGAAATGAATTTAGGAGTTTATTTTTACAAAACTTTAAAAGTCAACAATATAGGTTTAAAGCCATAAGGAGTTTTTTTTGTGGATTCTTGATTCTGTTGGAACTTGGAATGGTTAGTAGGCATTTAGAACTCTTGTATGGATTGTGCATACCTGCTGATAATTGAGCCCCCAAAAGATTTGATGGATTTCCCTTTCCCATGTATCTCCTTTACCAACTGAGGCAGAAGTGTATTCTCTAGTAGCAAATGAACAGGTGACTCTCCTACAGATTGCCCACCTTTCAAACTTTAAGAGCTTCAAAAGAGGATTCCAAAGTTGACAATAGTGATATTTGCATACTCTATGTAGTCTAAGCATATAAACCAGCTAGAAAATTAAAAGAAATAACTGAATTCTTGCAATTGAGTTACCAGAACATGGACTGCAACACGAAAAGACCCGAAATCTCTAATTATTGTATCTGCTTCATGTTGTATTACATAGACCTGTTACAGAAGATATTCTATTGTTATTTGTTAACAAACCAAGAAGACAAAACCATACATGTTAAATTCTTTACTCATCTCCTCCTTTGTATTTTTACGAAGGGCAGTATATTCATCCAAACTGCTATCCAGTTGGTTCATTCTAGTGGACAACTTATTCTTGGCCTCCCGAAACCATTGCAGATAAGTTAAATATCAATCCTTAAGCATTCCATGCTAAACCAAAAATCAAAATTATTCCAATGTCTGATAAGGAAAAGAGCAATTGATGTTAATTTAGCAGAATGCATTGTTTAAAAACAAGAAAGCTATTTTCAATTTTGATTTTATTTTTTCCCAAAAAAATAACAATTTAATTTGAAGTACGTGAAAGAATAACAGGTTCAATAATGTAACCATCCAAGTAGAACTTTTTTTATAAAAATCATCCAAGTAAACCTATCATTATAATGTAACACATAAATGCAAGTCCTACACTTAGACTGTCTGAGAGCATTTGAGTGAACAACAATAGTATAATGAGGATTGACAGCAAAACGAAGATGGAAGATCATTAGAAACCATTCACAAAAAAGAGAATAAGTGTTCATTCAAAAATGTTCCAAAGTGACACAATTATCCAAGAGTAGAACATGTTTCTCATCTTTCAGGGCAACAATTATCTGAGAAGTTGAATACTGTACCTACTTCGCTCCATTTCTTCTTCAAAACGAACTGCATTTTAAAATGATGATATCCCTTCCATTGGCCGCCTTGCTATAAAGCATGGGTAGCTACAAATTTTAAACTTCAGGGAAATATTCTAACCACATCCCACTGCATGAGGCCAGCTCAGCCCTAAATGATGAACCTTCCTAAAAAACGTGAGTGACATAGTCATCACATGAAAATACACCATAAGCTAAAAAACAGGGAAAATAAACCACAGAGTAACGCATAAATGGTTACAGTATGTAATTACTGCAACACCTTTCCCTCTGCAAACATTCTATTTCAATCAGGAGAACAATACTATCAACTACAAATACAGTCCTTAAATAATAGCTTGATAACCTAACATGCATATTATATCAATTGTATCTGTTTCCAATGACAACTTATTGACAATATGTTATTAATACCCTTGTTACTGGTTTCCTTTTAAAAGTTTTCTTGATAACCTGACATGCATATTATTTTCTTGGTAGCATCAATTACCTCACTTTCTGTTTTAGAATCTGAAGAATAACAATGCAAATTGTCATCTATAGAAAACTGCCGCTTAAGAATTCAATAGATGTTTCCCTTTCCCTTTGGGACCATATTGGCTGCAGGAATCAGACAGAATTAACCAAAAAACAAAAAAGAAAGATAGAAAGATCATGAAATTCATGTGCTTGAAATCGTCATGAGTAGAAGAGAAATCAGACCTGAAGCTAGTGAATCATGAAATAGATGAATGCGATTGAATAAATCTATTAAACATGAAGTAGAAAAATGCAAACAACAAACATTTTTCTGATCAACTTGATTGATAACATCATCGGGTAACTTGTCTCCCATGGACGAAGAAGACGATGGTGAAGCTGATGGCGCCGAAGAAGCTGGAGAATCATCGCGAGGTATTAACTAATGTATTTAGCTTATTCTGTTAAGTTAGTTACAACTAATCCATGTGTATTGATTAGTTATTAGCCTCTTCAATGATGCATAAATAGTAGCTTGTACATTCAGAAACTCACTGATTGTGAATAATATTTCCATTCACACATTTCTCTTCTTCTCTGTTATCATACACTCAATACAAGGCTTCAAATCTTTGTTGGAAGATAGCATTTGGGGGTTGCTAAGGGCACCACTTTTTACTAAGGGCACCTCCTTAAACAGTAAAATATCGAAAATGTCCCTAATAAAAAAGTTTTAAAAGCCATTTTTTTTTACACTATCATTGTTATCCTTGCAGATTACCAAATTCAGATAGTTGTGAAATTTTTCTGGAATCTCACAAATAACAGTTAGTTTTTCGCAAATACCTTGTTCGCTCGCAAATTAGGTAATTGCGAAAAATTTTTGATTTCCTTCACTCGCAAATAAGGTATTTGCTAGTGAAGGAATTTTTTTTTTACACTCGCAAATACCATATTTGCGAGTGAAGGAAAATTTCCTCTTCCTTCACACGCAAATACAGTGTTTACGAGTGAAGGAAAATATTCCTCACTCGCAAATACCTTATTTGGGGGTGAAGGAAGATTTTCCTCTTCCTTCACTCGCAAGTTAGGTATTTGCGAGTGAAGGGAAATTTTGCTCACTCGCAAATACCTTATTTGCGAGTGAGGAAAATTTCCTTCACTCGCAGGATTATCTTAAAAATATTGATTTTAATTTGTTATTTGTTTCAGTAATGCCGCGCACTAGGGGAGCAGGTTGGTTGGCCGGTAGGGAGGCGGAGGCGGAGGCCAATAGGTTGGCGGTTGAGGCTGCAAGGGCAGAGGCTCAGCGACAACGGCGACAGCAGCGGGATGCTATGACTGCTTCGCACCGCCGGAGATTGGTTGATAGTAGAGCTGCCCCGAGCAGAGAAGGACGTCGTACACCTCAACCTCAGCAGGAGCCACCTCAGTACGAGGACGACGAGGCATCTCAGTACGAGTCACCTCAGGACGAGGGACATGAGGGCGAGGGACAACACGACAAGATGCATATTGATGCACGGGCAGAGGAGGGACCATTTCCTGGAGGACCTTCCGATACATCGCTCCTGACTTCATTCAAAGACCACATAGCTTACAGCTTGTGGAATGGAGAGGTAATTATTGTTTACTTTTTTTAAAACATTTAAGGTTTTTTTTTTTTTTACTTTTGTATAATTCATGACAAGACGTATATTTTTATGTGTGCAGGATCGGGAGGACCCGCTTAGGGTTTTTGCGCACGGGAAAAAGTGGCAGAAGTGGTTTGGCGAGCGTTAGCCACTACCACCAGCAGTACAGGCTCATGTCGATCGAGCTGGTCTGTCGCCTCTTATGTATTGCAGCTATCCGATGGTATATGACTCGCTGCTGATAGCGTTTTTCGAGAGGTGGCATATGGAGACCAGCTCGTTCCACCTTCCGTTCGGAGAGATGACCATCACGTTGGATGATGTGTCATGCATTTTGGGCATCCCGGTCAGAGGTGCATTGTTTATACCCCCCGAGATGGACATAGATATTGCTATATCAGTTCTGCAGTCGTTGTTGGGGTATCTTATGAGGATGCTCGGGCGGAGGTGACGGGCACTGGGTGGGCATCTGTCAGTTTATCTTGGCTGCAAGACCTTTATGATGCACGGAGAATTGAGGATCTGATGGATGAGGCAGCATGGGCATTCATATTGGTGCTACTCGGGATGACTCTGCTGACTGATAAGAGTAGCACTCGTATTGACTGCAAATATATCGAGCTGCTGCGTGAGTTGGAGCTGGTGGGACGGTGGTCATGGGGAGCTTTAGCCCTATGCCACTTGTACGGTTATCTTGGTGACGTCACCAGGTTGGCGTGTCGTGGGTTAACGGGTTACATGACACTCTTTCAGGTAGCAGTGTGTTATTAAATTAGAAAATTAAATTTACAATTGTTGTAATTCTGACGTGTTTTCGTAACTGATTCGTTATTTGTGACAGGCCTGGATCTACGCATATTTTCCTACTTCGATGGTAGATCGGAGACTTGTTAAGGGTTACGAGGGTGCGCCTGTACGCGCTAACCGCTGGAGAAGCAAGAGGGGTCATGGGAGGGTGCTTCCATACAGGCAGGCATTGGATGCGCTGACCGCTGATGACGTGTGCTGGGCACCATGGGCCACATATAGACAGTATTTCCCATTCGATCCGGCGGCATACTTTTCGGGGTACCTTCGGTGTGGGAATATTATAGTGCCGTACCTGCCTAAGAGAGTACTGCGACAATTCGAGTTCAGGCAGGAGATTCCTCGGCAGCCACCACGACGTCCCTCGGCTGAGGCCATTAGTCTTAATTGGATGTCCCCTCACCTGCACTCTATTAGATACCTATTTCGGTTGAGGTCGGCCAGTTATCCAGCTGAGTGCGTCCCGGATTACTTGGATTGGTACTACAGGCACTCGCATCCACTGCTGATACCTCCACAGGCCCCACCTCCATAGGCTTCACCTCCGCAGGCTCCACATGATGCACATGTTGATTGTGTCCCTCGGGTAAGGAATAATAAGTTTTTACATTGTATATATTATGTCTAGTCGTAACGTCATCTATTTTTTTTTCCTATATAATGTACTTATGTTATTATGTATTTATGTCATTTGTAGGTGGCTTATGTTCATGCGGTTAGTAGGTTGGATAGAATTGCCGCCATGCTGCATCAAATCCTTGATTACGCACAGGAGGGAGATGACATGTGTGACTACCTTCAGGAGGTGCTTCGGATAGCGGAGGATCAGGAGCACTGAGTTGTTTTATTTTTTTGTAATTTATTTTCATACGAACACTTAGTATTTATTATGTAAATATTATTGTTATTGTTATTGTTATGTAAATATTATTGTTGTTATTAATACACCTCCGCAGACTATTATTATTGTTACTGTTATTGTTATTGTTATTGTTATTAATTGTAACACCCTGCTCTTTCACTTCTCTGTATATATGTATTGATACTTGCTCATAGATGCTTGCATATGTCGTTTTTGCTTGTTTTTGGTACATAAGTTCATAGTTGTAATAGTTCAGCCTTTAGAATAATCAATTCATCCGAGTCTAAATAACCTGTTTCACGGTTTTGGCCATATCTTGAGTTCTAGACATCCGATCGAGATGATCTAGGATGCGTTGGAAAGCTTAGAGGATTACCTACAAGTTTTATTCAGGTGTCGATGCCAAAATCGATTGGGAAATCGATTTGGGAAATCGATTTGGGAAATCGATTTCCAGGTGAAGAAAATCGATTTCCAGAAGGAGGCAATCGATTCTTTGAAGGGCAAAATCAATTTCTTTGATAAGAAAATCGATTTGGCCCAAGGAAAATCGATTTTCATGGATGTTGAAATCGATTTTCATGCGTGTCAGAGCTTGTGTACGCGTTCGGGTTACTGGGCTATGCTGTGTACGGCCCATTCGTCCTAAAACGTCCCTAACAGCTATATATACATAGCGTATGACCTAAACCTAGTATCCACACCCTATTGTACACACTTTTTGCCTCTTCTCATCCCTAAGAGCTCTAATTGATCTCTCGCTCTAGAAAACCCAAAGGACGAATCCTGCTTGGGTTTTCTTCGTCAAGAACACGCCGTTGTTTGGCTAGTCTATCCCTGCTGCTAGAGTTAATCTCCTAAGTTAGAAACCAAGGTGAGTTTCTAATCCTAGTTTTGTTTTCCCTTTTAATCCTTAACTTAAGGATCGACTCTGCTTTCCAGTGTTGCGATCGTGATCAAGTGCTAAACCCGTAAGAAGGAACCGTAGCAGAACTTGGATTTGTTCTCTTTCCCTTAGGCTGTGAATCGTCATACCAGGTATGGGGGGGAGAAAATTGATCATGAGTATGTGGGTTTTGGGATAGATTAAGATGAAGGGGTTAACCCATGACCCCTATGTGTTTGTCTATATGCATTGTAAGTGCCTATGAATGTTGTTATGTTGTTTTCTGGCTGTACGAATATTGATTGATGAATAATCTGATGTCATAACATGTTTATAACTATGAGTACATGATTATTATGAATGTTGATGAATTGATGATGATGAACATGTTGTTTATGCCATGATATGGTGTCTTATTAATCCTATACTATTAGAACATAGTTATAGGGAGAAAATAAATAGGCAATGTGAGATTGATGACCAAGGATTAGTTTGAGAACCCTTAGGTTATGATTCATGAGTGTTGAAATAATCAAATTGATGATAAATAGCTTAGGCTCGAATGATATGTTAATTAGAGAATGTAGATTGGTCTATAGCGGAAGAAACCCGCTGCTGTATGAATTGACACCCAGAAATCGATTTCCAGCACATGGAAATCGATTGAATCGACCAAGAATCGATTTCCAGAGCGTGGAAATCGATTTGGCCTTGTAGAAATCGATTTTTAGAATCGATTTTCCCTTGTTCAAAATCGATTGGGGAAATCGATTTGAACATGCTGAAATCGATTTTCAGAGATTGGAAATCGATTTTGAAGACTTGAGAAATCGATTCCAAAGAATGGAAATCGATTCTCACGTGCCCAGGAACAGTTTTGACCCCTTATGCTTGATGGATAGTGTTATAAAGATTAAGTTACAATTTTAATAAACATATGACTTGAGGTTTAAATACTAAGATTAAGTTATAATCTTATAACTATATGATTTGGGGTTTAGATATTAAGATTAAGTTATAATCTTAATAAGATATGAATTGAGATTTAAATATTAAGATTAAGATATGAATTGTGGTTTAGATATTAAGAATATGTTATAATTTTAATAACTATATGACTTGTGGTTTAGATATTAAGATTAAGTTATAATCTTAATAAGATATGACTTGAGGTTTAGATATTAGGATTAAGTTACAATCTTAATAAATATATGACTTGAGGTTTAAATATTAGGATTAAGTTATAATCTTAATAAATATATGACTTGAGGTTTAAATATTAAGGTTAAGTTATAATCTTCATAAAATATTAATTGAGGTTTAGATAATAAGATTAAGTATAATACTTAATAAAGATAATGTTAAGTTAAGACTTAACAAAGAGAACAATTAACAAGACGATGATGTTATTGGTAACGACGTACTGTTACCGATGTTGCTGGTTAAATCATTCTTGATGCTTATTGATCAAGTTTGATGTTGTTAAATCATCTTTGATGCTTGTTGGTCAAAGTTGATAGCCATGTAATGGTGATGATGGATGGTTGGACATGTGTTTGCATGTTGTTGAGCATAGCATGCATCATGCGTTGACGTTGATACGTTGGGTGGAAAGCAAACGATGAATCGCGATAGTGGAGGCCACGATGGGTGTTATCCCGGCCTTGCGGGTACATTGGGTAGGGAAATTCCAGGTGACATGGGCTAGCTACCTATTGTCGGAGTGACCTAAAGGATAAGCTTGAGTACCCTGACTAGCCACTATACGTTATCAGGATTAGTGAGAGTGTTCGGGGATGGCCCACGGTCTGGCATAAGATCCACGTTGATAACTGGACATGTACTCCTAATCGTCTTTCCAGAGTTAGAGTTGTTGGCCACATGCATACGGAGTAGTGATGTTGCATTCGCATTGACATGCATCTTTGATATGTATTGATTATACATGTGTTGATTGATGTATGTTGTATGTCATCTTAATTACTATTCCATTCCGTTTACATATATTTATGATCGTATTTCTCACCCCCATCCCTTGTTGTTCTTGTGCATATGATGTTGCATGTGCATAGGAGGGTGAGCATGCTGACGAGGAGTGATCCCGTGAAGATCTCTCTTAGTAGTAGTAGATAGGATTTACATTCAGTTGTTTAGTTTTATTCCGATGTGTTATCGGTATATGTATACCAACTCTGATTATGTGACATCGGGTTTCGGGTTTCGTTTATGATTAATGTTTTTCCGCAGTTGTTTTATGTTTAAAATGTTTTCGGATCATGTGGTACTTGCTACCTTTTATGTTAAAGTTTTAAAATTTTATTTAACTTGCATGCTTTATTTTATTTTATCGTATGCGGGGTAGCGGGTGTCACATTATTTATTATTAATGAACTTAGAAATACAAAATAAAATAACAGTAAAATGTAAATATAAAGGTACAACGAACAACCAAGGTGTATTAATCAATCGTCATCTAAGTTTATTGGATTGTATACATCATGATATGAAAGATTAGGCGGTGGAAATATTGAAGACCACTCTTGCAATCGACTAATATATCGCGTTGGCCATGAATAAGTCTCAGGACGGGAAAAACCACGCCAATGTGATGCTATGGTAGACAGTGGACAACTATCCTTCAAAAATACCTTAACGTAAATACAATTAAATGACCGACTAATCATAACATAAAAAATAAAAACATAAAAATATTACATCAATTACCTGTACCCAATGATTACCGTTGACAAAACCAATGCAAATGAGTGGATGGTTTGGAGTTGGTGCACCTCTAAGAGGAAAAAATGTCCAGCACATCATACTGGCAGATGATAAAGAGACTAGGACCAACCTATATTTGGTTGCTATCACATGACCCATCTCTGGTAATGTCATCCACTTGTTTTGGTGACATGCACCGTATACGTCCCGTAAAGAAGACTTCAGTTCTTGTAATTGAACACCGAAAAGAGGGCCATATAAGTCAACATTTTCCGTAAGCTCTTTAAGCAACTCCTGACGGATTAAAGGCCAACTATCCTCAGTTCTTCCAAGCAATGCTGCAATGCAACGATACCCACAGTTTTCATCACTGTCCACGTTAACTATGTCAGCAATGTATGGTTGAAACTGCACAAGAAATTGATTCAAGAAAGGCAAACGTCTCCTCTTTGCTTAGGCAGTTGATTTCAACGAGGAACGCGCAGAACTATTCTCATGTGCAGAGTATATTGCATCGACATGCTCAAAACAACACTGTTCCATGCATCCTTGACTACCTCCAGCTTATTTGTTACAGATACCAATTTTTTGCATTTTGCATACACATTTTTTCCTATGTGAAATTGGCACAAAAGATTGCGAGTTGTTGGGAACATAACTGCAACCGCATTCATCAAAGCAAGATCTCTATCTATCACAATAACTTGCGGAATTGACTCATCTAGCACGAACAATTCTCTTAACTTCTCTAGTGCCCAGACATAGTTTTCAGTCCCTTCAGAATCCATATAGGCAAATCCCACAGTAAATGTCACTTCTGTTGAAGTAACACCAACAATTTCAAGTAGTGGCAGCCTATATTTATTGGTTTTGTAGGTACTGTCAAGGATGAGGACCATGTTAAATGTATTCAACAAATGGATGGAATCTGCATGTGCCCAAAATATATCTTTAACAACGTCCAAACCGTCATGTCTTCTATACCAACAAACATATCGATCTCGATGTATTAAGTTCAGCAAATGTTGCATTTCTGTTCTAGGGCCTTTCTCAGATGATCGGTACTTTTGACGTTCGTTGTAAATGTGTTTAATTGTAGATAGGTTCTCCTTATTGCGACCTTTAACCGTCAACAGAATATTTTTTGGCTTGACATTGTTCTTGGTCATTTCATGAACAAGTTTCGTCTCCTCTTCGCTTAAACGACCAACATAAGAATGACCCACCAATGTTTCAGCTAACCGATGGTTGTGTAATCTACATCTTACTTTTAGCATCCATCCTTCAATCTTTCCTTCAGTCGTCGATAAAGGTATTCCTTTCATTCTGAACATGCACTCACACTTTCGAGTACCAGTTGCTTTAGAAGATGCATGCTTTTTAGCTTATACTTCCCACTCCTTTCACAACCTAGAATTAATTTTGTACGTCCGGCATTTTGTCCTGTCTCTGACCTCACAATGACAACAACTTGCCATTGAACCTTACAGAACCTTAGCAATGCTGTGTTTTGCCATTGAATGTCTGGATCGTTAAATATGTTGGTCATTTCATATCTGGATTGATCAAAAACCAAGAAGGGAAAAGTAGACCATGTATCATGCCAAGCCTTGGACAAAACACTGGTCCTAGCAGCATCTTTATCAGGCAGCCTTGACAAAATGTCATGAAGGATGTATTGTGGCAGATAAGATATCCTGTCCATATTATGTGTTCCTGGAAGATGTAACTACTAACCATAAAACGTTAAAATTTCCATGCCAGAATGATTTGTTAACAACTTAACACTATGCATGCAAACAATAGATATTAATATATATTTTCAATTCCAAATATCTTATTCCAGAGAAGAATAACAAGTGATGCAGTTTTTGTGTCCCTATGAATGTTTTCATGAATTAGAGAGCAAACCCCATTTAATTTCTCCAGTGTCTCTAACCCCTTTCTCCCACATATCCAATTTCTAATTACTATTTTATTAAAACATAATAAAACCCTTTCTTATCTGTCTCAGCAAATATCATCAAGAGTAAGATTTGTTTCTCAATCCTCTATGTTATTTTGCTGACAACCGCTTGCATGAAAATTTTCAAAGAAACTGAGAGTGTATGAATGAAGTTAGGGTTATGTGAATCGTGATTACCAGTGGATTGCTGCAGAAGTGAACAAGCTTGCTTGCTGGTGAAGATGAAAACGTGCTTTCGGAAAGAAGGAAACGATTCTACTCATACAGAAGGTGAAAACCCTTCTTCTCTGTTGGTTCCATTTTTCCGTTCCAGTGTGGTTATCGACAGTGAAGGTGAGTAATAAATAAAACAAAACTATAACAAAAGGGTCACTCGGTGTGTTTCGGAGTCAATTTGATGCAAGAACAAGAAGGTTTAGGACAGGCATTCCCCTGTTTCGGACTTTGATGTTGTAGGAAAGTTGGTCGAAGAATGGTTAAGGATTCCGAATAGACAATGTGTAATTTGAAGCAACGTTATCAACATAATTGATAACAATACACTTTTTAATACTCTCCGTTTAATATATTTTTTTCTATTGATTGAAATTCATGTAGATCCTATAAAATTTCAGTGGGATCCACATAAATTAGTGGGACCAACATGAATTTCAAACAATAGAAATGTGTGTTGAAGAGAGAGTGGTAGAGACTATGTTGCTAGCATTCATCATGTTATAAAACTCTAAATTGGTCATGACTTCGTGGGAGTAATGGATTAATGGGTCACTAGTCCAACCCTTGAGTTATCAATTGAATTGATTGACTTGATATATATTTGAAAAATTCATATATGAAAAAAAATAATTAAATTCATATAATTTTAAAGATTTAATTGGTATAGACTGTCAGTGTAAAGATTTTTTACACAAGCAACCAATCAGAAATTGCCACATAAGCTAAAGTGATTAACTATTATCCTTACTACCTTAAAAGTCACATACACCATGATTTTTGATTGGTTGTCAGTGTAAAAATTTTTATACTGACATTACATATCAATTAAACTCTAATTCTAAATAGGATTTAATTGATATGTATTGTCAGTGTAAAGATTTTTTTATACTACCAACCAATTAAAAATTGTCACATAAGCTAAAATGTTTGATTTTTATCCTAACTACTGATAATATATGACAATTAAACTCTTTTACATATAATATTCAGCTTATAATCTATAATCTATCTATAGTTTTCATGTGTCCTCTTTAATAAATATTGGATAGAGATCATTTATCCCAAAATAGTTTATCACTTTGTGTTTCATCTAATTAGATTATATCACTTGAATAATTAATTATAATATTTATTATAAATATGTCTTTTTTAAATGACATAACACAACCTAATTGGGTGAGAGAGAGTGGTACACCATTTAAAGAGATACAGGTGATCTCCATCCTAAAATATTTTAAATACACACGGCAATAACCTTATTGTACGTTTCAACGTACTCAAGGCAATAACATATGTGAAGAAAATATTGATGAGCTTAAGTTTTTAAAATCAGTTTTAGCATGTGAAAAGAAGAAACCATTTGTAATAAGAGTCGTCATTCAATTTTTCAAACCCCTGAACTCCTATACACTTTTTTGTTCTATGAATAACATTAATTTGATATGGTCGTATAGGGGGATTTTTTCCCTTCCCCTAGAGAGTGAACATTGGACACCTCCCCCATATTGTGGTATTTTTTTAGCTTTTTTTATATAAGCCAAAGTTTTTTTAGGGGAGGGGGATTCGAACTATGTGACTAGGGTTTGCAAAAGCCAACACTTACCATTGCGCTGCCACCCCTTGGACTGGTGTGCAATAAGTAAATGCAGTCCTTAGTCGTGCTGTGATGCGATTTTGTAATGGTTGCTTCCACCTAGTTATATCATTTTCAGGCATAAAGAATGTCTAAAAATAAAATCAAGAAATGAAAGTTAGGGCAGGAAATAAATTTTTTTTGATAATGAGATTTCTAGAGATATAATTTATCTACAATTAAAACATTTCATAAACCAAATATTATCGTAAATGCATGCATACACCTCCTTTCACCGGGTGTATATTAGAAGGCACCCCAAAACTAATCCTATTTGGAAAACCGTCTTCTTTCCATATTTTTGCCTTTGCAATTACTCCGTCCCTTTTTGGCTCTTTGAAAATAGTTCTATACATATCCCTTCCAAATAGTGAGGCCTTCATCTCGAGAGCCCATCATACATTTAGGAACCTTATACTGTGTGCATTGTGGAGTTAATCATTTTGCCCAACCAAAATGTGTACCTAAGGTGCCCAAGTATGTTACATTGATGGCTAGGCTTTTAATTTTGGCACCTAACCAATTCATCCTCCCATCTCCCTCAATTAAATTTTTTTTTCCCTGATTTTTCCTAAATACCCCTAACCCCCACCCCCACCTCACCTTATCCCTCTCTGACTGAAACCATACCCTTACCCCCTTCTAATTTTACACTCTCCACCCCCTCCTCTCCTCTTCAATACCTTCTTCTCTAATTTTCTACCAGTGACCCAAAGCCACCCACGACCCATCCACAACAGAAGACTGAGGCTACAACAGAGAGTGGTGAAAGCTCGACCCGAGGTAACAATTTTTTATTATTATTACTCATGATAACTATAGTTTGTGTGTAAACTACAGGTAGGAGTCTTTTTCTTTTGACAGATTTTTGTTAAAGATTAATGATTTTGGTTCAAATAATTATTATTGAAAAGAAGATTAATTATATTTTTTTTAATTATTATAATCGTTATTCATAATTAGTTTTTAAAATCATAATTATAATTAATCATAATTAAAAAAGTAATTATATTTAATGATTATTTTAGACTTTGGAATTAAAGTTTAAGGGTCCGTTTGGTGGTCAGGATAAGGGAGGCATGATAGGATAAGTTATTTTGTCCTGCTTTAATCTGTAATTTGGTGAACCAGCAGGATAGGATGAGCTTATCCTGTTAGCTTATCCTATCCTGTTACTTAGTTATAATTCTATTCTAAGGGTGGAGCTGGGTTAGAACCAACAAGATAGGATAAGAAAATGTTTTCTCTTTTATCTCTTACCCTTAATATTATTATTATTTAATTTTGGTTTCAAACCTAATTAGTTAACCTTATTAAATTATGTGGTTTACTTAGCAATTTTATAAAAAGTGAAAAAAAGTTAATTTTTATAATTTAAAAAATGGACTAATGTATAATTAAAA
Source organism: Ammopiptanthus mongolicus (assembly GCA_039655645.1). Taxonomy (NCBI): domain Eukaryota; kingdom Viridiplantae; phylum Streptophyta; class Magnoliopsida; order Fabales; family Fabaceae; genus Ammopiptanthus; species Ammopiptanthus mongolicus. The sequence continues at coordinate 63,985,377 of CM077351.1, read as the reverse complement.
AATCGAAAATATATATTATCAAATATTTTTTAATTTAAAAGTATAAAAAAATCATATAATATTAAAATTTATTTTTGAAAAAAAAAATGTAATTTTGATATAAGGATAATTTTATCATTTATGGATATTTTATATCATATCCTATTATTATCTGATGCTTATCAAACATCGGACATGATAAGAGCTTATCATGCTCATATCCAATCCTATCCTTATCCAGCTCTCATATCCAATCCATCCTTATCCTATCCTTACCACCAAACAAGCCCTAAAATTAAACTTATTCATGGGTAAGGTAAAGTCACTTTTGCAAGTCATTAGTTTCCATGTATATGTTAAAATCATGTTAAAATCAGAAAGGAAAGAACTTTTATTTAGGCAAATAATAGTTTCCGTGAGACACTAAAAATCAAGGAAAAAAGAGGTACAAAACCAACTTTGCCGCCGTGCTCCACTGCTGCCTACGCCTGACCGGAGTTGGGAAGATGAATTTGTGGGTTGGGTGAGTATCATAAGTGTGACGAATTAAGAAGAAAAGGAAGAAGAGGAGGGGTGGGGAAGAAGAATTGGAGTATTTGGGTAAAATATGAAAAAAAAATTGGGATTAATATGGAAGGTAGGAAAATTAATAATCTAATGGCTTACCAGCATAGAGCCACTTCATATTTTCTTTTTATTCATATATGATACATCCAATAATTGCCTCCACCTATGGTTTTTTCGTATAAATATTTATCCCAAAAAGTAGTGTTGGCTGCAGCTAAATCAACTAATCTATGACACTTGTTTTTCACGTATCTCTTCCATTTATCAACAACATCAAATTCAGTCCTTTAAATGTCATCTGTTTTATCATTCAATGATTAATGATTAATTTGATCTCATTTCAAGAACTTAATGATAAAAATATAATATTAAAATACAAATATGATGTTGTGAATATTAATTCAATTTGTTCATAAATAGAGTACCCAAAATAACGTATGATCAAAATGAACATTAAAATAGTATTTCATCATTAACAGCAACAAATCTTGATCCGTTGAAAATAATGACAGAATGACGAAATTTTTAACTTATGTTTTTTAGTTGTTATAGTGATCAATTTTTTATTATTAACCATGGATTTTTGAACGCCTCATGTAAATATCGTCCTTAAATTTGACAGTCGTAATTTTTTTTGACGAATATTTTTCCATCATTAATTAATTTAGTGACGGATTTTTCCTTTTTAGCGACAGATTGTGTTTGTCGCTGATTCCAACTTTTTAGTAGTGGTATTTTTTTTTTAAAACTAACTTTTACACTATTTTTCCATGCTTATTGGCCCCTTTTTTTTTGGTTCCCAAAGGTATTTCCTGCGCGCAATTGCAGAGATTAATCCATCGAGCCGGGTAGGATCACAAGAACAGCAAAACTCTCTCTAAGAATTTTAAGGCCCCTACATTCCTAAAGCTCAAATTCAAACACAAGACCACTGATTAAGCGATATTGGCTCTTTTGTACTCAAACAAAACACAACAGATCTTTTGTGCAGGAATTGGAATTTTGTCAAATTTTGTTATACAGAAAAATAGTGCGCAAATATATATCAAGTTCTAAATATAAATCTCAACTGCATTGTTTGTCAGAAAATGAAGAGCAAAGTAAAAAGGACTTGACAACAAAGAACAAACACTTCATAGAAAGAATGCAATACATGTTGCTAGTGTTATCGGTTAGCAGCTTGCTAATCCATATGACGGATATACAGTATTTTCTTGCTTTCTTGCCTAATCTTTTTCTCGAGTGAGATCCAACTTAGTCGCCATTTCGTGATTAATGGTAGTAAAGGAAGCTACAGGTGGTTTATTGCGCATGATACACTACGCAAAGAAGGCTAAGTGATGCATGCAGGAAGAATATTATACCTTTTTCTTATTCAATTGCCTATACTTTGAGGAACAGGCTAACCAAATCCAATAATTTTGAGAAAGCAATGATGACAAATTAATGATAGTGGAGGAGCATGGTGCATGAACAAAATGATATTGGGTTTTTTTAGGTAAGCATTGTGCAGAATCATGAATAGTACGCAAAAATAGCTGTCTAGTGTAAATATTTATCGCAGAAAAATATTACTGCTGGCTGCAGCTAAATCGACCAATCAGCCACACTGAACTAATTTGATGTTGTGTATACTACTTTAATGTATTTATAAATAGAGTACCCAAAATAATATATGATCAAAATGGACATTCAAATAGTACTTGGCAGCTAAAATGACCCATCTTTAAGTTCTAGAGAAAACTGATATTTGTATTTGTAGAAATTATAGTTGTCCATCTTGGACCAATTCCAACATCAACTTTAAGAAAGGTTGATTAAGGTCAACCAGCGAAAATAGATAAAATCCTATGAGTTATTATACATTTGCAAAGATACTAAACTAAGAAGTTATGGTCGAACTGAGAGAACTTTAGGCAAAGCATCATGAGCAGAGACAGATAGAGTCTGTCGCTTGCAATCAGGTGAAATGAACTGAAAGTTTTTGTCCATAGAAATTTTGTTGATTAACTGCAATAAAACTTGCTCCAACTCTCCACCATCACTCCAACCATGGATTTCAGCCTTAAGAAGCAAAGGGTCTTTACATATCAATTCCCACACGGGAAAGTTCTTCCTTGGCATCATAAAGTCTTTCTCTTTAAGCCTCAAACTTGGGCAGTAGTCACCACTACCATCACCAAGATAGATGATCCTTTTGCCATCATTGGATATTGAATCTTGAATTCTATCTATGATTATGCCCTGTCATGGAAAAAGTTATAATTATAATTAACCACCAAATCCCAAAGAGAGGGGACTTAATCGGTTTATAAACTTTAATCCTATTTTTTATTGGTAGATAACTACAGTCCATTTTTTATTTAAACTTAATGGTGGACAAGGTCAAAATTATTCTTTATTTTTTATTTCCATCAAATCCAGTGGGCTGCATAAACATGACAGTGTTTGATGTACCAAAAAAAACATCACAGTGTTTGGTTGGTTGGTTAAGCAGACATTTCTTTTTAAAAAAGGAGACAGCTTCCCATTGTTATAGGATCAATGACTCATGGACCATATTGAGTCACGTAAGCACCTATCTTAAAAATAAAAAATTATAATATTATAATTTTCCAGAAACCAGAGAAAGTTAAGATCAACTTGAAAGCAATATCTAGAAAAAAAATTAATAAACAAAAAAATTTCGTATGAGTATTAACTCAAGCAAATTTTTTCTCTGATTTTGACAAGTCAAAAGCATGTTTTCATTTTTCAATTTTTTTAAGAAAAAATTCTTTTTGAGTCAAAAAAAAAAAATTCTTTTTAACAAAGAAAATTAGGGGGATGGATGAAAGGAGAATATATATACCTTGCACATGTTTGAAGGGCACAAACTGCAGCCATGGGGAGTTTTGTTAAAGTCATGATAAGGCAAAATTCTTAACCTTCCTTCTTCATTAACATAACCTGGGTTAGTGTTAATCTCTGAAAAGTATTCCCTTACTCCTAAGTGCTTCAAAATTGCCTCAATGAAGAACATGTTTGCATCGCTTACAATCCTCAAATCACACCTGAAAATAACAAATGCCACCAAAATTTCATCCTCAAATTAAATTTTTTGTTTAAAAAAAAGAATTTTGTTTATGAGAAAATTGAAAGGCAAGGAAAGAGAGACATACCCTATAGAATGAGCTGCTTTAATGGCAGGTATTATTCTGGGGTGTATAGGAATTCTATGCAGAACCTCCTCAATGTCTTCAATGGTTATACCTTGTGAATGAAGCTCCATCATCATCCTATCCTATAAAACCATGGCCCAAAAATAAAAGACTCAGTTATTTCCATCCTGGACACAATGCATATTGCAAAATTGAAAAAAAAAAAACATTATTTTTGAAAAAACAGATAACATGATGACACCAAAATAAAGAAATTAAAAAAAGAAAGTTACCATGAGAGAGTTCCAAGGCATGGTGGGAAGGAGCTTATTGAACAAATCGGTGAAACCCAATTCATCGATAACCCAGTTATCACTGTCGCAATCAACAATGGTCTTGTCAAAATCAAAAACCACTACTATACCAGACATTCTCTTGGTACAAAAGGGAATGGGGTGAAAAATCTCAGAATCTCAATGACCCAGAAGAAGAAATCTCCTTCACAAGAATTTGGGTGTCTCCTATTACTCTCAAAATCACTTCTTGCCTTGGATTTGTTACCCACACAGAAAATGGGTATTTATAGTGAACGTGGAAGATAAATCAGGATTCTAATCCCTTATGCAATTTAAGATCAATCTCAGCCGTTGATCTGCTGAACTTTAGCTGGTTGAAAGGATCGGATGGTGGAGAAAGGTGTAGCCATGAGAACAAAAAAGGCGAGAATAAAGAGGAATATTCGAGGGGAAAATTGAATATATTTGGTGGCCACCGCGTACTTTTCCTCTCCACTGAATGCAGCTTATAAGAATATTCTTGGTATAGTTCGGTTTTTCTAGAGAAATTTTTGTATGAAATTGAAACTAGTGTATTTCGGGTTGTTTTAGTTTAGGTTAAATATGTTTATACTTCTTAGAAAATGATTTATTTGGGTTTTGCTTCTTGTAATTTTTTTTTTTAGTTTTTTATTTTTCTAAAATATGAAATTATTAATTTTTGTTTTTATAAAATGAATAAATTTTAATTTTGATCCCGTAAATTATTTTATTTTGGTTTTCATTTCTTTAAATTTTAATATTACTGTTTTTAGTCCCTAGCATTTATTTTAGAGTGAATAAATGTATTTCACTTTAGGGTTCAAAGAAAATTTTAGAGAAATTATATGTTATCATGACATCATAGAAGTCATTGAATGTCATTTGGAATGATCATATGACATTTTATTAGATACACGAGTAGTTAATGTGTGTCACATGACAGTAGAAATCAAGAATAGTGATTTTAGATTTTAGAGGGACAAAGATCTAAGAAACTTTTTAGGGACTACAACAAAAAAAAATCACTCATTTTATGGGACAAAAAAATATATATAACCCTTTTAATTATACTTAATTTGGAATTTCAGATTTAAGTTAATAAAGTATCTCCATAAAGTATTTATATACTATTCTGCACCATAAATCTATTTATATAGTTTCTTGAATTTAATTTTGATATATTATAAGTGTAAAGTGCTTTATAATGCCAACTAATCACAAATTACATATACGGCTTTTTATGACAAAAATATGTAGGCTTTTAAAGTGATTATTGTAAGAGTTAAAAAAAAAAATTTTATGCTCAATCAAATAATTTTAATGATATAACAATTTATAATTAATTGACAATATAAAAAAATCTTATATTACTTAATTAGTTAAAATATTTCAACTAGGACCACTAAATTTTCACAAGAATAATTAAGTGATGGTTTATTATTTATCTTTTTAGGGCCTGTTTGGATTCATTTATAAACAGCTTATTTGGGTTTATCTACTAGTATAAATGCTTGTTAGAATGTTTGGAAGAGCTTATGAAAACAGCTTATGACATTTCCATAAGTTGTTTTCAGCTTATTTTGATAAGCTCTCCAAGATAGCTTATGAAAACAGCTTATAACTTATATGAAAATAGTTTGATTATATTTTCTCTTTCATTATAGAAATAACTTATATATAAGCTCTTATATAATAAGCGTTTATCCTATAAGCGCTTAATTAAGCCGTTTACCCAAACAGGTCCTTTGTATTTTTTGTGGGGCTTTTTGACAAAACGGACTCACTTTCAGAAACTATTTACCAATATAACTTTGTTTTGAAATTATTTACCAAATTAACCCACTTTTAGCCACGTGGTATTTTTTATTATTTTTTTCAAACACTGTAAAATGCTATTTTGACTAGCGTTTTCTAAATAGCATTTTTACCAGATTGTGCCGCTCGCTATAAAAAAAATTTAAAAATTTTATGTTTAGCGTCGGCCAAGACAGATGTTAGAGGTGTCATCCGTTTGAAGCTGAAGATCTTCACCGGTCTGATGACTATCAGACGGCTAAAGAAATGTTCACCCTTCTGATACATTTCTTCACCCGTCTGATAGTCATCAGGCGGGTGAAGATCTTCAGCTTCAGACGAGTCAAGACCGACACTAAATGTAAAATTTTTAAATTTTTTTACAGCGAGTCACGTGACACAATCTGGTAAAAATGCTACTGACAGTAGCGTTTTCCAAAAACGCTAGTCAAAGTAGCATCTTTGGTATCATAAAAAATAATAAAAAATGTCAGGTTAGCAAAAAGTGAGTTAGTTTGGTAAATAGTTTCAAACCAATATTATATTGATAAATAATTTCTAAAAATAGATCAGTTTGATCAATTATCCGATATTCTCATATATTTTAAGATTTAGTCTCTTTCTAAAATCTATCCCTGCATGAATGTTTAAATTTATTTAAACTGTGAATGTTTAATTTTACAAAAAATTGGGCTCTTAATGAAAAGTATTTTAACATTGAAACACACAACTATAAAAAAAAAGGAAAAATCATAGAATTTAAAATGTATAAACAACTCTTAAGAGTATGAAAATGAAAAAGTTGGTTTAATATTAAAATGAAAAAGTATGTAAATCATCCATATTAAATATATTGCTTCAACACTGCTTCCTAATAAAAAAAAATATCTCTTTCATTCTTTAATCATAGATAATAGATAACAAATCTATTTTTTATTTAAATGTTTTTATCGTTTATTATTTTAAAAACACTCATTTTTATCACACATATTGATTCAAATGGTAAGAAACTTAATTCCTCTTAAGCAAAATCTCAATTTCAAGTCTTCTAAATAAAAAAAATAGATATTGAGAGAGCTTTATCTTTTAAATTGATCTTTCTGACTTATAGTGGAAATTCAATATGATTTTTGGATATCAAATAACAAAATTAACAAATTAAATATCCATAAATACTGTAATACCCGCCGGCATCCGCCAGCATTAGTAAAAGCGGTTAATTACTCGTCTAGCGGGTACCAAATTGACGTTGGTGAGGTTTTTACCGGTGGGGTGGGATACAATGAGTAATTATCCAGACTCGCACCCATATCTACAAAACGGATATTTATCCTATTCATCATAGATATTTTTTACGGATATCCAACAGATATGGTTCAAATTGCCATCCTTAACAAGGAGTACTACCGTTGCTAGTTTTACATACATATTTTTCTTTCAAGTCCTGTTATTTAACATCAAATTTTAAATAATATATTTAATAATATATTTTTTTATTTTTTATTTATATATATAGATATATATTTACGTATTTTAAAAATATATCAATAAAACCAAAGATGGTTTATCCTGATGTTAAAAGAAAAAACTCGCTTTCTTTCCCTTTTTTGGGAAATTTTTGGCAATAACCCAAAAAAAAATTATTCTCCAAAATATCCCTTTTCTCCTATTATATACATAAACATCCTTTTTTTCCTTTCACTTCCCCCTTCTTCTATTCACGACTTTTCAATTTCTTCTTTTTAATTTTTTTTTTTTATGTTGAGAAGTCGAGTTTGGTGGAATCGACTTCTCAATGGGCTTTTAAAAAAAATTTGCATTTGATAGGTAGGACCGGACTTCCCATATGAAATTTTTATTTTTTTTTTGAATTTTTTTAAAAAATACGAATTTTTTGGTTTTTTTTAGATTTTTATTTAAATTTAATTGCTTTTAGAATTTAAAAATGTGTGATTAATTTTTTAATTAACTAATAGTGTTGGATTACATCGGACAATCAATTACATCTGACGCAAATTGTGTTAAGTCTGATTACATCGGACTATGCTAAGTCCAATTACATCAGACGCAAACTGTGTTGAGTCCAATTACATCGGACGCAAATTGTGTTGAATCCAATTACATCGGACTATCAATTAAAAAATTATTAGTTAATTAAAAAATTAATCACACATTTTTAAACTCTAAAATCAATTAAATTTAAATAAAAATCCAAAAAATAAAAAAATTCAAAAAATTTGTATTTTTTAAAAAAATTCGAAAAAAAATTAAAAATTTTCTATGGGAAGTCGGGTCCTATCTATCAAATGCAAAAAAAATTTTAAATGTCCATTGAGAAGTCGATTCCATCAAACCCGACTTCTCAAAATAAAAAAAAATTAAAAAAAAAGTGAAAAATCGTAAATAAAGAAAGAAAAAAATAAAAAAAAAAATATTTATATATACAATAGAGAAAAAAAAAATTTAGAAGAATAATTTTTTTTTTTTAGGTTTTTGTCAAAAAGTCCCCTCTTTCTTTTGACAATGCATTGAATCTGACGGATTAATGAATTACGACTTCACCCAGAAAAGAAACGTCAGGTCTAATCAATCAGATATTAAACAGTATAGGTCCTCTTCGATAGACTGACCTTTATACGTTTATTTTAAACATGTTTAGATGGATATATGAATTTAATTGTTATATATTTATTGTGTAAAGAATTTTTATACGATTAATTAATAATAATTTATTACATAAATTAAAATATTTAATTTTTATTTAATTATTATAAAAATTATTTATATTTTAATTTTTAATTAATTAATAATATAAAAAAATTTATACTTAAAATATATTGCAATTAAACTTTGTTATGCTTAATTGGCTATCCAAGAGAGTTGGTGATTTGTTATGCTTTTCTTATTTTGTCATTTCTCCCTTATTGATTGGTCACGTCATAGCATCAAGATAGTGATGATAATTATTTTATTCTCTATTTTTGGTGGTTTTTTGACTCACCGATTGATTGAGCCCTCTTTTTATTAGAATAAAGATCCTTTATATTTTTTAAAAAAAATAAAGAATTTTATTATTATAATTTTAAAAATATAAAACATATAAAAATCTAATAAATATAATTTATTTTAAAAATATTTATTTTTATATATCTAAAATTATAATAATGAAGTCCTTTATTTTTTTAAAAAATAAAAAAAATCTTTACTTTTTTAATTTAGCCACTTTATTTGCGTCTTAAATTTGCCAATCCACTGTTTTTAATCTTTGGGATATTATTTTACACCATTATTAGTTGGTGATGACAAAAGAGGGGATCTAGTATGCATTAGCGGTGTCAGTGGTCCGTGGATATCACCCAAAAATAAAAATAAGTTGTTCTTTTTACGGGAAAATAAAAATATTGTTTATTATTATACATGCTACTTGATTAATCTCTACTTATCCAAATTAAAACCACCAATAGGGATTGATCAAGTGGAAATATGTTCTAATATATCGGTAGAGAGTTCGAGTTTGATTTCTCTATAGTTGGGAGGTCATAAAATTCTACGGGTTAATTCTGGTATATTTATACAATTAAATCAAAGATTAATTTTATAATTGATCTAAAAAATAGAAATTATAAAAATATGCAGATGAAATCATTAAAAGAATCAAAAGCTTTAATTAGATAAATTTTAAAAAAAAATTGAACCAATTAAATCCACAGGAGTGTTATATGCACAATTGGGTACAACACTGACCACAATAATTATGTTGGTCGCATCGTCCAAACTTACGTTTTCTTTTTTTATTGTGTTAAAAAAAATATATTCATAAAAATTGAAAAAAATAAATTATGTTGATAATCAATTATATGTATAATCCATTATTGTAATAATCAATTATAATCAGAATTTGTTTTTATTTGGATATGTTTGGTGTAAAGTGATTTTCAGATAATCTATTTTATTTGGGTGATACAAAAAAAATCACTTTTACATAATAAATTATAAAAAAGGATATGAAATTATTTATATAATTTAATAATATTTGTTTGGAAGCTAGTTTTGTAAGGATAAATAGAGAAGAGAGTTTTGAGAATAAAAAATAATCAAATAACAACAATATTAAGCTAAAACAAATTAGATAGCATAAAACAGCTTTCCCACCCCCCAAAAAAAATTTCTTTATAAATTTAAGCAAAATATCAAACAAGAAAAATTATTTCAAAAATAAATTTTTTTATCCAAAACAGCTGAAATCTAAATAATCCAATTTTTTCAAACATGTTAACAGTAGCTCAAAACTATAAAGGTTTAAGTTTAAAAACTTTTTCAAGAAATAATCTAGATAGATTTTATGCAGTTTTTTTTTTTTTCTCCTTTCAGCTATTGCAGAGATAATCTAACATGTTTGGTGTTTAACTTATATTTTCTAGAAAGCTTTTTTTTGAAAGAAAAAACGTTGATTTTACGCATCTCATGTGAAGAACTCTTGGATTGTTGAATTGTGAATATTTTTTATGTCATTACTCTCGTTCCCATCTTACCTTCCACGATTTTTCAATAATATTTGATATATCCTTTCACGATTGTGTTTAAAGGTTCCATTGCTTTTTTTATAACGTTTTTTTGTCTGGATTTCTAAGATGACAAAATAAAAAAACATTTAACGATTTTTAATGTTAAAAGTGCATCAAATATTATTAATAATTTAATATAAATAAATAAATTTATATCGTTTTTCGTAATTTATTATGTAAAAGTGATTTTTTATACCATCCAAATGAAATAGATTATTTTAAAATCATTTTTCAACAAACATATATTATACTGATAGTTGATTATTGTGATAATCGATTATACATATTTTTTTCAACTTTCCCAAACACATATACTAAAACTGTAAATTTCGAATATCAAAGTTCAAAGAAATATGTGGTTTAATAAGTAAGATCGGTAATGAATAATATTTTTAATTTTGGAATGGATAATAAATGATCCATGGATTAAGAAAAATTATTGGATAGATCATTAACCATCCATTAATAAAAGCAATTCAATCCAATCCATTTAGTCTTTTTATTATTATTGGATGGATTTTATTATGGATAAACCGGATGGATAATTGATCCCCAGATCCTTTTGCCAGCCCTAGTATGAGTTAATTCAGGACAATGTAAAGCTAGTTTTATGTTTTATTCTGATGGATTAAATTCATTATATTGGTACATTAATTAATGCATTCTTTTATACTTTGGATTAGATAGATTTATATGCTTGATAAGGTATTAAGAAGGAAGATCCTTCTTTCCCTTTCGCCTGATCATGACTACTAAATTTGAATCATGACAAATGAGAAGTAGCGAAAGCGGTAAAAGACTCTTTAGTTCTCGCCATTAAAATTCAATGTTGTTTAGGGCCTATCACCTCAACGACACAACCTACCATTGACAAGAGTGTCTTAACAAGAGAAGTAAAACAAGAGTGAGTAAGACTTACAAGAGAGAAAAAGAAGGAAAGGAAAAGAAGGAAGGAAGAAGACACACGGAGGGAAGGGAAAATGTGTTTGGCGAGATTCTAACTACTAACAGTGAAAATCTAACATTGTTATAACAGATTTAATGGAAAGAACAAATGTTGATTATCATTTCAAAGTTAGAGGATGCAAACAGAATGTTTATTGCTCAGAAAAACAAGGTGAGACCTCAAAATAAGATAAATGATTAAAATAGTATTTTAACCTAAAATATGAGGTTTTAAAATAATAGAAAGTAAAAAACTTTTAAATAAATAACAGATTTTTTTGTCTATTACCTATGACTAAAGAATATGAAAAGATATTTTTTATTGGGAAATGATGTATAAGCAATATATTTTAGAGGAATAAAAGATTATCCAAAATACGTTTATGTATAATGTGAGTAAGAGTCTATCTACTTTAGATTATTTAATGGACTCTGATTTCAATGCACTTTAGTTAATTAATGATCTCACTTTAGATACAAGCTCACTTCGAATGAGGTTTTTCCATTTAAAATATTAAAACCAACGACCAACAACGCCTAACATCGTTGGTAGATAGTTGGGTTTCTTAAGTATGATGTCAAATGTTCGATTCTTGCCGTGGGTTTGGAAAAGACTTTATTGGGAGACAATGTTGGGAATTTGCGTATTTAAAAAACAAAAAGCAGCTGAAAAATTCCCACCAAAAGATCCAAGCGAATGGTCATGACTCATGATTTTAGTGTTTAACTCTTGAAGCGAAGCTTTACCGCAAACACTGTGAAAGGAAGAACAATTCTTCTTTCTTGATCACGAGCACTATGAACATTGCTCTGAAGAACAAGATGAACTTTATCACCAGCACTGCAAAGGAGCAACACCTCTACGCCGTCCACGCGAGCAAAACACGGTCGGAGAAATTGTCATGCTAGCTGACAGTAAGGGGTGGGTGCGCCTACCAAGGATGGAAGTGTTACAGCTGCTAGGTTATGTGCAGCAATCTTATGAGACGCTTAAGTGACGTACACAGCTTTATAAGCTGTCACCCACTTACCTTAACCGCAATGGGCTTGTACGCTACAGGCCCAATCTAGAATTAATATTATTAAATCATATTTAATAAATTAATTCCTTCTTCGATTATTTACTCTATTCATGTGACCTTATAGATTCCCAATAAATTGGCAATAATATTAAATCACACTTAATATTATAAACAATGAGGGTATCTATCATTACATCATTGTTACTCAATTAGTGAGAATATAAGCGATACGATATATACCTTACTGCAACCAAAATTAACGTGTAGTAAATGTCCCTTTCGTCTATATGTCTTAATGAACATAAGGCATAAGTGTGTCAATATCCTTGTTAAGTTCAATTATTTATTTCTCAATTCCCGAGTAGACGTGTAATCACAAATGGGCCCAATATCTCATACTAGCCCATTACAGCATGGTCATGCATTTTCACGTCTCACTCTATCGAGAAGCCCATGGCATTACTCCTGTTATATAGGAGGGACGAATCCTGTTCACATCACTCACATCCCTCAACATGATTTATTGTAGGCCCAACAACTATCTTTATGATCATCCTATTACGGATAACGTTTGATAGCATTAAAGCCTACAAGTCCTCATGTGAGAATCGTAGTTACTTCAAGTTGAAGGACTACTTCACTATGGTCACCTTGAGAAGCGTTCATGACAGTTACATAACTATTATGCAGTGTTCTCATAGTGGGTTAATCCAGTATAAATATTACTCTAATACTTATACCTATATGAAGACTTGATATCTCATATACATGACCCGTGAGATGTGGTCATCAGTCAACTCACATAATAGTCTCGATGTATTATTATCATCCTAATTAACAATAACACTTGATTACGGATACTTTAAGGATAGTGTTTTAATGTTCAATAGGGTCTCACGATAAATTCATGCACTTATGTTCTATTGAACTGAAATAACTATTCTAAGGACTTTATTACGTTTAAACAAATAAAAGAATAAACTAAAATGTCTCATATATATATATATATATATCAAAGTCATGATACAAATGTAAATCTCAAAGAAAACCAATGGCCTCTATGGCTTACATCAACAAAGGCAAAACCCACTTCACTGATCTCTTTGCCTCAAAAGAGATTAGTCTCTAGCTATCTACTAAAAAATACCCTTGATGCACAAAAAAATAGAATCCAAAGTGGTTATTTAGTTTTTGGATCTTGCTAACTTATGGTTTGTTGGCTTTGTTTTTAATTTCTCGTATTCATTAATAATTGCTAAAATGTTACATTGTTTTCATTTTATTTCCCCTTTTCAAGTATTTGTAAAAGAAACAGTAAAACAAATTTGTGTTGTATCCACTATTTCCTGTACAAATATTTGAAAACAGAAAACAAAATAAAAACAATATGACATTTTGCAATTGAGTAAATACTCAATTTGGTCCCTGAAATTGTAAGGTCGTATCAACTTAGTCCCCCACATTATCAATATTCCAAAATGATCCTTGGAATTTTAAAATGTAGCAAATGCATCCCTGACATTATTCACGTAGTTTCAAATGCATCCCTGACATTACCAACTTAATGTCATTATGGTCCATGCAAATATCAACGGAGGGACGAATCTGATTAACTTTCTGCAATTTCAGGGATCATTTTGAAATATTGATAATGTGGAGGACTAAGTTGATACGATCCTACAATTTCAGGGACCAAATTGAGTATTTACTCTTTTGCAATTATTTTTTAAATTAGGAAATGAAATAGAAAACTATAGACAAACCAAATATTCCCTAATGTCTTAAAAGCATAGTTTAAGGAATATAAAAAAAAAAACAAAATTCCATTGGAAATTACATATATTATTTTTTAATATATTAAATATACCATTTTCTTAAAGAAAACTTTGTTTTATTTTTTTAATTTCTTTATCAATACCATTAATATAAAAGATAAGTATTTTCAGAGCATCTCCAATGGGAGTTGCTTAAGGGTTGCATAGAGTTCAACAACCGTTTCTTACATAATTGCACCATTGGAGTAAGCTTAGATGGATATGAGTTGCTTGCAAGAGTTGCTTCTATAAGCAACAAGTTTTTATATAAGAACCCTCAATAAAAAAATAAGAGAGAAAAAAGAAAAAGAAATGCATTGGTTATCTTCCATAAAAAATTAAAATAACAATAAATATTAATAAAAATATAGGTAACTTGTTAGACCTATTTGGTAAACTTTTTATAATTACACAATTGGAGTAGATTCTACAAGAATTCGCGTCATTACCGACGACCATGACCCGTCGGAAATGCTGAAAAACCGTCGGTAACCGCGAATTACTGACGGCTAGAGCTGTCAAAACGGGTCGGGCCGACCCATTTAGGCCAAGGTGCATTTCGGACCGGGTCGGGCCAAACCATTCTTAGAACGGGTCATCAATTTTCTAGTCCAGCCCTCAACGGGCTACGGGCGGGCTAGCCCATGGGCCACTATTTTTTTAAAAAATTATTCTTTTGTTTTTTAAAAATTCCCTTGTTTAAATAAAAAATTCAACCATATGCTATGCTTAAATTCAATCTCCCTAGTGAAACATAATACAACTGCAAACAAAAATATTACCATTATTAATTGATTTATTCTTTTTGTCCTAATATCAATATTAGGACCATCATGCAACGCAATTTCAAAAATGAAAAGAAGGCACTAAGTAGGTGATTGCAACACAATATTCATCTCAGAACATTCTTTCTCAGCATAAAATACCATATAAGCTAGAGTTAATGCCACATAAACTAAACCAAACAATTCGAAATGAACAACTTAGTTTCATAGTTTCCCAGTTTAATTCAAAATAGTACAATCCACTTCAGAACAAAATAAAACCAATGCAAATAAGCACAATCCACATGAATAACTTGGGTTGTCCTTTCATTCGCTTTCGTATTGTCATTAACTTGGGTTGTCCTTTCATTCGCACCATCAATAAAACTCAATCTTCCTACACATAAAAATATACATTTGACCATAACAATAACACATAATAGATTTTCAATATTCAAACACCGCACCTACATCAATGATTTAACAAACAAATCAGAAAGAGGAAGAGAAACAGAAATTTAATACCACATGAATAGATGAAACTCGTAAGCATACTTTGGCCTTAATTTAAGAAGCAGAACAGATGAAACCCGTGCATATTTTGGCCTTAATTTAAGAAACAGAAATAAGAAAATTCAATAAGTAATGATTTAAAACAAGAAGAAGAAGATAGTAAGCAAAAGAAGAAAAAATGAATCAGAGGCAGAAGAAGAAGAAATGAACCAGAAGCAGAGGCACGTGACGGAGAAAAGAAGCAGAGGCATGCGGCGACGGAGAAAAGAAGCAGTGGCATGCGGCGACGGAGAAAAGAAGTGGAGGCGTGCGGCGGCGGAGAAACGAAGCAATGACGGCAACGCACGATGGCAAGGACGGCGGCGGCAAGTTCCAGACTTCCGGTGGCTGCGCGAGTTCACTGTTCCAGAAGGAGAAGAGTGTTAGCTTGTTAGGTTAGGGTTCATCTTTAGGGAAAAACTGAAAAAGAGTTCAGGTTTTTTCTCTCTTTTAATTTTTTAGTCAAATTGAAATAATGAAATTAAATTATTACATACTTTTTTAAAATTTTAAGTTCCATTCACGGGTCAACGGGCTAGCCCGGCCCAAAACGGGCCAACACATGATGGACCAGCGAAATTTCGGACTGGGCCGGGTCGGGCTAAATTTATCTAGGCTAGCATTTTACCAACCCAACCAACTTAATTTATCGAGTAGAACAGGCTGGCTCATCGGGCCGACTTCGTTTTGACAGCTCTACTGACGGCTTCCCGGCGGTCCCGTATCGGTCGGAAATATGCTCGTCAGAAATAGTTACCGACGAACGTTTCGTAAAGCTGTCGATAATTACCGACGGTCATGGCGGTCGGTGTAACACCCTGCTTTTCGTTAAGTATTTTTATATAAGCTTGTTTGGATGTTTAAGTTTGTTTGGTTAAGTTATAATTGTTGTGTAAGGGCTAGTGGGATTTTCAGCTTTAAAGTCCCTTTCTGGAACATCAGCACGGCCGTGCTGATGTCCAGCATGCCCGCACTTGGCCTCGTGTCTTGTGACCAGTTGAGTCACAAGCACGACCGTGCTGTTAGTGAGCACGGGCGTGCTCGGGTGAGGACCGCATCTCGCTGACACTAAGTTCAGCACGCCTGTGTCGAAGGAGTGCACGGCCGTGCCATGCGCACAGCTTATATATGGGCACATAAATTAAGGGTTGCGCTTTTAACCCTCATTTGATGGTTGTTACTACCCTAGTGCGGCCAGACATGCCCTGTTACCTATCTCCATCAAGCGCAGTGTGTTATTGGGGTTTTGGTGACCTTTGGTAAACTTTTGTTCATCTGTGCCAGTTGTGTAGGTAACGTTTCTTCCCTTTCTTAGTTTCCTTTCCTATTATTTGATTGGAAACTGATTTGGTTAATATTTTAGTTGACCAAGGCTTGCATTCAGACTCAGCCGCTTGGGAGGACGTGGCCAGTTTGTTGTTTGGGGCTATCATTGTTGGAACCTTCAAACCAGGTATGGGGAGAAGAATAGTGTAACCACTAGGCAGTGGGGGTAGTGCAAGATGAGGGGTTCCAATGACCCGAGGTTAATTATATGTTGTTTGTTTACCATGCCTGCTGCTATAAATTTCTATGTTGTTAATGCCATATTTCTGGTTAAATTTGATATGCTATGCAACGCTTGTTATGTTGGTACCATGATATTTTGGTTGTATTGGTATGTTTATATTATGATAGTTGATGGCTGAGTAGTTGTTGCTGTGATAAACCTGCCGATATAACGCTAAATTGGTTAATTAAGATTTTAATTGGTCAAATAATAAAGGGACTGTTGTTCCCCAAAAATATTCATAAGACATGAATCAATAAAAAGTGAGGTTTATGCTAATGGTTTAGTCATGAACCTAAGGATGATTTTTGAGAGTGTTAGGGTCTATTTGGTTAAATAATTAAATGTTAATCGCTGCCCAGAACAGCATTGTCGCGCGATCAGCACGGCCGTGCTGAACAGGGAGCATGCCCGTGCTCCCAATTTGAATTCTGGAAAATGGCTGCGTTTTAAGCACGGCCGTGCAGTAGAGGAGCACGCCCGTGCATAACAGGGAGCACGCCCGTGCCTAACAGGAAGCACGCCCGTGCTCCATTTAAATGGCAGCACGCCCATGCTGGGGTTAAGCACGCCTGTGCCACCCCTCTGAACAGAATCTGAGGCTTAAAGTTTAATAGGGTTTTTAACCTCAATGATCCGAATAATGATAGAATAATACACCAAACAAATGATGAAGATAGCTAACTTCATTATATACTAATTAAGACATTGCGGAACGATGAGTTGGTTAAGTTGGTGCCCTAGAGGTTACCGCACGATGATGGAATTGGATGCCTTTAGTGGTCCAATGTTATGATATATAATTGGGTGCCTTTAGTGACCCAATGTTGAGGATAATATTCTTGGGTGCCTTTAGTGGCCCAAGCGGAGGTGGCGGTTGCCCGTTGTTTGTTGTTGTTTTCATACATCACATTGAAGATGTTAGTTGGGGGAAGTTAAACATAGGGGAGGTCGTCCTAGAGTACGACGATCTGGCCATCAATGGTTGGTTCACCCAGGGTTTGGTGAACCGTGGCACCCCGTGATGAGGCATCCATGGTTTGATGCATTGGCTATCCAAGGGGTCCACCCATGGTTTGGTGGACTTCTGGCGTTGGTGCCTTTAGTGGCCAATGCGGATATGTAACTCCAAATTTGATCTTCCTGAGTTTGTTGGATCCACATGCCTTGATGGAGTAGCAGAATAATGTTGCATTGCATCATCATAGCATACTTGGTTGATTTATGATGTTAAGATGATGTTTTTACATGTATTTGTATGCTTATGACTGTTGTTATGCCATGATGTAGGATCATCTTATTCTTATCTCCATGCCGTTGTGTTTACATGTTTCCTTATTCCCCGTTATTTGTTTTTCTTGTTTGGCATGTATGGTTTATGTAGAGGATGACGAGCAGCCCGAAGAGAAGTGACTCTGAGGAGGCACCACTCATAGTTAGGGCCTTCAGCTTAGTTGTTTTATTTTCTTCAGTTTTCAGTTGTATTCCGAGGATATTTCCGGAACGGTTGTACCAGCTCTGAATTGTGATATCGGGGTTGAGTTTATTTTATGTTGATGTTTCTTTATTCTTTTAAACTTTGGTTTAATCTTTTCCGCGCTGTTAAGAACTAGTTCATGTGGTACCTTTCCTACCCGTGAACCTTTTTATGAAAGGTTGCATGCTTCATTTTATTTTATATACTTTATTGTTATTAATTATCTTTAATGCCTTTATAACATGCGGGGTAGAAGGGTGTCACAATCGGTAATCGTACCACGATACCGACGGTCCCACCCGTCAGTAATTACGGCTACAGCCGTCGGTAAACTGATTTTAATTTTTTAAAAAAACTATTTAATATAAATATATTTTAGAGTTATTATTAATAATTATTTATATATTTTATTATTATATATTTTAAAATTAATATTATTAGTAATTACCAATATATTTAAAAAACATAATAAAATGAATATGAAAGATGACGGAACATAACCAACCATATATATATAATTTATCTTAGTACAAAAGTTAAAATAAAAGTAATACAAACTAATAATTATCGCGATAACTCTACAATAGATCGTCGAACTACTGATCATCGTCATCCTCGGTAGGCTGGCTTGGTTGAGGCTGAGGCTGATCAGTGTGACGCGCTGCATGAACTCCCTCTGTTGTGCCATCATGTCCTCCATGGTCTCTAACATCTGATGCTCATGCTCCTCGCTCGCGGCCATGGCCTCCAGGATACGACGCTCTCGCTCCTTGGATGCAACCACTCTCTGCCTCAGCTCGGCAATATCGACGGACTCCTGCCGGTGGACGCTCTGCTATGCTGGGTATTGATGCTAGAGGCCACTCGTCGGTAGTTGCGGTCGAGTTCTCCTAAACCATAAATGCGACCCTTCTTCTTGCCACCAGCAACCTTCACCCATGGCTAAAGCTCCAGTCGCCCCTCCTCCTCAGGGTTAGCTGCGGTGGACTGAGTAGAGGCTGCTTGAGACCTAGCCTGACTTGATCTCGCCTCATACTCCTTCTGTTATGCATAAACACACAACAAGGCGAGTATAATATTTTAAAACAATACATTTTATAAAAATTAAAATAAAAAATAAAGGGGTTTTACTTGAGTGCGCCTCGAACGCTCGTCCACAAACTCGTTAGTACCCTTTCTAACATGGGTACGACAATGGACCTCGTTCGGTAGTATGTTACGACCATACTCCACAACCTGTAACATAAGCAGAAATGAATAATAAACAATAATTAATTGATAACATAATAAAAAATGTAAAAATCAATGTACTAAAGAGGAAGTTTATGAATGTATCATCCGAATACGGTGTTGCAGCTGGGTGATCGAACCTCCTGTGTGTAGACTCCCACTGGTTTCCGACGCCCTGTTTTTCTCTGCCTGTGCGGAGATTTTCTAGAACATTGGCGAAGCCTAATAAGAACACAAAGAGTCCCAAACTCCCTCTCCTAGCTAGTCAGGACGTTCTCCCGACTGACGGTCGTCCCTAAGCAAATCGGAGAGGCGGTAAGTGGCTTTTTGGTGAAAATTCTAATCCACCTCTGCATATCCTCAGCTTTCCACGCGACTTTCTCCTATTTTAGTTGAACAAATAATAATATAACAAGAGTTAGTGAAATAATAAAGTAAACCTTAATTTAGTAATTAAATTAAAATTTGCAACTTACTTTAAAAGCACCAAACATCCTAATCCGATCGTCGTCCTCGACCTGGCCCCAGGTGGCCCAAGGGTACTTCCATTGTGACTTTATAACAAATGTGATGGCCTTCGCTGCCACCTTCGATGGAAGGAACCTTAACAATAAAAGCATGCATGTCAAACAATCAAATAAATACTATGCTTATAAAATGTAATAAATATAAATTAATTGAGTTTCTTACCCACTACCACTCGGATAAATAATAGTTCGACCATCAGTTATGACCTCTATCTCCTCCTCGTCTGGTGAATAGCCGACACTAATCGCCTTGTCCTGATCAATCTGATGATCATCGTGTGGGAGGTTCCCAACCCCAGAAGTGGAAGCATCATGACATGCAGACGACTCAGTTGCATACTGTGTCTGAAACCTCGGGCGGGCATCATAATGATCCCAGGTGAAATCCCCAACAACACTTAGGATGGTGCAGGTGGGGGCGGTGGTGGCCTCGGTTCAGGGTGGATGACTGATGCAGAAGCTGCTGTCTGTGGGGTCAGTGTAGGTGCAGACAGTGGGCGCATCGTAGATGCAAGCGGTGCCATGGCAGGGGGTGGGCGCGATAGTGCAGATTCGGATGGGGAACATGTCGATGGAAGAGGTACGAATCCATCACCAACATCATGTATCACGACCCGAGCTCTGGGACGACGACGACTAGAACCGCCAGAGGACTTCCCCTTTCCCCTACCACTAGGGAGTGGTTGGGGTGGGGATGGATCACGACCTCCTGAAGACATGTCTATAGAGCAATATAACTTAAATTTAAATAACATCAACCAAAATCGTATAAAATGATGACATGCCTATAGAGCAATGTAACCAAAATTTATTAACATTAAATTAAATTCATGAAATATAACTTAACAATATAAAAAACATTTGAGTTACATCAATCAAAATTCATCATAAATGACCTAAATTTTATTCAGAACTTGAGAAATCGCCATTATCTTCATCATCAGATTTTGGAACTTCATTTTCATCTGTGGAATCATCTGATTCGTCATCTTCATTCACAAGTTGCTGGTTTGATGACAAGATGATAGTATCCACCTCTTCCCCATCGGCTTGCATGTCACTTAAACCATAAAGGATAGGTTCAACTTCTCTAACTACATTGACAGTAGACATTTCATACACTTGATAAGGCAAGTCTTCCTCTACATCAACATCTGCTTTGATGCAATCCCTTGGTTTTGTCTTGATTGTGACACACCACTCTCTTTTGTCTACTCGAGTTGGTGGGTAAGAGACATAATACACTTGTCTCACATTATGTGCCATAATGAACGGATCAAACTTTTGATACTTTCTATCCATTCAGATCTCCACAATATTATATTTTGAATTCAATTTAGTGCCTCTATTTGATAGATCAAACCAGTTACAACAAAATAGCACTAATCTTTTAGAATAGTCTAAAGTATTGTACGCCAGTTCATATATGTATTGGATCACATCGTAAAAGTCGTCTTCACCTCCTTCTGTAACACCTTTTACGTAAACACCACTGTTTATTGTTTTTTTCCCCTCCGTCCATGCTTGGTTATGAAATTTGTACCCATTCACGAAATAAGTATGCCATTCATTGACACATCTCAGAGGACCTTCTGATAAGTTCTTTAGGTGTTGGTTAACGACAGTTGGTGCCTGAAGGTAAACCTACGCACGTAAGATACATTAAAGTTATGTTTTTATTTAGAGATAGTGAATAACAAAATAGGTAGTACATACTTACTTGTTGCTTAAACCATTTTGGAAAATTTGCATCTATACGAGCAAATGCTTCTTGTTCGCTTATGTTTTCAGATAATAAGAATGCGCTGATACAGAAATTGTGTCAACGTGTACATTAATTATTAGCAGATAAAAAATTGTGACAATGTGTACATTGATTACTACATCAATTGAAAAATAAAAAATGTACACAACATATGGTTTAACTTTAGTGCAGTTGATCAAGACATGAACATGGGATGACTTCCACTCAGCATCATTTAACCAGTAAATCGTCTCCTTCCCAAAATGTCGATCGAGTAGGCCAAAGACTGATAAGGTTCCTGAGTGTCTTTCATTTTCACTTTCCATTTCGTTCCTACTATTTTTGGATGACAACATGAAATTGTTGAAATAATGGGAACAAAAATGGGTTGTCTGACGATGTAAGTAAGACGTGCAAATTGATCCTTCAACTCTAGCTTTATTTTTCACAGTTCGTTTTGAATCACCCATGAATCAATAAAATGAAAAGATCATTAATATAATTGATTCGAGAAAAATTCAATATTCAATTCAGGAATACTTATATTGCCTTTCAAACGGATAATCCACCTATATTGAACAGGTCCACCAAGTCTTGCCTCATATGCAAGATGAATTGGAAGATGCTCCATTGAGTCAAAGAAGCCGGGGGGAAATATTCTATCCAACTTGGATATAATGAATGACATGTTTTGTTCCATCCTAATCAGGTCATCCTCCCTCAACGTTGCAGAGATCAAATCTTTAAAAAATTGACTTATTTCAGTAAGCAGATTCAAAACTTGCACTGACAACGAACTGAAGGCAATAGGTAGTAAACACTCCATGAATACATGACAATCATGGCTTTTCATCCCATGCATCCTTCCCTTGCCGATAACAACACATCTTGCCAAGTTGGAAGAATAACCGTCAGGCATCCTGAGTTCTTTTATCCAACGACAAACTGACTTTGCTTCCTCGTTACTTAAAGTGTAATTTACTTTTGATTTTAACATCTTCCCATTATCCCACGAATCTTGACTTTGCTTCCTTGTTTGCATTGATGCATACATTCTTTGTAACCTTGGGATTATTGGCGGATAGAACATGGCCTTAACTGGAACAAGTTTCTGCCTACTTGTCCCAATATTGTGGCCTTCACGATACCTTGACGTCTGACAAAATTTGCAATCAACCAACTCTTCATCATCATTAGCGTAAAAGAGCATGCACCCGTTCACACAACAGTCAATTCTCTTAGCTTCCAGTCCTAGCTTGGATACTAACCTCTTCGCATCATAATAATATTTTGGTAAACCCTTTTTTACAGGTGTCATGTCCAAAAGCATTTTGGAAAAATCATTCAAACACCCTTCGGCCACATTCCAAAGGGACTTGCAAGCTAGCAACCTCACATACATCAATAATTTAGAGTCTGAGGCCCCTTCATACAACGACTTATTTGTCTCCATCAAAAGATTATAAAATCTCTGTGCTTCCTCATTCGGAAGAGCTTCCTTGTTATCGTATTTGTGCGCCTCATTCACCCCGAGAGGGTCACACACCATCTCTTGCATTAACACAAAATGTTCACCATATCCCATATCCGCGCAACTGCTTAAACCACCCATGCAATTCTCGTAAACTCCTAAGTCAAAATGTGGCACTTCTTCACCATGCTTAGTCCAAATCCAGTAGTTAGGCTTGAACCCAAATTTATACAAGTGGACCCTCACATCATCATCGCTCTTAATCTTTGTCCACTCGCATTTAACGCATGATGTAACACCCCGATTTTTCAAGTTT
Source organism: Ammopiptanthus mongolicus (assembly GCA_039655645.1). Lineage (NCBI taxonomy): Eukaryota > Viridiplantae > Streptophyta > Magnoliopsida > Fabales > Fabaceae > Ammopiptanthus > Ammopiptanthus mongolicus. Next base: position 63,961,604 of record CM077351.1, on the reverse strand, counting down.
TGAATTATTAATTAAGCAATATTTATGTGTTTGTATTTTATTGAAGGGTCTAGAGAGTGAAATAAAATAATCTGAGACCAAAGTCACGCCCTACGCTATCATAGGGAGTTATGGTTAAATTTTGGGACAAAAACTCAGACGGAGCCTGGTCTACGATTTTCACTGATAGTAGTGTTTTACTACTATAAAGACCTAATTTTGACTCGTGAACGAGACAGTTAGTCTTAGAATTTAATTCCCTACAACTTTGCTAAAATTGGTTCTTGACGTTAAAAAGGGAAAATAATATAAACTATTCGGGAGAAAACTCGAACCGGAAGACGATTGGAGCTATAGATGGATTTAACGGGACCGGCTAATGGATAATCTTGATGTCACATCGGGTCAAGTTACCTAGGAATGAGTGCCAGTGTCATGATGGTTTTCAGAAAATATCTGGACGCGAAATGACTAAAACGCCCTTGAATTTTCATGGAATTACCATTTAACCATAGTGAAATGTCCAAATTACCCCTAAGTTAAAATTTTAAACCTCCTTATCTCCTTCTCTTCATTTCCACGCCCCTCTTCACACTTTTCTCTCTTCATCTTCTTCCTTCTTCTTCTTCATTTTTCTCCACCAATTTCTTCAAAATTTCTTCTAAGCTTTCAAGAATTTTGTGAAAGAAAGTTGATTTCTCCTTAAGCTTTGTCATCGAGGAGGTATAACTTCCATCCTTGATCTCTTAATCTCTCTATTTCTCCTTTCCATTTCTTGATTCATGGTAGTTTAGGTTTTGAAACATAAACTTCAAAAATCCATGAAATATTGTAGAAAAGTCCTTTTAATACCAAATCAATTTCTTTGAGCTAGGTTCATTGTATTCTTTCATAATCCAAAAGCTCAGAACCAAGGAATCCCTCTAGCTCAGAACCAAGGAATCCCTCTACCAAATCCATTTGGTTGAAATTTTGGTATTCTAAGCTTTGATTTCATCTTGCCACGTCTAGTTAACATAAAATCCAAGAGATGAGAATTTTTGAAGCTCCCTAGCCATGTTTTCTAGCACATGGTCGAACCTGGGGGGAAGAGGGTAGGAAGAAATTTTGTGATTTAATGTTGATACATTGATGGTTTGTATGTGTTTAGTGATTGTCGGGTAATCGGGCGAGAGATCAAACGATTTTCGGATCAATCGGGAGATTTACTGCTATTTGGGAACTCCGAGAGGTAAGGGGAGAACCTGAGGAATTCCAATTCCGACAGCTGTATGCTGTATCTGTGTATATAGATTGTAATTATTTATCTGTGCTTGATTGTGTGGAGTGATTTAAATTTACCTGCTCATAATTGCTTATGCCTGAAATTACCTGTTTATGCATGTTTTGTTGTATGGCATTGGATTATGGTGTATGGATGTATATTATGCATGTCGTGATAATTGTTGTGTTAAAGGACTTAACATCGGTTAGGATCCAAAATCGTGAAATGTTAAAAGCTTCAATAAGCTTGGAATGTTGGATAAGAAAATAAAAGAAATTGAAGTTCAAAGGTTTTGTTTTGAAACAAATTGGGAACTAATGCCTTTTTAGAGTGAGAAGAATAAAATCTACTTTAATAAAGGTGAGTTGACATAAAGGGTAAAATGGAGAAAAATGGCTTTAATTGTGGAAAGTAAGGATGTTGCAGTAAAAAGTATGTTTTGGAGACATCAGTCGTTTTCGAAGTAATAAAGTGAACTAGTTCAAGCAAATGTGCTTTCAGAAATATGGTTTCAAAAATAAATTGTTTTATCTAAGAAAAAGAGTTTTACGAACCGTATTTCAAAGTTTTATGTTTTACTGAAATATTACGAAAAGGAATAAGAGGTTTTTAACCATGATTTGTTTTTATTAAAAACCGATCCCGAAGGCTTTGTGTAAGCTTCGGAGATATGGGTTTTGGTTTTGGGTTTCAAAAAGAAAAGAATGTGGTTTTTGATAGGAACCTAGAAACCGAGACGTCGGGGTTCTAGGGGTCTGAAGAACACGTGGATCAAGGATCCGTGTTAGTGTGTTGATCCTGTAAGCTTGTGGACAATCTTTGTGGTCCTGTAGGCTTGTGGACGTTTTATATGCTTTTGAATCCAAAATCCGAGACCGGTGCATCGGTTAGGGATTTTTGGATTCGAGCTGTTTTGGACTGAGTGTCTGATAAGTTCCACATTTAGCTAATAACTTTAGAAATTTATGGTACTTATCGAACTTTTATGGGTAAAATTTAGTCATTTGACCCCCAAAAGATTAATGTGTAAATAGTTTGATCAATAGAAAATATATTATTAAATTATTTTGAAGATTATATCTTAAATCCCTGGTTTGTGTATACGGGTGAAGAAATGAGAGAGTAGAAGATTTTGAAAAGCCTTAAAGAGCCCAAGCTGGAGAAATTTCGCTTAGCTAAGGGATTGTCGCTAAGCGAAATGGACAAAAACCAGCAACAGACGGGTTTTGAAGATTCGATTAGGGAAACTGAATTCGCTAAGCGAATTTGTCGCAGATGAGCAGACAGATGATCATAGACGGGTGAGCCCATAGACGGGTTTTGAAGATTCGCTAAGCGAATTTGTCACAGCAGCAGGGAAGTTTGGAAAATCAAATTCGCTTAGCGCGATCATCTGCGCTAAGCGAATACCTTTCTTCCACCTGAAGAATTCTTCATTCGCTTAGCGAATTTGTGTGGGCTAAGCGAATTAATCATTTTCTGGTTGCCCTGTTTTGAAATTCTGGGTGATATAAAAAGAAAAAAAGGGGCTCGCTTTCAAACACTCCCACACTCTCTTCTCTCTGATTAAGGAACAAAGACAGAAGCTGCTTCACCGGTTCAACCATTGAGGAGATTCATCCTTTCACCTTTTTGTTGAAAGCTTCCATGGAAATAGACTGTTAACTCTTCTCTTATTGGGATTGAATGTAATCAACTCTTATTTATGTATCTATAAGAGATTCTAGTGTTTTCAAATTAATCTCTGTATTGGTTTATTGCTTCTAATATGTGTTTAATGCTTGGTTTGGATTGATCAACCATTTCATGATCTTGGATGTTTGATTAGGTTGGAAAACTGGTTTTACATCTGAACTTGTTAGAATCAGCTGTAATATTAAGTCACTAGGAATAGGATTAATGTTACAATCTTGTTTACCTGAACTTAATGCTTTTGATTAAATCACTTGATTGAGGAATCATCATGTATCTAATTCAAATGATCATTTCAATTTTAACTAAGGAATTAGTATAGTTGAAAGATTTGGTAAGATAAATCAATATCAGATTTGATATGAAAATGCGACGAATCAACTAGATACCGCTAAACGGAGTTGATGAAATTCAATCCCAATGCTTTTAAGTATTTGAATCACAACCTTTTAATCTTTGTTCATGTTACAAGTTTAAAACCAAATCAAATTTCTCTTTACACTTCACTTTAGTATAAAAATAGATGAATGGCTTGTTAATATTATCAAATCCCTATGGATACGACCCTGATACACTGTATTAGGACGACATAAGGCTTATTCACTAAAAAGTCTTATTAATGTCCTATTTTGAAAAATGTTGTAAAGGCTTAAAGAATTTAAAACATCATGGTGGTTGATAGCGTTGATAATTCAACAAAGAAATATTGATACGACAAAGATAATCAGACAAAAACAAATGTTTTCTCATGCATATGGGTTTTTGGCAGACGTGCCGTGAAATGAGGGGACCTTGATGGCAAGAAAACTTAGGGATGACTTATGTCATTGTGTTACATTGTGCCTTGATGGACAATGGTGTCATACGTGCTGTGTGATCGTATTGTGCCTTGAGTTGGACAATATAGTATGACAAGATTACATTGTAAGTAACTCTGATTTGCGCGCTCATGTGAGATCTTATGGGATTCATGTACTTACGTTTAGCAAGTTTGTGCTAGTCATTGTTGCCTAAGGGCCAATGAATTCTGAGCCTGATCAGCTCGTTGAAAGGTGATGGGATTTCCGAAAATTAAGAACTGAACGTTAGATGATATGTGTGGAGGTGTTCATGCATACGTTTTTGAAAATAACGATGACTTTTGGGCACGAGGACTTGTGTGTTATTTATAGTATTGTGATATAATGTGATGTATCCGTTATGTTGATGATATGTGAGATATGCCTATATGAACCTGTTGTTTGTGCTTGGGGTATGTAGTTGTCCTTTTTGAATTCATATATTGGTTTCTCACCCTTGCTGTATTTTCTAGACTGTTCTGTTTCTGGTTGGATATATATTTATATATGTAGAGATGGATTCGGGGAGCGAAGGGCTGGCTCACTCGGGAGTCTGCTCCCTCACGTTTGATCATCGGGAAGATCCGGGTGTGTGGGCCATCCACCCGGGCGTCGATAGCACGGCGTACACTGGACCAGTTTGCATCCTACGAGGGAATACTGAGTTGGGACCTCAGGAGAGAGTACATACGGTGGAAACCATCTAGATCCCTTTGCCACCAATCTGTATATTACTGCAGTACCTAGTTGATCAGGGATTGTTGTAGCATGAGATCCTGACAGCTCAGCCCCTGCAGCAGTAGCCGCCTTTGACCCCTCACCCTCCGTTCGTCTTGGTGCCAGTGGGGCCGGAGGAGGAGCATGAGGAGGATCCTCGGGAGACACCTGAGTATTATCCTCTAGAGAATGGGGATGCTCCGGCTAGCGGAGCCGGAGGTGCGGGGATGATCGATGAGGATGTAGATTCCCTTGATCTCTCTTCTGACGTTAGGCCCTCCTTTGGGGGACTGTCCAACGGTTTCCACTAGTCTTTGACCAGCGTAGGGTGTTAGACTTTCTTTTGGGGTAGCGATTTTTGGGTAGTCTGTTATCGACTACTAATGGCCATGAGTTTTAGTAATATGGTTTTTAGACTATCACTACCCAGTTTTTAGAGTTGTTAGTAATTTATTTTACTTCTAATTATTTTGGAAGGGACATGTTGTCCACTGTTCTTATGTATATAACCAACTGTTGATATATATATATATATATATATATATATATATATATATATATATATATAGTCTTCCATTATTGATCTGAGTCTTTAATGTTTACTGTTGTAATAAGAAAAAATTTATCACGATTTTCAGGACTTAATGAGATATAGTTAAAGAAAACTCTTTTCCGAAAGTGAACCCAGCAAGATTTTATTTAGCGTTTTGGATGTATTTGGGTAACAAATGTGATGCCGGATTGAGGGTGCGTACACGAACATCTAATCCCCCCGTCGTTGATATAATGGTATTGTTAACTTGCTTTGGTAACAAACTCTTCAACACCGTTTAAGATTGCTTCAGACCCCTTCGTCCTAAATATAACTTATCATTCATCCAACTACGATCATGTTTGCACCCAAGGAACTAAAGGAAATGTATTAGACCGAAACTTTGTCAAATATAAGGCATGCGAAATAAGCAATAACTATTATACGAGTGAAAAAAAGTTTTTTCTCAAACTGTCTTCCTTGGACAATTCAAGGTTCAATACAATGAGCGGTACCTTCAAAGAAGAGACATACTCAATAATAATGAACCTTAAACACAATTGATGAAATCCCAACATAACATAAAGTGCATAAGAAACTGATAAAATTGACAAGCTAACATTTAGTTTTTCGTTTTAAGTTCTATGAGGCTTAACTATTCTATACTTTAATCAAGGTTTATTAAATTTTCAAATTTTATTCATACATTTAGTTTTTTGGTTTTAAGTCTTATGAGGCTTGACATATGTTATTAGTGCCAAGAGAAATTGGTGCAAACTACTAGAAATTTGCTCATTTCCTACGGATTTTACTGCCGATATTGACAAAATATCCGCAGGAAAACCATATCCTGCGGATATTCCTAGGGATAAAAATCCGTAGGTAATACCTTCGTGGGTAATTATTTCCTGCGGATACTAAAATCCGCAGGAAATTAGATGCGGATTTTCTTGTGAATATTAAGTTAAAATCCACAAGTAATTCCTTCAACACCAACGATTTTTGGGACGAAATTTTCTACGGATGGGACGTGGCAGGAAAATCCGCAGGAACATATGCAGCAACATCTACAATTACAAAATCCGTAGGAAGATCCGTGGGAAAGATTCACAATTAATTACATTAGCGAAAGTAGTAGAAAAATCCATAGGGAATTAAACCAATAAGAGATAAAATTCAAATGGAATTCTTAGAAATTGAAAATGGGTTTATTTCCTGCAAATTTTGTCTAGAAAAAATCGTAGGCAAAACATTAAATGTATCAAATGTTATACAAAAGTATCAAAATGTCAATCTATAAACTCACAATATATTAAACATTTAAAAATAATTCATACTCATAAATCAAAATATTAATGTCATACTAAATGCAATCCTACTCCTACTCCTCATCATCATCTTCATCTTCATCATCATCATCATCATCATCTTCATCTCTATTGCTTTGTTGGGGTGATGGTGGCTGTTGTGAAGAAGAGCCATGAAACCCTAAGTGATGCATTAGTGCAGCTAATTATTGTTGGGTCTTGGTTAGCTCCTTTCTCATCTCTAATTTCTCTCGTTGTTTGTGCTGTAACGACTCATTTAAGGCATGAACTTGACTTCTGATAGCATCAACATCCACTGTAGTAGTGGTCGATTGGCTTGAAGATGGAATAAGAGTCCTACCTATGGAACCAAGTCCAAAATTAACAAGCAAAATTAACACACTCTTCGATGCCCTTTAAAAATTCATCAGTATATCCCTTTCGACCTAGAAGAAGCCTATTATACATCCATGATCGGTGCGCAGGCATTTCCATTTTCTATATCGAAAATGAAATCAATTAAGGTTCATGTGACCTATCGGCTTATTGCCTAGAAAATTTTATCATATTTAAACAAATAGCATGTGAAAGCAAACTTTTAACACATGATCACAAAAATTGCCAAGGAAATATAATTAATAGTTCTAGCCTTTTAATGGACAAGCAAGCAAATAAACAAGAGCAAAAAAATGTAAAGGACATATATTTGTCATCTCCAAATAAATGGGGATAGCAGAGAAGTCTCATATATGGGTCCATGTATTTTAGTCAATGAAATGAAACAATAAAAAGGGATAACAGTTGGCCACTGGGTATTATTATCAACAAGAGAAGACAAGTTTCTTCAAATAGGGACATCATTCTAGGGAGAAACAATGATATAATGCACATAGCAAAGTTATGATAATTAATGTAAAAACTATTAAGTATTAAGAGGCCCCTTCCTCCTCATTGAGACAAAGACAATTTAAAAATATAATACATTGAACAGATCTCACCCACATTCAAACTCAATGTAAACCTCACCACACCTTTATTTCTACCTATTCATTTTGTGGATATTATTATCTTTCACCTGGTGATAATGAGTGGCTAAAACTTGATAGATCACCTTAAAAACAATACATATATGTATAATCAAATGGTAAAACACATCCTACCGGGTTGACCCGAAGTTGAATAGATACTTTGTAAATTAAATGAATTAATTTTTATGAGTGGAAAAAAATTGATACTTTATAAATAGATACCACCTTTATAGTTTATACATAGAATTCACATCAAATCTGTTAGACTTATAGTAAAATCAAAATGTCTTACATAATACAATCTTCATTAGCATTTAAAAACAGAGTAGGTGGGATTTCGGAATTGATTTCATATTTAGAAAAACAGAGAAGAAGAAGCTCTAATCGCTAAAACATGAATGAACCCTAATCGCTAAAAGAGAGGAAGTGCGAAGAATAGAGAAGAAAGAAGAAGAAGCAGAACAAGAAGAAGGAGGAACAAGAAGTAGGAAGAAGAAGAAGGTACCTGGTGGCTGGTGGCGAGAGAGACGAGGGAACCGGGCGGGAGGTGGTGGTCAGCCGCGGCGTCGATGACGGTGAGGAGCGGCCGCCGAGGATGAACCGTAATTACTGAGTTGTGGTGGGAGAATACAGGGAAGATGAATTGGGAATGGGGAACCTAATTGCTGAGTTGCGGTGGGGGAATACGGGGAAGATAAATTGGGAATCGGGAACCCTAATTGCTGAGTGAGGGTGAGTGATTGTGTTCTGTTACTCAGTGAGTGATAAGGTATAATTTTTTTAAAAAATACTCCCTCCAGACCTATATATAAGCAAAAAAGTACCTAAATTTTTTGGACTCAAATATAAGCAAAAGTCAATCAAATCAACCTTATTTAATGCCAGTGTTTCAAAATTACCCTTTGCTTAATTGTTTTTTATTTTATTTTTTCAATAACATTTTACACTCTCAAGACACAACTTCCAAGAGTACAATACACTCCCAGGAAAGGGTAGTTTTGTAACTAACTTATTTTTTTACACAAATCAAGACAATTAAACTAATATAACTAATTTTCTCAATACGTGTGAAGTTAGTTTTTTTTTTTGCTTATATATAGATCTGGAGTAGTACGTAATAGTATTTGGGACGGGCCGGGTGACCTTAGGGTCAACCCTAACCCGTCCTTGACCCGACCCCAAGTTGTTTAAGTGGACGCGGGTTTGTCCCATCTTTGTCACTGGTTCGGGTCTGACCCAGCCCGACGCCTTCGGGTTAGGACCGGTTGACGGGCCGGACCGAATTTTGCTCACCCCTACCCGAAAATTAGCACTTTTATTAAGCACAACAGTCCAATCAAGGGATTTGACCTTGAAAGGGAAATTGATTTACTAATCGACTTGTCAAAATGGAAGAAATATTATTGGGAGATGAAGTTATAAACTAGAAATAAGAAGGTAGGGAATTCAACAATCAAAAATGAATATGTGCATGGTTAACATGGTTATGGTTTCAAGAATTTGGATTCAACAAGAGAAAGCACCAACAAAACTACAAAAGATTACCAAACATGAGCACAAATGAGCAAAAGCTTAAATATATTCACTGTAGAAGCTCGATGTAATCTTAAATCTGCAAGCTAGTAGGTAAGATTAGTGTTTGTAGGGTTAGCTATGGTTAGGGTTTGCATATGAAAAATATATATGAAAAATGTTGTATTGAATCTTAAAGTATTAATTTCAAAATATTTTTGAATTAGTTAGTCTTTATTTACAAGTTCCATTAATTAAATAAGGTATAAGGAACCAATTTATAGCTAATTAAATGACAAAACTTAATAAATAAATAATTAAATGAGAAAACTAAAATAATAACAAATATTTAGAAAAGAAAATTAAATTATAAAGCAAAAAACATTTTGGGTTACTTATTTTGGAATAATTAGATAATATATTAATTTTTTTATTAAAATTCGCAAGAAAATCTGCAAAACCAACTCCGCAAGTAAATCAGCAGGTACAAAATCCGTAGGTGACAAATTCGCAGGAAATTCTACAGGAAAAGGACATCCCCAGGAAAATCCGCAAGAACACAAATCCGCAGGAACATTGGCGGGAAATAAATCCGCATGAATATCGGCAGGAAAATAATCCCCAATTAAATCCGTAAGAAACATAAATCCGTAAGAAAATTTGCAAGAAATATCCGCAAAAACATTCGCAGCTAATTACTTGCGGTTGTTCTTGCAATTTTCTTATATTAACTCTCATAACCAATTTGAAAATTAATTACTTGAGGATTTTGGGGCGGAATTTTGTTGTAGAAAATCTGCAGGAAAATCCGCAAGTAAATCCACAGAAAGCATTTACACGCCACTTGGCGGCAAACTTACCTGCGAATTTCCTACGAAATTTTTATCCGCAAGAAGATTATCATAAAAATACAAATCCGCAGGAAATACCTGTGCAAAATATCCGCAGGAAATATCTGCAGGAAAATCGCATATTTTTAGTGGTGCAATTTGTTATTTACCATTTTTATGATTTAATTTTAATTATTCAATAACTTATTGCTAAAATTTGTTATTAACTTATTTTGTTATTTACTTATTTCTCTAATTTTATTTTAGTTATTTAATATTTTAATTTAATTAATAAATATTATTTATTAACCCTATCTAATTTAATTATTTAACTTTCAAATTTTATTTATTAGATTTTTGTTTTAAGTCTAAAAAGCCGCACGATGGATAAAGCAACAGTCGTTGTCGTACGAAACTTTCGGCATCCAATAGAGCAAATTTCTCCCAGTGTCAGCATGCAGAACAAAGATGACTTTTATTGATAATTTTTTTTCAGTGTTATAAGATTTATAACCTATTATATGCGCTAACAAAATTTAATATTCTATTTATTAAGTTTAATTTTCAAGTGTCAAATTATTTATTATATTAATATTTATTTATTTACGATCCAAATACAAAATATCATAACCATAATTCTAATTAAATTTCAATACAGAACAATTCATGCTTAATCAGACGAAATGGAATCACCATAAAACATCATCAAACAGGATTGCAAGTACATAATAACACCAGGTTCATGTTCAACCTCAATACAATACAAATCAATTTATTCTTTCATTTTGAAAGCAATAAACAAACAGTCATATACAAATAACTTAAAAAAAAAACATGAATATGCAAATCATCACATGAATGAACACCGAACAGTTAGATACAATGAACAATCAGAAACAATTTAAGTGAACTCAGAGGGAAGAGGTTACCTGCGGTGATTGTGGGTGGTTCGTGCGCTGGTGCAGAGACTGAAAAAAGCGTTGTGGGTTAGAGCAATACAGAGAGGGGGAAGGGGGAAGGAAGAAGGGAGAAGGAAAGAAGAGCTTACTGTGAGTGGGTTGATGGCGGCCGGAGACTGGAGGGAAGAGGGGAGAATGTCGGAGAAGGAGAGAAGAGGGGAGAGCCTCGGAGAAGGAAGGGAAGAGGGGACGAGTGTGTTCGCAAAGAATGAGGGGGGAAGGAGGTGTAGGCTGCGTAAATGTCAGTCGTACCGACAGCCTAGGTCGTCGCTAAAGCCGTCGGTAACTCTTAAAGAGCCGTTGCGCCTTGTAAGCTGAACATTCACTTACTGACGGTCTGGCCGTCGGTAATGAATTCACTTAATTACCGACGGCGATGGGCAATGCCTTCGGAAAGTGCACGGGTTATATTTGGCGCAAATTTGCGCCATAGTTACCGACGGCCAGACCGTTGGTATTTTAATTTTTTTATTACCGATGTGTTGCCCGTCGGTAACGTGAAAAAAGACCCGGCCCACTGCCTTATTTCTAACGTAGAGACCGTCAGAAACCACTGATTTTCCAACGGCGATGTAAACCGTCGGTAATGTTGCAAATTCTTGTAGTTAGAACCCATAAAACGAAGAGTTAAGAAATTCTAATGAGTTGTAGGTTAGGAGATGCTCTTATTCCTCGATATAACATTTGCCTTAATTTTTAAATAAAAAGTATTTATTTTTATTTCTTGATCATTAAAGATAACAGTGCAAGCAGCATTATTTCCAAGTGGCCTTCGAATCTTGTCATCTCAATTTGTAAAGCAACCAACAAAAGAGGATGATGGGAGGTAGAATTCCATTTGAGCTCGAATTTTCATCAACACATGTATAGAGAGCAATATAACATCAAAAAATAATAACGCTAACAAGGATAAACAATAAAGCATCCCGTAATTATTCTTGTATAATTTAGTGTACCTAATTTAAGTATATCAACTAATTAAGTAAGGGATTTTTACGCAACTAGTGTAATTTTGATGCACAATTACGGAATTAGTGTAGCTTTAAAAAAAATTACGTATTTTGGGTAAGTCGTATTTTAGATTAAAGAGTTAGTTATAAAAGTCGTACATCCAAATAACGAATTACTTTTATAATCATTGAATTAAAAAAAACAAAATTTCCATAAAAGTCGTAGACCAAAGATATGATTTCTGTTTTTTATTTTTTTTAACTTAAAAAGGTATGTCGTAGGTTTAAAACACGACTACCATTCTTTTTTAAAATCTTATGACCAAGTCGTAGGTACAGTCCACGACTTTGGTTTTTTTCATTTTTTAAAAAAAAAAAGTAAAGATCCAAATTAATCTTCGATAAAAAATCACGGTAATATTTTGGTTCCTAAAAAATGGAAAATATCAATTTGATTCTTAAGAAGGTGATATGATCCAAGTTAGAATCATCAAATTTGAAGGATCTATCCAAGAGCTTGTTCTTAGTTCTTATGTTAAAAAGATGAAAAGAACTGGGGAAGAAGAAGGTGCGGTTGTCACCCGAATATGATTAACAAAAGGAAACAACTAAAGAATGAAAATAACTAAACAAGAAACTTAAGCAAACAAAGAATTAAAGTGCAATGACTAAAAACAGAATGTAAATGGCGCAAATGTAAAGAAGAACATAAAAGAGATTAAGCAAATGGAAGAGGAGGAAGATGAAGGGGAAGGCGCCACAATCATCCATATAATGGGAAGATTGATAAGCCAAGGAGGATTCGCCACAAAGAGATAGAACTCTTTGATAAGAATCAAGCAAGTTCTAATCCAAGAACTTGAAGAGGAGGAGCCAATGCTCAACTCACAAAAATACCCAAATAGGATAAATTCTAATTTCATTCAAAGTTATGTAAATGAGGCCACACAAGTCCTATTTATAGAAGCTAAGGAACATTCTAGGTTAAGGTGGCTGTGTAATTTCGTCGCCCATATAGCCCAAAATATAATTAAAGACCAAAACCAACAAGCCTAAAAATGCCTACTTAAGTCAAATCCGCCCAGAACAGCGTTCCCAACTTCTAGTCCGGTTTTCATCATGATAGTGTCCGAATCAGGTCTTGAACTTCAAATGAAACTATCTTTCCAACGCATCAAGAATCACATCAATCAGATATATAGAACGCAAGATATAACCAAAACCGTGAAGAAGGTTTTCTTTGGACTTGAATAGATTAAGTCAAACTCGTCCAGAACAGCGTTCCCAACTTCTAGTCCGGTTTTCATTATGATAGAGGCCGAATTAGGTCTTTATGCTTGAGATAACATTTATAGATAATTCAGTGATATTTCCAACGCATGAAATATCACTGCATTCGGATATCCATAACTCAAGTTATACCCAAAACATTAAAGAGGATCACTTGGACTTAAAGAGTTTGAATTGGACTTGAATGGATTGACCTCCTCTTGTTGCAAAGTTCACTTGCACCTCCTTTGCCTCCATCATTCCTCCCTTCTTAGAGGAAATTCGACCTCGAATTTATTATCTCCATACCTACATCAAGAGAAAGGCCTAAGTTTAGGGAAACTGAAAGTAAATCAAACATTGGATTTCCTTGAGTAGGAATCCTTTTATTTTTCTAATGTGCACACTCCCAATCCTCCGGGATCAAACACCAATTTAAAGAACTCATCATATGTGGCAAATATGTTTGGAAATTTTTCATTATGCTCATACAACACCTTAAGATTGGTGAGGTCTAGAAATTGAAGTTCAAGGCGAGTAGGAAAGTTATACCTTTGAGAATTTGCATTGACCACCATATTTACCTCTTTATGTTTGGGCATGATGACATTTGAGAGTATTGCATCCTTTTTGGAATGCTTCAAATTATACTCATAGGTGGAATATTCAAGTTTGGACCCCTTGTACTTTTTACCCAAATAAACAATTAGTGATCCTTTTTGAAGTAAAGCAGCCCCCATGATCACATTAGATGCATCACATTCAATTCGAAAGGACTTTGCAAGAATAGGTAAAGCAAGAATGAATGCACTAGTGAGCCTATCAAACAAGTCCACATGCAATTCTTGAGAACTTACATTAAACCCAAGAAGGCTAACATGATTTGTGCAAGATGAATTTTTATCAAAATGGGCATAAAAATTCCGTACCCTCATATCATGATACCCACTTTTCAAATCAAACTTAGAAAGATGGCAATAGTCATGCAATTCATTAAGAAAGTAATCAAACCTATTTAATGTAGGAAAATAGCAAGACCCATGTAATTTACCAAGCATGTTATCAAATATAGGGGTAGAATGTTTATGATTTTGGTGAGCCATGCAAGTAAGCAAACCGTGGGGTGTTTCCTTTGGATACACTTCTTCAAGTACATTGGATATCTTGTAAGCTTCCTTTGAAGGCACATACTCAATTCTCTCATTTTCTTTCGCCTCTTTTTCTTTAGCATCACTCTCTTTTGCTTTCACCTCCCTCTCAAGTTTTCTCTCAACATGGACATCACTCTCCTGTTCTAATTTCTCTCCCTCTTTCTTTTCTTCATCTCTTTTCAATCTTAAATTTGTCTCTTGAATTTTGTCTTGAGACTTTTTCTTCCAATATGCTTCAAAATTATCAATCTTTCTTTTCAATCTCTCCTCTTTTCTCTCAATATTTTTTTCACTCTTTTCCTTCCCATTTGAGCATTGATAATCCAAATGCCCCCATCCAAAACACACTAGACACCTCATATCTCTACTTCTAAGTTTAAGAGTTAGAGTAGAAGGAACATTGCAATATCTTTTGTGCCTCTTTCTTTTGAGTTGTTGCTCGACCTTCATGGATTGGTGCACTAAGTCATCAAGCTCCACATAGTGTTGAAGCCCAACAATGTCTTGGATGTCTTGGTTTAGGCTGTGGAGAAACCGAGCCATTGTTGCCTTTCTTCCTTCATCAATATTGGCTCTTATCAAGGTCATCTCCATTTCTTTGTAATACTCATCCACACTTTTAGTGCCTTGTGTTAACCTTTGCAATTGGTTGCGAAGATCCCTTTGATAGTGGCATGAAACATGTCTCTTCCTTATCACGGCTTTCATCTCCCTCCAATTAGCAATAGGTTGCTCATCATATCTCCTCATTTCCTTTTGGAATTGATCCCACCATATCAAGGCATAATCAACAAACTCAAGAGATGCTATCTTCATCTTCTTTTGTTCACTATAGTGGTGACAAGAGAAGATTCGTTCTATTTTCATCTCCCATTATAAGTAGGCTTCAAGGTCATTTCTTCCTTGGAAAGTAGGTATTTTCACTCCCTCAATCCTATCTAAAGGTCTCACCATTTTCCTCACTAAGTGTTTCACTCAAATTGGCTTTTTTCACACCATTGGTTTGTTTTGCACTCTTGCCTTTTCTCACTCAAAGTCCTCTTTCAATATCCTTGGAAAAGAACTATACTAATTCAAGAATGTAAACAAGTACCAAATTTTTGTGAAAAATCCAAACTAGCAATTAATCAAGAAGTTCAAGAAAAGAAAACTACTAAGACAAAACTTAGAAATTTAAAGACAAGCAAGAAAAGCTAAAAAGGAAAGAAAGCACACTTTAATGGAGAAGTAAGAAGACAAAGACTCAAGAACTAGTGTTTAGGAATAAAATTTGAGCCAAAAATATGTCCAAAACATCAAGTAATATCAATTTTAAGGCTATAAACACTTAGAATAGGGATTTTGTGGCCTAATTTGAATTCTGCTAATTTTTTTTTTTACTTTTTATAATTGCAGATTGGTCCCTTTGTATTTTTCTGAATCCAGTTTTTTTTTTTTTTTTACTTTTTGGGATCCTTACTTTTTCAAGATAAATTTGGCCACAAAATTTTTCTGAAAATTACAGAAAAGAACTCCCCAAACAGAATTCAAGTGAATCACAAAGATCAAATAGCCTTTTGAAACATGAACATGATAAACAAGGGGTTGTTCTTGGGAAGTGTGTCCAGAAATTAAGTTCCCCCAAATTGATGTCTTGTTCATGCTTTAAGCTTAAAATTGATTGGTATACTTGATTCCACTTGTAAAGAACTTTCAATCAAGGTGTAGATTAACACTCTAACACCAAATCTTAAAATTCATAAAGATCAAAATGGCTCAAACTCTAAGAACAAGATGAAGAATTCAAAAAAACTCAAAAATCTAAAACATGGAATATGAGGAAAGGAAGCAACTTGAGCTATGAAACATCTTTTGGATGCTATGAATTACAAACCCCAATGGTCTAACAACTCATTACAACACCACAAATGATCAAAATATGGGGTTGGGCATGGGTTTCAAGGTTAAAAAAACAGCTCAAAAATTGCAAAAATTTCAACACAATCCAACTAGCAAAACCCAAACTAAAAAAGAAATTAAGCTCAAGGAAGCTAGCTCTAGATACCACATGATATGATCCAAGTTAGAATCATCAAATTTGAAGGATCTATCCAAGAGCTTGTTCTTAGTTCTTATGTTAAAAAGATGAAAAGAACTGGGGAAGAAGAAGGTGCGGTTGTCACACGAATATGATTAACAAAAGGAAACAACTAAAGAATGGAAATAACTAAATAAGAAACTTAACCAAACAAAGAATTAAAGTGCAACGACTAAAAACAGATTGTAAATGACGCAAATGTAAAGAAGAACATAAAAGAAATTAAGCAAATGGAAGAGGAAGAAGATGAAGGGGAAGGCGCCACAATCATCCATAGAATGGGAAGATTGATAAGCCAAGGAGGATTCGCCACAAAGAGATAGAACTCTTTGATAAGAATCAAGCAAGTTCTAATCCAAGAACTTGAAGAGGAGGAGCCAATGCTCAACTCACAAAAATACCGAAATAGAATAAATTCTAATTTCATTCAAAGTTATGTAAATGAGGTCATACAAGTTCTATTTATAGAAGCTAAGGAACATTCTAGGTTAAGGTGGCTGTGTAATTGCGTAGCCCATATAGCCCAAAATATAATTAAAGACCAAAACCAATTACAAGCCTAAAAATGCCTAATTAAGTCAAATCCGTTCAGAACAACATTCCCAACTTCTAGTCCGCTTTTCATTATGATAGAGGCCGAATGAGGTCTTTATGCTTGAGATAACAATTATAGATAATTCAGTGATATTTCCAACGCAAATATCACTGCATTCGGATATCCATAACTCAAGATATACCCAAAACATTAAAGAGGATCACTTGGACTTAAAGAGTTTGAATTGGACTTGAATGGATTGACCTCCTCTTGTTGCAAAGTTCACTTGCCCCTCCTTTGCCTCCATCAGAAGTTAAAATACCAATTTGGATCTTTACTCTGAAAAAATATGCAAGTCATAGGTAAAGTCGTGTACATGACCTACGACTTACCTATTAACTTTTTTAAAAAAAAAAAAAAAAAAGAAAAACCAAAGTCGTTTTTCCAAGCTACGACTTGAGTAATTTTTTTTAAAGCACTAGTTGTGTAAAAAATCCAATATTGGTAAAGGGCAAATTATTTAGATCACTCGATCCATTATTTCTATTCAAGATACTTTATATAACGACTTTGGTTTTTCTTTTTTTAAAAAGTTAATGGGTAAGTCGTAGGCCACGTACATGACTTTACCTATGACTTGCATATTTTTTTTAGAGTAAAGATTCAAATTGGTACTCGATAAAAAATCACGGTGACATTTTGGTCCGTGAGAAATGAAAAATATCAATTTGATTCTCAAAAATGTAAAATGCAGATCAAATTGGTCCTTTTTAGGGTAATTTTTAGGGACATTTTAGTCCCTGTCAGTGACTATTTTGACCCACATTTTATATTCTTAAGGACCAAATTGGTATTTTTCATTTTTCAGGGACCGAAATATCACCGTGATTTTTTGTTGACGATCAATTTGGATCTTTGCTTTTTTATAAAAAATGAAAAAAAACAAAGTCGTGGACTGCACCTACGACTTGGTCATAAAATTTTAAAAAAGAATGATAGTCGTGTTTTAAATCTATGACTTACCTTTCTACGTTAAATAAATAAATAAAAAAATAGAAATCGTATCTTTGATCAACGATTTTTATGGAAATTTTGTTTTTTTTTTAATTTAATGATTATAAAAGTAATTCGTTATTTGGATGTACGACTTCTATAAATAACTCGTTCATCTAAAATACGACTTACCCTAGATGTGTAACTGTTTTTAAAGCTACACTAATTTCGTAATTCTGCAACAAAATTATACTTGTTAAGAAAAAAATCCCAATTAAGTAATAATATAGGGTTAATTCTCATTAAATAAATATGTTAAACTGATCATTTAGTCTCTATATATGATTTATTTTAAATTGATCCCTATTTGTACTATTATTTTTCATTTGATCATTGTCGTTTATTGATGTTATAAAATCGTTTATTGTAGTGCATTATAGGGACGAAATTAATAATGACTATCATATATAAGGACCAAAGTAAAAAAAATTAACACAAATAGGGATCAAATTTTTTTTTGAATTCGGTCCCACATATGACAGTAATTTCCAATTTGGTCATTATACTTAACAAATGACGTTGTAAAATCAATAAATGGTGAGGACCAAATTAAAAATTAAATATAATGATACATATAAGGACCGATTTCAAATTTTTTCATATATAAGGAACAAATTAAAAACCAGCGTCACTTATAAGGACCAAATTACTTTTTAGGTTCATTTTGGTCATTTATTTTGGTCCTTATGTATGAAACGTTACACAATCTAGTCCCTTCCATCACTCCACTCGGTGAAAACGTTAATAGCTTCCTATGTGGCCATTAACAATAGCTAATGTGGTCCTTTTATGTTTCAATATTCATTTTGATCCCTCAAAGTTTTAAGTAGATTCATTTTGGTCCCTCAATATTTTAAGTAGATTCACTTTGGTTCTTCAAGGTAGGACATTCTTAACATCGTCACGGACTGGATCGACGAAAAGGACCAAATTGTTTAAAATTCCATACATAACATAACTGACCAAAATGAATTTTTTTAAAGTTGAGGGACGAAAATGAAGATAAAAAATTACTTAACGCACGAAAAAACTAATTTAACCAAATAAATATAATAAGTGCATTAATTATATGTAAATACTTTTCATATAAAAATTATGCAAATAACTTTTGGTGCAGAATAATATATAAATACTGTACCCAGAATATTTTTACATTCCATCCCTCGAATATTCGTTCCTCTTTTTTTTTGGTACACATTATTCGTTGCTCTTTATTCCCGCGTTTTTTGTTCTTGAACAACCTAACGTTCATCAGATCTAACGGTTGAGATTGAACTTGAATAAATTCTGATTTATGATAAGTTCTTCTAGAGAAAAAAGTGACACTTTATATTTTCATGGCATCCTCAACATATCACTTACCTGAAACTATCCATATATGCGATGTAATATTCCTTTGGAATCAAAGATTCTTTTTTTTTTTTTTTTTGGGGTTTTGGCTTCATCCACCTTCAGTATAAATACCCATTTTCTGTGTGGGTAACCAATCCAAGCCAAGAAGTGATTTCGAGAGTAATAGGAGACACCCAAATTCTTGTGAAGGAGGTTTCTTCTTCTGGGTCATTGAGATTTTGAGATTTGTCACCCCATTCCGTTTTGTACCAAGAGAATGTCTGGAATAGTAGTGGTTTTTGATTTTGACAAGACCATTGTTGATTGCGACAGTGATAACTGGGTTATCGATGAATTGGGTTTCACCGATTTGTTCAATAAGCTCCTTCCCTCCATGCCTTGGAACTCTCTCATGGTAACTTTCTTATTTTAATTTCTTTATTTTGGTGTCATCGTGTTCTCTGTTTTTTCAAAAATAATGTTTTTTTTTTTTTCAATTTCGCAATATGCATTGTGTCCAGGATGGAAATAACTGAGTCTTTTATTTTTGGGCCATGGTTTTATAGGATAGGATGATGATGGAGCTTCATTCACAAGGTATAACCATTGAGGACATTGTGGAGGTTCTGCATAGGATTCCTATACACCCCAGAATAATCCCTGCCATTAAAGCAGCTCATTCTTTAGGGTATGTCTCTCTTTCCTCGTCTATCAAATTTCCCATAAACAAAATTCTTTTTTTAAAAAAAAAAAAAATTAATTTGAAGATGAAAATTTGGTGGCATTTGTTATTTTCAGGTGTGATTTGAGGATTGTAAGCGATGCGAACATCTTCTTCATTGAGGCAATTTTGAAGCATTTGGGAATAAGGGAATACTTCTCAGAGGTTAACACTAACCCAGGTTATGTTAATGAAGAAGGAAGGCTAAGGATTTTGCCTTACCATGACTTTAAAAAAGCTCCCCATGGCTGCACTTTGTGCCCTCCAAACATGTGCAAGGTATATCTCTCCTTTCATCCATTCCCCTAATTTTCTTTGTCAAAAAGAAATTTTTATTAACAAAATACATGTTGATTAATTATCGTATTTGCCTTTCAAGTTTTTTGAAAAGAAATTCTCATTTGAAGTTTTTCGTTTATTAAAAATCGTATTTTAATCAACAGTTGATTACGATACAAGATTCTAGATATTAATTGCTTTCAAGTTGATCTTAACTACCTCTGGCTTACGTGACTCAATATGTTCATGAGTCATGACTTGATCCTATAACACTGGAATGATGACTCAATAAAGAATAATTATGACTTAGCCATCCATTAGTTCAAATTAAAAATGGACTGAAGTTATCTACCAATAAAAAAAGGATTTAAGTTTCCTCTCTTTGGAGTTTTGTGGTTAAGTATAATTATAATTTTCCATTACAGGGTATAATCATTGATAGAATCCAAGATTCCATATTCACTGAGGATGGCAAGAGGATCATCTATCTTGGTGATGGTAGTGGGGACTATTGCCCAAGTTTGAGGCTTAAAGAGAGAGACTTTATGATGCCAAGGAAGAACTTTCCCGTGTGGGACTTGATATGTAAAGACCCTTTGCTTCTTAAGGCTGAAATCCATGGCTGGTGTGATGGTGAAGAGCTGGAGCAAGTTTTATTGCAGTTAATCAACAAATTTTTTATAGACAAGAACTCTCAGTTCATTTCATCTGATTGCAAGTTAGAGACTCTATCTGTCTCTGCTCTTGATGCTTTGCCTAAAGTTCTCTCAGTTCGACCATAACTTCTTAGTTTAGTATCTTTGCAAATGTATCATAACTCATAGGGTTTTTTAATATTTTCGCTGATTGACCTTAATCAACCTTTCATAGAGTTGATGGTGTTGGAATTGGTCCAAGATGGACAGCTATAATTTCTATGGAAACGAATATTAGTTTTCTCTAAAACCTACAGATCGGTCATTTTAGCTGCCAAGTGCTCTACCTTGAGTCGTAGTTGTTTCAGCAGTAGAGTCTTGATATTGTTGATCAAATCGATGCTAGCAATTGAGAGCATTGTGTCCAAATTTGCGACACACCTGACACTATGTTCTGTCATTGTAAGATTGAGATTGCTTGCCATTACATCTAGCATAGGATTTTCCTCTTCCTCTGGATGAGGAGCCACGAAAGTTACCATTATAGGGTCTACCACCGCGAGTAGAATGGCCTCGACCATATTGGAACTGTTGGTTCTGAACAAGATTAGCTTGCAAAGAAAAGGGATCTGGCTTCTTTTGACTCTCCAATATTTCTTCAAGAGCCGTCAAATGTGCTTCAATTTCAACAATGGAGCAAGGGTCTGTTCTTGATAAAATTGAAGCCACAAGAGGATTGTATTCCTCATTCAAACCATTAAGAATGACTTGGATATTATCAGCTGTGTCAAGAGGGGACCCTACAGCTGCAAAAGTATCTATCGTTTTCTTGATTGATAGTAAGTATTCAGTGAGAGTACCTGTTTTCTTGATACTCTTTAGATGAGTTTTGAGTTGGCTGATCTTTGCACGAGTTTGAGATGCAAAGAAAACTTCCAATTTCTTCCAGATTTGATAAGCATGATCACACCCAACCATTCTTGTATGAATGGTGGGAGACATAGATTGAAGAAGCCATGTAAAAACAAATTGATCCTGTTGCTCCCAGGTTTCAAATTTAGAAGAAACCTTTTGAAGAACTTCATCCTCCGTGTTGGCGAATTTGCTAGGCTTACCTCCAGATTTAGCCTCATCAATGAATTTCCCAAGTTTGTGAGCCTTTATGGTACCCATTGCTTGCATCTTCCATGTGAGGAAGTTCTCATCATCAAGTTTGATAGAAATTGGAACGATGGATGGTGTTGGTGTTGGAAAAAGCGGTGTGGTGGTGGTGGCGGTGGTGGCGGCGGTCATTTTGTAGGACCGATTAGCTCTTTGATACCATAAAAGGATCACAGGAGAAGATTGAAAGAGATAGGAAACTGAATAGAATGTATTTCATTATTGTGTTGAGATTACAATCAGGTGATGAATATATACAAGAGGGATTGAGAGATAACAAACTAACTGAAAACAGTTAAAGCTCTATAACAGAATTAACTAACAATTAACTAATTAACCAATTCCCTTTATGAATGTCCAGTTTTTTTTAATCGCGTTATAGGTATGTAGTATCTACTACCATCATTAGTAGTGACTAATCTCCGTTGGGAACTTGTTGGGCACACTTGGCGGATACTCCTTGTAACGGTCCTCGTTACATTAGTAACCCAAAATATTAATTTAAATAAAACATAGTAAATAAACATTTTCTTAATACTGCATAAATTCGTAATATAATAATAATCCAAAATAGTTGTTTATACTAATCCAAAGAAACGAAATAACATAAAGTCTTCAAGCGTATGGCTGCTCAACATGGTCGTCCTCAGGCTCTGAAAACAACACCACTAATGAAATATATAATCTTAGTGAACAAAAATACAGTTATAAAAGGTTTTCACAAAAGCGTTGTTCTCGGTCAGCGCGGTAACAGGCAAAACTAACTATGGTATCCGCTATTTTTAAAATAAAAGATAATAATTATATAGACTAATATTAACAATAATCATTCAGCAACACATCATAATCAAGTAAAATAAAATCTCATACATCATATAATCTCAACATCCTCATATGTCATATGACTTTCAAACTGCACATAACAATGGCGTCTCATTGCCTACCTTACTCATGAAGGTATTTCGATGTCACATTCTTTTCAGTGACATTACTCATTTTGGTATCAACCATTATACACTGGTGGTATTACTCATTTCGATATCCCAATGTGTGGCGATGTTGCTTTCTGTAACACCCCAGTTTTCGCTTGCTTGTTATATAAGTGTTGTTATATATGATCCTTGTTGTTATATATATGTTATGTGTTGTTATGCTTGCGTTAGATATTTAGGGATGTGTTTTGGGGTAGTTAATGTTAGAACGAGTCAGATCAGTGATCCTGACAGGGTGGCATGCCCGTGCTCCCGTGCAGCATGCTCGTGCTAAAAGTTAGCATGCCCGTGCTCTACGCTCGCACCAGAAACGTGTTTTTGGCTCTTTTGGTCAGCCTGTTTCGCCCCAATCCTTTTCATACCTCTTTTGCTCGACCTAAAACTCATAGCCGTCAATCCTAAAGTTAGAAACAATCGTCTTTTACCTTTCTTTTGGTTCCCGTTGAATCCTTGAGCGTTCTTCAATCCTTGTTGGGTGTTCTTCATCAAGAACACATCCATGTGGTGTTTGCTATTGCGTTGGGGTTAAGTGCTAGCTTAGTGTTACTCTGAGGTAAGGTAACCAACCTTGTTTGTCCTTTTCCCTTGAATCCTTAAGTTTAGCGTTGAACCGTTTTCTCCCTATCAAATTAGACTTCGTTGTTTGTGTGCTGGTGCTGTGAACGACAACTAGCAAATTAGTTCCCCAAGGATCTAATCGAGCTCTCTAAACCTGTTGAACTCGTTCGAGGAGTCAAGTGTGGACTTTGCTTTTGTTGGCTTATAGGCTGGAATTGTCACGCCAGGTATGGGGAGAAGGGATTAGTATAACATATAGGTTCTAAGTATTGGTGTAGCCCTAGTCGCCAATATATATTTTGGATTTATATTTATATTGTATCATGACTTTATTCAATATTTTACATATGAGGCATTTATTTATTTTGTTGTATTTGATGATCATATTTATAACATAATAAAGTCCTAAGAATATGTAGTTCATTTAATGGAACGTCAAATATGACTTGACCGTGAGATGCCATTGAATTATATAACATTATTCTTAAATATCCATAGTCAAGTATTATTATTAATAAAGGCAATAATAATACAGTGAGACTATTGTGTGAGTGTACTGATGACCACATTTCACGGGTGTGAGTGTACTGATGACCACATTTCACGGGTTATAGATATAAGATATCAAGTCTTCACATAAGTATAAATATTAGTGGAATATTTATACTGGAGTGACCTACTATGAGAACGCTGCATAATAGTTATGTAAGTGTCATAAGCTATTCTTATGGTGACCATAGTGAAGTACTCATTCGACTTGAAGTCACTACGATTCCCAACATATGTAGTTGTAGGTTTTAATACTATTAAACGTTGTCTGTAACAGGACAACTATAAAGATAGTTATTGGGCATGCAATGAAACATGTTGAGGAATGTGAGTGATGTAGATAGGATTCGTCCCTCCTCCATAACATGGGTAATGTCAATAGGCCTCTTGATGGTATGTGACGTAGAAATGCATGACCATGCTAAGGTGGACAATATGAGATATTGGGCCCACATGATCGTACGTCAATTGCTATATCAAGAAATAAATAATTGAACTTAACAAGGATGGCACATTTATGCTCGTGTTCAATTAAGACATTGAGACGAAAGGACGTTGATTGCACATTTTATATGGTTGCAATATGGTTTTATTGTATCACCAATATTCTAATTAATTGGATAGCAATGATGTTTTGCTAGATGCCGCTCATTGTTTATAATATTAATTGATTATTAATATGATTATTAATAATTAATATTATTGCCAATTAATTGAGAACCTATAGGGTCACACGCATAGAGCAAAGGTTCAGAGAATTAATTTAATTGATTAATTAAATATGATTTAATTAATAATTAAACATTGAGCTTATAGTGTACAGTAGTCCAACTGGGTTAGGTTAAGTGAGTGACAGCTATTAGTAAGCTGTGTACGTCACATAAGGTACACACAATACAGAGCACTTATAACAGCCGTTGTACACCCTTGATAGGCGCGCCCTCTTTTCTCTCTCTGTGTGTCGTGCCTCTCTCAATCCTGATAGTTAGCACTACGCTATCTCTAACGTTGGTTTGCTCGCGTGGACTGAGTAGAGGTATTGCTACTTTGCAATATGTAACACCCTGATTTTTTTCAAGCTCTCGAGCTTTCTGTTTCAATTAAACAGTATTTATTCGTTTGCATTTTATTGGAGGGATAAGAGAGTGAAATACAATAATCCGAGACCATAGTCATGTTCTACGCTATCGTAGGAAGCTATGGTTAAATTTTGGTCGAAAACTCAGACGGAGTCCGGTCTGTGTTTTAAACTGACAGTTTGATTTTACTGCTCCAACGACCTAATTTTGACTCATGAAAGAAACCGTTAGGTTTTATATTTTATTTCCAACAATATTGGTTCTTTTGAAAATTTTCAAAACAAAGAAGTCGTTATATATTATTTGGACGTAAACCCTAAATCGGGTGGACAACGGAGCCGAATACATGATTTTCTTGGACCTGCTAACGGATAAGATGACATCATCACCATGCACGTGTCAAATCCCTATGGAGGACACGTGTCAATTTCCTGTGGTCCCGAATAAAATATAATATACCGGAAAATATCTGGACATGAAATTATCAAAATATCCTTCTAACTAATTACAAGTTTGCCATCCTTGTAAAAATATCTCAGTCACTCTCTCACCCCTAAGGCCATTCGGCCATTCTTCTTTCTTCCTCCCATTCCCACTTTCTCTTCTTTCTCTCTTATTTTCTTCATTTTCCTCCATTGTGAAAGCTTGGAAACTTGGAGTTTTTGAGTGATTCAAGCTAGTTTTCTTCAAGGAATATCATCTAGGAAATATTATCCTCAACTTTCATCTCTTAATCTCTCTTTAATCTCCATGATTCATGATAGTTTAGTTTTGAACTTAGAACTTCAAAAATCCATAAGAAATTGTAGAAAAACCCTTTTTACACCAAATCAATTTCTTTGATCCTAGTTCATGATTGTCTACCATGATCCAAGAGTTGGAAACCAAAAGAGCTCTCTAGCTCAATTGGGAAAAAGGGGCCAAAACCTCCATTGATGAGTGGAGGGAATTTTGGTTCAAGTTTTGGTGTAATAGACTTTGATCTAGTCTTACCACACCTAATAAGGATGGAATCCAAGAGATGACAATTTTTGGAACTCCCTAGCCATATTTTCTTACCCATGGCCGAAGCTAGGAGGGTGGATTAGGAGAGAATTTTTGTGTTTTACAGTTGTTATATTGATTGGTTGATTGTGTGTAGTTGCCGACGAGTAATCGGACAAGGAATCGGGAGAGTTCGTGGACCGATCGGACAACTTTGTGCTTATCGGGAACTTCAAGAGGTAAGGGGGGAAATGCCTGAGGGATTCTCCCGATGACTACATGTCATCATATTTGATCTGTATATATGTAATTTAGTTGTGTGGTGATTGATTTATTTACTTTCGACAATTATTTGAATTGTTGATAATTGTTTGTTAATATATGTTATAGTAGTTGAATATGTGTTTTAACTGTATTATCTGCTATAAACATATTATGATGTTGATTGTTGATTGGGAAGCCTGACAGTGGTCAAGCTTTGTATTAATGATACAGATTTATTTGTGGAAAACGTTGGGTATTTTTAACAACGCTGTTTTTCGAAAGAAAAGGTGGATCCAAAAGTAATTTATGAAGTTAGTAGGAAAAATTAGTTTTTAAGAATAAATTAACCTTTATGTGGAAAAAGTAAAATCAACAGGAAAAATTCAAGTTTTTGGAACCTAGGACGTTTTGACGCTAAAAACGATGTTTTAATTCCGAAAAGATTTACGAAAAACGTTTTTGAAAACAGAGATGCTGTTCTGGAACGACATTTTGGTCTCAGCTGTTTCCTTTCAAAAGTTGGTTTTTCGGAAAGGACTTTCAACCAAAATTAAGTTTTTATCAGAGTTCGTTGGTTTTCAAACCATTTTCAAACAGAAAAGTTTTTCTGTAAAACGAGTTTTCCCAACGGTGTAAAATCCGACAACTTGGATGAGTTGCGGAGTTTTCGTTTTGGATTTGTGTTTCACAGAACGAAAAACGATGTATAAACGATGAAAACGTGAACCTAGCATACGAGACGTCGGGATGCTAGTGTTATGTAAAAGTAGCACGAGAAGCCGTGCAACGGTGTTATGGACTGCGTGTCCTATGGACTAATTGTCCTCCTCTTATTATGAGGAAACATGATTAAAGGTGAATGATGTTTTCTATTACCACGGACCTTGGGCTGGTGCATCGGTCTAGGGCTCCGCGATTGAGCACTCGGACGTTTCGTCCTGTGTTAACGGTGAAAGGTTTTAAAACGGTGTAAACGATGAATAGTTGAGAGCCTTGAGCTACGACAACGAAAGAACAAACACAAAGAAAAATGACAAGACTTGAAACATTTTTCTCATGCATTTGTTTTTAGGCAGACGTGCCATCTGATTGGGGGACCTTGATGGCAGGGAACCCTGTGATGACTTTAAGTCATTGTGTAACATTGTGCCTTGATGGACAATGGTGTCATACAACTGACGAATATTGTGCCTTGAGTTGGACAATATCGTATGACCATTTACAGTTTATTCAGTACCGTTGAATGTAATTTCCATGTGATCGCGTAATGTCATGGTGTTCATGTACTGCCGAATAAGCACTTAGGTGCTGGTCATTATTGTGCCTTGAGTTGGACAATATCGTATGACCATTTACAGTTTATTCAGTACCGCTGAATGTAATTTCCATGTAATCGCGTAATGTCATGGTGTTCATGTACTGCCGAATAAGCACTTAGGTGCTGGTCATTGTGCCTAGGGCCAATGTACCTTGAGCCCGATCAGCTCAGTTTTTACACAATGGTGTCCGGAGATTAAGTAAAGAATTAGATGATGAATCTTGAAGTGTCATGCATTTCTTTTGAAAATGACTGTCGGGTATGAGACCCTATGATATACTACTTGTTTATCCAGTAGAATCTTATACGTAATGATTGTATATGCCCATGTGCTGTGGATGTGTAATGCATGTGGTTATCATGTTTGAATCCATATATTGGTATCTCACCCTTGCCTGTACATGTTGGACACCCTGTTGTGTTTTTGGATATATGTACAGATACATTTCAGTGGATCTCCGGGTCACTTTGGGACCCCGAAGCTGGAGTCACTTTACATCGACGGCAAGGATGTGTGGACTGGCAACAACGAGGCTTAGTCTCAAGGGTTTGAAGTATACTAGGTAGTATACTTTACCATCTTTAGATTTTCTTATACTAGACCAGCTCTTAGGATTTTGATGTACGTATGGCGTATGAAAAGATTGGGAAAATGATTTACGCCTTATGCCGAGGTTGAGTTATTATTACAAAGGATGAATGGCAATTTGTTTTATATGATTGTTCTGTTTTGCTTTTGGTATCAGATTTCTATAACCGCTCGAGTGAGTATTTTTTTTTAAAACAAAAAGTTTTTAGTTTCCGTAATGGGTTACTATGTGATGTCCCAGAAGGGGGTGTCACACAATACTGGTGATAGAGAAGAACCTCTTCTTTTGTGGTGATAACAACAGTGTTTCTCGGATCTGCTACTTTGTATCTGTGTAGATCAAGTTGCCATTCACACCATAGTAGTGTTTGTGATTTACCAGTGCTGCTGACGTACTCACAGTGTTCGTGGTAAAGCTACGCTTCAAGAGGTAAACACAGTATCCTTGTGATTCATGTGCGATACGTGGTCCTTTAGTAAAACGTTTTTTCCGCTCAAGAGGTTTTTATAAATTGTTTTTAAAAATAAACCCCAACACTAGGGTAGCGTAAGATGAGGCTTAACTCATGACCCTATTTGTGTGCTATATGCCGTAGTTGATGTATGATTGTTATCGTTGTTTATACATGATGTTAATTGTTTAATTGTTTTATATGACCTTGGCATGACGTTTATGATGTTGTTAATGATTTTTGTTGGTATGCCATAATCGTATGAGTTGGAATGGTTGAACTACTGTTAAAACTATGTTAATAAAAAACATAGTGATGTTAGCGTTAAGCCTAAAACTAGGATTAGTCTAATTGATGTGCACAAAACATAAAAGATGTTGATGAGGGGTTAGATTAATGCGAATTGATTAGTCAAGAACCTTAGGATTGAATTGGAGTGTTGAAATCTAGAAATCGCCAAGTTCCCAGAATTAAAACGTTGTAACAGTGTTGAGCACGCTCGTGCTCAATATCAGAACGCCTGTGCTCTACGCCCAGTAAAGCCTACATGACCGTGCTCTCAGCAGCACGCCCGTGTCGAAAAAACTAGAAAAGTGACGCTGTTTAGCACGCTCGTGCTCTCGTGCAGCAAGCTCGTGCCAGTTGGCCAACACGTTCGTGCTCAGGCCGTGCCACTGTTAGAATTAAGAAAACTTCATTGTTTTAAATAAAGAGAGATTTAATATCTTTTTAGGAATAAAAATATGATATAAGAGATTACAAAATAAGACCTTGAGAATAATTAATGAACTAGGACAATGATATGGTAGAGTGTAATAATAGAGACTTAATAAAGAGATTAATTAATGAGAAGATGATGTTATCGGTAATGACGTATTGTTACCGATGTTGTTGATTAAATCATCCTTGATGCTTAATGGTCAAGATTGATGTTGATAAATCACTTTGATACTTATTGGTCAAAATTGATAGTCTGTGTTAATGGTGTTGATGGAGGTGGTTGCCATGTTGTTTGTATGTTAGCATTGCATGCATCATGACATGGAGTTGTTAGATGGATGGAAGGAAACGAGGAGACACGAAACTTCACCCAAGAGTTTGGTGGACAGGCAACTCGTGGGGATTCGTCCAAGAGTAAGGTAAATTGTTACTCATGGGGGTTCATCCGAGAGTAAGGTGAACAACCAATGTTGAGAGTTCACTTGAGAGTTTGGTGGACAGGCAACTCGTGGGGATTCATCCGAGAGTAAGGTGAATCGTTACTCATGGGGGTTCATCCGAGAGTAAGGTGAACAACCAATGTTGAGAGTTCACTCGAGAGGTTGGTGGACAGGCAACTCGTGAGGATTCATCCGAGAATAAGGTGAATCGTTACTCATGGGGGTTCATCCGAGAGTAAGGTGAACAACCAATGTTGAGAGTTCATCCGAGAGTTTGGTGGACAGGCAACTCGTTGGGATTCATCCGAGAATAAAGTGAATCGTTACTCATGGGGGTTCATCCAAGAGTAAGGTGAACAACCAATGTTGAGAGTTCACTCGAGAGTTTGGTGGACAGACAACTCGTGAGGATTCATCCGAGAGTAAGGTGAATCATTACTCATGGGGGTTCATCCGAGAATAAGGTGAACAGCCAGTGTTGAGAGTTCATCCGAGAGTTTGGTGGATATGCAACTCGTGGGGATTCATCCGAGAGTAAGGTGAATCGTTACTCATGGGGGTTCATCCGAGAATAAGATGAACAGCCAATGTTGAGAGTTCATCCGAGAGTTTGGTGGACAGGCAACTCATGGGGATTCATTCAAGAGTAAGCTGAATCGTTACTCATGGGGGTTCATCCGAGAGT
This sequence comes from Ammopiptanthus mongolicus, assembly GCA_039655645.1. Taxonomy (NCBI): domain Eukaryota; kingdom Viridiplantae; phylum Streptophyta; class Magnoliopsida; order Fabales; family Fabaceae; genus Ammopiptanthus; species Ammopiptanthus mongolicus. The sequence continues at coordinate 63,931,152 of CM077351.1, read as the reverse complement.
AAGGTGAACAGCCAGTGTTGATGCATGATGGTCAACAAGTTGACGTACTCCGAATCGTCTTCCTGAGTTAGTTATTGGATCCACATTGCATATGGAATAGTGGAGTAGTTATGCATCACATAGCATGTTATTAATGTAAGATGATGATATGCGTTATAATATGTATGTTATATTATGATGTTTTATGTGCTGCATGATCATCTTGCTAATTGCTCTATTACCGCTTATGTTTATACGTACAGTTCCTTACTCCATATTTGTTGTTGTTGTTTTGCATGTACCTTTGGTTATGCATAGGATGGTGAGCTGCCAGCTGAGGAGTGATCCCGAGGAGATCGCTTGCTCATAGTATAGTATAGTTTAGTTATGTTAGTTATTTTCCGACGTAATATCGGTAGTGGTTACCAACTCTGATTATGTGACATCGGGTTTTGGGTTTTGTTTTATGTTATGTTTTTCCGCAATCGTTGTTTATGTTTTAAACATTTTGGATCATGTGGTACTTGTTACCGTTTGGTTTTAATTTATGGATTTTAATTTATATGATATATTTTTTTAATATTATCGTATGCGGGTAGCGGGTATCACACTTTCGATATCTTATTATGGCAGTATTTCATATTTCGACATCCCAATTCATTGGCGATGTTACTTTCGATACCCCTATCATAGGCGGTATTGCAGCAAGCAGCATCCATCACATATCACAGTTAATTAATCATGCCAAAACTAAATATATCATCATATAATCCAAATATAACATGTCAATCAACCAAATCATGTGTAAACATACAAATCATAACATCAATCTCAATAATAAACTGTAATACCCAGTAATTTCAATAATTTTAATTATAAGATTTAAATGATATCATACCCGATATGTTTAAAAAAAAAAAATCTTGTATAAAGGTTTCATGAGATATATATTTTTGTAATATGTTTTTTTTATAAAGTATAGTATAATCTAAAAATGCTCTTAGATTTTCTTTAGAGTTATATAAGGATTTTAATTTATAAAAATAATGGTGCATAACTGATACACCCACATACTTTAATAATTATGCTTATGCAAATAATTTATATATCCAGTGATAATTAATTTATTTTATGATCTCTATTAATTAATTTGTGATATTAAGACATCAATATAGCAAGTTAATTAAAATTTAAGTAGTAAGTTAATATCAATTTTGAGTCTTGCTTATAATGTCATTTTAGTGAAGGACATTATTGTCCAATGTCTGAGAAGGAACTCAAGTGTTGATTCTTCCTGCTATTTCCTTTCTATTTTCGTTTTTGGATCTTGGAGCTCAAAAACACCAACCCAAGGTGGGGGATTTATAGTGTAAACCTTGATTGATTGCTATTCTGTTACATTTTCCTGTGCGTGTTCAGCCATATATGTATAAATCAACGCCACACCTCTTTTTGTGTTCGTGTGTCTAGAACAGATTTCAATAGGGGGTTCTATGTGTTGGCTATTGGAATTTGGAGCTCCAGTGGGGATATAAAAAAAATCATGCTCTGGAATTACTGATATATATATATATATATATATATATATATATATATATATATATATATATATATATATATATATATATATATATATATTCTTTATGATACTAGTCCAGTATATATTTAGTTTATATTTGTAACACGCCAAACTGGCATCACATGGTGATCCAAAAACAACATAAAACATGAAATAAAAGTTTGTTGGTAACTTTTGGAAAACAGATTTTCTTTACATAGATCTTATTTACTGTGAAAATCGTAATAAATTTTTTTCACAACGATAAATAACAAGTACTCAAGAGAACATCAACATGCATCATCAGTTAGCCATGTACATAAAGAAACCTTGGACAACATGTCCATTTCAAAAGATAAACTAATAGAAAAGTAAAATACTATCAATCCTAAAAACTAGGAAGCGACAGTCTGGAAACCATATCTCTAAAACTCATGGTCATCAGTAGCTGATAACATACTACCCAAAAATCGGTACCTCAAAACTAGAATCCTAAGCTGGTTCATCTCTAGTGAAACTCGTTGGATAGTCCCTCAAAGGAGGGTCCAACGTCAACACCAGAAGAGAGATCAGGGGAATCTACATTCCCGTTGACCATCCCTCCTTCCCCGGGCCCCGTAGCCGGAACATCCTCGTTCTCCTGAGGCTGATACTCAGAAGCCTCCTGAGGGTTCTCCTCAGGATCCTCCTCCCGATCTTCCTTCTGCCCCTCTGCTACTAAAACGAACAGAGGGGGAGGAGTCAAAGGCGGCTGCTGTTGCAAGGGCTGGGTAGTTGGGATCTGGTGCTATAGCGACTCCTGATCCACCAAATACTGCAGGATCATCCAGATCGGCGACATAGGGATTTGAATCATCTCCACGATATGCGTTCTCTCCTGAGGTCCCACCTCAAAGTTCCCACGCAGAGTGCAAATAGGTCTAGTGTAGGCTGCGCTACTGACTCCCGGGTGAATGACCCACGCAGCAGGGTCCTCACGCTGCTCAAAAGTGAGGGAGCGAACCTCCGAGTGAGCTAGGCTCTCGTTCTCCGATCCCATCTGTATACAAATAATAATATATGCCAGAAGAAAAATAGCATACCCAAGGATACAGCAAGGGTGAGAAATCAATATATGAACTCAAAATACGACAACTACATACATCAAGTACAAACAGCCATTTTATATATATATATATATATCAAACATCATTCTTAAACATGATAAATATATCATAGAATATCATAATGATAAAGATAAAACACAAGGGTCTCGTACCCAACAATCATCGTTATTTTCAAAACATATGCATGACACTTCCACATATATCATATAATATTTGATGCTTAATTTCCGGAAATCTCATCACCTTTCGAAGAGCGGATCAGGCTCGCAATACATTGGCCCTCGGGCAACAATGCCGAGCACCACTGTGCTATAAACAAGTACATGAATCCCATAACACTACGCGATTCTCACATAGGGGCGCAATCAGCGGTACTTAACAAATTGTAATCAGGTCATACTATATTGTCCAACTCAAGGCACAATACATTCCCAGAACACTTATGACACCATTGTCCATCAAGGTACAATGATACACAATGACTGAAGTCATCCCAGGTTTCCTTGCCATCAAGGTCCCCTCATTTTAGACGGCACGTCTGCCAGAAAACATATGCATGAGAAAACCTTTGTTTTCGTCAGTTTTTCTTTATCGTATCATTATTTCCTCGTTGAAGCACAAAGCTATCAACCACCACAAACTTTAGACTCTCAAGTCTTTTCAACATTTTTCCAAAAGGACATACAATCCAAAACCGAAAAAGGACACACAGTCCAATAATCCAAACCCAAAAACTATCAACCGATGCATCAGTCTTAGATTTTGGATTCTATAGCATACAAACTTCTACAAGTTTAGAGGACCACTTCACCAACACAGATCCTTGATCCACGTGTTCTGCAGAACACTAGAACCTCGACGTCTCGGTTTCTAGGTTCACATCCAAAATAACTTTTCTCTTTTTGAAATACCAAAAACAAAACCCACATCTCCGAAGCTTATACACAAGTCATCGGGATCGGTTTTTCCATAAAAACAAACTCTTGGTCGAAATCACTTTTCTTTTTGAAGTACTTTGGTAAACTATCAAGACTTTCAAATACGGCTCGTGAAAATCTTTTTTCTTTGATAAAACAGTTTGCTTCCAAAACCGGACCACTTGAAAACACTTTTGCTTGAAAAAGATTTGTTTTATCACTTTAAAAACGATTGATGATTTCTAAAGGCATTTTTTTTATTTTAAAAGCTTACTTTTCTTGAACTAAAATATTTTTCCCCTTTTCCCTTTTTTGTCTACTCATTTCTTAATGAAGTATATTTCATTTTTTTCTTATTCCCAGAAAGATATCAATCCACTTTGTTTTCAAAATCTTTTGAAAACTCTTAGCCTTTTATTTACTTACTTTACATCCCAAGCTTTTTAAAGCTTTTACCTTTACTCGATATTGAACCCTAACCGATGTTAGGTTCCTCACCATAATACCAATCATTATTTCACTCAACACATTATGCTAAGCATAAATAAACATAATCAAGCATACTTAAGCATAATTAAGCAAAAACAAGCATAATTAAACAATAAGTAAAACACTCCACAAATAATTACAATACACCACAACTACACATTTTCACCCATACAGACAGTACATAGCCATTGGAAATTGAATTCGTCAGGTTATCTCCCCTTACCTCTTGAAGTAATCCTCCGAAAGCAAGTCGTCCAACTGGTCCGCAAATCTTCTGATTATACGCCCGAACACTCAACACCAACTACATTCACACAATCAATTCAAACATCAATATTTAACCACATAAATTTCCCTATATCCCTTGATCTAGGGTTCGGCCTCTTGCTCCCAAAAATAGTTAGAGATGTCTAAAAATTCCTAACTCTTGGATGAATGATCCTTAGGTATACCTAACACTAAAACATTTCTCTTTACTCAAAACTTGAATAAAAAACTTATGATTCCTCACCCTATAGGTTTCAGCCATAGCTTGTAAAAATAGGGAGGAAATTTCTTTTATGTTCAAGCTTCTAGATACTCAATCTATACATCATAGAGGGTTCATAGAAATTGGTTTCATGATCATAGGATTTTTCTACAATTTTCTAGAGATTTATGAACTTTGGGGTTAGAACTTGAACATAGTTGAAAAACAAGATTTCAAGGGAAGAACATGAAGCTTAAGAGATCAAAGGAAGAGTTCATACCTCTTGGAGGATGAAAATGAGCAAGATCACCAACTTTTCTTCACAAAAAAGTGAAGTTATGAAGAAAAGGAAGGAATGGAGGCTTTTCATGAAGGGAGGCGTGTGAGAGAAGAGGGCAAGGGTGTCCAAAGAGTTTCACTTAAGGGGCAAAATGGTCTTTTCGTCATAGGGCAAAAAGTAATTAAGAAAAAAGTTAGGGACATTTTCGTCATTTCGTAGTGTGAACGCGTTTAGATATTTTCAAACGTCATCATGACACTGGTGAGTCATGGCACGCTTTCTTGAGTGACTTGACCTGATATGACTTCAAGTTTATCCGGTAGCGGGTCCCGGTAAATTCATATTCAGCTCTATTCTTCACCCGATTTAAGATTTTGCCCGTATAACTTATATTATTTAACTTTTTAGTGCGAAAAATCAATTTTATCAAAATTGTTGGAAATTCGATTCTAAATCTAATTGTTTCATTCATGAGTCAAAATAAGATCTTCTGGTCAGTAAAATCTTACCGTCAGTGAAAATACAGACCGGGCTCCGTTTGAATTTTCAATCCAAAATTTAACTGTAATTATCTGCGATAACGTAGAGTGTGACTATGATCTTAGTTTATTTAAACTCATTCTCTAGAACATCCGATAAAATATAAACTCATTTAATTCACTTACCGATCCTAGAAATCATGAAAAATCGGGATGTTATAATATTTTTATAAGAATTTCTATTTTATGCTTTGGATGCTCCAGGGGCTTCACGCAAAGCCATGCTTTCTTTGTGATTAGATATATATATTTTCATACACTTGTGTTCTTTATGTTTTTCCTTTTTACAACAAAATGGCATATGAAATTGCAATTTTGTGGTGTGTCGCGGGGCAATTTGCACATTGTCACGACCTGCATTTTTTTTGTTGCAGGAACCATGGTTTCAGCTACTCTCTTTGTACATTGGGCTCTTTTTATTTATATATTTATATTTATTAGAAAATGTATCCTTTGTATTTTAATAAATTGCAGAGTAAAAGAATTTGATGAATAAGGATTACATGCATGTAAAATGATGGGATGCTATGATGATAAATGTTGCTATGTTTACGAACTAATGTGGTATGATTAGAAGGAATGTTATAAGAAGGTAAAATATATGAGAATAAGGTTGAACTAGGAAATTAGTAGGTGTATTGGTCGGGTTAAGCTTATGTTATGAAATGTTATGAGGGTAAAGATTTCTTTGCATGCCCTTTGGCTAAAGTACTAATGTCTAATGTTTTTGTAATCATAATAATATAAACAAAGCAGAGATTATGCTCATCTTATTATAGAATATTTTCTAGTGTAGAATGTGCTTGTTAATTAATTAATAAATAAATATTGGTGCAAGAATATATATATATATATCACGATGCAAAGCAGGGGTTCTTTGCTATTGTTTTTCTTCTTTTGGCTTTAAAATAAGGTAAAGTGGACATTGGTTCTCTTATGCTCAAGCTTGGATTATGCTATAATACTTGGAATATTTGTTATTAGTTATTGGATTATTCTTCATTATTGATTGATGTTATGGTTGAAAATATTTTGGAATTTAAATGATTACTTGAGATGTTGACAAATACTCTTGAATATAGAATTGTTGATTTCATGTGTTTTGAAGAAGATATATTGATTCTCTTTATGATGAAACTATGGATATGAGGATATTATGGTAAGTATTAGTCTTGCCTATTTTGATAATATATGTTGTAGGATGTGAATCCATTTGTATGTTTATTTTGCGAATATCATGTGAAAATACTTGATGGAATGAATTGCCAAGGAAAGGTTATGAATCTTTGGGTAGGCCAACCGGGGAGCGGGAGGCTCTGGTATATAAATATCACCGTCGGGGACGAGGGGACCCCTTTAGATACATCGGGCGTTAGGGGGGATGTTGGTGCTTGTCGGAGGGGGCAGTATCACCGGGATACAAAATTAAAACTGTCGAGACAAGGGACCTTAGTGAGCAACCCCAAGTGGAACCCAAAGACTCAATATGAATATGTTTATGCTATGTTCCCCTTATGAGTGAGAACATGAGTTATGAAAATAAGATTTATGTGCAAACCATTCCACAAGTACTCTTTTAAAGGACAAGATGTCCACATGGTAATTTGTTTGCTTCTAGAAATATTTGCATATGAATAGATGGTTGTGATGTGTAGCTTTGAAATTATTATTTATTTGTTTGAGTTAGAATTTTGCATGATGGTTTGACTTTATTTTAGCACTTGATTGTGTATGACTGCATGTGTTTGAGGGAAACTCCCTCACCGTGTCAGTGGACTCACCCCACATTTAACATTTTAGCCACAGGTATCTGCGATGCCGTCGGAAGCCTTGGATGTCATGTGGACAGTTTGAAGGGTTTGAACCCATAGGTTATTTTAAGTTGTATCTTGTGTAAGCAGGACTTTGTAATTTATGTTATATTTTGGTTTGACTCTGATGATATTATTCAATCTTATGAAGTATTATTGAATGATATTTCTTTATACTTTGGATGAGACGAATTAATATGCTTGAGAGGCTAAGAAGGGGAAAGAAGAGATTTCCCCTTTCGGCCGGTCATGGCTACAAAATTCGGGTCATGACATAAACATATAATTCATATTAGAAACATCTTAGAAGGAAAACCTTCAAATTTAGAAAATCAGGATTTGACAGACCGAACACAGGATTCTTTTCCAAAAATGTATTTTGAAAGCATAACCCAAACCCTAAGACAATTTGCACGATGAAAAGGGTGAGAAAGAGTATTTCTACTCATTTCTTGAAAACCTCCAAAAAGCTCCAAGCGTTTGGTCACGAACGCGTATGTCAAGAAGCTCCTCAAGAATCTCCCCCTTTCTTCCTCCTTAAGGCTCCTTCTACTCTGGTATCGTCTTCTCCAAGCTCTTTAATCCTCAAAGGCAAGCAAAACTGTGTTTTAGGGCGCAAAGAGGGTTCCTAGCCACACTAGGGTGTTATAAGATGATATATATATATATATATATATATATATATATATATATATATATATATATATATATAGTGTTGCATACTTGCATGGTTTCCTGTTTTAAAAACCTATTTTTAACGCATACATCCTGATATAGAGCGCAGGCATGCTCTCGACCAGCATGGCCGTGCCAATCAGCATCAAAACTTACGTGATTTTTCACATAGGCGTGTTAACAATTAACATGGTGCGGCTTAGACCATGCTCTTCCAGCACGGGTGTGCCGAATATAAGCACGAACATGCCAAATAGCGTCAAAATTGTCCATTTTCCGACATGGGCGTGCTAACAATTAGCACATTGCAGCTTAGACCGTGCTCTTTCAGCATGGGTGTGCTCACGCGTCGGGAAGTGAATTTCCCTTAGGAAATCACTCTAACCCAATTTTAATTATTTTATCACTTTTAATTACTTCAAGGGTTAAAACATATACTTTAGACCTCTCAAAAACTCTATGATTTTTCTAATATTATAATTTCTAATTATTTTATTTTCTAGGATTTTACACTCCCCTCTCAACTAGATTTTCTCCATACACGAGTCAGAATTTGAACCTCAGATCATTTGCTTAAGCCTTAAGGTGTCCGAGTTCCTTACCATTCGAACCAAGCATATGTTGGTATTTGAATGTCCATTTTGACCATACATTATTTTGGGCACTCTATTTAAAAATACATCATATTAGTGTACACAACATCAAATTAGTATTTTAATATTACATTTTTATCATTAAATTCGTTTTTAAAATGAGTTCAAATTGACCATTGGATGAATAAAATTAAGACATTTAAATATATGTGAAAAAAGATCAGTGTGGCAGATTGGTCGATTTAGCTGCAGCCAGCAGCAATATTTTTCTGTAATAAATATTTACAATGAACAACCATTTTTGCGTACTATTCATGATTCTGGTCAATGTTCAGCTAAAAAAATCGAATCTCATTTTGTTCATGCACCATGCTCCTTCACTATCATTAATTTGTCATCTATGCTATCTCAAAATTATAGGATTTGGTCTCCTCAAAGTATACGCAATTGAATGCTTCCATGCATCAGTTAGCCACTTAGCCTTCTTTGCGTAGTGTATCATGCGCAATATACCACCTTTAGCTTGCTTTACTACCATTAATCACGAAATGGAGACTAAGTTGGATATCACTTGAGAAAAATATAATGCAATAAGGCAAGAAATATTGTATATCCATCATATGGATTAGCATTTAGCAAGCCAACCGATAACACTAGCAACATGTACTGCATTCTTTCTCATGAAGTGCTTGTTCTTTGTTGTCAAGTCCTTTTAATTTGCTATTTTCTGACAAACAATGCGGTTGAGATTTATATATAGAACTCGATATATATTTGCGCACTGTTTTTTGTATAACTAGAAATCTACTGTTTGTTTTGTTCGAGTACAAAAGGGCAAATATCAAGCATGGGAAAATAGTGTACAACTTAGATTTAAAAAAATACCACTACTAAAAAGTTGAAATCAATGACACACACAAGCTGTCGCTAAATTAATTAAGGGGGGAAAGGAATCCGTCTCTAAATTTTGCAGATTGTTTTTTTTACATATTTTACGTAAATATTAACTACACCTTGATAAATCAGATAACAAACTGATCTAAATTATCAATATCAGTTACACAACAAATAGATCTCAATATCAAATATCAATATCAACATCAATATCAAATGGCTTGTGGCAGGAAAAACAAAAAAAATACAAAATATATAACCAAAAAATAGGCTGTGCGTGGGACGGGTTGGGCTTGTCTCTCCCGATCGACCTTAAATGTTGGCTGAGCCAATTCTTTGAACCCGAATCTGATCATGTGCAGGTTTGATTAAGACTGTGCATAGATCAAATGAGACCAGATTGACCCAAAGTAGAGACATGTTCTAAGACATTGACATAAATTACTAACTTCTTCACCATTGCCCATAATGTTTTAGCCTATTTCTCTGCTACGGGCATTACCAAATGGCAAAGGGTCCACTATGAATTATTCTCATATTTGCCATGAAATTGCTTTATTTTATTTTAAGGTTATTAAGTGAGGTTGAATTATGTTTTAGTTTTCTAGAAATGTTTATGATAGATTTTTTATGGTTTAGTTTCTTGGGATATTTTTTGTTACATTAGACACCCTATTTTTTAGGGCTAAGCCCTAGGTTAAAGAATTGTATAGTTCATTTAATTAATTTTTGTGAGGTATTACTTATTTAAATATTTTTTTAAAATTATTTTAAAGATTCTAATGCTATGCTATGAATAATTAGTCGCGAATAATTATCTGTTTTAATGTAATATCGTCATATATACATAAGATGTAACACACACACTGAAATATATATATATATATATGTGATTTTTGTGAGATTGAGGATCTCTGATGAGTTTTAAAATAACAGCACTTATTATAAGTTGTAGGTCTAGGTTAATAACCACGGGACCATCATATGCAAAACACTTGTGGGGAAGCTTTTTTGGAAACCTTGGATGTTGAGTAGGGGTGTTTGCAGATCGGTTTGGATTGGTTTAGAGCCAAAAAGTCAGATCTAAAAATAAAAGTAAGTTACGATTCGATTTGAATTAAATTGTTTACTATATAAAATTTGAATCAATCCGATTAAAAGCAGTTTGGATTAAATGATTCTGATTTTACCGACACAATAACTAAAAAGTAAGTCTAAATAACATCAACAGATACAACATATAACATACTAAAAAATTAAAACATTACGAACTAACATGTATTAATTTTATGTTTGGAACATTAAAAATATTAAAAAATTGCATCACATCCAACTAATAAGTATTATTAGGAAAAACAAAAACCAACAAGTAAATAGGCAATACGGAGTTGTATACTAATAATAGAATAAATAAATATTAAATTTACATATGCAGTTTGGTTCAGTTTTAAAAAGAGAAACCAAAACAGATCTGAACCGATCAAATTTCACAAAAAAATCCAATAAAAATCGGTTATGTTCGGTCTTTGGTTTTTTTATTTATCAATTTTTGATTTTTTTGATTGGTTTGGATCTGAACACTCCTAATCTAGAGAGTGTTCGTTTGTGAATTGTGGGTTTGTGTCTAGTGGTTGTTTTAAGTACTAAACTATAAGTTCAGGACAATGTATACCTTGTTTTATGTTTTACTCTAATGGATTAAATTCATTATATTGATACGTTAATGAATATAATCTTTTATACTTTGGATAAAACAAATTTCCGTGTTTGATAGGAAGCAAATGGGGAAGGTCCACCTTTCCTTTTCGGCCGATCATAATTACTAAATTTGAGTCATGATAAAGGGGAAGCAGCGAAAGAGGTAAAAAGACCCCTTTGGTTCTCACCATTAAACTTCTGTGGAGTTTAGGGGCCATCACCTCAATGACACAACCTACCATGCACATGACTGTCTTCATCCAGAGAAGTAGAGAGAGAGAGATGGAAGAAAAAAGTCACACGGAGGAGAAAGACGAGGAAGAAGAGGAGGGAGATTTTCTCCAGCGAGATTCCAACCACTCTAACATTGACTAACATTTCAAAGGTAGAGGATGAAAATGAAACATTTCTTATTTAAAGAACCTAATTAAAATCTCTAAATAAGATAAATGACTAAACGAGTATTTTAGCCTAAAAAAATAGAGTTTTTAAAATAATAGATCGTAAAAAACATTTTAATAAATAACAGATTTGTTGTCTCTTACCTATGATTAAAGAATAAAAATAATAATTTTTTATTGAAAAATGGTGTTAAAGCAATATATTTAACATGAATAAAAGTTTATCTAAAGCCAATTTGTATGTAAAGTGAGTAACAGTGTATCTACTTTGGATTATTTAGTGGACTCATATTTTAATGCAGCTAAGTTAATTAATTAACGATGAATATATCTTTGCTTGTTCACTTTGAAGGCAAACTCACTTTAGATGATCATTTTCCATTTACTAGATTAAAAGTTAAATATTTAGTTTTTGAATCTCGTTAACTAATGTCCTAAGAAAACCAATTAAAGAATCTAAAAATAAATAAATTTCTATTGAAAACAAAATATATCATTTTTTTAATATATTAAATATATCATTTTTTAATGAAACTTATTTTTTTTAATTTCGTAACTAATACTCTCAATACAGTATATGAGTTTTTTATTCCTAGATACAACATTTGCCAAATTTGTAAACAAAATTTTATTTACTTTATTTCTTAATCATTAAGCGATGGTTTGGTATCGGGGACGGGTCTACAGCTAATAAAATGGGGGCAATTGCCCCATTAGAAGAATTTTTTTTAAATTAGAGTATTTAATAATTTTAATTTTGTCCTCACAAAAAAAATGAGGCTGCCTCCGCATATTAAGTTATTATCTAACTTTTGATAAGAGCAAAAATTATTTTTGTAATCTATCATATTTTATTTGATAAATTGTTTCTCATTTCTCACATATTGATATATGTTTCACTTTGAAATCGGATCACATTATATCTTATTTATTTAATATCATTTTTTTTTATTATTTATACATATTTATAATATTTTTTTTAATAAAAATATATATAAATTATTTTTTGATCGCACTGATCAAAATTTCTAGATCCGTCTTTATTTGATATGATGGAACGATGAAGAAAAGACGGAGCATGGAAAGAAAACATGCAAACTAAAGCTTTTCTTTCATTTGGAACTAACTAGAGACACGAGGGGAACGAAAAGTTACATGTAGGATCCGCAAAAATTTGTTTCCAACCACTGGTGGCAAGAAATTAAAGCCACTAAAGGACAAAAATCTTATATTTTTATCACATCTTATTTTTCTTTAGTGATTTTTGTATCATTTTAAATGTATATTTTTTTCTTTGCTTTCATTTTTCATTCAACCAACTAAAAGGAGAGAAATTTTTTAATTTTTTTCTTTTATTTCTCTCCAACTAAACAATTATATTATTTTTTATTATTTTTCTCTCTTTTTGTTTTCTTTCCTCCTACTTTCTTTCAACTCACTCTCTTTCCTACAGCCAAATTGAGGGTAAAAATAACAATGCAGGCAGACAACAAAAAAAAAAAAAGATAACAAAGCAGGCAACATTATTTCCAAGAGACCTTCGAATCCTGACCTCTCAGTGTGCCAAGCAACCAACAAAAGAGGATGGAATGGGAGGTAGAATCCCATTTGAGCTCGAATATATTTTCATCAGCACATGTTTAATGAGGAAATCAACATCCAAAAAAAGAAGAATAATGCTAACAAGGATAAACAATATAGCATCTATTAGTGTGTGTTTGTCTATCCGTTTCTAAAAGACATTTCCCCAATGAACAAAAATATTGCTTACACGTTTGATGTAATATATATTACATTAATGCCATTGGTAACAGCAAACGTTGAAATAAACATAGCTTTAATTGTTCTTGTAAAAATTAGTGTACCTAATTTAATTATATTAAACTAATCAATAAAAATACGTTTTTGAATCAATATAAAAATACGTTATTAATTCTCATTAAATAAATATCATAAGTGAACAAATAATATGTAAATACTTTTGGTTGTAAAGTATAATATATAAATACTTAATTTTAATATTATATTTTATTAACTTAAATCTAAAATTCTAAATTAAATAGTATAAACACAAAATAAGTTGATGGGTTCTTACGTTTTTTCTCACTTTGATTCTATATGTTTTGTTTTTATAATTTTAGTCTTATACGTTATGTTTCGTCTTTAATATTCATCCAAAACTTGACACCGTAAAAAAAGAATTGATGAAAATGATGAATATGAAATACTGAACATAACATATAGGACATTATGTTTTATTTTTTATGTAAGTTCTAAAACTGACGTTGTCAAAAAGGTATTGACGGAAAAGAAATGCAAGCAACATACCCTATAACACATGTGAGACTCACATGAATTTAGTGGGACTCACATGAATTAGTGAGACTTATATGAATTTTAACCAATAAAAGGATATGTATTGAAAAGAGAATATTAAAAAAAAATGTGTTGCTAATCGTGTTATCAATGGAAATAATTAACAGTAAAGATAAATTAAAATGAAAAAAAAAACATATAAAATCAAAGTGAAAATAAAAAAAAAAACCTGCGGTACCGATCAAACTACGGATACCCGTTTCATCAAAAAAAATTCCCTAGAACCGAACTGTACCCAGAATATTCTTTATACGCTGCATCCAGTGGAGGATGGTGCATTTCAAGTCATATGTGGTGGCCATTCAATTATCCCCTCGAATATTCCTATGTATTCCCGCCTAAACCTGCCACACCTTTTTTCACTCGCGGCTCCTTAACCGTGTGTTTGGTTGTAATGAGAGGGGGGATGGAAAGATATTTTAAGTAATTATTATGTTTTGATGAGAAGGAAAGGGATTTTAATGAAAAGAAGAAAAAATAATATTATTTGTGTTTGATTTATAAGAGGAGAGGAAGAATTTTAAAATTAATTTACTTTTATACCCTTATAATTTTAGATTTTAAAATATATAAATAGTGTTATTTTAGTTATTCCGTTCAAAATATTTTAAAATCCTTCATCCCTTTCAAATCCCTCAATTTTGGAGAGGAGCCAAAATTGAGTGAAGAAAAATTTTGTTCCCTTCATTCTCTTTCCCTCCTAAAAAATAAATCAAAGAACAAATATTTAAAAAAATATTTTTTTTCTCTAATATTTGCCTCCAATCAAATACTATGTAAAACAACCTAAAGTTGAGCAGATCTAACGGTTGAGATTGAACTTGCATTGCTATAAGGAATTATAATTCTGATTTATCAGAAGTTTTTCTAGAGGAAAAAAAAAACAGTGAACTTTATGGCTGGAGGAATGTTATTTGTATATTTAAAATAAGATATTTATAATAAATATTTTATTTTGAGTATAATTTTTTTTAATTTTAATTATAAATTTAAAATATATTCAAGTTATACTAATTCAAAATGAAATATCTATTATACATATCCTATTTTGAATGTAAAAATAACATTTCCCAATTTTCATCCCATCCTTCTCAACTTATCACTTTCCTGGAACTATCCATATATGCAATGTAATATTCCTTTCGAATCAAAGATTCTTTTTTTCCTTCAGAGGAACTTTTTTTTTGGTTTTGGCTTCATCCACCTTCGCTATAAATACCCATC
The DNA here is from genome assembly GCA_039655645.1 of Ammopiptanthus mongolicus. Classification (NCBI taxonomy): domain Eukaryota; kingdom Viridiplantae; phylum Streptophyta; class Magnoliopsida; order Fabales; family Fabaceae; genus Ammopiptanthus; species Ammopiptanthus mongolicus. The sequence continues at coordinate 63,916,143 of CM077351.1, read as the reverse complement.
TTCTGTGTGGGTAACAAATCCAAGGCAAGAAGTGATTTTGAGAGTAATAGGAGACATCCAAATTCTTGTGAAGGAGGTTTCTTCTTCTGGGTCATTGAGATTTTGAGATTTGTCACCCCATTTCCTTTTGTACCAAGAGAATGTCTGGAATAGTAGTGGTTTTTGATTTTGACAAGACCATTGTTGATTGCGACAGTGATAACTGGGTCATCGACGAGTTGGGTTTCACCGATTTGTTCAATAAGCTCCTTCCCACCATGCCTTGGAACTCTCTCATGGTAACTTTCTTATTTTAATTTCTTTATTTTGGTGTCATCTTGTTCTCTGTTTTTTCAAAAATAATGTTTTTTTTTTTTTTTTGTTTTTTCAATTTCGCAATATGCATTGTGTCCAGGATGGAAATAACTGAGTCTTTTATTTTTGGGCCATGGTTTTATAGGATAGGATGATGATGGAGCTTCATTCACAAGGTATAACCATTGAGGACATTGTGGAGGTTCTGCATAGAATTCCTATACACCCCAGAATAATACCTGCCATTAAAGCAGCTCATTCTTTAGGGTATGTCTCTCTTTCCTCGTCTTTCAATTTTCTAATACACATATTTATTTATTAATTTTTAAAGTAATTAATTAATTTGAGGATTAAATTTTGGTGGCATTTATTATTTTCAGGTGTGATTTGAGGATTGTAAGCGATGCAAACATGTTCTTCATTGAGGCAATTTTGAAGCACTTAGGAATAAGGGAATACTTCTCAGAGATTAACACTAATCCAGGTTATGTTAATGAAGAAGGAAGGCTAAGGATTTTGCCTTGCCATGACTTTAACAAAGCTCCCCATGGCTGCACTTTGTGCCCTCCAAACATGTGCAAGGTATATATCTCCTTTCATCCACCCCCCTAATTTTCTTTGTTAAAAAGAAATTTTTCTTAAAAAATTGAAAAATGAAAACATGCTTTTGACTTGTCAAAATCAGAGAAAAATTTTGCTTTAGTTAGTACTCATATGAAATTTTTTGTTTATTAATTTTTTTTTCTAGATATTGCTTTCAAGTTGATCTTAACTTTCTCTGGCTTCTGGAAAATTATAATATTATAATTTTTTATTTATAACAATAGGTGCTTACGTGACTCAATATGGTCCATGAGTCATGACTTTGATCCTATAACAATTGGAAGCTGTCTCCTTTTTTAAAAAGGAATGCCTGCTTAACCAACCAACCAACCAAACACTGTCATGTTTTTTTTTTTTGGTATATCAAATACTGTCATGTTTACGTAGCTCACTGGATTTGATGGAAATTGAAAATAAAGAATAATTTTGACCTAGCGGCCCACCATTAAGTTTAAATAAAAAATGGACTGAAGTTATCTACCAATAAAAAATAGGTTAAGTTTATAAACTGATTAAGTTCCCTCTTTCTGGGATTTGGTGGTTAATTATAAAGATAATTTTTTACATGACAGGGCATAATCATAGATAGAATTCAAGATTCAATATCCAATGATGGCAAAAGGATCATCTATCTTGGTGATGGTAGTGGTGACTACTGCCCAAGTTTGAGGCTTAAAGAGAAAGACTTTATGATGCCAAGGAAGAACTTTCCAGTGTGGGACTTGATATGTAAAGACCCTTTGCTTCTTAAGGCTGAAATCCATGGTTGGAGTGATGGTGAAGAGTTGGAGCAAGTTTTATTGCAGTTAATCAACAAAATTTCTATGGACAAAAACTTTCAGTTCATTTCACCTGATTGCAAGCTACAGACTCTATCTGCCCCTGCTCATGATGCTTTGCCTAAAGTTCTCTCAGTTCGTCCATAACTTCTTAGTTTAGTATCTTTGCAAATGTATAATAACTCGTAGGATTTTTTCTATTTTTGCTGATTTTCCTTAATCAACCTTTCGTAAAGTTGATGGTGTTGGAATTGGTCCAAGATGGACAGCTATAATTTCTATCATATACTAATATTAGTTTTCTCTAGAACCTACAGATTGGTCATTTTAGCTGCCCAGTACTATTTGAATGTCCATTTTGATCATACATTATTTTGGGTACTCTATTTATAAATACATCAAACTAGTGTACACAACCTCAAATTAGTATTTTAATGTTACATTATTATCATTAAATCAGTTCTTAAAATGAGATCAAATTAGTCATTGAATGATAAAACTGATGACATTTAATGGACTAAATTTGAAATCGTGAATAAATGGAAGAGATATGTGAAAAACAGTAAGTGTATCAGATTGCTAGATTTAGTTGCATCCAGCAGGCATAATTTTTTGTGATAAATATTTACACAAAAATAAACATAGGTGTGGGATGTATGAATAAAAAGAAAATATGAAGTGGCTAAATACTCATGTAATATACACGACACGAGCAACTTAGGCCCATATTTTAGTTGGGCAAAATAAGTAACTCCAAAACACAGTCCACAAAATCTAAGGTTTCTATATATATGATAGGCTCTCGAGATGAACAGCCTCACTATTTGGAAGGGATCTGTACAGAACTACTTTTAAGATGCCAGAAAGGGAATGGAGCAAAGGCAAAGGCAAAAAAATAAGGAAATAAAACAAAGTATACCAAATAGAGTTTCATGTTAGGACTAGTTTTCAGCCAGGTTCCCCAAAAGAACCTAGTTTTCACTAGCTTCTCAAGAAACAGGACTGAGTCGAGTGACTATGAATCAGTGAACTAAAATATTGCTTTCTATAACTCACATGTGACAGCTATATATCCTCTTACCAAACACAGAACCATGGAAACCGGAAGATAAGTTATGTGTTTGTTTTGTTTTCTGTTTTCATAAATTATTGTAAAAATGTCATTTTGTTTTTATTTTCTTTCTTGTTTTTAAAAATAGGTTGTGTTACTGTTCTCTGTATAAGTCTTTGAGAACAGAAAACAAAATGAAAACAAAATGATATTTTTACAATTATTAATAAAAACAAAAAACAAACTACACGCATTCTTAGCAACTTCCACTCTTATCTGATGATGTCAAATCTTGTTAATCCCAAACAGAAGTTTAACGTTCGGTAGATTCTATAGTCCTCCAACGGGGTTGAGGACTGATCTCCATAATTTTTATTGCATCCGGTTAAATGTTTTAAAATTAAATAAATGATTATATTTTAGAGTTTAATTGTTATGTCACTGTCAATGTAAAGTTTTTTACATTGATAACCAATCAGAAATCATGGTGTATGTGATTTTTAAGATAGTTAGAATAAGAATAAAACACTTTAGTTTATGTGACCATTTCTAATTGGTAGTCTGTGAGAAAAATCTTTACACTGACAGTGTATACAAATTAAATCCTATATTTTATAGGTAAAAAATGTGATCATAATATTTGTTAATATCATGCTTATTAAGACACAATTAAATGAATTAATTTTTTAGAACATAATAAAGGATTTGGGGGGGGGGGGGGTTAGTGGGAACATATCGGAGTCGACGTGAAATTTGTTTTTCAGCAAAGAAAAAATGGGAAACATGGAATTGCATTGAACATCAAGTCACCAACCAACCTAAGTGGAAATTTGGATGATGATACTAAAGTGTCTATTGTCGTTTGGTAGCGGCAATGCGCGAGGTCTAGAAATCAGAATCCATTGAAGGATCAAAGAGAGAACTTGATAAAAATGGTTTATATAAACAAAATCCAACACCTTCAACAAATTCAATAAACACTCAAAAATTTGATTTATTTTTGCCGGTTTTCCTTTAGTGGTACAACCCTCTCTCATTTTCCTTGCCCCGGTGGTTGCTAGTTCAATCAAAAGAACATAGATGTGGGAGGGACAGGAAGGTGTTTAGGTGTAATGGTAGTAGTGGCATGGTTTGTGTTTTCTGGAAATGATTAATCCAAGCAGTGGTTTGTGTTTTTTCGGAAATGATCAATCGAAGCAGAGAAAGATGTGAGGATTCAATTACATTTAGGATTTAAGGTTTTAATTTTTGTTAATTACATTATCAAGTTAGCTAGTTTCCTACAAACCATTTCCCTCATTCATTATTTTATATTAAATCAATGGCTCTTAATCATTCGGAGGTTTAGTTCTCTAAAAAACTTTGGAGGACTTCAATACTTTGCCAAAGAGATGAGATACATGAGAGTATGCAAACTAGGGGTGTTTAAGACTGTTCCCATCCTACTAACTTGTCCTATCCCGAACCTAATTTTAACAAGTTTGGGGTTTAGAAATTTGACCCGACATGTTTTTGGGGACTAATTCAGGTTATACTTTTGAGTCATCCCAACCCGGTGTTGTATCTCATATTCTTTTAAATTTTTTTTTTCATAATTAGGTATAAGTCATAAGATTTTTTGACTTAATCAATAATCTTTTGCATTACATGATAATATATTTATATTGATTTTTTTCTAAATATATATTATAAAAGATACCTTAGTTTTAGTTTCCCACTTCTTCAATTCTATGATATAACTATTTATAATATTGAAATATTGAAATTTATACGTTATGTCAACAAATCAGGTTGACTTGGTCCTGTCCCATACATTATCGGGTCTTGGTCGAGTCAGGTTTGGGTCCAAGTAAATAATTCTATCAAAATATCGGGTCAGGTTGGGAGCCAACTCGTTCGAGGAACTCCCCTATTATTTATGATTCTAGTCAATGCTTAACAAAAAAAAATCTCTAATCTCATTTTGTTCATGCACCATGCTCCTCCATTATCATCAATTTGTCATCTTCTTTGCTTTTTCAGAAAATTATTGAATTTTGTTTCCTCAAAGTATACGCAATTGAATAAGAAAAAGCATAATATGCTTCCATATACCAGTTAGCCTTCTTTGCATAGTGTATCATGCGCAATAAACCACCTTTAGCTTGCTTTACTACCATTAGTCACGAAATGGAGACTACGTTGGATCTCACTTGAGGAAAATATAATGCAACAAAGCAAGACAATAATGTATATCCATCATATGGATTAGCAAGCTAACCAATAACACTAGCAACATGTGTTGCATTATTTCTCAGGATATGCTTGTTTTTAATTTGTTGTCAAGTCCTTTACTTTGCTCTTCATTTTGTGACAAACAATGCAGTGAGGAACTACATGTTCCGTGGGAGGGGCCTTGTTGAAATAAAATAATTTTAAATTATTATATTTTAATTCTAAAATTATTAATAGGCTTGAAAACTATTTTTGATTTATGTTATTGGTCGGTAAGAATTAGAAAAGCAAAAACTTTTCCCTTGTGTATAGAGTGGTAACTTTTATTTTGACACTTCATGTTTCTATATCTACTACAAAACGATCTTTTTCAGTTATGAATATAGTCAAAACTATATTTCGCAACAAGATGAAATATGAATTTTTTTGCAGTAAAGTTCAATGTAATTCGATTATAGATGAACTTGTGACATGCAGGAAACTAATTTTGTGTTAAGATAGATTATTAATATAATTAACGTATTGGAACATATAATTATGAATTGTATATGAAATTTGATGCATATATATTTGTTAGATGAATTTTAGTTTTTATAGTTGGCCCCCTTATTGTTCAAGTCTAGCTCCGTCCCTGAATGCAATTGATCGGTTGCGAAAAATCTTTTGTTTGTTTTGTTTGAGTATAAAAAGAGCTAATATCAAGCATCGGGAAATAGTGTAAAAATAAGGGCCTGTTTGGTTTGACCATTTCCTGTTTTCATTTTCAATGAAAATAGAAAATGAGCTTGAAAATGCGTTTGGTTGAGTTTAGTGAAAATGTTTTCACCGAAAACATTTCCTGAATTGGACCCAAATCTGAAAATAAAAAAAAGTTGTTTTCAGTGTTTTTATTCCCAAATTTTTGAAAATAGGAAATGAAAACAGAAAACAGGAAGTCAAAACAAACACGTTTTCAATTTTTTCAAAATTTGAAAATGAAAACAATTTTCAGAAAATAGAAACAGGAAATGAAAATACAAACCAAACAGGCCCTTAGTTTTAAAGAAAAAAAAAACCGCTAAAAGCATTCCCCTTATTGAAAGAAGTCATTCCATACAAGAAATGTGCAACACGTTTTTCTTTTTGAAAACTTTACACTTCCCAGCAGTTGTGTTGTGTGAAACACAGGTAGTGAGCGTGCTATAATTTCAAAAAATCTGCTATGTGGAGTTTGGACGTTGAATGTATTAGCATCTAACTAAACGTATGTCTTTCAACTGATCTTGTAACGCACTTCGTTATATTAGTAACCAAGATAAATCTATTTAAGTAAAACATAATGAAATAAATTTTTTCATAATATAATACTTAATGTAATATTAATAATTCCCAAAAATTAGTCTTTGCATCTATAAATCCTCAAAACTGAAATAACAGGAATAAATCGAAAACTCTTAAAACAATGCGCCTACTAAAATCTAAACGTGTAAAATGGAATAAACTAAGGTCTTAGCCACAAAACGGCTCCCGTACATCATGATACTAACCAAACCTATAAAGAATACTAAGAATAAATCTCTAGTCTTCAAGCCTCTTCGATCTTAGGAATATCGTCATCATGTTCTGAAAATAACACTACTAATGAGATGAGAATCCCAATGAATAAAAACAGTTATAAAATAGTTTTGCAAAAGTGTTATTCTCAGTCGGCGCAGTAACCGGGAATATACATATTCCATTACAACATATCACAATATCAAACAATTAACATTGAATTCATGTACTCAAATGCCAGTCATAAGCACACAAAAATGGCGTCTCATTGTCCACCCCTATTCATAAGGCGTGTTTCGACCTCACCTACAATGATGAAGTTTCTCTTGCAATACCTCTGCAATGGTGGTATTTTTCGACATCCCTGTTGTGGTGATGTTTCTCATTTTGATACCCCTACCATGGGATATTTCTCAATCACAATACCCCTACAATGGTAGTATTGTCAACATCCCTACAATGATGATGTTTTTCACAAGGTCAATACCCTTACAATGATGGTACTTCCTCAACCCTTAATACCCCTGCTGTTGTAGTATTAAACACATGCCAAGCAAATCAACAAGGTCATTCTATGTATGGCAAACAATACATGGCATATCAATCTCATTTATTAACACATAACATATATATCAAATAGGAGCATGTCAATCCAACCATCAGATAATTCATGGATTCACATAGAATAAACAATCATTCATGGCATTCATATCATAGAAATCTCTAATGAAACATTAACTTCGTTTTTGTGCAAAACCCCCAATTTCAGAAATAGGATTTGACCAAATATGCATTCTTTCATTGAAATTTCCCCCTAAATCATTAGATAAAACAAACCCTTTTTTTCCCAAAATCGCTTGCACCATGAAAGGGTGAGAAAATGTCGTGTTTACTCACCTCTTGAAGACCCCCAAGAATATCCAAGCGTCTCCCACGAATACGCCAAGAAAATTCTCCAAGATCTCCTACTTTTCTTCCCTCTTAAGCTCCTTCTTCACCAACTTCACCCTCTCCAAGACCTTGAGTCCACAAAGATAGCAAGAGAGAATTTTTAGAGTGTTATTAGGGTTTGTAGGCTCACCAAGTATATCAGGATTGGTTTATATAGAGTCACCCAAGTTTCCTTCTTTAAAAAAAAAAATCGTTCTCTCGCGTTCTGACACCGAGCACGGGCGTGCTCGTATCCAGCACGACTGTGATCCTTGTTAAGAGTAAGGTCGTGCTTAAATGAGCAAGGGCGTTCTCCTCAGCGACAAAAATCGCATTCTTTTTTGACACAGTTGTGCTCCCCCTGAGCACGGTCGTGCTCCTCAGCGTCAAAATTGTCTGTTTTCCGACACGGGCGTGTTTGCATTGAGCACGGTGTGGCTCAGACTGTGCTCTTCCTGTGCGGGCGTGCCGAACATGAGCACGGTCGTGCTTATGCTACTGTGACTGATTTTTTTTTTAACTTAAAGCTTCTCATTTTTTATTCTTCTTGTCATTATACTACCCTTAAGGCTCGAAATCATTAATTCTAAGCCCCCAAAACTTTACTAACTTTGTTTACTAAAAATTACGTTTTTTATACCTTTATTTAATTTTTGGGATGTTACAGATCTCTAATTACAAAAGCAATTTTCGATGGTAGCAAAGTAGAACAAGTATTGTTATATCTTTAGAAGAATCATGGCACTTAAATAATTTTGATGGTTGTGATATCCCTGTTTTTTTTTTTAGCAAGTAGTAGATAGGTCCATTGAATTTTGCATTCCGAAGCTATAAAACATGCTATGTGAATAGTATGTATAATTTGTAAAGGTTTATATATATTTTTTATCCTTCAATTTTTTATTTTTGTCTCTATTTAATTTTGATTTTATTTTGGTTAAAGTTTTTTAAAATTGCTGGTTTTAGTCTCTGTAACTAATGATCTTCCGTTGAGTGCTTATATGAGAAAGTGAGTTATGACATTAGTGAATAAAATCTTCATTTACCACCTAAATACATAATAGAAGCTCACTAACGATAAAAACTAAAACTAACAATTCTTTAAGAACTTAGACCAAAACTAAAAAAATTTAACAGTATAAAAAATAAAAGGTGATATATTTTCAATGGCAAACAATGTATTTAAGTCATTTGCAAATCTTAGGCATTTACCAAAATTTGAAGCTTGGAAGGCATGCATGAAATGGTTAAGTCACCCCTCGTCTTGAAACTATGCTTTAACAAAATGGACTTCGGCCATTAATGCAAGACCAATGAATGGCTTATGTGCACTACAAGAAGAGTGACCATTACCGGCGGCCAAATACAGTTGAAAAAGGTCAAAAGCTGTTGTAATGGTAATTTTCTGACGGGCATCGATTGAATGGCCAATTAATGGTCGAAAAATCCCTCATTGAAAATAGTTTCCGATGGACCTGGTAAGATACCGTCGAAAACTACCGATGGTTTAAATAATCGAAGATGTGTTCCAGATACCGACAACATTGTTTGTCGGTAACGCGTATCAATTACTGACAGCTAAACTCATCGGTAAAATGTTCACATTATCGACGGTAGTGTCTATTGGTAACTGAAACGCACTACCGATGTCGTTTTCGATGGAAGGCCGTAGGTAACCTTTACATTTTTGACAAAATAGGTTGATTGGTCCTATACGTTTATTTAATTTTTCACATCGGTCCTATACGTTTTTTTTTTCAAATTGGTCCCACAGGTTATGTTTCGTTTTCACGTTAGTCCTTTCCGTCAATTTTGACCTTACAGCGTCAAATCAAGAGCCACATGTCGCACTAATATCATGCCACGTCAACTCAAAACTAACGGCGTTAGGTCGAAATTGACGGAAAGGACTAACGTGAAAACGGAATATAACATATAGGACCAATTTGAAAAAAAAACTTATGGGACCGATGTGAAAATTTAAATAAACTTATGAGACCAATCAACCTATTTTGCCTACATTTTTTTTAAACAATTTTTTTCAGCTGATTTTTCTATTAAAAAATTATAATTATATATTTTATATTAATTATTAAATTTTAATTATTTACCAATATTAATTTAAATATTAGAAGAAATATTAGACAATGGGGTTATGTTAGAGATCTCAAAGTTAGCAGTTCTGCGAGCTAACATGCAGATGAAATCCACCCTTATAGAAGAAATTAAGACATCCCAAGCTTCAGATCCCTATATTAGTTCAAAAAGGGCGTTAAATGGAGCATAGAAAAGATGGAGATTTTCATATTTACTGAGAAGGGGTCCTGAGATACAAAGATCAAGTTGTAACTGATTAATTTTTTTGTATTGGTCTACTGTACCATAATTTGTACCCAAATAATAAGAACAACAATAACGTACCATAAGATTGGACCATGACCATGTCACTGTCTATTACTGTTGGAACCCTGTGAGCCACATTTATCACTGTGCATTCTGCAAATTCTTATCTGATAACTCGTTGTAAAATGGCATCAGTGGCAGAATCAATGGAAGCAGTAGCTTCATCCAGAACAAGAATTCTGTTCCTCTTGAGTAGTACTCTTCCTAGACAAAAGAGTTGGCGCTGCCCTACACTCCAGTTTTCACCTTCATCGCTCACTGTTAATTGATCAGAATTAGGCTGTTTCAGCCACTTGTGTAAAATTTTAACTTGAATAATAAGCAGTCATTATTGCACTATTAAAACCATGACTTGAAGCCTTTCTCATTTGTTATAGGCAATCAGCAGAAGTAAAACTTGTCAAGTCTTTTATGATATGGATCAACATTACATTTTTACTAATAATTTGATAGAAACAGTGAGACTGACTGTTTCATGTTTGGCTAGCCCATACTTACCGGTATGCGGTACGGGTACACGGTAGGGACGGATCTAGAAATTCATCAAACAGAGGACCGAACAAAATGTAATAATAAATATTAAATAAATATTAAATTATAATAGTTAAATACATCATACAATTTATCTAAGTCGTGAACGACGTTCTTTTATATCATAAAATTCATCAATAATAGAATCTGTATCAAACTTTTCAGCAATCCTTCTCTCAATGTAAGTAATCAAACAATCAGCTAGAAATTCATCTTTCATCTTGTTTCTGAGCCTATTTTTCACAATCTTCATAGCTGAAAATAATCTCTCAGTTGTAGCAGTTGAAACGAGAAGAGTCAATACCAAACGAATTAAACGATCAATCAAATGATAAGTGAAGTATTTTCAAGTTTTCACCAATTCTTGACATAGCTCAAAAATTGATGATAGATTTCCCAATTTAGAATGAAGGAAAAAGAACATCAACTTCATAATGTCAGCTTCTGTTCTAATATGCAACTTCTCTTGGTCGGTAAAATCATCGAGATAAAACTTTTTTGCCACTTCATAAATTTTCTCCACATTGAATGATTTGTAAATTTTCTCTTCATTTCCCACATAGGCAACATGTTGAAGTTGAACTGACGCAAAGTTCCATGATATGTGTAGGAGATTTCTTCAACAGGTAATAGGTTTTCAAATTTCAATCTTTATCATTATTTTAATATTTTTTAAAAGAACGTGGGCCAAGCCCATTCAAAGATAGTTATCCTATTAGGCTATTATTACCTATTGAAGACCCGTGTTATAGGATTGATCCTATATTCCTACTATTTGTTGATATCTATTCCTCCAGCAGGTTCAAAAAGGATGCTATATATAAAAGTTTTGAAATGGGAGGGAGGCCTGGTACATGATACACGAGTCATTTGTTACGCGATACATAGGATTAATGAGAGAATCCGATAACTGTGGGCTAGCCGCCTACCTAGTGATATAATGTTTGGTTGTTGTTAATATCGTTTTCATATTGTAAGCTTCAAATAGATTTAACTCATCAGAAGAGTTCCAAGAGACTTGGTAGACTACTGATTGTTGCCTTAAGCTGACATTTCTCTAAAGCGTGCACAAATGGAACCCCCCCCCCCAAAAAACCTTTGCTTAGTGAATGAGAAAGCAAAACCTAAGCTTGATGGAAAACAAATTGAGAAAAACAGTGTAACTTATTGCATAGGTTTTTCAATTTTAGAGCCAGTTCATTTACCTTCCATATTTCATCATCGGAGTACAGACCTAGAGGGTCCAAGTTGATTCGAATGCTACCCTTGAAAAGAGTTGGTTCTTGAGGAATGATGCTTAGCTTCATTCTCAAATCTTTCAGCCCCACTGAGCATATGTTAATTCCATCTATAAGACTATAACCTCTTGCAGGCTCAACCAAACGAAACAAAGCACTTATAAGGGTAGTTTTTCCACTTCCAGTTCTTCCTACAATTCCCACTCTACTCCCCTCTTTAAACGTACAAGTGATGCCCTTAAGTACTAATGGACCATTTGGAGGGTATCTAATCTGAAATCAATATTGAGAATATCAGACTTGAATTCATTTTTCATGAATAAGGGATAAAGGTGGAAATGAAAGGAAAAAACAAGTATGTATTTGTTAGTTTGTTACCTCCAAGGATTGGAAATCTATCCGACCCTTGGAAGGCCAAGAAGGTGGTGGCCATTTGTCCTCCAGAATAACACCTGGCTCTGCTGGTATGTGAATAAATTGCTTGATTCGTTCAACAAAGATCATGTAGTTTGATAGTTGCAAAAACATCGGGTCAGAAAAACTAGGGTTGCTGTCAATGAAAAAGCATAAGACAGAGAAAGCCCCACAAGGCCTGCAACCAGATAAACTTGAAATGTCATAGAAATTATTAGCATGGAAACACTCAACAACATGAACATAACACGAGCATGTAATATATGTTTATTATGTATGTAACAATACCGGGGGCCACATATCCCTTTGGAAGTAAAACAAGGATCAAAGCTGCAGTGAAGAGTGTCAAATTCTGAAGTAGTTCAATCCTTAAAATTAACCATTCGGTGGCAGCATTAAAATGAAAGAACATTGTGGCATCTGTGTCAACAAGCTTTAGGTAATCTTCGAAAAATCTGTCCACCATGTTGGAAGCTCTTATGGTAACCACACCAAGTGAAGTCTCAGCTGCAAAATTCATAAGAGGAGCTTTTGTGGTTCCATTGATCCTTATAAGTTCCCTTGCAGAGGCTTGATAATAGCTCTTATATAAAAAAAATTATAAAAAATAGGTGAAAAAATTTGTTGGCTACATTTGAACGGTGATAGGAAAAAATTGGACAAACCTGAATATATTTTGAAGCCACCATAGAAAGAACCGCAACAATGAGCACTTGCCATGTGACCAATACCATTATCCCAATCATTGTCAGAAGTTCAATTACTTCAGCAGCTACAAAGATGATTGCAAAAGACATATCAAAATCCAAAATACTCAAATCTGATGAAAACTGCAAGAGAGAGACATGTTGATATTAATTATTGGTATAACATGGGATAATATAATAGCCTATAGACTAAGCAGTAGTAATCCAATCTAGTAAGGGATAAAGGACTCTTACTCAGGTCAAAATCCGCCCTACAGGGGTTGAGTCAAAGAACAACATAGGAGCATTGAAGATGGCATCAGTCAAGGCAGAAAAGAAAGCTTTAGAAGCTTTTAAACCAAGATGTACACCAAAGAAAGACCTTATATATACAAAGACAACGCTTAAAAAAGAAATCACAGCATAAACTCCAATTAAGATGTTACTAGTTACTTTTGGGATTTCTATGGCTAGAGCCAGCCAAAAAGTTGATGCAGCCTGCAAACCAACAAAAGCCATATGTGCTAATATGCTCAAACATAGAAGCAATGATCCCTTGGGGAATAAAATATAATCACAGAATGGCTTCCACCCAACATCACCAATCTCCTTTTCTTCTTCTTGTGTAAGTTGAACTTTGGTAGAAATGTCCCCTTCACTTCCACCTTTAGAGAGATTAAAACCATGAGAATCCTCAGACTGAACTGCAACTACATTTTCGAATCCTCTTTCGTTCTCATTCTTTTTCTCCAACCCTGTGATTGCATCTCTATGAGCACTCAAATGTTGTTCGAAAGCTGTTCCACCTGTCAATAGATCTTCATAACTACCTGATTGAGTGATTTTTCCTCCCTCCATTACCTAGAATTGCACATAATTTGCTTATGAGTTAAAAATCAAACAAAAATATAGATTAAAGAATGAGACACAATACCAGGATTTTATCAACTTCTGAGAGAAATTCTACTTGATGAGTCACTATAATAACTGTTTTCTTTCTTAAAGCAGTCTTGACACAATCCTGCAATTACATAATATAAATCAGAATAGTGTCCAGAATATGAGTCAATTGTTTCATTTTTTTTAAGGTTTTAAAAGTGGTTCAAGTCACATGGAATAAAATAGAAGCTGTATAAGCATCTACAGCACTGAAAGGGTCATCTAGGAGATAGATATCAGCATCATTATAGACAGCACAGGCAAGTTGAATCCTTTGCTTTTGTCCTCCGCTCTGTGAGATCACCATGCCTAAATCCATTAATATCCTTATACAAGGCAAAGAAAGACCTTAATGGTATACTCATCTGGTTCCATCCATTGGTTTTCCAAAGAGAATATTATCACGAATTGTTCCACTTTGAATCCAAGGAGTTTGGGAAACGTAGGCAAGAGTTCCACCTACACTAACCTGTTTTGCATTATCATAAGGGAAAAACAAGAAACAATATATGATTACTGAAGTTAGTTTGGCATGATAATAACTAAAGTTGCATAGTCAGTAACTCACATTTCCTGAAATTTTGGGTATCTCTCCAAGTATTGCATATAAGACAGATGTTTTTCTAGCTCCAACTGGACCCACAAACTGCTATTTTCTGCCCCCATTTGATCTCTAAATTCAAGTCTCTCAAAGTTTGAGGCATTGATTCCTGATCCCAACTGAAGTTGCCTACTAAAATTTCAACACTGTTACATGAGTTCTGTTTTGAATTTGTTCTAAAATCATCACTTTTTATCTCATCATCAAGCAAAAAGGTGTTGAGACGATCCAAGGAGACCTTAACTTGCATCAGAAAAGAAAGTGCATCTGGAATCATTGTAACAGGTTCTCCCATGCTTCTCAATGTTGCAAGAACTGTGAAGATGGTTCCAGCATTCAAAGGGGCACTCTGGAAAAGAGCACATCCCATGAAAATAACAGAAGAGATGATGGTAGGAGACATCCAATAAATAAATGTCCCATAAGCTCTCATGAACTGTGCTTCAGCCAAACATTTGAACTCTTAAGCACGAAGGGATTCAACTAACTTCTTGAACTTATCCTCCCAGCATTGTAACTTGATGATTTTCATACTACTTAGAATCTCTGAAGTTGACCTGAGACACTCATCTTGTGCAATCATAACTTCTGACGGACATTTTTGTAGAATCTTGACATATGATACATTGAGAATTCCACAAATGAGAAGAGGCACTAAATCAGGAAGAGCACCAAGACCCACAACACCAAAAAGGACACCAATCACCAGAAAAAGTTGCAATGCTGAAGTCCATGATGTATGAAACCACCATGGAAATTCTCCCATTCGATAAACATCAACTGCTATGTAATTCACAACCTCACCAGTTGAATGCCTTCTCCTACCTAAAACTGAAAGTTTTAACTGCTTTTGATATACTGCTGCCATCAAAGCCATTCTCATATTCATTCCTGACCTCCTTGAGTAAAAAAACCAATGCCTTTGAGACACACACTCAACCACCTTGGCAAATAGAAGACACCCCAGTATGGCTATTCCTTGTTTAAGGTCTTCCTCAATGCAATTGGAACAGTTTACAAAAACATAGACAAGTAGAGGAGAAACTAATCACAAGTTGTCTTGAGCAACGCACAAATGGCAATAAAGATGTTTTCTTTTAAGTAAACTCGGACTATGGACCATAGAACCAAGTTTTTAGAATTGTTGTTGCTTCTCTCCTTCAAAAGGAATCCCATGAATGAGCAAACTTTTTGTAGGCAATGTTAGCTTCATCTTCAGAAAAAGGGTTGTCTTCAAGTGCTAGTGGCTTTGAGTAACCCAAACTGAGTAAAGAATTCATCCAAGAGAAAGTCAATCTGCTGAGAAAGGTGGCATGGCCTAGTCTTGTTTGTTTAGGTTTGAGTACCTTATGAATATGAACTAACAGAGGCTCATAATCTGGGGGGTTTTTGTGGAACAAAGTAGCCATGGTTCTGGAAGGCACAAAGAACAATTAGAATGTGTACTGCCCATATTATCATATCAAAAATTTGAAATGTATGCTCTGCCAGCAGAATTTCAATATTAAATGCTGAAACCAATGTACATGAAGTTCCCCACCAAAGAAAGCTCAGAATTTTTATCCATTGGGACCTCTGAATAAGCAAAGAAACTGTTAAAGAAATCCAAACTAGTGTTCTGATAATGTAAACCAAGCTCAGCTTATTGGAGCTACCAGTTTTGGCTATAAGATTCCACAAAACATTAATAAAATATGCAATGCTTAAAAGAGCAGAAGAGATTGAAGCAACTACAGCAGCCCATCCCCTTCTAAAGCTACCACTTGTAGGGCTTTTCCTGATCAGATTGATGAGTAAAGATACATAGAAAATGCCCACAAAAAGCAAGTTGACAATGTCTATTATACTCTTTTGGGTGGAAAGGTAAGTCAAATTCAAATGTCCAAGGCATGTCCATGAGAAGTCATCTGTATATCCAGTAAAAGAGAAAAATGAAAGTTCATTATCTTTGCATTTACAGTTTGAAAACTTTATAAAATAATCCTGTGGGGTAAAACAACAAAAAATTCCCTTAGAGTGCTATTCTACTTATAACAAATAAACTCCTTCCAAACATGAGGGTTGTCTTCAAGAATTTCATAGTTCAACAAGAAGCATAACATCTATATATATAGGATTATGCTCCTCTAGAGTAAGCGAAAATGTAAAGTGAGAAAGTAAAGGTGTATCTACCCTTAATTAGTTAAAGTGCATTGAGATCTCAACCCACTTTAATTAATCAATGCTGAATATACCCTTACTTTCTCATTTTACACTTTTGCTCACTTTAGTGGAGCTTTTTCCATATATATATATAACAGTGAGAGGAGCAAATCTGAGCCATTAAGGTGTATCAGGTGAGAGAGAAATTTTAATATGACAGTGAGAGGAGCAAATCTGAACCATTAAGGATGTATTCGGGTAAACAGCTTAATTAAGCGCTTATTCAATAATTTTTTTTTTAATAAGCTAAAAACAACTTATTTTCATAAGCTTATCTGACAAGCTTATGAAAATAAACTAAAAAGAGCTTAGAGGAAGATCATAAACTATTTTCATAAATCATTTGCATAAGTTTATTTCCATAATTTATTCTCATAAGCTCATCTAAACGCACCCTAAATCATATATGGATGATCATGATTAGAAATTAGTTAATGGAAAAGTCACATGACTATATGTGCCTATTCTCAGTCTCACACACACACATATATGACACACACTCTGACACAAATACTAGTGGAAAGGTATCAACATATATAGGTGTATTATACTTGCTGCGCTTCCCAAGCATGCCATGTAGCTCAGAGTGGCTTGTTCTTCGCACCGCACAGCAGCTTCAATGAAGGAACTTAAGTTATGAAGACAATTAATAAGTAGAAGAGATACCACCGAGTGGCTCAAATTTCTGGCCGCTCTCCAATCCTAATTCCTATTTAATTTCTTGCTACTCTTTTTTTAAGTTTATTTTTTTCTACTTTTGTTTTTCTTCTACCTTTTCTGTTTCCAGGTTTCATTTGACTAGCAAATATATATATATATATATATATATATATATATATATATATATATATATATATATATATATAGGTCAAGTACCAAACACTAGTACAAACCTCCTCCGAAAAGATACTAACCAAAATTCACAAAGTACAAACTAACAGAAACCTCCCTCTCTCGTCCCAACCCACCTCACCAAAATACATCAAAAATAGCAAAACGCTCCAAAACCCTCATGCCTACTGAGGACGCACTGATCAGCCACTAATATCAGTATGGATGATATAGTGGTCGAGAACTACCCACTAAACAAATTAAAGTGACTTAAATTCATCAGATGATTTGCAAACCCGAAGACGATAACTTGTTTAACCTGAGTTAAATGGAACACACTTATTAGCATGTGTTTGGGTATGCGTTTGTACAGCCCAAACGTGGGTTGAGAAACTCAAACTTAATTTTGTCATTTTCTTATGATGTTTGACCTTTGAATTCAGTTGGATGAAGCCAAACTAAAGTTTGGGTACAAACAAAATTTTGTTGCTTCTGCGATTGTTAAAACTCAGTTTGAGTTTTTCAATTCCTACTCTTATCATACTACTCTTAATAATTAACCACTTCTCATACTCGTTTAAAAGTACAAGGACAATTTGGTAACGAAACATCTAAAAATCAGTTTGAATGACACAATTCAAACAACATTCATTCTACTAAAATTACTTGTAAAAATAAAGTATCGAAACAAAAATCAATTACTACAAACCCGATTTGTAAAACTCAATTCATCAGTACTAAGTTTTGCAAACAGAATTCCAAACACACCATAAGAGGAATTCTTCTTCCTCTTCCATAGTGTTATTATTCATGGTTGCTTCCTGCTTATATTTGGGGAGGAATTCTTCTTGTTGCTGGACCAATATTCAGCTACTAGCTTAGAGAACAAAGAGTTTATCTCCATAAGCTTTGAAGGCTCATCATATTCCACTAGTTTCCCTTTAGTAACCAGCAAAAAAACATGAGGACACAAACATAAGACAAGACCATGACTATAATAAGACAAAAGTAGTATATCAGAAAAAAAAATAAGGATTAAAGAACAAGTAATTAACATACCATAAGACAGGACCATGACCATGTCACTATCTATTACTGTTGGAACTCTGTGAGCCACAAATAACTGTGCATCCTTCAAATTCTTGTCTAATAACTCGTTGTAGAATGACATCTGTGGCAGAGTCAATGGAGGCAGTAGCTTCATCCAGAACAAGAATTCTGTTCCTCTTAAGTATTACTCTTCTAAGACAAAACAGTTGGCGTTGTCCCAAGCTCCAATTTCCACCTTCATCACTCACTGTAAAACCAGTCAGACTTAGACTTCAATATCATAGAGACTCGTAGGTACTTTTGGAGCAAAAATTATTCTTGCTCTAGACCATTTAATGTGTGCCACATCAACTTTGTGGACAATTTCTGTCTCCTACTCTACTACATTTTTAATGCTATACTTGATTGGCACACATTCAATTATGTAGAGCAAGAGCACCTAAAACTTTTTCTCAACGGCATAATGGCTCCAAAATTTGAATTAGGAAATAGAGATTTTTGAAAATGACAACTTCTAGCTTCAATGATTATGTATTTTTCTTAATGTTAAAAGAGAAAAGCTGCAATAGATTGTTACCAATGACTACCGGGAGATTTGCCTACAAGTTACTTCTATATCAGATTGTTAGCTTCAAGTTCTAGAAGACAACTCACCGGAAGAGTCCAAGAGACTTGGTAGACTGCTGATTGTTTCCTTAAGCTGACATTTCCCTAATGCCTAAATACAAATTAAATTTAATCAGACCTTGCTTATTGAAAGGTGTATGTAGAAGTTAATGACATTTAACTGAATCATATTTTTCAACTATGGAGCTAGTTATTTCACCTTCCATATTTCTTCATCTGAGTACAGGCCTAGAGGTTCCAAGTTGGTTCTAATACTGCCCTTGAAAAGAGATGGTTCTTGAGGGATAATGCTTAGCTTTTTTCTCAAATCCTTCAACCCTATTGAGCATATGTTAATCCCATCAATAATAATATCACCTCTTGCAGGCTCAACTAAACGAAACAAAGCACTTATAAGTGTAGTTTTTCCGCTTCCAGTCCTTCCTACAACTCCAACTCTACTCCCTTCTTTAAACATACAAGTGATGCCCTTAAGGACTAATGGCGCATTTGGACGATATCTAATCTGAAATAAGTGTAGAAAAAACAATAATCAAAATTGAATGTGTGATCAAATTCCAATTCGAATTGTAAGAAATAAAAGTTTGAAAGTAGAGGTGGAAAATAAAAGAAAGGACAAGGATGAAACTTTACCAAAATAAAAAAGGTTTTTGATTAGTTTAGTTACCTCTAAGGCTTGAAGATCAATCCTACCCTTGGAAGGCCATGAAGATGGAGGCCTGTTATCCACCACAATGGCAGATGGCTCCGCTGGTATGTTAATGAACTGTTTGATCCTTTCAACAGAGATAATATAGTTTGATAAATTGCAAAAAAATCTAGTCCAGAAGACTTGGGCTCCTGTCAATGAGAAAGCATAAGAAAGAGACAACCCCACAAGACCTGCACTTACCAGGAGAATTGCCAAGAATAATTAGCATCTTTACAACATGAACAAAACCTTACTATGGTAACAATTTTTTTATGTAATGTTACCTGGGGTTATGTATCCTTGAGGAAGTAGAATAAGTAATAAAGCTGCAGTGAAGACTGTCAAATTTTGAAGTACTTCAATTCTTAAAACTAACCATTCCATGGTCACATTAGAATGAAAGAACAGTGTTGCATCTGTGTCCACAAGCTTTAGGTAGTTTTTGAAAAATATATCGACCATATTGAATGCTCTTACAGTCACAACTCCAAGTGATGTCTCAGCTGCAAAATTCATGACTGGAGCTTTTGTGGTTCCATTGATTCTTATTATTTCCCTTGCAGAGGCTTGATAATATCCCTTTCAGACCAAAAAGAAAAAAGATTTGAAGTTACTAGCTCCATGATTTACGTAGGGACAGAGAATGGAAATCTGTAAAATTTAGAAAGTGGATAAACCTGAATATATTTTGATGCGACCATAGCAGGAACAGCAACAATGAGAACTTGCCATGTGACTGAAGCCATTATACCAATTGTCACCAGAATTTCAATAGCTACACATCTGATGAAGCCTGCAAGTGGAAAAAATTGATGTAAAAAATTTAGGGTATGATTAAATACTTATGAATAAACAGAAGGAAATTATATAGATTATATTCCAATATAGTTGGGAACGAAGAAATCTTACTCGTGTTAAAATCCTTCCAATAGGGGTAGAGTCAAAGAACAATATAGGAGCATTGAAAATAGCCTCAGTGAAACTAGAGAAGAAGGTTGTAGAAGCTTTTAGTCCGAGATGTGCAGTCAACAAAGACTTTAGATATACAAACACAGTACTAACAAATGAAATTATTGAGTATACTCCAATCAAGGTGGCACTGGTTACTTTTGGTATTTCAATGGCTATAGCAAGCCAAAAGGTTGATGCAGTCTGCAAAGCAATAAAAGCAGATTGTGCTCATGTCATCGAACACAGCATTAATGACCCCCTGGAAATTGAAATATAATCCCAGAATGGCTTCCAGCCAACATCACCAATCTCTTTTTCTTCTTCTTGTGTAAGTTGTACCCCAAGTTGACCCTTGGTAGAGATCTCCCCCTCATTTTGATCCTTACTAAGATAAAAACCACGAGACTCTTCCGAATGAACCATAACCTCATTTTTAGAACCTCCCTTCTTTTCACTATTTTGATCCAACTCTTTCATTGCATCTTTATGGGCGCTAACAAGTTGTTCAAAGGCTGTCCCAATTGTCAGGAGATCCTCATAATTACCCGATTGAGTAACTTTTCCTCCCTCCATCACCTAGAATTTGAGTTGTAATGTTCCATAAAAATTATGCTCTAACATAATATAATATAACTTAAAATGAGATACTTTACCAGGATTTTATCAACTTTTGATAGAAACTCTACTTGTTGAGTCACTAAAATGACTGTTTTCTCTCTTAGACCAGTCATGACACAGTCCTTTAATTACATAAATGCAATTAGTTTCATTCAATGAAATGAGGCCAACTGTTGATTGATAATTAAGAATGTGAAGTGATAATCTTCTTACATTGAACAGAATAGCAGCAGTGTGTGCATCAACTGCACTGAAAGGGTCATCAAGGAGATAGATGTCAGCATCATTGTAGACTGCTCGAGCTAGTTGAATCCTTTGCTTTTGTCCTCCACTCATGTTAATCCCTCGCTGACCTATTTCTGTAAGATCACCATGGCTAAAATCATTAATAACCTTGTCTAAGGCACAAACTTTAATGGCATTTTCATATCTTGTCTTGTCCATTGGCTTGCCAAAGAGGACATTATCCCGAACTATCCCACTTTGTATCCAAGAAGTTTGAGAAACATAGGCTAGGGTGCCATCTATTTTAACCTGCTTTCCAATGTCAAAAAATTTGAAGAAAAATACGTAAGATTATAAATAACAATTTGGCATGATAAAAAACTAAAATTGCTTGGATAATAACTCACTGTTCCTGAAATCTTGGGAATCTCTCCAAGTATTGAATACAAAAGAGATGATTTTCCAGCACCAACAGGTCCACAAACGGCTATTTTCTGTCCCCGTTTTATTTCTAAATTCACATCTGTTAAAGTTGGGGTGACTGATTCCTGATCCCAAATGAAGTTTCCACCTTTAATCTCCACAGCATTGCCCTTGACTGAACATTGTTTTATATGTCTTCCACCATCATCAACCAAAAAGGTATTGAGACGATCAAAGGAAACCTTAACCTGGATCACCATAGATAGAGCCTCTGGTATCATCCGAACTGGTTCTGACATGATCCTCAATGTTGCAAGAACTGTGAAAATGGTTCCAGCATTTAATGGGGCCCTATGAAAAAGTGCACATCCAAGGAAAACAACAGCAGAAACAATGGTAGGAGACATCCAATAAAGAAATGATCCATAAGCTTTCATGAACTGTGCCTTAGACAACCATAAGAACTCTTCAGAACGAAGGGATTCGACTAAGTCCTTGAACTTAACCTCCCAGGATTGTCACTTAATGATTTTCATACTATTTAAAATTTCTGAAGTTGATCTTAGACGCTCATCTTGTGCAATCATAAATTGTGACTGACATTTTTGTATGATCTTTGCAAATGGAACATTGAGAAGTCCACAGATGAGAAGAGGGACTACACCAGGAAGAGCTCCAAGACCCACAACTGCAAAAAGGACACTGATAGATAGAAGAAGCTGCAATGCAGAAGTCCATGTTATATGAAACCACCATGGAAATTCTCCCATTCGATATGCATCAACTGCAATGTAATTCACAATTTCACCGGTTGAGTGCCTTCTCCTAGCTGAGCTAGAAAGCTTTAGTTGTTTTTGATAGACTGCAACCATCAGAGCTGATCTAATTTTCATTCCTGACCTCCTTGAGTAAAAAAACCAATGTCTCTGGGACAATGACTCAACCACTTTGCTGAGAATCAGAAAACCCAGTATGGAAAGACCTTCATTTAGATCTGCTTCAGTGCTATTTGAGTAGTTTACAAAAGCATAAAGTATTAGAGGAGAAACTACAACAGAAATAGTTCTCATTAATGCATAAAATGCTATTAATATGTTCTCTAACAAATGAGTTCTAACTACAGACCAATGAACCAAGTTTTTGGTATTGTTACTGCTCTTGTCTTTTGAAAAGGACTCCCATGTTTGCATGAACTTTTGGTAGACCGAGTCTGCTTCATCTTCAGAAACAAGAGAAGGGATGTCTTCAAGAGCTAGTGGCTTTGAGTAACCCAAACTGAGTAAGGAATTAACCCAAGAGAAAGTCAACTTGCTGAGAAGGGAAGCATGGCCTAGTCCAGTTTGTTTATTTTCAACTTTTTGACCTAACAGAGGGTCAGATAAACTTTTTGTATCTGGGACAGTTTGAGTGACAAAATATCCAAGATTTTGGAAGGCACATAAGAAAAGTAAAAAATGTAGAAGCCATTGTACCATGTCAAAAATTTCAATTGCATGCTCTTTGATCAGAATTTCGATGTTGAGAGCTGAAACCAATACACAAGAAGATGCCCACCAGATAGAGTTTACAATTGTTATCCATTTGTATCTCTGAACAAGCAAAGCAACTGTTAAAGATATCCAAATGATTCCTCTGACAATGCAATCTAACCAGCTCAGCTCCTTAAAGTTACCAGTTTTGGCTATGAGTTTCCACAAGCCAATACCAAAAAATGCAAGGCTAATGAGAGCACAACAGATTGAGGCAACTGGGAAAACCCATTTCTTTTTGTGGCTACCACTTGCAGAACATCTTCTGATTGTACTGATAAGCAAAGACGTGTAGAAGACAGATAGAAAAAGTAGATTTACAATGTCTATTATGCTCCTTTGAGAGCAGAAAGAAGTGAAGTCAAAATCTTTCAAACAGGTCCATGAGAAATCTGCATGTCCTGTAAACATAGAAACAATCAAAGTTCATCACTTTTACACAGAACATTTCAAAGAAGCTGAAGACATTTTAATTCAACATTTAATAAGAAAAAGTATCACATTCAATAACCAATGCTTACTGTCTACAAGAAATGTGAAGACATGATTTGCATGGAACAATGTGCATTCAAGATCTATTTGTTGCATATAAAAAATGAGAAAGTGTCATCTGTGAAATAAATAGAATGTCCTGCAGTCAACTGCTTCCTTTTTTTTTATAACTAAGTGTGCTTTATTTGAATATACTATGCTTGTAAAAGATCAACGATGAGTAAGAAGTAAAATGTGGTAACTATGATTAAGAAGTAAGGACCCATTACATGTTAGGCTATGTTGAGAGTCTCGAAGAAGATGGAGTAGAGTGATGAAGTGGTTTAGAATGGAATGGAAAAAAATATATCACTCCATTATTCAAAAGTTCTAATGAGAGAATGGAGAGAGCATAGTTACCGGGGTTATCTCATTAACCCTATGTGCCGCCTACTGAATTCACTGTACCGCGTATTGTGTATCGGATTCACCTTAAAGAAAAATCTTATAATAATAATAATAATAATATAAAAAATAACCAACCGCGTATCAAATGACTCATGTATCGTACCATTATTTAGACATGACAATCATAATTAATGGAGTGCGTAAATAACAAAGAAGAGTGGTTTGGATTGTCATTATTAATCATTCTACTCCGTTACCAAAATAAACTCTTAAACAATGAATTGAGATCTTTTCACCACTCACCTCCATTACTAACAAGATAACACTGACATATACACACTTGAAAAGAACAAGAAGAAGAAGATAAAGAGTCAAAGTAATGTCTAGTATATACCTATGGTATTCCCAAAGTAAGCCATTTTTGGAGTTCGAATAAGTTGCTACTTTTGCAGCAGAGCAGTACTCTCTCGGTAGAAGCTCAAATGTGTGTGCTTGTGTCTTTTTTTTTTTTTTTTTTAAGGAGAAACACAGCGGAGAACTTTGTTGAGTTTGTTCTGTTGCCTCTCTAAAAGACAGACGTTATAAGTTATAACATAGAAAATGGCTTTTTATAGATAGCTAGGAGACGCCAATACTTATACAGACAAAATTGGGCTGTCTTTTCCTCATTTAACTTATTTGTTATTAGTGTCGAGTTAATTATTTAAGTATGCAATTTTAACATTGTTACCCGTCCTTTTTCTTTTTTTTTTTTTATGTATTAATGTATCCTAACCAATAGTTGGAAACTATTTTCTCTTGATACTAAATATTATCAAAGTGATTTTTGTCTCTCACAAATTCATACACATGACAAAATCAAATTCCTTATAGAATGCTTAAGTTACCCAACTATCTGTCAACTATGTTAGCCCTCCTTGATAACATTGTTAGGCGTCTATATAACACTGTAAAAAAACATTAAAAGTCAATTAAAATATTTTTCCTTTATTTATTATTATCATTTAAGGTAATTATAAGAATTAAGAAACATTTAAAACAATACCAATTTCAAGAAAATGTCTTTTTGGTACATAAATTTCAAGAAAATATAAATGTATTTTATTAAATTGCTCTTCCATATAACACTCAAAATATTATTTTTATTTTACTCATCAAAACTGTTAATAAGTACCAACATGTGGTTAGTGTGAGTGGTAAGGGACTCGAGCACCTTAAGCAAATGGTTAGGGGTTTAAATTCTGACTCTTATATATGGAGAAAATCTGGTTGGGAGGGAAGAATTCATCTTGTATGTTAGTCACTGCTAACGATAGTGAATACTCCGTAACTATAACATGATTTAAAAAAAACCTGTTAATAAGCATTTTATCAAAAATATGACTCTGGCTGTTGTTAAATAATAGTGGTTTTCCAAAACTTCGTTTGTACTAAATTATTTGTCACTTTTAAACAGGTACTTATGGTATGATTTTAATTTGCCTTTATTTATTGTCACTGTATAACGTAAATATGTAATCTTTTATATATAAAAGTAAAAAAAACTTTGGATTTAATTGGTATATATTATCAGTATAAAGATTTTTTATATAGACAATCAATCAGAATTTACCACATAAGCTAAAATGTTTGAGTTTTATCCTAACTATCTTAAAAGTCACACACACCATGATTTATGATTGGTTGTCAATATAAAAAAACTTTACACTGACAGCGTATAGCAATTAAACTCAAA
Organism: Ammopiptanthus mongolicus; assembly: GCA_039655645.1. Classification (NCBI taxonomy): domain Eukaryota; kingdom Viridiplantae; phylum Streptophyta; class Magnoliopsida; order Fabales; family Fabaceae; genus Ammopiptanthus; species Ammopiptanthus mongolicus. Next base: position 63,890,166 of record CM077351.1, on the reverse strand, counting down.
AACTTAACCGGGCTTTTTTCTATTTTTTGTCTTCCCTTTTATTGTTATTTATTATAGTTATACATAATTAATCTAATCTATTAAATACCTAATATTTTCTAATGTCATATTAAATATCCTTTTTGGGTTGTATGTATTGTCAGTTAATTAATTAATTTCTAAAATCTACCGTCTTTAAAAAATAATAATTTTATTTATTAATTTCTTTGACTGATGTTTTAATTTTATTTCCAAGAATAATATTATAATTTTATTTCAAAGAGTAATATTATAAGGTGACTTCTTCGATACCTCCAATAATTTTGGGATAAAAGTTATCATATCCAAGCAAAATGCATCATTTCAATTAAATGAATCATGTTAATAGGTCAAGTCAAATAGTTTTCACTATCTGATTGAGCCATCTATACAAGGTAAAGTTATCCTTGTAGTATTATAGAATTCACTATATTATAATTTTATTTTCAAGAATAATAAATCTTATCAATCAATTATTTTAACTGACCTTTCCTATTTAACCTTTCATATAAATTATAAGGAAGCATATTATGGATTAAATTTGAAGGCACGTTCGATGTAAAGAGTATTTACACTATTAATAAATCATAAATTTTCACGTCATTAAAAATATTTGATTTGTATCATAGTTATTTTAAAAGTCACACATAAAATTATTTGTGACTGACTGACAACATAAAAAACTTCAGACTAACCGTGTATCAAAATTAAACTTATTAATAAGTTTATGCATTTAATTATATGCATTGTCAGTGTAAAGATTTTTCACACCGTCAACCAATTATTAATTGTCACATCATTAAAAATGTTTGACTCTCATCATAACCACCTTAAAAGTCACACAAAATAATTTGTGATTAATTGAAAGTGTAAAAAATTACACTGACAGTTTATCAAAATTAAACTCTAGGTTTATTAGTCATGATACATTATCAGTGTAAAGTCTTTTACAGAAATCAACCAATCGTAAATCATTTTAAGTATAACATCTAAGGTCATTATGATAAGATTCAAATATTTTTAATGATTTGACAACTTATGATTGATTATAGCATAAAAAATATCTAAACTCAGAGTACATATCAATTAAATCTTTAAATAAAATATGTTTTTTTGTATATTAATTCAAAGAAAGTATATAATATTTTTTGAAGGATTTAATGGGATTTCTTACACTGTCATTCAATCATAAAGTATCACGTCATTAAAAATGTTTGACTTTTAACATAACTGCCTTAAAAGTCACACATATCCTGGAGGCGCGAGGGAGAGTGCAAGATTGTCGAGGCTCTTACACGTGGGTGAGTTATCTCATAAGACTTGGTTAGAGTGCTTTGTGATGTAAATCATTTATAAATTGTACATCACATCATTAAAAATTATAACTCTGATCATAATCACCATAAAAGTTATATATAGAATGATATGCGATTCGTTGACAATGTAAAAAATTTATACCGATAATGTATCAAAATTAAACTCCAAGTTTATTTAACAATATCAATTTAAAGAATTCTCATTTTATATACTGTGAAAGTAAAGTTTTTTACATTGTCAAGCAATCACAAATAATCTTATGCATGACTTTTAAGGTAGTTATGATAAGAGTTAAATATTTTTAGTGATGTGATAATTTATGATTGGTTGACAGTGCAATTTTTTTTACACTGACAGTGCATACCAATTAAATCTTTTGGTATATTAATTCAAAGAAAGTTTATATGTATTTTTTAAAGGATTTAATTGGTATGTAGTAAAGATTTCCTACACTGTCATCTAATCATAAATTGTCACATCGTTAAAAATGTTTGCTCTTATTATAACTACCTTAAAAGTCACATATATGATGATTTGCGATTGGTTGATAGTATAAAAAACTGTATATTGTCAGTCTATCAAAATCAAACACTTTTTTAAATTATTTTCCATTTAATTTACTCAAGGCACCCCTCTTAAGTCCAAACCATCTATTCTAACAAGTGGTATCAGAGCTTCGACTCTAGTTAGAAGCTTAACATCTTAGAGTGAAAGATCATGAGTCCATTGCAACTCTGAAATTGTCTTGAGCCAAAAACCTTCTATTACTCAATCATTCTCATAGGTTCTTCGGTTAGTATTGTCTGCACTACTTAGAGTGCTTCAATTTCTTAAACTCTTTATATCAACTCAGAAATGGGGTGTGGTATCCCTAGGTTGAGGGTGAGGTATCCCTCTGATTAGAAGGTGAGGTATACTTCTGTTGTAAATGGTAGGGCATCCCTTTGGTGTGCGACTTTAGGCTCAGATGCACGGGTGAGGTATCCTGGAGGCGCGAGGGAGAGTGCTAAAGATTGTCGAGGCTCTTACACGTGGGTGAGTTATCTCATAAGACTTGGTTAGAGTGCTTTGTGATGTAAAGATTTTCAAGCACCTGTAAGTTTGGTATTAGTGGATAAAACTCAGAAGCATATTATGAGGACTGGAAGTAGGTCGCCAACGGTGGGTGGCTGAACCAGGATTAATCTGGTTTGCAACATTTTCTTCCCTATCTCTTTTATATTGTGATTTATTGTTCATCCTATTCTTTATTATTTCGATTATTTTCATAGTATGCACATTAAGTTTTTATAGAGAAATCGCTTTCGCTAAATAAATCTACAAAATTTTATAAACCTAATTCAGCCCCCTCTTGGGTAATGGTTGCCTGGGCCAACAAGTGGTATCAGAGCTTCGGCTCTGGTTAGAAGCTTAACAGCTTGGAGTGAAAGATCATCTTTGTTGGAATCGATTGAAAAAATGCATGGCAGATAGTTTTCATGAAATCAGCATTTTCCTTAAATTCTCTTCCAAAGTTCTGATTTTCAATACATATAAAAAGAGGTTTCTGGAGCACGAAAATCGCAGAAAAATAATCCAAAAATTGTTAATATTCTTTGAAATTATTTGTGCCAAATCTTGTGTTATTATCATCATACTCATAAGCTTCAATTTGTATCATCTCCACTGTCAAGAGTGCTTCAATTTCTTATATTTCTTGTATCAACTCAGAAATAAGGTGTGGTATCCCTAAGTTGAGGGTGAGGTGTCCCTCTGATTAGAAGGTGGTCCTTCTGTTGTAAAGGGTGTGGCATCTCTTTGGTGTGCAACTTGAGGCTCAAATGCGCGGTTGAGGTATCTTGGAGGCGCGAGGGAGAGTGATAAAGATTGTCGAGGCTCTTACACGTGGGTGAAGTATCCCATAAGACTTGGTTAGAGTGCTTTGTAGTGTAAAGGTTTTCAAGCACTTGCAAGCTTGGTATTAGTGGATAAAACCCGGAAGCATATTATGGGGACTGGACGTAGGTCACCAACAGTGGATGGCTAAACCAGGTTTAATCTGGTTTACAACCGTTTCTTCCTTATCTCTTTTATATTGTGATTTATTGTTCATCCTATTCTTTATTATTTCGATTGTTTTCATTGTATGCACATTAAGTTTTTATAGAGAAATCGCTTTCGCTAAATAAATCGACAAAATTTTATAAACTCAATTCACCCCCTCTTGGGCAATGGTTGCCTGGGCCAACAAGTGATATCGGAGCTTCAACTTTGGTTAGAAGATTATCAGCTTAGAGTGAAAGATCATCTTTGTTGGCAACCTTAAAAGCTTTTTTTTTTTGAAAAATGAGTTGTTTTGATTTTGATAAACCACCATCATTTGATGGTGTGGATTTTGCTTATTAGATAGCTAGGATAGAAATTTTTATGTAAGTAATAGATTTTGATTTGTGGGATATTGTGCTAAATGATTTTATACAAACCCAAATCACAATGGAACGAATTTGATAAAAAAAAAAAAAAATTTCCTTAAATATTAGAGCTATGCAGATTTTAAGAAGTTGTATGGATCGATGTATATGATAAAATTAAAAATTGCTATAGTACTAAGGACATTTGGGATGCTCTTATCTTGCTAGCAATGGTTTTGTGGATAAAAATGTAAATAGAAAGCAAGAAGAGAAAAAGCCATTGAGGGAAGCGTGTCTTGAAAAATGCTCTCAAGTAGATGGTCAAAGTGATGAAGGAAGCACAACTCTTCCTGACAATAATATTGTTCCACTTGAAAAAGAGAAGGAGCAAAACCCAAAGGAACATACTCTTGAAGCATTGGGCGACAAAAATAAGAAAGAAGATCACTCTAATGAGGAGCCAGATATGCTCACAGATGAAATAACCGATCAAATGGCTCAAATAAATTTGGAGGTAAATTATACTAAACTCAATCCTGTGAATGATGAATTATTACATATAATGAAGTATATGACGAGGTAGTGAGTTTAGAAAATGAAAATTTGAAATGCTTGCAAAGTATTTTGTCTATTGAAAATCAAATTGAGATTTTAAAAGACAAATATTGCTTTATGAATGTGAAAAAATTGGGGAATTATGAATCCACACTTGATTATGAGAATTGTGTTAATCTTAAACATGTTTTAGTGGACTTATCTTACAAATTTGCTTAAATTGAAAATCTTGCATGTCCACATTTCCTATTTGTAAACAAAAGGGATGACAATGATTTTGGTCATGGAAATATAAGTGCAACTAATGACAAGTACTATGTTCATGACAAACCAAAAAATTTTATTGTCAATTCTACTTAGTATGTAATTATTATGGAAAAATTGGTCATATTTTTCATGTGATTTTATAGAAGAAATCATGTTATCAGAAACAAACTAGCTTGGGTGCCTGAAGGTACTAAATGTGTAGTCACTAACCACAAAGGACCCAAAACAAAATAGGTTCCAAAAAATTCCTCTATCTTATCTAATGTGCAGGTAAAATTTCAAAATGGTAGAAAATTTGGTCAAGAAAAGGAGCTAATATCAAGAAAGGCACTTCCCAAGCATTTACTTACAAAAGAAGTAAAAACCCTTTCATAAAAGCCTCCGATAAGAACAATATAGAACTTGCGAAAGTCAGAATTCAGTTTAAGACTTAATGGGTAAGGAAAATTGATTCCTTGATCTCCAAGACCTAGGTGGCAAATTCTTCTACCTCTCCTAAGTCCTACATGCTCCCATGTCAAATCAACTTATTGGATGTATGCCAATTATAAAATGAGGTATTCATGTAAAGACTTAAATATAAATATTGAAAACATGAGTATGTTACCTCTAGTTGAATCATGCTGCTCTTGACTTAGCAATATCTTGTTAGAAACAATTCAAGTGTTTGTGATATATTTTTAACATGTTACATTAAGGTAATACTAGATAGTCACAAAATCAAATGTTAATTACTCTTGAGAATCTAATAGGAAGTAATGCTAGTTAGTCAACTTGTGTAGTCATCCTGCTTGTAAGTTTTTTTTTTTTTTTTAATGAATATCTTGCTTGTAAGTTGATATGGGTTATTCTCTATCCCTCCTTATATGCGAAAATGATGTGATAGCCATATTGCCTTGATCTTGAGCTAGTGAAGTGATTTCAGTCCTTTCTTTTATATGCATTAACATGCTTACTTGGAGATTTAAAATTATTAAAAGATTTATACCTTCTTGTTTTAAAATTACTAAATATGTGCATATTCTTGAAACAAGAAGAAAATGGTAAATCTTGTGTTCTAAACATGTCTTTAACCTTCATCAATCCTTATATTGAACTATATCTTGTAATAAATCATATATAGGTTGAAATTGAACATCGTAAGAAAATACATTACTTCTTGATTGGTATATGTGCGTACTTGAAATCTTTACTTACGACTATATGCCTTATATGATCATTGTTTGCCCCAAGGTGCTTATACAAGTTTTGATGATGATCTTGCATGTCTTAGAAATTTTATATCTTAACAACGCTCAATTAACTGCGAAAACTTGGGATGGCTCTGCTAGGGTTTTACCTCACGTAACACTTTAGGGTTGCATGAAGGAATTGTGAAACAATTCTATAAACCCAGATCAATAATAGATACAAGATTATAGCATATTATTAAACATACACATTACATACAAGAGATAGATCAAAGATTGTGTACCTGGAAATTGGAATCCTGCCTAGATGTGATGGACAAAGGATGAGAGAATAGAATGTGAGAGTGAACTGCTCTCTTTCTTGGAGCTACGGTCAGTATATCATAACTGCTTAATGGGGAGACAGTATGTATAGACTCCAGATAAGAGCAGAGACTTCTCAACATACTTTTAAGTGTAAGGCCCAACCCAAGGCTGTTCATAAGGTTAAGCCCAATGCTATATATATATATATATATATATATATATATATCAAGTGCAATAATATATATTAACAATAATTCCGAATAATTGATTAACGCCAATCCACATAATCAATTAATTAAAATAATTAATCTAACATTCTATCACTTGGATAGCATTAGTCAATTATTAAAAACAAAGAAATTTTAAGACTAAAACATTAATTATGGTCAAAGCAAACATTAACCAACAGTATAAGAAATATAAGTTTTAACACTGCAGAAATGGTATCTGATAGGAAAACAAATCATACATGTTAAAAACTTACATATAAAGAATGATGAATATGGAAAAACATATTTAAGTAAAATATGCAATCCAATAATGTGCCTAGCATCTTAAAATGTTATTGGAGATATGATATATCAAAGAGCCATCATCTCATACATATCTCATATAAAATAATTTCAAACTCCCACTAACCGAAAACACCACAAGACTTTAACCAAAATATGAGTTGCAGTATTTCGATAAATTCCAATAGTTAAATCTTTAGTTAGCGGTTGTCCAAACATGTTTTCTCTAACAATAAGCTTAATTTAAGTCAGAAATTTGAAAATGCCAAAAACATAATCCACATGTGTCTAAGTGCTCACAATAGTCCGGTAATAAGAGTAATTACATATGGGCTAAAGCAATAAATGCTCTATAATATTTGACATACAATTAATTCAAATTCTACTAAATAAGTGACCATGTTAATCCAGCAACAATTAGGAAATTCAAGAATCTCGTACATGGAAGACATAGACACATACTTTGAATATAATGATATTATAGATTAATGTGGCCACAAGAATGCCAATAATGAGCAAGCAGTTAAGACTATTGATCCAAACATAAGATTTACAAGTACTCCAAAAATGCATAACATCATACTCGATAGGAGTACTAACACTATACCCGCGAAGTACTTATATATTTGTGATCTATCAGAATGTGATATTTTGAGTAAAAGAGAAGCACAATATAATGCATGCTAAAAAGATTAATGTGCAATTCCCAACAAATGACATTGGCATCTACTCGAGATGCCTACTGGGATTCAACATATATATATAGACAATAGGAAAAGACTAAATAACATTGTCCTTTTAGAATATGCCATATGATCACAAAATGCGCGCATAAATATATGGCAATATAAAATTAATAAGTCTCGAGACATAATAATATTGTATACACACTCCCACTAATCCAGTATACCTAAACAAAATTAGGATTTCGATTAGAGCCCACTTGCATTGAAATACTCTAATGGTATAATATTTAACAATGAGATCTTAACTCTGGCGTATAATATCCAAAATGAGTCTAAAACTCATCATCTTTCTCTCTTTAAGAGTGTATATATAAATTAGAGAGAAATAAATTAGCGCAGAATTATCACGAGAAGTGGTTACATGATAATAATATGAAAACCCAACATAAAATTTATCAATAGTAGATCTTTACAAAATTTAGGTTTCATATTTAACCACATATTCTTCATATAGAATTAAGGAGAGTATAAGTGTCTGTTTGACACTTTATAACATAGAATCTCCTCGAGTCATTAGCAAACATAAATTCGAAAAGAAATTTATAAATAAGGTAACTTTCATCACATGAGTGAGATCAAAATCCTTGATATTTTAATGAGAATATGGGATCACTTCAAGTTTTCAACAACTCACTTAAAACTCAAGTGTTAATTAATAATCACACACACTTGAGCACAAGATTAGGTTACGCGCAGCGGAAGTACATGAGACCTATATTTCACTATAACTGAGGATATAACAATAAATAGTCTGTAACTCCCACAAATATTAATATATTAGGCAATATTATATTGTATCTCAAAGGATAACAATAATAAAAAATATTGCTCAATATACATACCAAATATACCATTTATAATGGTATAAAGCAATGGTATAGAATAGAGAAATTATTCTTAACAAACATTGTAGACTAATTAGGATTTTATTATATTTTTTTAAGATGGATAGGGAGTTCAATGTATTGTGATATTCTCGAAAAGACTATGGTATCCTCAATATATAGGTCCATATAACAAAGCAACGACAAACAATATGTGAAGAGGAAATCATGCTAGTTAATTAGGCAATAAATTAAGGTAAAGTTAATGGATCACTACAATCCCACTTATGGGATCTTAATTATAATATCCAAGACTCTCCCACTTGATATAGAAAATAGTTGAACTAATAATAAAAGAATATTCAAAAAAAGGTTTAAGAGAATATTCAACTATTTTTATCTATCACATAATGAGAAATTTAATCCAATAATAATTGCTATGCATTTGAGTAAAAAAAGGTTTCATTTAACACAAATTAGCATTGCGATAGACAAAAAAGGTTTAACATGATATTGGATTACAAAAGAATTATGCCCAATTAACTCACATGTCAAGTTTCACATAATAATATATAAGTTGCATTTATAGTAGTTTTAACAGAGTTAGGCAAGAGGCTGATATCAAAGACAAAAAAGGAAACATTTAATATGCACAAAATAGATAATTAAATTATCTCCATATACAGTCAACTATGCCATTTAAAGAGAATTTCTTATCTACTGTAGTCTCACCTAAGAGTCCCGAATTACAATAAATAAGAAATGTAATAATATAATGTAAACAATGGGCTAATAACAATGAAAAATTTATCGTATAAGAAGAGGATTAAATGATTCCATATACAAAGTCAAATACGTCCTTCACAAAAATTCCATACTTATCATGATCCGTCCTGAATCAAAATAAGTAAGAAATGTTTTACATTGTATTAACCAAAATTTCCATTTAAAAGGATATTCAACAAGCATTCATGTTCAAATAAATTCAAGACATGTACACTAGTATAAGCACTAAATTAAGATGACTTTATCCACGTAAGAACCATGACATTAATTTCATGATCTCAACACTTTAATAGAAAAGAGTACAATAACAAAAGTTATTGTTTATTCTTTGACAGAGTGAAGTATACAAAAATGCATAAGGCAATTTTATATATCCCAGAATAAAACTCTAAAACAATATGTGTAGTCACACATTTACACTATACTCCCACTATAAGTAAAGATATAATTTCAAAAGGGAGCATTATAACGAGCAATCAATAAATTGTTTGTAGAGTTCTTTAATTTCGTAATATTCTAGGAAAGAATAACCACAAAAGGAGAATAATATCTTATTAACAAATTTCTCCTTGTATGCAATTATATAAAAATTCAAAAAATAAAGATTTTGCAACTAACCTCAGAGAGTGTCATTCATTCTGTAATACCCCGAGTTTCAAGTTTTTTTTTTAATTAAACAGTATTTATGAATTTGTATTTTATTGGAGGATCTAGAGAGTGAAATAAAATAAATTAAGACCATAGGCAAGCTCTATGATATCGTAGGAAGTTATGATTAAATTTTGGGTTGAAAACTCAAACAGAGCCCGGTCTGCGTTTTTCACTGACAGTAGTGTTTTACTACTATAAAGACCTAATTTGGACCCGTGAACGAGACAGTTAGTCTTATAATCAAGTTTCTTACCTTTTTGCTAAAAATGGTTTTGCGCCTTAAAAATCGGAATAATAATAATAAACTATTCGGGAGTAATTCAAATCGGAAGACGAACGGAGCTGCATATGGATTTAACGGGACCCGCAAACGAATAATCATGAAGTCACATCAGATCACATCACCTAGGAATGCGCGCCAAGTTTCATGATGATTTTGAAAATATCTGGACGCGAAAAGACCAAAACGCCCCTGACCTTTTTAACAATTACAACTTTGTCCTAGTGTAAAATGACCATAATGCCCTTAAGTGACAATTTTTGGACTTTCCTACCCTTGGCCTTCATGAACCCCATGCCCCCTTCATCATAAACACACTTCACTTTGTTCTTCTTCTTCTTCTTCTTCTTCTTCATTTCTCTACACTTTCTCCATTTCTCATCCATTTTCTCTCCATTTCCTTAAGGATTTTCAAGAAACTTTGAGAAGAAAAGTTGATTACCTCATCCTTCTCTATCATCTAAGAGGTATAGACTTCACTCTTGAGCTCTCAATCTTCATTTTTCTCCATTGAAATTTCATGGTTTCAAGTTTATGATTCAAACTTCAAAAATCTCTAGAAAATTGTAGAAAAATCCTTTTAATACCAAACTAATTTCTTTTATCTAGTTTCATCCTCTACTATCACTATATAAGAGTATGAAATCAAATAATCTTCCTAGCCTATTTATCTATAAGGAACCGAACCTAGGTCCAATTTGGGGGGAAATGGGTTTTTTTTTCAATTTGTGTGAAATGATTCTTGATTTCACCTATTTCATTCCATAATCATATAATCCAAGTGATTAGGAAACCAAATCAAGCTCTCACCTATTTTAATGGTGATGGATGAACCCCTATGGTGAGAAAAGCTTGAGTTTTGCTTCAAGTTTTTGAGTAAAAAGACTTACTCTAGTGTTGTGCATGCTTAAGGATCATTGATCCAAGAGTTGGTAGAATTTCAACATCCCTAACCTAATTAATTAAATAGGGGCAGCAGCCTAGTCCTAAGGATTAGGGGATTTTAATTAAGCTGTATTGATTTCTGGTTGTGTTTTGTTGTAAAGGATCGGGCAGTGTTCGAACGTTCGACATCGCACCCGATTGACAGTTGCAGAGCCGCATTCGGAGTTGCACGAGAACATCACTAAGGTGGGAGAAAGAACCACAATATCGTCGGGGAGGCAAGATTTAAAATAATATATATTGATATGCGTAGGGCGACCCACACCCTACTAGAGGTCGTTTGACTGATAGGTTGATATTTATTGTATGTTCTGTGATGGGATGTTTAATATATTATATGTGATATGTGTATTATGCCTATTATATGTTTATGATTACTTAATTATTTATTTGTGAGTTGATATTATTATTATTGAATCTGTTTCTGGTTGTTATTGATGTGCTGTTATGACTGCCGATGCCTGAGTAGAGATAGGCAATAAATTCTGATGAGTTGGGAGATGAATGTGTGGTGAGAAAGTCGAGGATATATATATATATATATATATATATATATATATATATATATATATATATATATATATATTGTGTGTGTCGTAGTGCTCAACCTAGAGATACAGTTGATCTGTTGATGTTGTGATATAAAGTTGATACCCGGTTAAGCCGGAGGAAAGTTGGTCGTGGTTGTTCATAAGTCATGGTTAAGGCACTAAGTGTTGATCCTGAGATGAGTCGGTGAGATTCATGTTGCATAGTTGTTGTTCATCACTGTGTTGACATACGGACGATCGATCTTGCTTGCGGGGAGATGATTGTACCCATTAGTCAAATTGTAGACGGATGGGCGAATGCCCCGACCTAGCCTGTGAGCGGGGGGATATGTCATTGTCGTAAGTCGAGTTGTTAACAGATGGGCGAATGTTCCGACCTAGACTGCGGGCGAGGGAATATGTCGTTGCTGTAAGTTAAGTCGTGGGCGGGCAATGATTCCGACCTAGCCTGCGGGCGGGGGAATATCGTAGTCACGAGTTGAGCATGCGGGCTTTTGACTGAATCCTGCATTACGGGGGGTGGCATAGTGATGAATGAGACATCTTGGTCTGTTGGGGATGTCGCGTCGTGATCGCGTCCATATAGTCGTTAGCTGCATGAGTGTGAGAGACAGTAGTTAAGAGAAAATTATCCGAGAGTTGTTTGGTTGTCACTGTTGTGCTATTGAGTGTTGCTATCTATATAAATTATTTTATATAGCTTTTTCCCCTATATGATGAAGTGCTGTTTCTTATCCCCTATATTTTCTCTGTCGTATTTTATTTATTCTCGATCGTACGAGAAAATCCTGTTGTTGAATTTCCATAGGAGATTGATGGCATACCCGTTGAACCTGATGCTGGCGGGAGAGCCTCGGATCCCAATGCTGGGGGATTTTAACCTGCTCTATGCAGAGGACGACCGCCTCTGGGAGACTGACTACTCTCGGTGAAGAGTAGTGTATACGGGTCCGACTACCGTATACATTAGAGTCATAGTTGAATAGACAGTTTTAGTTTTGTTATGGCCAGTACATGGGTTGAGTGAAATGTATTTTTGGGGACAGGAGAGGAAGTCTGATGTATTTTATTTTGTTACCATGCTTTCGGTTGTATATGTTAATATTAGTTGCGTACTTTGAGATACTTGGTATCAGTTATTGTAGGCTTTACTGATGGAGCCAATACTTTTACTTTTGTATAAGTTGTTATGGTATCAGTTTGTTGAATGTTTTAAATATTTCCTCATTTTTATATTACCATGCTGAGCTGTAACGTTAAGAATTTGAGTTTGAGTTACCAATGGGACCTCCAAGGAAGGGGTTGTCTCACATCCTTGTGTGTAGAGCTTATGAGCTTTGATGACCTCTGAAAGTATCATTAAACCTTGCAGATTGTCACCTCAAAAGAAAAACTCTAATTATAAATCAATACGATTCATATAGATTACAAGGATGACAAAATTTTCAATTATCTCAAGGATTGCTCAACAACATTATCTTGATGATATTTTACAAGTGAGCATATTAACAACAATGAGACAACATAATTATATGATTTGAAATAAAATAATACACAATTGCATGATCCACAAAAAGAAATTAATTTTTTTATGATCCAAAATTTATTTTGTGACCAAGACACTTGATTAGATAAAATACTTAATACATATCTATCACAAAATAAAGAATAGTAATTTTTTTTTTTAAAAAAAGAAGGGTCTTGATTCAAAGAGTTAGTAGTGAAAACATGATGTATATTAAAATAATTAAAATATTTAGTTTTGTCATTTTGAATGAATTTAATATATATATATATATATATATATATATAAATGATAAAATAATATACAGTTTAATAATTCACCACAAGTTTATTTAATAACAAAAGAATGAGCTCAACCGATAATAACCCAAAATTTAATTTTGTGACTAAAACTAATCATTAGAGAGTGTCTAAGGTATTTATTTGTCACAAAAAAAAAAAGGTAAACTATAAATTTTTTGATTCAAATACGGAAAACAAAGTAGTGAAAATGAAATATATATATATATATATAATATTAAATTATGCTAAAAGAATAATCATATTTGACACTTCAGATTAATTGGATAATCATGACACTTTTAATGAGAGAGTGCAGTACATAAAAGTGTCATTTGCACAGAGGGAATTTTCACAAAATATACAATGTACAAACCTTATATCACCAAAAAATTCTAATACCAATAGGGTAGTCGAAAAAATTATTGATATAAGTATAAAACAAATAGTACATTATATAATAACAAATAACAAATTATATTAATAATAACACACCGATAGGATATAATTGTTATTTATATAATACAAAATATAATTAAGATAAATTTTAATTATCTAACTCACATAAAATTTGCATAAAAGTACCCACGATAGGTGAGATTATAGTTATACAAATTAAGAATAATTATGCTTCAAAGAATATGATAATTTCATATCATGCAGAAACATAAAATAAGCAATCTACATAAAGGCCTAAAAATAATGTCATAATCATAATACATTAACAAGGAAAGCACATTGTACACTAGTATTATAGATGAATCTTGGATTATACACAAAAAAATTAAGGCCCAAAACCTGAGAGTATAATATTTTAAAATACAAATTATTTTCGGATTTAACGATATAAAATATTTAAGGGTGTCCAAAATTTCTCCAAAAAAAATATCAAAAATAAAAAATAAGTATTTTTAAATTAAAAACAAAAAATTTTCGGGCCTGGAGATGGGCCCACGCGCCCCAAGCGCTAGGCTTCGTGACTGGGCGACGCAGAGAAGCAGCAAGCTTCTTCTTCACCTGGATGGGGTGGAAAACGGGTCGTACAACCTTTTAAGAGAACCCGGTTCAATCTCTCAACTCCAGCCACAAAAAAATGCAATTTTTCAATATCGTGTTCGGATGATACCGATCTATGGAAGCCCAAGTCAATTCCAGGAAACACTGCTTCAATCAAGTGAAAAAATGAACTAAAAGAAACTGGGGTTTGCGTACAAGGGCCGCGATATATAAGCAGTGAATTTGCCCAGAATTTGCAACTATTTCTCGTGGGTTTAAATCATGAGGTATAGACCAAGAATTGCCCGAAATCAATTTCTGTAATAAATCATCCAAAGAGAGGAGTCGAAGAAACCCAAAAATTGGTTCTTGGCTCAAAAAACCCGCGATTAAGATCTGAAAAATTCTCTTAATTTTCTCAACGAAAACGTGTGATTCCAGAGGGGTGTTGATCGCAATGATCAGATGAAGAGAAACCCTCAATCAATTTTGAGAAACAAGCACCAAGTGAAGAGGAATCGAATTCCAAGTCATTAGGCTTCATGGGTTGCGAAAACCTGATTTAATTATGGAAAGGGGACAAATTATAATAGTCATAATTTGTATCTATTTGGTTCTGATACCAATTGAAGAAATTGTGAAACAATTTTATAAACCCAGATCAATAATAGATACAAGATTATAGCATATTATTAAACATACACATTACATACAAGAGATGAATCAAAGATTGTGTACCTGGAAATTGAAATCCTGCATAGATGTGGTGGACGAAGGATGAGAGAATATAATGTGAGAGTGAATTGCTCTCTTTCCTAGACCTACGGTCAGTATATCATAACTGCTTAATGGGGAGGCAATATGTTTAGACTCCACATGAGAGCAGGGACTTCTCAACAGGCTTCTAAGTGAAAGGCCCAACCCATCATAGGCTGTTCATAAGGTTAAGCCCAATGCTATATCATCATGTATATCAAATGCTTTAATATCAAGAAATGACCATAATATATATTAACAATAATTCCTAATAATTGATTAATGTCAATCCACATAATCGATTAATTAAAATAATTAATCTAACATTTCATGCACGTATCATGGTGGCAGCCACTGTTGTTTGTCCTTGGGGCATCATGGCTCCATTGTCATCTATTTCTGCCATTCCTCCATCGCCTCCTAAGAACCTATCTGCTGACCCATCGCCACCTCCATTGTCTCCTCAGAGAAAGACTTTAGCACAGGCTCTAAATAATGCGTGTGACATTCCTTATAGCCAGTTTCCTCGACCATGCCTTAAAGGAGTTGATATTTCGATCAAAATACCTGAGGATGAGTATAGGGTTGGCCTAGAAGGTTGTAAAAACCATCTACATGGTCGTTTGATATTGGCAAAAGGTGATGGCCTTGTTAAGATGACTGACTTGCGATCCAAGCTAACTGACTTGCGATCCAAGCTATCGTCATTATGGAAACCATTAGGTAAATGGGGGATGGTTTTGCTGGGTAAAGTCTATTATGAATTCTCTTTCTCCTCGGTTGAAGATCTTCGAAGTGTTCGATCAGTCAGTTCTTGGAGTCTTAAACCAGGGTTCCTCCGTTTGTTTACTTGGACACCGGATTTCAATCCTAATATTCCTAGACAATTGCATGTGCAATGTTGAATCAAGATTGTTGGTTTGCCTCAGGAATATTGGCGACCCAAAATTATTTTTGCCATTGCTGGGAGTTTTGGTACTCCTATATGTTAGGATGGTGCAACTAGTAAGTGGACAGAGGAAAGAGCCTTTGGTCACTTTGCTCGCGTTCTAGTGGATATCGACTTGAATGGGAAATTCTATAATCAAATATTGGTTGAAAGAGAAGAGTTTGCTTTTTTTGTTGGGATTATGTATGAAAATTTACCAGAATTTTGCCATTCTTGTCAGAATATTGGCTATTCGTTGATCAATTGTAGAAGAAAGAATGGAAAAGAACCAATCTTGCGTAAGGAAAATATGGCTGGTGTGAGTACTCATAAAGTGGTTAAAAAATATGTCCCTAAACTGAATGTTGAGGGGAATGTTGATGAGGGACCTTTTGATGAGGGACCTAGCAAAGTTTATGAGTATGATAATAATGATCAAGATCCTATGAAGGGGAATCCAGACCCTGCTATCTCTGATTTGGAAGTTAATAAAGAACAAGATTTTGTGGGAGGTATTCCAGTTGCTGTTATCCTTGATTTGGGAGTAGATATTGCCCCCGATGTAGATAGAATTGATACATCTAATCTAGGGGAGGATTCTACTGATCTAGTGATCCAGGAAGTCAACCATCCATATGATGCATCTGAACAAGTTGAAAATGAAGATGATATTGAAATTGTTTATGATGAATCTCAGATATTTGATGCTTCTCCAACTCTGCCAGTGGAGCAGTCATCTAGTCAAGCAGAACATGTTCCTGACCCTTTAGGGACCTCTCACATCTTTGATTCTGTTGAAAAGTCTAGTGGTCAGAGCTCTCCATTTACTCATATGCATCCTCAGGTTCATAAGGATTTAAAGGCCATATCCTCGAAGTTTTGGGCTGATGCAACTGATGATGATCTAGATGATGATATCTCTCTACCTGATGGACAAGAGACAGGTGCTTTCACCAAGGTTTTGACAAAATCTCAAAAAAGAAAGTTGAGGCAGAAGAATAAAAAACAGATTCCACATTCTGCTCATTATAGAACAAGATCTAGAGCAGGTCCCATCAATTTTGCATAATGAAGAATCTTTATTGGAATGCTAGAGGTATTGGTAATCTTGATACAAGATTGGTTCTTAAAGAATTTTTTGTGCACTTCATAAACCTGACCTGTTATTTATAGCTGAACCTTGGATTTCTTTGGATCAATTTCCTATCTCATTTTGGAAGCAATCTCGGTTAAAGCCTTTTGCAGTTAATCGCAGAAATAATTAAGTTCCTAATTTGTGGGGTGTGTGTGCTGATCACCTATTTCCTGTTATTATTGCTGCTACCCCTCAACATATTGCCTTGTCTATTAATTGTAATAATGATGTTATTATTATAGCTGCTATATATGCTAGTACTTCACATGTTCTGGGAAGAGATCTGTGGACTGATTTAGCTTCCTTGCAGCAAAGAAATCAGGGGCCTTGGTGTTTTATTGGTGATTTCAATTCTGTTCTAGGTGCTCATGAGCAAAGGGCCAAATGTCTTCCATTAATACCAGTCTGTGATGAGTTTCAAGCCTGGTCAGATAGTTGCAAGTTAACACATTTATATACTAGAGGCGCATTATTTGCTTGGACAAATGGTAGAAAAGGAAGGGCTCATTCTGAGAGGAGGCTAGATAGGGCAGTTTGTAATGATGCTTGGCTCAACTTCTGGACCTCTACTTCTGGCTGCACCCTGCCAAGGAGTAAGTCTGATCACCATCCACTATTATTGATTCAGAAAAAAGGTACTGACCTGCACCCTTCCCCATTCAAATTCTTCAACATGTGGCCTGATCATGAGGACTGTCATAGAGTTGTGAAGGAGGTCTGCCAGAGGATCTTTTATGGTTGTCCTATATTTATCCTTTCTCAAAAATTGAAAGCCTTGAAAGCAGAATTAAAAGTCTGGAAAAATACTATTTTTGGTAATGTGCATTTGCGGGTAGATGCAGCACTATCTGTTGTGGATAAAATTCAAGCTCAGATTGTAGACACTGGTTACTCTGACTCTCTTCAGGTGCAGGAGCAGCAGGCTCAGTTGGAGTTGCAGCAAACTCTTAATTTTCAAGAGAGTTTTTGGAGATAAAAAGCAAGATTGAATTGGCACTCTTGTGCAGATAGAAATACTGTTTTTTTCCACAGAATTGCTAAGATAAGAACTGCTTCTCAATCAATGTCTATGCTTAGAAAAGGGAATCTTATTCTTGATGAGGCTGCTGATATAGAGCATCATGTCCTGGATTATTATAGCTCTTTATACTCCTCTGATAATAATTGTGTGGATAATGGTTTAGTTGAAGCTGTCATCCCAGCTTTAGTTTTAGCAGATGATAAGCACATGTTAACCATCATGCCTTCAAAACAGGAAATCCAGTCAGTAGTTTTTAGTATGAATGGCAGTGGTGCCCCTGGGCCAGATGGATTTGGTGGTTGCTTTTAACAGAATATTGTTGGTAGTGATGTGTGTAATTCTGTTCTTCAGTTCTTCTCCCAAGGCTGGATGACTCCAAACTTAAACTCAAATCTGGTTGTGCTTACTCCTAAAGTTTTTGGGGGTGATACAATAGAGAGTTTTAGACCTATTGCCTTAGCAAATTTTCAGTTCAAGATTATTACAAAAATCTTAGCTGATAGACTTGCAATTATAGCTCCCAAGATCATTTCTGAGCAGCAAAGAGGGTTCATCAAAGGTAGGAATATCTCGGATTGTATTTGCATTGCTTCAGAGTCAATTAATATGCTGGACTACAAGACTTTTGGTGGTAACTTAGCACTAAAATTTGATATTGCTAAGGCTTTGACACCATTGATTAGCTCTTTTTGTTTAAAGTTCGAAAAGCATTTGGTTTTAATGAGAAATTCTGCAACTGGGTGACAATTATTCTCAAATCAGCAAAGCTTTCATTTTCTGTTAATGAGAAGCCTGTTGGTTTCATTTCTTGTAAAAGGGGAGTTAGGCAAAGTGATCCCTTACCCCCTTTACTGTTTTGTATTGCAGAGGAGGTTCTTAGTAGGGGCATTGCTTTTTTAATTGATTCTGGGAAGTTAAAAACCATGACAGGTCCAAGGGGTTTTGCACTTCCTAGCCATGTCCTCTATGCACATGATGTATTGGTTTTCTACAATGGAAATAAGAAAAATCTTGAAGTTTTAATGAAGCTGTTCAAATATTGTAGTCTCTCTTCTGGCCAATTTCTCAGT
The DNA here is from genome assembly GCA_039655645.1 of Ammopiptanthus mongolicus. NCBI lineage: Eukaryota > Viridiplantae > Streptophyta > Magnoliopsida > Fabales > Fabaceae > Ammopiptanthus > Ammopiptanthus mongolicus. The sequence continues at coordinate 63,871,119 of CM077351.1, read as the reverse complement.
TTGCCTAAGTGCAAATTCTATGCTGCTAATCTCTCTGCTAGTAAAAGAGAGTTGATTTCTAATACTCTTGGATTTTCAACTGGTGCCTTGCCTTTTACATATCTAGGACTCCCTATCTTTAAAGGAAAGCCAAGAAAATTATACCTTCAACCTATTGTGGACAGAATTAAGTTTAAGTTGGCTTCTTGGAAAGGCTCTTTGCTCTCTGTTATGGGCAAACTGCAACTGATCAAATCTGTTATCCAAGGTATGTTGGTCTATAGCTTTCATGTGTACGCTTGGCCAATTTCATTACTGAAAACTCTTGATATTTGGATCAAAAAATTTCTTCGGTCTGGTGATATTCATGTTAAGAAAGTGGTCACTGTGGCTTGGAGTAGAGTCTGTAAACCTTTTAATGAAGATGGTCTTGGTTTGAGACCATTAAGAGCTATAAATGAAGCTGCAATGTTGAAACTATATTGGGAGATGTTGACTTCTTCGAATCAATGGGCAAGACTCATTAGAGCAAGATTTTATAAACATAACAAACCAACCACCTCATATGCTAAATCCTCACTTTGGCCTGCAATAAGATCTAATTTGCAAAATGTTAGTTCTAGCAGCTCCTGGCAGATTGGCAAGAGAGATTTAATTAGCTTTTGGAAAGATAAGGGGTTGTCTTCAGCCATTGTGGACATGCTGCACATTCCAGCTTCGTTACATACTGATTTACATGTTGTGGTTGGTGATTTCATCCATAACAATCAGTGGTCTATTCCAGCAGTTTTAGCAGCTAAATATCCTGCATTAGTTGCTAAGATTGAGAAAATTCAAATACCTAAATTTCAATGTCATGATCATCTGGTCTGGAATAATTCGGGAGAACTATCTTTCAAAGAAGCCTTTATGCACTTAAATCCTGTTCAACAGGTGGTTCCCTGGGCTAAGCTACTTTGGAGTAATGCTATCCCTCCTTCCATGTCTTTTTTTGCTTGGAGATTACTACATAATAGGGTGCCTACTGATGAAAACCTGAGATCCAGAGGTTGTTTTAATGTGTCCATGTGCAGTTTATGCAGCATCACATATGAATCTTCTGAGCATTTGTTCTTAAATTGTTCTTTTGCAACACAATTTCGGAATTGGTTCAGTTCTTGCATTGGTCATAGCATTGATGTTTCATCAATTAGATCTGTCTTTGCAGTTTGTGATAGGCAATGGAGTACTCAAATGAAAGACCTGGTGCTTGCTGGTATAATAAATGTGCTATGGTCCATTTGGATTTGCAGAAATAGAATCAGGTATGATAATGGGACAGCTTCTATCTACTCTGCTATTAGCCTTATTTTTGGTTCAACATCTTTGTCTGGTAATATGTCTAGAGGCCTAATGTCTAGCTCGGTTGCTGAATTTGCCATTTTGAAGTCCTTTGCTGTTACAGGGCACATAAGCAAAGTTCCTAAAATTATTGAGGTCTTGTGGCAGCCTCCTTTGTGTTCTTAGCTTAAGTGCAACACGGATGGAGCAGCAAGAGGCTCCGTTGGTCTTGTTGTCCTCTTGCTGCTGCAGGTGGCATCTTCAGAGATAAAAGTGCAGCTGTAGCTAGATGTTTTAGCCATTACATTGGAGTATCTACATCTCTTCATGCTGAGCTTGTTGCAGCCATGATAGCTAGAGAAATTGAATACACAAAAGGCTGGTATAAACTTTGGTTAGAGTCTGACTTCGAGTTAGTAGTTATGGCCTTTTAAGTCTATCTAGATTGTTTCTTGGAGGCTAAAAACGAGATGGAAAAACTGCATGCAACTTGGTAATCGTATGCAGTTCATGGTGTCTCATATCTTTAGGGAAGGCAATAGTTGCGCTGATAAATTAACTTCTTTTGGCATTTTTTGGCAGTGTGATTCTTGGTGGGATTGGATTCTATTCCTGATTTTATTATAGAGGATTTTTTCCATAATAGGTTAGGGCGTCCTAATTACAAGTTTAGATGATTCATATTGTTTTTCATGGTTTTTGGTATAGTTCCCTCATGCTTTTTGTTTTCTCTTTTCATTATTTCTTAATAATATTATGGTGTGCTAGAGATGATTGGTAAGGTTTGAGGTGCCAACCTAGTTGGGATTTCTCTCTTTACAGTGATACTATTGCACGCCCGTCTTTTATCAAAAAAAAGTCTTAACAATGCTCAAACTATAATTTTAAATTCAAGTGCAAATGTGTATAATTTGTCTTTATTAAATGACATAATTGATAACGTGCTACATAAATTATATTATACCTATCTTTTGCTTGGAAATATGCTTAAAAGTTACTTGATTATAACCTTTAATTTGGAAGCTTTGTAAGTTTTGAATATGACGATCAAATACTAGAAGTACAAACCTATGAGGACAAAAAAAAAAAGATGGTGAACAAGAGACTTAAATCTCAAAGGAAGAAATCTCAAAGTTGAAGATTACCACAAACAAAGAGCACATCTCTCCAATAAAATCAATAAGTATCTTTATTCCTGAACTTTATGTAATTTATACCATTAATTGTATGATGATAGTCAAATACATGTCTTCTGCCATTCCACAACTCTTTTGAAATATGAAACGTATATCTGCAAAATTATTTTTGAAAGGGGGAGAAAAATTGCATCATAAAGGGGGAGTATGAGAGAGTATAGGATTGCATGTCTAAGGGTGAGAATTTAAAATGAAAACCTTATGTTACTGGATGGACATCGAAAGGGGAAGAATTCTTTATTTAAAGAGCCCAGCAACTCTATATAATATGCTTAACAATATAAATGTTTCTTCTTCTATCATAAAGGGGAAACTTAAATTGAAATCTATCCTCAAATCCTTTTTCAAATTAAGGAATTTAGTAAGTATGAGAATTTTCTTAAATATTGGAATATACGAATTTTTCCTTTACTCTTTGAAAAATAAACAAATTATTTTATGGCTAAATGTAAATGATTTCTTCTTCTTGATATCATAAGTTTCGTATAGAGGGAGAAAAAAATAAGGGAATAAAATTCTAATTTTATCATACTATTTTCTTCCTAAAATTCTTGTTCTTGACGTCAAATATAGAGAGAAAAATTAGAAAGCAAATATAACAAGTATTTATCTTAATAAATGGTTAAAGTAATATATTTGCTAAGTGATTTGTCATCATGAAAAATGGGGTGAATGTGAAACCTATAGGTTTCAATATATTAAGTTTTGATGATGCCAAATATTGGCAATTGAAATGCCAAATATTATTTGTTGAAACACGTCATACACATGTACTTATAAAATATAATATTGCTTGGTGAACTGTCATATACATGCACACAAGTGTTGATGAAAAAATTGGTATAAATATATTACGCATGACAAATACTAATCATGAGCATACAAGACAAAAAATAATATCATTATCAAGCATGCGGTACTTAAGGTTGTCAAAGCAAGAAACTAATAAGCAAAGAATATCAAAGTTTCAAACATCAACACCTCAAGCAAGATTGGGTAAATATATTAGTTCTTAGATGTCTTGTAAGAGTGTGATAGACTAAAACGTAATTTGGCTCATTTCGAGCCTGTTTGGTAAAACTAGCTGTTAGCGGATAGCTTATAACGGATAGCGGATGAGACAGTTTATTTTGTGTGGAAGTGTTTGGTAAAACTAGCAATTGAACTAGCTGAAAAATATAAAAGGACATCTTCATTAATGATTTTATATAAAAGAGAGAGAAGAGGATAAAGGTAGAATTAAATTAAGATAATAAGGATAAAAGTGGAGAAAAAATTGCAACGCTATAAGCTATAAGTTCAAATGCTACTTTAAGTAGTGTTTGAAAAAAACTTTATAAACTCGTGAAAAAACACTATAAGCTCGTGACAAAGGCGTTTGCCAAAAGGCGTTACTTTCTCATCCACTATAAGCTATCCGCTATAAGCTCGCAGAGGGAACGTATCAAAGAGGCTCTTAATCAATTTAAATAAAACATAACGCTAACCGGGAAAAAGGCTTTAATTAAAACATATAATTAAAACATTGTTTTGTCAAATTGATTTCAAGTTAAAAAAATATATTTTATGGAAGAAATGTTTTTAAATTTACTTTCAATCAAGTTAAATATGCGAATTCCAATCGATTGCAGCATATGAAGCTTAGCTTCAAACTCAATAAATCGATTGTAGGTAACATTCAGTCAATTGAATGTTACATCACTCCATGTATATTGCTTATATACAATTTCAATCGATTGAGATTTTTGAAAAATCGATTTACATGATGTATTTTAATTTCAATCAAAGTTCAATTACTCCCTAAGTCCTTGATCTATTTGAAAATTTTTAAATAGGTCCTTGAACTAAGAAAATTTGTAATTGGATCCCCGAACTTTGATATAATTTATAATTGGGTTCCTGCACTTTAAACGTTTGTAATCGAATCCCTGAATTTTTTAATAGTTTGTAATTAGGTCCCTAAGATGTGAGACATTTTTAAAACCTTTGTTATTGTAGTGATTTAATGGTTTTATTAACCTCCAAGACCGATAAGAAACCTCGAAAGAGATTTATATGCTGCTTTAATTACAAGGTTTTTTTTCCTATCTCATGGATCTAATTACAAATTATTTACAAGTTCAGATATCCAATTACAAACGTTTAAAGTATAAAGATTCAATTATAAAATATTTAAAAATTCAAGTATTCAATTATAATTTTTTTTAATTTAGGAAGCAATTTAAAAATTCTTAAATAGTTCTTGACCAACACACTGATTAAACCTTCAATCAATTGACTTACTTATGCAATCTATGGGCAACTCTTTATATTTGTTTCAAGAGACGTTTCACACTCGCTTCAATTAATTCAATCGATTGCCTAATATTGTTAATCCATGGACAATGAGAAAAAATGCACAACGGATAGTTTTCGTCAAATCAGCGTTTTTCTTAAATTCTCTTCCAACTTTCTGATTTTCAATACATATAAAAAGGGGTTTTTGGAGCAAGAAAATCGTAGAACAATAATCACAAAAAATGTTGATATTCTTTGAAATTATTGGAGCCAAATCTCATGTTAGTATCATCATACTCATACGCTGGAATTTATATAGTCTGCAGTATCAATAATGTAACATCCCGATTTTTCTAGCTTTCGAGCTTTCTGTTTTAATTGAATCGTATTTATTTGTTTGTATTTTTTTTGGAGGGTCTAGAAAGGGAAATAAAATAATCTGAGATCATAGTCATGCTCTACGCGATCGTAAGAAGCTATGGTTAAATTTTGGTTGAAAACTTAGACGGAACCCGGTGTGCGTTTTACACTGACAGTATGATTTTATTGCTCAAACGACCTAATTTTGACCCGTGAACGAAACATTTAGGGTTGTAATTAAATTTCGAACGACTTTGACTATTTTAAACACCCTAGCCTAGTGCTTTTTTTTTTGAAGGGGGCCGAACCTATCCTTAAGCAACTAAGAAGCTGTTTTAAAAGTTTGACTTATTTTATGATTGTGTGGTGAAGGATTGATAGAGTAAGCGTAGCTCGTTGATTTTTGGAGTGCGTTCGGACCATGTGAGTCGGGGATTCACGGCGTAGTGGGACACTCGAAGAACTTGGAGGGCCCAAATCCTTTTTAGACTACAAAAGATAAGAGGAGGTTGCCTGAGGGATTATCGATAACTATATGTTATCTGTGTATGTTGTGGTCAGTATAAGTTTCAATTGAACTGCGTGGTGGATGTTTAATTTAGTTTCCGCTATGATGTTATTTGTCAATAATTACCTGTATGTTTGATTGTCGGTAATTATGTGTTATATGTTGATATATGTTATAAACTGCACTATCTGCTGTGATGAGATTGTATTGACTCTATGGATGTTGATTGTTGATTGAGAAGCCTGACAGTAGTCAGTGCTCCATTAATGACTAAGGTAAAAGCTTCACACTACTCTAACTCTAGCCTCTCACTACAGCTGGCCAACCTCTAATGGTACCCGTTGGGGAGATCCCGTCGATCATCCCCAGTCTCCTCACCATTCAAGCATAAGGATGGCACCCTATGAAGCTTTATATGGTCGACGGTGTAGGACACCTTTATGTTGGTACTAGGATGGTAGAAGCCTACTGCTGGTTACACCCCCTTGGGTAAATTCGGCCAAGCCTAGGGTAATAAGGAAGGAAATTTATTTTTGGGCTAAGCTTCTAGATAGTCATAGCATGCATCAAGGTAAGTTCATAAAAATTGATTTCATGGCCATTGAATTTTTCTAACATTTTCTAGGAATTTTTGAAGGTAAGGCACTAGAATTGAAATCATAGAATATTGGTCATGAGTATGGATCAAGATAGAGATTACCCTCTTGTAAAATGAAGACTTGCTTGAGTTCAAGCTTCTCCTTCACAATTTAATCTTTGTTGATCTTTGTCCTTCCTTGAAATAGCAAGAAAATAAAGAAATTTTGGGAGGAATGAAAGAAAAAGTTGCTGCACTTGAGGAGCAGAATTCTGGCGTGAATGAGAGGTGAGAAGAGTGGTTTCACTTGAGTAAAAATTGAGGGGTAAGAAGGTAACTCTTTAGGAGGGCAAAATGGTCATTACCACACTTGCTCATCATGACTCTTGTGACTCACTAGGTGAGTCACTAGATGAGTTGTCCTTGATTGGACATAGGATTTATCTTGTAGTGGGTCCCGATAAATCTGTAATCAGCTCCGCTATTTATCCGATTAAAAATTTCACCTAAATAACATATTTTATTTCACTTTTTAGTGAAAATTTTTAATAGGAAATTGATTTTCAAGAGAAAAGTACGTTTTTCGATTTTAAGGAAAAAGGATTTTTCATAAACAAGTTTTACTCAATGATATCAAAACCGACGACTTGGATAAGTTGCGGGGATTTTGTTTTAATTTGTGTTTCACCAAACGAAAACAACGATAAACAGTGAAACGTGAACCTAGTGAATGAGACGTCGGGTTACTAGTGTTCTGTGATGATGGCACGTGGATTTAAGATCCATGTTGTGGTATTGTGGACTTCGTGTCCTGTGGACTTCGCGTCCTGTATACTTTATGATGAACGTTGTTAAAGGTAAACATTGGTTTCTACTACCACGAACCTAGGACTGGTGCATCGGTCTAAGATTTCATGACTGAACACTCGGACGTTGTGTCCTGTGTTGATTATGAAAAGTGCTAAAATATGGTAAATCATGACGGGTCGATAGCCTTTGAGCTTCGACAAGAAAAGAACGAGCGAAAAAGAACAGTGACAAGAAACAAAATGTTTTACATGCATTAATTGGCAGATGTGCCTATAATTAATCATGATATCTTGGTGGTCAGGATATTCATGTTACATTGTGCCATGGTGAACAATGAAAGCCATATTGATGATCACTGTGCCTTGCGTAGGACAATGTTGCTATGGTATTACGGTGTGTCCAATGTTGGATAGCCGAGCTTGATCAGCTTGATGAACAAGAAGTTGGGATCTCCGGAGATTAAGTAATAAATTAGACGTTGATTTTGAAGTGTTCATGCATTCTTACAAATGATAATGTTTGACGGGTATGAATCCCCTTTGGCAAGTTACTTCATCAGAAAAACGTATGGATTGCCATGATGATATATGTGTATATGTGTTTATGTGTTTTACATGTAGTTATCGTATTTAAATCCATATATTGGTATCTCACTTCTAAGAAGTAAAGGAAAACAAAGAAACAAGGAAAGGGAAAACAAGGATCTCGCCGGGCGAACCTATTCTCGCCACGCGAGACAGAAAACTAGTCCGAGCTGTCAAATACTGCCTTTCGGCCTCGCGACGCGAACCGTATCTTCGCCACCCGAGACAGAAGGTTAGTTGGAGAAGCAAAACACAACTTCTCGGTCTCGCGACGCGAATCACATATTCGCCACGCGAGAAACAGAGATCACACAGCAGATTACGGATTTATAGGGATCCGCTACAAGATAAATCCTATGTCCAATCAAGGACAACTCATCTAGTGACTCACCTAGTGAGTCACCTAGTAAGTCACAAGAGTCATGATGAGCAAGTGTAGTAATGACCATTTTGCCCTCCTAAAGAATTACCTTCTTACCCCTCAATTTTTACTCAAGTGAAACCACTCTTCTCACCTCTCATTCATGCCAGAATTCTGCTCCTCAAGTGCAGCAACTTTTTCTTTCATTCCTCCCAAAATTTCTTCATTTTCTTGCTATTTCAAGGAAGGATAAAGATCAACAAAGATTAAATTGTGAAGGAGAAGCTTGCTATGGGGTGGTAGAGTTTTAAAAGAAAAAATTTTATTTATCACTAAAATTGGAAAGGCGTTCATCAATTAGAAAACTTTATTTTCCGAAAGTAATCAGAAAAAGATTAATAGGGTTTATTTTCCAGAACAGAAAGGGTAACCATGTGGTGTCCCAGAAGGGGGTGTCACAAATAGTGCTTCAATTCCTTCTGCTCCTTGTATCAACCCACAAGTCGCAAATAAGATGTGGTATCCCTAGGTTGAGGATAAGGTATCCCTATGATTAGAAGGTGAGGTATCATTCTCTTGTAAAGGGTGGAACATCCCTTTGGTGTGTGACTTTAGGCTTAGAAGCGCTTGTGAGGTATTTCGGAGGCGCGAGGAAGAGTGCTAAAGATTGTCGAGACTCTTACACGTGGGTGATGTGTCCTATATGACGCGATTAGAGTGCTCTGTGGTGTAAAGATTTTCAAGCACCTGCAAGTTTGGTATTAATGGATAAAACCCAGAAATATATTCTGGGGACTGGACGTAGATCACCACAGTGGATGGCTGAACCGGGATAATTCGGGTTTACAAGTTATTCTTTTCTATCTCTTTTATATTATGATTCATTGTTCATCATACTCTTTATTATTTCAATTAGTTTTATTGTGAGGGCATTAAATTTTTAGAGAACTCGATTTTGCTAAATAAATCTACAAAAGTTTATAAATTATTATCGCTGGGCCAACATCAAGCACTTTTTTAAATTATTTTCTATTTAAATAATCAACATATTATCTCTCCAATAGTGCTTTCTTACTTTATTTAAGTGCCCAACTTGGTGCTCACGTTACGTCTTCTTCCCAAAACTTAGGTTTCTCCCTCTTCCTCCATGAACAATCTCGTTTCTTCTGGAAAGGCCTCGTGACAAAATTAATAGGAGCAGACATAAGCTTTTGAGCATTCATCCTTCTATTAGAATCTGTATTTGTTGCATCCCATGACAGAGTAGCTCCGGTAAAACCCAGCATAACATATGGACATGAATTTATAACTTCAGTTGAGCTGGGAGATGCTTGTTAAGCTTTCAAGACAGCATCAATTGCTGCCTTTTGATGGTGTGCACTGAGTGCAAGTTTATTTGTTATTGCAAAAATCCAAGGAATTCCAAGAGATTTAGCTTCATCCAAGAAAAGTGAAAGGTCTGGCTTTTGTTTAGTATACCGAAGTGTGGTATGAGAGAGGGTTATGAACAAGAACAATTAAATCTGTTTTCGGACTAAGATCTCGGATTCCAAGCCATAGTTTATCCCTTAAGCAAGAGGTTTCCATGTCCAGTTCTTGTAAAACAAATAAAAGATGAAAAAATAGCAAATGAACATCACTCTTGATTTTCGATTTTGATTTGCATTTAGCCAACTAGAAGAGCAAAAACAAATGGCTGCCCAAAATTAAATGGGGGTGAGTTCTTGGGTTTCCAAGAAGAAGATGGAGAAATTGAAATTGAACACTTTCAATTTGTTTATGATTTCAGAAGAATAATGTGGCACTCAATTCTTGGATTGCATTCTCAATATTGAAATTGAGCTCTTTCAAAAAAAAAAAATTCATGACTGTGGAGACGATAGGAGGAAGAGGGAGAAACAAAGAAGGGGGGAGAAACCCTAACTTTGGGAAGAAGAATGTACCTATTGGAAAATACGGTCGAGTTATTATTAATTATGACATGTGATTAATTATGCTTTCGACTAATTCAAATTATAAGATAAATCATATCACCATGTTCCATGTTTTAAGGAATACAATTCGCAACTGCTTATCCACCAATAGTCTGTTTTGATCAACGACCACTTGGACAGAATCATGTCCAACAGCCCCCAGACGTGGAAGCAACTTTTTCAAGCTTTCATGATTCATATGCAATTCTTTACAAGAATGCCACTATTACCATGATTTTGCTGGAACGTGGTTTTTCTGGCGCGCATCCAAAAAGGTACTAAACCATGATCGCAACTGCTCACAAGGTAAGAGATAAGCTTAATCCACATCGCATAGCACTATAAATAAGTAAAGAACCAACTTATGAAAGGGTTTTGATCATTGTATACAAAAATGCTTGAATCTTCAGACTTCATTCAGGTCAAATATTATTAAAACAATTTTTGGCAGGAACAAAGAATATGCCACATGTGCGTTCAAAACGATGTCGTTTTGGCCAGGTTGATGTCAAGTTGAACATTTAATGTGACTAACGGAGTTGGATGGAAAATAACGTTTGGGCCAACGTTGTTAACGTTGATAAACATGAGGGACTAGTTTGTTACCAAAAAAAAGTTAAATGATCAAATTGAATAAAACAATTAACTTAAGAGACCAAAAGAATAATTTTGCCTTAATTTTTCAATGAAAACTTATATGTATTTATTTCTTAACTAGTAACCTAACTAAATATAAACTCATTGGAGTTGCATAAATTCTCTTTTATAGGTCCTATTATGCCGCCTTACAGCTTTTTACTTTATATTACTTTAAATAATTCTTCACTCTAATGATACAATTCTTAAAAGTTTATCAAATGAGTCACACAAGTTACTTATATCTTTATTTACATTTATTATTATTTCAATTTTCGAAGGAAAGTAACCAATACAATTCTCTATTTTTTTTATTGGAAGTTCTTATATAAGAATTGGGAGTTGTTTGTTAAGTTCTTAAATCTATGTGGTAAATAAGGAATTGTTGCTTAATGTTTTCTCCATTGTAGTTGATCTAGCTGGCAGTGTAGGTTGCTTAAAATAAGGTACCATTGCTTATATAAGGAACCCAAGGATGAGTCACTTATGAATAAAAAACAATTTTGGCTCAAAATATAGGTGAGTTTCTTAAATCCTAAATTGACCCTTGACAAAAAAATATTGTGACATTTTAGTTCTTGAGAAATGAAAATACCAATTTGGTTGTCAAAAATGTAAAATGCGGGTCAAATTAGTCCTTTTTAGAAACATTTTAGTCCCTGTAAGATCAATTTGACCCGCATTTTACATTCTTGATAATCAAATGTCACCGTGATTTGTTATGGAGGACCAATTTGGATCTTTACTATCAATGCTTGACAACATGCCTCTTACCCCATTTCCCTCCCTCTGATACTCCAGGCGAGGACCCTAGCTCCTTGATGAACCTAATCCTCCGGACCCTCCTAATAGGGAGTAAAGATCCTCTCCATTTCTCAAAAGAAATGGAGGGCTCCATTACTATAATTTAGGATGTATAAAAATATCTATTTCTAAAATGGGTGACATTTATTAGGTTTTTATATGCTTTATATATCTAAAACTATAGTAATAAAGCCCTTCATTTTTTTTTTTAGAGAAATAAAGAGACTCCCTGATAGATATGAGGCCATTGAAATGCAGAATACCGACTCAATGGATGCCACCATTGGAGAGTATGAAAGTTGTATCACCTATGGGACGTGGCCATGCTGCCTAGTTCTTGTCCTTTCCTCCCAATGGTTTTTATAATGATTGAATTCAAAGACATTACAATGCACTCTTGAGCAAGTGGACTCCCTTGTGCTGGTCAAAGGGTGTATTTGGCAGTTCATTTAGATTTTTTCATGTAATATATTTATCCATTGCATGATTATGAGAATGATATATCAGAGCTTATTTCTCCTTAATATACAAAGGCCTAATAATAATATCTTTTGTTGCATTTGTCTCAGCAATGGAGATTGCACTCTCTGTTCACATTGCAAAGGAAGGGAAGCTGAACTATACTGCAAATGCAAAACAGTGGCTCAAGGTATGCATCTGTTGAGTGCCCAATGTTCTATTTCAGATGCTTATGTTGTACTGGATGGTTTAAGCTGCTTTTTATTGGATAAAATAAGTGATGATGTGTCTCCCTCTGGAGTGTTAGAATTAGAATAGTGAAATTAGTTGCAAGTTTAGGGACTTCAGCTTACTGGCTAAGTAAAATGAAATTCAAAACCCTAAGATTTAATCCTAAATGAGCAATTTGTGAAATTTCTAGCTGCGTTTTAAATATATATATGAGAGCACTCATTTAACCTTATTGTTTTGTTACTTTTCCCTTTTTATGGTTGAGGTGTATATGTTCTTTGTCGAAAAGGAGCACTGTTCTTGTCGTATCTCCTTCCAGCTTCCACAGATTAAGTTGAAAAGTAGACAGGACTGTTTAATGGTTATTTTGTCAGAAATTTCAGCATACTCTGTATGCAAGTCAGTCTAATTTTGTCTCTCGCCATTAGGGTGAAATAGAAAATGGGATTGTCTCCAAGTGGCAAGTAACTTCGTTAGTTCTATGTTTTTTTTTTTTTTGTGTACAAAGGAGGCTTAAAGCCAAAACTACAGAGGAACTAAGCGGGGAAAGACACCCTAACAAGATCATGCAAGAGCAGATCACCACACCCCACAGGAGGAGTATCTAAAATATGAAAACTTCCCAGGAGGTCACCATTATAGAGTGTGCTTTGTCCTCACTCATACGCTTACTAGGAAAACTTCTTAGGAGGTCACCCATCCCAGAATTGCTCTAAGGCAAGCATGCTTAACTTTGAAATTCTTAAGTGATGGGCTCCCGAAAAGAAGATGCATCTTGTTGATATAGGTAGTACCAATCAATTCTTTCAAGCTATCCTCAACTGTATAGTCCCATACCTATACAGTCTCAGGATTCCTCTCGTTTCGATGTGAAATCAGTTCGTTGTCCCTCCGCCTAGAAGTCTGTCAGGAGCCACTCCTTGTCCGTACTTCATCTTAAAATTAAGTAGTGAATTAAGATCTCAATCCACTTTATTAAATTGAAAGTGGATATACTCTTACAGTCTTACTTGTTGCTTATCTTAGAAGGGATGTCTATTGCCACTTCTTTGTATCTATTGTCATTTATATTTCATTGACCTTTTATTAAATGACCTTTGATTTTGTTTTGATCAATGGTTTAAAATATCTCAATAAAAAAATTATTGAAATAAGAGTGACAATAATCACTCGAAGTAAACTAAGTTTAGAAGAGCATTGCTTTCTCATGCTGTGCGATTAATGGAGACAACCCAGTCAAAAGATGGCAACCTTTTTAATCTCCAGGACAACATTTCTGTACACATGGAATTCAGAACCTGATTCACAAATCACTTGCCTATGCTCAGCATCCCAACAAAGTTGTAAACCACATCGAAGTCAAGTGACATTGGTAACAAAGGTTAGTAGGAAGAGTTTAAATCAATTATTTGCCTGACTTATTTATTATTTTTTTTGCTAGAATATTTGTCTGCCTTTTCTCCCAAGAGTAAATATGTTTGGCTAAAATCAGAAAATACTTAATTTGGAAACTTAGTTTTCTTTTTTTATAATTTTTTTACATGGATAAGAAAGGAGGGCAGCAAATAAAAGTATACGCATACATGTTACATCCATAATTTCATGGCATTTAGTTTATTTGTGCTCCTTTTGGTGATGGTCATATTCCCAAATGTTATTATTCAATGTAGCTGCCTGCTAATATTTGGGGAGGAATTCTTCCTGCAGCTGGACCAATATTCAGCTACCAGCTTAGAGAACGAAGAGTTGGTCCCCATAAGCTTTGAAGGCTCATCATATTCCACCACGTTCCCTTTAGTAACCAGCAAAAGATAAAAAATGAGGACACAAAGAGGACTAGAGAAATAGTAATATTGAAAAGAAAAATAGAAAAGTGGAAAAGAACAAGTAGTTAACATACCATAAGACAAGACCATGACCATGTCACTATCTATTACAGTTGGAACTCTATGAGCAACTGTTATAACTGTGCATTCTGCAAATTGTTGCCTAATAATTTGTTGTAGAATGGCATCTGTGGTAGAGTCAATGGATGCAGTAGCTTCATCCAGAACTAGAATTCTGGTCCTTTTAAGAAGTACTCTTCCTAGACAAAATAGTTGGCGCTGTCCCAAGCTCCAATTTCCACCTTCATCACTCACTGTAAAACTAGACAGAATAATTAGACTTCAATACCATAATCGTTCCAAAATCTTAATTCGGAAATAGAGAGCTTTAAAAGGACAACATGTAGCTTCAATTACTATGTATTTTCCTTAATATTAAGCTTATAAGTGAAAAGCTGCAAGCCTGCAACAGATTGTTAAGAAAGACAGCTGGGCAAATTTTCCTTGAAGTTGGTCACTTCTGTAAGACTATCGGCGTGTTTGTTTTTGTTGGTGGAGTTCCAAATGGATGTTTGCCCAAAAGCAACAAATTGTTGCTTCTCACAAAACGTAGGTCTGAACGTGGATTTGGGTGAGGCAAAGGTCAAACCAAACACAGACTATATCAGATTATTACTTTCAAGTTCTTGAAGTTAACTCACCAGAAGAGTCCAAGAGGCTTGGTAGACTGCTGATTGTTTCCTTAAGCTGACATTTCTCTAAACCCTAAATAGAAATTAAATCCAATCAAACCTTGCTTATTGAAAGGCTTATGATAAGATAATGACATTTAATTGTAACACATTTTTCAACTATGGAGCTAGTTCATTCACCTTCCATATTTCTTCATCTGAGTACAGGCCTAGAGGGTCCATGTTGGTTCTAATGCTGCCCTTGAAAAGAGTTGGTTCTTGAGGGATAATGCTTAGCTTCATTCTCAAATCCTTCAACCCTATTGAGCATATGTCAATTCCATCCATAAGAATATAACCTCTTGATGGCTCAACTAAGCGAAACAAAGCACTTATAAGTGTAGTTTTTCCACTTCCAGTCCTTCCTACAACTCCCACTCTATTCCCTTCTTTAAACGTACAAGTGATACCCTTAAGGACTAGTGGAGCATTTGGACGATATCTAATCTGAAATCAACGTTGAGAAAACGGCCATCAGACTTGAATTTGTTTTGTCAAATTTGCATAAATAAATTGAAGAAAATATTGAAAGTAGAGGTTAAAAAGAAAAGCACAAGCATGCAAATTTCGCAAAATCAAATCCTTAAAAATAGGTTTTTGAAAAGTTTTAATACCTCTAGAGCTTGAAGATCAATCCTACCCTTGGAAGGCCATGAAGATGGAGGCCTGTTATCCACCACAATGGCAGATGGCTCAGCTGGTATGTGAATATATTGTTTGATCCTTTCAACAGAGATAATATAGTTTGATAAATTGCAAAACATTCTAGTCCAAAAGACTTGGGATCCTGTCAACGAGAAAGCATAAGAAAGAGACAATCCCACAAGAGCTGCACACCCCAGGAGAGTTGCCAAGAATAATTAGCATCTTTACAACATGATCAAAAACTTACCGTGGTAAAAATTTTGTTTATGCAGTTACCTGGGGATATGTATCCCTGAGGAAGTAGAATAAGTAATAAAGCTGCAGTGAAGACTGTCAAATTTTGAAGTACTTCAATCCTTAAAACTAACCACTCCATGGTCACATTAGAATGAAAGAACAGAGTTGCATCCGTGTCCACAAGCTTTAGGTAAATTTTGAAAAATTTGTCCATCATGTCGAATGCTCTTACAGTCACCACTCCGAGTGATGTCTCAGCTGTAAAATTCATGACTGGAGCTTTTGTGGTTCCATTGATCCTTATTAGTTCCCTTGCAGAGGCTTGATAATATCCCTTTCAGACGAAAAGAAAAAACATTAAAAGTTACTAGCTCCATGATTTAAGAAGGGTCAGAGAATGGAAAATCAATAAAAATTAGAAAGTGGATAAACCTGAATATATTTTGATGCGACCATAGCAGGAACAGCAACAATGAGCACTTGCCATGTGACTGAAGCCATTACACCAATTGTCACTAGAATTTCAATAGCTACAGATGCTACAAAAACGATGGAATAAGGTATATCAAAGTCCAAAATACTCAAATCTGATGAAGCCTGCAAGAGAGAAAAAAATTGACATCAATTTAGGGTATGATTAAATACTAATGAATAAACCGAAGGGAGTCATATAATCTGGAATGAAGATTTCTTACTCGGGTTAAAATCCTTCCTACAGGGGTTGAGTCAAAGAACAGCATAGGAGCATTGAAAATAGCCTTAGTGAAACTAGAGAAGAAGGCTGCAGAAGCTTTTAGTCCGAGATGTGCAGCCAACAAAGACCTTAGATATATAAACACAGCACTAACAAATGAAATTACCGAGTAAACTGCAACCAAGGTGCCACTAGTTACTTTTGGTATTTCAATTGCTAGAGCAAGCCAAAAGGTTGATGCAGTCTGCAAAGTAATAAAAGCAGATTGTGCTAATAACATCCAACACATCAAGAAGGACCCTCTGGAAAAAGAGATATAATCCCAGAATGGCTTCCAGCCAACATCACCAAACTCTTTTTCTTCTTCTTGTGTAAGCTGTACCCCAAGATGACCTTTGGTAGAAATCTCCCCCTCACTTTGATCTCTAGTGAGAATAAAACCATGAGACTCTTCTGGATGAACCATAATTTCATTTTCAGAACTACCATTGTTTTGATCCAATTCTGTTATTGCATCTTTGTGGGCACAAACAAGTTGTTCAAAGGTTGTCCCGGCTGTCAGGAGATCCTCATAATTACCTGATTGAATAACTTGTCCACCCTCCATTACCTAGAATTTGAGTTGTAATACTCCATAAGAATTATGCTCTAGTATAAAATAATAGAACTAAAAAATGAGATACTTTACCAGGATGTTATCAACTTCTGAAAGAAACTCTACTTGATGAGTCACTAAAATGACTGTTTTCTCTCTTAGAGCAGTCATGACACAGTCCTGTAATTAAGTAAGTGCAATTAGTTTCATTCACTGAAATGAGTCTCTTAGAATTTGGGTTTGGGCCAAACTCAACCCCACGAAATCGGCTTGTAAGGTGAGGACTGTCCAAGCCTTATAAGCATTATTTAGGACTTATCTCTAGGTGATGTGGGATTAAACACACTCTCACACCCAGCACAATGAAGGTGCTGTAGACTGTAATGAAGGCAGTCCATAGTTGCCACAATTAAGGCGGCTAGGGGGGACCGCAGTTAAGGCGGCTTTCCAACACCCCACAAAATCGGCTTGTAAGGTGAGGACTGTCCAAGCCTTATAAGCATTATTTAGGCCTTATCTCTAGGTGATGTAGGATTAAACACACTTTCCAACACCCCACGAAATTGGCTTGTAAGGTGAGGACTGTCCAAGCCTTATAAGCATTATTTAGGCCTTATCTCTAGGCGATGTGGGATTAAACACACTCTCACACCCAGCACAATGAAGGTGCTGGAGACTGTAATGAAGGCAGTCCATAGTTGCCACAATTAAGGCGGCTAGGGGGGACCACAGTTAAGGCGGCTTTCCAACACCCCCCCTCACGCCCATGGCTATGCATCTGGAGCATGGACGATGCGGGCAACCCAATAACAAATCTAGGATAGGCTTTGATATCATCTTAGAATTTGGGCTCGAGCCTAACTCAACCTCACAAAACCGGCTTGTAAGGTGAGGACTGCTCAAGCCTTATAAGCACTACTTAGGCCATATTTCTAGGCAATGTGGAATCAAACACACCCTCACACCTAGCACAATGAAGGTGCTGGAGACTAAATTAAGGTGGCTAAGGGCGGACCGCAATTAAGGCGGCTTTCCAACAGAGGCCAATTGTTGATTGATAATTAAGTATATGAAAGTAATAATCTTCTTACATTGAACAGAATAGCAGCAGTGTGCGCATCAACTGCACTGAAAGGGTCATCAAGGAGATAGATGTCAGCATCATTGTAGACTGCTCGAGCTAGTTGAATCCTTTGCTTTTGTCCTCCACTCATGTTGATCCCTCGCTGACCAATTTCTGTAAGATCACCATGGCTAAAATCATTAATATCCTTGTGTAAGGCAGAAACTCTAATGGCATTCTCATATCTTGTCTTGTCCATTGGCTTGCCAAAGAGTATATTATCTCGAACAGTCCCACTTTGTATCCAAGAAGTTTGAGAAACATAGCCTAGAGTGCCATCTATTTTAACCTGCTTTCCAATATCAAGAAATTTGAAGAAAAATATGTTAAGATTATAAATACTAATTTGGCATGATAAGAAAACTAAAGTTGCTTGGGTAATAACTCACTGTTCCTGAAATTTTTGGAATCTCTCCAAGTATTGAATACAAAAGAGATGATTTTCCCGCACCAACGGGTCCACAAACTGCTATTTTCTGTCCCCATTTTATTTCTAAATTCACATCTGTTAAAGTTGGGGTGACTGATCCATGATCCCAAATGAAGTTGGCACCTTTAATTTCCACAGCATTGCCATTAACTGAACATTGCTTTATATCTCTTCCATTATCATCATTGTTTAGCTCATCATCAAGCAAAAAGGTATTGAGACGATCAAAGGAGACCTTAACTTGGATCAAAACAGATAGAGCCTCTGGAATCATTCGAACTGGTTCTGACATGATCCTCAACGTTGCAAGAACTGTGAAAATGGTTCCAGCATTCAATGGGGCACTGTGAAAAAGTGCACATCCAAGGAAAACAACAGCAGAAACGATAGTAGGAGACATCCAATAAAGAAATGACGCATAAGCTTTCATGAACTGTACCTTAGACAACCATATGAACTCTTTAGCACGTAGGGATTCGACTAAGTCCTTGAATTTATCCTCCCAGGATTGTAACTTAATGATTTTCATACTGTTTAGAATTTCTGAAGTTGATCTTAGGCGCTCATCTTGTGCAATCATAAATTGTGACTGACATTTTTGCATGATATTTGCAAATGGTACATTGAGCAGTCCACAGATGAGAAGAGGGACTAAACCAGGAAGAGCACCAAGACCCACAACACCGAAAAGGACACAAATAGACAGAAAAATTTGCAATGCAGAAGACCATAATAAATGAAACCACCATGGGAATTCTCCCATTCGATATGCGTCAACTGCAATGTAATTCACAATTTCACCGGTTGAGTGCCTTCTCCTAGCTGAGCTTGAAAGCTTTAGCTGTTTTTGATAGACTGCAACCATCAGAGCTGATCTCATTTTCATTCCTGACCTCCTTGAGTTAAAAGACCAATGTCTTTGGGACACAGAGTCAACCACTTTGCTTAGAATTAGAAAACCTAGTATGGAAAGACCTTCATTTAGATCTGCTTCAGTGCTATTTGAGTAGTTTACAAAAGCATACAGTATTAGAGGAGAAACTACAAAAGCAATAGTTCTGATCAATGCATAAAATGCATTTAATATGTTCTCTTTTGAGTAAGTTCTAACTACAGACCAAAGAACCAAGTTTTTGGTCTTGTTCATGCTTCTCTCCCTTGATAGACATTCCCATGCATGCATGAACTTTTGGTAGGCCGAGTCTGCTCCATCTTCAGAAACAAGAGAAGGGATGTTTTCAAGAGCTAGAGGCTTTGAGTAACCCAAACTAAGTAAGGAATTAACCCAAGAGAAAGTCAACTTGCTGAGAAGGGAAGCATGGCTTAGTCCAGTTTGTTTGTTTTCAACTTTCTGAGCTAACAGAGCCTCAGATAAACTTGATGTATCTGGGACAGTCTGAGTGACAAAATATCCAAGATTTTGGAAGGCGCAAAAGAGAAGTAATAAGTGTACAAGCCATTGTACCATATAAAAAATTTCAATTGCATGCTCTTTGAGCAGAATTTCAATGTTGAGAACTGAAACCATTACACAGGAAGATGCCCACCAGATAGAGTTTACAATTGTTATCCATTTGTATCTCTGAACAAGCAAAGAAAATGTTAAAGATATCCAAATGAATCCTCTGACAATGCAATCTAACCAGCTCAGCTGCTTAAAGTTACCAGTTTTGGCTATGAGATTCCACAATTCAATACTAAAAACTGCAGTGCTAATGAGAGCACAGCAGATTGAGGCAACTGGGAAAACCCAATTCTTTTTGTGGCTACCACTTGCAGAACATCTCCTGATTGTACTGTTTATCAAATACGTGTAGAAGACAGAGAGAAAAAGTAGATTTACAATGTCTATTATGCTCCTTTGAAAGCAGACAGAAGTGAAATCAAAATCTTTCAGACAGGTCCAAGAGAAATCCACTGCATATCCAGTAACATAGAAACAATCAAAAGTTCATCACGTTTAGACACAACAGCATTTCAAAGCTGGAAAAGTTGACTAGAAACTGTCCATGAAATTCAGTAACCAAACTCTATTGTCTTAAAAAAAAAAAAAAAAAGAAAGAAAGAGAAGACACTGCATGTGCATTCAAGATCTTTTAATAGAATGTATAAATTGAGAACTCATGGTCTTTGACATAAAT
The DNA here is from genome assembly GCA_039655645.1 of Ammopiptanthus mongolicus. NCBI lineage: Eukaryota > Viridiplantae > Streptophyta > Magnoliopsida > Fabales > Fabaceae > Ammopiptanthus > Ammopiptanthus mongolicus. The sequence continues at coordinate 63,850,622 of CM077351.1, read as the reverse complement.
TTAATGTTGTAGAAAAGCAAGAATCCATTACATAGAATGGATAAAATTTCTCTAAAGTGAGCTTACATGTAAAATAAGCAAGTAAGGGTGTATCCATCATTAGATTACTAGTAAGTTATAATTTTAATGCATTTAGATTAAATCAAGGGTGGATACACCCTTACATGCTCATTTTACATACATAGTATTTTTCATCTATTATAGCAGAAGCAGATAGTACTCACATAACTGACGTGAGAGCACCCACATAGACAAACTGATCACAAGAGAAAAGAACAAAAGTAAGTGCAGTATACCTACTGTATTCCCAAAGCAAGGCATTTTTGGAGCTTGAATGGTCTGTGCTCCTTTTGCAGCAGAGCAACCTCTCTGTAGGAGTGCAGGTTTCTTTTAAGAAGACTCACTGCAGAACTTGCTCTTTATACTTAAGAACTTCATTACTCCCAACTTGTTATTTGCAGGTTATAATATATACTTTTTTGTTTTAGGTATGACGTGGATCTAATCTTTTTAGGTAAGGAACAAGAGTCAGAACATGGCAACAGCAAACTTCATCTATTGGTAGCCAGCGATTCTTCCATCTTAGAGCTCCCTATCTAACTACTTCGTTCTGGTCTTTCTCCCTCTCTTCTGTTTTATTATTAATAACAATCCATGCTATGAGAAAAAAAGAGTACATAGCATATTATAGAAGAAGCAGATAGCATGACATTTACATGCTTAAGAGAAAAAAAGAGCCAAAGTAAGTGTGTAGTAAATATTATATACCTATGGTATTTCCAAAGTAAGCCATTTTTTGAGTTTCGAATGGTTTGCTCCTTTTGCAGCAGAGCAGCACTATCTCTGTAGAAGCTCAAGTGTTTTTTTTTATGAAGAGTAACTAACCGGAGAACTTTGCTCTTTTGCCTCTATGCAGAACGGACTCATGCATGTTTTTAAATAGGACAAAACTTAGTCCTCTGTGTGTCTATGGTGTTATTTTTCAGTAAAAATAAAATATGTGTAAGAGCTCCATGTTATATTTTTATTTATGAGCCCTTGTAATTAGAAAACAACACTGTAAGTAGATATGAAACTGCACCTAAGTTTTGTCCTTTTAAATAATACGGTTTTCTTTCTCCCTCTTGTTCTCCACATTCGGGGCCATGGATAAGTCAAGTAGCTATTGCATCAGAAGAAATTTTTTGATTAGAGGGAGTTGCTTAACTAGTTATAAGAATCGGTTCTTTCTGGGTTGAAACATTGGAATAAGATAAGGTGACATTCACATGTGAAGACACTTGCTTTTATAAGCAACTGCATCTCCAATCATAAAACTTAATTTTGGTTCTTAACTCTCTTTTAGTGGGTCTTACAGTGTCACATAGGATTTAAGAACTCTTACTAGTTTTCACTCCGATGATAGAACCCAACTTGGGTTCTTAACTTAGTTTTAGTGGATCCCTTATTCCCTTCTTTCCCATTCCCTTTTTCAATTTTTAATTCTACAAACTAGGTTCTTATAGAAAAACCCATTTAAAAACTCATGCATGCTCCAACAATGGATTTTTTCAAGAACGGGTTCTTGTGTTAAGAACCCATTTAAGAATCATTGTTGATGGAAGAACCCGATAAAAAATTCATAGAAAAGAGGAAAAAAATTAAGCTAGAGAAAAAATTGGGTAATTTGTGGAATCCTTTTGGTAAACTTTTTAAAGTTGCATCATTAGAGTGAAAAGTTTCTTTAAATAGTATAAAGTAAAAAGTGACGATGTAACATGGTAGGACTCATAAAAATAGGAGTTGAGGAACTCCAAATAAGTTTTACTTATTACTAAGTTAGGTCATAAATTTCATTTGATAGATTTTTGTCAAGTCTTTTGAGTTTTTTCCCTTAATAAATGTATTTATTGTCATTCACATATATTGAAAGTGTGTGTTTGGATCAGTTGCGAAAATTTGATTATTTCAATAATTGATTATATGCATAATCGATTCTAATATAATCAGTTTTATGTTTGGATGTGTTTATTGAAAAGCGATTATAAAATAATTTATTTTGTTTGGGTTCTGTAAAATAATCACTTATATATAGTAAATTGCTAAAAAAGGTTAAAGTTATTTGTCTAATTTAATAATATTTGTTTGGTAGTTAGTTTTGTGCAGTGAAATTGGAAGAATGTTATAAGTTTCAAAATAATCTAACAACATTTCAAATAAGCCTCAAATTTTTAGCTTCTCTAAAAATAGCTTTTTTTCTTATAAAAACAGTTGTTTTACAATTTAATCAGTTTATCCAAACATATCAATTTTTATTAAAAATTAGTTTTTACCATGAAAATAATTATTTGGATAAGATTTAATCTTTTCCAAACACCCTTTAAATCGGAAAGTAATGTGTTTTTCTTTCGGTCATGTCTCTCTCTTCCTAGACTTAATTATTGTCTAATATAATTATCAGTGGTGTGATAACGTTATTTTTTCTTAACAAAACAAATAATGTTTATCTTTTTTCTATTTATTGGAGAGGCAAAAAGTATACTGTATACAACGCTTGCACAACCAAGCAATAATTGCACAAAATTTATATGGCCCCCACATTCTTAATTATAGAAATGAGTTAATATTTTAAGAGAAAATAATAAACAAAGACAAAGTTAAAAAAATCAATCACTGTACATAAACATTAAACAACTATTATTTATAAGCAAAGAAAATAATAGACAAATAAAGTTAAAAAATATAATTAAAAGCCTTATTTTCTAAATTGACATATAAATTCAAATAAAGTAATTTATCATTTGAAAATATCTATCATCTATAAAAAAATCCGGTTCAATTATTCTGGAAATCCTTGAACTTATTGAAAATTTTCAAGTAGGTTCCTGAACTAAAAAAGATTGTAATTGAGTCCCTAAACTAAAATTTCATTTGTAATTTAGTCTTTCATTTAGGATTCCGTTTGAAACCGTTAACTTGGATGGAATATGCTTTTATGCATTCCTGGCTGGATGTCCATCTTACCCTCACTTAACATGTCATCTCCACCTAATGTGTACACTTCACATATTTTGCTGCTACTCAAGCATAAGACAACCTTGCAATTTATCATTTGAAAATATCTGTCATCGATAAAAAAATCCGGTTCAATTATTCTAAAAGTCCTTGAACTTATTGAAAATTTTCAAGTAGATTCCTGAACTAAAAAAGATTGTAATTAAGTTCCTAAATTAAAATTTCATTTGTAATTTAATCTTTCATTTAAGGTTTCGTTTGGAAACCGTTAACTTGAAAGGAATTTACTTTCCAGGCTGGATGTCCATCTCACCCTCACTTAACATGTCATCTCCACCTAATGTGTCCACTTCACATATTTTGCTGCTACTCAAGTATAAGACAACCCTGCAATTTTCTTCACCAAAACTGCTCGACCAACAAAACCACTACCAATAGTGCCTACCACCACTTCCTTGTCTAATACGCCACCAGAACCATTGAATTCTACAACACAATTGTTGCCAACACTGTGTTTGGACTGTTCATGTGCAGGGGTGTCATCCCTCCTCAGTTGCGTCAACAATGCATGGTGAACGCAACACAAAAACTACTCTCAGAGTGCTCTTTGTCTCGTCTCGAGCTTCTCTATACAGCCAACGTCTCCAACCAATTTGTGGAAAATGCCAATGCGAGGGGCTGATTGGGTGCAGCAAATAGGCCGAGAAGAGGAGAGGGGAGAGGCACCAACGAACTCAGGGGAGAGGTACCAAAGAGAAGAGGAGAGGGAAAAAGAATTTTCGAGAGGAGTTCCTTTTGAAACCCTAATAATATTTTTAATTCATATAAAAAGTTAAAAGATGGATTAAAAATGGATGGACAAAATACTTTTCTTTCACAAAAAGAGCCAAACATTTTTATTTTAAAGATTTAATTAGTATGTCCTATTAGTGTAAAAAAAATTACACTATCAATCAATTGTCACATCATTAAAAATGTTTGACTCTTATCCTAATTACCTTAAAAGTCATTCATACCACGATTTGTGATTGGTTGACAGTGTACAAAAATTTACATTGACAGTATATAACAATTAAACTCTTAATTTAATATCTTACTTAAGAAATTTATATGGATTTAATCTCATAGTTGATATCCATCGTCAGTGTAAAAATTTTTTACACTGTAAAAAAAATCATAAATTGTCACATCATTAAAAATATATGATTCTTATCCTAACTACCTTAATAGTCACTCATACCACAATTTGTGATTGGTTGATAGTGTAAAAAACTTTACACAGATAGGACATACCAATTAAAGTGACAAAGGGACGAACGTTATAATGTTGTAAAATATGAGGACGAATTTCTCTTAGAATAAAGTAGGGGGACGAATTTCGCCAAAATAGTAAACCAGGGGACGAAAATTACATTTTAACCTATATTTTTTAATTTGTCATTTAACTTATTTTTTCTTTTCAAATTCATCCTTTAATTAAAGATCAAAACAGAATTTTTATTAGTTAAAGAGCCAACTTAAAACCAAAAAATAATTTAAAGGATAAAAATGTAATTTAACCTTTTATTTATTTTCCATAACTTTGATCATTATCTTTGGATTTCATAGAATATTGGAAATTAGTTGAAGTGACGGTGGAGTTTTTAATTTTTCCAAAGTAAGAGGATTTCTTAGATTTTATTAGAAGTATTGGTGGAGTATTAGATAATTATCAATAAAAATCTTTATTATGTGTGGTTTGGTTTTCTCATGATATTTGTTTACCTTTGAAATCTTGTGATTTGTGTGTGATCTTGATACTTTATGAGAAATCTCTATTTTCTCAATGTCATAGCCTAGGTTAGACTTATCATGAGGTACCTCAGTATCAAGTTTAGCTTTTTTGATCCTCCAACTAGCTTTTTTGATCCTCCAACTAACTTTGATATGCTCTTAGTTAGATCAGATACCTCTTGTTTGAGTCTTATGACTTCATAGGGTGCGTTAGACTCAGAGTTGAGTTTATTAGTTAAACTTATATTCTCAGCTTTTAGCTTATTATTTTCATCAATAAGCTTTCGGTTTACTCTTTGTTTATTCGAGAAAATCTTCTTTTAAGATGTTTGTACTCATGATGCAAGACAAATGAATTATTTAACAATTCATCAAAGGCATCTTGTAAGGAGTTAGAGTCAAATACCTCATCTTCGTCTGACTCATCGTCCGAAGAGGTATTTTCCATGAGGCAGAGTGAGACAACCCCTTTCTCGGAGGTCCCATTGGTAACCTCACTTATAATTATTAGCGTTACAGCGTAGCGTGATAGTACAAAATTGAGCAAATATTTAAAACATTTAATTTAATACACTGATACCATAATAATATACACAGACATAAAAGTATTGGCTCCATCAGTAGAGCATACAACAATTGAGGTAAACAAGTCTCAGAGTACGCAACTGATAAATGAAATAAAAGCACCACAGCAGCGGAAATGAAAATACATATGACCTCCTCTCCTGGCCCCAAAATACATGTCACTCAGTCCCCCATACTGGCCATAACAACTACAACTACTAACCCCCGATGTCTAAAGTCCTCCAGCACCGGGATCCAGGGCTCTCGTGCCAGCATCTGGTTTTACGGGTATACCATCAATCTCCTCTGGCAAATCCTCGTCCGGGTCTTCTCGTACAGTCGAGAATAAAGAAAATGCGATATAAAAAATATAGGGGATAAGAAACAGTAATATGTCATAACTAGGAAAACAGCTATAAAACAATCTATATAGATAGCAACACTCAACAACACAGTAGCGTCAATCAATCAACTCCCGAACCATTCTCTCTTACCTACTGTCTCTCACACTCATGCAACTAACGACTATATGGACGTGATCACGACGCGACATCCCCATCAGATCAAGGTGTCTCACTCATCACTATGTCACCCCCATAAGGCAGGGTTCGGTCAAAAGCCCGCAGGCCCAACTCGTCTTATGGGTACGACATATTCCCCCGCTCGCAGGCCAGGTCGAAATATTCGTCCGTCAACAACGCAACTTACGGTAACGACATGTTCCCCCGCCTGCAGGCTAGGTCGAAACATTCGCCCGTCCATTAACAACTCAACTTTCGGTAACGACATATCCCCCTGCCCGCAGGCGAGGTCGAGACATTCGCCCGTCCGTCTACAATTCGACTAACGAGTACGATCATCTCCCCGCAGGTAAGATCAGAATAGCCCCTACGCCAAACTAATCGGTACGATCGTCTCCCCGCAGGTAAGATCGGAATCGCCCATATGCCAACACAGTGATGAACAACAACTATGCAACATGAATCTAACTGACTCATCTCAGGATCAACACTTAGTACATCAACCACGACTTATAAACAACCACAACCAACTTTCCTCTGGCTTAATCGGGTATCGACTTTATATCACAACATCAACAAATCAACTGTATCTCCAGGTTGAGCACTACGACATATATATATCTTCGACTTTCTCACCACACAATCATCTCCCGACTTATCAGAAATCACTGCCTAGCTCTAATCAAACATCAGCAATCACAACAGTACATAAATCACAACCAATAACAGATTCAACAGTAAAATCAACTTACAGATAAATCATAAGCATATAATAAGCATAACATATATCACATATATCATATTAAATATCCAATCACAAAGCATGCATCCTCAATATATAGTACAATCAACCTAACGGTCAAACGACCTCTAGTAGGATTTGGGTCGCCCTACGCATATCAATATATATTATTTAAAGCTTGCCTCCCCGACGATATTGTGGTTCTTTCCCCCACCTTAGTGATGTTCCCGGGTGACTCCGGATGCGGCTCCGCAACAGTCAGTCGGGTGCGCGATCGAACGCTCAAGTCCTATCCAATTCTATACCACAAAATACAACCAAAAATTAATGCAGTTACATCACAAACCCCCTAACCCTTAGGATTAGCTACTGCCCCCATTTAATTAAATAGGCTAGGGATGTTGAAATTCTACCAACTCTTGGATCAATGATCCTTAAGGATACCTCAGACATAATCCATGATCAATTATCAAAGATTTGAACCAAAACCCCTTAAACCAACAAAGTAGGGTTTCGGCCATCACCTCTAAAAATAAGTGAGAGTTTGATTTGGCTTTTTAATCACTTGGATTACATGATTAAGGAATGAAATAGGTGAAATCAAGAATCATTTCACAAATTGAACAAAAAACCCATTTTTCCCCAAATGGTCATAGGTTCGGTTTCTCAGATAATTAGGCTAGGAAGATTATTTGATTTCATGCTCTTAGAGTGATAGTAGAGGATGAAACTAGGTTGTAGAAATTGGTTTGGCATTAAAAGGATTTTTCTACAATTTTCTAGAGATTTTTTAAGTTTGGATCTTAAAACTTGAACTCATGAATTTTAATGGAGAAAATGAAGATTGAGAGCTCAAGAGGGAAATCTATACCTCTTAGGTGATAGAGGAGGATGAGAGGATCAACTTTGCTTCACAAATTTGCTTGAAAATCCTTGTAGAAGTTGAGTGAAAATGGAGATGAAGCTTCAAGGAAATGGAGGAAAATGGAGAAAGGAAGAAAGGAAGGAGGAAGAAGAAGAAGAAGAAGAAGAAGAAGAAGAAGATGGAGGTGAAGGAGAGAGAGAGAAGCTCGAAATTATGGAGAGAGAGTGACTGGGTGAAATGCACTTTTTAGATATTTTAGGGACATGGATGTCCTTTAGGAAAAAGACCAGGGACATTTTGGTCTTTTCGCGTTAAAATATTTTCTAACGTCATAAATATCTAGATATTTTCGGAAAAGCCATGATGACAATAGTGAGTCACAGGCACGCCTTCCTAGGCGATGTGACTTCATGTTCATCCATTTTTAGCTCCATTACTCGCGCGATTTACTATTTCGCCCAAGAAAGTCGTGAGAACATATATATTTTGAAATTTTTAAAAATCCCCGATATTGTTTGCAATTTTATTTAAAATCTAATTGTTTCGTTCACGAGTCAAAATTAGGTCGTCTGAGCAGTAAAATCATACTGTCAGTGTAAAACGCAGACCGGGCTCCGTCTGAGTTTTCGACCAAAATTTAAACATAGCTTCCTACGATAGTATAGACCGTGACTATGGTCTCGAATTAATTTATTTCATTTTATAGACCCTCCAATAAAATACAATTACATAAACGCTGATTAATTATAAAGAATAAGAAAATCGGGGTGTTACACAGAGATTGGACGTAGACTGACTTCTTTCTCTGCAAACAGCGTCTAAAGCCTCCAGCTTTTCCTTTGCAATTTGAAGTTGCATGATCATCTCAACTCTTGGTCTGTCCAAAGCACATGTAAGACACCATTGAGCTCTAGCATTCAAAGAGACTTTCCTTTTGTCGTCGTAAGTCCAATCATCTTTAGGTTTTGGCACAGTTGAACATTCCTCAAGGATCAAAGTTGGACGATAGTCACCATCAGTAAAAACATCCCAGAGATCAAGATCTTCTTGATCTTTGATGTACATCTCAAACAGATTTCTCCAATGAGAGAAGTCATCTCCATTGAAGATAGGTGGGATATTTATTGAAGCTCCTTGAACGGTTCTCCTTTCAGGAATGACTTCCTGACTTCTTTCTTCAAGAACAACAAGTTGTTTATCATCTGAAGAGTTTTCTTTTTGCTCAGTGTACCAGAGGTAGATATTAGCTTCCTCATTGACCTCTTCCTCTTCCTCTGAAGTGTCAATGTCTTCCCAAGTAGCAATGAAGTTCTTCTTCTTTTTCTTAAAGAACTTTTTCTTGTCCTTTAGCAAAGGACATTGAGCTTTGAAGTGGTCAGGCTTCTTACACTCAAAGCAGACCATTGGACTTTTGTCCTTGGACTCACCATGGTCTTTGATTATTTAATTTTAGGATGACCTTCTTTTCATTCAATTTTTCTTTTTCCACATATTTTGTATTTTGCGGGAGATGAAAGATAGCTCGTCATCATCTGATAATTCTCTTTCCCTCTGATCATCACTAGATTCACCAACTTTTAAAGCCTTTGAGCTACTCGCTTTCTGAGCTTTTAAGGCAATGGTTTTGCCTTTATTTGCAGGGTTGTCTAAGTTGAGCTCTTGTTCATACACTTGAAGAGTTCCAACTAGATCATCCAGAGTCAAAGTTGATAGATCTTTGGCTTGGGTGATTGCAGTCACGAGCGGCCTCGATTCCTTAGGTAAGCTTCTAAGGATTTTAGTGACATTCTCCTTGGTAGTATACACTTTTCCAAGAGATTTTAGATTGTTTGGAAGCGACCAATCATGTCCAGAATGGACTTTCCATCTATCATGGTAAACATGTCATATTGTCCGATCAGTATGATGATTTTTGAGTCCTTCACCTTTGTTGTCCCTTCGTGAAGATTGGACAGGGTATCCCATATTTGTTTAGCAGATTCATATGCATGAATCTTTTGAAACTCGTCTGGACTGAGAGCGCACATTAAAGCATATCTTGCTTTATGGTTTTGTTACATCTTTGTTCTCTCGGTTTCCTTCCATTGCTCTTGAGCTTTCACTGATCCATCAGTATTTCGAACAACATTGGGACCGTTAGTGATCAGCGACCAAAGAACAGAGTTTGTACTCAGGTTGAACCCTTTGAACCTTTCTTTTCAGTAAAGTTAGTGAATCCCGTTGAAGATGGTGGTCTAGTCATGGAAGTACCCTCCATCGCTGGTTGCCTCCCGCTTGGCATGCCTTGTCCTGCCATCACTGCTTTTCACGGATCTTTCCTCTAACACGGCTAAGTGCTCAACCCAGAGGCTGAGCTCTGATACCATTTGAAGGAACCTATTGGAAACACAAGAATGGGGGTTGAATTGAGTTTCTTGAATTTTCGAAAACCTTTTCACCAAGAAGATAGCTTATCGCAAACGCTTGGACGTAAAAACAAGCAAATGACGTTGAACGTGTAATTAGAAAACTATGGACGCATGCTAAAACGTTTTCTTTTAAAAACACTTGTTAAGAAAACAATTTTAATCCTAAAAGTTAGTGATAAACAAAGTAAAGGCAGAGATGAGGGAAAAAAGATAACACAAAGATATTATCCTAGATCACTCTTAACCCAAGAGCTTCGTCCAGACCCCGCTACGTGAGAGCTTTATCCACTATAACAAAAACTTTTACACATATTCAACACCTCTTCTGGCACAAGTATTCTACAACCTCTTCAGGTAAAACACCAAGTATTTTTTTTCAGACAAGCCTCTCCAGGCTCAACCAAGTTTTGTTGGAAAAGAGTTCAAGTTAAATCTAACTCACTATGTGTGAGAATATGAAACTTAAGAACAAAGCTCTAAAAAACAACTCTATGCAGAGAGTGGAATGAAAGATTTAGATCAGAGATAAGCTTGTGAGCTTTTTATTTGCTTTGATTTCTTTGAGCTTTTCAGATTCAAGTTGCTTGATGCTTGTTAGGTTTTTCGTCAACTTTGTTTCATCAGAAACGTCAATATATATAGGCTTCAAGTCTTGCGCAAGCTTGATCTTCAACGGTTGGCAAAAGAGTCGTTCTAATGGTGCATTAAATCATAAGCCCGTTGAGTCTTGATAACTTGTGAGATGGATTCTGAAAGGCAGAGTAGGTTATTAGAGAGAGAGCTCAAAAAGAAACTGACAGCTTTTCCTTGTACCTGAAAGTTGCCTTTTGTCTTTCCTTCTTGAGTATAGCCAACTGCTTGTGCCAGGAACAGACAGGCCATTTAAATGTTTGAGGGTACTATGTTATAGAGGATAAGTTTTTAGACGGTATTACACTTTTACATGAAAGACAATAATTTAAAACTAAGGCTATTACATATTTCTGCGCTTGAACTTAGTCCAGTAAAGGAATAAACAAATATTACAATGGACGTTGAACACACAGTGAATAATTACGCTGTTTTGAGTCTTTGGACTCACACTTACTTCTGATAAGAATATCATAATCCAAGGAGGACTTAGTCCGTTAATCGTTTATAGCAATCGTTTATGGACCATAACCACTTTGGTTCCAACAGGGGTTTCGTCCCTCCTCAAATGCGTCGACAATGCATGGTGAACACAACGCAAAAAATACTCTCAGAGTGCTCTTTGTCTCGTCTCGGCCTTCTCAACACAGCCAACATCTCCAACCAATTTGAGGCCAATGCCAATGCGAGTGGTTGATTCAGTGCAGCAAATACGGCTAAGAAGAGGAGAGGGGAGAGGCACCAAAGAGAAGAGGAGAGGGAAAAGGAATTTTCGAGAGGAGCTTCTCTGAAACCCTAAATGTAATCTTGCTAAATAAAGAATGTCAAGTCACGGTCCACCTCACTCCCAAAAACATTAGACTCACAGATCCCTAACAGAAGGACTCAATTACAAATGAAATGTTGTTCAGGGACCAAATTACAAATTGTTTTAGTTTAAGGACCTACTTGAAAATTCTAAATAACTTCAAGCACCTCCAGAGTAATAAACCAAAAATTTATTATCTTGTCACTTTAGAAAACTAATATAAATTATTAATTTTTTAAAATTTATCCTTCTCTTGGATTTAAATCATGTCTTGTTTTCTTGCTCTCACCTTCTATTTCTCGAAGTAAAAGTTAGCAGATAATATTTTTTTGTATTTGATATTATTTAAAAATATTTTTAATTCTTATAAAAAGTTAAAAGATGGAATAAAAATGGATGGTCAAAATACTTTTCTTTAGAAAAAAGAGCAAAACATTTTTATTTTAAAGATTTAATTGGTATGCATTATTAGTGTAAAATAATTTACACTATCAACTAATAAATTGTCCATCATTAAAAATGTTTGACTCTTATTCTAAATACCTTAAAATTCATTCATACCACGACTTGTGATTGATTTACAGTGTACAAAAATTTACATTGACATCGTATAATAATTAAACTCTTAATTTAATTTCTTAGTTAAGTAATTTATATGGATTTAGTTGATATGTATTTTCAATGTAAAGATTTTTTTACCCTGTCAACCAATCATAAATTGTCATATCATTAAAAATATTTGACTCTTATTCTATGTATCTTAAAAGTCACTATTACCACGATGTGTAATTGGTTGATAGTGTAAAAACGTTACACAAACAGGGCATACCAATTAAAATGACCGGGGACGTACGTTGCAATTTTGTAAAAATATGAGGACAATTTCGCTTAAAATAAACTAGGGGGACGTATTTCACCAAAAAAGTAAACTAGAGGACGAAAATTGCATTTTAACCTATGTTTTTAATTTGTCATTTAATTTATTTTTGATTTCAAGTTCATCCTTTAATTAAAGATGAAATCATAATTTTTATTAGTTAAAGAGCAACTTAAAACAAAAAATAAATTAAAGGATAAAAATGTAATTTAACATTTTATTTATTTTCCATAACTTTGATCATTATCTTTGGATTTCATAGAATACTGGAAATTAGTTGAAGTGACAGTGGAGTTTTTAACTTTTCTAAAGTGAGAGGATTTCTTAAATTTTATTAGAAGTAGTGGTGCAGTATTAGATAATTATCAATAAAAATCTTTATCAGAATCATTGTTTATTTTCTGGTTATTTTATTTGCTTAAATGTTAGGAGTTAATTCACAAAGAATGTTATGTATAAATTGGGTGACAATATACTTATAATAAATCAAAGTGTAGAAGGAATTATGACATTTAAAAAAAAAATTATGTCTTAAATTGGTCAAAAGTGCTTGTGGAACTTAATTAAGATATATTCTTGATAAAATATTTTTTTTGGGTAAAAAGATATTGATAAAATCTTCATTTAATTTACCAACAAGACCCAACACAGCTGGTAGATAGCTGAATTTCTTAAGCATGTTATCAGAGGTTCGATTCTTGTCGTGTGTATAGAAAAAAAATTGTTGGGAGAGAAAAAACTCACTTTAACGATCTCTACGCCTCAAAAGAACTTAGCCTACATCTATAGGATGGTAAGGAGACATCCTTGATGCACACCTAGAAAAAATCTTAATTTAATTTTTAAGAATAATTTATATTTGTGGTGTCTCACACTCTAATTATCAACTTTAAAATTCAGTCTAAGAGGGTGTTTGGGTAAAATTAATTTTTGCCCAAACAGTTGTTTTCATGGTAAAAGTTGTTTTTCAGTAGAAGCTGGTATGTTTGGGTAAACTGATTAAATTTCAAAGCAGCTGTTTTTATGAGAAAAAAGTTGTTTTTGGAGAAGCTAAAAGTTTGAAGCTTATTTAAAAAACTGTTAGATTATTTTGAACCAATAACATTCTTCCTATTTCACCCCTACAAAACTAACTACCAATCAAATATTATTAAATTACACAAATAACTTCATACCTTTTTTAGTAATTAACTATATATAAGTGATTTTTTATACAACCCAAATGAAATAGATTATCTTATAATCACTTTTCAGCAAACACATTCAAACATAAAACTGATTCTATTATAATCGATTATAATAATAATCGATTATCCATATAATCGATTATTGAAATAATCGAATTTTCGTAACTGATCCAAACACATAATAAGATGGAAAAGTTGTGACAACTCCAAAGTGGCAGTTAAGGCTATTTTAAACATCGTGGAGGTTTAAATAAATAAAATATATATTTTTAAATAAATAAAATACATTTTTTAAAATAAATAATAAACTTAGTTGATGGTGAACAATTGAGAGAAAATTAAAGTGATGGAAGTTCTATATAAACTCTTGTTATTTTTCTAATTTTCACACATTCAAATAAATAAAACGTACTAATGTTGGACTTATGTTTTTTTGTAGCATTGGAAATTTCCTAGGATTCTTTATACAGTGATAAACGAATGTAGACACATTCTAGTTAAGATATTTTTTTTGGTTTCCCAAACACGCAAATATCAAGACTAATCTTTCGAGCCGATAAGATCACAATGACGGTAAAATTCTCGCTCAAAAGTTTTAACGCTGTTATATTTTTAATGATCGGATTCGAACTCGAAAACACTAATTAAGTTACAAGATATCCATATCATCTCATGCAAACGCTCTTGAGTAACTTAAGATATGATTTGGCATAAGAGATACCAAACACAAGCCTTTCATATATACACGCAATACATGAATGAGGCCAAACGAATACTCACAAGTGAAAAGGATATCTAACAAAGGCCTTAAAGCTAGCTTCCACAAATCGTAGGCATCGGACAAATGATCTGACGAAGCCTATGACAGACAAAGATTCCTTTTTGTTTTTTGATGTCGACAGACAGGGATTGCTGGTTGAATTCGTATTGCACATATCTTCAATGCTACTATGGTTCTATCATGGTGTATTTTGTGTTTGAACTTTGAATGATTATGAATCATTCCATTTTTAAATGGTTAAACTAATATTTTAGTCTCTATACGTGACACTGATTTTTAATTTAGTCCCTATACGTAAAAAGTTTTCAAATCAGTCCCTATATGTATAATTATTTTTAATTTGGTCCTCGCTGTTTATTAATATTATAATATCGTTTGTTGGAGTTTAAGTATAGGGATCAAATTGAAAATGATTGTCACGTGTAAGGACTGAATTCAACAACAAAAAATTGAATTCGGTCTCATCGCGTGACAATCATTTTCAATTTGGTCTCTACATGTGACAATCACTTTTAATTTGGTTCCTGTTATATGACGGCGTTATAATATCAATAAACGGCGAGGACCAAATTAAAAATAATTGTACATATAGGGACTGATTTGAAAACTTTTTACGTATAGGGACTAAATTGAAAACCAGTTTCACGTATAGGGACTAAAGTATTAGTTTAACCTTTTTAAATTTATACTACTTAAAGTAAATCCTCAATTTGGTCCTTGAAATTGTAAAATTATATCAATTTGGTCCCTATATCAATTTAGTCCTTGAAAATTGTAAATCGTATCAACTTGGTCCCTGACGGAGAGACATGACTGATTAACATTTGACAACTTCAAGGATATTATTGAAATTTCGAAAATGTCAGGGACCGAGTTGATACGACCTTACAATTTCAGGGACCAAATTAGAGATTTACTCATTTGTGTTATATATGCAGTGATCAAATTTTACAGTCGTTCCTGGAAGTTAACCCAGCATTGGCCCAACAAAAGGGTCCAACCATAGGAATTGGACCAAACTGCTGTAACCATAGGAATTGGACCAAACTGTTGTAACTAATTCAAATACTGTTAGTAGTTAATAAGTTAGTTATGATAGTTAGAGTAGTTAGTTGGACTTGTAGTCTTAGCTGCATTATAAATAGGACTACTGATGTGTAATTCAATAAGTGAATATACAGAAATTTTCTATTCTCAAGAATCAATCAGTGTTCGCTATTTTGAGTGTGTGTGTGAGAGTTTTAGCTCCAACAAATTGGTATCAGAGCTCGACTTTTCGGGACTTGAAAGCAAGCGCAATCAGTGGCTATGGCTGGATCGAATGCACATTTCCCAACACATCTTTCGGTTCTTGATGGGAAGAATTGGGAACGATGGTGCACACGGATGAAGGTGGTGTTTGGATATCAAGAAGTGCTCGATATTGTGAAGAACAGGTATTAGGAACTGAGTGCAAGTCCTACAGATGCTCAGCGAGCAACTTAAAAAGATTCCAAAAAGAAAGATTGCAAGGCAATGTTTCTACTGCATCAATGTGTTGATGAGGCGCATTTTGAGAAAATTTGCAAAGCCAACACAGCCAAGGAAGCCTGGGACTCTAGAGAAATGTAACACTGGTGGAGAAAAGGTGAAAAAAGTGTGTCTTCAAGTTCTAAGAAGACAGTATGAGTTGATACAAATGGAGGATCTTGAGAAAGTGTGTGATTACTTCATCAGAGTTTTGAGCATTACAAATCTAATGGCAGGATGCGGAGAAAAACTCACTAACCAGGTAATAATTGAAAAGATTTTACACACTTTGGTTCCTAGGTTTGATCATATTGTTGTTACTATTGAGGAATCCAAGAATCTTGGAACCATGAAAATTGATGAGCTCCAAGGTTCTTTGGAAGTCCATGAAATGAGATTGTATGAACGGGGTGTAGACAAACCTATGGATCAAGCCTTGCAAGCACAAGTTGCAAAGAAAGGCACTGGAGAAAAAGTTAGATGCAAGAAAGGAAAGGGGAAATTCACCAAAGGTGGAGGTTTTTCTAGACAAGAAAAATCAAAACCTGAAGGTGACAGGCCTAAATCCTCGATCAAAAGAGGAAGAGGGTTTGCAAGAAGTAAATGAGGCAAGGGAAGAATTGATAAAAGAAAGATCCAGTGCTATAATTGTGAGAAATGGGGGCACTTTGCTGATGAATGTTGACATGGTAAAGGCAAGCAAAGAAGAAGGAGTGATGATGATGGCGCTCATGTGATACAAGAAAACTCAGATGATGATCCTGTCTTGCTAATGGTGACTACGAGTGAGGCAAATTCGTCCCATTCTGAACTGTGGTATCTTGATACAAGTTGCTCAAACCACATGACCAGCCACAAGGGATGGTTGGTTGATCTTGACACAACAAGAAAGAGCAAGGTCAGGTTTGCAGATATGACAGAACACTGAGTGCAGAAGGTGTTGGCAAAATAGTGATTAAAAGGAGGGATGGAAAATCTGCAGTGATTCAAACTATGCTATATGTTCCAGGAATGAAATGCAACCTATTGAGTATCGGGCAGCTGATTGAGAAAGGATTCTCAGTGATAATGAAACAAGATTTATTGGAGATGTTTGATGTTGATCAAATATTGATTTTGAAGGTTCCTCTCTCAAAAAATAGGAACTCCCAAATCAATATGAAAGCTGTTGAAATTCAGTGCTTAAAGGCTACTGAGTATGATGAAGAATGTTGGCTTTGGCACTCTAGATATGGCCATCTGAATTTTAGAAGTTTGCACCAGCTTGGATAAAAACAAATGGTTGCTGGCATTCTAGTGATTATAGTGCCAGAGAAGGTGTGTGCAGTATGTCTAGCTGGAAAGCAACCAAGGAATCCCTTCAAGACTCATCTGCCAATGAGATCATCAAATCCACTAGATGTTATGCACTCTGATGTGTGTGGCCCATTTAAGATATTATCCTTGGGAGTTAACAAGTATTCTATCTCTTTTGTTGATGAATTTAGTAGAATGATGTGGATTTACTTGATTAAAACCAAAAGAGAAGCATTTGAGATAATTCAAAGATTTAAAGTGGCAGTTGAAAAGCAAAGT
This sequence comes from Ammopiptanthus mongolicus, assembly GCA_039655645.1. Classification (NCBI taxonomy): domain Eukaryota; kingdom Viridiplantae; phylum Streptophyta; class Magnoliopsida; order Fabales; family Fabaceae; genus Ammopiptanthus; species Ammopiptanthus mongolicus. The sequence goes on along the minus strand of CM077351.1, from coordinate 63,833,388 downwards.
GGCAGATTTATAAATATCCTTAGAACTGATGGAGGTGGAGAGTACACCTCAAATGAATTTGAGGCCTTTTGTATGCAGAATGGGATCCAACATGAAGTCACAGCTGCTTACACTCCTTAGCACAATGGTCTGGCAGAGAGGAGAAACAGAACAGTGTTGGACATGGGTAGAAGTATGTTGAAAGAAAAGGGTTTGCCACAATCATTTTAGGGAGAAGCTGTCTCCACAGCATGCTATGTATTAAACATATGTCCAACCAAGAAATTGCCACAGAAAGTACCTGAGGAAGTATGGTCTGGCAGAAAACCAGCAGTGAGTCATCTTAGAATCTTTGGATCACTTTGTTACAAACATGTTCCTGATCAAAAGAGGGGAAAGCTGCAGGACAAGAGTGAGCCTATGATTCTAGTAGGATATCATCCCACAGGTGCTTACAGATTATATGATCCAGTGAAAAAGAAGAGGGTCATCAGCAGAGATATAGTGGTGATTGAAACAGAAGTGTGGAATTGGAAGGATGATAGCAACAGCCTCACAAAGGGATTCCAACACTGCTTGATGATCACATAAATGAAGCTGATGGTGCACAGGTGCCTCAAATACAGAGGGTACAAAGGCAAAGAGTTTTACCCACCAGACTTGCAGATTATGAGATATTTCCTGACAGTTCAATTACCACTGAAGGTGATCTTGTGCACTTTGCTCTGTTAGCTGATGCAAAGCCAGTGGATCTTGAGGATGCACTGAATGAGAAAGTGTGGAAAGCAGCTATGATTGAAGAATTAAGTGCTATTGAAAGGAATCATACATGAGAGCTGAGTGATTTGCCTCTAGGCAAACATTCAATTACAGTCAAATGGGTTTATAAGCTCAAATTAAATCCAGATGGCTCTATTGCTAAACACAAAGCAAGATTGGTTGCAAAGGGCTGCTTGCAAAGAGCTGGACTTGATTATTGAGAGGTATTTGCACCAGTAGCAAGGATTGAGACAATCAAATTGGTTGTAGCTCTAGCAAGTGCATGGGGGTGGCCATTATTTCGGCTAGATGTCAAATCTGCATTCCTCAATGGACCCTTGGAGAAGAGGTATATGTGACACAACCACCCGGGTTTGAGCTTAAAGGAAAGGAAGACATGTTGTATAGATTAAAGAAGGCACTGTATGGCCTGAAATAGGCCCCTCGGGCATACAACAGAAGAATAGATGCCTTCCTAATTCAGCATAGTTTCAGCAAGTGTTCAATGGAGCATGGTGTATACGTGAAAGTGCAGGGTGGTGGCCCTGATTTGCTGATGATTTGCCTTTATGGGGATGATTTGCTAGTCATTGGTAGCAATTACAAAGAGATTGAACAGTTCAAAGTAACCATGAAAGCAGAGTTTGAAATGACATACCTGCGAAAACTGTCATATTTTCTAGGCCTGGAATTGAAACATGGCAGAGAAGGAATTGTGTTGCATCAAAGGAAATATACTACTGAGGTATTGAAGAGGTTCAATATGACAAATTGCAATCCTTCAGTGACTCCAGTAGAAGTGAACATAAAGCTGGAGAAGGGCAGTGAGGAAGATTCAGTGGATGGGACTGTGTTTAAACAAATAGTTGGCTCCTTGAGATATTTGTGCAACAGTAGACCTGAGATTTCCTACGGTGTTGGTCTAATTAGCAGATTCATGGATGACCCAAGAAGATCCCATATTATTGCTGCCAAAAGGATCTTAAGATACTTGCAGGGAACATTGGACTATGGAGTGTTCTTTCCAAGTAAGACTCAACAAGAAAGGAATATGCTGATAGGCTATTCAGATTCTGACTGGTGTGGTGATAGAGTCGATAGAAGGAGTACCTCAGGCTATGTTTTCAAGTTTTTGAATGCACCAAATTTGTAACACTCCGATTTTCACTACTTTTTAAGATTGGTAATTTATATAAATAAGTTTATATTTTATCCGAGATTTAGAAAATTATTTTGAATATACCAAGATCATATTTATACTCTACATTATCATAGAAAGTTAGGGTTAAATTTTGGGTTGAAAATTCAGACGGAACCCGGTCTGCGTTTTCACTAACAGTAAGATTTTACTGATCAGAAAACCTAATTTTGACTCGAGAACGAAATGATTAGATTTTACATCTCATTTCCAACGATATTGGTTATTTTGAAAATTTTCAAAATAAATAAGTTATTATACTTTATTCAGGCTTAAAACCTAAATCGGGTAATCGACGGAGTCGAGAATGGAAATGCAGAGACAAAATCGGACACCGGACAAGGGATACAGGTCACCTGAGTGTGGTGAGTCAGAGGGTGAGTCCCCACCATGACTCACCACAACACAATTCATCATTACTTTTTAAAAATATCTAAAGATATTTATGGCAATAAAAGACCGTTTTGCCCCTAGGAATTAATAAAAACACATTTTTGTCATATGACTCACTCTTCCTCTCACTCCTACCCAAAAATCACGGACAGTCCCTCCCAAAACACTTAGACACTAATTTTCTCTCAAACTCACCAAGAACACAAAGAAAACCTTGAACCAAACTCTAATATCTTAAGTTATCTTGCACAAGTTGGATCAATCTCTTCAATCTTCTCTTCATCTTCAAGAGGTAACCTCTTCTCTCCATGATCAATCATGTACTCTTCTTCATTCATTTTGTAAGATTAAGCCATGAATCATCATCATCCACTTTCATGAAACTTTCTTCAAAAATCTCTAGAAAATTGTAAAAAAATCCATTTGACTTGAAACCAATTGCTATGAACTCATCATGATACATATATTGATCATGTAGAAGCATGAACCAAAAAGAAATTTCCTCCCTATTTCTCCATTGATGGCTGAAACCCTAGGTTTTTGGTGAAAATGGGTTTTGCTTCAATTTTGTTAAATGATACTTGATTTCATCTCTTTAATTCTTATGATTATTGAATCTAAGTGATTAGAAAACCAAAGCCATTTCTAGCCAATTTTCTCAAGAGGGCCGAAACCCTAACCATGTTGGTTGGATGAGTTTTGATTCAAATCTTTGACAAATGATCATTGATTATTTCTTCATCATACCTAAGAATCATTAATCCAAGAGTTAGTAAAATTTTAACATCCTTAGCCTAGTTAATTAGTGAAGGTCGAACCATAGTTCACATGAACTAGATGAGTTTTGTTGGATTTTATTAATTTTTGGTTGTGATTTGTTGTGAAGGATCAAATTGTAATTGATTGTTCTAAGCTGTGCGAAGGAACCCGGATTTGGATCGGAAAACCCTTTGAGAGCGAAACTTGAAATCTTCAAGAGGTAAGAGGAAAATATCTCCAATGAGTTTGATGGCCGCATAAGATTGTTTGTTGTATGATTGTGATTATGTTATTTGGAGTGATGTTGATGATTCTCTTGTGAATGTATTATGTGGTGTATATGCTTGATTTATTCGGTGAATATGTGATTGGATATTTAAACATGAATTGTGACGTTGTTGCCTTGGACTGAATATATGTATGATGTTGATTTTAAGATTTAATGGATATATATTCTTTGACTGGATTGGTTGAGAGCATAGCATTGGATATAGCTTGATAATGAAGATTGAGCTGCTTAAAAGCCTTAATCAAAGATTTAAATATGTTTTGGTTTTAAAGATAAAGACTTTTAAGTTAAATGGCATAATGATCAATTTTGATAAAAAAATCACCAAGTAAGAACTCCAAGAGGATTTTCGACTAAGTCTTAGGAAGTTGAGAGTTAGTGAGGAAAAATAGTGAGAAGTTCCTTTATCATTATCTTCTAAACATGTTTTACAAAAACAAAGCCTTGAAAAATATTTTAGTTTTGTCACAGGAAGAACCTTCTCAAGGTATTTGACCTTCCAAAAAGAAAAAGTCTCTTTCAAAAAAGTTTGCTCCAATGAAAAACTTTATAAAATGTTTCAAATGATGGGACCTTTAGAAAAGGCTTTTCAAGTCGAAATCCTTTTGAAAATGAATTTTGAGGATTTAAGCTTTTAGAAATAGCTTTGTAAAGAAAAGATTTTGTGGAAATAACTTTTAGAGCGAAAATGATTTTTGGTTTATACCAAAGAGACTTTTGAGTTTTGTTTTCAAGTTTTGATCAACGAAAACGAAACTTTGATGAACCTGGTGATTATCCCTTCACACTGTTAAGCACATGAACCTAGTGACCGAGACGTCGGGCTAGAGTTCTGTGAATTGAGTACCCGGACTATATGTCCTGTGTTTTGTAATGAACGGACTTAGTGTCCTATATGCGAGTCTAGTGTCCGCGATGTCAGCCTAGTACTTCGTGGATTGAGAACTTGGACTACGTGTCCTGTGTTTTGAATGAACGGGCTAAATGTCCTTTAAAAAAAGTCGTGGGCTATGTGCCTTGACAAGAATGAACGAACGAAAAAGAAAACAGAAAATCATGTGTTACATACATGAGTCGGCCGACGTGCCATGGAAACGAGCAACAATCCAAGTGGTTGAGAATATGAGCCAATTAAGACCACTAGGTCTATAGGGGCATCTTGTGTTCGAAACTCCAGAAGAGGCTGAGGCATCGCTACCTCGTGCCGTGGTAATCGGCTATTAACACGAATGAACTCGATCAGAGACTGGACTATTCATGATATTGTTGTGACGTGATACCCTTGAACAATTGGAGTTAGGACCTAAATTGAGAGGCCGACTCATGAGAACAATTGTGTTATGGGAGTATTCACGGCCTATCGCTCGATGAAGGGAAGTTAGGAATCTCCGAAGAACATGAATTAGAAAGTTAATTGAAGTCTCATGCATTCTTTTAACTTATCTTGATGAATGGGTGTGATCCCACATAATGAGATTATCTTATTGTGATACTATGTTGAATGTTGATATTCTATAGCATGATTGTGTTGTATATCGATGTATTATTTGTATTTTGTTTTACTTGCATGGCTATCACGATAAACTCTTGAATGAGTATCCCACCCTTGCCATGTACATGTTGGACACCCTATTGTGTTTTTGGATACATGTACAGATGCTTCCCAACAGTCCTCTGGGTCACTTCGGGACCCTATAACTTGAGTTTCTTGATGTCGACGACGAAGAAGTGTGGACTGTTGACGACGAGGCCCCAGTCTCATTCGTACGATGTATGCTAGGTAGTATGCTCTCTTGTCCTTAGAGTTCTTTTTATCAGACCAGCTCTTAGGATTTTTGACGTTTAAGTCAGGTCTTTCGACTGTGACTAAGTATGTTGTGTACTAAGAGATTGAAAAGATGTATGACTTATGGCGAAGTTGAATTACTTTTATAGATGATGAGCTTCAATTTGTTTTCATCTGATTGTTAAAATTTTCCTTTGATATCAAATTTCCGCAACTACTCTATTGAGTACTTTTCGAAAAAGTTTTAATTAACCGGAAAAAAATTTGGGATATGAAATGTGACTCCAAGGGGGTGTTACAAATTTCCTGCTTGTCAAGCTATTTGGTTAGAATCTTTGTTGAAAGAAATGCTAATTGATGTGAAGAAGCCTATACAGTTAATGGTTAATAACAAATCAGCCATCAATTTAGCAAAAAATCATGTGTCCCATGGGAGGAGTAAACACATAGAGACCAGATTTCACTTTCTAAAAGATCAAGTAAACAAAGGAAAGCTGGAATTGATCTACTGCTCAACAAATATACAGACTGCAGACATTCTTACTAAACCTTCAAAGCACGAGCGATTTGAGCAGCTTAGAAGTGAGTTAGGTGTGGTGAAATTCAAGTATTTGAATTAGAGGGGAGTGTTGTAACTAATTCAAATACTGTTAGTAGTTAATAAGTCAGTTATGACAGTTAGAGAAGTTAGTTGTACTTGTAGTCTTAGCTGCATTACAAATAGGATTACTCATGCATAATTCAATAAGTGAATATAAAGAAATTTTCTATTCTTAAGAATCTATCAGTATTATCTATTTTGAGTGTGTGTGAGAGATTTTTAGCTCCAACACAAACGAAGGCCCAGCGGCCAGACAAGATCAAACGAAGGCCCACCGTTAGGAGATTGCCAAAGATAAGGCCCGCCTTCAAGGATCCTTGCCATCCAAGCTATCCACCATAGAAGCAACAATGATTATTCATTAGTTCATTTGATATTAGATGCTAAATAATAAGTTTACACTTTCTAGATAGGACATATTAATAAAGAAAAAATTATTGATCAATTTAATATTAAAATGAGAGTAATAATTGAAGCAGAAATTTTTGAGGAATGTTTGTTTACTATTCTCGAAAACTGTTTTGTTATTTTTAAAAATAAAAAACAAAAAAACTTGTTTGATAATACTATTTTGTAAAAACTGATTCTAAAAAGCAATAACTGTTTTTTTTTTAGTTTTTAAGATAGGAAATAAAGAAATCAAATGATTGTTTTTGTTCTGTTTTTTATCTTTTTAGTTTTGGAAACAATCAAAATACGAAGAACGGATTATTTTCATTAATGATAGAGTTGTAATTATCGACTAAAAGAAATATGTCGTGGCCCATACACCTCAGCCTAAATTCATGTCTCTCCCTTCTAACCCTCTTTCACAAAACCTATCCAAGACTTTGAAGCTCCTCAAAATTCATTTTTAGATATCTTAAGCTGGGGCAATTTCATTCTCAATTTTCATTTTTAGATGCCCTAAATTGGAGCAATTTCATTCTTAATTGCGTTTTCATATGCTCTATACTGAAAAATTTCCTTTTTCAAGGGTTCTACTTTGGGGCAATTTCGTTTTCAAGTGGCAAATATCAAGCAAACTTCACTTCCAAATGCCTTACACTAAAGTACAATTTCTAGTAAACAATGTTCATCACTAGGGCAACACCCCTTTGACCTCCATATCATTTCTTGTAAGTCTTGCTTCATTTTCGTCTTCTGTAAATACCCTTTTAGTAGTCAAACTTCCAACAACAATAGAAAATTATTTGGTTAGTCATTTCCTTTCTTTTCACACTACTGAGTTCATATATGTTTGTTATATGATGCTTCAAGTGAGGTGAATATGAGTTCAACGTTACAATTCGCCCATCTAATGATAATCCTTTGATGAACAACTCTAATAAAAAGAACTCAGTATTTTGCATACGTGGAGAATGTGGCATTCTCAATGAACAATTAAGCTAGAAATATAAAGGGAATAGGAATGTTCGGGAGGATCACAAGCTTGCATATTAGCCATATCTAATGAACTAAAATTGGAGGGAGATGAGATTGACAATAAGTTCCAATTGAATATGGGTTTGATTGGTCAAAATTCCCAAGAAACATTTTGCTTTAACACTTTCTATAAGGTTTTTTTCACATGCATTCGCTATCTTTATAGTTTTTTTGGCTTTAGACCTAATGCAAAAAACATTTAGCCTTTTTTCTAAATCCATTTAATTTTTTGGCTCAAGTTCCTATTCATTTAGTTTTATGGTTCATGTCCTACTCGATTTGGTTTAAGGTCCATTTCCTTTACATTTTTTGCACAAGGCCCATGACATTAATCTTTTGGCTAAAGGCCCAATTCATCATTTTTTTGCTCAAGGCCCACTGTTTAAAGTTTTCGGCCCATTGCCTAATTCATAAATTTTTTTCCCGCTCAAGACCCATTGCATAATTTTAGGGCTCAAGGCCCTGTTCATTTAGTTTTATGGCTTACGGCCTACTCATTTTTTGTTCAAGGTCCATTCCACTTACTTTTTAGGTCCAAGGCCTATGACTTTGATCTTTTGACTCATACCCCGATATACAATTTTTATGCCTCAAGGCCCATTGCCTAAGTTTTTTGGATCATGGCTCAATTGACATCATTTACTAGATCGTGGCCTAATGCATCTTTTTTCAGGCTCAAGGCCCACTGCATTTAATTTTTTGCCTCAAGACCCATTCCATTATGTTAAAAGTCTAATGTCCCAATCCACATCGTTTCAGACTCAATGCTCATTGCATTTAATTTTATAGCTTAAACCACGTTGCATTTAATTCTTTGGCGCAAGGTCCTTTGCATTATTTTTGGCTCAAGACCCGTTTCATCGTGCTTTTAGGCTCATTCCCAATTCACATCGTTTTCAGGCTCAAGACCCATTGCGTTAAATTTTCAGGCCCATGGCCTTTTGATTTTTCAAATTATTACTTTTTAATTTCTACTTTTAACTTTTAGGCCTTAGGTCAGCACATTACATTTAATCTTGGACGTTAGGTCGGCATATCACTTTTTAACTTTTGATTTTAATTTGCAAGCCCCGCGACAATCCATCTCTATTTAATTTGTTTATTTAATGTTCGGGCCTTAGGTCAGCCCATTGCTTTTTAATTTATGTTTTTCATTTTTGAGTCTAGGGTTAACCCATTACATTTCATTTTTTGGGCCATATGTCAGCTAATTACCATTGGATTTTAATTATCGGGCCTTAGGTCAGCCCATTTCATTTAAGTTTTTGGGCCTTATATCAACCCAATATTTAAAAAAAAAAAATAGGCATAAGGTCAATCTATTGTTTTATTCAATGTCTATTTTCTGAGTGCCTGTTTGGATTACAGTTTGCACTTGGCAAACGTGGGTTAATGACTCCCAACTTACTTTTGCAATTTTTTTATGATGTTTGGTTTCTAGTTGGAAGAATTAATTTTGGGGTCAAACGTGAGTTTGGATAGACTCAAGAATTTGTTGTTTTTGCGTTTGCCAAAACTCAGTATGAGTTTTTCAATTACTACATTTACCATACTACCCTTAAAAATTAATCACTTTTTATACTCATTTAAAAGTTGAAGGACATTTTGGTAACTAAACATTCAAACTCAGTTTAACAATAAAGTATCTAAAACATAAATCAATTACTATTAACTCAGTTTTAATCAAAACTCAGTTTACAATACTCAGCTCATCAAAACTCAGTTCTGCAAACGTTAAACCCAACACACCCTAAGCCTTAGATCAACTCACTGCCTTTAAGTTTCAGGTTTTAGTTCAGCCTTTTCCCTTTAATTTATGTTTCGTGCCTGTGGATAAAATGTATGTTCATTTTCTTTACTTTCTCATTACTACAAGTACATGAAGACTTATGATGCTTCATATACTCTAGTAAGTCACAAATAAAGAGGGGCAACTTGAATATCCCATTTTAATCGAAGTCATATCTATTTTATTTTTTCATTTTATTTTATCTTGTTTCTATTTTTTTATTTATTTTTTATGTCTAGCTATTATATTTATATTTTTATTGTTTTCCATTCAAATTCAAAAAACTAAAATAAAATAAATAAAAAGTATTTTAGAAAAATAAGAAGGAAAAAAAAAAGATATGCTTATCCCAACCAACTCAAAATCATCCTCTTCTTCCTCTTCTTTCTGGTAACCTTAGTCATTACACATTTGCTCAAATTTAGAAAATTTCTCAACAAACTAACAAAAAATCACTCCATGAGATCTCAATATCGCGATCCTTTTCGTATATAACGCGCAAAGGTAAATATCCTACGTTATCTTTGTCTTTTAAAAGCATGAACTAATGCATTTTTCATTTTTGGTTATTGCATACCAAATGAGATAGGGGCAAGAAACAACCAAGGATATAAGATATTTTATATTAAACACAAGTAGAGAAGGATAAAAAAAAAAGGCTGCACAAAGAGAGAGAAATATAATGAAAGCACTGAGAGATATGGAGATGCAATGAGAGAGCAGGAAAGGGAAATCAAAAAAAGCAAAGAAAGAGGTGTGTGGAGAAGTAAAAGAGGAAGAGAAGTAATCAATAGAAATAAAGAGGGGTCGATATAGGAGAAAAAGAGAAATAATGAAACAAAGAAGGAAAGAGAAAGGGAAGAACGCAAATATGAAGAGTGGGAAAGCAGTGCAATATGAGTGGTGATGATACCAGAATAGCAGTGGAACAAAAAAGGAATTTTTTTGTAATTGCTACCCGATTTGTTTTGATTTTGATTATTTTTTTAGCAAGATCTTTGACTCACCACCGTTTGAGTTCTCTATTAAAAATTGAAAAAATAATGATGTTAAAATGTTCTTTCTTTGAAATTTTTTCGTTTTTTGTTTGAATAGCATTTTTTGTAAGCAATAAAAGATAAAAAATAGTATATTAGTTTATTTGCTTATTGTTTTTTTGAGTAAATTTTTTTTTTTTTTACAATTTATTCATTATTTACAAAATTAATTTGGATAACCGTTTTCTTTAACAAATGTAGCTTATCTTGTAAGGTGTATCTAAGTCATCACCTCAAGTTATATTCTCTCAATATTTAATCTGGTTTGTTATTCATTTTCCAAGAATTCTCTTTCTTTATTGTTAATCGAATGAATGTTCAAGACACAAGATTCTATTTTATCATCAATCCAATAACCATTCACGTTTGTTTATTTTTCTTATCATGGAATAGATCGCTTTATTTGTATGACTTAGATGTCTTGTATCTCTCGAGAAAGTGATTGGATTAATGAGATTTGGTATTATACTTATGAGATCGATGTGATTCCAATATTTCTTCTTAGAACGCATTAATTTGACCCCCACAAACAAGATCACCACCGCATAGCTTGTTGTCGCTAGAAGCAAAACCTTGTATTTCTTCTAGAGACTCTCCTAATTGTTACAAAGCAGCTAGAAATTAGAAAGAGATTCTTTAACCAATTGGTTGCTGGAGTCCCTATAGATGCCACCCCTCCCTTGCCTTTAACCGTAGTCGGAAGAAAGAGGTGTTGTCCACAACTAGAGCCGGGTACGTGGTTTTGGGCCCACAAATAGTCTGTTTAACTCGCGATTCGTACGGTTAGTACCAGTTAAAACATAGGACCGTTTAAATGTGAAACTAATCTGCTCCGTCAGTTTAACCTGCGGGTTAAACGAGTTTGGTTCGCGGGTTAACAGACTGGGCCACGAACCACTACATTTATATATATAAAAAAATAAAAAAATAAAAATAGTCAACTTTGACACACTTTTACCTGACCTTAGTTTGGGCCATTTCCAATTTTCCATTGACGTGCCAATTTTCTATCAATACTTTCCAGTATTTTTCTCCCTAGTTTACATAAATCTCTTACACAGGCACCTGATGTATGCTGGAGAGTTATTTCATGTTTGATTATAATTTTGTTATACTATAATTTGGATGTTAAAGGAGTATAGTCCATCAATATTTGCGCACAATCTGTCCAAATCGGTCTTACATGCGCACAACCTCATGGTATATGGATGACTTGTTTATTAAAGTTCACCAGCACTCTCAATTGTTACAATCTCAACAAGCAAACAACACATCAACAGATTTTTTAATTTTTTTAATTTTTTTTCCAATTTTTATTAATGAATCTGTGGGCCAACCCATTTAATCTATCCACAGCCCAAGTAAAATAATGGGGACTTGAGGACGATCAAACCCAGTGGTGGGAACATCTTATAATCTTGAATTTTAAGTTAAATAAGATAAATGCAATGTAATTTATTAAAATTATCAAATAAAACAACTTATTTCTTTTTTCAGTTGAAAAGTAAATTAAGCAATCGTATCCTTTGTGCGTTTGAGAATTTGCTCTTTAAAGTATTGTTTTTTGTAGCAAAAGTGTACTTGAATTTTGATATTCTTTTTAAATCTAAGCAAAAAATAAAAACAAAAAACAAAAGAGGATAATTGTTTTGTACACTACCAACAAATGGAAAATTAGCCAACAATGGTTAGTCGCAGTGGAACTGAATTACGACCCCAGATGACTTTCACCTGCAATGTCTGCAATGTCAGCTGTTCAAATCTTGGAGTTGTCACTTTGGGGAGGGTTTTATCTCACCACCACCCCCAGCCTGAAGATTAGTTTCATAACTTGCATTTAAGGATACTCAGTCGAAGACCAAAAACAAATGGAAAATTAAGTTGGGCTTGCATAATTCGAGCCTATTAAAATTGAAGTTGGGCTAGATGCTTAACTAGCATTTCTCCAATACCCCAAAATAAAAGATTGAATCGACATTGATATACTTGAAATATAAGGCCCATTAGTTTCGCCATCTCTCAAATCTGAAAGGTGATGGTGGGGAATTGGGATGCCACAAGCAGGATAAGGTGCTCATATTTAGTATTCAGAGTGCAGTTTAGCACCTTGTTTTGTGGATTTAAGAGGGGCTCCTTCACTTGAAAGGTAGCCTACTTCTAGTGGCCCAATAGGATGGTAAATGCTCAACACTCAACAGACTCATGCTTTGACACTGGGGGTTGAATGGTTCTCATTTCTCGTCAACCTTCATGACTTTTGATATGATTAACAATTTAAGGTTAATTGACCAAACTAACCTATTTTTAGAAACTATTTATTTATATAACCTTGTTTTGAAGCTATTTATCAAATTAACTCACTTTTTGCCAACCTGGCATTTTTTATTATTTTTTTCTGACACCAAGGACGCTACTTTGACTAGCGTTTTTCGAAAACGCTACTGTCACTAGCGTTTTTACCAGATTGTGCCACGTGGCAAAATCTGGTAAAAATGTAAAAAAAATTTAAAAATTAGTGTCACCCGTCTTATGTCTATCAGATGGATGAAGAAATGTTCACCGGTATGATATATTTCTTCACCCGTCTGAAGCTGAAGATCATCAGACGGGTTCACCCGTCTGACACATTTCTTCACCCGTCTGAAGCTGAAGATCTTCACCCTCAGACGGGTGAAGAAATGTATCAGAAGGGTGAACATTTCTTCACCCGTCTGACAGTCATCAGACGGGTGAAGAAATGTATCAGACGGGTGAACATTTCTTCACCCGTCTGATAGTCTGATACCCATCTGATCTGATGAAGATCTTCAGCTTCAGACGGGTGAAGAAATATATCATACGGGTGAACATTTCTATACCAGGCCGACGCTAAACGTAAAATTTTTAATTTTTTTTACATTTTTACCAGATTTTGCCACGTGACACAAGCTGATAAAAACGCTACTGACAGTAACGTTTTCCAAAAACGCTAGTCAAAGTAGCGTCTTTGGTGTCAGAGAAAAAAATAATAAAAAATACCACGTTGGTGAAAAATGTGTTAGTTTGATAAATAGTTTCAAAAGAAGGTTATATTAGTAAATAGTTTCTAAAAATAGATTAGTTAGGTCAATTAGCCACAATTTAACATGCAAACGGTTTTGAGGTCTGCTATCCATTAACATAACGAGCATCCCAGGCCTCCTTATAAAATGTGGGGCCAATTGTTTTAAGTTTGTTATACTGCAAAGGAAAATGCTTCATTGTATGCATATTGTTGAATGTGATTGCTTAGTTATTTCTCTCTCTTACCACTAACCCAATCCCAATTTCCTAATTAGTTAATGGGCATTGATTAAAAAATTAAAGAAATATAAGATTTTATTGAAAAACTAAACATTACACTTCTCAAAACATTAACTACTCCACTTCCCATAAAAACTTAGATTTTTTTATTTCTGTAAATAATATTTTTAGGGAACTGGTTAACATTTTCCTAATTAATTACACTTTCGTCCCCATTTGTATGAAGATACCAAAACCATTGCTGTATTGTAAATAATAAATGTATGTATTCTATTACAAATTTTGGTCAAAGGTGTCTGTCAAGTTGTAGTTTGTTATAAGTTTTTCTTCTACTGAAATATTTTGTTATAAGTTAAAACTGCAAAACGTGGAGAGTTTTATGGAAAAAAATGTTACTTAATATATGATACAAATTAACGGAAGAAAATGATGTTAACAAAAAACACAATGAAAAAATAAAAGAAGAATGATTTGGTTAAGGGACACTAGTGCAACATATTTGATATGTTCGTCTCTTGACAGAGCAAAAGTTGTCTAACTAGCAGAGTCAGCAGCCAATTCATACGGTACATAATAGTGTAAATGATGGCCGAATATTAAATTCATCGGATGAAAACAATATAGGGGAAATTAAACCAAAAAAGTAGCATCTCTTGGATGGGATGAAGATCATCTATCTCATTTTATTATCATATTTTTTATTTCGTACTAATGATAATTTATCACTTAATAAAATAAAATCGTAACTCATTAATACTTATGCACATCCCCACCTTTAATTAATAGAGGATAACGAGACACCATTTTTAGGACAATAGAATTTTGTTCGCCGTGAATGTCACTAGGAGTGATATTGGAATCATTACATTTTATTAGGGGTGGCAAAGTGGGTTGTGACCCGCGAGTCAACCCCCCAACCCGCTAGAATTTGGCGGGATGGGTTGGGTTCTTAACCCACCAACCCACTTTGACCCGGCCCGCTTAACCCACCTGAAAACGGGTTGATGGCGGGTCGGGACGGATTGACCCGCCAACCTGCCATATTAAAAAATAAATTTTTTTATTAATTATTTAATATTATTTAATTTAATTGTTACTTGCAATTATTTCATACTACAAAAATAATGTCTTTATTTTTGTAACACAAATTGTATGATATAAGATAAGATTATTTCAATTTTTTAATAATAAATTAAGAAAGGATATGAAGATTGCCCAAAAAAAAGAAATATTATATGATTTTTTGTTAATTTTTTTATTTTTATAACGGGTCAACCCGCCAACACACCAACCCAATTTATATTTTTATGTGTTTGGCGAGCCAACCCTCCAACCCACCATTAGGCGGGGTGGGTTGGGGGGTTCAAATCATATGTCTAAAACGGGTTGGCCTGTCCCCCCCGTTTTGGGTGGGTTAATAGCGAGACGGGACGGGACGGATTGACCCACTTTGCCATCCCTACATTTTATAATCAAATAAGCAGACAAGGTTTGATTTGTTATTGGATTGCAGTTTATAAAGCGCCTATATGGGCAAAATCTTGGATGAAGGCCATGTAGTAACAATTATTGCATGTTAATTCTCACTCTCGAATTTCCAAGGAATCATTAATTTGATTCCATTAATTTTAGGGGAAATTACATTGACATCTTCTTGAGTTTTGATTTAATTACATTCAACATTCGTCTTATTTTAAAAGTTAGACTCACTTTGCTTAAGAGGATGTGAGTGTTATTTCTTTCAAGAGATGTAAATTTTAAATGAGGTTAATGTAATTCAAAAAAGAAGATATCAAATATAATTAAGTGAAACCCGATGAAAAATTAGTGTAATTCCCCTTTAGCTTAAGAGTTGAGATTACATGCAAATAACAATGCAGATAGGGGTGTAAATGAGCTAATTTCGTAAACTATTCTAGCTTGACTCGTTAAATGTTCAATCAAACTCGTTTGTTTAATTAAATAAATAAATCCAAGTTTGAGATTGGATTCGATTATTTAAATGAGTCAAGCCTTACAGGCTCGACATTAACGACTCATGAATAGCTCATTTATACACACATATCATCAAAAAATTAAAATTATATATATTCTAATTTTTGTATAAAAACACTTTTGTATAGTTTTTTAATGACAATTTTTTATGAAAAATGTTTTTTATCTGTGAGTTAAAACATATGGACAACATTTTGGAGGAGACTATTCTACCAATAAATTGATGGTGAAGATTTTACTAATTTTTGGCTCCTTGACTTGTTTACACCCCCAAATGCAGGTAGCAATTTAAGTGGTCACCCTGCCCTCTCATCGTTACATAGAACAAGGTGAAACATATAGGGATGTAACAGTTGATCAGAAAAAATATAGGGATGTAACATGTCCACCCTAGGCTACACGGGAAAAATGTCATGTGAGCATAAATGGCCCACCCATGAGGGCTTGCATTATTGTGTCTGTGATTCACTTAAGCACAAATCCATGAATGAATCCCTGGGAATTTTTAATCGCTGATATTTTAGTTTCATGTTATGGATTTTGTAGAAGAGGTAGGTCTGCGAATGAAGGGTGATGGTTTTGCAAATCCTTGAGCTGGTTAGTCTTGTACAGTTGTAGGTTTCTTTCCATACTGAAGGGCTGATTGGGGGATCTGGATGGTCCTACTCCTGCCTCACCCTTCCTCTCTCCATGCTCCACCTTCTTTTCCTTGTCACTTTCAAAGTATGGTCCAGATCAGAATATGCAAATTACTATAATGTTAACCAATTAATATTGATTTAACTGATTAACGAGCACCAAATGAGTGTGGCTCAGTTGGTTTGCGCAGGCTGAGCATGTGAAAGAAACCTCATTTCGGGAGGAGCGAAGAACCTTAACTGTGATTGAGCACCCGAGCGGTGATTAGTCTCATAGCGGGTCCAAAAGGATCTAAGCTTGTGAGGATACTCCGTGGATCCACCGGGAAACCAAATACCCTAATTACCGTGGATTCCAACAAAAAAACTTATTAATGAGGTATTTAACTATTCCAAATCACTTATCAATCATCAAATGACACAAAAAATATTGTTATTGTTATTTGTATTAATTATTATTATAATTAGTTACACTATATGTTCCTATATATTTGTAACTCTGCTCAGTGTAATTTAAAATTATTACTACGTCACACTTATATACTTGATAGTGATATAATAATAAGTGAGACCATTTAAGACTAATAATAGTGAGAAAATTATACTGAAATTCTTTTTTTTTTTTTTTTTATAAATTATACTGATTCTTTGAAATTTGACTTAATTTCAACTAATATGCTTCGTCTTGAAAATTACATCCACGTACTATCGCTCTTGAGATTTATGTTATACTCCCTCCATTCCATTTCTTTAGCCTTTTTAGTATTCTACACATAAATTAAGAAATCATTAATTTGTGTGTAAATGTACCAAAATATCAAATGAAGAATTAAATGAAGTATTCAACCAAGAAGCATAACCTAGAAAGACGTAAAGCCAATTAAGGGTATATATGAAAAAATGGGGAAATTAAACTTTGGGTTTATAAAACCCCAATTGTTTTGAAACAAAAACAAATTGCTAAAGAGACTAAAGATATGGAAGAAAGGGAGTAAGAGATATAAGTTTAATGACAACATAAACATCAAAGGAGATTATGAGGATCACCTGTCCCATTTTGATGTATCAAATCATGTCCCAACCAATAATATTTTGTCATGTATTCTACTTTTTCAATATTAAATAAAATTTAACTTATATGACAAGATATTATTAGTTCGGACATGATGTGGTACACCAAAATGGGACAGAAGATCCTTATCCCAAAGAAGAAAGTATAATGATAACATAAATCTCAAACATAATCCTCACGAGAAACGGATTTAATTTATGAAATGAGAGAAATGTGAGGAGCTAATTAAATCAAATATGAAAAGAAGTTATTGTAGTTTCTCCAAATAGTATAATGAAAAAATGGTTCAGGACTAAAGATGTCAATCTGTCATTAATTGTAAGGTAAGATAAAGCATAAAAATTTACCAAATATCTTCTAAGCGGATGGAAATCTTCTGTTCCATTTTTTTGTCACATTCTCTGTCCCTTACCAATGATAATTTGTCACTTAATAAAATAAAATCATAAGTACTCATAAACATTTATGTACATCCTCAGCCTTTGATTGGAGGATACAGGGACATTATTCTGTCCCTTACCAATGATAATTTGTCACTTAATAAAATAAAATCATAAGTACTCATAAACATCTATGTACATCCTCAGCCTTTGATTGGAGGACACAGGGACATTATTCTTTGGAACAGTAAAATTTTGTTCCTTCTAAGCATAGCACTGAGGTTATTTTCTTCAGGATCTAGACGATGGCCTTTGCTCTTTATGATCTGTAAGCTAATCCGTGATCAATAAGCTTGTCTTTAACCATGTGAAACACCATCAATTTTCACCTCAGGATCTATCCCCTTTTATGACTAGAAATTATTACGCGTTTCTGAATCACAATATATCTAATTATCTAATATAGATTTTTATAGTTAATTTTAAATTAATGATTCTATGTAACTTTTTTTTATAGGCAAATGTCAATTGTTAGTTAGTTATGTTATTAAGGGTGAGAATCGAACCCAGCACCTTATATGATATCTTTTACTCCTTTGTCCCACATCCCAAATCACTTTGACCACCTTATGACTCCCTCTATGTAACTTCATTTAAAATCAGCAGTGAAGATATCTCCTAGAACATGCATTAATGTACCCCAAAAACGTGATAAAATTTCTCCTTTATGGCAAGGATGATTAATCCATTGGAAATGAGACTCCTATGAAAAGGAGTTTACACAGTTTAGACTCATGCCTTCAGTCGTATCTTTCCAACACGAGAGAGCCAGCATCTATATCATCAAATAAGAAAAGAAAACATGCATTGTACATGTAGGGCATAGCACAGCTTAGTGTAAGTAAACGAAAATGACCTTATATTAGTGTGGACTAGCATATACTAGCACGGTAGCATCCTACTAGCTAGTTCACCTAACATGCTTGGTGAAACAGCTCCTAATTTGTCATATAATCCTTTTAATTTGTCATTTGTGTCCTAAAAACGATATCCAACGAGTAAAAATAATTGTTCAATCAATATGCTTTATATATACAATTAAATTTTGTAGAATGTGGATAGCATCGTGTACCAAATTAAATTAACCACACAATATAAGGACGTACATGCGTCTAACTGAAATATGTACTACTCCGAATCATTATCACAAATTCACAATTTTGTTGTGTGATTGTGTTATCGAAGTAAAAAAAATTTACCTTATCAGCTAATGTTGTGTAGTCATTTTTCTATTATTAAAATCAAGTTTTGAACCGCGTATTTGATACCATGTACATTTGTCTATATCTCTTAGTTTTTATATTCTTTATATATATATATATATTAAAAATACATCAAAAAAATAGAGACTTTATATGATATGAATGTCCCTATTTTGATGTTCAAGAAACAATCTCCAATATAGATAAAGTCAAGCATGCATGATTATAGCTTATAAAAAAAAAAAACATGCATGATTATAAATATAAAACTCATACATCATGCTTAGGTTAGGGGCATGAGTAGCACGTTGGACACATTTAGCGCTAGAAGCTAAACTGTGCTGTAAGATTTACGTGCTTTGGACGGCTGACTTTAATTTTGAAAAAAATGTCATTTCTGAAATTGAGACCATTTGTATTTTGAGCGTGCATAGCATACCTTTTTCTCATAGTGCAACGGATTGAAGCTTTTCTCACTTTGGGTGTGTTTTTTCTCATAATGAATGAATACAACTTATACAATGGTGCTTCTAATGTGCACCTTCTCAAACCGGGTGAGGGTTTGCCCTTGTCTCAACCCTAAAAGCTAGCTCATAGGGGTGAGGGTTTGCCCCCCACTTATAAATATTATTCAGGCCATATCACTATCCAATGTGGGACTCCAACTATATCCATTTTCACCCCATCCTACCCTCACCCCCACACTTATCACCACCACCTCCCTTCCTCCTTCTACCACCATTGTCAGCTTCCCATTATTGTGCCATCTAAGCCACCCCACCTCAACATCTCTAGTCACCAAATGCACCCCTAACCCTAACTACCGCGATCACCCTACCACCGCCTTTGTCCTGCAAGAATCCAAACCTGTTCCCTCCCTATATAGGTCCAACCACCCTATGCCACCACTATTGTTGAGGCCTTCATTTTGGATCTCATTGAGGCCTTCATTTTGGGATCTCATAGTTGTCCCATGAATCAATGTGTTGGCAAAGGGAACTAGAGTGAGGGGAGCATAGAGGTCTCGGAACCACATCTCTAGTACAACAAGCAGAAAACATGGTCGTTGTCCATGTAGTGCACCACTGCGTCCATTGAATGTTGTATCCTTGAAGAGACCGTCAAAGAAGGTGACAAAGCAAGTCTCAAACATCTGGTGGATCTCATACATGTTACAAGGTGGACAACAAATGACTTCATGAGTCCGATACAAAATTTGGGTCATAGCCTTACTGGTCTTGAGGTGATTGTTGCCAGTGGCTGTCATAGCCTCCACTACCACCGCCTTGTGTGAGATGGAGGAGAAAGGAGTTAAGTTAGGGTTTGCGATAGTCTTCGGGTCATGATGAACGAATGCATCTCACTGCACTCGTGAAGGTGGGGGTGGATGATAGATAGTGGTGGTGACAAACTCCAATGGGATTTTTTTTTTTTACACAAGAGTATCCTCTGAAAGATAGTCAGAGACTAATCTTCTTCAAGACGTAAAGATTACCAAAACGAGTTTTATCTCTCTTAATAAAACATTTTTTCATACATATGTCAAGAATCAAACCTCTGACATCATGCTTAAGAAACTCAGTTGTGTACCAATTGTACTGAACCTTGTTGTTGTTGGTAATGGGACAGCATTTTAATTTCATTAAATTTTGAGTTTTTTTAAAATTTTTGAAAAACTTGTTCCAGGTTTAAGTAATAAGAGGTAAAATCGATGGCTGGTATGTTTCCTCTTTGAAAATGTGCATATTAGAAGCCCCATGAATATAAAAACGAACCTTTACCATAGTTTTTGAGCATTAGACTGATTTGCTAACCACAAATTTAATTTGTCCAAGAACTTTGAAAATACACGCTTTGAAATTTGAACGGTCCTACATACAGCATTCAAGCGTAGCCTACACCGTGCGAAGTGATAAATTTTCAACATGTTGGAGAGAGCCCAAAGTTGGAAATATGTATTTCCTTGAGTATCTAACAATTTCTCCTACAGGAACGACTTTAATTTGTTTATGAAGCTTAGTCATATTCTCATTCTATTACCCCTCTACATGTATAAAATTCAGAAATATATAGAGAGAAATGTCATACAAGGAATTATATACTAAAATAATTTTAAGTTCTTTTTGGCTTATGATATATCATTATAAATTGTATAAGGCGTTCAAGGAAACGGAGAAATAATACTAGATACCATACAAGGATAACTGGATAAACCAAAATTTCTTGCATTGGGACTTAACTGAACCAAGAAGTAACATCACAACCTATTTGATTTCACCAATCCAGCACATACATGGAAGTAGGTCATACTTCACATCCAGTTCAACTAAAGAGGCATCAAATTGTAGCTATGGCACATCCATTTGCCTCATATATCAACTGATCATGCACACAACCATAGGCATGTTGACATCAATATAACAACTCTTACCAGCTCATAAATATTTGCTGGATTTTTTAGCAGGTACTGCCTCATGAAAACGTTACTCAACTTCTTTGATAATTCTTCTTCTCCGTAACGGCTGTGTTGTAATACTCCCTGGGGCACTGTGAGCTTTCCTCCTCTGCTCCTTTCTTCTCCTAGCATCCGCCATAACGCGCATCAAAGCAGAAGCTTTGAATATTGGTTTTGGCAGGTGCCTATGCCTGTTAAGAAAAAACCCAGAAAAGAAATGAACATGCTGCAAGTTTTGTTTTGCTAAATACAAAATTGTTTGCCAGGGGTGTCCAAGAAAAATTGCTTGATCAAATCTTACCTTTCAATACGTTTGATTTCAGGGAGGTGCTTGTAGCGTTTTTTAATGGCCTCATGATACTCATGCTTCTTCCGTTCTCTTGGGAGAATCTGTAGAATGATCATAAAAGAGTAATTCTCAGGGAATGAAGGGTCTAGGGATAGACATAAGTGCAAAACCAATGGGCAAGACAGAAGGCTGAAGTCAGAAACAATAATTAATGACCTATTGGTTTTCTAAAAGTGACAGATCAAATGAAACAAAAATGAACTCTCTAAAACAACAGTTATTTTGAAACAAAAGGAGCAAATAGAGTTTATCCAAATCCAAATAGAAATTAAAAAGGGAAAATATAGAGATAATTAGGATTATCTACCAACAACATTAAATATTATCCATATGAAGCTGTGGGTATGGCTAGATGCATCCATGATTGGATCCAACTCTCAGCTATGCAAGAGATCAGGAAGAAAACTTACTACTCCAAGTTGCTCTGATGCTTTAGCCTTCCAAAGCCTGAGGTTAGTGTCGTCGCTGCCCGAAATCACATAACTTCCATCACCACTGAACTTGACACAAAATACCCTGCATAAAATAGAAAAAGATCAACCTAAGGCATATAGAAATCTTTCAATAAACTCCACACAAACAGAAACAAAATTCTGATTCAAATCGAAGATTTAGATTGTTTGAAAGGTCGCATAACTAATTATCAAACAAAAAAAATGTCAACGCAAGATGATCAAACTAAGTGAACCTTTGCATTCTCTTAGTATGATAAATCTCCTTGCTGTGACCACCATTATACTGGAAAAGCCTCACCTGCAACAGAGAAATTGTTTATGGATAAAGCTCAATTTCAGTAAGAAGTAAGAACATATGTCTAGAGATTAAAACAAAATCCAAAGGAACTAACTGTTCTATCATAAGATCCAGTGACAAATTCCCGACCAGTTGGTGAATAGTCAATATCCATCCTGTAAAATAAAATATGAAAAATATGGATCATAAATTCTAGAATTTTAGCAACAAAAAGTAAATATTTAGAGAACATTCATCTCACACTGCAGAAACATGATCTTTGTGAACACATTTGCATTCATCCAACTTCCGAGCATCATAGCTATAGCAGTTGCCATCTTCATTTGCCTGCACGGTAATGAATTTGTCTATAAGAATACAAATATCACAACAAACATCAATTCCAAGAGAAAAAAAAACTTTATAAACACATCTCAACAATATCTCAGTCTCTAGCCAAAACCAAAAACCTAAACAATAATAGCTTCAGAAACACTGGTTTTCATCTGATAAACTTACAGCTGTGAAATTTATTGGTTCCATTGGGTTCCAAGATATAGAATTGGTTTTGGTCTGTCACAACAAATTTAAAGTCAGTACAGTCATGAATAAGTAACTTAGATAAAATCATAAAAACCCTACAGAGAGAAGAAAAATTCTGGACTTCATAAAGTTGTTGAGAAATGTATACCAATGATATTACATATGCAATCTTTTGAAATTTAAACTACAATACAAAATAGTTACCATCATTATCATTTTCCTCACAGGGGAAGCCATACGTACATCGTACAGCGTTATACTCCGGTCACTACAATAATAGAAAGGGTTAAACAAATAGTTAACTAACACACAAAAGGCGGCACCTCAAGTATCATGAGAGAGAGAGAGAGAAGTAAAAAGATTTTGCTAGGTAAGCAGATTATTAAAGTAAACATGATTTAATATCTCAATGAACTTGAACAAAATGAATACCAAAAAGAACATAAACAAGTTCCCCTATTATGTATTCCATTCTCTCAATGAGATGGCAAACATTTTTCTCCATATTTATCTGAATAATATAAAAGAGCCACTAGATGAAGACCAATATCTGCCACCCAACAACAAAAAACACAATAAAACATTTTTCAAACACTCAGGCACCTATTTAATACTACATTTGAATCAAGCTGACACTAACATGGTTCAAATCTTAGAAATGGAATATTCGGATATAGTAGTTAAACAAGCAGAATATCAACTCAATAAAACACAATAGGAAATAACAAGAAATTAAAATTAAAAAAAACCCAAATTCAATGAGATAGACAAACAATAAACAAAGCAACAAAGAAAAAAAAATCAGAATATTTACGGGGAAAAGAAAAAAATATGAATTTGTATCATTTATATCTGCAAAAACCTAGTGGATGATATTATCTACAAGTATCCCCAAATACCTAGCTGATGTTGCCAAGAGATTTGGTTGTCCGGGATTAAACCTAACAGAAATAACTGTATCTGTTCCCCATTGAAAGCTATTTATTGGCTGGGACCTGCAGAAGAAACACCAATAGGAAATAAATAGATAGTTCAGAAAAGTAGCATGCACTTCAAGTAAATTAAGTAAACAAATCATGTACCAAAAATAAGTAAACTAATCAGAAATTGAGATCAAAACCTGTTGTGGTTCCATATATCTACTTGAGCACCAGCTGTGGCAAAATGCTCACCATCCCACTGGTGATCACAAGCCCTAAAAATTAAAGTAAGCCAACATTCACTAAGCATAACAATAAATATTAAAATAACAAGTTTCAACATAATCCTGGATAGTTTACTCCAAAACTTACCAAAATGCATTCCTCCAAACATAAACACTTGCTGGCTGCAAAATAATTTGTTTATAAAGTTGAGTAAGAAAGAATGCCCACTGAAAAAAAGGGAAAAAAGTCATCTGTAGCATAATATTCCACCTCGACAGAATCCTTGGTTGAGTCACCTGACTCCATAAAGGTAGCAACAGGAACATTCCAAAGTCTGATACTGAACACAAAAAACCCAGCTTACATAAGAAGAATAGTCATTTATGTCTAAGCTAAAGACATGACAACTTTATATAATAGGGAGGAAGATTGAAAGGTTGATTCTTACGTGCAATCAGTTCCACATGACACAAGAATGCGTCCATCTGTAGATACTGAAAGGCCTCGTACAGCACCTTGGTGACCGGGAAACTGGCAAACTGTCCGCCTTTTTTCATTTTCAAGTAGAATAAGCAACAAATATTAGATACAGAGAGTACAATCCCAAAAGTGGTAATCATGAACAACCTCCCATCCCTGCCCCAATTAAGCTAATACATATAATATTTATATATGGCATTCACAGCTCACCTATTTCTTTTTAATCAATATACACAATTTTGATTTATTATTAAACAATTTTATCATGTAATAACTAAAAGATACTTTTGCTGACCATTCTTCAGAAAGCCAATAAATCCTTAACCAACGAAATAACAATTCTAATGTCATATTTGTCTGATATAGCCAAGTAAGGTTCACTCACAACAAAGAACAGCGGACTTAATATCTTCATTTAAGATTTACTTATAACTTATTAATTATTAACTATGATAGTCCACAGATGAAAAGAAGAAGAAAGTCGAGGTAGCTCCAATAACCCAATTGTTAATAATACAAACACAAATACTTTTATATAATTACGTATAAATATTGTTTTCATTTGAAAGAGAATTTTATACACCATCTCCTTGATTCCAAGTTGAAGATACAAACAGAAAAAGAAAAAAATCAAATGAAGAAGCAAATTTATTACCTCGAAGCTAAATCCCAGAGACGAATATCTGTAAATACAGCAAAGATGGTTTTCAACATAAGCATCTCAACTCATCCAGCATAGCATGAACTAGGATGATAACATGTAATATGGACTGAGCATAATGTAACTAAAAGGTATACATATATACCCAATACCCAAATAGAAGAAACAAAATAAATGAAAAGATCACCAACAATGACACAAACAGATGTAATAAAAAGGATCAAAGTCCCAAGATATAGAACTTTAGAAGAATGGTAGAAGTTAATTGATACGCTGCCACTTCCCATAGAATTACTTTCCATGATTTTAACCTGGAAATATTGAACGATGAATTATCCAAAGAAAAGAACTCTGGTTTTAAATTTGTGCAAACAATCAGACCTGTTTACACGGCAAGCATGACTAGAATGGCTTATATTCTCGCGAATCTCGCCCCACTTAATAAGGGTGCTTCAAAAGAATCAAGAACATTAAAATATGTGTTCCAATTATCTTTAGTTCCATCGTTGGAAAGTCAAAAATATTAAGATCCATTGGGATAACAAAATCCCTTTCTAAGAAAAAACTCTAGTCCTCGTGGATTTTTGGATTCATCATCCAACTCAGCCATGTTTTGAAAATAGCTTACGTGGGAAAACTATTTGAAAAAAAAAAACCATAAGCCCAATACTATAATGCTTCAGGCATTGTTTCCTACCATTACACTTAAAATCACAAGAATGTTGCTAAATAAGGAAAATTGAAGTACCTCCATCCATTGAACCAGAAAATATCTCTTTCAACTGACTAGGATTCTTTGCCATACACGAGACAGCATCTATATGCCCATCCATTGCTCCTATAAACGGTCTTGCAAAAATCTAAATTCTCAAAAAAAAAAAAAAAAGGAACAGTTATAGCACATATAAGTAAAACGCATATCCACAAAAAGATAAAATAAAATTGTGACCTTGTCCAACTTCACTGCATTAAGAGCGCGCACATACTCCACGGCCTTCTCTTGAGTACGAAGGCTGGGGTCGTAATTGCGAAATACCCTCTATTTTTTTCATTTCAAAAGGACCAGATAAAAAAATTAGTTAGAATGATCGAAAGATTGGAAATTTGTTTCTGTTCAGATGATTGAAGAACGGCAATAGATAAAGGGTCTTGAATCACCTGAAGGTCTTGGCTTCGTTCTCGGGTGAACTCATCAGCAGAGCGTGATATAACTTTCACCTTCATTGTGCTCTATAAAAGGAGTAACACTATTTCGTTTCAACCTGGAAATTAAGCAGTTACAAAGAGTTCCGAGAGAAAAAGAAAAAACCCTACAAGGCTACAGTAGAGACAAAAGTACAAAACCCTAGGTCGCTATCATAATCGTGAGGGAACAGCAAAAAATAAAGTTAAGAAAAAACGAGAGTTCCCATCAATTTTATTTCAATTATGAAAAATCGAAACACTCTTTTTAAAAAGATAGTCTTTGAAACCAAATAGTGTCTGCTCCCAAAATAGGAGGAGGGGAAAAATTCCTTATTTGGTTTGGTTAAAGGGGGGGCGGGGGCTCTAATCATCTTGGTCAGAGGCATTAGGCCTAATTTTTTCTTAGCCTCAACATCTTGGTCATCATCCCAACTCTTACTCTTATTAGTAGTACTAAGACCAACACAACCATCAGTAACTGCAGTATTTGGGAGTTTCCCACAATTGCACATCATGATCCATACCCACAAAATTTGATTCAAAATACATACCTAAAATATAAAGGCAAAGCTTCTAATCACACAGCATAATGGAGAGTTCTTAAATATCAAAATAAGCACATAAGTTTTAAACAGAGGACAAACATTTAGTTGAAAGAGTTTGTTTTTCAGTTTAGTTGTTTTGTTATCTTTGAATAATAGTGGAAGTCCTATTCTGCTGGGAGTTGGTTAGTGTTGACCAAGTCTTTAGGAGTATCCCTTAAATGTAGGAGTCATGGTTTAGTCATTGTTTCAGTTTGTAATCCTTGATTTATTATTTCTGTTAGTTGTTATTTAGCTATTTAAGCAAACTGATCAGTCAATAAAATGGTACTTGCATTCCAGCAATTTCTCTTTCCTTTACTGTTTTCTGTCAAGTCTATTTTCTATCAGTGGTACCAGAGCCCCACTGGGCCTGGGGTAGGAAGAAAGCAGCAGCTTTCAAATTTTCAGCAACAAGTATCATGGCGACGGAATCAAACTTTGTGCAACCTGGAATCCCAAAGTTCGATGGTCATTATGACCATTGGAGTTTGCTCATGGAAAACTTCTTGCGGTCAAAGGAGTACTGGTGTGTTATTGAAAATGGGATCAGTGAACCGGCAGCTGGAGTTGCACAGACAGAGGCTCAGCAGAGGCAATTGGGGGAACTGAAGCTGAAGGATCTCAAGGCAAAGAATTATTTGTTTCAAGCAATTGATCGTGATCTCTTGGAGACTATTCTCCAAAAGGACACATCAAAACAAATTTGGGACTCCATGAAGCAGAAATATCAGGGGTCCACAAGAGTGAAAAGGCAGCAGCTGCAAGCTCTTCGCAAGGAATTTGAGATTCTCCACATGAAGGAAGGGGAGTCTGTTGATGAGTAATTTTCAAGAACACTTTCAATAGCCAACAAGATGAGTGTTCATGGTGGAAAGCTTGAGAATGTAGCAGTAGTGGAGAAGGTCCTGCGATCAATGACGTCAAAATTTGATTATGTGGTCTGCTCAATTGAGGAATCAAAGAATGTTGAAGAAATGTCCATAGATGAATTGCACAGCTCACTGTTAGTGCATGAACAAAGAATGAAGAGCAGCTACGTGGAGGAGCAAGCATTGAAGGTATCCACAAATTGGAGAAGCACAGGTAGAGGTCGTGGATGGTTTCGAGGAGGACAAGGAAGAGTAAAAGGCAGGGGAAGCTTTGATGGTGGCAGAGGAGGCTTCGATAAGTCCAATATTGAATGCTATCGATGTCACGAGTATGGTCACTTCAAATCTGAGTGCACATCCAATTTGAGTTATGGTAGAGGAGAGAAGACAAATTTTGCAGAGAAAGAAGAGAAGGTGGAGGAAATTCTGTTGATGGCATATCATGAGGATACAAATACAGATGTGTGGTGTTTGGACTCCGGTTGCAGCAATCATATGTGCGGTAACAAGTACTTATTTTCAGATTATGATGACTTTTTCAAAGATACTATAAAGCTTGGAAACAATGCCAAGATGACTGTTGTGGGGAAGGGTAACATCAAGCTAAAAATTGGAGGCCACGTTGTGAAAATTTGTGATGTTTTCTATGTCTCAGAGTTGAAGAGCAATCTCATCAGTATTGGACAGTTGCAAGAAAAGGAATACACGGTCATAATGAGGAAAGGGTGCTGCAAAATCATGCATCCAGAGAAAGGGTTGATAGCTCAAGTTACCATGACAACAAATCGTATGTTTCCTCTACACATCCAACACGATAATCAAACTTGCTATACTATGCAAATGTCAGATGTGTCATGGTTATGGCATATGCGCTATGGTCACCTTAATTCCAATGGTTTGAAGATGCTACAACAAAGGAGCTTAGTGACAGGTCTTCCTCATATTAATTCTGCTACAAGAGTTTGTGAAGAATGTGTAGTTGGGAAGCACCATCGAGACCCATTTCCGAAAGCAGCAGCATGGAGAGGTAAAAAGGTACTGCAACTTATTCATTCAGACATATGTGGTCCTATCAATCCGATCTCAAATGGGAACAAAAGGTATTTTATTACTTTTACGGATGATTTTAGTAGGAAAACATGGGTGTACTTCTTGGAGCAGAAGTCTGAGGCTCTTGGTGTGTTTAAGAGTCTTAAGACTTCAGTGAAGAAAGAGTCTGGGAAGGAAATTAAGATTCTTCGAACTGATCGTGGCGGGGAATATAACTCAAGTACATTCATGAGCTTTTGTGCTTCCTATGGCATTCGCAGGCAACTGACAACAGCCTATTCACCACAACAGAATGGCGTGTCCGAAAGAAAGAATCGCACTATTCTAAATATGGTGCGAAGTATGTTGAAGACTAGTGGGATTCCAAAGGAGTTCTAGCCTGAGGCAGTGAATTTGAGTGTTCATATACTTAATTGTAGCCCAACTGTTGCTGTGGAACATATGACACCGAAAGAAGCTTGGAGTGATCGTAAACCGACAATTGATCATTTTAGAGTGTTTGGATGCATAGCATATTCTCATGTTCCGGATGAAAGAAGGAGGAAGCTGGATGACAAAGGAGTGAAGTGCATCTTTCTTGGGGTAAGTGAAGAATCTAAAGCTTACAGATTGTTTAATCCTATTACCAAGAAAATTATTATTAGTCGTGATGTTGTGTTCGATGAGGAGAGTTCATGGGATTGGAATGGTACTAGACAGCAGCAAGTTCCGGTTATTCTTGATGAAGGAAGTGAGGCAAACCAAGAGTTGGAAGCACCAAATGAAAGCCCATCACCTGTAGCAGCAAGAATTCCAAGTATGGTCCAACCCGTAAGAGTTCAACGTGAAAGGAGAAGGCCGACGATGGCAGAATACTTGTTGTGTGTTTATATGTGGATGATCTCATTTATACAAGCAATGATAGCATTATGTTTGATGCCTTTAAGAAGTCTATGATGGAGGAGTTTGATATGACAGACTTGGGGTTGATGCATTACTTTCTTGGCATAGAAATTTTACAGTCA
Source organism: Ammopiptanthus mongolicus (assembly GCA_039655645.1). Taxonomy (NCBI): domain Eukaryota; kingdom Viridiplantae; phylum Streptophyta; class Magnoliopsida; order Fabales; family Fabaceae; genus Ammopiptanthus; species Ammopiptanthus mongolicus. The sequence continues at coordinate 63,803,687 of CM077351.1, read as the reverse complement.
GCAGGTGGAGTTTTTATGTCACAGAAGAAGTATGCATTGGAGGTTCTAGAGAGATTCAAAATGGGGGGTTGCAACTCAGTTTGTACTCCAACTGAAGTGGGCCTGAAGCTTACAAAGAATGGGTTAGGAAAGAATGTGAATGCTACGCTCTACAAGCAAATAGTTGGTAGTTTGATGTATTTAACTACCACAAGGCCAGATATTATGTTTGCTGTAAGTATGGTTAGTCAATACATGGAGAAACCAACTAAGGATCATCTGTTAGCAGTGAAGAGGATCTTGCGCTACTTAAAAAGTACTGCTGACTTTGGAATTTTTTATTAGAAGTGTCAAAGTTCTAGTTTGTACGGGTTCACAGATAGTGACTGTGCGGGTGATATGGACGATAGAAAGAGCACCTCTGGGTTTGTGTTTATGATGGGTTCAGGGGCTATCTCGTGGTCAGCAAAGAAGCAACAAATAGTCACATTGTCAACCACTGAAGCTGAGTTTGTTGCAGCTGCTTCATGTTCATGTCAAGCACTTGGAAAGAGGTTGTTGATTATGGAGTTTGTACTAAAGAAGGAAGAAGTGAGTTGCTGAAGACTTCTCTGTAAACTGATGTCACGAGACTTCAGTTTAAGGGAGAGTGAAAGAGTTTGTTTTTCAGTTTAGTTGTTTTGTTATCTTTGAATAATAGTGGAAGTCCTATTCTGCTGGGAGTTGGTTAGTGTTGACCAAGTCTTTAGGTGTATCCCTTAAATGTAGGAGTCATGGTTTAGTCATTGTTTCAGTTTGTAATCCTTGATTTATTTTTTCTGTTAGTTGTTATTTAGCTATTTAAGCAAACTGATCAGTCAATAAAATGGTACTTGCATTCAAGCAATTTCTCTTTCCTTTACTGTTTTCTGTCAAGTCTATTTTCTATCAATAGTAACAACATTGAAGTTACGCACATAAGTTTTTAAACAGAGGACAACATACAGTACCATCAATTGACTCCCCCCCCCCCCAATGGAAAAAATAATTATTATGCCAATATATATTAAATAAATTAAGATACAAGTATGCCAATCCCCATTCTCTGCCGAAAACTGCATATAAAAAAATTACATATGTGTATCTGATGCTTCATGTGGCAGCATGTTAGAAGCACTCTTTTTTGTAAGGTTGTAGAGGAATTTAAAATGACCATCACTGAACCGTATGTATAACAAAAAAACTAGGTTTTAGTTATAGCTTCAAATTGATTGTACCTGAGGAGATGTATACCATTAAACCACAAACTTTATGCATAAAATCAGTTCAATCACCGAACAAATAGGGATAGGGAGATGAGAACATACCTGTTAGCACGATGAGAGTGAGAGGATTGACGAAGCTTTTGCGTTTTCTGCGTGAGACGGAGGAGAGTTCTTCTGCGCCGTTTTCTAATTTCTGCGTGAGAGGATGAGAGTGCCGTAGGGAATTCTCTTCTGGGTCAGATAGTTATTGGGCCAAACTGTGTATGCGACTGGATCAGGATAGTTTTGTTTTAGAGCTTTAATTTTCATACCCAAAAAATGGGCTTTCATTTTCATACCCCCAAATTAATTTTCACACCCCCTTATTTTTAAAAATCCAAAACTACCCTTCCTGCACCCTCACTCAACTCTCTTTCTCTCTCTCTCTACCCCACCACTCTCTACCCTCACTCAACTCTCTTTCTCTCTCTCTATCCCACCATTCTCTACCCCACTCTCTTTCCCATATCTCACTTTAACTTCATTACCCCACTCTCTACCCCACTTAAAACCTTCACCCAGCTCACTCACTAAATAAAAATAACATCTTAACATCCATTACAATCTACTGAAGGTAACATTGTTTGCTATAATTTTTTTCTCCCGATCGAGTTTTCCCGTATGATTATATACGATAGTTTAAGCAAAGAAATAATCGTATAGAAATATATGATAGTTTGTTTTAATAAATAGATTACCGTATAGTCAAATACAGTAGTTTGTTAAAAAGCTTAAGCTACCGTATATAATTACACGAGAGATTGTTTACTACAATACCATATATATCCATACGGTAGTTTAAGTAAACAAACAACCGTATATGATCATACGGTTGTGTAAAGTTAAATTAATAGGTAACCGTATGCAATCATACGGAGTTGATGCTCATAAATAAACCATCACATACAACTATACGGTAGCTTTGTTTAAATAAATAAACTACCGTATGATTGTATACGGTAGCTTATTTATATGGAGAAACTACTGTATAGATGTACACATAAGGTAATTTGTTTACACTACCGTATATTATTGTATGGTAATTGGTTTTGGTGCCCAGTAACCACATTTTAATACACTCATCTTGTATATATCACAGTTTTTACTATGGATGTTGAAGATGAGTGAGCTTATGATATATCACATGATGAGGACATGCTAGACGTTGACCCAACGGATGATCTTGACATAGTTGACAATGAAAAAGAATCTGTGGATTATAGCAATGTCTTTTTGACTAAAAAGGCAAACTAATCTTTAATTTGTACGACAAATGTATGTTTTAGTATAAATTAGTGTAGTTAACGTTGTAATAAAAATTGGAGATCTTTTGTGATCGAGATGCTCTTGTGAATTGGGTTCGACATGTTGGATATTCACATGGATTTGTGCTAATCATCTTAAGGTCAGATTCAGGAGGTTTTTTAAAGAAAGAAAGAGTCACCATTAGATGTGAAAAGAGTGGGAAGTATAAACAGTACAAACCTGAATTAAAGAAACAAACTACAGGAACGAAAAAGTCTTCGTGTCCTTTTAAACTATATGGGAGGCCTTTGCATGATGGTGGAGGGTGGACACTGAAGGTATTGTGTGGGTAACACAACCATGAAAAGGTAGAAACTTTGATTGGTCACCCATTACCCGGAAAGCTAAAAGTTGATGAGTTGTCCTTAGTTGAAGACATGACAAAGAATATGGTGAAGCCAAGACACATATTGTCAACATTGAAAGATCATGACCAGAGCAATTACACTACCATTGGACAAATATATAATGTTCGGCAACGGTACAGGAAAAATAGAATGGGGCCAAGAACAGAAGTCTAACATCTCATGAAATTATTGCAAGATGGTGGATATATGTATTGGCATAGGAGGGATGAGAGCACTGATATTGTTCGTGACATTTTCTGGGCACACCCAAATGCCCTTATTTTGTTGCATGCCTTCAGTATTGTCCTAATTATTGACAGTACATACAAGACCAATAAGTATCGTCTTCCTTTGCTTGAGATTGTAGGTCAGACATCAACGGAGAAGACTTTTACTGTGGCTTTTTGTTATATGGAGGCTGAGAAAAAGGACAATTTCATATGGGCTTTAGAACGGTTGAAAGGGTTGCTTCGAAATGAGGATGCCTTGCCAAAAGTCATAATTACTGATAAGGACGCCGCCTTGGTGAATGCAGTTGAGACCATTTTCCTACTTCAAGTCATTTATTATGTCATTTTCATATCAGCAAGAATGTGAAGGCCAACTACAAGGTGTATGCTAGTGTCCCGGAGGATATCCCTACCATTATGGCTGCATGGGAGGCTATACTTTATTGTGCTAATGAGGATGATTATGATTGTTGTGTCAATAATTTCGAACGTGTTTGTGCCGAGTGTCCCCTTTTCTTCGATTATGTATATAAGACATGGTTGGAGCATAACAAAAAGAAGTTTGTTTCGGCATGTACAGATAAGGTTATGCATCTTGGGAATACAACTTCGAATAGGTAACATATATCTTGGTTAGCTATCATTTTGTCCTGGTTAACATATATTGTGCATTTATGTATGCTATGTTCACAGGGTTGAGGGCGCACACCCACAATTGAAGAATTTGTTGGCGAACAACATGGGGGATCTGAGTACTTGTATGACTAGCATGAACAACTTGATGATCTTTCAACACACTGAAATAAAGGCCTCGTTCGAGAGAAGCATTCAGATAGTGGAGCATAGGTTCAACAGGCCTTTGTATAAACAGTTGAACTGTTGTGTTGCTAGGAGCGCACTGGGGCATATTTTTGAAGAGGTGAAACGAGTTGACTTTGTCAAAGGTGATGCTGGTCGTTATGGGTGCAAAATTAGAAAGACACATGGATTACCTTGTGCCTGCGAGATTTATAAGTATCTGAAGTTGAACGTGCCTATTCCATTGGGGTCGATTCATGTACAGTGGCAGAGGTTATCCTTTTCTTCCCCGGTTGTAGGCACTAGCTTGTCTAGAGAGTTTGATCCAGAGCCGTTGTTTGAAGCATTCAGACAGCAATTAGAGAAACTTGACATTGATGGAAAGAGGGGTTTTATGGGTAAATTGCGTGACCTAGTTTGGCCACAAACTACATCAATGTTGCCACCAAAAGACAAGGTCAAGACAAAGGGTCGTCGTTCTTTAAAAATGGAAAGATCAACTACTCGTGACCCTTCATACTTTGAGCACATTGATTCCCTTTATGATAGTGCGACTAACCGTCCGATGTCACAGGCTTCTGTGCAAGGAGTGAATCGTCCGGTGTCACAGGTTTCTGTGTAGGGAGTGAACCGTCCGGTGTCATAGGCTTATATGCAAGGAGTGAAGCAGATATCATTTATGTCTCAATTTCCTCTTTTGCTACAAGGTTATGTTGAGGCTGTATATAATGTGGAGGGAGATGAGAATTGTGGCTATAGATCAGTTGCTCTTTTTCAGTACAGATGTCAAGATCATTGGATGATAGTCCGTCAAGAATTGATTGGTGAGCTCTCACAATTTAGATACCTTTACAAGGGTATCATGGGGGATACTGGATTTAACCTCGCACTTGATTCACTCTATGTGGGAGTGATGACAACTTTACCCCCTGAAAAGTGGATGACTCTACCTGATATGGGACATGTGATTGCTACAAGATATAATGTGGCACTTGTAGCACTTGATCGGGTGTTAGGTAGATGTATGACCTTTTTGCCATTAAGAAGATCATCTCCGTTGAATCCATCCATTTGTGTACTTGGATTTTTGCATCCAAATCACTGGGTGCAGGTATATTTATTTCTGTTACATAATTTTCATAATTCTATATTTATTTGAACAACGCATTGATAATTTGTTTACTTGTAGGTAATTTTGAAAGAGAGGTCACCACTACCTCAAGTTCATCCACAATGGCGCCATCATCGTTATTCACATGCTGAGGCATGGGGGCCTCGATTTGTTGATCGCATTGCTTTATTTCAGCGTCTATTGCCAGACAGAACAACACAATATCATATTCTTAAGTGATTTTGTAAAGCAGGTCTTGTAAATGATGACAATTTTTGTATATGATGTTGTGTTCAATGTAAATGTAAATGTAAATATTCATTGATATATATATATATATATATATATATATATATATATATATATATAGTAGTGTTTTAACTCGTGCAAAACTGAATATATATATTTACATGCCCAAATAAAGAGTATAATATACAAATAATGCTTAAAAAATTAAACTTTGAACAATCACCCAGCTGAAGCTTTAAAATGATCACCTGTCTGAACCTTGAAAAGATCACCCGTCTGAAGCTAAGTGAGATCACCCATCTGAAGAACATTTTAAATGATCACCCATCTGAAACTTTAAAAGATCACCCGTCTGAAGAATCTTTTAAATGATCACCTGTCTGAAGCTAGATCACCCATCTGAAGAACCTTTTAAATGATCACCCGTCTGAAGCTTTAAAAGATGACCCGTCTGAAGAAGCTTTTAATTGATCACCCATCTGAAGCTTTAAAAGAGCACCTGTCTGAAGCTTTAATTTAATTGATCACCCATCTGAAGAAGCTTCAGAAGGGTAAACATTAAAAAGGTTCTTTAGACAGGTGAACATTTAAAAGGTTCTTCAGACGGATGAACATTTAAAAGGTTCTTCAGACGAGTGAACATTTAAAAGATGACCCGTCTGAAGAACCTTTTAATTGATCACCTGTCTGAAGCTTTAAAAGATGACCCATCTGAAGAACCTTTTAATTGATCACCCGTCTGAAGCTTTAAGAGATCACTTGTCTGAAGCTTTAAAAGATCACCCGTCTGAAGAAGTTTCAGAAGGGTGAACATTTAAAAGGTTCTTTAGACAGATGAACATTTAAAAGGTTCTTCAGACGGGTGAACATTTAAAAGATGACCCGTCTGAAGAACCTTTTAAATGATCACCCGTCTGAAGCTTTAAAAGATCACCCATTTGAAGAACCTTTTAAATGATCACCTGTGTGAAGCTTTAAAAGATCACCCGTCTGAAGTAGCTTCAGAAGGGTGAACATTTAAAAGGTTCTTCAGACAGGTGATCTTTTAAAGCTTCAGACGGGTGATCATTTAAAAGGTTCTTCAGACGGGTCATCTTTAAAATGATCACCTGTCTGAAGCTTTAAAAGATCACCCGTTTGAAGAAGCTTCAGAAGGGTGAACATTTAAAAGGTTCTTTAGACGAGTCATCTTTTAAAGCTTCAGACAGGTGATCATTTAAAAGGTTCTTCAGACGGGTCATCTTTTAAAGTTTCAGACAGGTGATCATTTAAAAGATGACCCGTCTGAAGAACCTTTTAAATGATCATTTAAAGCTTCAGACAGGTGATCATTTAAGAGGTTCTTCAGACGGGTGATTGTTCAAAGTTTAATTTTTTTAAGCATAATTTTTGGTACACAGACCTTTTATTTCTAACTATAATTAATTGTATATTATACTATTCATTTGGGCATGTAAATATATATATTCAGATTTGTAACTGTAAATATTCAGATATATAATCAAAGTACACTGGTTAATCAAAGTCATTGACATTAATTAAAAAACTACATACAATCAGCTACGCCTACCCCTAGTGGATCCACCCCTCCTACTGGACCCACCCCTCCCTCTAACTGCCGCCATCCTCGAATGCGAAGTCCAGTGCAACCCTCAATGAATCCATGTTAAAATGATTGTCCTCTACCATGGGTCGTACGAGCTGAGTGATCATATGCATTCTTTCCCGGTACCGCTGCAAAATACAATGTTATATTCTATCAGTAAATGAATCCGAATATAATATAATTATAAATGATTGTTTAAACTAAATAACTTACGTCCCGGACTTCCTGCTGAGACTGTTGATGGTCAGTCTGATGGTCCATTCGCGCAGATGTAGGCATAAGATAAGGGTGGGAAACTCTGTGGAACCATTCTAGGCAGCCACTAGCACACTCGCCTCTGGACACAACTGGTTGTCCTCTAGTGTCGTCATCAACGACATGCAGATGCCACTCCTGGAAAATTTGGTCAATCTTATCTGGACTAAGGGTGCCGCCAGTAACCTCAAGAGGAGATCGACGAATGCCTTGCACATATCCGAACTGTCTAAGCATTCTCTCGGGCAAATACGGCCGCATAGCCCAACCACCTCTAAGATATCCAGAAAAGAAAGCTACATCCACAAACGGATGATGCGCTCTATGCTCTATGGTTGGTGTCCACCCGATCAGATCGACCGTTACTTTATCCAGGAATGTGCGAAACTGAATCTCTGATCCAGACCTGGATTTATATAAAGCCCACCTCCACACTCGTGGCGTCTGCTCCATGTAATCAGTGAGTGGGATGGCAGCGTCGATCGTCAGAAAATGTTCTAAGATCCATGCCTAAAATACAAACAAACAATGGTTATATAAACAATATTATGCTGATGCTTTGTTCAATATTAACAAACATACCCACTAAAACGTTCATTTTACCTGCATCAACGTCATATAACCTGCAAGCTGGCGTGTCTTCATTTTGCTGGCGTCCCCCAGCTGATCATACAGATATGCAAGGGCAGATGCACCCCATGCATAGTGATGGACGCGGTGCAGATCACGAAACAACTCCAGGTAATGGACTCCCACATAAGTCGTACTCTTGTCAGCAAACAAAGTCAACCCAACTAAGTATAGCAGATATACCCTGGCAGCATGCTCCGGCCGATTATTACTAACGAAGCTGACATACCATTCTCGCATGGTTAAGAAGCGGATATTTGCCCCCCAGGTCGCCTCTATCTCAGCGTGGGCATCAGCATAATCCACTCCTAACAACTCAATGAGAAGGGCGATAGAACCATTCTTCGTAAGCCCGGTAACTGAGATAAGGTCACCAGTCACGGGGATGTGCAAAATGGAGGACACATCATCTAGTGTGATGGTCATCTCGCCACAGGGCAGGTGAAAGCTGCTAGTGTCACAATACCACCGCTCAGCAAATGCAGACAGTAATCTCCTGTCGACTGTCTCATATGTGCAGCCTATAAGCGAGGTCAATAAAAAACGAGTGACATAGTCCTTCATAGCCTATGGCAAACCACCCAACCAAGGCAGCTTGAAGACATAGTTGCTCACCCTCAAGGGATCCCGCTCCTGCAACGTACAAATTTACTTAAATGAGATTTTAAAAATATCAAGTTAAAATGAATACAACAATTGAAACTGTATATGTTCTTCACTACGTACCTCACCACGCCATATACATCGCGCTACATGGTCAGGATATGATCTCAGTAAGGACAAATCCTCAGGATCCCATCATATGGTCCACACTCTGCAGGGGCATCTGCAGATGCATCTACCGGCTCTGCAGCAGAAGATGGACCCGCACCATCTGCATGTTCTAATGCACGCCTTTTCCAGTCGGACGCGTGGGTACCCTGCGCCTCTCGGGGGCCTGCATATCGTCATCAACCTGCTCAAGCTGACTGCGCACATAACTAGGATTTTTTGTTCTTCCCATTTCTGCAAAACCAAGGCATTAACTATTAGGTATTTAAAACTTCAAACTTTAAAAACCAAAAGCTGTCATTAAAAAAATTAGCTCCCGTAGAATGCCATACGGTACTGTTTATCACTAGCCAATATACTACCGTGTGGAATCATACGGTAGGTTGATTTTTTAGCCAACCGTATGAACCCATACGGTTCTGTATCAAATAATTGGTATAGACTATCATGTAGAATCATACGTTTGCATAAAAATTTTGCTCAACCGTATGACTCCAAATGGTACGTATATTTTGGAAGAAAAATATAATACCATATGGAATCAAACGGTTGTATATCAAATTTATCCACACGTATAATTCCATACGGTAGGGTATACCATTCTTTGGTACACTACCGTATGGTATCATACGGTTGGCTAAGAAATCAACCAACCATATGATTTCATACGGTATTGTATTTGGCTTCCATATACACTACCGTATGCTACCACACGAGATTATACACATTTACACCCCAGTGTGGTTTCATACGGGAGAAATCGCGAACCATAAAAAAAATTACAAGGGAGAGTGATGTAACCTTGCTATATGCAGTGACACAGTGAAGCAACAGTTAACCAGCGTTGAAGCAGGATTTACAGTGAAGCAACAGTGAGGGAGAGGGAGAGAGAAGCGAGAGAAGAGAAAGAAGCGAGTGAAGAGTGAAGAGAGAGGACAGAGAGTGATGGATAGAGGGGGGATTGAGGGATAGAGGGTGAGTTGGTAATTTTGGTGGGTTAAAGGGGATATGAAATTGGAAAGGGGATATGAAAATTAAAGCCCCAAAAAATTAAGTGATTTGCTTTTCATATCCCATCATTTACTTATCCTACCCCTTTACCCATCTTTTTTTCAATTAAATCCCAAAAATACCCTTATCCTTCTCACCCCTATACAAAAACTCTCCCACCTCCCACCAAACCCTTCCCCTTGTTATGGATGTTACTCAGAAACTATTACGGAAACATGCTTAATCATGTTACAAAAACTGTCTTCCGCCCCACCTCTTGTAGCTTGTCCCTACAACAATAATCAGCAAATTATGTACTCTAATGACTTCCAATAATTTTAATACGCTAATGCGGTGCTCTGACTTGTGGGCCACTTGGATTACAAATTACAATTTGAATAAAAACAAAACCAAAGTTCAAATATGCGTACTAAATTGTTATCTTTGCACTGAAAGAGTAAGCAGTTACGGATTAAGCAAAGCCAACATTCACTGTGTCGGTGGCTGCTTCGCTGTCTGCGGCAGCCTTTTCTCCACTTTTGACTGCTCCATGGTATACCTCCGCCAGAAGGAAGACCCATGGAACTCAAACTTCACTGGCGCTGTCATCGGAGGTTTCCTCACCATGCGTCAGGGCTTCGCTGTCTCTGCCCCGCTCCATCGCGTTTGGGATTTTTGGTGGAGATAAGAAAGAAGAACCCAAATCAAGTGGGGGAAGTGAGACTAAGGGATAGTGTCTTTGATTTTCAATGGCCTTGGATGCAGATACACTAACTTTAGAAGGATTAATTAATCCTAGGTGCATCTTGATTTTTAATCTCTGCACAATATACTTCAGAGTTCTTACGAACCTGTTTTGTCTCTTGATCTGGGGTGCATTTGTGCGCAGGGAAGAAGAAAAATGGGGAGGGATTTGAGAGGGGGTGGCAGAAATGATTGTGGGGGAAGGGGAATGTTTCTGTATAGAGGTGGGAAGAGATAAGGATATTTGTGAGATTTAATTGAAAAAAATGAGAAAAGGGGCAGAAAAAATAAATGGTGGGGTATGAAAAACAAATGCCAAAAATTAATTTTCATACCCCCAATTTTTTAAAAATCCAAAACTACCCTTCCTTTATCATGTTTTCTCATATGATTATATACGGTAGTTTAAACAAATAAACAATCGTATAGAGATATACGGTAGTTTGTTTAAATAAATAGACTACCGTATAGTCAAATACGGTAGTTTGTTTAAAAGCTTAAGCTACCGTACATAATTACACGGGAGCTTGTTTACTACACTACCGTATATAGCCATATGGTAATTTAAGTAAATAAACAATCGTATATGACCATACGGTTGTTTAAAGTTATATAAATAGGCAACCGTATGCAATTATACGGTAGTTGATGCTCATAAATAGCCCACCGTATACAACTATACGGTAGTTTTGTTTAAATAAATAAACTATCGTATGCTTCTATATTGTACGCATATTTTGAAAGAAAAATATACTACCGTATGGAATCATGCGGTTGTATATCAAATTTATCCACATGTATGATTCCAGACGGTAGTCTATACCGTTTTTTTTTGGTACACTACCGTATGGTATCATATGGTTGGCTAAAACGTCGACCTACCGTATGATTCCATATGGTGGCGTTACAAAATTTTAAAATGACCAACCATATGTCATCATATGGATTCGCTATACAATTGTTACACACATATGATTCCATACGCTAGTATATTTAGCAAAATTATTACACTACCGTATGCAATCATACGGTTGCTTCATATTTAAATTCATCCTTATAATGACAGACGGTACTGTATTTGGCTTCCATATACATTACCGTATGCTACCACACGGGAGTGTGATCATTTACACCCTCGTGTGGTTTCCGTAAGGTAAAAGATTTTTAATATTACATTACGGAAACTATAGTTTTCGTAAGGTAAATGATTTTTAATACATCACAGAAATTATAGTTTCCGTAAGGTAAATGATTTTTAATACATTATGGAAACTATGTAATGTATTCAATTTTTAATACATTACGGTTTCCGTAATGTATTAATTTTTTAACATAACGGAAACTATAGTTTCCGTAATGTATTAATTTTTTTACATTACGGAAACATGTATTCAATTTTTAATGTTTTCAATTTTTTTACATTACAGAAACTATATATTTCTACCGTATGTAATCATATGACTGCTTCATATTTAAATTCACCCATATGATGACGTACGGTACTGTATTTGGCTTCCATATACACTACCGTATGCTACCACACGGGATGGTAATCATTTACACCCCCGTGTAGTTTCATACGGGAGCAATCGCGAACCAGAAAAAAATTAGTGTGAAAAACTTGCAATGGAGGGTGAGTTGGTAATTTTGGTGGGTTAAAGGGGGTATGAAATTGGAAAAGAGGGTATGAAAATTAAAGCCTTTGTTTTATTGAGTTATTGGGTCGGGCTGCCAGAGGTTGGTAGGCCTGACTGGCTAATTGGGTCGGGCTAAACAGATCCAATTATGGGTGTTGTTTTTTATACCACAATTTTTTTTTCATACACGACAAATTTTTTAAAAACATTTGAATATCCCTAAGATACCCTCAATTATCTTAATACATCTCATAACCTATATTCAGAAATACATCACTCCACTTTTCCCCCTCTTCTCCTTCCTCACCCCACCCATTCTTCGCTCTCTCTCTCTCTGCTCTCTTTCCATCTTTCCTTCTTTGAGGAGCAGCAGCGACGCCACCTCGAAAGGCTTTTCATGGTAGAAGTTAACTAACTAGAAGGAGTGAACTGGACACACTTCTCAGCCATGAAAAATAGAAGATAATGTTTTAAGACTTTGCATTCACCATGTGTTTCACAAGGTCACACCCTAAAGTAAGAGAAACGTTTTAGCAATGGAAAAAAGATATCTTGTGTGCATCAATCAAATTACATCGTACATGGAATGTAATAGCTGGGATTTCTGTCAGGCGAGCACCTACTATGGCCACACTTGCAGCATAATCATAACAAAAATCATCACCGATAAATCCACTACAACTAGGCTTTTCATAGTTAGTTTAACTTCTACCCTGAAAAACCTCTCTCTTTCCATCTTTCCCTCTTTGAGGAGTAGCAGCTGCGGTGTTAAGTTAAATGAATTAATTTTTTTTGTGTTTTCACTGTTACTCAATTATTGAATGGGTGACGGTGAGGAGGGAGAAGAGGGAAAGGGGAAGAAGAGGGGAGTGGTGTATTTCTAATGTAGGTTATGGAGTGTATTAAGATAGTTGGGGGTATTTTAAGGATATTCAAATGTTTTTAAAAAATTTGTGGTGTATGAGAAAAAATTGTGGTGTAAAAAGCAACACCCCCAATTTTTTGTGTGGCCAACGAAGCGGAGGGTAGAGATACCTCTCAGAGGTGGAGTTCGCCGGAGAGACCAAGATGGCAGCTGGAGGAGAAGGCAGCGTCGTGAACAAAGTGGAAACGACAAGTGAGGCGGCGACCGTAGGTTTGAGATAAGAGAGGTTGTTTTGGTGAATGTTTTGATGGCCTTTGGCTTGAGTTGAGTCTGTAATAGTGTTGCAAAAATTTAAAGTATCCCACCACAAAGTGGGTTTTTCTGAGCTTCTGAGTTGCAAAAATAGTTGATAAGCTAATTTTAAGATGAAAGCTTATAGCTGATAGGAATATATTCTCTCATGTTGGATTTTCACTTGGATTCTTTCATGTTGAAAGCCCCACTTTAAAACATCCATCTCCTCATTCTTTATATTTTGAAATTTCTCTCTTCTTTACAATTGATGACTCAGATTCAACTGGACTCTCATGTCACATAAGAGAATCCGTTCCCATAATTGATAACATGTTTATATGATTTTTATATAATTTTTTTAAAAAATTCTAATTAAAGGTTTATAAATTTTTAGATAAAATTATATTACAAAATCGAGTATTAAATTAAGCTGATAGCATGTTGTTGATATATATATATATATATATATATATATACACACACGTAGTATTCATATAATAAACTTTTTTTATATATAATCTTCTAATTTGTGACTTTAATTTATAAAATAGTTTAGATATATAACATTGATAATTTAATAATTTTTAATGATGAGATGTATGAAATATTTTCTATATGTTGTTCTTACTAGAACAATAGAAGTATAAAGCGTTCAAGTTATAAAGAAGCTATTGTCTTTCTCTCTCTCTCTCTTTATTCTCTATTCTCTAAGTCCAAAAATCAATCACCCTTCTTCTTCAGCCTTGGCCTTCCTCTATAGCCCCCAAGAGCGTTTGGGGTGTGATTCTATTAAGCGGGTAGGCCCCACTCCAGGACGTTAGCGTATTATGCGGAGGGGCGCATTGCGCACTATAGTCACGCGCCACAGATGCACCTTACATGGCCTATAACCCCCCGATTTTCATGTTTTCTAAGACCGATAAACTATATAAATGAGTTTATATTTTTATCTGAGGTCTAGAAAATGAAATTAAATAAACTAAGACCATAGTCACACTCTACGCTATCGTATGAAGTTACAGTTAAATTTTGGGTCGAAAACTCAGACGGAGTCTAGTCTGCGTTTTCACTAACAGTATGATTTGACTACTCAGAAGACCTAATTTTGACTCGTGAACAAAACAATTAGGCTTAGAATCGAATTTCCTACATTTTTCATAAAATTGGTCTTTCGCACTAAAAAGTGGAATAATATAAGTTATTTGGGCGAAATCTCAAATCGGGTGAAGAACGGAGCCGAATAGGGATTTACCGGGACCCACTAATGGATAAACATGAAGTCATATCAGGTCAGATCACCTAGGAAGGTGTGTCAGCGTCATGATGACGTTTGAAAATATCTGGACGCGAAAAGACCAAAATGCCCCCGATCTTTTTCACATTTACCATTTTGCCCTTGTGTGAAAAGACTCTTTTACCCTTAAGTGAATTTTGTAACCTCCTTATCCTTCCTCTTCATCTCTCCCACGCCCCCTTCATAGAAAACACTCCATCCTTTTCTTTCTTCGACTTCATCTTCTTCCTTTCTTTTTCTCTTTTTTTCTTAAGAAGCTTCAAGTATTTTGGGAAACAAAGTTGATATTCTTGTTCATTCTTCATCATTCAAGAGGTAAGATTACTCCATTGATCCTTAAACCTCATGAATCTTCTCTGGTTCTTGTTTGAAAACCTTGATTTCCATGAGTTTTCATTTTTAGATTCAAAGTTCATAAATCTCTAAAAAATTGTAGAAAAATCCTTTTAATGTAAAACCAATTTCTATGAGCTAGTATCATCATCCTCTCTCATAATCCAAGAGTATGTAACCAAAAGAGTTCCCTAACCCATATGGGTATAGATGGCCGAAACCCTATGGTGAGATAAGTTTGGGTTTTTTATTCAAGTTATGAGTAATAAGACTTGATCTTGTGTTATGTATGCTTAAGGATCATTGATCCAAGAGTTAAGAATTTTTAGACACCTCTAGCCTATTTTGCCATGAAATGGCCGAACCTAGCTTGTGGGGAAACTATAAGTTTTGCTTCAAGTTTTTGTGTAATAAAACTTACTCTAGTGTTGTGTATACTTGAGGATCATCCATCCAAGAGTTAGGAATTTTTAGGCATCTCTAACTATTTTGAGCCTTGGTGGCCGAACCTAGGTCCTACGAGACAAAGAAATGATATTTTGTTAATATTAAAGTGATGTGTTGTGAAGGATTAGACTGTGTTTTATTGCCCTAAAGTGTGCTAAAGTGCCGGCTGCGGAGCTGTGTTCAGGAGCTTGTGCGGGTAGGCGAGCGTGCGTAGCAGATTCAGGTGGGGAGAAAGAACTAGTATCGTCAGGAAGGTAAGCTTAGTATAGAATATATACATGCGTAGGGACCTGGACCCTAGGTGTAGGTGCTTTTGGGCTATCACCACTAAGATGATAATCTAGAAGATGTGATTGATTGAGGTTGATATGTTGAACTGCTTATGTGCTTATCTGTTGATCTGTTATGTTGAACTGTCTATGTGATTAGTTGTTTATCTGTCAACGTGATGATATCTGTATTGGCATATTTATGGTTGTGATATCTTATTATTGTGATTGGCAGGATGATTGTTGATGAGAGTATGGTGAGATTGCATTGTTGTTCGGATTAATACCGTCGTGGTCCTGACCATGGAGCTGTGGCTCGTGAACTCAAGGCGTCGTGATGTTGATGTTGATGTTGATGTCGATGTGGATGCAGTAAATCATGGCTGTGGCCGAGTGATTAGGTGTGAGGTTCCGGTATCAATCTGTGATGGATGTTTGTTGCATATCATAGCATTTCATACCATAGCATATTTGGTCCCAAAGGGGGATGTCCAATTGGGGAGGTGATGTTTTAAATCCCGAGACGGGACATCCAATTGGGGACGTGGTGTTTATATCTTTACGAGGATGTCCAATTGGGGACGTAATGTTATTATTCCCGACGAGGATATTCAACTGGAGACGCAATGATATCGACTGACATGAATATAGGAATGATAACATGCATATGGGGATTAGTATCCTTCATAGAGGTTTGATCTGAAAGAGTGACTTTTGAGATGGTTGTGTTGTATGACCCAAGAGATGGTTGTTGGCGTGTTATATATTTCCTATGTGTTATGTGCTGCATGTCTATATGTTGTACTATTGCCCCTTTCCCATATTTGATGATGCATGTTTCTTATCTCCCTGTACTTTCTCTGTATGTTTATTTTATTTTATGGGAAGACCCTGTGGATGAACCAGTTGCTGAGGAGCTGGATGACACTCCTTACAAGCCTGATGCCGGTGAGCGAGCCACGGACCCTGGCTTCTAGAGGTTTGGTGGCGACCGCTGTTAACCTAAGAGTCTTCTCTTTGTCTTTTGACGTATTTTACTTATAGTCTGTACTGATGTACTATGTATGTATATATTACTACTGTAGCCCTACTGACAGGGCAACCGATGCATGTATGTATACTTTACGTTTTAACTGCGTTACTCTGATATATGTGCGCTTTGGCATAGCCTTAATATAATTTCGTTTTCACGTTTTAATCTTTCTGTTGTGTTTTGTCGTAATAAAGCGCGTTACCGTTTATAATACGGTTTAAGGCTTAGTTAAATATCTTAGGTTCTTTGATGGGACGGCGGGTCATCTCATGGCCTTCAAGAAAATTCTGCCTGCTGGTTCTGGGTTAAGCTGTTCTTCTCGGCATCCTCCTCTTGGGTACCTCCTAGCTCGGTTAGTGTGGGAACCCAAGCATTTCTACCAGATAGGTTGGGCGTATAACTCGGGCGGGGGTACTCGGGCTTCCTACCTATCCCTAGGGAATGGTCCCCGACTGTTGGGTTGCGACTACCAAATTGGGCCCCATACCCATTATGGTAGGAACATATGTTATAAATATTTCATTAATAAATTTTTATAAATGTGAAATCTTAAAATTTTATGCTCAATATTAATTTCAGTAATATAAAATTATATTAATATATAGTTAGTAACGTGATCATGCAAATTTTGTCAAAAAAAAAAAAACGTGATCATGCAAATGAATAAATCTTTAAAATGCCCAAGTTTGTAATCTATTTATATGCATAAATGTTGAAAAATTATAACAAAGAATGAGCAATTTAATTTAAAGAGATTTTTAATTTATAACATGCAAAATAAAAAATAACATGCAGAATATTTTTATTTTATTCTTTATTTTTTAAAAATAACATGTTTTTAAATTTAATACTTTATTTTATTTCAAATTATTTGTCTTCTTAAAAATTAGAATATTAAATTTTTTAATTTTAATTTTAAATATTTTTATTAAATAATATAAATGAAATTATATGTTTATATGATTTTATTTATATAAAAAATTATGAGATAAGGGCCGAGTTAAGTAGAAATTTCGGCAAAAAAATAGGGACAAAAATGACAAAAAAAATTAATAAGTTATAAGATAAATAAAATAGTTTACGAAAAAAATTATAAGTTAATGAGATAATCATGAACATGATACCTCTTCCAGTTCCAGGGGCCTTTATAGCGCGATGTTGATAACCGTGAACATGATACCATCATCATCATATATGCCAAATTTCAAGCACCAAATTAACATTCTACCAAAAACTGTTTTCCATTTTCAAAAATTTAAAAACTCAAAAACTTGTTTGATGAACCTTGTTTTCTAAAATAGTTTTGAAATCTGATTTTGTTTTTTAGTTTTGGGAATTAAAAACTGAATTCGCAGTTTTGGGAATTAAAAAACGGATTTTCTTTCTCACTTTTACATTCCAATTTTGAAAACTAAAAAGACAAGGAAAAGTGTCACTTTTCATTAATGGCAGTTTTGTAATATTTGATAACTTTTATTATTTAATTTAAATTATTACATTTTTCATTTAATTACATGAAATAATAATCTAAAGAGTAGATCATCATTTTGGTCCCTGAAATTATCTTCAACCCCTGAAAGTAATTAAATTATGAAAAAGTCCCTCAATGTTAATTTTGTCAATCAAATTAGTCCCTCAATGTTAATTTCGCTAGTCAATTTAATCTCTGTCAGGGACTAACTTTACTAAGGAAATTAACATTCAGGGACTTTTTCGTAATTTAACTGCTTTCAAGGACTGAATTGACAGTGCCTCACAATTTCAAGGATCAAAATGATGGTTTACTCTAATCTAAAATATAACATGACATTCATATAACATGTATGGACCAAATTCAAAATCATTGTCACGTATAGGGACCAAAAGATTAATTTAACTTTTATTTGACTTTACCACTACATGTTGCTTTGTATATGTTTCTTTAGAGGTGAATTATATATCACTTTATCATCGTATTCGAGCGTTGTTTTAATTACTTTTACTTTATTAATTAATTAAGTTATAATATATGTTACTTTAGAAAGTGAATTATATATTACTTTCATAAAAATATATCCTTTTTTATCAAGATATTATTCAATGGTACTTAATTAAAAAGGTGGGATAGATAAAAATATAAAAAATAATAATGAGATATTATGAATAAAAACCCGTAATTGATCTCATTTTAAAAATATGTATCAAACAAGTTTTCTATTTTTTAATTTTCAAAACATATTTTAAAAACAAGTTTTTTCATTTTCTCATTTCTAAAACGGTTTTGGAAAATAAAAATACTAAACATACTTTTTTCTTAATTCTCTTCTTAAAACATTTTTTTAAATTAATTTATAAAATAATTTATAAAAACTAAAAATCAAAACTAAATCAAACTGACTCTAAGTGTTTTGAAAGCATATTCGACATTTTTAAGTACTTGTGAT
Organism: Ammopiptanthus mongolicus; assembly: GCA_039655645.1. Lineage (NCBI taxonomy): Eukaryota > Viridiplantae > Streptophyta > Magnoliopsida > Fabales > Fabaceae > Ammopiptanthus > Ammopiptanthus mongolicus. The sequence goes on along the minus strand of CM077351.1, from coordinate 63,784,794 downwards.
TATAGGCAGTCCCGTGGTTATTATTAACTTTGAACGAATTCAAGAGAGGACCGCACACAAAGCATGACAAAAGAAATTCAAGGCATGCTAGACAGGTTATGTAACATCCAAGATGCCATGATATGCAAAAGACAACCAAAAGACTATATAAAAAAAAAGGAAATCATCATTTTGGTCCCTAAAAGTATGAGGGACTATCAATTCAGTCCCTGAAAGCAGTTAAATTATAAAAAAGTCCCTGAATGTTAATTTCCTTAGTAAAATTAGTCTCTGACTGGGACTAACTTGACTAACGAAATTAACATTGAGGGACTAATTTGACTGATAAAATTAACATTGAGAGACTTTTTCATAATTTAACTACTTTCAGGAACTGAATTGACAGCGGCTCATACTTTCGGGGACTAAAATGATGATTTACTCTAAAAAAAAATCTTCAAGAGGAATGATATTAAGGAAAGTAAATGGATGAAGTGTCTAATGTTCTGGCCACAATAAATGTAACACTTTTTCCGAACGCATCACATTTACGGGCATTTTATAAAATTATAAGATCGAAAAACTGGTTAATTAAAATCATTTAAAAAAGATTGGGTAAATTTTACTTTTCGAAAGACATGAATATAAAAACTTGTATTCATTTATACGTGCGAAGTAAAAGATAAACATTTCATAATATAAGGTCATAAGTTCATAAAGTATTTACATCAAACCCAACTCGGCTAAAGAAAAAAAAAGAGAAAGATACAGACTCAACATAAAGAATTGGAGACGTGGCTCTTAAACGTAAAATATTTGGAGACGTAACTTGTAACACCCCCCTCGGGTGTTACGTACTCGAACTCAAAAATGCAGAAAAACATCAAGAAAATAAATCGCTGGTTACTTTCGAAAAATACTGTAATTAATTAGCTACATTCAAAAACGTGGTTCTAAAAATTTTCTACATGCATAATCAGTTCAAACTGAAGACAAAGGAATTAACCTTATAATATATACATCGATATTCATTGTTCATAAAAACATAATCATAATATACGTTCAGGTCTAATATCATATTACAGACTCAAAGACATATAGTCAACATATGTGCAACAATTAATATAAGACTGCTTCAAAAAGTAAACTCCTATGCTGGTCGGGCTAACAGTAGCCATTGGGATACAACCCCAAAGTCAACTCTGAATCCTAAAGGAATTCGAAGGGATCCTCTTTTCCTGCTCCTTCAAAAGACTCCGTCATCTGAGTCCTTACGTGTCCGCGTGGACCTACGATCAACATCTGTACATGTGTTTCAAAAACACAACAGGGTGTCCAACATGTATAGGCAAAGGTGAGATACTCATTTTATAAGTTTATCACGATAGCTACACAAGCGACAAACAACAGATACAATCACATATAAATACAATTATAAAACAATAATTCATATAACACAATATCTCAAACACTATCATGAGTTATAATAATGCATGAGACTTCAATATCATCTTTCTAGTTCATGTATTCCGGAGATTCCTACTTTCCTTCATCGAGCCATAGGCTGCAAATACATCCGTAAACACAATTGTTCTCATGAGTCAACCTCTCAATTTAGATCTGAGCTCCAATTGTTCCGAGGTACCACGTCATAACTGTAACATCCCACCCTCGGGTGTCACTTTCGTAACCCCGAACACTATTAAGTAGGAAAAAGGATTTGCTGATTCGCTTTCGGAAAAAGCTTTTCTTTACTTATATATTACTTATTATGAAAATAGTGATAGAATCAAGGCACGCCATATTTACCATATCACACAGACCAACACAGGGTACAATGTTTCACATTATATGGATTTCAATACCATATCACGCGATCCAACATAGGGCATAGCGTTTCACATTATATGGATTTATTTACCATGTCACGTTGTCCAGTCCAGGCATAACGCTTCATATTACATGGACTTCAGTACCATATCACACTATCCACACAGGACATAGCGCTTCACTTTACATGGATTTCATTACCATATCACACTGTATAAATGTTTCACATTATATGGATTTTATTCATTGGCCATCAAGGTACAATGACACACGATGACTTAAAGTCATCACAGGGCTCAAGGTCCCCCATCCCATAGCACTTCTGCCAAAAACAAATGCATGAGAAAATCTTTTGTTTTCGTATGTTTTTCTGTGTCGTATAATTATTTCCTAGTTGAAGCTCAAAGCTATCAACCACCACATCTTTAAGACCCTCAAGTCTTTTCAACATTTTCTCAAAAGCTGGACACTCAGTCCAAAACTCAAAAGGACACGCAGTCCCCACAGCTCAAACCCAAAAATCCCTAACCGATGCACCAGTTTAGAATTTTGGATTCCAAAGCATAAAAACATGTCCACAAGCCCACAGGGCCACAGAGGATATCCACCAGCTTATAGGACCAACACACTAACACGGATCCTTGATCCTCGTGTTTTACAGAATCTTAGAACCCTGACGTCTCGGTTTCTAGTTTCCAAACCAAAAGCACATTTCTCTTTTGAAAACTCATAACTAAAACCCAAATCTTCGAAGCTTATACACATGGCCTTCGGGATCGGTTTTCCAAAACAAAACATCACATGGTTAAAACCACCTTTTTCCTTATCGAAGGATTTCGGTAAAACACAAAACCTTGAAATACAGTTCGTAAAACCCTTTTTCTTGAATAAAACAATTTATTTTGAAACGATGTTTCCAAAAGCACTTTCCTTGAAATGGTTCCCTTTATCACTTTAAAAAAACTACTCATGTCTCCAAATCACACTCTTCACCTCAAAACCTTCTTTTTCCCAATTAAAATCAATCTCTCTCCATTTTACTCTTCAAGTTAACTTATCCTTAATAAAGTAAATCTTTTTATTCTCCTTTATTTTAAAAAGCAATTTATTTCCTTTTTATTTCCAAAAACCCTCAAACTTAAATCTTTTCATTTTCTTATCCAACTTTCCAAGCTTATTGAAGTTTTTAGCTAGCTTTACACCATTACGAACTCTAACCGATGTTAGGTTCCTTAGCGTGCTATCAATCACTATTCAATCGCTATACGATGTTAAACATACATAGGCATAATCCAACATGCTTGAGCATAATAAAATGCAATCACATATACTTAAGCAAAAACAAGCATAAGCACATATAATTAAGCAATAAATAAACCATTCCACAAAACATTTACTATTACACACCAGTACACAAATTTCCATCAAACACACATCACAGACAATATACAGCCGTCGGAAATTGAATTCCTCAGGTTATCACCCCTTACCTCTTGGATTTCCCAAAGAGCGATAAATCGTCCGATCGATCCATAAATCGTCCAATTTCTCGTCCGATCACCCAGTCACAACTACAATCATACAAATCAATCATACATCAACAATTAACAACATAAATTTCTCTAATCCCTTAGGAGCTAGGTTCGGCCATAGGGTGCTAAAAATAGCTAGGGATGTCTAAAATTTCCTATCTCTTGGAGTAGGGATCCTTAAGTACCCTTAACACCAAATTGGGGTTCGGCCATATAGCTAGAAAACATGGCTAAGGTGTTCAAAATTGCACCAACTAGAACCTATGATCCCTTAGAACACAATCAAGCTTCCTTAATGCAAAAATGAACCAAAACCCCCCCTTAAACCCCTTGGGTAGATTCGGCCAAGCGTAGGGTAATAAGGAAGGAAATTTATTTTTGGGACAAGCTTCTAGATAGTCATAGCATGCATCAAGGTAAGTTCATAAAAATTGGTTTCATGGCCATAGGATTTTTCTAACATTTTCTAGGAATTTTTGAAGGTAAGGCACTAGAATTGAAATCACAGAATATTGGTCATTAGTATGGATCAAGATAGATGAGATTACCCTCTTGTAAAATGAAGACTTTCTTGAGTTCAAGCTTCTCCTTCACAATTTGATCTTTGTTGATCTTTGTCCTTCCTTGAAATAACAAGAAAATGAAGAAATTTTGGGAGGAATGAAAGAAAGAGTTGTTGCACTTGAGGAGCAGAATTCTTGCGTGAAAGAGGAGTGAGAAGAGTGGTTTCACTTGAGTAAAAATTGAAGGGTAAGAAGGTAATTCTTTAGGAGGGCAAAATGGTCATTTTAATCAAGTTCAAGGGTAAAATTGTCCATTTACCACACTTGCTCATCATTACTCTTGTGACTCACTAGGTGAGTCACTAGATGAGTTGTCCTTAATTGGACATAGGATTTATCTTGTAGCGGGTCTGTAACACCCTGCTCTTTCACTTCTATATATATATATATATATATATATATAATATATATATATATATATATATATATATATATATATATATATATATGTGTGTGTGTGTGTGTGTGTGTGTGTGTGTGTGTGTATTGATACTTGCTTATAGATGCTTGCATATGTCGTTTTTGCTTGTTTTTGGTGTATAAGTTCATAGTTGTAATAGTTCAGCCTTTAGAATAATCAATTCATCCGAGTCTAAATAACCTGTTTCACGGTTTTGGCCATATCTTGAGTTCTAGACATCCGATCGAGATGATCTAGGATGCGTTGGAAAGCTTAGAGGATTACCTACAAGTTTTATTCAGGTGTCGATGCCAAAATCGATTGGGAAATCGATTTGGGAAATCGATTTCCAGGTGAAGAAAATCGATTTCCAGAAGGAGGAAATCGATTCTTTGAAGGGCAAAATCGATTTCTTTGATAAGAAAATCGATTTGGCCCAAGGAAAATCGATTTTCATGGATGTTGAAATCGATTTTCATGCGTGTCAGAGCTTGTGTACGCATTCGGGTTACTGGGCTATGCTGTGTACGGCCCATTCGTCCTAAAACGTCCCTAACAGCTATATATACATAGCGTATGACCTAAACCTAGTATCCACACCCTATTGTACGCACTTTTTGCCTCTTCTCATCCCTAAGAGCTCTAATTGATCTCTCGCTCTAGAAAACCCAAAGGACGAATCCTGCTTGGGTGTTCTTCGTCAAGAACACGCCGTTGTTTGGCTAGTCTATCCCTGCTGCTAGAGTTAATCTCCTAAGTTAGAAACCAAGGTGAGTTTCTAATCCTAGTTTTGTTTTCCCTTTTAATCCTTAACTTAAGGATCGACTCTGCTTTCCAGTGTTGCGATCGTGATCAAGTGCTGAACCCGTAAGAAGGAACCGTAGCAGAACTTGGCTTTGTTCTCTTTCCCTTAGGCTGTGAATCGTCATACCAGGTATGGGGGGGAGAAAATTGATCATGAGTATATGGGTTTTGGGATAGGTTAAGATGAAGGGGTTAACCCATGACCCCTATATGTTTGTCTATATGCATTGTAAGTGCCTATGAATGTTGTTATGTTGTTTTCTGGCTGTACGAATATTGATTGATGAATAATCTGATGTCATAACATGTTTATAACTATGAGTACATGATTATTATGAATGTTGATGAATTGATGATGATGAACATGTTGTTTATGCCATGATATGGTGTCTTATTAATCCTATACTATTAGAACATAGTTATAGGGAGAAAATAAATAAGCAATGTGAGATTGATGACCAAGGATTAGTTTGAGAACCCTTAGGTTATGATTCATGAGTGTTGAAATAATCAAATTGATGATAAATAGCTTAGGCTCGAATGATATGTTAATTAGAGAATGTAGATTGGTCTATAGCGGAAGAAACCAGCTGCTGTATGAATTGACACCCAGAAATCGATTTCCAGCACATGGAAATCGATTGAATCGACCAAGAATCGATTTCCAGAGCGTGGAAATCGATTTGGCCTTGTAGAAATCGATTTTTAGAATCGATTTTCCCTTGTTCAAAATCGATTGGGGAAATCGATTTGAACATGTTGAAATCGATTTTCAGAGATTGGAAATCGATTTTGAAGACTTGAGAAATCGATTCCAGAGAATGGAAATCGATTCTCACGTGCCCAGGAACAGTTTTGACCCCTTATGCTTGATGGATAGTGTTATGAAGATTAAGTTACAATCTTAATGAACATATGACTTGAGGTTTAAATATTAGGATTAAGTTATAATCTTAATAAGATATGAATTGAGGTTTAGATAATAAGATTAGGTATAATACTTAATGAAGATGATGTCAAGTTAAGACTTAACAAAGAGAACAATTAATAAGACGATGATGTTATTGGTAACGACGTACTGTTACCGATGTTGTTGGTTAAATCATTCTTGATGCTTATTGGTCAAGTTTGATGTTGATAAATCATCTTTGATGCTTGTTGGTCAAAGTTGATAGCCATGTAATGGTGTTGATGGTGGATGGTTGGACATGTGTTTGTATGTTGTTGAGCATAACATGCATCATGCGTTGACGTTGATATGTTGGGTGGAAAGCAAACGATGAATCGCGATAGTGGAGGCCACGATGGGTGTTATCCCGGCCTTGCGGGTACATTGGGTAGGGAAATTCCAGGTGACATGGGCTAGCTACCTATTGTCGGAGTGACCTAAAGGATAAGCTTGAGTACCCTGACTAGCCACTATACGTTATCAGGATTAGTGAGAGTGTTCGGGGATGGCCCACGGTCTGGCATAACATCCACGTTGATAACCGGACATGTACTCCTAATCGTCTTTCCAGAGTTATAGTTGTTGGCCACATGCATACGGAGTAGTGATGTTGCATTCGCATTGACATGCATCTTTGACATATATATATATATATATATATATATATATATATATATATATATATATATATATATATTGATTATACATGTGTTGATTGAAGTATGTTGTATGTCATCTTAATTACTATTCCATTCCGTTTACATATATTTATGATCGTATTTCTCACCCCCATCTTTTGTTGTTCTTGTGCATATGATGTTGCATGTGCAGAGGAGGGTGAGCATGCTGACAAGGAGTGATCCCGTGGAGATCTCTCTTAGTAGTAGTAGATAGGATTGACGTTCAGTTGTTTAGTTTTATTCCGATGTATTATCGGTATATGTATACCAACTCTGATTATGTGACATCGGGCTTCGGGTTATGTTTATCATTTATGTTTTCCGCAGTTGTTTTATGTTTAAAATGTTTTCGGATCATGTGGTACTTGCTACCTTTTATGTTAAAATTTTATTTATCTTGCATGCTTTATTTTATTTTATCGTATGCGGGGTAGCGGGTGTCATAGGGTCCCGATAAATCCGTAATCAGCTCCGTTATCTACCCGATTAGAGATTTCGCCTAAATAACATATTTTATTTCACTTTTTAGTGAAAATTTTTAAAATAGCCAAAGTCGTTCGAAATTTAATTACAAACCTAAATGTTTCATTCACGGGTCAAAACTAGGTTGTTTGAGCAGTAAAATCATACAGTCAGTGTAAACCGCAAATCGGGCTCCGTCTGAGTTTTTGACCAAAATTTAACCATAGCTTCCTACGATAGCGTAAAGCATGACTATGGTCTCAGATTATTTTATTTCTCTCTCTAGACCCTCCAATAAAATACAAACGCTTAAACAAACGCTTAAATATGGAATAACTATAAAACTTGAAAATCGGGGCGTTACAATAACCATATCCTGAATAGTCCAATCTCTGATTGAGTTTATTCGTGTTTGGCAACCGATTTACCACGGCACGGGGTTGCTACGCCACCGGCCACTTGTAGAGTTTCGAACAAAGAATGCCCTTATTGACCTAGTGGTCTTAACTGGCACATATTCTCAACTGCGTAAGTTGTAATTCGTTTTCATATGACACGTCTGCCGGTTCATGCATATACACAGAAAGTTTCTGTTTTCTTTTTTTCGTTCATTCTTCCATTTGTCGAGGCATATAGCTCACGACTCGTTTTAAAGGACATTAAGCCTGTTCATTCAAAACATAGGACACGAAGTTCGAGTGTTCAATCCATAAAACGCTAGCCCGACGTCTCGGTCACTAGGTTTGCATTCGTCTCAAAAGGTTCATCGTTTCTCTTTCGGTCTTATTTTCTCAAAACAACTTTGGAAAACAAAACACACTTTTATTGTTCTTGACTAAGACATTTGTTTTTCAAGGAAGACATTTTCCGGGAAAAACACTTTCTCGTGAACAAAACCGTTTTCTAAAGGTTCCATTTCTTTTTAAAACGTTTTTATGAAACAAAACACACTTTGTAAAACTTTCCTCAAAACAACTTTTTCCTTTTCAAAAAAACATAACTTTTCAAAAAGGAAGATAACTTTTCTTGAAAAAGCAACACGTTTTCCCAAAAACCTTTTTGGTTTCAAAACCCGGTTTTCAAAACTTCGATTTCGGTTTTCGAGTATTTTAATTCTTTATCGAGTCATAGCCAGTCCTATGCTCATCCAGGATATATATATATATATATATATATATATATATATATATATATATATATATATATAGGTATCAAAACATCCCAAAGTCACAACAAAAGTTCACCCAAGGCATCAATGCCACAATTCATAATCAAGTGTACAAGTATGCTTCATTAAATGCATCAGTTACATAAGTCATTCATACACATCTTCCAATCATCAATCGAGACTATCACAACACATATAGAAAATCAAACACCATGCAACTATCAAACTCATTATGATGTAACTCCCTTTACCTTTCTAAGTTCTCAATCAATTTCCCGAATGGCTCTCGGCTCCGGTTCCGATTTCGTCGGCGTCGCCTAAAACAATCAAACACAATTCAATACTCAACAACAATCAACACCAAATAACATCATTAAGACATAAATTTTCCTCCCCCAAAAAGTCTAAGGTTCGGCCAAAAATTATTAAATGCGCTAGGGATCTCATTTGGTTCCAATCTTTTGGATGGTTGGTTCATAAGCTTGGTTAACGCTAATACAAGTCCTAATACCCAAAAATAAGAAACATGACTCAAGGTTCTTCATACCTAAAGGTCTCGGCCATGAAGAGAAAGCTAGGTTAGGAATTGATTTGGTTTTCCATCACTTGGATTCAAAGACAATAGGAAAGGTAAAGATTGAATCAAGAGTTCAAGAACAAAAACTGAACAAAAACAATATTCACCAAACTTTCTAGGGTTCGGCCCTTTCAAGTTAAATAGGCTAGGATAATTTTTTGATCATATCCTCTTGGATAGAGGTAGAGGATGATGAAGCTAGCTCAAAGAAATTGGTTTCCCATTAAAAGGATTTTTCTACAATTTTTCATGAATTTTTGAAATTTGGATCTTGAAGTTGGAACTCAAGAATCAAGTTCTTAAACTATGAGATAGGAAGAGATTCATGAAGCTTAGAGATCATAGAAGTGATCTTACCTAAAGAATGATGAAGATTGATCAAGAATCAAGCTTTTCTTTCAAGGATTTCAAGTTTTTTCTTAAGAGAAAATGGAAGTTTTCTCAAGGAAGAAGATGAAGTGTATGAGAGAAATTGGTGAAGCTCTTCATATGCAGGTTGGGGGGGGGGGGCGTGGTAATGGGCTGAATGGGCCAAAGAAATGGGTTACTTAAGGATATTTTGGTCATTTCCTTCAAGGGTAAATGGTAATAATGAAAAAGGTTAGGGGTATTTTGGTCTTTTCACGTCCAAATGTTTTCAAACGTCATGATGACTCTGGCACACTTTTCCATGTGATTTGATATGATGCGACATCAAGATTATCCGTTAGCGGGTCCCGGTAAATCCATATGCAACTCCGTTCTTCACCCGATTCAAGATTTCGCTCGAACAAATGTCAGGAAGTGATTTTTTTTAAATTTAACAAAAACGTAGGAAAATCTGAGGTCTCCTGGGCAGTAAAATCATACTGTCAGTGTAAAAACGCAGACCGGGCTCCGTTTGAATTTTCAGCTCAAAATTTAATCGTAGCTTCATACGATAGCGTTGAGCATGAATATAGTCTCGATTTATTTTATTTCATTTTCTAAGTACTTGAATAAAAGATAAACTTAATTATTCTCTTATTGGTATATAAAAGTAGTGAAATATCGGAGTGTTACACAGCTCCATAAAAGATAAAAGAAAGGTACAGATGCTCTGACATCCTACACTGGCCGACAATAGACTACATAGGAAGACATACTTCGAATCAATCGTTGGGTCCTTCCTCTGACTCCTCCTTTATGGAGAGATAAGCGAAAGGAATAGGAAGGCGTGGATAGATCACCTCCCTCATATTCTTCTCACTTATCTCCTTCCAAGCAGGACCCGTCAAACGAGGCCTAATAGGAACCCTAGCAGAGACTACCGCTGGCGTTCCTATGGAAGACATCGCAGGAGTTGCCTCAGATGTAACTCTGCTAACAAGCGAACCATCCCTAAGAGAGGGAGAAGGCATTGAACGCACCGGTGGAACAGTCCACCTAGCGTTCCACTTACGACCACAACCTTAACTGCAGAAGAAATGAAGACAAGCAGTGAAGCGGTTAAGAACCCTTCCTCTGCGACCCTTGCGGATAGTGAGTGTGCCTCTTCTCATGTACTTTGCCAGTCGTCCATCGTGGTTTAGATGTCCAAATGTTGGAACCATCAAGAAACTCAACGGAGATCCGTAACGCCGGGTGAAGTCTCGGCATCACGACCTTCTCGGAAGACGAACAAAGAAGCACACAACAATGCAATGCAAAGTAAGGGGTGAGACTCTCATTCATCAACACAACATATAGTAAATGAGAAAATAGTATGACACACGTATCATATATCACATCAATAGTCATGTCGTCCGAAAAACATGGGAAACTTTTATTCTTAGGCATCTTTTATGTATGGAAATGATTCATTATACCCAACACGGGAAATTTTTATTCTGATCTCACACTTTTCCGAAAATATTAAAATATGTCTGATACCAAACACTACCTAAGATAATATTCATCTCAAGTAATAGAAGAAGTGTCACGCCAAACCCAAATCCATCTATATTATAATTAGTGCATTGGATATATTATTGCTTTCATAAATATTGTAGACAGTCATTGATTCAATATAATTTTTAACTCATATTGTGAGAAAAACAAATGGAAGTTAAGTATTTGTGACATTATATCCATTTGTGACCGAAGTTGTTTTCCAATTGTAGGTTTTACAGGTGATGTATGGATTATACTTGCTAAACCACTGATTTTTACGAATTCAAGTGGTGAATATGTAAGCTTGTGCTTGCATATACGTACGCTGCGAATTTACATTTGATCATTAGAGGTTTTTCCATCTTTCACATTTGATAATTTTTTTTACAACAGTATCACTGTCAACGCATATTTGTCACTGCAAATGTTCAACCAAACAAGCCGTAAGTCTTGGTATGGGAGAATCTCCAGACATAACAATAAGGTGGGTGGGGGTTTAGGGTTTTGTTGAGTGCGATAAGGTAATCAGTTATGTGAGGGAAAAAATTGAATGTTAGAAGGAAATCGGGTTTTTTTAATTAATATAACAATGATGTAATTCAGTTTAAGAAAATGATGAACATGTAAGAAAACATAAAAAAAAAAAAAAAAAAAACAATGAAATCAAAACAACTAACGGTAGGTGTAAGATAAAACTAACAAGAATAATACTCCGACAACACTATTCATACTAAAGTCAAAAATGACTTTCGATGTCCCGTCATTTTTTGTTTTGACTAGTTGGATGCAACATCATTTCTAAGGTACATATCAGCATTACAATTAACACTGTTATATTGACACTTAAATGAAAGGATTGAAATATTGTGAATTTGAAGCTTAATTTGAAGCATTAAATTGATGAGATTTAGGTACGTTTGGGTAAACAGTTTAATTAAATATTTATTCAATAAATTTTTTTAAATTTTCATAAATTTTTTTGACAAGCTTATAAAAATAAACTAAAAAGAGCTTATAAGATCATAAACTATTTTCATAAATTATTTGCATAAGATTATTTCTATAAGCTATATATATTTTCATAAGCCCAAATAAACTCTTTATAAGCTCATCCAAATATATACTCATTTATTTTGATATATTGGATGTCACGTCATTTTTTGTTTTGACTAGTTCGATGCGAGATCATTTTTAATGGTACATATCAACATTAGAATTGACATCTATATTGACACTTAGATGAAAGGATTGAAATATTGTGAACTAGTGCGGGCAGGGACAGATCTACAACAAACTAAAGGCAATTGTCCCCACTAAGCAAAAAAAATTTAAATTAAAATATTTAATAATTTTGATTTTGTCCCACAAAAAATTAGAGATTGTCTCCACATGTCAAATTATTACCTATCTTTTGGTGAGAATGAAAATTACTTTTGTAATCTATCATTTTTTTGCTTAATGAATTGCTTCTCGTTTTTCACATATTGATGTATATTTCACATTAAAACCAAACCACATATATCTTGTCTATTTAATATTAGTTTTTTTATCGCTTATACATATTTATAATATTTTTCTTTAGTAAAAATATTTATAAATTATTTTTTGCCTTCACTAATCAAAATTTCTGGATCCATCCCTGAGTGCGGGTACCCGTACGTCGCACGGAGTTATAGTTCCTTAGATAAGAATCTCAAAATTATAAAATTGTAACTATATAATTGATAAAAAAAAAAAAAATTTACCTACAATTTCATTTTTGAAAATATATCAATTAATATATTTTTCATTGTAGATGATATTGAAATTTAATTTATTATTAAATTGAAACATGATAGTGATAAAAATACAAATTTCTGGAAATGCATCTATAATAAAAAAATGTACAATTTTATATACATATAACATGTAAGATTGTTTAGATTTTATAGATGTTATAAATATTTTAATTGAATTTTTAAAAAATGAGCAATTTTAACATATAATCTACCTTTATTAATATATTATATGGATTTAATTTGTTTGCATTATTAGTACTATAACTATTCTTTAAAGAGTTTAATTGGTATGCACTGTCAGTGTAAATTTTTTTTATACTGTCAACTAATCAAAAATCATGGTATGAGTGATTTTTATGGTAATTAGGATAAGAGTCAAATATTTTTATTCGACTTGAATTTGCGAGTGAACTGAAGTGGTTTAACTTTGCACTTCCTTTATTTTCCTTTCCATTTTCATCTATAAAAACAACATTGAGACAAAGAACATATGAGAGTAAGATCTGGACAATGAAAATATATGAAAGAATGTCAGAATTGAAATGCTTATGAACCTTGTATGGTAATCTTTGGTCGTAGTTTCCTAGCTTGGATTATGGATTTCCTGTGTTGTCTGGCATCTCTGCTACCTCCAAAAAATTTTGAACCGGAGCTCATCCCTTCATACACGATTTCTTTGTTTCAAAATGTTGTCTTCTTTAGTTGTTAGTTGTGCAGGCTCCTTCAATTTTCATACTGTTGTTTACAACAATTTTTTATTTCATTAATAGGAAATAATTAAATTTTATAGAGCATAGAGACATTATCTATAATTGCTATTGGTTAGCATGGCTGGTAATTGTTGTCTGATTGTATTTTGCTGCACCTTTATTGTTGTTACATTGATACATGTGCTTTCCTTTGTTTGTCTGCTGTTTAGATTTATTGTAACATATTTCAACCACACAAGTTTACCTATAAACCTTAAGAATGAAGTCCAAAAGGTTTAATAAATATAGATGTATCTTTACAGATATTTGTAAAAATTGTTTGTTATAGTTTTGGTTTTATAATTTTACACCACAAAAAAATGGAGAGGCCACATTTTGTTGTTTGGTTTTATACTTGATATGGTTAATTAAATTGTAGATTCTAGATCACAGCTTGAATTTAATGTTATGTATGATATCAAGATGGGGTCTATATCCATGTTGTGGATTTGTATTTCAACATTGTATTGATTTGTGACATTATTTTTGAAATTTTTTTGAGTTGTAGACTAAACCTTAATTCGAATTTTGAACCTTATTATTTTTCAAAGCTATGATAAGTTATAGGAATGATATGTGAAGTACAAGCGGAGGATTATGCTTAAGCACCATAGCATGTTGTCTATTATGGATTACACTAATATTTTTTGTTATATATGATCACTATGGTATATTGATAGTGTTATGCAATAATATAATAGCAGTGTGATAAAGAGATGGAAAAGACCAGAAATAGTAAACAATATAATCTTCATTAAGATTCCATCATTGTTTTATAAAAAAAATACATCAAAACAAAAGTCTTCAAGTTTGAAGCATTAAATTGGCAAGATTTATTTTTAAGGGAACAAATTAATAAAGAATATTTTTAGGTGAAATCTTCGATACAATCACAAATTGGGGGGTAAATGGTACCATGTATATGTCGTTGAAGACACATTATGACAAGTCAACTTAAGTGAGACACCTCATTAATGAATTAAAAATAGTGTCATTCTTTATTCAAAAAACCTTCCTCATTTTATCTTTCAACTTTAGACCCAGGAGGACTTACATGCAAATTAAAAAGTTAAAAACAGATTTTAACGTTTTTATTTACTCATTCACCTTTGAGGCCCTTCTTTGCAAAAATTAAAACTTCAATCCCTTCATTCAATTTAAAAGGTGAAAGAGACATTCATACCCTATCATTGAACCCTAATGTCTCTCTGGAATCTACCTCCCGCTGTCTTCCATCGTTCATCGTTTGACGTTGCAGTTGTTCATTCGCCAGCTCTGTGGAACCTACCTTCCATCGTCTTCTTAATCCGAAGGCAATAATGAGGGAAGTCAAGGTGTGTATATCTGCATTATTTGTTAACAGAATCTATATTTTAAATGTTTATTTTACTTTCGTGGATTTCTGGAAATTACCCTTGAGCTCCTTTCGTCACTCTGATTGTGAATCACCAAATTTGGAAACCCTAATTTTTTAGTTATTTTTCATAGTTTAAATCATTAATTGACTTTAAAGTATTTTTGGAGGTCCGAAACGCTTAAGCTCGTTTCGTCATTGTTATTGTGAATCCCCAATTGTGAAAACTCTAAACTTAAACACTAAACCCCAATGTGATCTCCTATTTATTTCTCTTTAATTGAAAGAGTAATCGAAACAGAGAAAGACAAAGGGATTGAAGGCAATGGTACTGAGTTTGCATCTTAGTATTCTCTGGGTTCTGAGTTGCATGCTAGGTTATTTGGCCTATATATATGTGTGCATTTTCTAAATATGGTATGGGGATGTGATTAGAAGTGTGGCTGATACTGAAAGTGAGTTTGTTGAAATTGTTTGTAGGTACTAAGTGGATTTTGAAATATTTTGGTTTTGTTGTATCCATAGATGACATTGGCATTGATTTTTAATGAACCTTTACTTACATTTTATATTCATTCTCAGATGTTGCTCCTTTTTTTTAATAGATGCGTTTAAGGCAATCATTCGTGGGTGTGACAAATGGTGAAGTGCTTTTATGCAATTGTGATCTGGTTACTCAGTGCTTCAGAGCGAAGACACCTCGCAATTACGGGAGGCTCTTTTATGGCTGTCCAAGATGGAAAGAAGGCAATGGGTGTAGGTTTTTTGTTGGACAGAAATTGTCCAAGAAAATAATGAGAATCGAGTCAGGGAAATTGTTCAACTAAGGGCAATTGTTTACCAACTACTGGAAAGAGAGAGAATTCATAGGCTTGATGTTGAAGTGGCTCGCAGATAAAGGGACTACATGTTTATGGCAGTGGTTTTGTCTTGGGTTTTTAGGGGAATCAATTCTATTCAATCCCAAATGTGACAGGTTCGAACCACCATGTTGCCATGTTCAATTTACTTTTAATTTTTAGAACCTGCTTTAGACAAACCAATGTCATGCCTTGCTAAAAATGTGTTGCAGCTAAAAAACACATAACATTAACACAAAGGTGCATCATCCACAAATGACTACATACACTAAGGCCAAACTTGCATCAGCCCGTTGCAGAAAACTAGCTTGTACATCATGAAAAATTTAGGCTGATGTAATACACTAACATACATCACATCCTCTACACTACATCTTCTCTTCTATTCTCTTGATTCTGCCATTGAATTGCAGCTACCAATATCAGACCTTGAAAAAATCAGGCCTTCATTTGCAGCTACCACATTATCGCTAGTTACTTTCTTCCCTCATGTTGATGCTCAGGCAAAAAACCATAATATTGAAAGGAAACAAAGGATCAAGAAAAATAGTACACAAAAACAACTTGATATTAGTTTGAAATAGAATACACAAACCTACGGATACAGCGAAAAATAATGAATGTGAGGGTGGTACATTGGAATGGGAGGGATGACGTTGGTGTACATTGGTAACAAGATATTGTGGGAAAATGGACAAATTGGATGCTGTCTGCGGTACACCAGTTCCAGCGTTTTGTTTAACTACACCAGGCAAGTCACTATCTTGAATATCCATTTTTTTTCTGCCTTTTACTTACACTTTGCTGAACTGAACTTTGACTTGCACACATCATCTTCTGCTTCTTGTTACGTTCATGTGCAACCTTTTCATCCACACTTTCGTTTTGAGTAGACGCTTGTTCTGAAGATGTTTCTTGTGTACCATTCTCCTCATTCACGACATTAACCTGCACATTAAACAAAAAACAAACTTACTTAATGAAATATGAACCTTATTCATCAATGTTGTATAAACTTATTTAGAGGCAGTAGATGGTTAATTACATTATTGGGCTTATTGAGGTTTATATCAGATTCAGAATATGAACCTTCATCAATGATGTATAAACCATCACCCTATGATAACACAATGCATTTACTTTTATAGTGACCAGCTTTCTTGCAATTAGAACACCTTCTCCTCTTCGAGCCGCATTTTTTCTTCCGTGGAGCACCTTTTATTTTAACCACTTCTAGATCACCAATCATTTTTGCACTTGTATTATGTTGCCCTACTCCATTGACACGATTCTCTAACTTTACAGAAAGCATATGGAGTTGACTTCTATCTTCTAAAAAACTTTTCCTATCTCTTGCAGCGATATTGCACACTCTATTAGAAGTAGCTGATAATGCACCAACACGCATAAAAACCAAATTATCATCTTGATTCTCCTCCTCACTAGGAACAGATGTCATGTAATCAATCTTAGTATCCCTTGTCCATCGTTTGCAGATCAAGCTACTTGGGATATCATCCATGTGGTCATGTCTCGTTGCACAAAAAATATGACTGCAAGGGATATCTCGTGACTCGAACATGCAGCAATCACATACAAACTTTCTATCACAAGTATAAAAAACAACCACATACTCGCTGCTCGGCCTACCAAATTTATTCACCCTGAACTTCACAACATTTTCGATCTATAACATTCAAATCCCCAAATTCCTCGATCTCAGTCTTAACCTCCCCGAGCTTATTTCTGGTAAAAGTCTTCGAAGCATAATGTTCTAATTTATGAAGTAGGGTGCTAAGTACAAGATAACCATACGAAGACTTAAAATCAGACATCAATTTATTATGTATGTATTCCTTTACAGCTCGCTCAAAGTTATTAGTGAAATCAACAAGGCTATTCCGTTTCTGCACATACCTCCATATGAATGAGTTGATGCATTCACAAATAGAATTTGTCCTAACACCGCAAAATAATTTATCACGCAAGTAAGAGGTTGCCCACATTTCCTTCATCCTATACATCTTATTTACCCAATTGTTTTTTTTGCAGACCATATTTTGCAATGGACTCCTTCCATTGAACTTCAAACTCGCTAGGCAAAAGGTTTGCATAAATCAACCTCCTAAACACTTCTAAGAATTCCTTATTCCTCACGTTCTCAATCGCATTTTGCTGTAGGAACCATCCACAAAGACGATGAGTAGCTTTCGGAAAAACAACTTTTATAGCTTCCCTCATAGCATTGTCGCCATCGGTCACAACTGCATTAGGCTGTTTGTTAGACATAGCTTCACAAAATGTCTCTAAAACCCATTTATATATCTCTATCTTCTCATCGTCAACAAGTGCACAAGCAAAAATTTTGGTTTGTCCATGATGATTGTAACCACAAAATATCACCAATGTCTTGTTGTACTTGTTCTTTCTATATGTGGTTTCAAATGCCAAAACATCCCCAAAACGTTGATAATCAATATGACTGGTGCTATCCGCCCAAAACAAATGTTGCAGCCATCCATCTTTTGTTGTCGTGAACTTGGCAAACAACATTGGATCATTATCAGTCTTCGCTTGAAGGTAAGACAAGGCAGCAAACGTGCCACCATCTTCAATCTTAACGCGCTTCTGGCGATCTATGTGGTTGTATAGATCCTTTTTACAAAATCCTAAATTTGCATGACCCCCCTTCTGTCCTAACATCAATCCCATTATATGCATGTCCTAACGCCATACAAATGTAATCTGTCAACTTGTGCCTTGTCTGTGTTACTCATTGAGCGATAAGAAGGAATCAAGTGGACATGTTCAGCAGGGATAAGTTCGTGTTTATGAGAATCCACAAAGGCAGCAACAAACCACTTTGAAGACTTGCAGTCACGATACACACGAAATCTAGCAGGGTAGTTGACATGGGTAATAGACCTATGGTCTCTGATTCTATCCAATCTGGTCAAGTGCTTCTTGCTTCTAGACCCCGCTCTGTTGCAAACTAACTGACTTAGTTTGATGTTTCCCTTAGCATCTCGTTCAACTTCGTCCTTTCTAGCAACAAACCCATGACATCGCGCAAAGGCTTTGTAAAAATCAACTGGACCCAAATTCTAAGCCAAGAACATCGTCTTACGTCAAATGTGTTGTTCTTCTCTACCCTTCATCTACCTCATCAATCTTTGCCCCATTACTCTCAACAGCATCATTACTTGGATTAATCAGATAATGGTCGTTATTAAGATCCGAACCACGACTAAGGTCTATGAAATCTTCATCAACGACATTATCCATCACTGATAACCCTGAAAAAGTAATTAAGACATTATCCATCTCAGTCTTCAATTAATTTGTCGAACAAAAAAAAACAAGTAACTTGGCAAATTGAAACATACCTACGAAAAACAGAGGCGCTTCCCAGGTTCTTTAACACAACTCGTAATTATTCAAACGGTAAGAACACAACCTTAATGGATTTAAAGGGCGGGAAAACGGTACGAACTAACAGTTGGGGGTGGAAGACGGTGGTGGAATTCATAGGGGCGACGCAAACAAGTTAGGGTTCCTTGATGCTAACCAGGTGAAGGGGGTGAGTTCTTGAGGATGGTAGTTTGCATGACACGGAAGGGGTTGAAGTTTTAATTTTTGCAAACAAGGGCCTCGGGGTGAATTAATAAATAAAAATGGTAAAACCTATTTTTAACTTTTTAATTTGCAAGTAAGTCCTCTTGGGTCTAAAGTTGAAAGATAAAAGGAGGAGGGATTTTTGAATTAAGAATGACACTATTTTTAATTCATTAACGAGGTGTCTCACTTAAGTTGACTTATCATAATATGTCTTCACCTGATTGGGTCACATATGCATGTATCATTTACCCCCCAATTCGTCGTGCTTGTACCGAAGATTTCACCATATTTTTATTGGGACTTAAATAAAGTTGAAATCATTTTGTTATATATATATATATATATATATATATATATATATATATATATAATTTTTTTTTTTTTGCTAAATAAGAGACTTCATTAATCATTAATTACTATAAAAAAAGAATTCATTAATTGAAATGAAAGGAGAAATAAAGTTTCGAATACAAACGAAAGCAATAAAAATAGGAACCAACCTTCTAACACGCCTGGAAGTATACCTTATACATACATATTGGATGTACACCTTGTCAGCTCTTTGACTAATTCATTTGTCCTATTTAATCACAGACAAACCCATTCATCCTAAAATTAAAATATTGATAAGAATATTTCCTACAATTTGATTCAAAAAATTAGCATAAGTGAGATTTGAATGTGTGACCTTATGCTTGATGCAAACTAAATTTGAAACACACAACTTAACAAAACATTACAACATTGATGACATGGCACGCCTATTATTAATTTTCATGCACTACTATTAGTGTTGATTTTCATGCTTTGTTGTTTCGTGGAGGAGAACAATATTAAAATTAACATTGTGCACAGTATACACGATTTCGAAACTTAAAATAATTAATTAATATTTGCAATTTACCCTCCCCTCCCCAAATCACGTCACATAAATATAATACCAACAAAGACTAATACAATCCGCCAGACATGCAAATACCTTGCTAAATATTTAATAGTGATTACTGACAAAAACTTAGATGATATACGAATATTAAATATTAAGGCTTTGTAATTAGCAGGAACATGTTGACTAACATGTTCTCTTATGATCTTATGCTTGTTAATTAAGCATTCCAATTTTTGTCTTATACGATACTTAACTAAGGGAAAAAAGTTCAGACAAAATAGGAGAATAATTAATTGTTAAGACATATATTATTTTAATTATCATGGCAATAAAAAATATTAATTGGGTTGTCTATGTGTGCCTCTGGCTCTGCTGATGCCAAAGATATAGTTTTTTTTCACTTATTTAAATTTTAAATGATGTTTTTTTAATCTAATTAAAAATATTTTACTAAGAACATCTCCAATCATATAACTATATTTCTCTTTACTTTATGCAACTCATGCAAATATCCACTCCCATCATAAACTGATAAAATATTTATCAAATAGATACCACTAGTCATCTCATATTTTTGTATTTTGTTAATATTTATTTTTATTTCAACTTAAAATATTAACTCGTTTCTATATTAATTTTGAAAATAAGATAAATAGCCTTCCAACAGTAGAAAATAATAAAAATTTTTAAAATTTGTATCAAACATGAGAAACTTATTCTTATGCTCACATTCTCGGAAATATTAAAATAAAACATATATTGATCAAACGCTACCTAAGTTCCTCCATATCCATATAGAAAAAATAAAATGAATATATATATATATATATATATATATATATATATATATATAGAGAGAGAGAGAGAGAGAGAGAGAGAGAGAGAGAGAGAGAGAGAGAGAGAGAGAGATATGAGAGCGTATCTATTGAAAGAAGTGTTTTTATATGAGATTAAGAGGAACAAATCTGGATCATTAAATTATATATAAATGATCAAAATTAAAAGTTAGTTAGTAGTCATGTGATCACTTATAAAGGTCACAGGATTTTATATTTTAACTTTAATCATTCATGTGTAATCCAAAAACCTAGATTTATTACTTTCATGATCATATGAAAATATCTCTCTTACTTTCTGGGTAATTGACCAAACTGACTCACTTTTAGAAATTATTTATCAATATAACTTTGTTTTGAAACTATTTACCAAATTAACTCACTTTTAGCCACGTGGCATTTTTTATTATTTTTTTCTGACACTGAAAAACGCTATTTTGACTAGTGTTTTCTAAAAACGTTACAGTCGGTATCGTTTTTATCAGATTGTGCCTGACTCGCTGTAAAAAAATTTAAAAAATTTACTTTGAGCGTGGGCCAAGACCGACGCTAGAGGTGCGGGTGAAGATCTTCAGCTTCAGACGGGTGAAGAAATGTATCAGACGGGTGAACATTTCTTCACCCGTCTAATAAGTGAAGATCTTCCGCTTCAGACGGGTGAAGATCTTCAACTTCAGACGGGTGACACCTCGGCCGACACTAAACGTAAAATTTTTAAATTTTTTTGCAGCGAACCAGATTGTGCCACGTGGTAAAAACGCTACTGACAGTAACGTTTTCCAAAAACGCTAGTCAAAGTAACGTCTTAATTTGGTGTCAGAAAAAAATAATAAAAAATGTCAGGTTGGCAAAAAGTGAGTTAGTTTGGTAAATAGTTTTAAAACAAGGTTATATTGATAAATAATTTCTAAAAATGAGTCAGTTTGGTCAATTACCTCATATATAATACCATTGAGAAGAATCACCATTTTATTTTAAAAATATTATGAAAGACTCATCTTTTACATGTCAAAAAACCAAAAATTAAAAATATTTCGCAGGTTCGAAAACTACATGACACGACCCGGGATACATGGCGCCAAAATTGAGTAAACCAAGACAACGTGGTTGAGGCACCGTCTATAGTATATAGTATATACCCTATAAAATTTGTGATTACGTTTAATAATATACAAAGCAAATACTTATATAATTAAATCCTTAAATATAACAACTGCTCAATTTTTTATTTTGTGCATGTAATATGTCTATACATATATATTAAAATTCGCATACTAATATGTGAATTTGTCTATAAGATTAATAAAAATATATATGTTTTTAGGATTTAATTGGTATACACTGATAGTACAAAGATTTTTTACACTGTCAACCAATTAAAAATTGCCAAATAAACTAAAATGGTTGACTCTTTTCCTAACTACCATAAAAGTCACTTATATCATAATTTCTGATTGGTTGACAGTGTAAAAATTTTTACACTGACAATGCATAGCAATTAAACTCATATTTTTAATCATATAAATTACAAGTAAAATTACAGTTTTGGTTCGTTAAGTAAATTGTTTTGTTCAATTTGATCCCTTAACTTTTTTCTGTAACAAACTAGTCTCATATACTTATCAATGTTAAAAATATTGGCCTAAGTGTTACTCTTCATTCAACTTTGTTAACCGTGTCCGTTAACTCCATAACTGGACGTATTAAATGGTTGGTGACCTAGTTGTTGTCATTGGGGTGTATGGATTATCTTCATCCCCCTTAAATGGTGACCTATAGTTCATGGTTCTCAATCTTCTTCTCTACAATCATGGCTACAAAGCTTGGTTTACATCTACTTTACTCAAACATCGATCTAAAGTCGCCAAAACGGCGTCGTTTTGGCCAAGCCACCAAACCAGCACGATGTCAGCGCCATGTTGGATGCTTAACAGACACGTAGGACCGTTTGAGGTGGTGTTTACTAATGTTTAGACCAACGTTGTTAATGTTTATAAACATAAGGGACTTATTTGCCACACAAAAAAGTTAAGGGACCAAAATGAATAAAACAATTAAGATAAGGGACCAAAAGAGTAATTTTGCTGAAATTACATCATAATCTTAACTTATTAAATGTTATAAAAATAAATACATTATTATTCGTTCACTTTAAAGAAAATATTATTTTACATGAATTTTTAAAATTATTTTCTTATTTAACATTGTACAATGTGGATCTCAATGTTTGGAAATTAATTTAAAAAAGTACTTGTTTCTTTCAATGTTCTCTTAATTTATTTATTTTTTATTATAGATTATTTTGAATATAAAATAAGCTAATCTAAAGTCTAAACACATATTTAAAGCATGAGGAGTATTAGCAACACTCTCTAAACTCTCTTTCCAACACATTCTATTCTATTGGTTGAAATTCATGTGGGTCTCACTTGATTTTTGTAGGACCCACATGAATTTTAACCAATAGAAGAGAGTGTGTTGGAAAGAGAGTGTCGATGAGTATTTTGTTAGCATTCCTCTTAAAACATTGGCTTAATTACACTTTTTGTTCCCAAACTTTAGCTCATGTGCAATTTTAGTCTCTCGAGTTTTTTTCGAGAACATTTGGCCCTCCAATTTTTGAAAAGTTACAATGTGGGTTTTTGATCAAATTGACCCTCTTTTAGAATCTATTTACCAAAATAACTTTGTTTTGAAACTATTTATCAAAATAACTCACTTTTTCCCAACGCGACATTTTTTAACATTTTTTTGGGGCCGCGTGAAAGACACTACTTTGACTAGCGTCTTTGAAAAACGCTAGTCATAGTAGCGTCTTTGCCTAGAGCGCACCACGTGGCGCCTCGGGCAATGTGTTGTCCCTCATTCTCTCACACCTATAAATTCCCTTATATAATTTATAGGCAAAATAGGTTGATCAGTCCTATACATTTTTTTTTTACTTTTCGCATCGGTCCTATAAGTTTTATTTTTTTCAAATTGATTCTACACGTTATGTTCTTTTTCATGTTAGCCCTTTCCATCAATTTCGACCTAACGCTGTCAATTTTGACCTAACGTGGCTATCACGTTAGTCCGACACGTGGCTTTTAATTTAATGCTATAAGGTCAAAATTGACGGAAAAGACTAACGTGAAAATGAAACATAACGTATAGGATTAATTTGAAAAAAAGAAAACTTATAGGACCGATGTGAAAAGTAAAAAAAACGTATAGAACCAATCAACCTATTTTGCCTAATTTATATTAATTGAATAGTAATAATACTAAATGCACTTCCCCATCAGGTTGTTGAATGAATGATACTCCTTTTGATCCTTAATATAAAAGACAAAAAGGTCTTTTTTTCCCCAATATATAAGTAAAAGTGACCAATTGTTATGCTAAATTTTCATTTCTACCCTTATTTGTTGTAAAAGATCATATTAAAGAGATTCAACAATTCCCCATGCAAGTGTTTTGGTTTTGCTTTACTCATTGGTCAGATAGCATAGTGCTTGGATTTAGGAATAAATAAGTTAGTTGAATTAGAAGTAATTAAATATGGACATTTGAGGAATAAAATTTAAAATGAATTGATTCTAATAATTTTCCTTGGTCTAGATGAATTAGAATTTTGTTTCTTATATTGAGGACCAGAGGTAGTATTATTTTCTCTGTGTGCTACCTTTCCATGCCTCAATGTACTACCATGGCTATCTAGTTTTTGCATCAAGGTCCTCAATGTCTATCATGGTAGCATGCAAAGAAATGGAATTTAGCATAAAAATTGGTCACTTTTTCTTCTATAATGGACCAAAAATAAGACTTTTTTGTCTCTTATATTAAGGATCGGAAAGAGTATCATTCATTCAACAACCTGATGGGGAAGTGCACTTAGTATTATTACTATTGAAAGCTGATTGGATCATCAATTGTTTTCTCTCTTATAGTTAGCATACCTGTTATATCAGTTTGGTGTGTTACTTGTTACTTATGAAAGTTAGTTACAAAGGTAGTTAGTTTGTTGCAGCAGATTTTGTAACTGTAAGTAGCATAGTATATAAAGTCACAGCTGATAGTTGAGAGAGGCAGAGAATGTATAATTCATATGATCAGATAAGAGTGCAAGTGAGGGAGAGTTACAAACCTGTAAAGTCTTGTAATCTGTGATCGGTAATTGAATGAGATCATCCTCAGTGTGGACGTAGGAGAGTTTGCTCCGAACCACGAGAAACAGCTATGTTCTTTCTTCTTGTTGCTTTTGATTTTGGCTGAGTTCTTTGTCCTTGTTGAAACCGTGAATAGTTGTGACTTTCTTTCAGTCACCTTCTTAGCATCAGGTTCATAACAAGTGGTATCAGAGCTAGCTTCAAAGGTAATTACGCAATGGGGACAGCGAAGTTTGATGTTGAGAAGTTCAATGGTGACAACGATTTCAGTCTTTGGAGGATCAAGATGAATGCCCTTCTAGTTCATCAAGGACTGGATGATGCCTTGGAGGGTGCCGCAAAACTCCCAGCAACTCTTACAGAAAAAGAAAAGAAAGATTTATTGAGCAAAGCTCATAGCACAATAATTCTTTCTTTGGGTGATGAAGTTTTGAGGGAGGTAGCTGATGAAAAAACTGCTGCAGGGGTATGGCTGAAACTTGAAAGTCTTTATATGACTAAGTCTCTCACTAACAAGCTATATTTGAAGAAGAGACTTCATAAACTGAAAATGGAGGAAGGTACATCTATTAAAGAACATATTCATTTGTTCAATAAAGTAATTCTTGATCTTAAAAGTGTTGATGTTAAGATTGATGAAGAGGACCAGGCAGTGATTTTTTATGCTCACTGCCTGCATCCTTTGAAAATTTAGTAGACACCATGTTGTTTTGGAAGAGAAACTCTTACATTAGAAGAAGTTAAGTCAGCCTTGAATTCAAGAGAGTTGAAATAGAAAATTACAGAGAACAAAGGTACTGGTGGAGATTCAGAAGGTCTTTTTGCTCGGGGTAGATCAGATAAGAGGGATGGTAGTAACAAGGGCAAGTACAGGTCTAAATCGAAATTCAAAAAGGACTGTTATTACTGTCACAAGGATGGCCATTACAGGAAAGAGTGTCCAGAAAGAAAGAAAAAGAACAATGGGAAAAACAAAGAAACAAATGATCTAGCTGTGGTTGCAGATGGGTATGAAAGTGCAAATGTCCTGGCAGTATCATCAGAAGACTGTAAAGATGAGTGGATTCTTGATTCAGGGTGTTCTTTCCACATGACCCCTAATCAAGAATGGTTTGATTCATACAAGGAAGTCAATGCTGGAAAGGCTCTAATGGGTAACAATATGGTTTGCAATGTAGCTGGAATTGGAACTGTGAAAATCAAGTTGGCTGATGGATCAACAAAAATCTTTGAAGAAGTCAGGCATGTACCCGAGCTAAAAAGAAATTTACTTTCTCTTGGAATGTTTGATCAAGCTGTCTATTCTTTCAAGGGGAAGGTGGAGTCTTGAAAGTATGCAAAGGATCATTGTTGGTGATGAAGGGCACCAGAAAGAATGGTTTATACACCCTGCAAGGTAAAACTATTCTAAACTCAGCTGGTTTAGTTTCAGTAACTAACGACAATTCTATAAAACTGTGGCATCATAGGCTTGGTCATGTGAGTGAAAGAGGGTTACAAGATTTACATAAACAGGGGTTAATTGGTAATGGGGATTTCGAAAAACTGGACTTTTGTAAGCACTGTGTTTTTGGTAAACAGAAAAGGGTGAAGTTTCCTACTGCTACTCATTCCACCAAGGCCATTGTTGATTATGTACACTCGGATATATGGGGACCAGCCAAGGTTCCTTCTCTTGGAGGGGCTAGATACTTCATAACTTTCATAGATGATTGGTCTAGGAAGGTGTGGGTCTACCTCTTGAAACACAAGAATCAAGCATTCAAGTCCTTCAAGCAGTGGAAGTCTCTTGTGGAAAATCAGACAGGAAGGAAAGTGAAGGTGCTGAGAACTGATAATGGTCTAGAATATCTAGATGGAGAGTTCACTGAATTTTGCAAGAACAATGCCATTGTAAGGCACAAAACAGTGAGAATGACTCCTCAACAAAATGGTCTAGCTGAAAGGATGTATAGAATCATTTTAGAGAGAGTTAGGTGCATGCTATCCAATGCAAAATTGACCAAGAATTTCTGGGGAGAAGTTGTCAACACAGCAAGTTACCTGATAAACAGGTGTCCTTCTGCAGCCATTGGCTTCAAAACACCAGAAGAAATGTGGACTGGGAAAGCACCAAACTATGACAATCTAAGGATATTTGGTTGCACAACATACATTCAAGTCAATGAAGGTAAGTTGGAACCAAGGTCTAAGAAAGGTATTTTCTTAGGTTACCCTGAAGGGGTAAAAGGATACAAAGTGTGGCTAACTGGAGCCACTAGATCAAAATCAATTGTTAGCAGAGATGTTGTCTTTCAAGAGGAGACCATGTTGACACAAAATGAAGGGAGTCAAGTGTCTTCTCAGCTGCACACTCACTCTCAGGATAAAGTTCAGTTGGAGGTGGAGGAATGAGTACTCGAAAAACCTGATAACATACCGTTTTCTGATGAAGAAACAGAAACTCAAACTGACACTGAGAGCTCATATAATCTGGTCAGAGATCGAGAAAGAAGGCAGATCAAGGCTCCTCAAAGATTCGGATATGCAGACCTCATAGCATATGCTCTGACGGTGGAAAATGAGGGACAAGGTTCTGATCCTATAAGCTTTAGGGAAGCTGTATCTGGATCAAACAAAGACAAATGGAAAGCTGCTATGAAAGAAGAAATTGATTCATTGATGAAGAACAACACTTGGGAATTAGTGGATAGACCATCTAATTAGAGAGTTGTGGGATGTAAATGGATTTTCAAGAGAAAATCAGATCAGCCTAAAGTAGAAAAATTCAGATATAAAGCAAGACTTGTAGCAAAGGGGTTTACACAAAAGGAAGGAGTTGATTTCATTGAAATCTTCTCTCCTATGGTAAAGCACACCAGTATTCGAATTATACTTGTATTAGTTGTTGTCCATAACTTAGAACTTGAACAAATGGATGTAAAAACAGCCTTTTTACATGGACATCTTGAATAGCGGATTTTTATGAAACAACCTGAAGGCTATGAATAAAAGGGGAAGGAACATATGGTATGCTTATTAAAAAGATCTCTATATGGTCTTAAGCAATCACCAAGACAGTGGTATAAGAGGTTTGATACTTTTGTTGTCTCAAAAGGTTACAATCGAAGCTCCTTTGATAGTTGTGTATACTACAAACAAACTCAGACAGGCAAGTTCATCTATCTACTCTTATATGTTGATGATATGTTAATTGCTAGTGCTGATATTAATGCAATTAACCATCTTAAGAAGTTGTTAAGTTCAGAATTTGAAATGAAGGATTTAGGGGTTGCTAAGAAGATCCTTGGCATGGAAATTGTCAGGAAAAGATCTGAAAACATGTTGTTCCTATGTCAAACAAATTATGTTGAAAAGTTGCTGAGAAGATTCAACATGGTGGAAGCTAAGGCTGTTTCAACTCCCTTAGCTGGTCATTTCAAATTATCAGTCTCTCATTGCCCAAAGATTGATGAAGACAACAAGTATATGCAAGGTATACCCTATTCGAATGCTACAGGAAGTCTTATGTATGCCATGGTCTGTACAAGACCAGATTTGGCTTATTCAGCAAGTGTTGTTAGTAGATTCATGGCAAATCCAGGAAAAGAACATTGGCTTGCTGTGAAATGGATTTTTAGATACTTGAAAGGCTCTCAATCAGTTGGATTGAGATATAGAAGAACTGAAACTGAAAACAGTGGGTTAGCAGGGTATGTTGATGCTGATTTCGCAGGGGATATTGACAAGAGGAGGTCTTTAACTGGTTATATTTTTACTCTTTATGGAAATGTAATCAGTTGGAAGGCAAATTTGCAATCAATAGTAGCATTATCAACTACTGAGTCAGAGTATATAGCTCTGACAGAGGCAATTAAAGAAGCAATGTGGTTAAGAGGGATTGTAAATGAATTAGAAGGAAGGGTTGAACCTGTGACAGTTTGGTGTGACAGCCAAAATGCAATATGTCTCTCAAAGAACCAAGTGCTCCATGAGAGAACAAAGCACATATATATCAGAATGCATTTTATTCGGGATATCATTGCTCAAGATACAGTTGAAGTGAAGAAAATTGCAACTGAAGACAACCCGGCAGACATGCTAACCAAGGTAGTTCCAAGTACTAACTTTGTACATTGTCTAAACTTGGTAAACAATGGACACTGTGGAAACTGAGTCTCAGTTAGAGACTGAGGTAGGCTAACTGAATTGAAGATCCAAGGTGGAGATTGTTGAAAGCTGATTGGATCATCAATTGTTTTCTCTCTTATAGTTAGCATTCCTGTTATATCAGTTTGGTGTGTTACTTGTTACTTATGAAAGTTAGTTACAAAGGTAGTTAGTTTGTTGCAACATATTTTGTAACTGTAAGTAGCATAGTATATAAAGTCACAGCTGATAGTTGAGAGAGGCAGAGAATGTATAATTCATATGATCAGATAAGAGTGCAAGTGAGGGAGAGTTACAAACCTGTAAATTCTTGTAATCTGTGATCGGTAATTGAATGAGATCATCCTCAGTGTGGACGTAGGAGAGTTTGCTCCGAACCACGATAAACAACTGTGTTCTTTCTTCTTGTTGCTTTTGATTTTGGCTGAGTTCTTTGTACTTGTTCAAACCGTGAATAGCTGTGACTTTCTTTTAATCACCTTCTTAGAATCAGGTTCATAACAGTTACTATTCAATTAATATAAATTATATAAGGGAATTTATAAGGGTGGGAGAGTGAGGGACAACGCACTGCCTGAGGCGCCACGTGGAAAGCTCTGGGCAAAGGCGCTACTTTACGCCACGTGGGCATGATATGGTAAAAATGCTACTGTAACTAGCGATTTTCAAATACGCTAGTCAAAGTAGCGTCTTTCACGTGGTCCAAAAAAATATTAAAAAATGTCACGTTGGGAAAAAGTCGATTACTTTGGTAAATAGTTTCGAAACAAGGTTATTTTAGTAAATAGATTCTAAAAGAGGGTCAATTTGGTCAAAAACTCGTTACAATGTTAGTATCTCCGTCCAACAACCATTAGTTTTTTAAGTGAAGAGTCCTGCCCGGCTAACCTTTTGTCCTGTAGCATGCTTATTTGTCATTTATTTATTAACATAATTAAATAAAAAATAAACGATACTCTCTCTTTTTAAGTCATCCCACATATCCTGAACCCCCCTCCACGCCCCACCACCACCACCCTTCACCCTTCGGTTCCATCACCACTGCACTCTCTTTCCCCTTCTCCAAATAGGAGAGAGAATAATCATTGGCCAACACCCTCGCCCAGACAACAGCACAACAGCGGCAAGGTGTGGTTGGACGGCAGAGAGGATGTCAGAGAAAGTAAACTCTGCAACTACCCCATTGTGAATGTCATTAAGACAATAAAAGACCGTGAATGAATGCAATTAGAAACCATTTTTATCCTT
Source organism: Ammopiptanthus mongolicus (assembly GCA_039655645.1). Lineage (NCBI taxonomy): Eukaryota > Viridiplantae > Streptophyta > Magnoliopsida > Fabales > Fabaceae > Ammopiptanthus > Ammopiptanthus mongolicus. The sequence continues at coordinate 63,754,328 of CM077351.1, read as the reverse complement.
TTATATATCTTACATTATTTTTTTAGAACTTTTGTAGGTCAAATTAAATATAAATTAAGACTTTAAATAACTACGAGCTGTCTATTAATTATCACTCCTATTTTTTTATTGTCACCCATCTTAAACTATTTTTTAAAATATCATTTATTAAATATATAGTTGAACCTATCAAATTCATTAAAAATAAAGATTAAGCTTAATTGCATTTTTAGTCCCCAATTTTAGTTCGTATGCGATTTTAGTCCCTCAATTTTTTAGGGCATTTAGTCCTCTAATTTTTGAAAAATTACAATGTTAGTCCCTCCGTCAACCAATCGTCAATTATTTAACAGAAGTGTCCTATGATGGCTAACTTTTGCCACGTAGGAAGCCACAGGCTCCCCTACAACACCACCCACCGCAAAGCAATCACCGAGCTTGCCTCTGTCACCTCTCTAAACCCGCACCCTTATTTTCGCCTCATCCTTTTTCTCTTCCTCCCCACCCCTTCCCCCAAACTACATCTTCATCTAAAGGCCTGTTTGGGTAAATGGCTTTATTAAACGCTTATAGGATAAGCGTTTATCATATAAGCGCTTATGTATAAGCTATTTCTATAATCAAAGAGAAAATATAGTCAAACTGTTTTCATATAAGTTATAAGCTATTTTCATAAGCTATCTTGGAGAGCTTATGAAAATAAGCTTAAAACAGCTTATGGACATGTCATAAACTGTTTCGATAAGCTCTCCCAAAAACTCTGACAAGCGTTTATGCCAGTAGATAAGCCCAAATAAGCTGTTTATAAGCCAATCCAAACAGGTCCTAAAGTTGGTGTTAGCCGCGAATTTTGGAAATGGCTCAACTCAGTCAGAAAGATTTTTGTAATTCATTTATGGGGTGTTGTTGTCTCGTTTACCATATTTCCTTTGCCGAAACTTTCTACAGTCCAAAACTGGATAATATCATGGAGGCTATATGGAAAACCAAGTGTTTGATGAAAGTCCAAAACAGGGTAATATTATAGTGGGGCTTCTCTAGATTTGCCTCCACTGCTTTTGCCTTTTCAATCATCCCCCAATATCCGAAACTAGGTGCCCATGGATTCGTCTTCACAATTTCCCCTCCAAAGTGCTTACAGGTGTGCATACAAGCCAATTGTAATATCGAAAATTTTAATAATTTAATTAAAGGCTTTAACTGACATTATTTCAATAGTTCAAAATTTCTTTTTGTATAATGGTTATACATGGTAAATTTTTTTGTAAGTTATAAATATGTTCATAATTAATAAATTACGCTATAATTTAATAATGCACATGGCCATTCTTTAATAATTTAAAATGAGAGTTTTGAGGCCTAAATAGGGTAGTGCATGACTTGACACACCTTAATAATTTAATTATACCAATTAAAGGATTAATAATAGTTTAGGGGTAGCTCAACTGGTTTAAGGGTATAAGGAGTTGGAGGTGAAAAAACTAATATAACATTTAACATACTAACATTTGCCTACCAAAAAAATAGTTTGGGGGTTTTGCCCATAATGCTCATATGGTCAAGGACATTTTTGTCCAATTTTAACAAAACATTATAAGAAGGGGTCGAACCTCTTACTCTCATTTTTTGACTCATAAATCTGAAACCCTAAGGGGAAAGAGAAGAGGAACGAAGAAGAGGTAGAGAAAGGGAGATTACCTTGGGTTATGGAGCTTAGAGCATGTCCAATCTTTCAAGCCAAGAATGAATTTTCATCTTCATATTCTTTTCTTGCATTTTCATTTTTCTTGGAAGCAAGCATGGAAGTCTTCAAAGAGGTGAGGGATTTGTGATTTATTTTGGATAATTTTTGTGGGTTGATGATAGATGAAATAATGATGTTTGTGAGTTGTTTTGGGTGAATCCATTTCATAAGATCATTTGGGACATGTTTAGGTTGATTAATATTTGATTTATACGTTGTTGGTGAGTTATTATACCTGTTTGTTGGTTGAAAAGCATGAAAATGAGGTTTTGGGGTGAAAATGATGGAACAATAACGTTCTGCTGCGTTCCTGAGATTTTCAGTCGGGGCTGAGCACCTAGTATGTAGCGCTGAGCGTTGGGGCACCTGCGAACGGGTTTGGAAAGATGGTATCAGCGCTGGGTTCTAGATACCTAGCGCTGGGCGCTAGAGTCGGAAACAATAAAATTCAAACTGCATAAATTATTCATTTATAATCTGTTTTGGGTAAATGACCCCTTGTTGGAAAGCTTTGTGAGTACACTTTCATATGAAAATGGCTTCAAGTTAAAATTCCAAGTATTTTTAAAGTTATGGTCAAAATAGAGATCAAAAGTCAATGTTTTTATTTCTAAAAATCGACGTTTTGCTCATTTGAGACATGAAAGGTTGGGTATGATTATCTTTATATATTATACAATAATAAAAGGTTTTTAATGAGTGAAACATAATGCATATGATACCTTGTAGTAAATTTGTTGATGTGAGTTAGGTAAATATTGATTTAACATAGTTTTAATTATTATCATGTATACTTTCGAAAAACATGAGTATATGGGTAATTATGGGATACTAATATGACTTAGTTTATATGATTATGAGATGTGTAATGATGATGAAGGTTTATAAAGTGTAAGTGATATGATTAGGATGTAAGTAAATATAAGGAGATGTTATGAGATTAGATTATGTTTGTGAGGACTTGTGAGGAATGTCCAAGTTGATTATGTGTTTGTTAAATTATGGATTTATGTGAACCTTAATTTACTATGGAAAATAAGGAACATGAGTGCCTAACATTATTATATGTGCTATTATTTTGGTTGAATTTTATTAAATGGTTAAGATGTGAGTAGAAGGATGTTTATTGTATCTTGTTCATGTATTCATTATGATTTTGAGACGTCGGACATCATGAGATTATTTTATTCAATGAGCTTTGAAGGTGTGATATGATGTTGAATAGAAGAAACTCTTGATGTGAGAAATGAAATAAATTTGTGAATGTCTATAATATGGTGATGCAAGATATGTTGTCATCTGAAATGTGATGATGATATTTTTGCAAATATCATTGTGATTAAAAGTTATGGAAAAAGGATACTTTGTGGAATGGATTGATATACTATTGATGACTGATGAATCTTTGGGTGTCCGATTGGGGAGCGGGAGGCTTCGATATATAAATAACACCACCAGGGAGAGGGACCTAATTGTGAGTTTCCCGACCGTTGAGGAGGGACGTTGATGCTGGCCGAATGATGCGGTATCTCCGGGGTACGAAACTAAAACCGACAGGGCGGGAGACCTTGAGTGAACAACCCCAAATGAGACGCAAAGACTTGATTATTATTATTATTATATATATGTGTGTGTGTGTGTGTGTGTGTGTGTGTGTGTGTGTGTGTGTATTATGTTTCATCTTATGAAATGGTATTGGATCATGAGAAAATAGTTATATGCAAGCCATTCCACAAGTACTTAGTTGAGGGACAAGATGTCCACATGAGATTTTGTTTGCTATATAAATGTGTATATAGATATATCTCGATGGTTGCGGGATTTGATTGGAAATGCATTATATGTTGGTATTATCAAGTGATTGCATAATTGTGTGGTTTTGTTTCACTCTTATGTTGTGTGATGGTATGTATTTGGGAGAAATTCCCTCACTGGGTCACTGGACTCATCTCACGTTTAACATTTCAGATGCAAGTATTTGCGAAGCTGCCAGAAGCCTTAGATGTCATGTGAACAGCTTTTAATGGGTTGATGCCCATAGTTTAAATTTAAATAATTTTTAGCATGACTTTGTAAATTATGTATAACTTCTTTACTTACTCTGATGTTTTATATTCATTATATTGATGTAATTAATGAATGTAATGTTTTACTTTGGATTAAACAAATTTATATATGTTTGTGAGACTATGAAGGGGAAATGAGCGTCTCTCCCTTTCGACCTGTTGTAACGCCCCAGACTACCTTCAAGATTGCCGATTGTCCCTACAAACCAACACGGGTCTTTTCAGCATGCTTTGTCCTCACTCACACGCTTTCTGGGAAACTTCCCAGAAGGTCTCTCATCCCACAATTACTCCAAGTCAAGCATGCTTAACTATGGAGTTCTTTTGTTTTGGGCTTCCGAAACGAAGATGCATCTTGTTGGTATAAGTAGTACCAATCAATTCCTTTAAGCCTTTTAACTATGCAGTCCCATACCTGCATAGTCTCAGGATCCCTTTCATTTCGATGTGAATTCGGTTCATTCATGTGTCCCTTTGCCTAGAAGCCTGCCAAGAGCCGTTCCTTGTTCATGCCTCAAGCACCGGTGATTACTCCCCGCCCTCGCCAGCCTCAGGCGTCACATGCCCACCAGCTTCGGCCTGGTTCGTCCCCGAACCACATCGTTCTGGGAGAGGTCCGCTCTGATACCATTTGTAACGCCCCAGACTGCTTTCAAGATTGCCGAATATCCTCACAAACCAACACGAGTCTTTTCAGCGTGCTTTGTCCTCACTCACACGCTTTCTGGGAAACTTCCCAGAAGGTCACCAATCCCACAATTACTCCAAGTCAAGCACGCTTAACTATGGAGTTCTTATGTTCTAGGCTTCTAAAAAGAAGATGCATCTTGTTGGTATAAGTAGTACCAATCAATTCCTTTAAGCCTTCATTAACTATGCAGTCCCATACCTGCACAGTCTCAGGATCCTTCTCATTTCGATGTGAATTTGGTTCATTCATATGTCCCTTTGCCTAGAAGCCTGCCAAGAGCCGCTCCTTGTCCGTGCATCAAGCACCGGCGATCACTCCCCGCCCTCGTCATTCTCAGGCGTCACACCGATCATAGCCACGATATTCGGGTCATGACACCAACACTTAGGCCTCCTCAACCTAAATGATGTAGGCAACTTCTCAAACCACTTGTTTGCGGTGGAATTTGACATTGTTCAAGACTTTGATTTTGGTGACATCAATAATAACCATGTGGGTGTCAACTTGAATAACATGGCATCCAACAAATTGGTTAAAGCCGCATTTTTAACACGAAAAATGCTAGCAACACATTCTTTTTTAACACACTCTCTCTTATTGGTTGAAATTCATGTAGATCCTACAAAATTCAAGTAGGACTCATATAAATTAGTGGGAAGGTGATTCAAGCATCACCATGATTCCTCTAGGAATCAATTAGAAGTTAGGCTTTCCCAAACTTCAAACCCCAATTCTCCAATCACATGGTATCAACTAGATCTCTCACCAATTTTAGAACATTCTATGTATGTTGGGTTCTCTTCTTCAACCGAGTTGCTAGCAAGTTAGCACTACATTTTGGCTTGGAGCGTAGAGGGTTCAACGATAACAACCAATGGCGGATGACGGCGACGCACGACAACACCATCGTCTTCTGGTCACATTTTAGGAAGAAGAAGTTTTAGTTATATTTTTCTATTTTTTATTTAAATATTTTATTTAATCAGCCCATTTAAATTTTCTTTATTTAAATATTTTATATTATTTTAATAGAACAAATGCCAACTGAGCTTGCTTCCTTGATGGAGAGATTAATATTGCAACTTTTCAAAAATTGGAGAACCAAATGTTCTCAAAAAATTAAAGGACTTAAATCACACATGAGCTATAGTTGAGGGACTAAAATTGCAATTAAGTTAAAAAGAATATTTTAAGAAAAAGATAGCAAACATTATCTAATAATAGGCAAATAAAAAATTAATAATACATAAAAATAAGAAAAATGCTGACAACACATTCTTTAACACTCTTTTTCTAACACACTCTCTATTATTTGTTGAAATTCATGTGGGTCCTACAAAATTTAAGTGGGACCCACATTCTTTAACACTCTCTTTCCAACACATTCTCTACTTTTAAGATATTATGACAAGAGATAAATATTTTTAATGAGGTATCATTTTAAATTTTAATTTATATAATTAAACGAGGTTTAAAATTGTTTTCAAGCTAGCTACGTTATTCATTTTAGATAGATACGGCTAGTGGGTTTGGTGGTACCATCCTAATAACTCACATCACAACCGAACTGTAAATGGGAATTGGGTAGCGAGGGATGAAGCGTTGAATGCACCGTGACGTGACGGTGCATTTTAAAAGTTTCACCGCTCTTGCATTTATGGCAAAGTTTAAAAATATTAAATGTGGTCCGATAAAAAGGACAACATTGTTGAACATTTTACGATGAAGGGATTGTCGTTGTTTCTGCACACAATCACACGCATTTGACCCAGGGCAGTTAATGCTGCAGAACAGTTAATGAAAAGAATTTATTTGACTTAATTGCATTTTTGATCCTTCAAGTATCATGATTATGCAATTTTGGTTCCCTGAATTTTAATTGCGCTAATTGGGTCCTCCAAATATCACGTAAGTTTCAATTGCGTCAATTGGGTCCCCACGTATTATGATTGTGCAATTTTGGTCCCTCAAGTTTCAATTGCGTCAATTGGGTCCCCACGTATTATGATTGTGCAATTTTGGTCCCTCAATTATCACGACTGTGTAATTTTTAACATCAGTAGCCTACATAGGACACGTGAGGTTGATTTGACACTTAGTGAAGTCAACTTGACAGTTTACGGGATATTCTTATAAGACATCATTGACATCTCACACAATTTAATGATCAAATGCACATCATTAAGTGTCACATAAGAATGACACGTAAGCTGCCAAACTAGTCTCATTAAGTGCCAAATCAGTTGCACATGTGCTTCGTAGGCTATTGATGTTAAAAGTTGCACAATCGTGATACTTGGAGGACCAAAATTGTACAATCGTGATATTTGGAGATCAAAATTGCACAATTATGATACGTGAGGGACCCAATTAGCGCAATTGGAACATGGGGGACCAAAATTGCACAATCGTGATACTTGGAGGACCCAATTGGCGCAATTAAAACGCGGGGGACCAAAATTGCACAATCGTGATACCTGAAGGACCAAAAGTGCAATTAAGCCAATTTATTTAGACTAAACATTTAATTGTGAATGTATTAATCCTAAATCACATCATTTAAAAAAAGCAATAAATGAAAGAAAGTGAGTGATAATTTTATCAAATTAATTTTATTAATCATTGGTATATTAATTATTATCATAAATATAAAATGGAGTATTTAAGGGTACAATTGATAGAAAGCATTTAATATTACATTGAAAATAAAAAATGACATATATTTTGGGACAATTTTTTGTTGTTGTAAATATGACATATATAATAGAATGGAGGGAGTACTATTTTTTACTCTTATAGCATGTTTGGGAAAGGTGAATTAATTGAGTTTTAGCTGTTTTGGATGAAAAAAATTGTTTTTGAAATAATCTTTCTTGTTTGGCACTTTGCTTAAATTTATAAAAAAAGCTTTTTTGGGGGGAAAAAAACTGTTTTATGTAATCTAATTTGTTTTAACTTAAGATAGTTGTGATTTGATTATTTTTCATTCTCAAAACTTTTTTCCCTATTTACCTCTATAAAACTAACTTCCAAATAAATATTATTAAATTATAAAAATAACTTCATACCCTTTTTCGTAATTTACTATGTAAAAGTGATTTTTTTTGTAATACCCAAACAAAATAAATTATCTTAAAATCACTTTTCAATAAATATACCCAAACAAAAACAGATTCTGATTATAATCGATTATCAGCACAATCTATTTTTTTCAGCTTTCCCAAACATATTCTTAATGTAAAAAAAAAATCTATATTATCAACCGATAATAATTTGTAACTTTATTTGAAACATTTGACTCTTATAATAACTATTTTAAAAGTCACACATTGGATAATTTGTGATTGGTTGACAATGTAAAAAAACTTTACACTAACAATTTATCAAAGTTAAGTATGCTATCTACGATTAATGAAAAGATTATTTTTCGATGAACCATCGTAATTAGGGCCTTTGGATCGACAATGAGACTAATCCTCGATCAACTGGTTAGAGCAGTGAATTAACCCTCGGTGTTTACAACCTCCAAACTTGACTTTGTGACACCTGAATTCGAATTTGCGTTCTCCTTCTTATAGGGTCGAGATGCTTACCACTCGATCATCCCTTACTTGATAAAGTTTTTATTATTATTTTTTTGTGTGAACCAAGGGTGTCCTCTAGCCGACAGTCATTAGAGACTAATCTCTTTCGAGGAGGAGAGATTGCGAAAGTGGGTACAGTCTCTCCTAATAAAATATTTTTCATATACACGACAGAAATTGAACCCCTGATAACATGTTTAAGGAACTCAGCTATTTACCAATTGAGTTGGGTCTTGTTGGTAAAGTTTTTATTATTTGAATACAATAAGTTTCACAAAGTTAAGGGATGAAAAGTACAATTAAATTTTTTTAGAGACCAATACCGCACAATTGAAAATGTTGAGGGACAAAAGTGCAATTAAGCCTTATTTCTAACACTTTTTTTTTTGAGAGAATTATTTCTAACACTTTTTCCCAGTTCTAACTACCATATGGGAGCTCTATAATCACTAGGATTATAAAATTAATTTGTATTAAACAACCATAATTGCTACTCTTATACCTTATAGATATTGAAGTTATCTCTTTGGATCTTTTCAATGATTCAAATTTCTCACATTGTAAAAGTCCTTCAATTGTATAAGTTCAAAATTAATTATCACTTTATAAATAAAAAAAAATTAATTATCACTTAAGTCACTTGTATAGTTTTTTTTTTAAGAAATCACTTTTATAGTTATACTCATGATAACATTTTTTTTTTTTGAAGGAAATACTCATGATAATATTAATCTTTACATAAAACTTAATTACATATGCCATTCGCATTTGCTTTTATCACTTTCAAAATCATGTTTTTTTTTTTTGTTCGGAACCCACTGTAATTAGGGCCTTTGGTTCCCCAGTGGGTCATCGAGGTGTCCCCACAGCTTCGGCCCTTTGGACCGTCTATGAGACTAATCACCAATTCGGCAGCGGCGAACGTCCGATTTTTTACATACGGGATTGGGCTACCTCCCAACATAAAGAATCCAAGAATCGAACTTTCGTCATCTTCTTTGGGGAGAATCATGTTATCAACCCTCCCAACACCAAGTTGGTTAAAAACCATGTTTTTTAATCATTGGATGGATATGCCAATTATAAAATGTTAATTACATGACATTCATAACATAGATATGTAGCAGTGAAACCAATCATAAGTTAAATCATGAAGGACATTTTGATAAAGGTATATATACGTAAATGAAGGATGCCTTTTAATTTAGATAATGATGAATGGATCACAAAACACCATAAAAAGTAAACACACACATACCTCTCCACCATCTCATCGAGTTGATGTCACCTAGATTTTCTTGATCCCAACTATTTTAGTCTCATGTTGGCACACAACTTTATGAACAAGCAAACTTTAGCACATTCGAATCACCAAAAAACAAACCCTTTAATTTGAAATTTAAGTTGATATGCATAAAAGAGACAAAAGAGAAAACAAACACAACATGATCATGTAGGTCCCCCACGGTCCACACACTGTTATCTTCCCATTGCTCCAAATAACCATTGCTTCATTTGCCAGTGACCTAAAGTAAGTGAGTTTGTCCATAACTACAACCATAACACGACACTGCCCTTTATTAATGACATGAGCAGAGCCCTTAATAGATATTGATACCATTTTCTTTAAGATCCCGCCCATGCAGCAACATTTGAAAATCTCAGCATTAAAGTTCAAACGACACCATATACCCTTCTACAAAGGGTAGCTAGGGATATAGGTTAATTTTGTGACGGGTTTAACTTTGATCTTGAACCCAACTTGATTATTTAATTGAACATTGTTTTTTTAGCCAAAGCCGACTCAATTATGATTTAATTATTAATAATTAGGTCAGGACTAGATGGACCTAATATTTATACAAAATTCACAAATGTGGATGTGATGCATAACTGCCTTATAAATTTCAAAAGTGGAAAATTAAAGTAAATTATATTTTATAATATGTTTTAAATGCAAATTATACTAATACAAAAATATTATTTTGTTACCAAAATGTATCAAGTTAATTGTTGAAGTCTTTAAAATTTATTACAAAATTTTAAAAGGGATTTAATTTTAATGTATTGTTAGTGTAGAAATTTTTTTTATATATAGTGTCATCTATTAATAGGCTATCTTGTCATTAGAAATATTTGATTCACATAATCCACATTAATAGTCACACATATAATAATATATGATTGATTGTGTAAAACATTGACTAAAAAATTAGAATTCTTATAAAAGTATTTTTGAGTTTTAAGATATTACGTGATATCAAACCACTAAACCAGATTAACTTAGAGTGCAACTCAAATCTAACTAAAAATCTCTACAAAAAAAAGAACCTAACTCTAAAAATAAAGTGAGTCTATTTTCCAAAATTCGAATCCGACTCTATTAACTTTGGACTAAGATAAGTAACAAAAAAAACTTTGGACTAAGATGATTTTTAAGGATAAGATTTTCTCCAACGCCCTTAACCATAACCATAGTAAAGCTAAATGACTTAATGCGTGTTTGGATTTCCATTGGCACGATTAAACTGAAACTTGCAATGCACAAATGTAATAAAAATATCATCTAACGTGAAAGGAATTTTTTTTTTTGTTTTTGACAAACATAAGTTTCAAATAGAAATACAAACATAACTAGCAAGCCAATGGTGCTTGTTTGTTATTTTACACTAGATCTACATTTTACATTGCATTTATATTCGTAACTATAATGTAAGATATTTTTAATTAGTATAATACATGTTTTTTTCAAAATTAAACTCTTATAATTTTCTGATTGTAAAATTATGGAACTTTTTTTAAAAAAATTTGATGTCTGCGTTGTGATATATGACTTATAAAATAATTTGAATTTGGAGCATTTTGTTTATGTTATTTTTGTCATACATCGCCATATATTTATAGAATGCAATAATAAAAAAAACCCTAAGAAAATCTTCTCCCTTTCTCTCATCTCCCTCACACTCTCACAGACGGCGGCAGAAGTGATTTTGGGTCTTTTGGCCTGAAATCATCCATTTACTTCGCTTTTTTTCTTCTTTTCTTTTCATAAGTGGGTTTTTCACATAGATCTAGTTCTTTTGTGTGGGTTTTCCATATAAATTTAGATCTTTTTGTGTTTTTTTCCTTGTTCTTCGTAGTCCTGGTGTGACTTTGTTTGGTTTCCCGTCGTGGTGCGGTGCTGTTTGATTCCCGTCTTGATGCGGTGTTCGTTTGTTTCAGATTGACAGATCTGCTTCGATCCATTACAGATTTGATCAAGACTTGGGTCTCAATGCTATAGATCCGGAAGCATAGGTATTCAAGTGACTTTGATGGTGTCACTTTTGTAGGCAATTTGACTTTGCTGTATTATGCTTTTAACCTGGGATGCGGCGAGTTTGTTCGCAATTTCATCCTTTTCGATTTTTAGCAATTTTGGATTAATATTGTCATTGATATACTTCATCAATTTGAATGAATGAATATCTTTTCTTCTTAAAAAAAAAAAAAAACGAACGCAATAATAAAATGGTTAAGATTTTGGTCTGACTCCCGTCCAACTTTGGTATGAATTTCAAAACCTGAAACTCTTACTTTCTGGTTCAAGGATCCATCTGGTTTTGAAAACACACAAAAATAATGAGGGAGTGTCATTTCCGAAATTAAGTGGCCAAAGAGGGGCATATATATCCATATTAGGACTCGACCAGACCACAACCTCGAAGGAGATTTTACTGCAAAAATAAAACCGATGAACGATGTACACCACTCCTCCATATACATGAAGAGGTTAGAGCATTGCCTTTTTCTACTAAACTCTCTTTTAACAAAAAAATATTAAAAATCATTTATTTTATAAAAATTGATGTATTTATTTATTTCATTAAAAAATATGAATTTAATTAAGGTAAATTCTAAAAATTATTATGTTCGATTAGAATGTATCACCTCAATTAAATAAATCAAGTTAGTGTGTCATGTCAAATAATTATTATCATCATCATCTTATTGGATCATTATAAACTTTTATCCTTTCATTTTTTAGATATCAGAAAATTCTCCTTTAATTTATACTATACATTATCATTATATTTTTTTTATATCACCGACCAATTAAAAATTATCATATAAATTAAATTATTTAATTTTTATCTTAATTAATTTAAAAATCACTAATTTTGTGAAAAATATTCAACTAAAGAAAATTGGGTATGGATTGAATAATTTTCATAATTGATATCTTTGGTGTCTTTCTCTTTTTCTCTCTCATTTGACACACACTCTCCCATCTTATTTCATTTCTCTATTCAAAAGTACCTAAAATCACCAAAATCATGGCAAATGAAAGTTACTAAATTCATTTCCAACAAAATTATTACACTTAGTGCTTGTTTGGGAAAACTAGATTTTTCCCATTTCAGCTGTTTTTTGGCTAAAAAGCTGTTTCATATATAATCTATCATGTTTGGCAAATAGCTTAAATTTATAAAAAAGCTTTTTTTGGGGGAAAAAAGCTGTTTTATGTCATCTAATTTATTTTAGCTTAAGATTGTTATGATTTGATTATTTCTCATTCTCAAAACTCTCTTCCCTATTTACCCCTGCAAAACTAACTTCCAAATAAATATTATTAAATTATACAAATAACTTCATACCCTTTTTCGTAATTTACTATGTAAAAAGTGATTTTTTTAGACCATCCAAACAAAAAAGATTATCTTGAAATCGCTTTTCAGCAAACAGACCCAAACAAAAATAGATTCTGATTATAATCGATTATCATAATAATCGATTATTCATAAATCGATTATCAGCATAATCTTTTTTTTCCAGCTTTCCCAAACACACCCTTACACTTTGGACAAACTTTGATTATTATCTTTTTTGCGTAACATTGCTTCTCTGTCTGTCTCTATCTCCATGGGTCACTCACATCAAAGCTGATATCTTTTCTTTTCTTTTTTGCCTAGAAACCATGTTGTCCTTATTACTCATTTCCCAATCCACCCACACCGGTTTCTCTTTCAGGGTTGGCCTATCTTTTGTTAAAGTCTTCAACTTTGTTTCATTTTTGGACACCCCATTTTCATTTTTTATTGGGAACCAAAGGAGGCGTTTTCAGTGAGCTTGCCTCACCCGGGTTTTCGCTGGAAATCTAAATTCTAAGATTCTCATCACAATAATTGTAAGCAATTCTTTTTTTGTTTTTTCTAAAAAATGTGAATGTTATTCTCTTTTTGATTGTTTTTTTTTATTGGATGTTATTTCATTTGTCCAAAAGGATTGATTGGTAGACAAATAAAATAGTGTAATAAAGAAAAAAGAAAAAGTTTGGATCTTATTCTAGCCTTCCCTTTTTTTCTTATTTTATTTTCTTTCTTTGTTTTCTAGTCTCCAATGATGTTTTTGACCTTCTAAACCAACAAAATGGCGGTTGCTAGTGATATTGATTAGTGAATCATATTATATGTTTGTATATATGTATGTGACACATTGTTGTTGTGCATTCCTTCTTCACATACCTAACTCTGCAGTATTATTATTTGTATTATTTTCTTGTTTCTTTTACCATTTTCTGATTTGCATTGGATCTGGTACAGTGCAGGCTGAAATAATTGAGATTGATGGCGAAATCTCTATGAGCCAGACAAAGAGCTAAACGACCTGTACTTTAAAAGTCACATATTATATGAGGGTTTGATTGGATTGTTTTCTGTTGAAATAGGAAGGACATGATACTATTTTGGTAGAGGAATCTTTAGTGGAAGGTTTCCTCCCAAGTGTTTTCGATATTAGAGCCAACTAGTTGAATCCGAATCAGTAAAATCATACACAAACCCTTTACCCTTTTTTGAAGTTGTTTCTTTCTTTTCAACTATTTTGACTTGGTGGGTGATTTTGAAGGCACAAAAAGCATAGTTAGTGGAGTGAAGGGTCTCTTCTTTGGCTATATGTCTTTTGAATCTCAAATCACTAAGGCAGTGTGAAGTGCTTGCTTTGAATCTTTCTTGAACTTCAGAAAGTTTGAGATACATATTGCCCTTTAAGTTGAGGGCTGCAACAACTTCTTGCTTTCTGAGCTAAAAGGGCATCTGATTCTTCACGGATTTGATACTACTTCTTGCAGAATCACTCATATTGGTGACACAAAAGAAACAAGATTCTGTGAACGTTAGAAGAGGGTGAGTATTTGATACAGAAGGTTTTGAATTGGGTTAAAAGAGTCTTATCCATGATTTTGGAATGTGAAAGCATGTTGGTGATAAATTATAAATGGTAGTTGTACTGGTGGGGGCAGGCTGACAATGACATTGAACTTCTTGTTGTGTTTCTTCTATATAGGGACTTATGTCTTCAATGGTTACTGAGAGTTAAATCTTTTATTGCATTATTATTGGCGGTGATGAGTCGAGAGCAACATAAGCGAGGGAAGCAAGAGAAAGGTTCTGATGGTGCTGAGAAGGTTATCGTTGCTGTTAAGGCATCAAAGGAAATTCCAAAGACTGCTCTTGTTTGGTCCTTGACTCATGTTGTTCAACCTGGTGATTGCATTACACTGCTAGTAGTTGTGCCTTCACAAAGTTCAGGTAATTCCTCTTTAGCCTGCATTTCATTTATTTTCATGCTTATTTTCTTTTCAGATATTGTTTTTTTTTTTTTTGGTACATTGAATAAATGGTGATTTGATTCCTCTGATTCAGATGTTATCTGATCAATGGTTTCCTATATATATATATATATATATATCATTCCTTCTTTTATCATAGGGATTTGTTTTTGGTGCATTGTTTATTTTTAGTCCCTTGGGTCTGAAGGAGTGTAGTTTTGTCTAGATCTACATGACAAACTCTGGACTTGGTGTTTCTTTACGGTCATTTGAACCTTCACTTTGCTATTATGTATGTGTATTTGACTGTTATTCTACACATGTGCAGGCAGAAGATTATGGGGTTTTCCAAGATTTGCTGGTGACTGTGCCAATGGCAATAAGAAGTACCCTCCAGGAACAATTTCAGAGCAGAAGAGCGATATATCTGATTCTTGCTCACAGATGATACTTCAGCTCCATGATGTCTATGATCCAAATAAGGTTAGTAGCCATGGTGTATGAAAGGTTCATGCAGAACTGAATGTTGAGGATGTAATGTATCCTTAATTATGCCAACCTTTTTCAACAGATAAATGTCAGGATTAAAATTGTCTCCGGATCACCTTGTGGAGTAGTGGCTGCAGAAGCCAAAAAAGCCCAAGCCAGTTGGGTTGTATTAGACAAGTAATAGTCTATCTTATCTTTTCCCCACTTAAATGCATGCTATTGTAACTATGAAACTTAATGATGAATTCACTATTTTGTTGTTGATCTGATATAATGACTCAGTTTGTGCTGTTATTTTGATTTTGCTTTCTTTGCAGACAGCTCAAACATGAGGAAAAGCGATGCATGGATGAGCTGCACTGTAACATTGTGGTTATGAAACGTTCCCAACCAAAAGTGCTCCGTTTGAATTTGATTGGGCCACAGAAGAAGGATCTTGAAGAAGCAGGACCATCACCTTCTGAGCATGATGAGATGCCTGAAAAGCAAACCAAAAAGAAGAATGATTCTGTAAATTCTATCAAAGGACCAGCTGTCACTCCAACTAGCAGCCCAGAGCTAGGGACACCTTTTACTGCAACTGAAGCTGGTACTTCATCGGTTTCAAGCTCTGATCCAGGAACTTCACCATTCTTTATCTCAGATGTGAATAGTGAGTCAAAGAAAGAGGAAACTATCAAGGAGGATCTAGAACTTGATGATACTAATTCAGAAACAGAAAGTGAAAATCTGTCCACATCTTCAGCAAGCTTGAGATTCCAGCCTTGGATCACAGAATTACTTTTACATCAACAATCATCTCAACGCAATGAAGAAAGATCAGAGATATCATCTCATGATATGCCTCAGCAAGCATCAACAACCAGAGCTTTGCTAGAAAAGTTTTCAAGGCTGGATAGAGGAGCTGCAATTGAAATGTCAACTTATAGAACTGACACAGATTTCAGTGGAAATCTAAGAGAAGCAATGGCATTATCTAGAAATGTCCCACCTGGTCCACCTCCATTATGTTCAATATGTCAACACAAGGCACCTGTTTTTGGGAAACCTCCAAGGTGGTTCAGCTATGCTGAGTTAGAACTTGCTACTGGTGGATTTTCACAAGCTAACTTCTTGGCAGAAGGTGGGTTTGGATCTGTCCACAGAGGGGTTCTACCAGAGGGACAAGTCATTGCTGTCAAGCAACATAAGTTGGCTAGTTCTCAGGGTGATGTTGAATTTTGCTCAGAGGTAGAAGTCCTGAGCTGTGCTCAGCACCGAAATGTTGTTATGCTGATTGGGTTCTGTATAGAGGATAGGAGAAGACTACTGGTTTATGAGTACATATGCAATGGATCATTGGATTCACATTTATATGGTAATTTCTCTTTCTCCCATACCAAATTCTGTCATGACAAAAATATATTTTTTAACTGCCTTAAACTTACTGAAGTCGTCCAGCATGCAATGTTGGTATAGTCCATAAATTACTGTGAACTTTAGATTTGCTAAAACCATTTTTGTAAAACTAATGAGACTATTAGATAGAACTTAGTTGTATATGTAATTAGACTGTGTTTGCTTTATTAATCCATATGCCAACTAAAAAGTAAGATTATTCTTGTGTTTAAAGGCTACATTGATGCAGATTATGTTAAAAGCATGATATTTCCATGCTACATACAGTGATTGCAAAATGATATAATATGCATTCTACCTATACTGACTTGATTGTAAATTGATCTAATACTTTGAAGTATTTCAGGGCGACAACGGGAACCATTAGAGTGGTCTGCACGGCAAAAAATTGCTGTTGGAGCTGCTCGTGGATTACGGTATCTTCATGAAGAATGCAGAGTGGGTTGCATTATTCACCGTGACATGCGGCCGAACAACATTCTCATAACTCATGATTTTGAACCATTGGTAGGGTAGTGCTTTGCGTCCATAGTTCAAAGCAGTCCTGTAGTTTACATAATGAAAGACACCATTACTTCATTATTTCATATTCATCTGTCTATAGTTCTTTTTTATTTTTTCAAATTTTCAGTTCACAAAAATAATTGTAGACTCTTTTACATTTTAAAAGTTTACTGACGGGTTTTTCACAGTTTCCTACTGATCACTATCTGAACTCTGAAGTGTGTTTTGAGGTGGATCAAATTTGTACCTTATTATCTTACAGTATTGTATTATGTTGATTTATGCAAGGTTGGTGATTTTGGACTGGCAAGGTGGCAGCCTGATGGAGACACAGGCGTGGAAACTAGAGTAATTGGAACATTTGGGTATGTGTTGTATTAATCCATAAATAGGTGACATTGTCAAACATGTCTGTGTGTGCAATATGAACTTGCAACTAAGCTATGCCATTGCTATGTAGGTATTTGGCTCCTGAATATGCTCAAAGTGGCCAAATCACTGAAAAAGCTGATGTTTATTCCTTCGGGGTGGTATTAGTGGAGCTTGTAACAGGGAGAAAAGCTGTGGATCTCACTCGGCCCAAGGGACAGCAGTGTCTTACTGAGTGGGTAAGTTAATATCAAACTTGTTATTATGATCTTTAATTCTTCGATATTGGCATCATTTCAAGAGTTAACAGGAACATTCATGATAAACATGACACTGCAATTGACAAACAGAAGGCCTTGAATTTCTTTTGTTGTTCATTCATGTCTAGCCTTGACTAATTGTGTAAACATTTTGATATTTAACAGGCACGACCACTGTTAGAAGAATATGCCATTGAGGAGTTGATTGATCCAAGAATGGGAAACCGTTATTCAGAAGATGAGGTCTATTGCATGCTGCATGCTGCATCATTATGCATACGTCGAGATCCTCATTCTAGACCACGCATGTCACAGGTAAAGAAAGCTTTTGATCATATCTTTTCTTGCCAAACTTTGAAGAATTCACAATTATATTTTTCTCAGAACTTGATTAAACAGTTATAGGTAAATATCTTACAGGATCAGTAGTAAAAGGTTAACTGCATATCTTGTTCTAAAGGATTAAATTTAAAACATATTCCCCGATAGATGAGGAGGCTTAGGGTGCATTTGCTTTGTTCCTGATTTCTATTTTCATTAATAATTGCAAAAAATGTCACATTGTTTTCATTTTGTTTTCTGTTTTTCTATTTTCATTTTGTTTTCACTGTTTCCTATACAAATATTTGAAAACAAGAAACATAATGAAAACAAAGTGGCGTATTTGCAATTATTAACAAAAACGGAAAATGAAAACAGAAAACAGGAAACAAACAAACACACCCTTATATAGTAATTCCTCACGTGCGTGCAATGCAATTTCTTCTCAACCAATATCTTGCCTAAGTTTGATTCTTAAAATAAGGCAACTTCTATTTTAGTAATATGTGATATTTAAATAATTTGTTGGAATTACTAATTCAATGCTCTAGTTTGATGGCTTGTCTTGGGCAACTCATTTTATTGAAAACAGTTTTTCTATTATAATATGCTAAACACTAAAGGCTTAATTGTTTGGACATGTCTAAACTCCTGCAAGTTGAACCATCATTGGTTTCCACACCTAACTGTTTTGGCATATACCTGTGCTTGTTTTTTCAAGGTTCTCCGAATACTGGAGGGTGACATGGTCATGGACACAAGTTACATTTCAACTCCAGGTTATGATGTGGGTAACCTGAGTGGTCGAATCTGGTCAGAGCCACTGCAGAGGCAGCACCATCACAGTGGTCCCCTGTTAGAAGAGTCACTGGAATCATTCAGTGGGAAGCTATCTCTTGACAAATACAGGCCTACCTATTGGGCTAGGGACAAGGCTAGGAGGACTTCATGTGAAGATGACATTTAAAGCAGTTGATGATGAAAATTGCATCTCTTGTTATGCTAAACATGCTTGTTGCCCTCCTATTTTGTAGTTCTCTTTTTCTATTTTTCTGCAGTGTATAGCAGAGTGAAAATAGAATAGGTAAATATAGAAGCTTTTGAAATTCTTTCGGGAAATTATGTGAGCTGCCTATGGTCTTCAAATGATGGGAAAAAATAGCTTTTTGTAAGGTGGTTCAATGCTCTATCTCTTTCTCTCCCTCTCCAATGCATGTGTGCATGTACATGCATGCATTGAGAACCAAACAAACTTGGGTTGTGAACAATAATGCTTGATACACATTATAGGAACACGTGACGTGACAGAACTAGAATATAGATGTGCAAACTGCAAAAAATGAAGTTGGATTACCTGTAATCAAATGATAAAAAAGACAAAACTTAAATGCAGTTTTAAGTGCATTTGGTGTTGTTTTCCAATAAGAAGTAGATATGTATAATAACTTATCAATGAAAATATAATGTGTGGGATATCTGTATATATATATATCTTATTTTCATTGAAAAATATATACCTAAAAAATCGCATCCAAGTTTTGTCCGAATAAAATTGGGTAGATATGAGGTGATGTATGTGCTTGTGATGTTATCTCATTGACAATAGTTGTGTGAACCAGCAAACAGTGATAGCAAGAAATCAGAGTTACCTTTAAGCATTAATGACAGATGAAATCAGTGGTATCATTTTTTTGTTTTGAATTTTTAACTTTTGAAGCACATAAAACCAAAGATATTAATTGCTTGATGTTGACAGTGTCATATTTTTCAAATTCATGACTTTTGAATCATGTGAAACAAAATTTATTGGCTGGCTGATGATGACAAGCCTGAGAGGTTCAGACACAATACGAAGAGAGACATGTCAAGTGTCTTGTTTCTCGGTTATGTTATGGCAAGTTATAGACAAAGAGACTCCATATCTTATCCCAAGAGCAACCCGGTCTGATTTTGTCCATAGATCTTGTTATAGATCCACATCAACAGAAAACTTGCAGAATTCACAGGTCTGATTCTTGCAGTATCGTATGTTAGTTACATTTTTTTTCACAAACTTGAATTAGGGTAGGAGGGCAACAGGCCACTTCACTTTTTTCCATTTCTTATTTTCATTTCTTGTTTTTATCGGTAATTACAAAAATAACATCTATTTTTATTTTATTTCCTATTTCCTGTTTACATTTTTATTGTTTCTAAAAATATTTGAAAATAAGAAACCAAAAAAAAAAAATGTGACTTTTTTACAATGAGTTAAAGGAGTATGCATTGACAGTTAAACTTTTTTATACAGTCGTCCAATCAGATTTCACCATGTAAATGTTTGTTGAGATATTCTAGGAAGTAATATAACAAAGTGACACAATAGTAAATTCTGATTGGATGACTGTAAAAAAAGTTTTACTCTATTAATGCATACTCATTTAACTCTTATAATTATCAATGAAAACAGGAAACGAAAATAAGAAACTCGATGGAAAAAAGCTAACAGGCCCTTAATTCTACCTTGTTCTTTTACCAGAAATGTTATTAATGCACTATTTTCAATACTCTCTTTTGGATTTTTTATTATTGTATGAAGTTTATATGACACCCACTAAATATATGGGTGGATCAACTAACCAATAATAAAGAATGTGGTTAAAAATGTGTTCTGTTACTTAGCATTGTTCTTATTTTGATACTTCCTTATCTATGTTTCTACACCATTTTTACCTGTTCATTATTCCCCCTTTATCTGTAATAAATTTTACTGGTTATATTTGTTCCTTTCTCAATTCAAATTCCGCAGATTTCCTTGTTGAGCGAAGAGCATTATCTACACAATTCCGCATATTAGTAATGGTATATATTTATGTATTTAATAACAAAAGTTTGAAGGCCCCCTGATCCTACATACATTCACCAGTATAATTGTGCAAGTAGTAATACAGTCATTGTTTTTTGTTTTTTTTTCTTGCTTAAGGCCAATCCATACCCACTTCCGGTAAACTTTCTCAAGTTTTAGTGTGTGTTTGTTTCTCAATTGCAAACTTAAGTTTACCGATCGCAACAATTTCAGCATGTGTTTGGAATTTATATTTTGTTAGAAAGAAGCACGTTTGGAAGGTGGAAGCTACTCAGAGTAGCTTCCCTCCGTGGGTTTAAGGAGGAAAGGTGTGTTTCCAAACACATTATCAACCTTTCATGTTGAATCCACTTTATTTTATTAAAGTGTCATTTCAAACTGACGTTTGTCACGGGTGAATCCAAAAACTCCCGTGATTTCTATAGAATCATTTTGTTTTTGCTTTTGAGATATTTTCTTCTTTCACTTTAGCTATCATCCCCATAAACGGATAGCATTCAAAATTTAAACCATTAAACTCTTCTGAATTTTTAAAGGAGTTCCAGTGCTATTTAAGCTTGGTGACTTTTTGTGGTTTTTTTGTTAAAGTAACTTTTTCCCTTGATGCTAACTATTTGAAGTTGGTTCTCGAATTGTATCCTGTTATCTCATATGAAAGTTTATTCTTGCTCAAATTTTAGTTAATTATCCTTTTTTTTTATTAGCTTTTAACCTTCATTTTTACTATTATATCTTGCATTTTACCTAATTAAAACGAGAAAATTGCCAATTTGATCCCTGAAATTGTAAAGTCATATTAATTTGACCATTGTTTCAATTTAGTCCCTGAAACTGTAAGGTTCGTATCAATTTGGTCCCTGCCGGAGGGACTGAATTGATTAACTTTTGACAACTTCAGGGATGTCAGGGACTAAGTTGATATGACTTTACAAATTCAGGAACCAAATTGAAGATTTACTCTAATTAAAACACCAAAGATAAATACTTCCTTGTTTCATTTGTGCTCTGGAGCACGATCCAAAATCCCAAGTCCGACAAGCCCAACCATGTACCTTGGGTCAGGTAGAGGCCCAACACGGAAGAGTCACTACTGGACCGAGCATTGGCCCAGCAACAAATGAAACAGTAAACAACCCATAACAACCAGCTTACACAGTTTGATAGGCTTACCTCCACACCCTACCACTAGTAGGCAACTCTCCCTTCCCTGACTGAGCCGCATACTAGCTCATCTAATAGTTGTATATTGTCGTTGAAGTGACAGGAAAAACGGCTCAAACCTTCTACAACACACAATTGGACAAGATCCACCAAAAGCCCACTCAACCAGGAAACCTAT
Source organism: Ammopiptanthus mongolicus (assembly GCA_039655645.1). NCBI lineage: Eukaryota > Viridiplantae > Streptophyta > Magnoliopsida > Fabales > Fabaceae > Ammopiptanthus > Ammopiptanthus mongolicus. The sequence continues at coordinate 63,732,150 of CM077351.1, read as the reverse complement.
AAATAAATAAAAGGAGTAACACCCTCACACGCTTCACGTCATTTTCACCCTACACATTTCATTTCCGATACTTACATCCTCTTTGTTAATTTAAGAATCGAAGTGTCATTACAAATACACCCCATGTTCACCAGATCAACCAACCAGCCAGACGAAACATCAAGACCGATCACCCAGTGCTTGGCCAAACCACAAGACAAACACTGGATCCTCTAAAGCTACAAAAGACCGATTGGCTCCAAGAGTAACAATTTGCATGAAACTAAACCCTCAAGACTTATTTAGTTCATTTCTCCAAGTAAATGGTAATTGTACTGGAAATGGCAAAGCCTAAGAACATGCATGACCGCTAAAAACTTTAGAAGAGCTCTGCAAGGAATTTTGTTCCCTAACATTTTTATACTTCTAAGTTCTTTTCGCAAAGCGGGTACATACGACTTTTAAGCATTTGAAGATATTGATTTAGACATCGAATATTTACACCTTTCTTGGCCTTTTGGCCAAGATTAAAGATCCTTGACAACAAAGAAAAAGTCCAAAATGCACTCCACATATTACAATTCAAGTCGACATTTAAGGGCACTGATATTTGGTGTGTATAATTTTCCTGAAAATATGGAAAATTGAAAAACCCTTGTGCCTTTTCACATCAAAACTATAGTTTCAGCATATACATAATACCATTTTACCATAATTCACCTTCTATGCATATTCTTTGTTATGACTCACCAAATAGAGATAGGATTTGACTCCTCTAAAGTGAGTATGTTTCTAAAGTGAGAAGTAAAGATGCATTCACTATTAATTTGATAAAGTGCATAGAGATCTTAACCTACTAAATGATATAATTTAAATACACCCTTACTTTCTCACTTTAGAGGAGCTAAATCCATAGAGATAACCTTTTTTTGCTCAAGACTCCTTTAATTTTACATTTCTGAAAAGTAGTAGTTCTGTTTTTAACAAGTAAACACATTTTTCAAGATTTTTAAATGAACATTAGAAATGAAAAGCACAAAATATGAAAAGTAATTCTTCCTACCAGACCGGGCCTAAATTTTGCAACCTTTTCTACCAAAGGGTAGCAATTTTTAACCTCTCTTAATTTCAGGCATAACTAAAAATGTCTGCTGTAATCGCTTTGTAAGATGGGACACCTTCCCAACCATTCCCAATATGTTGGAATGGTTTCAGAGAATCACAATGTTGGCCTTTTATATCATGAAACAAATTATCTGGAAATTGTCTAGCTCCCATTTCTTCTAACGCTTCCTCATTTTAGACCTTGCATACCTATAGAGGACAGGTAAGAGAGAAAAAAATGTTACAAAGATGAAATATCCAATCATAGAAAAATAAAAATTAATAGGACCCATTAAGTCAGAAGATACTCAATGTGCATGCCCCCCCGATCTGATGATGGCAGCAAGCCGCCCTGAAGCTCCTCCATGACCTTAGTAGCTTGACCAACTTCCTGTTAAGAGAAGAAAGGTTGATAAGATCATCTATAAATGAGTAAAAATTAAGCAAAAACAAACTTTCAGGGCAAGGTAAGATAGACATGGTATTCTTAACTGGCATACCATTGAAGAGAGCAAGGGCACATGGGAGGTAATTGTAGTCAATAGAGAAGGTTTGACAATATCTGATTTCTTTTTAATAAATGCCAACTTGCAAAGCAATAGAAGAGAAATTGACCTAAAATAAACCTATCGAGCAACCTTGTCCTATTAAATGGTATGCCATGATTACCCATATTTCTAATCAACAGTTCAGGCATCATGAGATAATAACAGCATAGCACAAGGTAGCCCAATTAATATCTGTGTACACTGAGTGAGTTCCCCTTGATCAGATTAAGTTCCACTAGACACATATGGTCAGCAGAGGATGTACAGCTATTGTTTTTAGATGGATTTCTTACCTCAAATTGACACTGACATGGAAATTAGATTTTCCAGAAACAAGCTTTTAAGTTTAAAAATGATGACGGGATTTGAAGACAATGATCATTGAGCATATTATACAATTGGCTCCAACTTTAAGGAAAGTTTCCATTCAAAGAACCCAAGCACATCACTCCAACGAAAATTAATTTATGATAGTAATAGAAGACCTTGTAGAAGAGAATAGCACCAAAAAAAAAAAATAACAAGTGTTGTAAGTTGTAACCCTCAAATTGGTACAGCCTAAATCAAATTTTCTCCCCCTTCAGCCCCTTAATAATATTAATCCATAACTTAAAAATATAATTGAGTAGTAAAATAAAGGGTAAATTAATCTTTTCGTATCCAAAACCCAATAAACAAATACCCATTTCTGAACCTTTATTACTTCTACATTTCGATCTCAGCTACAACACAGCCAGCCCTTGATGTTTTTGGAGGCTTGTGCACATCCTCCCTTGCAAATCCCTTGTTTACATGAGGCATTTTGACGTACGATTGTGTCACTATCAAAGCCATCTCCGCGTGCTTCTATCTATTACATTTCTTTTACTCTCCTTAAGTAAATCCTTTGGCTTGTAGTTTTGATTTATTTGGAATTTATCAGAAATTAGGATTTCAGATGCTGTTTGGGTTTTGGGCATAAGTTAGGGTCTAATTTGGGGATTTTAGGAGATCAAATTAAGCAGTTGAGTGGTTTATGATTAATTGAAGCATTTTGGGAATTTCTATTGTCATAGAACATTACAGAAAACCCCGAATTTTATTGTATTGTGCAAATTATTGGAGGAAGACCCATTTCCACAAGTACAGTGATTGTTCCCTGCCTGTTATACGTTTATTTATACTTTATAAATTTTAAATTGGTTTTGTTATTGGATTTTGAATTTTGTAGAGCCTTAGGGACTCTTGGCACAAACCCAGCTTTTAGAAAACTCACTATTGACTTTCTACATTACGAATAAGGGTTTATGCCTATGATGGTAACGGTTATAAACATTGGCTTGGGCTTGTGATGTTAATTGGTATATTCAATGATTATGCTTGTGGATAGGAAATTTAAGTTTATTTGAACTTCTAATGTCAGAAAAATGCTCATGGAATAAATTTACTTGATTGCATGGGATTTTAACTTTTTCCTATTTGAAAATCTATTTTCTTTAAAGCAATATCACTGTATTTTTCTTAAATTGTTTTATTTGTGACAAGACCTTGTTGGAACATTATATCTAACACTAGCAGTAAATTTTAGACTTGGTGCACTACGATTGAATTAGGCCCTAGCAGGTATGCTGACATCGTGTGTAGGTCAACACATGTGAGTTAGTAATAATTTTGAGCTTGATGCTCCTAAGTTTTGCCCACAATATGTTTAGTTATGCCTGTTGGATTCTCCTACATGGATCTGCTTTAATTGATTGCCTCAAACCCTTCTTTTATTCTATGAAATTGTCTTGACATAGAAGTGCTATTGAAATTTGAAGTCCAGACTTATAATGATAACAATGTTCTTTTATTTGCTTTATATGAAAATATTTTTAACAATATATGAAAGTATTATGAACAATTATTATATGAAAGTATCATGCAAAGTTATTATTTGTATTTATTTATGCTAAAATGTTTCGTGTAATTATTTCTTTTGATAAGGAAAACCTGTGCCCCACTTGTCCTATTTTTGTTATAATAGGTAGTAATTGTTCATTGAGTCACGGCTCACCCAACTTGTGATTATTTTTTTATGTTTTTCAGATAAAGTTAAAGAGATAGCTGCCAGTTCTATTCATCATCTTGATAAAGGGATTCTAAACAGTTACTGTTAGTGAGCCCAACACACTGTTCATGAGGAGGGATTTGAACCTTTATTAGTTTTATAGACTTTTTTTATGAAAGCCTTATGGGCTAGTACTCTTAGATGTGCTTCATTATTTCTACAAGCAAGATCTATGATAGGATGGAATGTGTATCAACAATTCATCTATTGGATATCTTATGATTTTAAGACCCTGAGGCTATTCTGAATCATCTAATAAAGTTATAGACAAATTGTATATGAGGCTTGTGTGGCTTGGGGTAGCCTATGGTTTGCACTTGTCATGTGCCGGTCACGGACCCCAAGTTCAGGTCGTGACACCCCCTTTCTTTCCCTCTGACACTCATACACAATGCATTAATGTTACAAATGCCTACTATTCTACCAATCATGCCTATAGTTTCCTGAAACCGTGACTTACCTCAAAATCAGCAAATGCAACAGGCATTCCTCCTCTAGAACGCATTTTGACCATGCTGAATCCAGTATACCTGGAAAAATGGATTGAAGATGTTAACTTCTATAACCAAAATCAAGTAGATGATGAACATTGCAGATCCAAATATAACAAGAACCAGCAGGTCCAGCACTACTCCAATCTAATAACAATACTAGGAGCCCTTAGCTTGGCAAGTTCACTAATAAGATATCAGCAGCAACTCACACAGAAAAAGCTTGCTTCAATTCATCTTCAGTGCAGTTTGGACCAAGATTTGCTATAAAGAGAGTGGAACAAGGTCCACCATCACTCTTTTCATGCTGCTCCTGCTAACAATTTGAAAGCATTTTTCATCATGGTACAGAAGTTCTAATTAGGAAAAGAAAGCAACATCTCTTACAAACTAGACAATTGTTCAGCCATTCTATATATATGGTCTGGTTGAAACACAAAAAGGAATGAATTCTATGTGCTTCATTTAATGTGGGAGAAAATATTGCATGTTTTCTACAAATGCAGCAAGCTGAAGAGTTCCAACAAATTGCCACTCACTTACCACGGATACAGCATTGTCAAAACCAACAGCAGTCTCACCACTGCACACAAGCAGAGAACATAATAGATTTAGTGAACCACTAGAATATTCAAAATACTTGATATTTTTATTATTCATTTTGTGTTCGTGCTAACCATTTGTAAAACTATGAACTTTGGACTATGGTAAGTAGTTATTATAATTAATTGTACTCTCAACCTTTTCGTGGTTGCTATATCACCATGGTTGAAGCCACTTCCGAATATTTCATCAGGGTCACTGTCACCTAAATGTGCAAAGATGGGCATGTGAACCACAGAAACAAAAGAGGCAAGAATATGAAACCTACCTTGTCCTCCCCCTTTTCCCTTTCTATTCTCACCCATCCAATTTAAATTGAAACTATGAAAGAGAGAGACATTAACTAAGGGTGTATTACACACGGCTCATATAATGAATATAGTAGCAAGCTAGATATAGCCATTTAAGAGGAAAAGATATCTACTTTGCCTTCAACTTATAATTAAAGCAACATTACCATCATCACTTGATGAACCCTGAACACCAGCCTCCCCTTTAGACCTTTTATCAATAACCACATAAGCTCTACCACCTGTGCAAAATAAAAGTCCAGTAACCATCCTGGAGCTGGAAAAGTGGTAAAACACACTGCATTTTTCCACAATTCATCAAAATAAATAAATAAAAATTCATAAATTAGGAGGAATGGAAGAGAAATTGCTTGAAGGAAAAAGGGAATGGAATAAAAGTGAAAATAAGAACATATCTATATTCAGTACATGAATTATAGCCTGATACACTGCTGTTTATCATTGCTCTTTATTCTTTGGTCATTTTCATCTCTACCAAGCACACATAATATACCTGGCTTACGCTTCCTCCTTGAGTTTGACCTAGCAAGTTCGATGTGTAAAACAGATCCAGATTGAGGGTCAAATTTTACACCCTGGTGATCATCGAGGAAGAAAGAAATTAGATAGAAGACCAATTTCTATAAACTGTAAACATCTTATAAGTAAAATATGATCCATTTTACTTGATTCCCTACCGAACCACTAATTAGTAACTTGTAGGATATCCTAGACATATTCTCATACACTTACATAGCTTCTGCAATATCATTTTTCACACCAAAAAATGGGAACACCGTACAAAAACGTTCAGTCAATCTCAGGAACTATAATCAAAACATATTTAACTGTCTGAAACAACTGGTAGCTGCCAACAGAATTGTGATCCTAAATTCCTAATCTTCAATGTTCATGGTGGGTTATGTAATTTGAAGCTAGGCACTCACATTCAAGGCGTGCAATGCTGCCATTGCTGATTGATGGTTGAAAAAGGTAGCAAATGCAACAACCTGCAACGATTATCCTCTGAGATAAGTAACTTTTCATTTAATATATACAGAATTCACGAATTTTGGTGTCTGCTGAAGTTGCATCACTAGATAGAAGCGTCCATGATTTTTTATTTGGTTCCTATAAGCTCGTTTTCAATTTTTTCCCTATACAGAAAAAAATTTCAATTCAATCTCTATATGTACAATTATTTTCAATTTAATCTTTGCCGTTTATGGTTGTTATAATATGGTTTGTTAGAGTTAAATTATAGGGATCAATTTAAAAATGATTGTTACATGCATATATTTTTTTGTTCCCTTAGAATATAATATGGTTTGTTGGAGTTAAACTATACCAAATTTAAAATAATTATCACATAGAACAAAAAAACATATGTTGGGTGCTACACGTGACAATCATTTTTAAATTTGGTTTCCATACTTTAACACACTAATAAACAGAATTATATAATTTTATTCAAACGGACTGAATTGAAATTTATTTGTATATAAGGACCAAGTCGAAAACGAGTATCACCTATAGGAACCAAAAAGTATACTTAAACCTTTTTATTTTATTTTTTCTCGAGAGACAAAGGGAAAATGAGTACCTGGTTGGCACGGCCGGTGTACTTGAGCTGGCAAGCGTCGAAGCCTGGACGACGGCGGAAGAGGTTGTGAATCTCACGCGCCTTCACGTCGTCTGGGAGACCGGAGACGAAGAGCGTGTTGATGTTACTTCGGTCATCTTGTTGATACAGGTAATATGGATCGAATGGCTGCTGAGCCATTCAGAACAAGTAGGTTATAATACCGATGACGAAAACTCGTTTTACGACGTCGTCTGGTGGTGGCCGGAGAAGGAACTTGAATGTGTGAAACGAGAACGGAGGAGGGGTTAGCTTTATGGTGCGACGGGGTTTTGTTAAGAACGAAACGAAATCGGCGTTTATTTGTGTTAGTGTCGTTTATTTGCTTTGCCTTTCTACAATTAAACGAAGTCGTTTCCACGTAATGGCTTTTTTATCGACGTAATATGCTTTACAAGCTATTTATCAATTTAAGCAGGTTTTGAAATTATTTACCAACTAAATTATTTTTCATCTATTTGGCAATTTTTTTTTATTGTGGTAACATATAAGACATCATACCAATTGTGGTTTTTAAAGGAGTCAAGTGATCTGATGTCTGTCTTTTTAAAAATAAAATGTTACATGTCAAACTGTCATTGATCAGTTCAAATGTTTTTTTTTATTTTTAAAAAAAGAATCAGAGTTTAAAAAAATATACCTAAAGTAAAAATAGAAGATGTGTGTAGATGAGAAGAGTGTGTTTAGGTGTATAAAGGAAGAAGGGGATCAGGTTTATATAAATGGAGCTGAGACGGGTGTTATGTCTACGGTTGGGGGAAAGGGGATTGAATTGGGTAGTGGCTTTGATCACTACGTGGCTTTAACTTTTCTATGGGAATACGTAGGACCGGTCTTTACTCCATCGAGCCCAACCAATGAGAGATTCCCTCGTTGATGTTCTAACAATCTTTGCCCTTCATTGGACACACTAAATGGTGGATAGTGAATCCTAAAGAGATTAAAAGAGGCTCCAGACCGGTAGTCGACCAAAGTGCTTTTTGGCCGACCAGTCTCCTATTCAACCTTCAGTAATACAATCTACCCGACCCTCACTTAGGAGAATTTCAACCTACAGTTGGGCGATTTATGGACTATCCTTTTTGGGCCCTCTTTGTAAACTGGTGTTTGTGATCCCACATCATACTTGATAGTTATTTTGCATGCATTTCAAGTTAGTTAGGACATTATTATTTGATAATTTGTTAGTTTATCTTTTAGTTTGGATTACTACAGTGTTCTGTGTGTTTTGGTGCACGTTTGATGATTAAGGAACTTGGATTAACCTTGTTGGAGCTAGCTTGAAAAAATGGACTCAAAGCAAATTAAAAAAAGGGACAAACAGTGAAGACCACGGCCAGGGGGTGGCCTGTTCCACGATCGTGGTTCGAGGGAGCAAAAGAAAATGAGTCTTGTACAAACAGAGAAGTCCACGGCCTAGCCGTGATGGCCATCAAGATCGTGGTCTAGATATGAAGACAAAGAAGCTTGCAAGTCAGAGCCAACCACGGCCGGGCCGTGGTGTGCCAAAAGATTCAGAACTTTCCAGAGCGAAGACGGCCACGGCCTGGCGCACAATTTTTTAGATTTTTATTTCATTTTGAATTAGAATCCTATTGGGCTTTGGACCCTTTTTACCTGAATGTATAAATAGCTTGTTAGGTCTCAAAATTGACTGTTCTTTACATTGCTTTCAGAGGTTTTGGCTAGGAGATTAGGATTCGTCTCTCTTCTCTCATCTCTTCTCTTCTCCTTTGGGTTTCGATTTTTCTTCTACCATGACTCTTTTGAATTCCATTATGGTTGAGTAGTTCTTTTAATTTCTTGGATTTGGGTTATGCCCTTGACTTGATTTATGTTATGAATTGAATTTTTTCCTTTTTATTAATGTTAATTGCTTTGATTTGGTTCTTATTGTTCTTAATTCTTGTGAATTTGCTGGGTACATCTTTGCATGCCATAGATATCTAGGGAAGAACTGAAAGGTGAACTTAGATATTTGATCTATAGGAGATGAACTTAGAACTTAAATCATGAGAATTAGATTTGCTTCTTCGATAATTCAATTGAATTGTCAAAAATCATAATGAGTTCAATTTAAATTCAATTACCACGAGAGTAGGAATTGGTTTAATTGGTCGCAGTTTTTGTATCTCAAGAGGGAATACTAACTAAATTAGGATAATTCACCTTCAAATAATTTTGATATTAATAAAAGGGTAGTCAATTTAGAAGCATAATCAATAATTGTGGTAACCCAATTCCTGCAAACTTTTTGCATATTTGAAGACTCTAACTTGTTTTCTTGCTATTTTAATTTTGCTTTTTATTTAATTGCTATTTCCGATTTCGAATTGTTACAACCAATCTTTTCACTAAAATACTCATTCTTGTTTAATTAATCAATTTTCTAATTAATTGGTAATTATAATCACGGTCCCTGGGGTTTTTTATAACTTGACGACGAAATCGTACACTTATGGATTTCACATATCATAAACTTGATCTGATTCTACGCCATTATTGGACTAGATCATAACAAAAATCATTCAACTCTAAGGCGTCAAATTTCCACATGTTGACAACAAGAGCTTGTTGAAAGTAATGGAGACAGGGGTGAGAGAGGGAGGATGAAGTCCATTAGATTGGGAAATACAACCAAATTTACACCTCTTTCCCAAGAGAGGGAAGTCCATTTAGAAGCAATCCCAGTGACATCTCTTCCAGTTCCTTTTTTGATGAGGATGAAGCACAAACACATGTTGGATTTTATTATAGCCCACTCTCTCTTCTCGGTTTTATTATAGCTCACATCCTGGAGTTTATTGAATCATATTTCTTCCATCTTTTCCAGACAAGAAAGGGAACTCCAGAAATGAAAAACATGATGGTGAGTGTGAATGATTTCGAGATATGGATTGACAACATAAAGGAGAACTATTTATAGGATTGAGTTCGTAAAATTTAAAGTGTTGTTTAGGATTTATAAAACACAAAGGATAATTATTTATTTGAGAGTTTGGTCAAATAATTCAAACTAACGTTTTCAATAATGTTTACAAACTAACAAAATTGATGAATTGAGAAAATCGTGCGTTGAATACCACATTTTCTGTGCAGATATTAATGTTCATTTAATTTCATATCTTGTTGTTCATGGACTGTTTCAACTAACGTGTAGAGAGTTACACTGTTTTGTTTTAATACGAAGGGAAGATAGTGCTTCCTCAAGCAAGTGTTATTATAGTTATTTCTTTAACAACGCTTGCTTGAAATAATGTTATTGAAGGTATAACTTTTAAGTCCTTCAACAATTTATCCCATGTTATTTGGAAATCAATTTGCTCCTCATAATGGAACTTGCATGCCTTAAAATCCCGTAAAAAGTTAGATCCATTCTTCTTTGTATTTCCATGGTGGATGTATACCATTTTGCATCAAATGAAAGGTGCATAATCCATGATATGTTTGAGGCGTTTCCTCTTTCAAAGGTTTAGCTATCACATGATCTTGATCAGTGAAAATAGTGTGCAACTTATTTTGCTTATGTGCTTGCAAAAATATTTCAAATTAATAGTCATTTAAACGAATCTGTTGTCTAATCATAAATATGTGCAACTCCAAAAGTTACTCTTCCTCTAAAATGGTTAAAGCCTGCAAATAAAGCAAGAGAATATTTTCTAAAGTAGTTTAAAAAATAACCACATCACCAAAATTGGAATAATCAATAATCATCCTTGCATTTGCCAAAAGAATATTTTCTATTTGTTCTTCCACATCTAATTATATTGCCTAGTAAAATGAAGGATTTTTCAATAATTTTTCTTGAAAGTATCGCAATAAACTACCTGCTTGTCCATACTCCAAGCTTTTCATTCTTTTGATCTAAACATGTGTAGCCAAGATTTGATTTTCCACCAATATGTTCGCTTGTTAATTCAAATGAAACCTCTCGCTTTATGTCTAAATCGTCTGCCAAGTCAATCTCAAAAGCATGCACTTGAGATAACTTTGTTTGATATGTTAACGTGTGAATGTCTCCTGAAGATGCAAAATATGATCATGCTCATGAACGCAACCATGAAATTTTTCTCTAACTAGTATGATTCCTAATCTTTGTTAGACAATTGCTTCGCGTTTCAAGTCTTGGATTACAAGTCAAATGATCTTGCTTGTCCTTTTTTCGTACACCCTCTTTGCAACAAATAATCTACACACATATAGAGATTTCTCCATCTTTTTCTCATGTGTTGTGCCATTGTTTACAAACACCAAATCCATTTTTAGCATCATAAGCACTCCAAAAATTTCAAGCATCATCTATGCTATTGAATTACATACCTATTTGAGGCTTCCAAACAATTTCAGAATCCACACATATTTCATTTAGCATACTTTCAAATATCTTTCTAAAATAACAAATTCAAAATCAAAATCAAGTGAGGAACTAAATCTTGTTGAAGCTCATTTCTCAAATATGTCACTGTACTAATTTACCTTGGAAAACTTGACTGCTCTAACATAATGGATAAGATATAGATGCAACCATAGTACTTTGCTTTCTTGACAAAAGCTATAGAGACGAGCTATATGATGAGATGACCAATAGCAACCTGCTTTAATATGTGCCTTCTTTATCATTCATGGACAAGGTCTAAGATTGTTATGATACAAGCCTTTTAGTTGCTCCGTGGAAATGAGGGAAAAGAAAGGCAGGAAGGTGTTTATGATAGGGTGAAAATCCAGAACTCTACGGGTGTTCATCAATTCGAATTGACCCGATGAACCCGATAATCCAAACTAAACCAATTAAATTGGTTCATATTGGTTTGGTTAATCGGATCATTTCATTTCAAACTCGAACCAAATCAATTATATCAGTTCGATTCTCGGATTTATCTTTTTCTAACCCGAACCAACCCTATCAACTATTTTTAAAATTTAAAATTTATACATTTTAGATTTTAGGCTTAATTGCACTTTTGGTCCTCCAGGTATAACGACTGTGCAATTTTAATCCCTCAAGTTTTAATTGGGCCAATTGGATCCCCCAAGTATCACTATTGTGCAATTTTGGTCCCCCAATTTTCAATTGCGCCAATTGGGTCCCTTAGGTATCACGATTCTTCAATTTTTATCCTCCAAGTATCACAATAGTACAATTTTTAACGTCAGTAGCCTACGTAGGATACGTGTGACTGATTTGACACTTAGTGAAGTCAACTTGACATTTTACGGGACATTCTTATAAGACATCATTGACATCTCACACAATTTAATGGTCAAATGCACATCATTAAGTGTCACATAAGAATGACACGTAAGCTGTCAAGCTAGTCTCATTAAGTGTCAAATCAGTCGCACATGTGCTTCGTAGGCTATTAATGTTAAAAGTTGTACAATCGTGATACTTGGGGGACCAAAATTGCACAATTGTGATACTTGGGGACCAAAATTGAACAATCATGATACGTGGGGACCCAATTGGCGCAATTGAAACTTAGGAGACCAAAATTGTAATCTTGATACTTGGAGGACCCAATTGGCGCAATTAAAATCCGGGAGACCAAAATTGTACCATCGTGATACCTGAGGAACCAAAAGTGCAATTTAGCCTAGATTTTAATACTTAAAACTCTTTTCTAGTTTTCTCTTTTCTTTTTTCTATTCATTTTGACTTTCTTATAATCTTATTTAGTGTTACCAAGGTCCCGTTTGGGTAAACAACTTACTTAAACGCTTATATTAAAAAAGCCTATGTAAAAAACTTTTATACATTAAACTCCTTTTAAATTAAGTTATTTAGTGTTTGGATACATACTCGAAGAAACACTTTTAAAATCTATAAACTTATATAGGATCAAGATGGAAGAGTTGGTTTTGATGTGATTTCAAATTATTATGGAGATATAATTATCCTATAAAATATGAAAACAACTTTTTGTATAAGCTAGAATTTTTTTTAAAATCGAAACCAAACCAAACCAATTAAAAATGATCGATTTTAATATTATTTTATCCTAAACCCGACTCAAACCAACTTGTGAACACCACTACCTATCTATGCAAGATCTTGTTATATTGTTGGGGTTGGGGGATATAAAAATAAATTTAGGGACAAAAATATAAATATAAACAACTATTTTATTTTAAATTATTATAACATGTATTATCAGGTCAACAAGTATTTACCTTACTTAAAAACTAAAGGTGAATATAAACGATCCTAACATTGATATATCAATATATAGAACAAAACAGAAAAAACAAGCGCAAAAAAATTGATATAACAACAACAAAGAATACATCTATCACAAGATCACGTTTCTACACAAACAATAAAAAAGAAACCAAAATTCAAGAATTTTTACTCAATTCACCAAATAACAAAAATCATAATTAATAGCAAAAAATATATGAGAAAACAGAGAAGAAGAGAGGAAACGAGTGTGTGGGATACTCCATCCCTGTCAGGCTTTGTCTCTTTGGTTTAATAGGGATCACGGTTGTGACCCACATCACGGGCAGGCCGTGCATGATCGCCTCTGTTTCTACATTTATTAGGTATCCCGGTCGTGACCCTCATTAAGGGCAGGCCGTGATAGCCTCTGCTTCTTCCCACTTAACTTTCTTTCATTCCTAAAACACCTTTGGTTCGTTTTCAAAATATCTTATGAAGATCAAAACATGTTCTTAGTCTAAAAACTCATAGAAACTGAATTTTCATTTTCATTTCAAGTTCAAAAACAACCTAAGTCTTTCTCAAAACTCCTGGTATTTGGATCATTCATGGATTCATCAAAACACTTTTGTTTTCAAAGTTTAAGTTATCTCCCTCATTAATTCTCACATGGCCGAATGCTATCCTAAAGAGATGGTGAATTCATCAAATCCTCTCAAAATCAAGTATGATGTACATTCCAATATAGTGAATAACAATATAAGAAGCATATTCAAGAATCACATCAAAATCTCCTACTTTGACCAAAGTCAAAGATAGGGTTTTCACCATCCAAAAGCCATTTCCATCATGTAAATAACATAACAAACACACAAAGCATATACACTAGATTATTATAAACCAACATCATGAAAATCAACCAACAAAGTGGAGAACCCATTTTTTCACACATACGGTTTCCAAGACTTAGAAAACCATATTCACCCACCAATATGGTGTGATGAAGGTTCACTCACCCATACCTTAATGAAGTTCCTTTTGGATGAGCAGAACTCCAAGCACCAAGTCCAAGAGGTGGTCGAACCTAGCTACTAGTACCAAAAGAACAAGGTTTTAAACTTTGTTTTAGAAGATCATGAACTAAGAAGGTTTGCTCATGATTATATGGTTAGAAATGAAGAAGGAATAAGTTTAGAATACTTACTTTGAAGGTAGAACATGAAGAACAAAGTGTTGGTGTTCTTGAGTTCTTGAAGGTCAAAACTCAAAGTAGCTCAAAATGAGAAACTTTGTGAAGAAGAAGTGTTTAGATGGTTGAAGGAAGTAAGGCTATGGTCGTAGAATGTTGAAACAAGTTTTGGATCACAAAGATCTAGTCAAAACCGAAATGGGAGGAAGACAGAGAAGAGAGAAAACTCAAAGTATTCTTGATTGTTTTTGGTGATGATGAACAAAGTGTCTTGAATCAAGAAATTTTGTGATGGGAAGGTGTTTAGATGGTATTAGTAAGCAATGATATGAAGTTAGACCTTGAAAAACAAACTTGGATGGTGATCATTCAAGCCAAAACCGTCGCCTTAGAGAGGAGAGAGAAGAGAGAAAAGTCTGAATGTTCTTAATTGATTCATGAAGAACATGAAGAAAAAGGTCTTGAATGACAAAACTCTCTTCTGTGAAAGTTGTTTGTATGATGGAGAATAGTTAGGATCAAGGTTTAGAAGTTGAAAAACAAATGGTTATGGTGAAGATTCAAGCTTGGCCAAATTTGAGAGGAGAAGGGAGAGAGAAGAGAGAATTTTGGGATTTAATTTTGAGAGAAAGTGAGGCTTTGATCTTGTAAAATGAAAAATGAAAGTGTGATGTTGGGTGATGAAGGGTTGTGATGAAAAAGGACAATCTTACTTGATTTGGTGGGGAACAATATCTCCCTTTCCAAAAGTGGTAAAAGGTGAAGATATTTTGTGGAGATGTGATGGTGACTTAATCTTGATTAATAAGAGGATTAAGGTAATTGATGATCATGAACTGCTCCAGGTTCCGGGCTAGAATATTTTCGCGGCCCCTGCCCAAAAACCAAAGACTCAACGGACCCGATCAAAATAATAGTATTCTTACCGGCTCCATCACAAAACATCATAGAGGGCTCAAACAATTATATTATGATATATTGGACTTGTTAGCATTTGGCTCAGTCAACAAGTTAATTACCTATATCTCAGTTTGTTAAGTTGTTACTTGACAGTTATTTTCGGTTGTGCTTGGTATTTGGTGATAACCGAATGTGAGATGGTGGAAAAGCTAGTATATATAGCTATGAGTAGTTTCTGCTCATTTTAAACTGAGACAATTCCAGAATTTTTTGTTTCTTTCTCTTTGTATTCTTGTGAGTAAAATCTGTAAGCAGTGAGTGTGAGTGAGATTGATCACATTGTAAAGAGAATCATATCAATAAGAGTGGCTGCCCGTGGATGTAAGCACATTGTTCAATTTCTGGTTTTACATAACAGGATTCAGGCTTTTCCTCAGGTCATTAGGGTTTACAGATCACTGTGTGAATTCCTATTGTCTGCTAAAGCACAGTTCGGTTTCTATCGGAGTTTTTAACTTGAATTCAGATGAATTCTCAATTATAAACATTTATCATTATTCATAATTGATTAGTTGCATTATCAAACAATTTATTCACAGAATTAATTATTAATAGATACATGATTTTCGAGGTGTTACATATCATGAGATGACCAAAGCAACCTTTAATATGTGCCTTTTCTATCATCCATGGACAAGGTTTAAGATTCTAATGATGCAAACCGTTCAGTTGCTTTGTGGAAGCGAGGGAATAGAAAGGCGGGAAAGTGTTTTTGATAGGATGCAATCCAAAACTCCGCGGGTGTTCATCAGATAGGATTGACTAGTTGAACTCGATAATCCAATCCAAACCAATTAAATTGGTGCAGATTGGTTTGGTTAATCGGTTCATTTCACTCAAACTCGAACCAAATCAATTATAATTAGTTCGATTCTCAGATTTATGTTTTTTAACCTGAACCAACCCGATCACTCGATCAACTATTTTTTAAAATTTTAAATTTATACATTTTAGCCTTTAATACTTAAAACTCTCTTTTAGTTTTGTCTTTTCTTTTTTCTATTCATTTTGACTTTCTTATAATCTTATTTAGTGTTACCAAATGTCTTTGATCATATTTATTATCCAACTTCAATATCATATTTTAGGTAAAGACATTAAAATATGTAAAGTTCTTTTTTTTTTTTTTTTGACTTAAAGGTATGTAAAGTTATAACTATAAAATAAGATAAATATTAATTAAAAGTAATATTAACGTTTGAAATTATTTTAACTATTTTGTCAAGTCATTGAAAAATAAGGAACTTTTCACCTTGTAGTAATATAAAATTCAAAATTTTATAAAAAATAATACGTAAGGATAAAAACTTAAAGACTTAATTGCATTTTTCGTCCCTCAACTTTTTTAATTGTGCGATTTTGGTCCCTTGAAAATTTTAATAGCACATTTAGTCCTCTAATTTGTGAAATTGTGCAAAATAAGTTCTTTTAAGGAACAAAATAAAGGCTTTCATTGCATAATTAAAAAATTTGAGTGACAAAAAAAGCAATTAAAATTTTTGAGGGACCTAACTTGCACAATTGAAAAAGTTGAGGGACAAAAAATACAACTAAGCCAAACTTAAAAAATATAATAATTTATTTTTTACCTTAACCCGATGATCCGAACCAAAACAATCTGATCTCGATTTGGCTGAAAAAGTTTTTAAAATCCAAACGAAACCAAACCTGTTAAAAATGATTGTTCAGATATTATTGTATCCTAAACCCGAACCAAATCAACCGATGAACACTCCTATCTATGTGTGCGAGATCTTGTTATATTGTTGGGGTTGGGGATATAAAAAAAATATAGGGACATAAATATAAATATAAACAACTTTTTTATTTTAAATTATTATTATTTCAGAATCTACACATATTTCAAACATACTTTCAAATATATATCTTTCTAAAATAACAAATTCAAAAGCAAAGTTAAGTGAGGAACTAAATTTTATGGAAGCCCATTTCTCAAATATGTCAGTATGTACTAATTTATCTTGGAAAACTTGACTGCTCTATCATCCATGGACAAGATATAGATGTAACCATAGTACTTTGCCTTCTTGATAAAGCTATAGAGACGACGTATATGATGAGATGACCAAAGCAACCTTTAATTGGTGCCTTCTCTACCATTCATGGACAAGGTCTAATATTGTGATGATGCAAGCCTTTTAGTTGCATGCTCTGTGGAAGCGAGGAAATAGAAAGGCGCAAAAGTATTTTTGATGGGGTGAAAATCCATAATTCCACGGGTGTTCATCAGATCGGATTGACCCGATGAACCCGATAATCCAAACCAAACAAATTAAATTGACTCGGATTGATTTGGTTAATAGGTTCATTTCACTTCAAACTCGAACCAAATCAATTATAATTGGTTTGATTCTCGGATTTGTCTTTTTTAACTCGAACCAACCCGATCACCTGATCAACTATTTTTTTTATAATTTTAAATTTATACATTTTAGATTTTAATACTTAAAACTCTCTTTTAGTTTTGTCTTTTCTTTTTTCTTTTCATTTTGACTTTCTTATAATCTTACTTAGTGTTACCAAATGTTTTTTATCATGTTTACTATCCAACTTCAATATCATATTTTAGGTAAAGACATTAAGACATGTAAAGTTATAACTATAGAATAAGATAAATATTAATTAAAAGCAATATCAACATTTGAAATTATTTTAACTATTGTGTCAAGTCATTGGAAAATAAGAAACTTTTCACCTTGTAGCAATATAAAATTTAAAATTTATAAAAAGATAATATATAAGGATAAAAACTTAAAAAAGTATAATAATTTATTTTTTACCTTAACCCGATGATCCGAATCAAACCAATTCGATCTTGGATTGGCCGAAAAAGCTTTAAAAATCCAAACGAAACCAAACCAATTAAAAATGATTGTTTAAGATATTATTTTTTCCTAAACTCGAACCAAATCAACCCGTGAACACTCTTACCTATGTATCAGAGATCTTGTTATATTGTTGGGGTTGGGGATATATAAATAAATGTAGGGACAAAAATATAAATAAAAACAACTATTTTATTTTAAATTATTATAACATGTATTATCCGGTCAACAAGTATTTACCTTACTTAAAAACTAAAGGTGAATATGATAAAACGATCCTAACATTGATGTCAATATATAGAACAAAAAACAGAAAAAAAACGGGCGCAAAAACAATTGATACAACAACAAAGAATACATCTATCACCGCAATGACAGCATCAGGTTTCTACACAAACAATAAAAATGAAACCAAAATTCAAGAATTTTTTACTGAATTCACCAAACAACAAAAATCATAATTAATATTAAAAAAAAAAAAATAGAAAACAGAGAAGAAGAAGAAGTAGAATCAAGAAGCACCAGCATTGGTGACCAACCCTTCTTCTTCTTCTTCCAAGAACAAATCCTCGGTCTTCCTAAACGCGGCGTGCGCCACCACAACCACCACCCCGACGAGAACCGCCACCAGGATATTAACAGTAGCTCGTGTCATCAGCAGCAGCGCCACCGTGAGCACGGCCATGAAGACAAGCACGACGCGGTCATCAACAACATAACCGAGAAAAATCAGTGGTCGGTCACGGAGGAAGTAGAGAAAGAGCCATGCAGCCATGAGGACGAGGAAGACAATGAGAGAGATAGGGTGCCATAGAAGGCTTAGGAACAAGATGAGGAGAACGAAGATGGCGTAGTTCATGCGGAAGTACGCGGCGTTGAAACGGACACGTGAAACGGCGTCGGGTAAGGTGGCCGGGATGCCGAAGGATCGGAGGTTGAACATGAGGTTCCATGGGCGGCGAGTTCCTAAGCCGGATTTGATTCTGTGCTTGGCACGTGATATGTATTCGAGGTTCTTTGTGGAGGATGGTGATGATGATGATGTTGGGATTGCACCGTAGGTTGTCATGTTTATTAAGAATATGGGTTCAAGGGTTGAGGTTACTTGACAGGGTTTACAGAGAAATTATGAGGGTTATAATATGGTGTTGGAACTTGGAAGGGGAAAGTGACAAGAGGATTGGGAATTGGGTTCTATATACTAGTACTTCTAAGGGAGAAATTCTTATAAAGGAAATTCATCCGTGAGGATTCAGCACCTTTAAAGTGAAACTTGTCTATCAAATAAGAAATTGAGTGTATATCTACTCTTTTATATATTTTTTTTATCAAATTAAAATCTGTGTTGCTAACCGATACCCTTTAATAAATCAAGAAAAAAATAATATTTTATTAAAAAATTAAAAACTTCACTTCTTCCTTTGACTATGTCACTTTCCCATATAAATAGATAGAGATCTTCCGTCCCAATATTCTGTCATATTTTTTGTCTCCCATCAATAATAATTTGACACTTAAGAAAATAAAATCACATCTCATTAATATTTATACTCATTCCCAACATTTGATTGGTAAGGAACATCGAGACACTATTTTTTGGGACAACAAATTTCTATCTCATACGATCTTCATATATTGAGGGACTCAAGTAATGAAACTCTGAATGTATGAGATATTATGTTAGATATATGTGAGTGTGTCTTAATATTGTTGTAGTATATCATATGCAAATTTAAAATAATTATATATCATATCTATAAGTAAGTGAATATTTTATTCTAAGGGTTTAAATAATAAAATTAGTATATTAAAAAGTGTTTGGATGAGATGGTATGGATCTTTTCCAGCTTAACTAGTGATCTTAAGTTCGAATCTATATCCTGAGTAAAACTTTTGAGGAAGAGCTTTGTCATCCTAATGGTTTTACCCGGCTCGAGGGTTAATCTTCACAGTTGCGTGTGGAATATCCTGAAAATAAAAAAAAATTAACAAAACTAATATAAACTTAGTTTTAAAAGATGAATTTTTTTTTGTCAAAAAAAAAGAGATGTTTTTAAAAGTGTTTTTTAAGCAAGAAAAAATCTGTGTCGTTTTATTGTGACCTGTCTTAACCTTGAAATAAGATCCTTATTTTAAACTTTTTATTTATTAAGTGGATCCACATATGCAAACTCAAATTTATGACATTCATTCAATTTTCACTCCAATGAGGGTTTCTATTCTCAAGTTTCTTAATTTCTCTCTCCCTTCAACATCTCATATTCTCTCTCTCACCTTTACACTATCAAATGCAAAAAAAGTAATATTTAAATGCTATTAGATAAGAACCCATTTTAAATTTAAAGAGCCCAAAATCATATGTGATATATTATAATAATGTTTTATTCTTAAAAAATCCCTATGAAACCCCCCACTAAATACACTCTAAGTGTGTTACACAGTTTACATTGTGATCTTTTAAGATCTGGTGAATCATTGGGAGGATGCAGGTTGGGATATTTGAGTTTGATTTTTCACTGATGGATTAGCATTTCGTTGTGCATTTGTCCAATTTTATAATGACGAAAAAAGAATCAAGGAAAGATGTTGATATGGTACTTGACTACTTGATATGTAGTTTCCAAACGAGTGAAGACATTCGTAGTAAGTTTTCTTGTCAAATTTGGAAGGAAGTTGGTGTAGCTTTCTCATTTGGTTGTAATGTTAAATCAATTGCAGAATTGAGGTAAGAAATCTTGCACTTGAATAGTAAATTTAGTAGGGAGACATTTTTCACTCGAAATTTCACGAAGTGAATGGTAAGGTTTTTATTTTCATTTCATGTACTGACATTAACTCGTCCTTTGTTTGAAGGATTAAAATTACATTTCCAGAAATCACATACCCTAGAATGCTATTACTAGAAATGCTATTCCTACTAATATGTTTGGTAGGTAATTTAAATTCCTAGGAATGTTTTTATAATTTATTTAATTTAAAAATTTATTCATACAAATAAATATGATAAAATGAGGCGGGAGTGGAAAGTTATAAGTAGTTGAGTTTTATTCCCATGAGAATGTTAGATTCTCACCCTTTAAGATAAGAATAAGAAGTGAGCAAATCATGTATAATTAACATTCGTGAGAATAAAAAGTACACGAGAATAAATTTTTAAAACTTGAAACAAATATGAGAATGTTGCATTCCCTTCCTCACTTTCCCGAGAATAATGTTATAATACTTGAAACAAACGCAATTTAAAGATTTTAAATTTGGGCCTGAAACCGAATCAGTCACATTTTTTTCATAATTGTCCACAATAATGAAAAACGGAACGCAATCTCAGCCATAATTTAAAACTTACTAATTCTGAGAAACTGAAGTTTAACAGAGTAAATGATGATACAGTAACAGTGTAACAACAATGAAGAATTTACGCTGGGTTAATGAACACCGTAAGCCCATTGTTACTCACATGCATGGTTCCGATCATCATTGACTGATTCTTTAGAATGTAAAGAGAAGGATTCGAACCACAAAAGTAAAAAACATGCATTTCGGTAGACCTTTTTCCTTCATGTTCGAGATTTGGCCACGCTTCAAGTAGGCTCGCACATGATTTGGATTGGTAGGGTTTTAGGGAAAATTGAAACTAAGTTAGGTTGGGTTGGGTTTGAGAAATATTTTTGGAGTCAAAATATGTTGATTGGTCTTATACATTTTTTTTTTTTACTTTTCACATCGGTTCTATAAGTTTTATTTTTTATTTCAAATTGGTCTTATGTGTTATGTTCCGGTTCCATGTTAGTCAGTTCTATCAAATTGAACCTTATAGCGTCAGATCAAAAGCCACGTGTACCAAACTAACTTAATAGTCACGTCAGATCAAAATTGATGGAAAATATTAATATGGAAACAAAACATAACATGTAGGACCAATTTAAATAAATAAAACTTATAAGACTGATGTGAAAAGTAAAAAAAACGTATAGGACCAATCAACCTATTTTGTCTATTTTTGGATAACTCTGAACATAATCAATCCAATTGAGAGAACGGATTGGTTCGGTTTTGATAGTCGGGTTAAACGTGTGCTTGCTACTTTCTCAATCATTAAATAAGTATTATCTTGAGTATTTTATTAAATCCATGTATGACATCTTAAGCAAGTGATTAGAGGTTCGATTTCTAGCTCTTGTGTACGGAAAATACCTGGTTGGGAGATGTCAATTCTTCAATGTCATCTAATACCTTGGGAATTAGTTTTTGTAGTTACGCATGGAAGATATCTTGATAAACAAAAAAAAAAAAAATATCTATGGCCTCAAACCCAGTTGATTCAAGTTTATGTACTTTGTATTTGTTGTTTTGCAAACTGACACAGAGAATGAAAGTGCACAGTCATTGGAACATTGGATAGTGGGATACAAAAACTCAGGTATGCTTTACTTTATCAACGGAAGGATCTCACACTTCCAACTAACCTCCCTAAAGGGATAGCAAGTCAGACTATTCAGAAGATAATTGAGACCTTCTGGGATGGCAATCACGACGCTAAGACAAGCTAATAGGACTTCAGAAGGGCCCTAGCCAGCAATACCACGTGTCCATGTTTGGGTCTCAGAAAGGGAAAATAAAAACTCATTTAAAGTGAGGTTGGATGTAAAGTGAGAAAATAAGCGTGTATTAACTTTTAGATCATTTTATTGGTAGAGATTTTAATGCATTTTAATTAATCAATGGTCAATACATCTTTATTTTTTCGCTTTACGTTCAAATACTCACTTTAGAGCAGCTTTATCCGCGAGTTAGTTGTCAAACTCCTTTTACCATAAAAAATTCTTAAGGAGCAGGATATTCCAGGTTACCTATTCACTTAAATTATTTGACATATTAAAAAGTATTTTAAAACATTATATAATTTTATAATAATTTTGTGAGGTTTTATGAGTGCCTATTCATTGATATTCTTACTGTTCTATTCTGTGATGCACAGATTTGACAAGATTATCAATAAGGAAATTCCCTTGGTTTATGAGGATGATAAGGTACTGCATCATGTGTTTTATGCTAGTTATTGATAAAGGGTGCTACATTGCTGTTTCTTTGGGGAATTTATAACAGGGAGAAGTTTGCTATCTAGTGAAAACAGTACAATCTAGATTAGCTTTTCTGCTGGATTACATATCTTAATACACGGCTCAAGCTCAAATGTGAAGAAGTTGATTACTGGTAAATTGTTTATTTCTTTTTGGCCAGATTTTGCATTGGAACCTTTAATTAATATGATATGTTATGACGGTTGATTAAAGAAAGAACAAGTATCCCTAACTTGCAAAAAGTTGAGTTGGGGAATTCTTTTAATTGCATCTTTTGTGAAATTTTTATATTTTTCTTCTAGTGGTCTATATTTCTTAACTTTAGCAAGTCTTAGCTAGCAAGGTTGGATTGTGATCCAGTGGTCATGTTATGTTATTTCCTTTTTTTTCTTTGCTTTTGACAGGTCTTAACAATGTCATTAATTTGATAATTTGCATCATGTAGATAACTGTTGCTGAATCAAAAGAAGTTAGGACATTCTTTTGATTTTGGAATTTGCGAAGTGGCGGTAAAAATTTTGGTACTTTGATTGTCCAAATGATCATATATAAAACAAGGCTCAGTTAGATTCTTAATCCTGCAATAAAAGTATTGATTTTTGGTGGCTGGTTTAGAGGCTGTTTGGTAAGGCACTCTAATGAACTTATAGCGGATAGCTTATAGCGGATGTGAAAGTAATCCCGTTTGATAAGCGTATCTGTCACGAGTTTATAACGTTTTTTTCACGAGTTTATAGCGTTTTTCCAGACGCTACTTGAAGTAGTGTTTGAGCTTATAGCTTATAACGTTTCATTTTTCTTTCTACTTTTATCCTTATTATCTTCATTTAATTCTACCTTTATTCTCTTCTCTCTCTTTTATGTAAAATCATTAATGAAGATGTCCTTTTATGTCATTTTATATTTTTCAGCTAGTTCAACCGCTAGTTTTACCAAACACTTTTACAGAAAATAAGCTAGCTTATCCGCTATCCGCTATCAACTACCTTATCCGCTATCCGCTATCAGCTAGTTTATCCGCTAACACATAATTTTACCAAACAGGCTTTTAGATGTGCTTCTGTGAAAAATTGCACAGTTTGTTGTTCTAAAGTTTCACTAATTTGCATCATGCCGGGGAGGATGGCATCATGTAATGGAGAGTTCCTTCTCCAGGGAGGTTTGAAAGGAAGGACTGGGATGAAGACACACTAAGAGCCTGCTTGGCAAGCTACTACTATGAGCTTATAGCGGATAACTAGCTTATAGCGGATGAGAAAGTAGCTCCGTTTGGTAAGTGTCTCTGTCACGAGCTTATAGCATTTTTTTACGAGCTTATAGCGTTTTTTCCGGACGCTACTTGAAGCAGCGTTTGAGCTTATAGCTTATAACATTTCATTTTTCTTTCCACTTTTATCCTTATTATCTTCATTTAATTCTACATGTATCTTCTTCTCTCTCTTTTATGTAAAATCATTAATGAAGATGTCCTTTTATGTCATTTTATATTTTTCAGCTAGTTCAACCGCTAGTTTTACCAAACATTTCCACAAAAATAAGCTAGTTTATCCGCTATCAGCTACGTCATCCGCTATCCGCTATAAGCTATCCACTATCAGCTAGCTTATCCGCTAACAACTAATTTTACCAAACAGGTTTTAAACGAATTAAATACTTCAACCCACTTATTAAAAACACGCGTCAAAATGAAAAAGCAAAATAGATCAATTTATTTTGTGGAGTTGCAAGCAACCTAAAACAAAAATTTTGATAAATGGAAAGTCTTTCTTCCTTTAGCTATGAGCCTGTTTGGCAAGGCAATTTTATGAGCTTATAGCGGATAGCTTATAGCGGATGAGAAAGTAGTCCCGTTTGGTAAGCGCTTCTGTCACGAGCTTATAGCGTTTTTTCACGAGCTTATAGCGTTTTTTCCAGACGCTACTTGAAGTAGCGTTTGAGCTTATAACTTATAGCGTTTTATTTTTCTTTCCACTTTTATCCTTATTATCTACATTTAATTCTACCTTTATTCTCTTCTCTCTCTTTTATGTAAAATCATTAATGAAGATGTTCTTTTATGTCTTTTTATATTTTTCAGCTAGTTCAACCGCTAGTTTTACCAAACACTTCCACAAAAAATAAGCTAGCTTATCCGCTATCCGCTATCAGCTACCTCATCCGCTATTCGCTATAAGATATCCGCTATCAGCTAGCTTATCTGCTAACAGCTAATTTTACCAAACAGGCCTTATGTCATTTACCAACCCACATCCTCCTTTAAGATAATTTTTTCCAACCTGTAGTCGTCCTATTAAATTACAAGAAAACATATAAACAAAAAATAATCAATAAGTCATTATTGGCATTCAATAAGTTTAGACATCAATCAAACAAGTTAAATAACGATTAAAACTTACTTATTAGGAGATTAGGAAGGCATTTTTTTTTCCCCGTAGTTTGGACAATTTTATGAGTCATGATTAATTCCACCACAATTAGTAAAATAGCAACGACAAGGCTTATTTGCAACTTCAACTCCTACTTTTGGCTTTGATCCTTTTGATCGACCTTTTATTTTAGAAGTGAGATGGGTCTTTCAACATCGCACTCATTGTTATTTGGAACACCATGTTCCAAATCAATTGAATGATCTTGCATTTCAGGCATCCCTTTTACCAACACGATGGCATTATATTTCTAACTCTTTAGTAGCTACTTGAACTCGATATTTTGTCTTTAAAGATTCAACTTCTAGACATTGCACTAGAGGCTAAAACTCAATGGAGGAGTTATCATTGCAGTTGATTACATGACTAGATTGTGGGATGGAAGGAACCAATATGCAGATGAGTTAGCTAAGACAGGTGCTGCAATGGAAGGAACATGGATGCGATGGACAATATAGGCTTGACCAATGGCAACATACTGACACCACCAGCCACTACAAAGGGTGTTCTAGTCTTGATGTTTTTGTATATTGTTTGGGTTCCTTAGTGTATTTGTTTTTGGGTGTTGCACCACATGAACATAGTTGATTTTGTTTTTGATGTATTTGGATTGAGTGTTTTGTTCAAATCTGGTTATTTGGCATATGATAAAGTGAGTTCTCTAAAACCCTTCTTAGAAGGTGGGTAGAGCTCTTCACTATGATGCTGAAGCCACATTTGTGGGCGTTTGTAATTGGGGTACTCTTTTTTCTTCTGGCTGATTTTCCCCCAAAGTGGGTTTTGCTCCAGATGGTTTTAATGAGGCCACTACACTTTTGCCTTGGAAAGGGAGCATTTGGGGAGCACATTATTATGTGTACTTGTCAATATCGTAACTTCGTTAGGATTACTTAATATTTAATAAAAGAATAACTTATCGATTGTGGGATCAATGAACTTTCTTGTCTCCATTGAGAAGGAAAATATCTTGTTGGGCGGTGAAAATAATCTTTCTTCAACAACACTCGAATATCATATCTATCATATCTACACAATATTCCATAAAAGTCAAATTCTTTACAAAAACAATGGATTGATTTTCTTCTTCTATCCAACTTATAGAACAACCTCTATCAAGTTTGGTATGATGTCACACTATGTAAGAGTCATTGCCAGTTTTAGTTGCTGCATATTTTGTAGATAACTCGATCTCATGTTGGAGCAACTGAAAGACAGAAGGTGAGTATAGTTGGAACATGTTCCTCGATCTAAAAACTTGGTCTAATTTGAGGATTATGATACTTTTGACGTTCCATTGTTGGCAGCAATACCAACCTAAACAAAAATATATTAATTATGAAAAACTTATAAATTAATTGATTAAAAAATAATGTACTTCAAGCAAGGAACCAAAGTAAGTTCATACTCGATTTACAAAATCCACCAAACTCGTGTTAGCATCCAAGAACTTTTTAAAGGTGACTTTTCTGGTACCTCCAATAATTTTGAGATAAAAGTTATCCTGTCCAATCAGAATGGGACATCTCAATTAAATGGGTCATATTAATATATCAAGTTAAATGGTTCTCACCATCTTATTAGATCATCCAGGATGAATAAAATTGTTTTTGAGGTACCATAGAATTCATCCTTTTTAATATATGAATTTGTAGATTCGAATGTCCAATTGTCCTCATGGAAGCAAAAAAGAAGTCCTTCAAATAGGTTAGGACCACAACTGATGATGAGGATAAAGTACGTCAATATATTTATCCATACTTAGATCAAACTGTGCAACCATCAATTCCCATTGTTGCTCAAAATCATCCGCACATTCTAAATTGTATAGCCTGTGAAACTTGGATTTGAAGTCGTTATATCTTAAACCCAAAGGGAAAGAAAACCAACTCGATAACTTTGCCACAATATGCCATATGCAAAATGCATTTTTTGTGTTTGGCAGTTCTGTCGAAATAGCTTCTCTAAGTGCAAGGTCTTGATCAATACGAATTGTTTGTAGACATTTTCGTTTGGCAAAATATAAAAAACTTTGAAAAAGAAATAGATTATAAAAGATATTAAAATCTCAATTTTAGAATTTAAGTAATAAAAACGACTTCAAATAATAGAAATTTACCCTTAAAAGCCATGTGAAGGAAGAAATCTTCTCATCTCGCAATTAAACACAACCAAAGAAAATTAAATTTCCATGATTATCAACCCTGACCCCTAGTCCAAAAGGCATATCATAACCATTTATTCAATATGTGGTATCAAAGACAACTGTATCTCCAAAAGCTTCGTATGCTCGAATTGAATCACCAAATACCAAAATAATATGCTCCATTTTGTTACTTTCTTATATTCTGAAATCAAATTGGAAGGCATCATCTTTATCATTTACACTTTTGCATAATTTGAGAACCTTAATTTGAAGCATCATTCTCTTTATCAATACCATTTTGAGATTGAATAAAATTCCTAGTATCTTTCTCCAAAAATGGTAGATGACCTGAATCTATTCCTTTCTCTAACTCAAGCACTCTTATTATGAGACTTACGAGACAACCAACTTTTGACAACAAAAATATATGATTTT
Organism: Ammopiptanthus mongolicus; assembly: GCA_039655645.1. Classification (NCBI taxonomy): domain Eukaryota; kingdom Viridiplantae; phylum Streptophyta; class Magnoliopsida; order Fabales; family Fabaceae; genus Ammopiptanthus; species Ammopiptanthus mongolicus. The sequence goes on along the minus strand of CM077351.1, from coordinate 63,704,164 downwards.
GATCATCAACAGGGATATTAGATATATAGTTAGTTAGAGAGATTAATTAGTTTCTTAATAATTAATTGTTAGATCATTAATTAGTCTATATAAAGGGTTGAGGTACTCATTTGTAATCAACTTCTCATTCTATCAATTTCATATTTCATACTTTTCTCTCTTAATTATTCTTTCTTCTTCGATGGGCTTTACCATGTTTCCTAACATGGTATCAGAGCAATATCATCCTCCTTAAAATTATTTTCCGCTCCATACTCTTATTATTATTTTTTCCTTCTTTTCCCTGTTTAACTTTCCAAGAACTTTATGTTTATCTGTTTTCATCAACTATGGTATGTCTGCCTTTTGAGACTCACTCGACATTCTTTCTATCACTAAAGAAGTTTTAGCCTCAGAATATGAAGATTTTCTTGGTATCTATTGGATGATAACAGTCTTGCAGTTGGCTTAATTACCAAATATTAAGTTGCTCGAGATGCCAAGGCTAGTGAAGAATCAATTCCTATGCTTTTGGGTTGTTATTTGGAGATCTTCTCTTTCGTGGTTTGCGTATTTCCTTCGCTCATAGATTGGATAAAGATGATAAGAAGGGGCTTCAAATGGATATTTTCTTTGGTTGGTAATTGGCTATAGCCTTGGTAATTGGATATTTGATTGGTGACATTCTTTTCTTTTCTATCAATCTTTCTCTCAATGTTGTGAGTTGTCGCGATTTGTGACATTCTTTTTCTTTGCATGAGTGCAACAAAAAAAAAAATTGGTTAAGCAACAATGATAATTGTTTCTTGCTTCTGCCCATGATGGTGGTTAAGCGTCTAAATTTTTTTCTTGCTTCTGCCCATGACAGTGGTTAAGCATTTGCCTTAAAATTTGGCATTGATATTTGGAGGCCTATAGAGCCTATATTAGAGCGACTTTTGACTGATGTTAATTTCAGCGAGTCAGCTCATTTCATATACAAATTCATTTTTTTGCCAACGTTCATTCTGGCAAGATTCATTTCATTTTGGAACGAGACCGTGGAGACGCTGAAAGAAGATCGACGAGACCCAAAAGAAGGTCGAAGATTTCTCGGATCTATGAACTTCGGCCGTTACCTACATTATTCTCAGATTTTTTTTTCTTGATTAGTCGATGTAATTACGGCTTGTATTTTTTTTTTTTTAGATTCATTTCTTGATTATTGTTCATTTTCAAGCTTGAAGTGATAGCACTTCTGGCTTGCAGGGGGCTATTAGATATATAGTTAGTTGGAGAGATTATTTAGTTTGTTAATAATTAGTTGTTAGATCATTAGCCTATATAAAGGGTTGAGGTACTCATTTGTAATCAACTTCTCATTCTATCAATTTCATATTTCCTACTTTTCTCTCTTAATTATTCTTACTTCTTCGATGAGCTCTACCATATTTCCTAACAAGGGATGTCCAGATAAGTAGGAAGAAACTGAACCTCTTTATCATCCAATTATAACTCATGGTTGTGGGAATTACTAAAATATGTAACCACCATTGGTCCTCAAAGACAATTGTTCCGTTAGCAATCAACATTTTTGCGCTACAGTTACTTCTTAAAATGTTTCGTTTCTTTTATCTTTCCAATTCAATAACTTTTTGCGGTTTAATAGCATGACGGCAAGCAAATTCTCTTTTATAAATGCCCATTGGATTCTCCTCACTCCTATGCTTACTACATTTGTAAAAGGGCGCACGTCAAACTGAAAAACCACTTTTCTTTGCAAATAAAAAGTAAAAATTATAAGCATCTTCATCATTATTAAATATTTTCCTTTCATAAGGAATCCTATCATCAATGTTTTTGTCTTCATGCAAAGGTTTGGTCTGTAGCTCTTTAAAGGTTATAGATATTATATTTTCATCATCTTCACGGGTAGAAGCATAATCTTTAAGAAGCTCTAAGGGCTAATCGCCAACACCATTTCTTTCTTTAAATGTAATTATGCAATTAGTTTAGATTTGAATTATACATATTTAAAAGGAAAAATAATTTATTTAAGAATGAAATGAAATATAAATAGTTGTTGCAATTGTAGAAATAATTGAATGGATGCACTCTGAGCATGAGAGAAGACAGTTGTTGCAACTTGCAAATGTGGTTGTGGAACAAAACCAAACAAATCAGACATATATTTCAGACTGTGTCATTTTAAGCATGGTATATAGCTTGAGTGTATAAAACCACATTTTAATCAAAAGCAGAAGTAACCACAGTTTATCTGAGCTGAAGTATATCTTATCAGGAAGAACTTTCCATTCCTACTATATATATATATTCCATTTTTAATTTGCAAACAAAGCTATACTGTCCCGATTACAATATCGGGTAATAACAAAAACAAACGACCTACTGTAGGTTATAATCTCTAACCATATGTTTGGATGAAGGGTTTTGGAGGGAAAGGAAAAGAAAAATTTGTTTTTCATTTTTACATTAAAGGTTTGTTTGGAAGTTGGGAGGTGAAGGGTTTGAGGAGAAAGGGAAGGTAAAAGGGATGGAGAAGGGAGGAACCAATAGTTCATTAAACCAAGATAATATTATATATTGGATTTAATGAGAATGCACACTTTCAACAAATCATAAATTTCACGTCATTAAAAATATTTGACTCTTATTATAACTTTCTTTTAAGTCACAAATAAGAATTAGATGATTTGTGATTGATTCACAATATAAAAAAATTTATCACAAGCAAGTTGAATAAATTAGGTTGGGGACAAGTGAATAAGGGAAAGAGAGACAAAAAGAATAATATTGATATAAAGCAATATGATAGTATTGTGGTTTTATGTTCTTGATAAGAGAAACCCAAGAGCCCTATTTATACTAATAACATAATCTTAATTAGGGATGGCAAAGTGGGTTGTGACCCGCGGGTCAACCCGCCAACCCGCCAGAATTTGGCGGGGTGGGTTGGGGTTCTTAACCCACCAACCCACTTTGACCCGCCCCGCTTAACCCACCCGAAAACGGGTTGATGGCGGGGCGGGACGGGTTGACCCGCCAACCCGCCATATTAAAAAATAAATTTTTTTTAATTAATTTATTAATTATTTAATATTATTTAATTTAATTTAATTGTTACTTGGAATTATTTCATACTATAAAAATAATATCTTTACTTTTGTAACACAAATTGTATGTTATAAGATAAGATTATTCCAATTTTTTAATAATAATTTAAGAAAGGATATGAAGATTACCCAAAAAAAAGAAATATTATATGATTTTTTGTTAATTTTTTTATTTTTATTGCGGGTCAACCCGCCAACCCACCAACCCAAATTATGTTTTTATGTGTGGTGGGTTGGGGGGTTCAACCCATATGTCTAAAACGGGTTGGCCCGTCCCGTCCCGTTTTGGGTGGGTTAATGGCGGGGCGGGACGGGTTGACCCACTTTGCCATCCCTAATCTTAATCCTAATTAAACGATGAAGTAGATCAGTAAATAATAAGAAATAACTCTTAAGAGATCTTCTAAAATATCCTAAAATATTTTAAGATACATTAAAATATTTTGAGATATGTTATAAATATTTTAACACAAGTGAAGCCAAATGTACGCTCTAGTTGATATAAGCAACTGAATTTCTTTGGTTTATGGCAGATAATAGATATACTTGAAAGCAAGGGAATAAATATTACGTAAGGATTCAGTCAAAAAAATATTACGTAAGGAGATGACGATTTTTCTTCCTCGAATTTTCCTTTGCATTTTGGAATCGTTAATATGCTAATAATTTGTCAATCCCGCTCTTGTTTTAGCCGAGGTGCATTTAACCTGCAAATGTTTAGATGATATTTGGCCTAATTATAAATAATTATCCTAAGAAATCAACAATTTCTTGATTGACCAGGGCATGATGTAATGTATCGAGAATATACTACTTGACCAAGTTTTTTTTTTTTTTGATAACAACTTGACCGAGTATTTTGATTTATACTTACTCATTATGGTAAATTGTAATTCGGGTTTAAGAAACTTAGCTTCAAGCTAAAACTTGTGATGGCAAATACTTGAAGGTTGGTTCTTGGTTGTGCCTGTATGTAAGTGCAAAGCTATACAAGTTTTCCCATGCTGTGCTAACTTTCAGTTGCATTCCAAGGTTCCCTTTGCTTGTTCATCTGCAACAAAAAACTTCCTTACCTATATATATGTAATATGGTAGTTGTAATGGTATAATTGACACGAATTCCATCATATGTCAAAACAAGTTCGATAGTTCTCTGTCTTCCAATTTCTTCCTTGTGAACATTTGAATGTTAAGGCAATGGAGGAAAAGCCTAAGTTCCTTCATGGAACAATTGAAGCTACCATCTTCAATGCCTCACCTTACTCAACTTTATTTCCTTTTAATGTGAGCTCCACATAACAATGTACACGTATATATACATGTACATACATACATAAATACATAGTGTCTTTAGTTTGAGCGTTTGGAGGGAAGAGAACGCGTGTTTGACCAAAGCTGCTAGTGGGATGCTTTGGAAAAAATTGCTTTGGAACGCATGTTTCTTCATTTACGTCCAAATAAATCTAAAACAAACATGTTTTAATATGTGTATGTATGTAAATTTAGCTATGCTGTGAAATTTTTGCCCTGTTTTCAATAAACTCGTAACCTGCAAGAATTTTTTCTTTTTTTTTTTCAGTGTATATGTACAAATGGAAAGCCTGCTTATGTGACCATCAAGATAGACAACAAGAAGGTTGCCAAAACCAGCCAAGATAGCCATCGTGTTTGGAACCAAACATTTCAGATTCAATGTGCTCATCCATCTGATTCAACAATCACCATTACACTGAAAACATCATACTCCATAGTGGGGAAATTCCATATCCAGGCCCAGCAACTATTGGAGGAAGGAAGTTTGATTAATGGGTTCTTCCCTCTCCTCATGGAAAATGGAAAACCAAACCCAAAACTCAAATTGAGGTTTGTATTATGGTTCAAGCCAGCAGAACTAGAACCAAGTTGGGCAAAGCTACTAAGCAATGGGGAGTTTCAAGGGCTAAGGGATGTTACATTCCCACAAAGGTCAAATTGCCAGGTCAAACTTTATCATGATGCTCACCATTCTTCTTCTTTTCAACCTCCCTTTGATCTATGTGGAGCTCCAAGAAAGCTATGGGAGGATGTCTATAAAGCCATTGAGGGTGCAAAGTACATAGTTTATGTAGCAGGCCGGTCCTTAAATCCCAAGATGGTGCTGGTAAATATAATCTCATTTCATGCTTTCCTTTTACATTTATGTATATTAGGGCTCATTTGATTTGTTTCATGTTTCCTATTTTTATTTTCTGTTTTCATTAATAATTGTCAAAATGTCACATTGTTTTCATTATGTTTTTTTGTTTTAAAAGATTTGTACATGAAATATTGAAAACAACATTTTATTGTTTTCACTTTTCCTGTACAAATCTTCGAAAACAGGAAACATAATGAAAAATGTGTCATTTTTGTATTTTTTTAAATTATTAATGAAAACAGGAAACTGGGAACAAAACAAACAGGATTTTTGAGAATCTAATATGCTCCTTGGGCAGGTTAGAGACCATCAAACAGAAATCCAACATGCCAGAGGAATAAAACTTGGTGAGCTATTAAAAAAGAAGGCAGAGGAAGGAGTGGCTGTGAGAGTTATGCTTTGGGATGATGAAACATCTTTGCCTTTTATTAAGAACAAAGGTGCAATGAACACCCATGATGAGGATGCTTTTACTTACTTCAGCCACACAAAAGTAATATGCAGAAAGTGTCCCAGATTACACCATAAGTTCCCTACACTATTTGCTCACCATCAGAAGACTATAACTGTGGACACCAAAGCACCCAACTCTATTAATGATAGAGAACTTATGAGCTTTGTGGGTGGGTTAGATTTGTGTGATGGAAGATATGACACTGAACAACATTCATTGTTTCAAACACTCATTAGGGAATCTCACTGCTATGACTTCTACCAGACAAACATTGCAGGAGCTAGCCTCAACAAAGGAGGGCCAAGAGTTCCTTGGCATGATGCTCATGCTTGTGTTACCGGGGAGGCCACATGGGATGTGTTAACCAATTTTGAGCAAAGATGGACAAAGCAATGTGATCCTTCCTTTCTAGTCCCTGCTAGCACCTTAATAAGTCTTATGCCTAGGACAAGTTCAAGCACTCCCATAGAGAGGGATTGGAAAGTTCAAGTATTCAGGTCAATTGACCATTTCTCTGCCAGTGACTTGTTTAACAAGTTAACTGTGGAGAGGAGCATCCATGAAGCTTATGTTGAAGCAATTAGGCGTGCCGAAAAGTTTATATACATTGAAAACCAATATTTCATTGGAGGGTGCCATCTGTGGGAGAAAGATAGGGATTGTGGCTGCACAAATCTAATTCCCATAGAAATTGCACTCAAAGTGGTCAGTAAGATCAAAGCAAAGGAGAGGTTTGCAGTGTACATAGTCTTACCAATGTGGCCAGAAGGAGTGCCTGGAAGTGAACCAGTTCAAGATATACTGCATTGGACTAGGGAAACAATGGCAATGATGTATAGGTTGATAGGAGAAGCAATACAAGAAAATGGGGAGCCAGGACACCCTAGAGACTACTTGAGTTTCTTCTGCCTTGCAAATAGGGAGCAGAAGGGAAAAGGAGAGTATCTTCCACCAGATTCACCCCATCCTGAAACACAATACTGGAATGCCCAAAAAAATAGGAGGTTCATGGTTTATGTCCACTCCAAGCTCATGATAGGTATTATTGCATTATTCTTCAATAATTATCTTCTTTTCCAAGCTTATGTTTATGTGCACTCCAAGTTTAGGATAGGAATTTCTTTGTGACAACTGACAAGGGTTAATAATTGACTTGAAGTACCTATTCAGGAACTTGTTGAAGTCATGCACACCATTTTCAGCATATTCTATTATTCTTTATATATCAAATTTAAGTCATTTTCTGGTCTGAGTATTTAGCTATTTCACGTTTGCAGAAGTGCTTATGTGGAATGATTGTTACATAATAATTTATTAAGAGCAATGCTAGCAACACATTCTTTATCACACCCTTTTCAATATACTCTCTATTATTGGATGGATTTCATGTGGGACCCACTGAATAGAGAGTGAGTCCATGTGATTTAGTGGGTCACACATGAATTCCATCAATAATAATGAGTGTGTTGAAGAGAGTGTGTTGTTAGTATTTCTCATTTATTAAATAACACATTTTATAAAAGGATAAACATCTAGGTAAGTGTGCAATTGTTGAATTGTGTGAGAAGTTTTATTGATATTCTTGGTTAACAAATATTGTTTTCTTGCATTTGCCACCAGTGGACGACCTATACATACTAATAGGATCAGCTAATGTGAACCAAAGATCCATGGACGGGAAAAGGGACACTGAAATTGCCATAGGATGCTACCAGTCTCAAGATGGAGCTGATAACCAAATGAGCCCTAGTGATATTCATGCATACAGAATGTCACTATGGTATGAGCACACAGGTAGTGCAGAGGAATTATTCTTAGAGCCAGAAAGTTTGGAATGTGTGAAGAGGATGTGCTCAATTGGAGATCAAATGTGGGAAATCTATACTAGTGAAGAAATTGTGGACATGAAAAGTGTCCACCTTGTAACTTACCCTGTAAGGGTAACACAAGAAGGGTACGTGAAGGATATGACTGATGGAATTCATTTTCCTGATACAAATTCTCTAGTGAAGGGGAAGAGATCTAAAATGTTGCCTGCTATCTTTACCACTTAAACATACAATTTATGATATGATCACATAAACACACACAAGTGTTCTAATTTATGAGGAAGATGGGGAAAAAAAAGCCTTGTACATCCACTGGTGTGAACAATATTTTATGTATAGACAGAATAAAACAAAACCTAATTCGGAGTTGAATTCAAATACTTTTTTATTTGTTTTTGGTAATGGATATCCGGAAAAACCCAAGTCTCACATTGACTAGAGATAAAGCCTCATAAGAGCTTATAAATCTAGGACAATCCTCACCTCTTGAGCTAGCTTTTAGGGTTGAGTTAGGCTCAAAATCTAATATGGTATCAAAACATATCCTAAATCCATTAAAGGGCCACCCACCATATTATCTACGCATCAAACCCAATAGTACTGGACGTGAGGAGGTGTATTGAGAAAAACCCAAGTTCCCACATTGACTAGAGATAGAGCCTTAGAAGAGCTTATAAAATTTGGGCAATCCTTATCTCTTGAGTTAGTTTTTGGGGTTGAGTTAGACCCAAAATCTAATAATGGAATTTGAGTTGTGTCATTTCAAGGCCTGGAGGACCCATAATTCTTGCGTGGGAAGTTTGGAAAAATATATCATTAATCTTTCACCATAAAAAGCATTAAATAGCATCCAATGCTTATTTCTAGTCTTATGCTCGCTCTATCTAAAAAGGATTTTTTTTTATTCTTTTCCCTTTTTTAACTTGGAAGTTGGATAAGAGTTACATTAAATGAAAAATATCTACCAACTTTTTATCAAGATTTTCTGGGGGGAAATGTGTATCAAACTATCAATATCATTTTCAATGCATTTATAAAAAATACGGCAAGGCTTCATGTGATTTTTATACATTTCCGTCTATCTTTTTTTTTTATACATTTAAAAGCATGTGATTTTGAATATTACTTATCGTCCAAAACTTCTACAGTCTTTTTGTAATATTAAAAATTCACATTTTATAAAAAGATAAAATTTTCATATTTTTATAGAAAAATTACAAAAAAATTGTATAAATGTATATTATATTTTGTGTACAAATGGGGTTAAAGTCCAAGAAGAAAAAATTAACTATAGCTGGTTATCTCAAAGCAATCCGAAAGAATAATGGGAACAAACTTCTCTAACGTGAACAAAAGTGTAAAGTGAGAAAGTAAGGATGTATTCACCCTTAATTAGTTAAAGTGATTTAAGATTTCAATACACTTTAATTAATCAAGGGTGAATATACTCTTACTTTCTCATTTTATATTTTTGCTCACGTTAAAGAAGTCTAATTCAAAATAAACATAACCAATTCCAATGGCGGATCATGTAGCTTTTTAAATCCATAGTGCAAATTCAAGCTCCAATTAGTAGGTCAATTAGCACATTTGTTCACCTTTCCTAAAATACGCTTAGACGCAACTTCTAAGAATATTTTCAATGGTGTAATTTATTAAAGATATTTAACTTCTTTTTTTATGAGTCTGATTATATCATTTTACAACTTTTTATTTCATATTACTTTAAGCAATTCTCTATCCCAATGGTGCATTTAGCGTCGGTCCAACAACTATTTAGATCTAAAGCGAATTTTGAGGTGATGCATTTTTAAAGCGTTAGAGGTTTTTACTTTGCTTCTAATAAAACCTTGTTGAAAACCTCTTTTTTAAAAAATAAATAAAAAAGAAACTAAGGGAGACAAGATGCACTGATGCAATATTTCTTCTTTTTAATGAAGAAAAGTCATTGATGCACTAACGCAGTATTGCTACAAGGGAGACGAGAGACTGATTGGGCCAGAGAGTCAATTGAGGGAGATGAAAGGGCAGGTGTCTTCATTCTTCTTTTTTAAAAAAACTGTCTAACTATATAGTAAGTACTAACTAGTAAGTAAAATAAATTTGAGGCCCAAAGCCCTTGCTTCATTAGTTTTGCCCTTGGGTAGCCATTCACTGGAATTCTAAAAAATTTACCAAATAAATCCCATAAGTTACCTATATTTTTATTCACATTTATTGTTATTTCAATTTTCGTAGGAAGATAACCAATGCAATTCTTTTTTTTTTCTCTCTCCTTATTTTATTGGAGGTTCTTATATAAGAATCGGTTGCTTATAGTGACAATTCTAACAAATAACTTATGTCCACCTAAGCTCACTCCAGTTGTGCAACTCTGTAAGGAACAGTTGCTTAATTCTATATAGGGGTGGCCCACCCCTATATAAGCCAGACCAGTCGTCAGTGGCATATGACCTAGCAGATTTAAGGTCTAGCCTATTTAACAAAAAAGTTAGGTAAGGCTTTTTAAAAAGCCTATATAGCTAAAGAGGTCAAACTAAGGCTTTAAAAAAAGCCTATTATGCCTATCAAGCCGGCCTATTCAACACACACACACACACACACACACACACACATATATATATATATATATATATATATATATATATATAATATAATATATAATAATAATAATAATAATAATAATATTTAAAACATTTGAAAGTAAAGGCTTATTGGTCCATTTAAATGTAGAGATCTACTTACATATTTATTTGTGAAGGCCTAATAGCCTATTTATCAGTATAAGCCTACCAACTTATTTATCAGTAGAGGCTTATAAACCTATTTACAAGTTAAGGTAATAGACCTATTAATCGGTGGAGACATATTTAAAGGTCTTGTTGAAAAGTAGGGTTTTAAGTAGGCTTACAGGTTAGGTCAGGTTTTGAAGTAGGGCAAGTCAGACCTTAAAAATTGTCCTATATCAGGCTATTAGGCCAGGCTCAGGCCTTGAGATTGGAATACATGACAGACTTAGGTCTGCTAAAGCTTAGCTCGGTCCAGCCTATTCTCACCTCTAACTCTATACAACCTTTAAGCAACTCCCATCGGAGATGCTCTAAACCTTTGGTATCCAACTATCTACTACCAAGGTTAGTTTGTGATTCCTGAAAATATTAATTTTAAAAATCTTGTTAACCAGTTCCCTAAAGGCATTGGTTAAGTAATCAATAAATGATAAGTTCTCATTGAGAATCTAAATGCACTATTTCTCAATATGATACACAATTTTTCAATGAAAACTTACCTCTTTTGACTCTTTAACCGATACCCCCAATGACACTAGTTAGCATTCTCTTAATTTTAAAATGAGAATGCTAAGGGGCATTGGTTAAGTAATCAAAAAAAGAAAAAAATTTATTGAGAATGAATGTATTTAATATTTTGATAAGTTAGTTACTTAGTTTTTCAAGAAAAATTTACTTTTTATGATTTTCTTAATCAATATTCTTAGAACACTGGTTAACAACACCCATTTTAAAACTCTAAACAAACGTTTCCTTTACACCGAAAAACAATTGTTAAAATTTAAAAACGTTTTCATGTCAATCAACCAACACGTTATTTATTTATTTATTTAAGGCTAATAATTGATCCACGACCCATTAATTAATCTCGTACCTAACTAGTTAGCGTTGTTAAGGTTAACGCTAGTCTCCCACACGCTAATGCAAAGTGAAAACCCAAATGGTATTTTTAAATTAAACGTGTTTATTAAAAAATTAAAGGCAAATGTTAATGGGTATATTCTTAAGCTGTTAATTAAGAAATCAAAAAAAAAGTTTATATTTCAAGGTGATATAATCAATATATCCAAAATTTAATAATTATAATTTTAAATAAAAACTCTGTATCATTTAATTTCCTAATGAGTGTGCTTAAGGTACTAATTAAAAAAACCCAAACTTAAATTAAAAGTAAGTAAACGAGCAGTAATATTTAAAATTATATTTAAATCAATATTATAAAATTAGATCTAACTCGTCAATTAAATCAGTTGCACTATAAATTAGCCAGACCTATAGTTCGAAACTTCGAATATATTTTTTATTCAACTATAATTTAATTACAATTTAACTATTAATTTAATTAATTAAATCAATTTTATCACGACTCGAAAGCCTCACTAATCTTGTCTCTAATTTTTAAAAGGTTGATTCCAATAAAGTAGTAATAAACAACACTATCTAAAATGAGAAAGGCAGAGTGCATTGACAACTAAACTCCACGTCACACTTTCCATTTCTATTTCTATTGAGGATAAACTTGACCACGTGGAAAGAAACTAGGTTTGAATATATACTTGAAATAGTGCAAGGCATGCGAGGTAACGTGTCCTACTCAACTTTTAAAAAAATATCTAAAGTAAATTTATTTCTAAAATAAATAAGTAAGAGTGTATCTAGTTATAGATTATCTACGAGTTAAAATTTTTATACACTTTATCAAATCAATGACGAATACATTCTTATTTGTTTATTTTATAGATAAATTCAATTTAGAGAAGTTTTATCTTTTTTTTTGTTATGTGATCATATGAATGAGAGAAATAGACCAATAAAAGTTATAAAATAAAAATCATAAATTTTGAGTGGGCCCAATAATAAATTTTTATTATGTCTACCTCTCTTCTCCACATGACAACAAAATAATATTAAATGATCATTTCCGAAATAGCGCATTCTTGCCAATGTTTAAATAAAAGATCTGTATTTGATCCTTAGACTAATGTGTATGGAAATACCTTTAGGATGGTCCTTGCTTAGGCGTTTGACTTTATCTCATAAGATTAGTCTCTCACCTATCAAGTGAGAGGATATTCTGAAAACCAAAAAAAAAAAAAAAGAACTTTGTATAGATATTATATATCATTTTTCAATATATTTGCTTTGGTAACCAGGAGGGGCATAATCCACTACACTAGAGAGGTAATGAAGCAGACGCTCCCCTCATCAAGCAAGAGGATTATCAAACAAAACAACACCCTATGGATGGCTATGTGATAAATTAGCCAACTTATCTGCTACTCTATTACCTTCCTGAAGACCATAAGTAATACAGAAAATATATTAAATACATCATTTTTTTAATAAAACTTGTCTTTTAATTATTTAGACGCACTGATTATTCTGTTTCAGTCCCTGATAGCATTAAGAACACTAAGACCATCAACGGTGAAGGTAACGACTCAAGCACCAATGCCTCTTGACCATTGTTTTCGCAGCCTCTACCCCATCGTCATCGTCATTTAGTTTGTCGTTGTTCAGTGGAATAATTCGTGCCACCGTCGTCGTCGTTCAATTGCAGAACTCTCATCGTCCCACGCCGTCGTGCCAACTCCAGGTCGCCTTCACATTGTCTAGGACCTAGCCGCCTTTAGTGGTACGTATTTTGCACTCTGTTAACTGTGAAATGCAAGATATTTTGATAGGAATCACATATTTAACTGTTTTTTAGGAAGAACCTCTTTTTTTAGTTCAGTTGACTGCTCTCCAAGTTTCTAGTGTGCATGTACTAGGTATTTGGGCCTTGGATCAAGATAATTTGGAGTGCTTTGGAAGATAGGAAGCTTGAAGCCAAATCGGAGGTGAAAAGGCCTTGAAATTGAAGGTAAAGCAAGGAATACGAATTGCTAATATTTCCTACCATGTCTTAATTCGTGACTAGGCTTCAGTACAAGGAAAATTTTCATCGAGTAAGGAATACGGGTTGGTCGTATTCCTTACCATGATCGTATTTCGCGTCAGTAATGATGTTGAACGTTACATTTTTATTTGTTTTCTATCTGTTATCTATTTTGAACTCCAGAGATCGAGGGAATCATTCTAATCCTATTTAAAATTGAAGGCAATCACAACCAGAAAAGGGGAACCATCTAGGTTACTATCGAAAATTGTGAATCTTAGTGGAGACAAAAGTTTTCTCTTCCCTCTCTTTAAATCCTTGTCTAGATTTGGAACATGATGTTCCAAGTGATGATGAGTGTGTTGTTGAAAATCTCATCACTTCTAAAACAAAAGGTAGACCAAAAGGATCAAGCCCAAAAGGAGGAGTTGAAGTTGTAAAGAAGCCTAGTCTTTTGCCATTTTCCTAATTGTGGAGGAACCAATCTTGATTCACAAAATTTTCCAAAAAAGGGAAAAAATACCAAAGTATTGCCTTCTCAAACTTTTAATAAGTATGTTTTAATCTTTATTTAACTTGTATAATTGATGTCAAAACTTATTGAGTGCCAATAATGACTTATTAATTGTTTATCTTTTTTCTTGTAATTTAATAGGTAACAAAAGGTTGGAGAACGTTGTCTTAAAGAGGGATGTGGGTGGTTAATGGCGTAGCTAAAGAAATAAAGACTTTCCATTTATTACCGAAATTTTTGTTTTAGGTTACTTGTAACTCTAAAATTTATTGTTTTGGCTTTTCATTTTGAAATGTGCATACAATGAGTGAGTTGAATTATGTGTAATTTGTACTGCTCTCCCATATTTTATCTGCACTATGTACAACATAGATGTCAAATCAAGATGGAATTGTGATATATGGCATTGAGAGTTTCTATTGCTCATATTGTGATGATAATGGTTTTTAAAGGATGTCTATATTGTTATTTCGGCATTTATTTTTATTTATATAAGTTTATCACTATTGAGGCTTCATTTTATCCTGCCATAAGTACAAGAAGTAGGATTCTGAAACAAATGGTCATATAGACATCTATCCTTTTGCTTATATCCATAAAGAATAGAACAAAATTCTGTTGTCCCAAAAAATGGTGTCTCGATGTCCCTCTACCAATCAAAAGTTGAGAATGTGTATAAGTGTTAATGAGTTATGATTTTGTTTTATTAAGTGACAAATTGTCATTGGTGGAAGACAGAGATTGTGATAGAAAAGTGAGATAAAAGATTTCATCAGTAAAGAATAACCTTGTATCACTTGTTGGAAGCCATGGTAAAAAATGATTTCCCCTTCTCGGTCATTTTCGAAATGAATATATCAACCTTTATAACCCATATTTTTAAGAGCACAACTTTATGACTAAAACATTAGCATGAACAAAATATGTAAAGCAAAATCTTATATTCAACTGTATTACATACAACTCCCAAGATACAGATGTTCTAATTGATTAGCTATCTAGTAATATGGTTCTTTAAAGAATATTACCTAAATGATGCAACATATGACAAAAATAATGATGAAAACATCAATACTGAGGGCAAAAACTGTTTGATCACTAAGATTCATATTCTTTCTACCAAGTCGATCAACCATGTTAGGAACATATTCCTAGTTCTTCACATCTTGCTCATAAGGATCCTCTAATCTCATTTTCATCTTCTCTACTTGGCGGCTCGCAACCTTTTGGGCAAGGGTCCAATCGTAAAACCTTCAACTTTCTTTTTTGTTAAGAACAATGTAAACCTCTATTAATTTCATGAATTTGTTAGAGGCAACTTTTAGAGGGTCGGAAGTTAGGCAACTAGTAAAGCTATGCAAATGCGACTTATCATGTTTGAGCTACAACTATAAAATTGGGATAACTTGTTTTGTCTTCATTGACCTGCAGTAAAAACCAAATGGAAACTGATAAAGACATTGACTGACAGAAGAACTTTTCATTTCTACTATATTCCTTTTTTACATTTCCACACAATGCTATATTGTTTCAATAATAATAACATGTAATAACAAAAATAAAAGACAGGGACCTTCACTAACACAATCTAGTTGCAAATTACATTTATATCCACAAAAAGCTAGTATGATGAGCAACCTGATGCAAAGCATAAGAACAAAATAATGAATATATTGGCAGCTTAAACGTATTTTGCTAAACAAACAACGTCCATAGCAGAAAGCACCCCTATGCAGTAAAGGAATATATAGGAAAATAGATCTTTATCTAAGCCCACTTCACTGAAAGACAAAATTCGAACAACTAGAGAGTAAATCTCAAAGAAACCAGAAATGAAGACAACTGAGGAGATTGAAAATGGGGAGAAGGAAAGATTGGCATTGAGGGGAGGGGAGATAGAAATTTGATTTTTTTAATTTTAAAATAAAATTTATTTAGTAAAATAACCCTAGCAATTTTAACAAATCACAAATGAGTTTTGTTTATCTAGAAATTGGATGTATACCTGAAATTGGATGTTTAGTTGAGAAGAAGGCTAAAAGCATCTCCAACCTTAGAACCCAATTTAGGTTCTTAACTCTCTTTTAGTGGGCCCTACAATGTTATATAAGATTTAAGAACTTTTACTAGTTTTCACTTCAATGATAGAACCCAACTTGGATTTTTAACTTATTTTTTGTGAGTCATTTTTCCCTCGCTTTTCCTCCCCATCTTTCCCTTTCCCTTTTTTAATATAAGAACCGATCGGTTCTTATAAAAGAATCCTTTTAAGGACATTATCATTCTCCAATGGTTAAATTTCTTAAGAACTGGTTCTTGTGTTAAGAACTCATTTAAGAACCACATTGGCGATGACTTAACAAGTGTCTTTAAGAATAAAAAAATTAGAAATTTTTATAATATTTTTTTTTTGGATTCTTTAAACAGTGTCGTTGACACCAACTAGCATCACACCTATTAATAATCACATTGATAGGCACACCTACTGGAATCAACGCTTGTTGGTTTAAGTGACTGAAACTTATTTCCCCATAGGGTGTGATTGGATTAAATGAGGGGAGAGATTTTAATGAAGGAGAGGGAAGGGGAGAGATTTTAATTAGCTATTGTGTTTGGTTGGGAGGAGGGGAGGAAAAAGATTTTAATGAAGGGGAGGGAAAGTAACACTATTTATGTTTGGTTCACAAGGGGAAAGGAGAGATTTTAAAATTAACTTATTTTTATACCCTTATAATTTTAGATTTTAAAATACATAAGTAGAGTTATTTTAGTCATTCCATTCAAAATGTTTTAAAATCCCTTCCCTCCCCTCCAAATTCCACCACTTTTGGAGGGGAGCCAAAATTGGGTAAGGAGTGATTTTGCTCCCCTCCTTTCCCCTCCTAAAAAATGAATCAAACAACAAATGTTTAAAAAAATTCATCCCCTCCCCTCCCCTCCTACCAAACACTATGTTAAGTAAAGTATAAAAGTTCAAGTCCTGTGAATGGAAAAAATAGGGCATGTTTGGATTGTAGTTTGGAGTCCATGGAAGTACGTTGGGAGGTTTTGAACTTAATTTTGACAATTTTATTGATGTTTGGGAGCTCTCATTGTAAACTGAGTTTCGAGGACAAACCTCAGTTAGAACCAAAGCATAAAATTGATGCTTTTACTTTTGCGTTTTCAGTTTGAAAATTAATGAGATTCTTAAATTTTAACATCCACTCACTGAAAAAAAGTGTTTTTAATTAATATCACCCGAACAAACTTCATTTTGTGGAGATTAAAATATCAAAACATAAATCGCATTCCAATAAACTCATTTTTAACTAAATTTACGTTTGCAAAATGAAGTTGATTGAAACGTAAGTTTCCACACTTTAATCCAAACACAGGGATATCGAAGAACTTCATTATGTTATACGTGTGCACCTGATTGGACTCCAATTAGTCGAGATTCAATGATATCGAAGATGTAGACAAGAAAGAAGAAGAAGAAGAAACTCACGTGGTGGACCTATCTTGTATTAGTTGTAGCCTTGTAGGGCCGCCATCGGTTAGCGTCCTTATAATCAGTTATTCTTCTAACATCGGATTAGCTAATCAAATTTTCCTATTTTTAATTTTTAGTTTTTTTTTTTTTTTCTCTCTCTCTCTCTCTCTCTCTCTCGCAGCTAGAAAAGATTTTGATGTGGCTATGGACTTACCAAATCACTCTTTGTCTCTGGTAAGTAATAGAATTTTCAAACATTCCAATTTCTGTTTGGATACCGAGAAAAACTTATTATGACTATATATTTTCATTATTAGAGATCGAGTTTGACGTTCGGAGAAACGTTGTGTGCGGTGTTCATACCTCTGATTGGAATAGTAGAAGCTTTGTTTTTCGGCTTAGCTGGTTGCTTCCATTTCCTTCCTTCAAATTCAAAGAAGAAGAAGAAGAAGATCTCAACTACCTTCGATGATATTGTTCGCCTCGCTAATCATTCTCCATGTTCGTCTCTGATTTCGCTCTTTCATTTCATTCCCTTCTTATTATTATTATTATTATTTTTAATCTTCAATTTGGTGGTTTTGCAGTTAGTGTTAATGAAATTGAAGCGTTGCATGAGTGTTTCAAGAAGTTGAGTAGTTCAATCATTGATGATGGTCTCATCCACAAGGTATTTCTGCTTCTTTGGAAAACTTATAGATTATATGGCTGTGATTTTCAAGTTATTTATTCTTTATCTTACCACAACAAATAGCAATGTATATCCACTGAGTAAGTTAGCCCAGATTTAGTTCATAAAAAATGAAAAATTTATTTCAATTCGGTTCCTTAGAATTTCACATGTCCGTCGAATTAGTTCTTTTTCATGACAATTTGTAAGGACATGTTAGTCCCTATCAAGGACTATTTTGACGGGCATTTGAGATTTTCAGGGATCAAGTTGGGATTTTTCATTTATGAGAGAATACATCGGAGGGCATATTTTTTCTCAAGGACGAATTTGGATATTTACCCCCACTTTTAACTGTGTGGTTGTGTTGGTTGCCCATACAGTTAAATGATGTGATGTGAGTGACAATAACAATTTAGATTTGGGATTTGGGAATGTCTTTTGGCTGCTAAGTTTGTGCATCACTGCATTGTCACTTAGTTTGTTTGCTTTTTGAAACAATCTGTGTTGGCTGTTACTCTTGTAAGTTTATAATTATCAATATCAGTTCTAGTATTGAATTTGTGGTCAGATTGCTTCCTTAAACTCTTCTGTGTTTATCATTTGAAGGAAGAGCTCACATTGGCACTATTGAAGACCCCAGTTGGCGAGAATCTTTTCCTTGATAGGGTATACTCATTTTGACCCTTGTTTTCATTTTTGTTCTCTTTTCCATTTTTTGTTTTCTTGAGTTCGTTCATGATCCTTATTGTAATAAGCATCTTTCAAGGGATCAAATTGTTTCATAAGATAATTACTCTCTTGGTCTCCCGTGGCATTTGAGTAAATCTGGGGGGCATATTTTCCTACCTCATGCTACCTTTTTGGTTTACACAACTCAATTCTAACACATTTCCCATCTAATAGTTTTCATCCTAATTAACCCATAAACGAAAACCCCAAAGCATATTCCATCTGCCCGTCTTAAAATGTTGATCAAGTTCTGCCACTGTAGTCTGATACTTGTTCTCTTCCATCTCGCCTCAAGTTTTATTAAATTTAGAATATGGTTTCTATGTCAAGCTTAAAACTCTAAGCTGGATTTGTTTCACTTACATTATCAATATATGAATGATGCTTGGATATTTAAAGATGTACCTTATGGATTGACAACTCCTATTTTACATTGTTGTCCATATACGGCATAGCCAAAGGTATCAGACTATCAGGATATCATGTTCATCTTCTATGCATATTTCCCCTTGTTCCCCGCCCTCTAGAAAATAAAATGGCGTGGTTACACACACATATACTTGCTTTGCAGGAAGGTCTGTTGTTTACTACTGTTCTCCCTTTTTGACGTTTTCAATTAAGGTCATTCATTGTTTGCTACTTTTTCTAGGTGTTTGATCTCTTTGATGAAAAAAGAAATGGTGTTATAGAATTCGAGGAGTTTGTGCATGCTCTCAGTGTCTTTCATCCTTGTGCTCCTTTAGAAACGAAAACTGATTGTAAGACTTCAGTAAGCGTTTTGCAGTTGTATTTTTGTATTATCCATTTTAATGCTATTAGTATTGATAAAATGTCAATATTTTATTTTCTTTGTTTTTTTTGCTTACAGTTGCTTTTAGATTGTATGACTTGAGACAGACGGGATATATTGAGCGAGAAGAAGTGAGTATCTTGGAATATCCAGGTTATGAAGATGTTATTGGCTTAAGTTTATTTTTGCTAGTATAGAATAATACTGCATTAAAATTCTCTTAGTGCTGTATCAGTTTGATTTGACAAGTTTAATAAAAAAATTGGTGGTGATGGTGGTTTCTATTTGTCTAATCTCCAAGGATCTTATGTTGGTTGAATGATTATAAAACTTGTAACCATAGGGATGTCTGCTATTTTATATAACTTATTTCCCTCAATACATTTCCATTTATCAATGTTTGGAACTGTTATATTAACCTGCAACATGCTCCAGGTTAGGCAAATGGTGGTTGCTATTATGTCAGAATCTGGCATGGATCTGGAAGATGAAGTTCTCGAAGCCATTATTGATAAGGCAAATGTTTGCATAACATTTTTTTTCCCTCTGATGATTTTAGTTGGGATCCTTTTAGTAACGTTTTTTTTTTTTCCTGAAACAATGTTAGACATTTCAAGATGCTGATGTTGACAAGGATGGCAGGATAAGTAAAGAAGAATGGAAGACATTTGTTGTTCGGCACCCAACTCTCTTGAAGCACATGACTCTTCCTTATCTGAAGTAACTTACTTCTTTGCCTTACCTCTTTCACTATATATATATATATATATCAATTGACCGTGTTGAATACATAACTGGAATGATTTTAGTTGGCGTGAATATAGGAAAAACTTGGTCTCAAAATAAGAAAATTAGTAAATATTTTTATTATTTTATTGATGATTTACATATTTTAATTTGTTTTAGAATGCAATGCTACGACGACTACTAATACCATGGAGGCTTGTATTTGGCTGTATTGTTCTCTATTACTTGACCTGCGATGTGAAAAATTCAATGATCATCTTTGATCACACCGAGTGTTACAAATTATATCCTATATGGAAGAAAGAGGAAGATAAGAGATTGTGGGAGGAAGAAGAAAAGAGTCAGAAAAAAACAACTAGATGGTCTTGAGAAAAAACTGTTATGATGGGCTGGAGACACTGGATTAACTTCTGACACCATTGATATCAGATGATTGAAACAGAATCATCACCCATGACCCAACAATCATCACAACATGATTGTTTAACCTTTGTTAGAAGATATCAGGATAGTGTCTTTCTGTTATAAATCTAGTATCTCCGGTCCAGCGTAATCTTTATCTAGGTTTTCTTCTTCCTCCTTTTGACTCCTTTTCGTATTCCTCCACCTATCACTCATCTTCCTCCTCCTTTCATATTTTATATGATTTGAGAAGTTCATGTGTGCGGATATGATATGGAATTTCTTTCATTGCAGATCCAGTGAGGAAAATGTAGTTCGAGATCTCTACCGTATTAGTAAGTGGTGTAATGTTACAATCATCACTTGTATAAGTAGTTAAAACAAGTATTAAATTATAAAAAAAAAAAATTATCATAATTAAAAATGTTTTACTTGCTTCTTTTCTCATTTTGGGAAGAGCATCTGCATCTGCTCTACAACACGTCAACTATAATCATTCTTTCAAGTCATGTCTTTAAAATTGTTAACAATCAAGTCAAAGTAAGAAACTGTCAAAATTGGCTTTTACATACTAGAAAGAAATTAAAGAACAATAAGTATTTCCAGTAACTAGCTATAGAAGTTAGTAATCCTAAATACACAAGCCTAGCCTTTATAAGCCTATATACTAATTAATATTCTAATATGATTTAATTTTGATGCTTGTAAAACTTGTTTGTCCGATAACATTCATTGGATGATAGTCTAAACTTTAAACTACTTTACGATAAGTGCATCAAATTTAAGCACTTACCAAACTTTGAATTGTATTTTATTTTAATTTAATTATTTGTATCGAATCTGTTGGAACTTGGTTCAAGCTTTTCCTTTTTGTTTGGTCACTGGCCAGGGACATCACCACAGTATTTACCAGCTTCATATTCAACACCGAAGTTGATGATTCCCACTGGCAACACAATGGCAATCGTAAATATTAAGGACTAGAAGCTTAAATATTCCATTGCATGGGCGGTTCCTGTTTTGTGAGAAGTAGATTCTTGCGATTCCACCCCCCAAATGTTCACTCGAACCAGAGAAAATTTATGAAAGTGATGGACCAAACCATCCCCTAAGTAATTTCTAGGGGTATTTAAAAATCCGACCGAAACTGACTAAACTGGTTAAATTGGTCCAAATAACAGTTTGATCTGGTCTTTATTTTTCACCTCGTTTTGGTGTCGTGTACAAAATTCATTTTTACAGTTCAGGAATCCATTCGAAAGATTAAATCAAATCAAATATGTTGAAGTAGCCTAAATTAGGCAGATACACAATTTATTTGAAACATTGAAGTATTTATTTGAAATGTTTTTATTAACTTTATTTATGTTGTTAATAGAATGTATCCTCATAGTTGATAATGTGTTATAGACACAGTTCAAAATGTGTTACAATATATGTAAGTGTAATATTATTTAGTAAAACGAACATTGTAGTGAATGAAAAAGGTTTTATTTTAGAGTTTAATTTTGATACATTATCACTGTAAATATTTTTACATCGTCAATCAATCATATATCATCTCATGTATGACTTTTAAGGTAGTTATTACAGCAGCTAAATATTTTTAATATGACAATCCATGATTGGTTGATAGTATATTCCAGTTAAATCCTTTACTTTATGAGTTTAATTTTGATACACTATCAGTGTAAAGTTTTTTACATGTCAACCAATTGTAAATCATTCTATATATGACTTTAAGATAGTTATGATAGGAGTTAAATATTTTTAATGATATGACAATTTATGATTATTTGATAATATAATTTTTTTTTTATATTAGTAGTGCATCAATTAAATCCTTATTTTATTAGAACATTTAATAAATTGTTTTCAAATATGTAAATAAATATAAATTGTTGCAGGGCCCAATAGTTAGTGGGGCGGTTGTTTTTAATTTGGGTGATAGGTTATCTATGTAGTCGGTAATAGGGCTTACAAAAGATTGCAAATCTTGAAAAATTTCTGTAATTTGAAGCTCCCTTCATGCGTGTCCACATTAGCCAATCTTGCTGGCCCCCTCATTTGTCCTCGTCTTTTGCATTTTGTATTTTTCACATACTTGTTGTACTGTATCAGAATGTAGAAATTGCTTCATACTTTTTGGCCAAGGCAGCTTAAGGTTCTACCCTCCTTACCAAGATAGGCATCCTCCTTTTCATTCTTACAGTGGGGAAGTTCACTATTGTATCTTTTTCAGCGTACCATCTGCATGTCAAACACTAAATTTTAAGATGTCTAATAGTCATTGAAGGGCAACAATTTTTTTCTTTAATTAAAAGTTTGTAACAAGCTAAGCAGAGTAAAGGTTACTTCAGAGTTCAGATGTCTAAGAAAAGAAAAGCATAAAAATATATCATAGGATTATATTATGCCGACCTAGCAAATCCTCAATTTTTAGGGTGCTTGACTGATATTATCAAGGGCTTTGTGGACCTAGCCTGATTTGACCAACATCATCACTCCTTATTGTAGTATGATCTTTTCCATTTTTAAGGCTATATCTTCATAAAAGCATGTGCAATAAGAATTCAAAACCTATAGTCTTAAGGAATAATATAATACTAATGAATGCTACAAAAAGTTGGTTCTCAGCAAGAAAATATTAAATACATAAATAAATAAACAGCGCTAGTGGAATGTACTTCTCTAGTGAAGTAACATTCTTTGTGTAGACGTTGGGCCAGTCTTGTATACTCTGTCTACTCCCTTTTATTAATGGCTTCTTGAAGATTGTGAGCCTTTGTCATCATCAACTAGAAGACAAACGCTTAGATTGGATTGGAGGCACTTCACCAGTCAACTGGTTTCTATTTTATGTTACTAAGGGTATTAGTTAAGAAATCAACAAAACAAAAACTTGTATTGGGAAATTAAATGTAACACTTTCTAATATATTAAACATATCATTTTCCTATAGAAAAAATTCCTTTTTGTTTCCTTAAACAATGTTCTAAGGGCACTTGTTAGCATTTTCCTATGAATAATATTACTCACACTCACTTATATACACATTACTTCACATCTGCATAATTTTCATCATTTCATTATAATTAGGTCTATCTCATGTTCTGCACACCTACATTCATTATGATTTTGCAACCTCAATAAGATATGAGGTAGTGCGAGGACGTATTTATGTGTGCTTGACCCCTGTACAATTAGTTACATATGTAGTATTTTTTACCTTGCCAAGAGTATTTGTTATATATATATCTATATATATATATATATATATATATATAGCCTGCCTATGATGTTTTCTAGATCGTAACGTGCACTTTATAGGTGGTACCTCAAACAATATTCCTATTTTATATTTTATATATTATGATTCAAAATCCTCTAGCTTGCCAAGTCATGACTCACGTGTAGTAACAGTTCAAAGACTTTCAAGAAGCATCATAGCTTTCCTCACAGTTGGGATTGCTACAAGAAGTCTGTTAACACATTTCTACACAGCAAAGATTAGGATCTGATGGCTTTTCTGAATTCTGAATCTCTGATGCAGTATGTAAGGCTTTCTGGCCCTATAAACTTTACAACTAGGATTCCACCTTTGTACTTATGCTAGAAAGAGACATTTCAGCCAATGAGCCACTTGGAGTTGGATATATATATATATATATATGTCGAATCTATGATTTTATGCTATCAACTTCAGTTTGAAAAGAGAAAATCATGAGTGGAAATGTAAAAGCAAAGAAAAAGCCAATGTAAATGTCACTTGGTTCCCAGAATGGCAGAAATTTTCATGTATGCTGTTATGATTTTGCCTTTGCTACTATGTCATAAGGAGATATTAATGAAAGGGATATCATAAATTTGGCTATTATAACATTTAATAATGATTCACTATGTTCACTCATTAGAACTATGTGTAGAATGATTACCTGAATTGAGTAACAAAGTGGTGTAGGAAGATGGAAGCTTCAAGTCTTGCCAAGTCAAGGCCAGGGCACAGCCTTTGTCCCCCTCCAAAAGGAGTGAAATTGCTACTGCTCATGTCTCTGTCCTGAAGTTCCCCAAACCATCACTTAAAGCTAAAAATAAACATACCAATGAAACATAAAGAAAGTAACAAATAACTTTGAGTAGAGTTTTTCACTTACTTGCCACCTCCATGGATTGAATTGATACGGCCAGTTATAGTTTTTGTCATCTAGATGAACTGATCTAAAATTTGCAAAAACACACCATCCTTTCGGTATTAAATACCCTTTTATTTCAACATCTTTTATAGCCTTTCGCATAACGCCAATTATTATATTTCCCATTCTCAAAGTTTCTGTGATAACCTGTATTAGTAGAACATGTTATAAATTAGTCTTGAGTTATGGATTATTTTTGTTGTATAGTCTTTGACAAGGAGCCATGTTTGCCTTACTGTTTGAGTGAATGGCAGTGATAAGTAATCGTTCCAACACAAGGGCTCCCCAAGCTGATCTTTGAGCTTCTTAAGCTTCATATTTTCTTCCTGAGGATCATCAAAAGTCGTTTGCCAAAAACTAATCAGGAAATTAGTTCAAAAACTTTCTTACGGCTACATGTTGCAATCTCATGATATAGCATAATCAACGAAATTATTCAAAAGCTTTAGTAATGGGAGGGAAAAAATCCATATATATCTACCACTATAACATTTGATTGTTTAATTAATGAAGAGACAAGAGAGTCTTAGTTAACATGTAGCGGATCAAATTTCCACGAGTGTGATGTTGGTCCTTCTTTTGAGGGTTCGTAGTCATATAGCTAGTATAGCAAGGACATAACCCTACTAGCCACTTGTTTGTATTTGTAAAGAAAAAATCAAAATCTTTGATAACATAGAGGAAAAGAAACATAATGGTCACGAAGTATGATTTTAATATAAATAAAATAATAAAAAGTTATTCCAATTTTAGACAAAGGTCAATGGATTACTTGTGCATAATCACTAATTAACCAAAACAAAAAATTTACTACTTTGAACTGAACAATGCTTATGAGTTGTGGTAAAGCCGATTTCATTGTAATTGCATTTGAGAAGTAGATATTGCATACTGTTAATTGTTGCAAAGCAGCAGGACATTCTGATAGGTATTTTACAGCCAGAGTCATAAGAACTGGCACCGAGTCTTCTCCTGGAATCATCATATCAATAATATTATCTGCTATTAAATCATCCGTTAATCTCTCACTTGCATCATTAAGAAGCACATCCACTACATCTTTTGGAACTTTGGAGATTCCACTATTTCTTCTAGCTTGGATAGTTCCCTGCACTATTTTTACCATTTTCTTTTTTGCCTGAAACCAAAAGTGAAGTCATTACTACCAAGCCTAGTATATAATAATATGTATGGTAAAAGAAAGCAATCTATAATTAAAGGACTTGCCTGTAAAGATTTATAAAGTTTAGTTCCTGGTAGGTTTATGGGTAAAGACATTATGCCAGAGATAAATTCCTGAAAATGTTTCTGTAGAAGCTCCATTTCTTCACCTGGATCCAAACTAACCAATGCTTTGACTAGTACTTGAAAGGCAATCTGGGGACAAATAAGAAGTACTACTTGTTGGTATCTTAAAAAAGATCACATAATAATTGCGAATCTCCTTTTCAATACAGCATAATTCATCTAAAATGATAATAAGCACCATAAAGATAACTAAGGGCATGTTTGGTTTGTTTCTCGTTTTCTGTTTTCATTTCCTGATTTCAAAAATAATTACAACATAAATAACTACAAATTTGTCATATTGTTTCCATTTTGTTTCTTGTTTTTAAAGATTTGTATAGAAAATAATGAAAAAAACAAAAAGTTGTTTTCAGTATTTCCTGTACAAATTTTTTAAAACAATAAACAAAATAAAAACAATGTGACAATTTTGTAATTATTTATGTTATAATTATTTATAAAAATAGGAAATGAAAACATGAAACTAGAAACAAACAAAGCAGACCCTAAGATTTTTACTTTTAAGTTATATCATCTTGAAACATAAGTAGGAGCCAAAGAGATAAATCAAATGCCAATTATTACCTTTACTACTCATACAAGGCATAAGGAGAAAAAGAGTGTCACTTTGTCATACAACTATGGAGTGGTTGCTTTCATTCATATAAACAACTTGAACATAGAACAAGATGCCAAATATAGATTTTAGAGAAACGTAGAATTTAGAGAAGGAGCATCTTTTGTTTTATCTTGTGTCCGTTGGATGGTACTCTTCTAAAGAAGTCACCATGAGATTGGAGGTAACAATGTAAGTTAAAACTTTGGAGATAGTTTCTGACCCTACACTATGTGGGAGAGAGAGGCAGACAGAGATAGGCACAAACACACACACCACTGCAGACACAGAGAGAAGAGAAGGAACCAGACTAACCTTTTTTGTTTCATCTTGTATGTATATAGTATAGTCCTCTTTCCAATTTGCCATTGATTCTTGGACATACTTCTCCATATCTCTGGTGATCTGAGCCTTTAGCTGTTGAGACTTGAAGAAAGCTCCAATGAGTCCATGTATTCTCTTCTGTAGGTTTCCATTGATGAGCAAAATGGAAGACTTCCCCATTAACTCAGTGAGAGATTTGGGATAAGAAGGAACAAAAACCTTTGCATCACTTTGCAGTATAAATTTATTAACTTCTGCATCTGTGGAAACAATTGTGGGGCTACCAAATATGTGTGACTTAAACACCTTTCCATACCTGCAAGTTGCAACACACCCAAATCCTTGTCAAAAACAATATAAATTCATAGATTCAACTATGTCTGCAAAACCAAGAGATTCAACTGTTATCATATAGTATCACAATTTGAAATCCATTTATATTTATTCTCTATATGGTGGCATGGCAGAACCTCAAGCTAACATGTTGAGTGAAAATAATACCAAAACAAAGGGTTCATATAAAAGTTAGCTATAAATCAAGCTGAATTAAAGTAAAATGAACTTCATGCTTAAATCAGTGATGCATGAAAAATCATCAGTGATGAACTTACATGCGACGTCGCTTGTCCATGAAGCTCTCAGGGTAATCAGAGTAAGCACAAGTAATAAACTCAATGGTTTCACCAATTAAAGGCCATCCAAGAGTGCCTAATGGAAGCTGATTTCTATGTTTTGATGATTTGAGCATAAGCTTAAGCCTGTTCCTGTAGAGGATCACACTGCACAACAGACATGCTATTGTTGTCACAAATACAATCCAAATATTGTCCATTAGTACTACTACCTTTGGCTTAAATTTTATGAGTAAACATATGATAGCCACAGCCATACAACGTTTTTTTAATGAAGGAATTGAATGTGCATGTGTGTGTACAGTGCTAAGAGGGAGAGGATGAGAGGTTTTGTGAAGTCTGAGAACTTTTTGGGTTAGGGAGAATATTTATACATGCATTGAGAAAAGCATAGTATATTCAATTATTTTATTCTCAAGCCAGATAGAATTTTAGTATACTACATATGGCTATGGACTTAACTGGGTCAACAGTTTGGATCCGGTATTAGTTTTGGAATGTTGGTCTCAGATCAGTAACTTATTATATATATCATTGATTCCAAGAAAATATACACTATCACCGATGATATATCAAATTTAATCTCCAAAAACAAAAAATGCCAAATAATATATATATATAGTAAAGTGAAAAAAGCTTTTTTATATCTTGAGATCTTGAAATATTAATTGTTAATGCATGTTTGATTTTATGCTAGAAGTCTGACTTGAAATTGTATTAACAATTAATTGGGCATGTTTGGTTTTGTTTAGTTTTTTTGGTTTTCCATTGTATCCTTCGCGTGCAACTGCGGAGACTAATCCCACGAAATACTGGACGACATTTAAAAATTGACATCTCCCAACTAGATTTTCTTCACACACAAGAGCCGAAATCGAATATCTAACCACTTGCTTAAGGGGTCCGAGCTTGTTACCGCCCTGACCACATGTTTGTTTTGGTTTTGCTTAGTTTATAATTTCATATTAATTTTACAATTAAATAACATAAGAAAAGGAGTAAATCGTCAATTTAGTCCCTGAAATTGTAAGGTCGTATCAATTTGGTCCTTACATCAATTTAATCCCTGAAATTGTAAAATTCATATCAACTTGGTCCTTGCCGGAGGAACTGAATTGATTAAATTTTTAATAACTTCAGGAATATTTTTGAAATTTTGAAAATGTCAGGGACCAAGTTGATACGACCTTACAAATTCAGAGATCAAATTGGAAATTTACTCATAAGAAAAGTCGCCCACAGAAGGACATGATTGTTCTTGTAGCACATTGGATTAAGGCATCCCCTAATTCCTTTTCCTTTGGCAGTAGCAGTTGGGTGACCTCGTGCCTTCATGTGAAACTCAATAAGTCCAACCACATTGATCCATCATCATCATCCCCCGCCTCAAAACTCCTTATCTTTCTCCCTCTTCAAAATTATGTTCAATCCAATCTTCCCCAACCTCTCACGTTATCATCATTTCCATCCTTTCTCGTATTATATGCTAGAGGCCACATCTATATATCTTTCTAATTCTCTTTATTATATAAAATTACTTATATATGTTGAATGACCCTAGTATGAACACTGTCGGTTACACATCTTTTAGGTGCATATCACCTCACATTAAGTAAAGATGGCGAAACTAGAGTGTAATATATATATATATCAAATGAGAAGAGACCAACTATACAGTTAACCATAAAAACTGTGCACATGCTAGGTGATGTATATATAAATATGTGTGAGTAGCATTATTCAAAATGGCAGTGGTGCTATATTCTTATAATTGGACCAAGCATGAATAAGAGTGTCAAATTTGTAGGAAAGCTGGTATTTATTAAAAATAAACCATCTCTTTTTCAAGTAGAATATTTCATTTCACATGGCTACCCAACTTTGATTAAGCTTACATAAAACTCTCTTTTACTGTAGTGAACAATTCTGTTCTTATTTTCTATTTTAATACTATCACATTATGTAGTTTTCCTATATATAAACTCAATTCATCAGATCAGCTTTTGTCTTAGTTTAAAGTTAAAGTACCTAACATAGATTTAGGCATCTAATTCAACATTCATACTTTAATATCATTATAGAAACATAGATTATTCGGCGCTGTTCTTCTCTTTTCCTATTTTCTGATTTTTATTTAATTATTAAGCCTCATCGATAAGAATCCCAGAAAGAAATTCAGATAGATTTGTATATTCTCTTGGAGTTTGAGGACCATCAACCACAACAAATATTTTTTTGAAAAAAGAAACTAGTAGTTGAGAAAAAACTACTACATTATTTTGGTGGTTGGCTTCGTGATGGAAGCTTGCATGCATGTTGTAGCAACCAGTCTGCACTTGCTGTGTCCACATCCTTTTGGGGAATTGTGCAGCCTTGTGTTTGGCCCATGTGAATCTCTAGTCACTGCTCTCAAGAATCAGTGCCAACATGGTGAATGTGCTATTCAACAAAAAATGGAGAATATGCTCGTTTTGGAAATTGGAAATAACCAATGAGATTAAGGACAATGCTTTTCAGCTAGACCTTAGTAAGCGAAGGGATATTCCCGCTTCGGTTGGAATCAATTTGAAGGTAAAAAATCATCTGATCTCAACATGAAAATAAGGTATCATATGGGCGAGATTGGATTGATTATAATATTAAGTTCGATTCAATCCAATTCGATTAAAAACAGTTTGGATTAGATTAGATGATTCGATTTTTTTATTTTTTTCATTTATTTTTAATTTTCGATTTAAAATATTAATTTAACATCTCAAATATATTATCTCATAAGTCAAAACATGGATAATAGTAATCACATTCCTTAGTATATAAATCACAAGTACAAATTAAAAACTACTAGCTAGTCATAACATCCATAAAGTTGAGCTGCTGAAATTAAAATCTACTTGTCACAATTTTGAGACAATTTCAGCGGTGTTCAATTCAATGAAAGAGAGATGTATATGAGTTTAGTTTAGGGTTTAAAGGGGTTGTGGTAGAATAGAAAAGTCATCAGAAAAGCATAACTATTATTATAATTTCAGAATAAAAATATAGGAGTCCCTTTGAGTTACATTTGTAGTAGCTATAACAAATGTTGCTGAGAGGCATTTGAGTAACATATTAACAACTTACATTCGATACTAGTTATATTTTAATATTCTCGGGAATATGGACATGGGAATAAAAATTTATCATGTTTAGTACATGTTTTTAAAAACTATTCCCTGATATAAAAGATGTCCGAGAACAAAATCAGTAAATGAAAGTTAAAAATTCGAAATTCTATTCTCATGTGTGAAGATGGAAAAAATCATTCCTAAAAAAATGTAATTTACCTGACAGTAAAACATTCCATGAATCAAATATCACCTAAAAATAATTTGATATTAAAACTAAGCATGTAAATCGCACATCATCAGTTCCATTAACAATTGAAAATTTCGTGAGAAAACTCAAATTACACATTCTAAAAACTTTGGAGATTGAATTGTATGCTTTAAAACATTAAGGACCAAGTACAAATGAGCCTAAGTTCTAGGGACTAAATTACATTTTCCCCTTCAGAAAACTGATCCTCGTAAGAAAGTTGTTGGAATATAAGAGAAAACACTTCCCAGTTTCCACCCTTCTATTTATAAGGTGTAGTTATGAGATTCTAGAACAATGGTGTCTTCCAACAAATCATTTGATACAACCAGATTACTGACTGATTTAACAAGATCCTTGAAGAACATTTTTTATGAAAGGAACTTATAGTAAATGCTCAGCTCCAATCAAGGTTCATTATGGCTGCAGAATTTAATTATCTTAATGCTGCACACCAACCTGTGCATTTGACATGTGCTGTTGGCTCTAACTCAGATCTGGCTTTTTTCACAAGACCAATAAATTATGGTTAAATTAATAATTTGGTCCCTATACGTGACACTAATTTTGAATTTGGTTCTTATATATGAAATTTTTTGAAATCGAACCCTACATATACAATTATTTTTAATTTGGTTCTTCGTTTATTGGTGTTATAACGCCGTTACATAAGAGGGACCGAATTCAAAATTATTGTCACATGTAGGGACCAAATTCAAATTGATTGTCACATGTAGGGACTGAATTCAAAAGAAATTTTTGAATTCAGTTTCTTTTGAATTCGGTCCCTACATGTGACAATCATTTTCAATTTGGTCCCTATACTTTAACTCCAACAAACGACGCTATAATACCAATAAACGACGAGGACCAAATTCAAAATAAGCGTCACGTATAGAACCAAATGATTAGTTTAACCTAAATCTATTGAAAATACAAATGACATCTATATAACAGAATGGGGTATTATAAATCAAGTGCCATCAACTTCTTGTACTACTATCTAATCAGAAAGAACCAGTGAGCCACATCCCAAATTTTGCAAATGACAATACAGGACAACAGGGGACTCTCAACTCTGAAGTCTCAACAAATGTACAATCTAAAATTCATCAACATACCAAGTAAACAGAGAAGTGAAGCATTAGAGGAATCAATTCAAGTACATTCAAATTCAAGAAATAATTTTTTCCCAGTGGAGAAAGATAAGAAGAACATCATAATTATATACTTGGGATAGATTTTGACCGAATGTACTTTTTAAGTAGAGCTTTCTCCTCATCAATTCTCCGTTTCTCTTCTGTATCTTTTGGTTTGACCTTCCTCTTCTCTTCCAATATCCACTTTAAGATTTCACGTTGTTGGTCTTCTGGAATTGGTTCTCGTTTGATCACAGGATTTGTAATGGGTGCTGAGGACACAGAAGTCTCAGAAATATGAGCTGTAGCCTCTTTAGGACTTGCATCTTGCTCCTCCACACTAGAATCTTTATTCTTTGTCCTTATAAACAAATAAGCTACAGAGTTCAGACAATCATCAGTCCAACATCTAGCAACAAGAACATGATAGGGTTTAACAACAGAAATCCACTCAAGCATAATAGAGTTGTATCAGAAAAACAACATGAGTAAGATCTAAGACTATAAATTATGACATGCTAGCAGAGCAGCGTAGTTACTCAATCAAAATATGTTAATTATCCTCTCTTTTTTGGCCTACACCCTCAGTATCCGGAAGTCACAATGGACATCGACTAATCCGAGACAAGCGGGTGGACCCATATAAGGGGGCAAAGCTCTCCCAAGTCTCAACGTTTATTTTTTCCATTCACAAGACTCGAACTCAAGACCTTGCTTAAGAGGAACCAAGTTCCAACCACTTGGACCAACAGGCCTTGGTATGTTGATTATCCTCTCATATTAAATGTATTGAATAAGTTTGACAATAATTTTTCAGTATATTACAGTTACATGAGTCATGACTCCTATTTGTTGATAAACATTTTAACTCTACATGTAAGCCATCAGAATATAAGAGCAAAAGAATATTGGTAAAAGTGATAATTAAATTTATAAAACTAACTTCAAATTCCATATTATCATGACAGTACTGAAGCCATGCATAATTTTGCAGCAAATACTAGAGCACCCGCCAGCTAGTAGATATAAAATAATGCCATAAATCTGTATTTTGCATATCTTTCATCCTTTGAACCTTTTCTCCTCTGTCTTATTTACTAAATCATAGATAGGTGAAATTTATTTGCCATATGGTTTCTCACTAAGCTTAGATTAGAAACAGACAAGCCAATCACTCAGTCATCTCCCGTAAGATCTGTGGCAATTAGTGCAAGGTTACATTTGAAAACATCCATTTTGCAAATCTGTACATGGGTTGATGCATTGATAAATTATGAAATTATAATGATTACAGCAAGTAGTAATCAAATATACAGTCCTAGATATGATTAAGGTATGAGCTTGGTTATTATTGTTTGTCAAATCTTGATTCAATAAATCAATATAAAGAAAATAATACATTTTAAAAGTAAATGTCAAAACAGCATAACCTTCAGTTGCATTAATTAAAACTCATCCAAATGCAACCTATTAGTTACACAATGATAGGACCACCAAACAAAAGTTACAATGACAGGAAACTAGCACGCTGATCATAGAAATGATGCTACTAGCAACCCCAAGTCCCCAACTATCATATTAAGAAAGTAATCATACATGCATTATAGCAACAAAGGCATATGGTAGCCTCTATCTTGGCCAAATCTGTGTTGGCCTTTCACAAAGAGGACCGTCCTTAGATATAAAGTCAAATATTTATGTTCTAATCCATGTCAGATCATTAATCCTACCCAAGAAAATAATACCGCAGAACTTATGATCTCACTCACATCATCCTAGAGATAGTAACTATCCAAGTTATACTGAAATATTTTCGTCAATTATTCTCTCACTACTGAATCAACATTCAACACATCAAATACAGCTCAATTCAGTAGAGTGACAACAACAACTAAGCCTTTTCCCACTAGGTGAGGTCAGCTACATGGATCAAATGACACCATGATGTCTATAGACCATAGTATCAATTCGGATTGGCGGCCCATAGTGGGCGACCCCAAAAACGGTATAACGGGATAGCGCATAGAGGGATGGCCGCTATACTGAAATTTTTTATACAGGTTAAATAATTTATACTATATACATATAAATGCTTGAAAATTAAAAAAAATTAATTAAATTTCATGACATATTCATAATTAATAATAAAAAGTCATAGGTCTTAAGCAAAACATACAAGTTAACCCCTTTGAAATGGGTTTGATGGGTCGCACAGTAGCAGTGAAAGGAATGCACGTACGGGACTACGAGATGAGAGGCACGAAGGGTTTTCTCCCAAACCCATTTGAAACCCTTTTTTACTCGAAAACCCTAAATTACCCCCCCCCCAATGCCTCTTAATGTTCAGATTTGAGGGCATTAATAACTTTTGTTCTCCTACCTCTTTCGACCTACCTAGGCTCGCCGTCCTACCTCTGCGGGCCTACCTACGCTCCCCGCCTACCTCTGTCGACTTACCTAGACTCGCCTCCCTACCTCTGCAAGTCAACCAAGGCTCATTGCCCTACCTCTGCAAGCCAACCTAGACTCACCCCCTACCTCTGTATAGACAGCCAATGACAAGACTTTGGTAGCAGTACATCCCCCCTTGTTGCAAGTGGCTGACCTTATGTTGACAGACCATAATGGATGAACTCCCTCAGCCCCCAATAAATACCACAAACACAGGGAGTATCCCTCACCTAACTGGTCACCCTCTCTTTCTCTCTCCATATATATATATATATATATATATATATTCTGCTAATTTTCTCTTCCACTCTCTTACTTGGGTGTCAGAGTGCCTTTACAAGTACCACCCCAACCACTTCGACATTGAAGGAGGTTTGACCTATCACCGACCGAGTAGGCCAGGCAGGAAGTTCAGGAGATCCGACCTGGAGAAGAGGATGTCGACCACTCGGAGCTGACTTATCATCGACCGAGCAGGAAGTTCAGGAGTTTCGACCTGGACAATAGGAGGCCGACCACCAACATTGTATGCAAGCCGAGCCGATAGGCCAGGCCCGGTTAGAATAGGTTTTTGCCCATTTTAGAATTGCGACCAAAACTCGCGTGAAATGCTGCGATTTTCGCCGCTATATCGGTCGCGACAACTGCATGCAAAAACACGGTGCGACAAACTCAAAATAACGGCCACTCGGCGCAATCAAGCACTATTAACAAGTAAGCTAGGCAAACCATTCAAATATAAATCATTCTTAATGGGTTACGTCTATAGTTTTTCTTGGCCTCCCTTTACCTTAACTATTGGACTACTCTCTATCTAATCTACTTTCATTATTGGGGCTTCTATAGGTCATCTCTACACATGCTCAAACCACGTAAGGCGAGATTCTACTATCTTTTCGACAATACTGGTAGAAAAGGAGTAAAACATTCGTATGCCAAATAATACCAAACTGGTGTAGTGTCAATTTAGCCTCATCCATTTCACATCAAAAGGAACCAAACATTCCAAGGATGCCTTCCAACCCATGAAATTTCAAACCCCAAAAATTGTATTTTCCTCCTATCTTATGACTAACAAGTACTCCCACCGTAACAAAATATAAGTAAAAATTGACCCATTTAAGTTGTAACAAAATATAAGTAAAAGTTGAATTTTTGTATCCTATTTAATGATAGAATACCAAAAACGTCCTTCATCTTATTGCATTTAATTGAAACAAGTTGTTATACAATAAAATTAATGTGAATAAACAAAGGAGCAATTTACGCAATGAAGTTGAACTTTTAAATGAGATTAACATTAAATGTGAATAACTAATTATCTTAATAAGTGTGAAGGTGGTTAAATTTGCTTATATTTTGTTACGGAGGGAGTAATAACTAAAACAGAAATGAATGCCCCAAATTATATTAAAACAGAAATGAAGCCGTCAGAACAATTCACAAACTTGATTCCTCTCCAACATAATCTAATAACAAACACTACCAAAAAGCAACTAAGAAATGTGCCGTTTCATAAATTCCCACATCACCAACAATGTATAAAACATCAAATCAAAAAATGATAATTTTTTTTTTTTTTTTTCATTTTTGCATTGATGGGGTGAAGAAAAATGACCTCCAACACCGAGATTGACAGCCAAAAGCACAGGCCAAAGGAATTTGTAGCGCCGAGCAAACGATTCCTTCGGCGGCGGAGGAGGAGGAGTCGTTTGTGTCCCCATCGGCGACGGTTTCTGTTGACCTCGAAATTGCTTGAGTTGCTCTGTTACCAAACACACCAACTTGTGAGATTCAGAACAAGAGAACAAGAAATCGCTTTCACAATATTTTTATCAGAAAGAGAATGGTCAAAACCTTTTCGAGGTTTGTTGGTGTACAACTTTGGACCTTGTTCACCTTCACTCATCCTTAGTACTCTAACAATGTCTCTCAACTGAGATCATAGTTAATCTTATTTTTTAGGTGATCACTGTTAACTCGAGGGCATGCAAACATGCTTGCTTCCTTATATTTCACTGATCTAATTGTTGCGCAGCACTCATCGCCTAAAGTTTTTTTACATTATTAATCATTATTAATCAATAAAATATTATCATATCGTAAAAGTTATTCTAATTACTTTAAAAATTATTCAAATCATGTTTTTTTGTTGGTTAACATTATAAAAAAAATTTATACAGATGGCCCTACTTATTTTTAAGTTAAATTTAGATTCTCTTCTTTTATTCTCTTTTTTTCCTCTCATGTTATAAAAAAAAATACAAAATCAAATTTTAATAGACCCCACACATAAAAATAAATTTTTTTTATTTTACTTTCTCTAACATAAAAGAAAAAATAAAAAAATAAAAAGAACGGATCCAAATCCGATTTAGTTTTCATTATACTTTTATATCTCCTCCAGAATTATAATTATACTTAACTCCAAAGGAGATAATTGTCATTACACTAACTTCTCTGAGAACGGTGGTATAACTTTTAAAACATAGGATGCTGAGTGTAATTAGTTTAGGATTCTTTTCTTCTTTTTTATGAAAGTTTAGGATTTAATTGGTATGTATTATCAGTGTAAAGATTTTTTATACTGTTAACCAATCAAAAATTGTTACGTAACTTAAATTGTTTGACTTTTATCCTAACTACCTTAAAAGTCACTCATATTATGATTTTTAATTGGTTCATAATGTAAAAAACTTTATAATAACAGTTCATAACAATTAAATTCATTAATTTAAACATAAGGAGAGGAATTAGTGTAATTTCCTTTAATTTAATTCTTTTCTTGCCGTGCAATGAAACAAACCATGAAGCCTAGAATATGCCAATCTTTCTTTTCTTTTTCTTTATACATACCAACACTTCTTTTCGAATTTATCAAAAATTAAAGGGACCTGTTTGAATTTTTACAAAAAAAACATATGGATCTATTTGAATTTTCTAAAAGTCCAGAGATCCACAAATGCACGAATAGGATGGATCACTTAATAGAATCCTATCGAAAACTTAACTGAATCCTAACATAAATGTCTATGACTCAATTACAAATCTTTACAAATTTAGGGACCCCAATTACAAGCTTTTAAAGTTTAGAAAGTTATTTATATTTTTCCAAAAAATTCAAAAATGAGTAGGGTAATTAAACCTTCTTAAAAAAGAAAGATACCAAGTATAATTAATTTAAATATCAGAACACGGATTATTGTGACTTCCCTTTAATTTAATTCTCTGCTTGCCATGCAATGAAACAAACCATGAAGTGAAGAAAATGCCAATCTTTATTTTCTTTTTCTTTTTCATACCAACACTTCTTAAAATATTTTATCTAATTTTATAATATCTCAATTATTAGAACTCTTTTGGTACCATCAATTATTAGTATTATTGGCTAATATAATATTTTTAAATGAATTTATTCTACATAAATAATGCTAATAATAAGAGGAACCATTTCTCCCTTCAACAAATATAAGGAGGGATTTACAAATTTTGTAAATTAGAATGAAGAAGTGAAGAACAAATTATCCTTACATGAAAATATATCAGTCTAGCATATCCACATTTCTTAGCATAAACTTGTTCACAAGTTATGTGATTCGAGACTGAATTTCCTTCATTGCAAAATATGGTTAGTTAGGCTTTCCAGCTTTTAGTCATTCTGACAAAAGAAACCATTTGGTACTCAACTTACTTTCAAGTCCAATAAATTTCATGTCAAAAAATCCAAATCTATTTAATAGATTCAATTGCGAATATAAATTCAGATTTCTGTTTTCAATTTGAGGTTCACTACTTAACCAAAAATAAGAAGGAAAAACGATAAGGTTAACATATCCTTGTTTCATGCAAAAAATGAATTGTTGTGGTATGAACTACTATGATGTATAAACAAATATTTCATGGTACATGTTCTATGGACATCTGAACCAAATAAGTTGGGGAAAAAGAAAAGTGAATTCCTACCACTATTCCAACAAGTTAACGATTAACACAAATTTGCAAGTAGCAACATAAAATATGTCAGTAGTGAAATCAATGACATGATTCTTGGAGTTTCCATCATCAGCAAAGTTACTCTACACATTCAACAATCAGCTCCATGGACGACCACTGCCATAACCCCTCCCACGGTCTTGGAAGCCTCGGTGACCTGATTGATTGTTGTAGAAAATTGTAAAGGAAATCAAAAGTGTGCAGCAAATAAGGCAAATTTCTACAATTGAAGCATGTCATAATGTTGAACAAGTCCCAAAGGCCAAGGACACAACAAATCCCTTTGATAATTACATTGACCTTAGCTTTACATGAAAATTGGCCAGTTTTACATGAAAGTTTAATCATTTTTATTATAGAAGAAACTTTTAACACAAGAAAAGAAGGTATACAAAATGATGGAAGTCAGCCACCAAACAGAATGATATGTGATAACTATTCTTTAGTATTAGTCATAGGGGTATTTGATTTTCAGTAGAAACTGATATGTTTGGATATACAAATTAAATTGCAAAAATGTTTTTATGAGAAAAAAATTGCTTTTAGAGAAGCTAGAAGTTTGAAGCTTATTAAAGTTATCAGATTATTTTGAAACCAATAACATTCTTCCCATTTCACCCCTGCAAAACTAACCATCAAACAAATATTATTAAATTATACAAATAACTTCATACCATATTTTGTAATTTACTATATAAAAGCTATTTTGTTACACAACCTAAACAAAATAGATTATCCTAAAATCGCTTTTAAACAAATATATCCAAATATAAAACTAATTCTATTATAATCTATTATAACAATAATCGATTATGCATAAAATCGATTATTAAAATAATCCATTTTCGTAGCTAATCCAAACATACTCATAATGTGCTTTAGGTGAGAACTTTCAAAACATGAATACATATGAATCTAATTATATGTGAAAGTCCCATGCCAATCAGGCATAACTAAAGCATACCCTTCAAGGCTTCAACCAAAAAACAAGGGGAAGCGTAGGGAACCAATAAATTTATATGTACATGCTAGCTCAGGTTATATGTAAGTTCAGTCAACTAACCTGAAGGAGGAGGTGGTGCACCACGACCCATTGCTGCTAATTCAGGACTCACTTTCTGTCCAGCTTCCTCAAGTATGCTTATAAGTTCCTTCGCAAATCTGGCATTAGCAGCGGTGAAGAATGTGTATGCAGTTCCTTTTGCACCAGCTCTCCCAGTCCGCCCAATGCGATGAACATAGTCCTCAAGTGATCCCGGGAAGTCATAATTTATCACATACTTTACATCCTTCACATCTGACAGTAACCAAACAATAGAAAAGGTTCATGGTATGCAAACAAAGCTATAGATGTAAGTTAAAAAGTGACAAATCCTCCAGCCTGTGTTCAACCAGGCACAAAAGACACCTCTTAATGCAAGGAGCTTTTCCTTACACGTCCTCTTTCTTTTTTGTGTGTCCGTGGGGGGTGGAGGGGTATTACAAGGCTAGATGGATGTGCACAAAGGACAATTCAATGTTTTAACCCATAAAAACTGAACTTCAAGTCATCAATCACAATAGCAGCCTTTTGCTATTTGTCACCAAAGACAGTTACTAAATAATACATTACATAATGAGATTGATCACCACCAGCAGAAGGCAATTCTAACTTCAGAAGGCACACAATTCACGTAGAAATTTATCAATCACCAAGAAACTTGCCAATATGAACTGGTGGCAGATTATCCATGAAAAATTTAAATATAAGTTTCCCTAAGACCATTTGGTCCAGACAATAAATAAGTTGCTAGCATAGAAAAGGGTAATGATCTGACAAGGCCCGATTAAAAATAATATATCAACAGATGAATGCAAAATCTAACTAGTAATCAAAGATGGCTTGACAAAGGTAGACAAAAGAAAAAATAAGTGAAGAAGTGTTGAATATAACACTGCTTCAATTTCCTCCACTGAATAAGAACATCTGCCAGATAATTAAGCAAAAGTTTTTGTACCTAAACCGCGAGCTGCTACATCCGTTGCAGTCATAATAGGACTCTTTCCAGATTTAAACTCAGAGAGCACCCAATCCCGTTCTGCTTGACTTTTATCTCCATGAATTGAAAGTGCAGGCCATCCATCCATGCGGAGCTGCCTAGTGATCTGATCACATCCTTTCTTTGTATCCATGAATATCAGTATTCGGCTGCCATCCATGATGTCCTCCAGCAACTTCACCAATCTGACAAATACGATTTCTCCATTAGGTGGTTATGTGTGATGAAGTATTAAATACCGAGGGAATGAAAATAAGGTAGAACAAATCCTACTTATCATATTTCTGCTTTTCAGAAACAATGTCAACATATTGCCGTATTGCATGGTTAGCTTTTAAATCCTCAGAACCTATAATTACCTGCACAATGGTTACGGAGATAGTTAATTCAATCTTCAATAATATACATGAAGTTCTCACAAAATACAATACCATAAAGTTAGGATATCCGAAAAATATCTCATAATATTGTTATTGTATCTTAGATGATCTCTTAGGACTTATTTCCTATTTATATTCCCCGCTTTGCTTTCTTATTTAATTAGAAGTAGGAGTCTACTATTAGTATAAATAGGGTTGTTGGGTTTGTCTTTTTATCACAGTATTTGCATATTAAATCAATATCAATCTCATATTATTTTGAGTCGATTCTTTCTTTTCCTCCTTCCCCTACTAAAAACCCTCTAATTTAACATGGTCTTATAACACAATTGTCCTCTGTGACCTGTTCCGTCACTATTTTGCTGCCGAGTTTCCTAAAATTTGGAACTCTTTTTCAGATAGTCTTTCAACTCCATTATATCCACGCACAAAAAAAATTGATTCCCAGATTCACTCTCCTCTTTTACTCTCATTTCGCAGCTTCCGTCTCAGATCTGTGCTTTTGTGGTTCGTCTCTCATACTGACACCCTTGTCATGTTTGTCGTTCTCTAACCAGCCTCTCCCCAGAACCACACAACCATTGAAGCTAAGATGCGCCTCCACGTGCTGCCTTCTTCCAGCGCGTGAGAGCGCATCCAGCAACGTATGTTGTTGTTGTCAATGCCATTGGACCTTGATCTCATCTGTCCAAATCTGGCCTCACCTCCTCCAATTGTGGTCTGAGTTGATGAGCACACCTGCTCACACATGTTCAAGGATATTGTGATTTCAGTTTTCAGCCTTATTATGCAAACCCATGGCTTCTAGTCCCACAAGCGACCGCTTAAGGCTAAAACATCCCTGTTATGCCCTCTTTCTGACAACCCCTGCCATCATTTGCCTCGCTAGACCATCTCTGGTCAAGCCCCTATCACCTCTATTCGCCACCTTCACATGGCTTTTCGGCTCCCTTTGGCTATGGTCTGCCGTGTTTGACACTTAGATCCGTCGTGCTCATCTTACCTTCATCAGATTTGAGTTGTTTTCAATGTGTTTCGGCTGTTTGTTGCCAGTCTGGTGGTAGTCTTTGGTTTCCCATTGTTTGGCTGCTGCTCGGCCCTATTCTAACACATGCTTCTTCTCTAGTGTTTGTCACATCATTCTTTCCCCACTAATGAATCATATAAGTCCTACCGACGATCATTCCAAAGGTGATTTCTTTCCCATAGATGAATCGTATTAGTGGTGACTTCTCTCCCGTTGATGATCATTTCGATGGTAATTTATGTTGGTTATGACTCACACCAACCCGGCTTTATCCCAGATGATTTGGCCCCAACTCTTTGACCTAGATGCATTGGCCTTGACTATTTGTCCCAAATGCATTACGGTGCATTTGAAAGAGCTTATAGAAAGCTTATATGGGCTTATGAAATAGCTTATGAAAATAAACTTACGCAAATAGTTTATGAAAATAGTTTATGATCTTCCTATAAGCTCTTTTTAGCTTATTTCTATAAACTTGTCAGAGAAGCTAATGAAAATAAATTGTTTTTAGCTTCTTTGAAAAATGTTTATTGAATAAGCGCTTAATTAAGTTATTTACTCAAACACAACCTTAGTCCCGTCTCCATCCCAGATGCTCTAGCCCTAGCCTTTTATCCCAGATGCTCTGGCCCCAACTCTTTTGCCCATATGCACTAGCTTGCCAGCCACTATCACACACTGTTTGGTGCATTATATATTTTAGTTCATTTTCTTTTAGTGTGTTTAATTGTAAGTTTGTAACAAGCTCAAGCTTAGAAGCTTTAGCTTGAGTGAGAGAGCTAGAATATATGAAAAATATCTCATAATATTGTTATTGTATCTTAGATGATATCTTAAAATTTATTTACTATTTATATGCCTTGATTTGTTTCCTTATTTTATTAGGACTAGGAGTCTACTATTAGTATAAATAAGACTGGTGGGTTTGTCTTTTCAATCACATTATAATAAATCAAATGAATATCAATCCCATGCTATTGCGAGTCTATATTCTCTCTTTTCCTGCTTCCTTACCTTAAACCCTCCAATTCAACACATACATAAACAAAATCACACATCTTCCTTAAAGACTATAAATTTCAGAATAAAAACATTTCAATTTTCAACTTACAGGAATCAAATTTAAAAATACAATAATATGTACCAACATGAAAAGATCTTACTTTGTATGGGTTATAAAGAAACTTCCTTGACAATTGTTCAACCTCCTTTGGCCAGGTAGCACTCCAGTACAAAGTTTGACGGTCTGGACGAATCTACATAAAACAAAAGCCAAACAATAATCAGATACCTAGGAGAATAAATAAATTTAAATCTGCAGCTTCAGCAATCTGTCTTTCAAAGTCATCTCAAATTGACTGGCAATAGGGGCAGAGCTAGTACTTTAGTTAGGGGGCCAAATTAGAAATTTTTATCTCTTTCTAAATAAAATCACATTGAAAATCGTATTTAAAAAAAATTGGGCGGAAGGGTTGTCAAACCGAACAACATAGTGCCGCCCCTAATTGGCAATGGATTAGAAACTTAGACAGAATAGCGAACTGAGTGAAAGAAGCCTCAAGAAGAGCAACTTAACTATGACAAAAAAGGATAAAGCTCTTCCAAAGTGAGTTTGCCTATAAAGCGAACAAGTAAAGGTATATTCGCCCTTGATTTGATAAAATGCATAGAGATTAGAGACTTCAACC
The DNA here is from genome assembly GCA_039655645.1 of Ammopiptanthus mongolicus. Lineage (NCBI taxonomy): Eukaryota > Viridiplantae > Streptophyta > Magnoliopsida > Fabales > Fabaceae > Ammopiptanthus > Ammopiptanthus mongolicus. Next base: position 63,660,493 of record CM077351.1, on the reverse strand, counting down.
CATTAAATGATCTATGGGTGGATATACCATTACTTGCTCACTTTAGAGGCAAACTCACTTTAAAGGAGAATTTTCTGAAAAAAATACTTATAATACTATATTATGCCATTTCTTGAAAATATACTATTTCAATATATTGATCAAATAATAGAATAAAGCCAACCTGAGACACAATCTTCCGTATCTGAGGATCAAATCCCATGTCCAACATCCTATCAGCTTCATCCAATACAAGGTATGTGACCCTCCGCAAGTTAGTATGATTTGACTCGAGCATATCAATTAACCTTCCCGGAGTGGCAATTACAATTTCAACACCTAACCACAAAAATTAACAGAAGCACAATCAAATTCATAATTATGAAAAAAAAAACAAAAACTATAAAAAGAGATAACAATCAATTCGTAAGTTATTTAACCAATGTCATGGCTTTGTATACTTACTTCACCACATACCTTTCTGGAGATCACGCACCTGAGGTCCCTTTGGAACCCCACCATAGATGCATGTACTCTTAATCCTTGATGATGCACCAAATTTAGTAGCCTCCTGTTGAATTTGGACAGCAAGTTCACGAGTTGGAGCCAAAACTAACACAATTGGTCCATCTCCAGGATCTGAAAATATTGTTAACGAATTATTAGACAGCAAAACAAAGGTAGCAGAGACAAAGAAACACACTCTTACATCTAATATGAAACCTAATCATCTCAGCCATTTCTATATTTCCTTACCTAGAATCGGTTGAGCATTAACATGCACTATGGCAGGCAACAAGTAAGCAAGTGTCTTCCCTGATCCTGTTTCTGCAATTCCTATCAGATCACGCCCCTTCAAAGCCATTGGCCAACCTTGTGATTGAATGGGTGTAGGTTCAGAAAAGCCAGCTTTTGCAATTTCTTGCATGACATATTCTGGATTAAATCAAGGTTGTAAAGTCAGTAGGCTATTCCCATAATCACCGAAACTTTTCTCATGATAATAATGCATGTCAATTATTTTCCAAACAAAATGATCTCCTTTCTTTTGGCTTATTTTCTCCAAACTGGAAGATTTGACCACTTCAATCTAATGAAATCACAAATTGTCTTCTGGATAAGATAGTCCAACTGATTCCTCAATCATTAGGGAATTCCTTTTAGCACACTCTTTTGCTTGATAATGATACCCATAGAACTAATTAACCCTCCAACTCCTTCACAATCCCAAGCTCCCTTCACCATCAAAGTACTACAGCTAAAACTAAAAATCCCACTTTCTACAACAAACCAGGATTATTATAACCAATAATCCCTCCAAATTACCAGTTCTTGACATCGTTTTGTGCAACATGAAGCAAAAGAAAAACCTCAAGTAATAAAGCAAAGAGGACTTATGTACTTTAAGCTGAAAAGGGTGCATAGCAAAACTGGTGAAAACGAAAAAGAAACCTAAACTGTGTACCTGGAAAACCAATATCATGAAAGGTCTTGACAGGTTTTGGGACATCTCGGCCTTCAACTGTTATTTCCCTCCGCCGCCTGTACTCATTAACCTCATCCTCAGTCATTGCCCTTACTGCCGGTGACTCAGTGTAGAAGTTTTTCTCAAAATGAGGCAAACCATCCAAATTGAGCTTCCTCGGTGACCCCCCATCGCCATCGCCATCGCCATCCTTCCTTATAGATGAAGAGTGTACCGAGCCACCATACCCTGAAGGTGCACCTAGCCCAGAATCACTAAGAAAACATAAAAAGCAATTCAGCAAAAAAAAAATAAAAATAAATAAAAACTTTTTTTTTAATAAAACAAATATAGCATTACCCAATTAAATGAAAACATTTAGTAAAAAAAAAAACTTTAAAAACAACATTGGAAGTGAAACTAGCATAGCAACTGATTTATGGATTGAGTTTATTGACACTGGAACATTCAGTAAACTTAAGATACCATTGGACCTAAAATGAACTAAAGTACTAAACTAGCTATTGTAAATGTTTCCTACATGAATAAACCCTAAAAATTTACACTTCAGTTCAACTAATAAAGAGGATTGATTAGGAGATAAAAATTGGGTATATCTATTTGGGGGTTACTTAAGTTGCCAATGTCAACTAAAGCTAAAATGTGAAATTTTTATCAAATGGGCATGAAAATTAAACAAAGTTAGTCAGATTACAAAAACATTAAGCAGAAAGAGAACAACTTTGATTATAACAGAATATGGGCATGTATGTTTCAGAAGAATTGCAGAAAAATGAGTTATGAGAAAATTAAGGTTCAGAATGAGATGGTTGGCGGCGGTTACCTCCGCCGTTCACGGTAGGAAGTTGGGTCGCCGGAGCGGCTGTCGTAGCGGCTCATGATGCTGCCGACGATACTGCTTTTTCACAACCACAGTGTGCTTCGTACTCCTGTCTGCTGCAACTTCAGGAAAAGGAAGAAAGTGTTTTCAGTTTCTCTCTTAGCAAATAATTGGGCTCTTTTACTGGCCCAACTAACCTTTTTGTTGGGCTGTTTGGGCTCAAACTATCCCATACCAACTTGGGTTGGGCTAAGCCTTCTCCTTATTCTCCCACCCATGAGTTAGTTCATTTTTTACTTAATCTTAGTTATTTTTATTTTTCATTCTTCCTGCACCACTCTATGTATTACCTTGAAGATAAGGGAAATGTTTGGATAAACATCAAAAGAAAGTGTTTATTTAATAAGTATTTATTACATACAAATTTATGATTTTTCAATAAGCTCTTTTTAACTTATTTCTTAACAAACCTATTGAAATAAAGTGAAAAGAACTTATAGCAAGATTATAAGTTCCTTGTCAAAAAAAAAAAAAAAAAAAAACAAGATTATGAGTTATTTTGTAAACTCTTCCGAACACATGCTTAATAAAATAAGTCAAAATAAACTTTTTATAAACCTTTCTAAATGTCCCCTTGATCATATAACTCCATTATTTATACAACTAGATCTGATACTCAATTAACACCTCTCACACATCTCTATAGTATATCTACTCACCTCAAAATATGATATATTTTGATACTCAATCTTACTGGCATCAATTTATGGTGTTTATATAAGATGTCAAATTCACGTGTTCAAAAAATATTTTCCACAGGGGCAAAGGGGAAAAGGCATACCCATTTTGAAGCTCAAGTATGTTGCACAAGTTCTCATAGTTGGTTAGTAACTTACAGTGTGTTTATTTTAGATTATTTGATCTTAAAAATCATTTTTTTAAGTTAAAAATCATTTTTAGTGGTTTTAATTATGTTTGTTTAAGATTTTTTTAGGAAATCATTTTTAGGACTAAAATGAGAAGCTATTCCATTTAGCTTCTCACTAAAATCTGATTCTATAGAGGAAAGAGAAAATATGTTTGTTACAGATTATGAAAAAATGATTTTCATTTAATCTTTAAATTATTTTATATGAAAATTATTTTTTCATAATCTGTAACAAACTAACGCTTAATACAGGATAGCGTTTCTCCCCTTTCTACAAATTACGTGTTTATTTTTTGTTAGCAATCTCATGGTTTATTAGCAACTTATCTTGTATTGCTTAGAAATTTCACTTCGCCACATAGTTTGCCTAATGATACATGCTAGATTGAGATTTCTATTTAGAATTGTAGTAGCTTTAACACAACTGTTGTTAAATAACCTCGCACCCGCTCACCGATATGTGTTGGGTCAAGTAAAAGGAGTTTACGTCCCTCAAACATATGATCTTGAGTTCGATTATTAACTTCATGTGTATAAAAAAATATTATTGGAAGGGATCCCTGCTTAGATGTTTGATCGTATCTTGAGAGATTAGTCTCTTACCTATCAGGTGGAAAGATATTCTGAGAAAAAAAAAATCTCTTTTTCTATATATGCTTGACACATTTGATTTCTTAAATTTTATCCACATTGGAATTTAAAGAGAATGTGTGATAGACTAGGATTGAATCAACAATACATCATGGATAAGGCAAAGGCAACTGGATAATGATTTGAAAAGAGGCCCTGAAAGCAATCTAGAAGTTGTAAATGCAGGACTGTTCAGTTTGGATCAGGTATGGGAGGACGGCCACTCAGCCTAAGCTTTATGGATATGTTATACTAAAGGGCGTTATTGAATGAATATGTGACACTCCTTCTTGGAAAAAAAATTATTTTGAAATATTGTCAATATAATTTTTTTTACATTATTAACCAATCACAAATTATTCTATGTATGACTTTTAGAGTGTATTTGGATAAGAAAATTGAAAATTCTAGAAAATTTAAAATTCTAGGAAATACAATTGCTTTAATTAAATTCCTTTCATTTTTAAATTATTTTTGTTTGGATAGAGTAATTAAATAAAGGTTATATATAAATATAAAAAATATCACATTTTTTATCCTAACAAAATATATGACGGTGACGGTAGTCCGACGACTGACAGCGGCAGCAGTCCGACAAGATTCACATGAGAGAGCGAGAAAGGAATTTCAAATTTCCTAAATTTTGTTTACAAAAAATATCCCATAAAATCCCTTCATTTTTTAAAATTCTACACATTTAATATGCAGACAAAGTATTTTAAATTGATGTATTTTAATTACTTTCTAAAAATACATTACCCCTTAAATTCCCTCCTCCAAACAAATTTTTAAGGTAATTATCATAAGATTTAAACATTTTTAATGATATGACAATTTATGATTGATTGACAATATAAAATCTTTACACTCACGATGCATGCCAATTAAATACGAAAAAAAAACAAAACAAAAAAAAGTGTAGTATTCCTATCGGATTGGCAAATAATCTATTTTGCAGGTACAATAGAGTATGTTTGGAAAAGATTAACTTTTTTTTATGAAAAAACTATTTTGGATATAATCTAACAAATTTGATTAAATTATGAATAAAAAAACGTTTTTTTATAGAGAGAGAAAAACATTTTTTAGAGAAGTTGAAATTTTCAAACTAATTTAAAAAACATGTTTAGTTATTTTGAAACTAATAACCCTGCAAAACGAACCAAATCAATATAATTAATTAATACGATTATAAATAGTGCAAAAAAAAACGTAAGTATAAGCATAAATGTGGTTCAGCCTAGAGCCTTTGTCCACATGCAAACATGGTCTTTTACACCACTAGCGAGGCGACTGCTTTAAACCATCTAATGATTTCTTAAAAGACAAACATAGTCTTCCTTGTTTTCAACTATGATACTTGCGGTTGCTGCATGTAAGTTTGTTCTTCAAGCTCACCATGATGAAATGTTGTTTTAACATTGATCTGCACAAGCTCTAGATCAAATAGTGCAACCATGACAAGCAACACCCAAATAAAAATGTTACACAACAAGCCTCATAGTATGTTAAAAGGTCTTGAGTTTCAATATCCTCTGCAACTAATAATGCTAAAGAGACTGTCTGCATGGGCAAATCTCGTAGGTGATTTTACCTCCCTTCTTTCTCAATCTCTTGCAAGACTATATTGTTGTTGTTCTTGCAGAATCTCCTCCTGCTCTTTAACAACCTCTTGCTATTCTTCTTTAATAGGTTGATCAGAAGTACCTTCTTGTACTTCCATTGGTTGTTAAACCTCAAGCTCGACCTGCTTGCTAATGTCATTTTTTTTTCTGCATTGTTAGACTCCTTTGTCGAATGAAGCATGCATGATTCATTGAACTTAACATCTATGTGGGTTATGAATTTGGGTGTCTTAGTTTTATTACACCATAATCTGTAACCTTTCACACTGGATGCATAACCAAGAAATATTCATTTTCGTGTACCCTTCGCTCAAGCTTTCCATAATTTATATAAGCATATGTAGGACACCCAAAGATTCATAGATTAGAATAATTAGTTAGAGTATCAGATCATACCTCAATAGGAGTTTGTAACTCAATTGCAATTGATAGAGGCCGAATTACTAAATAACAAGTCGTATTAACTATTTCAGCCCAAAGTTCTTTTGGCAAGATAGAATTAGAGAGTGTGCAACGAACTCTCTTCGGAAGAGTTCTTTTCATACGTTTTGCCACTTCATTTTGTTATGGTGTCTTACTATGCCTTCAACCTCACAAAACACATTCAATTGTCCCTCACAAAACTCCAAATCATTTCGAAAACACTTCAGTCTGATTTTAAACAAGTGCTTTCAACTTTTTGAAAGTGGGAAAAACATCATTCTTGCGCTTCAAAAAATATACCTAAACTTTCCATTAAAAATCATCAATGAAAGTTAAAAGGTATCAAGCACCTCTCTTTGACTCGACCGACGTAGGGCCCCATAAATCAAAGTGAATGTAGTCAACTGTGCCCTTAGTTTTCTGGATGGTAGTTCTAAACTTGACTCTGGTTTGCTTCTCATAGGCCCAATGTTCACAAAAGTCAAGCTTCCCAATTTTATGATTACTTGCAAGTCACGCTTGCTCAAAATAGACATTTCAGCTTCACTCTTATGCCCAAGTCACATATGCCACAAACGAGTAGTATCTAGTTAGGGGAAGATGGTATAGATGCAACTCCAACAATGGTACATCCTTGAAATAGTTAGAGACAATTGACCAATTTTCCTTTTATAACAATAAGAGCACATCTAGAGACTTTTAAAACTCCACATTGAGCAAAGTACTTACACCCTTAACAATCAAGAGTACCCAAAAGAAAAAGATTTTTCTATAAGTTCGGTATGTGTCGAACATTAGTTAAAGTTCTCACAATTTCGTCGTGTATCTTGATTCCGATTGTTCCAATGTCAATAACCTGACAAGACATATTATTTCCCATAAGGACAATACCACCGCCAATGATCGGTAAGTTGTAAACCAATCTTAGTTTGGACACATGTGGTAAGAGGAACCATAATCAATAATCCAAGCATCACGAACTAAACAAGTTGATACCGATATAACATTTTCAACACCTTCAACTACACTTGCTACATTACTTGAACTAGCCTCATTCTTTTTTTGAGCTTTGGACATTTTGCTTTCCAATGCCTTCTTTCTTGCAATATCAACACCTTCCCTTAGGATGTCTAGATTTAGATCTAGATTTGCCTCTGCTAAAATTACTCGAGCCTACCTCATTTGATCTCCCTTTAGCAAACAATCCAGTTACGGGGTCATCACGTCCACTATTATCGTGCTCCATCTTTCCACGACTCAAAAGAGAGGTTTAACCTCATCAATATCGAGACGTTCACGCCCATCGGCCCATATATAAGCGTTTCTTGAAAGTGCATGTAGGGGTGGTAAAGAGCAAAGCAAATTCACTGCTTGTTCCTTACTATATTTTTAAATTCCATAGTGAGTGAAGTGAAATCGGAGATATATGATCTAATGTATGCCCCATCATTCATATGAAGCGTGTACAGACGTTGCAGTATACCAAGACAATTGGTCATCGTCTTCTTCATGTATAAGGACTCCAATTGGGTCCATAGTGCTACTATTGTTTTAACTGATAGAACTTCCTATAATACATCATCTCTGATGCACAAGTGAATAGTGGAGAGGGTTTTGTCATCAATATCATCCCACTTAGAATCCTTCATTGTGGAAGTTTTCTTTTTTTTCCCAGAAAGTGTTATCTGTAAACTTTGTTGTGTCAAAACAACCATTATATGGACATTCCACATTTCGAAGTTAATGATGTGCCCATCAAACTGTTGAATATCAAAGTTTATAGTTGCCATTTTTTTAAAAAGCAGATCTTCCCATGCTATAAGCGCTCTAATACCAGTTTGTCATAAATAGTGCAAATAAAACGGAAGTATAAGAACAAACATGGTTCAACTTATAGCATACGTCCGTATGCAAAGACGACAGTCATATATTTTCAATAAGAAAATATGATGAAGAATACAAAAGAGTTGTCACACTTCACTCAAACCCACATCCCAAATACCTCACCGGGGTATACACTTAACTCTCAACAAATAAACAAAGAGAAGATCAACCAATTCTTCCCTTTGAGAAATATGCTTCTGATGGAATGTTGGAAAGACTTGTATGCCAACTTGAAATGGAGAAGTCTTGAATTTATAGGCTAGAGATTTCTATCCTAACCAACCAAAAGCTCCTACCACCAATCAATAAATGAAGGAGAGAGTTTCTCTATTTCCTTTGACCATTCCAATATAGCAAAGAAATGAAAGTCACATATCAACATATATAAATAACTTCATACCCCTTTTTTTGTAATTCACTATATAAATGTCATATATTTACTCAAACAAAATAAATTATCTTAAAAATTAAACGATATATATATATATATCCAAACATTGAACTAACCTATTTTACAACTAATTACACGTGCACTTAAAACAATACTTGTAAAAAACACATGAAAAAGTTAGGTGTGCAAACAATACTTGTAGCTGAGAAAGCTGAGCCTGGTGATGTTATAAGTGTGCAAATAATACTCGGTTGTAACCTTTTGTTATAGTGAAAATCTTGATGGTAGCCAAGGACTAAACGTAACCCAAATTGTTGAGGGTGAACCGGAAAACTCCATGTGTAATCCTCTTATCCTTTAATCTCTTTAATCATTACATTTTTTTACCTTAACAAGGGGTTAAACATGTGCATACTAAATTGCTTGTTTCAAATTTAAAGTGATAGAGAATTGTCTAAATTCCTTTAGGCAGTCATTTGAAATGTTAGACAAGTTCTTTGTCTAATGTCTTTCAACTGTTAATTCACTTGCTTTGAAAAAAAGATTTGCATTTGCAAACAGTTTAGTAAACAAGATTGAACTCCCATCTCATCATATTTACTTATATGATCATTTCATTCCACATCCTCCGAACACTTATTACTTAACCCTTAACAATACATGTGCTGACTGTATTGGATCTGGATGAAAGCAAAAGTATTGCCTTGTGTAGATAGTGATGGGAGTAGGGACTCATACAAATATAAATATAGATAAGATTGAGCGTCACCTATGCTCATCCTCTCCAATCTAATAGACCTTTTGTTGAGGATATTTGTTTAAAATCCATTATTAGCTTAATTAAATAAATTTATGAGTTTTGTCCAAGAGAACTGAAAAAAGCCAAAACTATATATATCTCTAGTATCCCCTACAAAAGTTATGCTCTTTTTCCTTTTTCATAAAAAGTGGAAGACAGTTTTAAGTGCCATTTGGAATAAGGTGTTAAGAAATATGGTAGAGGTCATAGAAGAAGAAAGAATAATTAAGAGAGAATATGAAATGTAAAATTGATTGAATAGGAAAAGATATTATAAATGAGTATATCAAGCCTTTATATAGGCTAACAATCTAGCAACTAATTAGTAACAAATTAATTAATCTCTCCAACTAATTATATATCTAATATAGGGACAATCTCCAAAAACTTAAAAAGTAACATGGTCAGGTCTTCTTTCCTTTCTCACCAAAAGAAGTATAAAATTTGTTGCGATAAACATGAAAGCTCATTACTAAAACTCAATTGGTTGCAATATTATCCTTCATGGACACATGGTCCTTGGTAGCAGTTAATTGACCAAACTAATCTATTTTTAAAAACTATTTATCAATATAATCTTGTTTTGAAACTATTTATCAAACTAACCCACTTTTTGCTAACCTGACATTTTTTATTATTTTTTTCTGACAGCAAAGACGTTACTTTGACTAGCGTTTTTGGAAAACGCTACTGTCAGTAGCGTTTTTACCAGATTGTGTCACGTGGCAAAATTTGGTAAAAATATAAAAAAAAATTAAAAATTTTAGCTAAAGGCCAACGCTAGACATGTCACCCGTCTGAAGCTGAAGATCTTCATCAGATCAGACGGGTATCAAACGAGTGAAGAAATGTTCACCCGTCTGATACATTTCTTCACCCTGAACATTTCTTCACCCGTCTGAGGGTGAAGATCTTCACCCGTCTGATGACTGTCACCCGTCTGACGGGTATCAGATGGATGATTCAACTGTCTGATGACTATCAGACGGGTGAAGAAATGTTCACCCGTCTAACACATTTCTTCACCCGTCTGAAGCTGAAGATCATCAGACGGGTGAAAAAATATTCACCCGTCTCTTCACCCGTCTGAGGCTGAAGAGGCTGAAGATCTTCAGCTTCAGACGGGTGAAGAAATGTGTCAGACGGGTGAATATTTCTTCACCCGTCTGATCTGATGAAGATCTTCAGTTTCAGACGGTTCTTCACTCGTTTGATAGACATCAGACGGGTGACACCTCTAGCGTCAGCCTTTAGTGTCGGCCTAAACGTAAATTTTTTTTAATTTTTTTACATTTTTACCAGATCTTGCCACGTGGCATAATCTGGTAAAAACGTTACTGATAGTAGCGTTTTCTAAAAGCGCTAGCCAAAGTAGCGTCTTTGGTGTCAGAAAAAAAATAATAAAAAATGCCACGTTGACGAAAACTGGATTAATTTGGTAAATAGTTTCAAAACAAGATTATATGGATAAATAGTTTCTAAAATTGGATTAGTTTGGTCAATTAGCCCCCTGGTGGCATTGTCTTGCTGAAACAATATGTGAAATGACATTTAACAAAAAAGTGGAAAACTTTTAGACTTCAGAACATGGGATTGACCCCATCTCAACTACCAAACAACAAAGCAAAACAAGTTTCACAGGGAATGAAAAGGTAGCCTTTAGTTATCTATCATTGATTGGGCTTAGGAACTTCAAAACTTAGAGAAAAAGCTTAATTCAAGGCTATGGTAAACTGGTAGTTGAACTAAAAGTGTATGTGCCATGCCAATTGGGTCTAACCACTTTCAGATTTGTTTGGGTCTCCAACTATCTTAACCAAAAGAGGACCAGCGGATTCTAGCTAGTGTGCATCATATGTTTCCTAACTAATGAAAAAGATATATTGTGGAGAAACAACTTCCAATGATGTAAAAGAGTTAGGAAAAAAATCATCATATTCTGAAAGACGTTGCTATGGTACTCTTGAAAAGTAGAGGGTCTGTGTATCCTATATTCAACTAGAATGCGTTACCTTAATTAAATGAGTAATGTTAATATCACATGAGACTAACTTCTCACCATCTGATTGGATCACATAGGCAAGGGTTAGTTACCTAAGGGTACCATAAAATCTTCCTATTCTTAATTGCATATCTTTTCTATCACAAAATATAAATGAGTTAGGTATAGTACAATTAATGACATCACATTAGAGAATGATAAAAATAATATAGTCTCGAGGAAATGTATAACTATAGAATATGGAGTAATGATAGATGCATCTTAATTACTTGTGTAATAGAATAATGATATGATCAATAAATAATTGATCACAATAATATAGAGGTGGAAATTTATTCTTGATCACAAGCTTCATTTTCCTAGTTTTTTTTGAAGCAGACTGATGCAATTGTATATCTGCTTGGAAGAGGGGAAAGCAAGTGGGTGACTGGTAAGACATCACATTATGAGATATAGACCCTTGATGCTCATTATAACGCGGCCAAAATTGATGATTCTGATAATATTTTATGGCTAATACTAACTAATTATCAAAAAATAATTAGTATGTTATGTGATAGATAATATTAGTATCAAATAAATAATTGGTATTCATATTATATAAGAACCAAGCCTCAAAATGTTTTTGTATTTTTAAGTCTATGACTTGCCTTACACAACGAAAAGTAAGAATTTAAATTTTCTTCTTTTATTCTCTCATTTTTTCTCTCATATTAGAGAAAGAAAAACAAAAAAACAAATTTGTTTTTATGTGTGTCACTTGATTTTGAATCTTTCTCTCTCATAATATGAGAGGAAAAAGAAAAAAATAAAATGAGAGGATCCAAATCCGAAAAGTAAACTCTCTCTTCAATTTATATATGAAACGAGTTCAATGTCAGCTCTTTACAACCACTACTAAACAAAGTTATCAACAATTTAATTATTTAATCACTACATATATCCCAAATCTAAATAGTTTTGGCATTAACAAAACTTATCATAACTACTCTCCTTCACTTCAGAGGAAACGAACAGAAAAAAAAGGGGGTGGGGGAGTGATTGATTCTTTGAATTTTAATCAAATGAGTGATGCCAATTTCAAAGTTCCACCATTTTTCAAAATTTAAAAAACAAAGTGCATGCCTGGACATATTTTAAAGAAAGCTTAGAGTGGAAGAGAAAGACAATATATATAAACTCCAAAAAGTTTAACAAAAGGAAATCCCCGTTGGTCCCCTCAACCAATAATATTTCCGTTTAATGTGAATTGCCATCAATTTAGTATGCATGTATGACAACCGTGAGTCTTTGATGCTTCTATATAATAATGTGGCAAACATCATCATGTTTACGGTTTATTGACTATATTGCCGTGTAGAATCCAATCTTCCACATTATTAGAATAACACTTAATAACTTATCTAATAAATACCAATGATTAACACGTCACTTTGAGATTTTAAAAGGCCCTTCTAAGTTTCCATTACAAGTATAGTTATACTTTCATAGTCTGTAACAAAAACCACTATTACTGCAAAACAAGACGTAACACTTAATGGGTTTTCTTTCTCAACAGTGTTCTACAAAGTATAGTAGAAAAGTTACGATTTTAAAAATGAAGGAATATTTGGAAAGGACGTAGAAGGGCCTGTTCCATTAATTGATTAAATAACCCAAACCCACAAGTTGAGGCATTAAATTAAATGGATTCGGTTAACTCTTTGTTTTTTTTTTTTTTTTTTCAGGATTGGGTTAATTCGAAATCCAGTTCAATCCAAACTCACACTTAATTTCAATAATAAGGGTGTGCTTGATAACCTATTTGCAAAATTAAATTTTTGATAAAAAAATTTATTTAATTTTTACTGAAATTGAGTTTATAATAAATGATTTATATTTGAATAATTTATTGATAAAAATTGTTTTGATAGAACGAATATTGTCCGGACAATATTAATCAAAATGAATTTTAGATATATAATTATTAAATTGATGATATGAATCTTAAAAAAGGATGGGTATCAATTAATTTTTAAAGACATATAATTAGATTGAATAGTAGTTGAAAACCCAAAGTGAATTTTAATAAACAAAAAAGTAAAATTGCTTTATTTACTTTTCTACTAAGATTTGAACTCTAAACATAGTTACAATTAATTAACAAAATGGATCACCAAATATGTTCAAAAAGTTCCAAGTGGATCAGAAAATGAACCAAAGAGAATGAATGATGGCTTTGCTGAAAGCTACTTTGGTATTTTGCAAAGGAAGGGGCTATGTTTCCCGTTTGGGTAAATAGCTTATTTAATTAGCACTTATATTAGAAGGCCTTATATGAAAAACTTTTATATATTAAGCTCCTTTTAATTAAGTTATTTTGTGTTTGGATACATACTCGAAGAATCGTTTTTAAAATCTATAAACTTGAGAGAAGAAGAAGGAAATGATTGTTTTGATGTAATTTCAAATTATTATGGGATATAATTGTCCTATAAAATATGAAAACAACATCTCGTATAAGCCAAGCCTTCACACAAGGTTTTTCAACAAGCTAAAAAAATTGGCTTATCAAAATAAGTTAAAAACAGCTTCTGGGGGTTAATAAGTTACTTATTTAAGCTTACCCAAACGTTGTTTTTTTTTTTTACATAAAAGCGCTTATATCGGCAGAGAAACTCTAATAAACTATAAGCTGTGCTATCCAAACTGGGCTTTAGACCTTTTAATAAATTCTTACAATTATCCAAAAAAAAAAAAATTACTCAACTCATTACTCAATTTGGACTCTCCAAACAAGTGATGAAACAAACGCTAAGTTAACTCGGTTTGCATTACGCATTAGAAAGGCAATAATTGAGGTGATAATGGATGAGAATTGCTATTAATCCTTCTTCATTTGTCCCACGCATGCACTTTTATGCTCACACATTTTAGGCAAGCCTGTTGTGTTGGATCAAATATCAAGGCCCTACAAAATCCAATGACCAGTGATGGTGAATGGGGAAGGTCAGAGTGTATGTGGCAGACTCATCCATTCTCAGATAAGCTTCCATCCATTCTCATTTTTCACTCCAAAACATTGGTTTGCCAAAAGCTTGAGTGCTTGTTTAATTTGGTTATGTAACTAAATAACTCTAAGAATATGGATGATGTCTATGCTGGCTCATGGCCCAACTACCAGTGCTGATGTGTCAATCTCATCTTGGTTTGTCTCTCACTTTTTTTCCCATTTGTCTTGCTAATGTGTCACCTCTTCTCTGATTTCTGGTAACTACAGTCTAGGACTTCCATTCTCATCCATTTCTTAGTACATTCTTATCTTTTTTGGACCATAGACAAAATAAATATTATACTGATTGGGAAAAATATTCTCCCCTTGGTTGGAGAGCTATGGCTGTAACAAAATATTAGATTGCCATTTCTTGTATTTTAGAATAAATTAATAAAATTATTTGTCCAATCATCTTGATATCCCATTAGAAATATGATGAACAAGTCATTAATTAATCGTGTAAAAATATTTAAATTAATCTCTTAATCATTCAGTCTTAAGCTATTTCACAAAAAAAGTACTATGGGTTAATATTTAAATCTTTTGTTAATAGACAACCTATAATCTCATTATAAATTTTCGTTGAGATTGGTGGTTTGTCCCAACTTTAGAATGAGAAAAATCTCCCTATTATCTTAAACTTTTTATCAACGAAAAAAATACCAAACTCATGGTCTTCAAAATGATTATTTGTTGCTAGAATATTATGTAAGTGAAAGATTCAGAAGACGAATAAGGATGAGCATTGTCTACTCCTAATTGTTTAATGTTTCATGTTTGTACCTTTTTTTCTTTTCTTTTAGTCATGTTTCAAACTTTCCTGATTTAAAGGGCTTAGAAGTTAAGAACAGAGTGAGGGTAATTGATAATGATAAGGCCATTGCAGTGAGTCCAGCCAACATGCATGGGCTGAGGTATGCGCCCATTGGTGGACCATACGTTGCAACCATAATATTTGTTTTTATATATGCGCAAATGGAAAAACTATATAAATTTTTTTTTTTAAAAAAGTGTGAAAATGCAAAGATAAGGAAGGAAAAAAAATGCATTGGATGGAGAGCAATATCTGCGAAAAATAAAAAATACATTCGTTTGTTTGTTTTCCTGTTTTATTTTTAATTGATATATATTTTTATTCATAGTTATAAAATATTATTTTCTTTCTATTTTGTTTCTTACTTTTCGGTATTTTATAAAGAAAATTTTAAAAATAGATTTGTCGCTTTCCTAAAATCCTGAAAACATAAAACAAAAACAATATAGTATTTTTTTAATTAATTATCAGTAAACATATTAACTAGAAATAAAAATAAAAGACAAACAGATTACCAATTAAGGTTGTGCTTGATTTATTTTTTATTTATATTTTCAGTTGATATTTTTGCTTATAATTATTAAAATATCACATTATTTTCATTGTTTTATATTTTTAAACTATTGTGAATGATGAAAATAATTTTTTCTTGTTTTCATTTCCTTCACAAAATTTGAAAAGAGAAAGTTAAATAAAAAGCAAATGACATTTTTGTAATGATAATGAAAATAAAAGAGCGGGTTAATCTCTTATTCAACTCTTTATTATTAAATAATAGGTCATTTTTAATTTTAATTTTTCTTAAAGAATGATATGAATTATTCTAAAAAATTTCATAATTATTTTAAATTTAAATTCTCTTTTAATTAATCATAGCTTTTCTACATTTTGTTTAAAATTTTAACTAAATTTAAAGGAATATAGACAATGAATTGGATAGTGGAATTGGTATTGTGCTAGAAATATATAGTTCTATTATAGTAGAGTAAATCTTCATTTTGGTCCCTGAAAGTATGAGTCATTGTCAGTTCAGTCCTTGGAAGCAGTTAAATTATGAAAAAATCCCTCAATGTTAATTTTGCAATTTAATTACTTTCAGGGACTGAACTGATAGCGTCTCACACTTTCAGGGACCAAAATGATGGTTTACTCTATTATAGTAAGAGCAATTTCAATGATGTAACTCATTGGAGTTGTTTAACTCATCTTTTCATGGGTTTTACCATGTCACATCTCACCACTTTTTTACTATATACTACTTCAAGCAACTCTAGACTTCAATGACGCAACTCTTAAAAGTTAACCAAATGAGTCCCACAAGTTATATCACATCTTTATTTACAATTATTTTGCTTCTATTTAAAATATTAACTCATTTGT
This sequence comes from Ammopiptanthus mongolicus, assembly GCA_039655645.1. Taxonomy (NCBI): domain Eukaryota; kingdom Viridiplantae; phylum Streptophyta; class Magnoliopsida; order Fabales; family Fabaceae; genus Ammopiptanthus; species Ammopiptanthus mongolicus. The sequence continues at coordinate 63,644,298 of CM077351.1, read as the reverse complement.
ATTTTTCTCTCTCTCTTTTTTATTGGTGGTGACCGTCCTTATTACATGTGGCATCCACATCAATTTGTTTCTAATAGTGCAACCCTACAAGATCTTATTCTTAATTTTAAGAACATGTTAACCAACTTCCATTCGAGTTGCTCTAACCAAGAATTGTAAGCTATGCATCGATAAGAAAATAAATAATGGTCTATTAATAGGGAAAATAAGGGGACCATAGAATCTTAGAGCATTTTTAATGGTGCAACTCATTGAAGTTGCTTAACTTCTCTTTTTATGGGTTCACTTATTTTATATTATTTTAAGCAACTCTTCATTACTCTAGTGGTGCAACTCTAAAAATTCATCAAATGGATCTTACAAGCTACCCCACATCTTTATACTCCATTTATATTTATTAGGTGCTTTAATAAGAACCAATTCCTTAACAACTGTTTTTAAAGTTGAATGTCATGTCATTGTGCTCCAATTATGTTGCTACCTATAATAAGAACAAGTTTCTATTTCTAAAAACTAGTTAAACAACTCTCGTTGAAGATGCTCTTATATCAATATAAATCGCTAAATTTGAAATTGTCATTTAAAAAAGAAATTTGCCTAATCAGTATAGTTCGGATTTCCGATCCACAATATCATGCAAATTAAAAAACAATTTATTTTCAAAGCCACTTGTTTTTGTTGTAATAATCAATTCAAAATTATATTAAAATTTATATATACAAAACAAAAAGAACTGCAAAAAAAAAAAAAGATAAATAAAAGATTACAAGACAATGACCAAACTAAATAAACGACTAATGCATGGAAGCCTGGTAGGAGCAGTTTGAGATTATATTAAAAAATTGATGATATGGAGTGAAAATGAGAGGAATAGAGGTAAAATAAATAAAAATTAGACTTCTAATATCTCCTAAATTTTGAATCTCAATCCATAATTTAAAAAGGGAAAAAGACAAATTGCAATGTGGGCACTACATTGCTTTAAAAAAAACCTTTCTTTAAAAGTCTACGTCCCTTAACAGCCTTATTTGATCTGCAAAATATCTTATATAATTCTTTAAAGTATGAACTCTTTCAATGCAAAACCAAAACCCTAATCTCATTCTATTCAATGTTTTTTTAATATTTACTCTGTTGGATCCTTGTTTGGTGCTTTCTCTCTGTCCATCAAATACTTTTCATTTCTAACCGTACACACTGGCCTGGTCGCTTTTGAAGTTTGAAAACAAGTACGAGCTCAGCTGTTTTCAAACGAATTTTTAACAGTAATTATAGTATTTATTAAGCTAGTAGTTTATTCATTCATCATTTTCAAAATTCAACAATGCAAAATATAATACACACACTATCTTCTTACAAAAATGACTTGATTAAAAACACCCCAGGTACCCCGTTCATGTTTTGTAGCCATTGTTAGGGATGTCAATCGGGTCGGGAGAGTATTCCCCAGCTTCCTCGTTTACCATTTTTTTTTTCTATTCCTATGCTTTTTCTCTATCATTAGGGAATTTTTTTTCTATCCCCATTTCCCACAAATCCAGCAGATCTCCACGGGAAGTTTGGAACCATCAAAATTCATAAAAAATGTAATAAACTAAAATTCAATAAAATATATAAAACAAAAAAAATCTTAAATTTAAAATTAAAACACTCTCCAACACATTATAACAAGTTCAAACTCAAATAATATAAACATGAGATTCAACAAAAATTATGACAAGATCTAAGGCTACATCAAGTTTAATCATATCCAACATATAAGGTCTTTATCACCATTTTAGTGGTGGCGCGACGGGCAAGTGACAATGCGGCGAGATATAGAGGAATAGGTAGGGTTATGACCCAGACAACACAGCGGACTAGAGCGTGAAGAGCTGAGAGTTAGAGGTTTGATGTATATATGAGACTGGAAGTTGAAGACTATAGAGAAGAAACTAAGAAACTGAATATAGGAATAGGAATTTAGGGTTGGTTTTTTTTTAATATTTTATTTATTTAATAAAATAATAAATATTTAACATTACTAAAATATATTTGTAATCTTATTTAGACAGGTGAAAATTGTCATCCCTAACCATTTTTTCTAAAAAAATTGTATTCACATCAATTTGTGTACAACCTGGGTCGCATGTGCTGTCAAATAAATTGGTTACCAGATATGTTATTGGTACAGATAATTTAATTAATTAAGCTTACAAATGGAATTTTTTTGATGAACTAATAATATGCCATTATCGTTGAGATGAAAGATATAAATGAGCTGGCTTTGTATTATGGACTGTGGTCAAGAAATTGGTATTAATTGCTGGTCATAAAATGTGGGAGCAAAAGGCTAGGTTAGGGTCCACGTTTGTTTAGAAGGTCACAGCTAATCACCATTCACCAACTATGTAGATAGTGAGTGACTAGGGTACTTCTACTCTGAAGACTTCTTAGTGCTTTAGGCAGTAATTAAGGTCTCACCAAACAAAGCAAAAACCCAAGACTTGTTTTCCATTCAAAGTAGATTGAGATAAAAGTTAAAAGGGTTGAAGAATTAGGTTGAGTTATTAACTATTTATGATCTGAAACTTAATAAGAGAGAACACTCGAACGGTTCTAGTGCCACCATGAAAGGGATGCACCAACAAAATAAAGAATAAAGATTAGTGGAAGACAGAGCATCTAATGAAATGCTTTCTCTCATGTGGCTTTGACTTTTGATCCATATATGCATGGTCCCATGTGAGAAAATTAATGGATAAAGGGGGCTTATGTTGATTTTCTTTCAAAAGAAAAACTAATTATTTGTACGTAATTGCTAACACTTTTTCATAATTTGAGATTCAAGAAAAAACATGAATAACAAGGAAAAGTTTATAATTAACTAATCAAGTAAATTTCATGTAAATTCTGATGTATGATTGACAGCCAAGTTTGCCAGTTGCTTGTAACAGGCGGAACTAAGATCAACATCCGTAGGGGCAAACTATTCTATTTATATTTAGACATATACATTAAAAAAATAATCTTAAAAATTTAATTTTTTTTATATATATATATATATTGTGTGTGTGGATTGTTAACTTCAACAATTTACAATTTCAGGTGGAGGTTATACAAACCTTTACCTTTTATTTTGGACTTTATAACAACTTAAACTTACTGACATTTTAATTATTTATAATTTTACCTGTTTAACAAAGAAAGAAAATAAAAGAATGTGACTTTATGGAAGAAAGAGAATAAAATACATATGATATATTTTAATGAAGAGAGAAAATAAGACTTCATTACTAATTGGACAAGCTCAATAAAAAATTCTAATTTCTTAAACCTATTTCCCAAAATGACACAGCTGCCATCCCTCCCACTCACAAACTTCATTCCCCATCTACTCAGCCATCCTTATTCAGATTCTTCAAACTCCTCTCGCAGAGATTCTAGGTCGTTGTCATCTCTCCATGCTTTATACTCCGTGTACTGGCGCTATCTCTTCATTTGGGTCGCCGCCATCTCCACATCTTCGACATTTTCACCATCTCTTCTTCAACATTGTCGCCTTACCACCATCCACCTAGCCACCACCATCACCAACATCGTTGCCTCCGTTCACCTAGCAGCCACCATCACCTCCGGAAACCTTCTTTCTCCGGCACGACTTCCTCTCCCTCTACTGTGTTCTGTTCATTTTTTTTTTCTTCTTTTAAAAAAAAAAGTAATAGTACAGTAGGTGATCGGCTTAGAAGAAACCGATCGGTTTAATAGTTTTGATAGAAACCGATGGGGGTGAACTGGTTTATGTCTAAGTCGATGGTTTACACAGTCCAATACCTTAACAGGACCGACTATATAACCGGGTTCCATTCTAACCGCTCAAACCGATCGGTCCGAATTGGTTTTTATAACACTGTAGAAGTAGAAATCGACTTTTCAATTGTGTACTTTTTTTAAAAAAAAAAAAAGACATTTAAAATTAAAATTTTGAAAGAAAAAAATTAACAAGTGATAGTCGATTTCTCATAATGCAACCTCTCACCTTTAAAAGAAATTAAACATGGTGAGAAGTCCATAGCCACCTAACCGACTTCTCAACTTTGAGAAGAAAAAAGTGGATGATGAAAAATATTTCCAAGACTCATAGAGTCGTACATTACTTTCTATTTTTTTTCTATATTCCAATATTTTTGCCTTACTATTTCTTCATATAATTGATATCATTACTTTTTTTAAAATTTAAATATTAAAATATGTAATAATATATATATATGATTTATTATTAAATTGACATAGAAATAATTAAAAATACAACATATAAAATAAGACACGGCAGAAATGCAAGCACATAATAGCTATTAGTTAGTTAGTTACTTCTTTTTTACATCAGCTATATAATGCTGATCTTGTGTACAATATTGAAATTCAGAAATGAGAATTCCCACTTTCTCACCATTGCAAGTTCTAATATGGTATCACTAGTAAATTCCGCTTCTCTGTAAACTCTTCTTCTCCGACACTCTGTCCTCAGTTGTTAGATTTTCAGAGGTTCGTGTCTGTCATTCTTTGTCCTCAGTCATGGCGCATCGTTATGGCGCATCCAACTCATGATGATGCTTGGAACCCATGAGATTGAATCGATTATAGTGCAATTGACGATCAATGCAATGTTCCCGCCATCCATGCAATTACTTAATATCATATCCCGCCAATATCAACTTTAATTATCACATAATATTTTCATACAACACATTATAATTAAATTTATTATTTAATATATGAATAATATAATTATAAATTAATATCTTAATAATTATATATATATATATATATATTATTACAAATAGAAATAACAATAAAATAATAAGTTTGTAATGGATTACAAACTTGTTCATATAGTATCAATTTGTAATGAATTACAAATTTGCTTTTCGTTATAACATTGATTATTATTTTCTCTATTCTTATTATTTGTTTAAAATAATATTTTTATTATATTATTAATGTATATTTATAAACTTAATAATTGATTACAATTACCAAGTAATCTATACACATAAAGAAACCTTTTGTGATGGCGACGAATGCTTAATCGATTATTTTTTTGTTAAATTTTTAATCCATTCATTTTTTGTAAAATTTAATCGATTTTGTAACACCCCAATTTTTAAATATGTTACTCCTTGCATATATATATATATATATATATATATATATATATATATATATATATATATATATATATATATATATGTTTGTTATGTTTGCTCTTGATCTATGAGTTCATGTTTTGAGTAGTTTAGCCTTTAGAAAGGGTCAAGAAACCTGTTTTACAGTTTTGGACATATCTTGAGTTCTAGATGTCTGATTGAGATGATCTTGCATGCGTTGGAAAACTTAGAGAATTATCTACAAGTCTTATTTCAGGTGTCAGGACCAAAAACACGTTTTAATAGGGGAAATCGATTTCCAGTTGAAGAAATCGATTTCATCAAGTGGAAATCGATTTCAGAAATCCAGAATCGATATCTTTCATAAGAAAATCGATTTGATAAATGGGAAATCGATTTCCATGTTTTTGAAATCGATTCCCATGCCTGTCAGAGCTTATATATGTGTTTTAAACATGTTTGTGTTATCGGGCAATACTCCTACGACCCATTCGTCCTAAAACGTCCCTAACAGTTATATATACATAGTGTATGGCCTAAACCTAGCCTTTACACTCTATTAGAACCACAAGTTGCCTCTTCTCTTCCCAAGAGCTCTCACTGATCTCTTGCTCTAGAAAACCTAAAAGACGAATCATGTTTTGGTGTTCTTCGTCAAGAACACGTCTTTGCTTGGCAAGTCTATCCCTGTTGCTTGAGTGAATCTTCCTAAGTTAGCAATCAAGGTGAGTTATCTAATCCTAGAGTTGGTTCCCCTTTTAATCCTTAACTTAAAGATCGACTCTGATTTCCAGTGCTGCGATCGTGATCAAGTGTTGAACTTGTAAGGAGGAACCGTAGCGAACCTTGGCTCTTTTCTCTTTCCCTTAGGCTATGAATCGTCGTACCAGGTATGGGGGAAAGATATCATATCATATGGGAATGTTAGAATGAGATTGAGGTGATTGGGGATTCCCATAATTCCCTTGTGCCTTAAGTGATTTTTGTTACCATTGTTGGAGCAATGACTTGAATGATTGTATGTTATGATTTATGTATTGAATTTATTGTGTGAGAATAATATCATAAAGAGTGTATGTGTTGTTATCATGTTATAAATATTTATGTTTTACTATAAGTAATATAGTGTTTGTAAATGTTATTGTGATAATGTTTGATGAGTTTTAATCATGAATAATATGTTATGTGATGTATTGTATGTGTCTGAGACCCAACTCTAAGGGGTCTGTTTATGGGTACTAATTTGTGAATGTTTGTGTGAGACCTAGCTCTGCAAGGCCTGCTTATGGGACTTAGCTCGGAAGGGCCTGTTTATGGACCCAGCCATAGAATGGCCTGTTTATGGGATCCAACTTCTAAGAGCCTGCTTATGGGGCCCAGCCTTAGAGAGCCTGTTGTGGGTACTCAATTATGCGTGTCATGTGGGTTCACGAGGACATTGTCTGCTTGTGATTGTAATGCGACATGTATATAAGATATAGTAAGATGATACAATGTATGTTAAACAATTATGCGATGATTTGACTTGGTTCGAGATGATAATTACATTATGTATGAGAGTGCTTAATACTTATATGTGTTGTATATATGTGTGCTATGGCTATGTATGTATGTATGTGTATGTACTCGCCTTAATTTCCGTTTTACTTCAATAACATATGTATATGAGTATGTCTTCTCACCCCTTTGTATTTGTGTCTCTTCTTGAATAATGTACGATTTGTACAGATGATTCTCATGTGATTGAGGAGTAACGCATTGGAGCTTACGTGGAGTTATGGATGATCTATTAGGAGTTGATTTCACTTTGATGTTGTTCCTTAGGCTTTGGATTATGTTATTTATTTTTTTATGTGTTTGTTTAGATCTGATCCACGTGACATCGGGCTAGGGAATTATCTTGTTTAAACTATTTATTATTTATGTAAAACTTGTACAAGTTTTATGACACTATGTTTAATTTAATTGGATTTGAGGCTTGGGTTTATGAATGATGATACTCTTATATTGTGAAAATGTTTATTAATGGTAGAACTCGTATCTTTATTTCGCAAAGAATCTTTTTGCAAATTAATATTCATATAATAAACGTATGTTGGGGTTAAGGGTGTCACAGATTCAATTTTTTTTAGTAAAATTTAATCGATTATTAGAATTGTTTCCATGTTAATTGTTTTTCTTTTTCTATGTCCAACAATAATTTTCGTGCAAGAGCTTGGGCAAAGTAAAAGACAACTCTTTGAGTAAGGTTTCCGTGCTGTGAGACAACTCGTTGTCCTATTAAAGAATCTAAGTATTAACTAACCTTAATCGTAATATAAACGTTAGCACGCATTATTAAAAAAACGAAGCAAAGCGGAAAAGAAGAAAACAGAACAAAACTAAAGCATGCAAAACAATCAGAGTAAGCACAGCTAAAGAAAGATAAAACTATGTACATACATACATGAGTTGTCCCATCAGTAGGGATCCAGTAATATATACAAACAGAGTACATCAAAAGGTGACCATAAAACAAATACAAAAAAAGATAATAATGTAAACTCTCAAGCTGACTGCCCTCTCCCAACCCCACTCAAAATACATCAAAAAGGTCTCACATCACACTCCTAATACAGATCCACTGGCGGGATCGCGTCATCAGCGACGCTGATGCCCTGAGCTACCATGTCCCTCACCCACATCTGACCTGAGCACCTATAAACCCGTAAAGGCACATACTCCGATGAGGAACTCGATACGATGATCCTCCGTCGTCGACAAGTCTTGAGCTACTGCCCTAACCTCCGCCTTTGTCCGCGTAACACAAAACCGCGTGTACTAGTGACATGAGATGACTACGGCTCCACCCACATCTGCTCATGTCGTCGTGGCCTCGGCGGATACCACATTTGTGAGAAAGGTAGGTGATCTACTAATTGATACGGTCTGATGATGTCTCCAAAGGGTGTCATACAGTTCCTGAACCGTATACTGATGGGACGAGTATAGACAGTCAGGAACATGACATGGTCAACCTGCCACCCCAGATCATCATGGTAGATGATCTCGATTTCTCATAGCACCTGAGTCCTCGGTGTCATCGTCACGTAGGGATGTCCAATTCATCAGTCCCTACCTGCTCGTCGTCTGCACGGTGAAAAGCGATAAATACAACAGAGAGATACAGGGAGATAAGAAAAGGTATATCATCATAGACAGGAAAAAAGCATTAATATAGCAAGTAAACATGTAGAATGCAACATATATAAAGCAAACAACACTCAAACAACCGTCTCTCGAGTCAAAACTGTTGGGGTTTCAAGAGGGATAATTTTTAAAAACAATTTATAAAAACCTCTTGAGCGGAAAAACCCTTTTATTAAAGGACCACGTATCGGACATGAATCACAATGATATTGTGTTTACCTCTTGAAGCGTAGCTTTACCGCGAACATTATGAGCATGTTAGCAGCACTGGTAAATCACGAACACTGTTACGGTGTGAATGGCAACTTGATCTACACAACTACAGAGCAGCAGATCCAAGGAACACTGCTGCTATCACCACAAAGGGAGAGATTCTTCTCTATCACCAGTATTGCAAAGTAGCAATACCTCTATTCAGTCCACGTGAGCAAACCAACGTCAGAGATAGCATAGTGCTAGCTATCAGGATTGGGAGAGGCACAACACACAGTGAGAGAAAAGAGGGCGCGCCTGTCAATGGTGTATAGCGGGCGTTATGAGGGCTCTATGTTTTATGTACCTTATGTGATGTGCATAGCTTACTAATAGTTATCACTCATATAACGTAACCCAGTTGGGCTACTGTACGTTACAGGCTTAATGTTTAATTATTAATTAAATCATATTTAATTAATCAATTAAACTGATCCCATTTTAATTATTAATTAAATCATAATTTATTTATTCAATTAAATTAATTCTCGGAACATTTTCTCTATGCGTGTGACCCTATAGGTTCTCAATTAATTGGCAATAATATTAATTATTATTAATCATATTAATAATCAATTAATATTATAAACAATGAGCGGCATCTAGCAATACATCATTGCTGCCCAATTAATTATAATATTGGTGATACAATTAAAACCTTATTGTAACCATATAATGGCCAGTCAACATCCTTTCCTCTCAATGTTTTAATTGATGAACACAAGGCATAAATGTGTCATCCTTGTTAAGTTCAATTATTTATTTCTTGATCTAATAATTGACGTACGATCATGTGGGCCCAATATCTCATATTGTCCACTTTAGCATGGCCATGCATTTCTTCGCCGCATACCATCAAGAGGCCTACAGACATTACCTCTGTTATGTAGGAGGGACGAATCTTATCTACATCACTCACATTCCTCAATGTAACGCCCTTCGTTACATTAGTAACCCAAATTAATAATTTAAATAAAACCAGGAAAATAAAAATTTTCTTATATAAATACTTAATATAATATTAATCCAAAATAATTGTTTACATTAATGCAAAACTAAAATAACATAATCAGTTTCAAAACCTCAAAACTCGGCGTCTATAACATTTCGCATAAGAAAATAACTAAAAGATAATAAAGGTCCTCCTGGCATATGCCGTACAATACTAACCAAGCTCTAAAACTAAAGAGATTGTCTTCAAAACGTCTAGCTGCTCAACAGGGACGTCCCCAGGCTCTGAAAACAATACTACTAATAAGATATAAAATCCCAGTGAACAGAAATACATTTTTAAAAGGTTTTCACAAAAGTATTGTTCTCAGCCAGTGCGGTGACCGGAAAAACTGTCCATGGTACCCGGTAATTTCAAAATAGTGTATAATAAAATAATAATAATAATAATAATATAAATTATTATTGGCAGCAAATAGTCATCACTAATACATCATGAATCAAGTATGACAAGATCTCATATATCAAATAATCTGAAATATCCTCATACGTCATATGACTTTCAAACTGCACATAATAATGACGTCCCATTGCCTACCTTACTCATGAAGGTATTTCGATGTCACCTTCTCTTCAGTGACATTACTCATTTCGATACCAACCATTGTACATTGGTGGTATTACTGATTTCGACATCCCAACGTGTGGCGATGTTACTTTCGATACGCTATCATGGCGGTATTTCATATTTCGACACCCCACATCATTGGTAGTGTTACTTTCGATACCCCTATCATAGGCGGTATTGCAGCAAACAACAATCAATATATTAACAGTTATTGAATCATGCTAATATCACAAATATCATCAAATAGTGCATATATAACATGTCAATTCAACCAAATCACGTATGTATCATATATATCATAACACCAATCTCAATAATAAACATTTAATTGACAGTAGAAGCACCTTCTAAGTAAAACCCCCAAATTTATAAGATCAGGATTTGACCAAACCAGGATTATTTTCCAAAAAAACGTGTTCATAAAGCATAAACCAAACCCCATACAAATTGCACTATGGAAAGGGTAAGAAAGAGTATTTCTACTCACCTCTTGTAGACCTCCAAAAACTTCAAATATTGTCTAAGACAAATCCTAATGTTTCACCAATAACTCTTCTTCTCTCCAATGACTTTCTTGGATCTTTACGGTCTATAGTTGCTATTCTCTCTCGTTTATTTTTGTCTTCACTGTACCGCGGCGTCATAGCTCGTCCTTTTATTATAATTATAATTATAATAATTATTAGAACAAATCAGGATTTTGCTTTTTGAATCCATCTATTTCAATTGTTAGTGTAAGTCTTATTTCTTTTTTATCAGATGAAGCCAACGATCACTGCACGTGCACGTGCACTTGAATGGCCCATTTCAAAAGTTTTTTTTTTTTTTAATTATATATCTTTAATTCCAATATTGCATTCTTTTGTAATTGCTAAATAATACCAATAAAATCTTATACTAATAATTTTCTACATTAAACCTCATAAAAGCTTAATCTTTTTACGAAAATAATTATATTTAAATTTTAGGATGTTACATTTTCTCTCCTCCTTTAAGAATTTCGTCCCCGAAATTAACCTCATACATGCTCATTCAAAAGTTTACATATGCACAAAGCAAAACGTTTTAAAGTATCTTGGCTGATAAGATCTGGATATAGCGCATGATATCCTCCTCAAGTTCCAATGCAGCTTCCTCAGGAGTTAATCCTTCCCAAACCACCTTCACCAAGGAAATTGTTTTGTTCCGCAGAGCCTTAGTACTCTTATCGATGATCTGACTAGGCTTGACTTAAAGATTAAGTTATCCCTCAATTGTATTGAATCAGGAGTTATCATATATGAAACATCTGGTACGTACTTTTGGAGCTTAGAAATATGGAAAAGTCATGAAGCTTTGACAACAACATTGGAAAAGCCAATTGGTAAATAAAAGGCCAGACTACCTTTTTTTAGAATTTGAAAAAAAAATGACCCAAAAAACAAAGAAGTAGTTTTCTAACTGACATTGACCTTCTTATCCCCAACTTAGGAGTGACTTTCAAAATACATGTTCCCCTTCCAAAAATTCTATATATCTATATAGTCGTTAGCTATTTCACCACATATTAAGTGTACAATTCATGAAACCTTAAATATAAACATAATTTTAGAGAAAGTCAATGATAACATTTATAGACTAAAATCATGCACTTAAGCGTTTGTTTCTGTCCATCATACTAAAATCATAATATCTTCACTTGCATTCCATCATTATAAGCATTTTTAGAAAAGATTCATAACAAACAATTCACAAAAGAAATTAAATTAAAGTTTTATATCTTTCATGCGTAGATCTTATAGTCCCTTATATTCTACACCAAAACTATTATATTGTTTACAACACAGAGAAATTTTTATAAATAGATAAACAAATAAAATGAAACAAAGAAAGAGAAGTAAAACAGTAGAGATATCCATATACTAAGTTTTATCCAGTCCAAGTTGATAATTTCATAAGAAAATAAATAGTTTCATTTTCTATGAAGAGATGGTCTTACTAAAACAAAATTTGGTACAAAAACAGAATAAGATTTAGTTAACTTGCAATTAAATTATGCAATAATTGAGCATTTACGACTTTCAAAACAATTTTCATCAAAAATTACTATAGTATAACTAAGAAATCAATTTCATTTTGATTTTTGAGTAAGCTAATACAAATAAGAAATAACATTCTTTTTCTTTTCGGTCTTTAATAAGAAATGTAAGTTTGTTAAGATTTGACATGCCAGTAATCTATATGGGAATCAAATCCAAAGAGTATATTAATTGTGATTAATATTTGGTCACTTGAAAAACAATCTGAAATATTCAAGCAGGGTGATTTTCTAAAATAAATATATAACAAAAATACAACATAAATTAAAAATTAAGTATATATATGCACCTTCTTTACAACATCCTATATATATATATATATATATATATATATATATATATATATATATATATATATATATATATATATATAATTTTTTTATTTCCGTCTGCTATTACATCTTCTTTAGATCTTGACGTCTCTTGATTATTCCTGGATGTATGGTTTACTTTCCTTTGTGTCTCTTCTAGCATTTTTTTTTCTAGGGCTCCTCTCCTTAGGAACAACGATTCTATTCTTAAACTACAATAGACCATCATCACATATAATTCTCTTGATCCTAAAGAGATTGCAAATCCTAATCTAAAACTGCTCTCGGTTAATCTGTTTTTTTAAGGTCATTACAAATTCCAACCTATTCAATTTCAAGCTTAAAGCATTTAAGGTTACATTGAAATTCAGGTTCATAAACTCTTCTAAGATATTCATCTCTAGTACTAATATGCAAGGATTTTCTATTTAGAGCCTCTACAACTATATTGACTTTTCCTAAACTGTACTTCAACTCAAATTCATGGTTCTTAAGAAATTTCATCCACCTTCCTTGCCTTATTTTTAATTCTATATTTTTTTTTTCTAACAATTATTTAAGGCTCTTATGATTATTAAAAACTTCAATTTTATTCCATAAAAGATATTTGCCTTTCCTAGTTAACTCGGTCAGAAGTAAGGCTAGCCTAAGGAATCCATTTATAACTTCATATAATACGCTTTTAATTCCAAGAACTTCTTACACCTATCACTTCTTAGGCTGCTCTCATCCTATCAATGCATCTACTTTACTTGAATCAAACGCCACTCTACTCAAATGATTTAAGGTCATTTATCCTAAGAAAAGATATCTATCCTTAATGGTTATTTTGTTCGATTATCTAATGTTCACACATAGGTTCATACTCTCATCATTTTTTTTCCTTATAGCACTCAAAACTTATCACAAGATCAAACATATTTCGTACCAATAATTAAAGTAGGATTTTGTGTAAACTATAATCAAATAATAATGAATTAGATTATAAATAATAACAATAAAATCAATAGAAACTTTGAATAAATTGTGAAAAGATACATCAGGGTAGGAAAGTTTTAATGCTAAATCGATATGGTTTTACTAAAAGAAAACAAACACTGACACAAGCAGATATTTCCATTTATAAATGAAAAATTCATTAAAGCAAAAGGAAGTTAAAAACATGAATTCAAATCAAGTGAGGCTTCCTTTGGAAATTTTGCTACCAAGAAGAATATGCACACAAAAACGGTAAATAAAAGTAAAACTATTTTTAATTTATTTTATTTTATTAAAATACAAAGAATATACATCTATCAAGCAAATTCATCGAAATACATAAAAATATATTTTAAGAATATAATGTTAAGAATTAACAACCTTAAAATTTCGACTTTTTTTTTTTTTTTAATAATAGACAAATTCACGTATAAAAACTCATTTTCTAGCAACTTCTCTAATTGTTTCTTAGGCTCATTTAACTCTAAGGGTGTCATTTTAAGACGCTACTACTGACACCGGTCCACTTCTAGATACTAAATCTATGTAAAACTCAACTCCCATATTTGATGTAAGGTAGAGATCTCTTTATGAAACACATCTAGAAAATAACAGATTTTAGGTAGTGTCGCTACATCACTCTCAGTCTTTATCTTAACAGAAAACAATAATATGGATCATTGAACTTCCTCAACTAAGAACTTATGACATGGAAAAGAATACGATATGGTTTAGCAGAAAAGATCCATCAAACATAGGTTGTGAAGTACATCAATATTTCTATTTGGACAATATTATTAGACGATAATGAAACCATACTAAGAGTGACATCCAACACAACATTTGAAAACATATCAAATCATAAGATAAATTTTGGTGTATCGAAGAAATTTTCAAATAGGTAAAAGATGTAACCAATTTATCTTTGACAGCGGTAGAAATACACAAGTGGAAAGGTAATTTAGAAATAGGCAAATCTGGATTTTTGACACAACTAAGAGTTATGGAAGAATGGATTGCTCCTGAATCAAACAATATGATAACCTCTTGTTATAAGAACAATTCCTCTTCGACTTCTCAACCTTCTGTAGGATCTGAGCTGTCCCGAAAAGATGACGGTTTGTCCTTCGAATAAGCGGTAACCCCACGTATTGAGGTTCTTGGGGTGCTACCACCCCATATCCCCTCGTATGACGGAGAGTCTCCGTCTGCTCTTGCACGTCTATGGTCACATAGTCCATAGTTGCTACAAGTGCATCATTCGTCCCTCGCCTATTAGTCGTCGTAAATCTGCTCACTACCAATGAAACATTGAGTTGGCCAGGCTCAATATCCCAAAGTATAGTATGCAGCGTCTACAACTCTAACAAGCATCCTATGCGCCCAAGTTTTGATTTTTGAAAAACCCAATAACCACAGTTCAATTTAGGATTGAACTGCTCTGATACCAAAAATGTAACGCCCTTCGTTACATTAGTAACCCAAATTAATAATTTAAATAAAACCAGGAAAATAAAAATTTTCTTATATAAATACTTAATATAATATTAATCCAAAATAATTGTTTACATTAATTCAAAACTAAAATAACATAATCAGTTTGAAAACCTCAAAATTGGACGTCTATAACATTTCGCATAAGAAAATAACTAAAAGATAATAAAGGTCCTCCTGACATATGCCGTACAATACTAACCAAGCTCTAAAACTAAAGAGATATTCTTCAAAACGTCTGGCTGCTCAACAGAGACGTCCCCAAGCTCTAAAAACAATACTACTAATGAGATATAAAATCCCAGTGAACAGAAATACATTTTTAAAAGGTTTTCACAAAAGTATTGTTCTCAGCCAGTGTAGTGACCGGAAAAACTGTCCATGGTACCCGCTAATTTCAAAATAGTGTATAATAAAATAATAATAATAATATAAATTATTATTGGCAGCAAATAGTCATCACTAACACATCATGAATCAAGTATGACAAGATCTCATGTATCAAATAATCTCAAATATCCTCATACGTCATATGACTTTCAAACTGCACATAACAATGGCGTCCCATTGCCTACCTTACTCATGAAAGTATTTCGATGTCACCTTCTCTTCAGTGACATTACTCATTTCGATACCAACCGTTGTACACTGGTGGTATTACTGATTTCAACATCCCAACGTGTGGCGATGTTACTTTCGATACCCCATCATGGCGGTATTTCATATTTCGACACCCCAAATCATTGGTAGTGTTACTTTCGATACCCCTATCATAGGCGGTATTGCAGCAAACAACATTCAACATATTAACAGTTATTGAATCATGTCAATATCACAAATATCATCAAGTAGTGCATATATAGCATGTCAATTCAACCAAATCACGTATATATCATATATATCATAGCACCAATCTCATTAATAAATATTTAATTGACAGCAGAAGCATCTTATAAGTAAAACCCCCAAATTTATAAAATCAGGATTTAACCAAACCAGGGTTATTTTCCAAAAAAACGTGTTCATAAAGCATAAACCAAACCCCATACAAATTGCACCATGGAAAGGATAAGAAAGTATTTCTACTCACCTCTTGTAGATCTCCAAAAACTTCAAATATTATCTAAGACAAATCCTAATGTTTCGCCAATAACTCTTCTTCTCTCCAATGACTTTCTTGGATCTTTACGGTCTATAGTTGCTATTCTCTCTCGTTTATTTTTGTCTTCGCTGTACCGCGGCATCATAGCTCGTCCTTTTATTATAATTATAATTATAATAATTATTAGAACAAATGAGGATTTTGCTTTTTGAATCCATCTATTTCAATTGTTAGTGTAAGTCTTAGTTCCTTTTTATCAGATGAAGCCAACGATCCCTGCACGTGCACGTGAATGGCCCATTTCAAAAGTTTTTATTTTTTATTTTTTTATTATATATCTTTAATTCCAATATTGCATTCTTTTGTAATTGCTAAATAATACCAATAAAATCTTATACTAATAATTTTCTACACTAAACCTCATAAAAGCTTAATCTTTTTATGAAAATAATTATATTTAAATTTTAGGATGTCACACTCAACATGTTTCATTGCAGGCCTAATAACTATCTTTATAGTTGTCCTGTTACAGACAACGTTTAATAGTATTAAAGCCTACAACTACATATATTAGGAATCGTAGTGACTTCAAGTCGAAGGACTACTTCACTATGGTCATCATGAGAATCGCTTATGACACTTACATAACTATTATGCAACGTTCTAATAGCGGGTCACTCGAGTATAAATATTCCATTAATATTTATACCTATGTGAAGACTTGATATCTTATATCTATGACCCGTGAAATGTGGTCATCATTACACTCACATAATAGTCTCAATGTATTATTATTGTCCTTATTAATAATAATACTCGACTATGGATACTTAAGAATAGTGTTCTATAATTCAATGGCATCTCACGGTCAAGTCATACTTGACGTTCCATTAAATTAACTACTAATTCTAAGGCTTTATTATGCTATAAATATGATCATCAAATATAACATAATAAATAAATGCCTTATACATATATCAAATATATGATCAAAGTCATGATACAAATGATTATCTATTCAAAATAGATTGGCCATTAGGGCTTACCCCAACAATCTCCCACTAGCACTAGGGCCAATCGGGCATCAATATAACACTCATCGGTCTAGTGTGAGTGTCATGCTATCACGGAGCAAGAGACTTCAATAGTGGATTGTTTAGTGTTGTCATTCTGCACATCTTCACACCTCCTCTATCGATCATCTATCGAATGAGATGGAAGCACTCAAGCATATGTTCGGATCACTGGTGAGATCAAGTTTCCTTAGCTTACTCGATTACTCCATCATCATCACAACGAAATCAATGGAGTTCTCAACGTTAGGAACTTCGATTAGTTCATAAATGAACTTCCGGATGCAAACGACCTTTAAATCTGTATTTAAGGCAACTACATCTGTAGCTTTCTACACAACTTCACATCTCCTTTATCAGTCATCCATTTAATGAGATGGAAACACGTAAGTATATGTTCGGATTACTGATGAGATCAATTTTCTTTAGCTTATGCGATTACTCCATCATCATCACAACGAAATCAATGGAGTTCGCAAAGTTAGGAACTTCCTGATCCAAACGACATTAACCCCGTTTTCACGGTTTAGGCTGCTCCCATTTCGCTCGCCGCTACTACGGGAATCGCTTTTGCTTTCTTTTCCTCTGGCTACTAAGATGTTTCAGTTCGCCAGCTGTAGCTTTCTGTATATCTTCACATCTCGTCTATCAATCATCCATTGAATGAGATGGAAGCACGTAAGTATATGTTCAGATCACTGGTGAGATCAAGTTTCCTTAGCTTAGGCGATTAATCCATCATCATCGCAACGAGATCAATGGAGTTCGCAAAGTTAGGAACTTCGATTAGTTTATAAATGAACTTTCTGATCCAAACGGCTATAAAATCTGTATTTAAGGCAACTATATACTCGGCCTCTATTATAAAATCAGCAACTGTCTCAAGCTTGAAATCTTTTCAAGCTCACAGTGCCACCATTAAGGCAAAACACAAAATCAGACTGCAATCTAAAGTTATCTTTAACAGTTTGGAAGGTAGTATAGGTTTAGCCTCTTACAATGAGCTCTTCCTTACCATCACAGATCAATAATAAATCCTTAGTGCTTCTCAAGTACCTCAAGATATTTTTGACTGTGGTCCAGTGACCTTCACTAGGATTGGATTGGTTCATTCTCATCATGCTCGAAGCATACGAGACATCTGTTCGAGTACATATCATGGCATGCATAACATATTCAATTGCCGAAGCATATAGAATCTTATTCATGCGTTCCCTCTACATCTGATGTAACAGGGACCGTCCCTTGGACAGGTATACGCCACGTGTTATAGGCAAGATACCATTTTTGGAATCATGCACATTTAAAGCGCCTAAGTACTTCGTCAATTTATGTACCTTTGACTAAAGCCTAACAATTTCAACGATCTATCTCCATAAATCCTGATTCCTAATACATAGGACGTTTCGCCTAAGTCCTGCATTGAAAAATAATTCCTTAACCATGTTTCCACATTTTATGGTGTAGGAATATTTTTTCCATAAGTAGTATGGCATACACATACAATACAAAAAAAAAATAATTATGCTCCCACTAACCTTCTTGTACACAAGGTTCATCCTCGTTCTTGATGAATCCAAATTGTCTTACAGTTTACATCAAAACGAAGATTCCAACTTCTGGAAGTTTGCTTTAATCCATAATTGGATGTTTGCAACTTGCAAAACTTTTTCATCATTCTCTGAATAGATAAAACTCTCAGGTTGTGTCATGTATACATCCTCGAGAAGATTCCTGTTAAGGAATGTTGTTTTGACATTCATTTGCCAGATCTCATAGTCATACTATGAAGCAATAGCTAGTGGGATCTGAATCAATGCAACTGGACAAAAGGTCTCATCATAGTCATACTATGAATTTGCTTGAAACCTTTCGCAATCAGTCGCATCTTGAAGGTATTCACCTTCCCATCCATGTTAGTCTTCATGTTGAAGGCCCACTTGCACCTTATGGGTTTTACCCCTTTTCAGGTGATTCAACCAAGGTCCATACCTGGTTGGTGTACATGGATTCTACTTTGGATCCTATGGCTCCTAGCCACTTCTTCGAATCTAGGCCAACGACGGCCTCCTAGTAAGTCACAAGCTCATCATGATCCATGAGCGGTTCATCACCTTCTTGTGTTAGGATTATTCCATATCTCTCAGGTCGATGACGTGTTATGTTTGACCTACGCGAGTCTTGCGTTACTTGAACTGGTGGTTGGACCACAACATTTTGTGGAACCGGCTCTTATTCCATTGCAGGCGGATCAGTACTGTGGTGCTTGGATTTATCCAAGTTCTACATTCCTCTCACTGTCTCTCTTGGAGATGTTTTCCTTCTTAAGGAACACTCCAGTTCTAGCGACAAACATTTTTGTTCTCGGAAATGTTGTAGAAATAGTGTCCATTTGCTTCCTTAGGATACCCCACAAAGATACATTTGTCGCACTTGGGTCTAAGCTTATTTGAAACCAAACGTTTCAGTAAACTTGACACCCCAAATCTTAATGAGAGACATACTTGGTCGCATCCCAGTCCATTTCTCATATGGTGTCTTTCTATCGTTTTAGATGGAACACGGTTAGTTGTAAAAGCTGTTGTATGTAAATCATATCCCTTGAAAGTGTCAGAGAAGTCTGATTGACTCATCATAGATCGTACCATGTCCAACAAGGTGCGGTTTCTCCTTTCGGACACACCATTCCATTATAGTGTTCCAAGAGGAGTGAGTTGAGATATAATCTCATACTCCTTCAGATAGTCATCAAACAGTTGGCTTAACTAGTTACCGCTATGATCTGATCGCATGACCTTAATACTTTTCCAAAATTAGTTCTCCACTTCGTTCTTGAATTCTTTGAACATTTCAAAGATTTCTGATTTGTGTCATACACAAATCCATCTTTACTGAAGTCATCAGTAAATGAGACGAAGTACGAAAACTTGCCTTTTAGCAAACTTGTTTAGAGGCCCTCATATGTTACAATGTATCATGCCAAAAGATTACCAGCCCTTCCACCTTACTAGTGAATAGGGGTGGCAAAATGGGTTGGGCCCGACGGGCCAACCCGTTTAATCCGCCTATTTTGGCGGGTTGGGTTGGGGTTCTCAACCCACCAACCCGTTTTGACCTGCCCTGCTTAACCCACCAAGAAGGCGGGTCAGAGGTGGGGCGGGGCGGGTTGGCGCCAACCCGCCTATTCTAAAAATATATATTTTTTAATTAAATTTTTTTTACTATTTTAATAGTTTGGAGGCAGGGCGGGGCGGGTTGACCCGCCAACCCATTTTCGGTTTGTATGCTTAATTTCTACCTTTTATAATTGTTTTAAATTTTTTTTTATTTTTTTGCGGGCCAACCCGCCAATCTATTTTTCTAGTTTTTTGTTTTTGGCGGGCCAACCCGCCAACCCACCACTAACAGGGTGGATTAGGAGGTCTAACCCATTTTGTTCAAGCGGATCAACCCGCCCCACCCCGTTTTAGGCGGGTCAGGGCAGGTTGACCCATTTTGCCACCCCTACTAGTGAATGGAACATAGTCATATTTCCAAACAAGTAAGATTCACATACCTCAAACAATTTATAATTGGATGAATCAAAGAGTCCATATTAGTGGAAATGTATTTTTTACTTATATGGTCTATAGATATTGCTAAAGACATAGAGGGTCCAAATCACTTGATTTGACCCTATTCGCAATTATGTTATAGATGGGCATATCGAGATCAAGGACACAAAGTGCATATCCTATATGAATACAAACATAGAAGACATCAGTTGAATAAATGAAACAACAATTGTCCATTTATTGAAACTTAAAATTCTTTCTTGTCTATACAAGATATAGAAATGATGTTTCTATTATCAACTGGAATGAAATAACAGTTATTTACTTCCATTAATGCCCATAAGGCAAATTCAAACTCTTAATAGTTAATGTAACAACTGTTGCTTCATCTCCACTCATAGGGTAGACCTTTACCTAATGGTAAATTCAAACTCCTATAGTCAATGTAGTAACCTTTGCTTCATTTTCACTCATAGGGTAGACCTTGACCTTTTAGTCAATGTCCTACTCTCTTTATCCTTCACATTAATGTGAGATCCATATGCGGTATCCAAACCCATAATGTTGAAGTAGATATGTTAACCTGTATAACAAATATGCCTGAAGAGGAAATCATGCTTCTTTCTTGTCTGTATACTCTTTCTGGTACCTCTTATGTCTTGCTAGCTCTTGTTAGAAAATGATAAGGTGCATGATCATATCCAACGCTTCTATGATTGCAAGCATGAGATATCGTACACCAAAGACATCGACTTGATGCTTCTTTTAAGCATCCATTTCGATCCTTATGACATTAGCAACAACTTGCTTGGAAATTAGTTGCTCGAGAATATACAGTTCTTTTCTCGTATTTGAGGACAATCCTCAAAATTTGTACCAATCTAGAAAATTAATGCTAGATAACTCATCCTTCTTAAGGATGTATCGCAACGATAAAATACCAGTTGTGTTTGTAGCCATGATTATTTACTACAGAAACATATAGAATATAAGTATCATGATTAAAACATATTTAATAGGTCTTTTTATTAAATACGCTCATACTATTTTATTCAAATCAATGACCCTCATCTTGACTCGGAAAATCCCGTTGAAGGATTTTCTAGTGGGACCAAGATCCCTATTTCACCTCATTCTGAGTCAGTTATGGCTAATCGCCCAGAACTCAGCTATTTAGGTAGAAAAGTCCTTTCCAATTACATCCAATGTAATTCTTGGACCAGTTGGGTGAATAACTCCTTATTCTAATCCATCATATGGATTAATGCCCAACCTCAAGCCTCTAAGCCATTTCAATCCTATTGAATACACTTAGTTAAGTTCAACCTAATAGTTGGCAGTAGGTTATTTCACCTTTCGCGTCTCACCGGAATATATTAAGGTGCTCAGTTGTAGGATGACCCACACTTAAATGATTCTGGCCTTGACGAGTGCCACGCATCAAGAGGCATTTAATAACTTAATTTATTGAGGGAATTTAATAATTAAGTGATCTCACCGGCTTATTTATCATATAAACGTCTTTCATAGCATACATGGCATACTAACTTACATACATTCAAAACATATTAAGCATACAATGACATACATGCTATCATACAATTTAAATTCCAAATTTAAATCATACATCTCATACATTTCATGCATCACATACATAAACATACAAGACATATAAAAGGTATTATGATTATGGCCTCCTAATGTGCAATAAATAAAACTAATTATCACAATCTTTGACACTCGAACAAACTTTCAAAGTTCCTCCCACTGGCGTCATGATCTGGTGTTGCCTCCATGTCAACCCGAACAATTTATAAAATTTAAAATAAAATAAATAAAGTAAATGTCACGATACGCAGATCGTATTTATCAAAGAAATATAATAAATCATGACACGCAGGCCGTATTTACCAAATAAAATTAAACACTAAAATTAAGGCCACAACCATATACCGGACATTTAATAAACAATTTAAAAATATGCAAAAGGGGACAAAATCACATTATGTCCATCCGCACGGCCGTCCTGAAAACTCGCTGATGCTGTTCAACATGTGCACGACGGTGCCAAACGGCGCACGGCCGTGCTGAAAACTCGCTGACGTTGTTCAAAAGTGGCACGGTTGTGCCAAATGACGCACGACAGTGCTACGCGTTCACCAACGCTAACTCAAACGTGCACGACGCAGCAGGATTCCAGAAACAAATCCTTGTTTATGTCAGGAGCACAACCAAGCACACAAAACATGTTCAAAGAGAGATTTATATCACACACAAATCATACAAACATGCTTTTAAACATACAAATCATATTTAAAAGCAATAAACATGTTATCATACAATGGCAAACAATCCTAGGATATATGGCAAACTACGAACAGACGCTTTGATACCACTGTTGGGGTTTCATGAGGGATAATTTTTAAAAATAATTTATAAAAACCTTTTGATCGGAAAAACCCTTTAATAAAGGACCACGTATCGGACATGAATCACAAGGATATTGTGTTTACTTCATGAAGCATAGCTTTACCACGAACCCACAGTGAGCACGTCACCAGCACTGGAAAATCATGAAAACTTCTATGGTGTGAATGTCAACTTGATCTACACAGCTATAGAGCAGCAGATCCGAGGGATACTGCTGCTATCACCACAAAGGGAAAGGTTCTTCTCTATCACCAGTATTGCAAAGTAGCAATACCTCTACTCAGTCCACGCGAGCAAACCAACGTCAGAGATAGCGTAGTGCTAGCTATCAGGATTGGGAGAGGCACGACATACAGAGAAAAGACGGCACGCCTGTCAATGGTGTACAGCGGCCGTTATGAGTGCTCTATGTTTAGTGTACCTTATGTGACGTGCACAGCTTACTAATAACTTTCACTCACTTAACCAAACCCAGTTGGGCTACTGTACGCTACAGGTCCAGTGTTTAATTATTAATTAAATCATATTTAATTAATCAATTAAACTGATCTTATTTTAATTAATAATTAAATCATATATTAATTAATCAATTAAATTAATTCTCTGAACATTTGCTCTATGCATGTGACCTTATAGGTTCTCAATTAATTGGCAATAACATTAATTATTATTAATCATATTATATTATAAACAATGAGTGGCATTTAGCAATATATCATTGCCACTCAATTAATTAGAATATTGGTGATACAATTAAAATCTTGTTGTAACCATATAATGTGCAGTCAACATCCTTTCGTCTCAATGTCTTAATTGAACACAAGGCGTAAGTGTGTCATCCTTATTAAGTTCAATTATTTATTTCTTGATCTAGTAATTGACGTACGATCACGTGGGCCCAATATCTCATATTGTCCATGTAACACCCCGAAAATCCTATATATGTTAATATTTAATTTGATTTGCTTAAATTATTTTATTTATTTTATTGGATGCGTTATCATAATTTATACACTCTTGCAAGACAAAATATGATGCTATTGTTTAAGTAATATGGTTGAAACAAATTATTTTCTAAATTTGATCTATTTGATTTTAGATTTGAAAATAAAATGGTTTGGATTTAATCAAAAATTTCTTTTGGATCATAAATTCCCTAAGTTGATAAATTCAATCATCAATCTCTATTCTATTTCAAATTTTGAAATTTTAGATTTTTCTCACCTACCACAATTAAAAGAACAAAAAAAAGGGGGGAACATCCCAAATTCTCTCACACACCAGCAACACACCCACCCCTTTCTTTCTCTTTCTTTTTCTCTTTCCCTTTCTCTCTCTTCTCTTTTCGTTTCTTTTTCTCCTTCTCGTTCTAGGCGTCCCTCCCGCTCTTTCTCTCTCTAACTTTCTCCTCATTCTCTCTTAATTTCCGGCCAACTCCAGCCACCTCTCACAAAACCGAAACCATAGAAATACTCCCCACCTTCTCCTCTAAAATTCTAACCGAACATTTTTCCAAACGGAGAAGGTTGACGACGGGGCCACCGCCACTGTTCGGGCGTTTTCCGGCCACCATCCGGCCACCTTTCACCAAGCCAACCTTATAACTTTGCTCTCCTCACCTTCCTCTACATTTCTAGCTGAACATTTTTGCAAACGAACGACGTTGACGACGGAGCCACTATAGAGGCGCCACTGTTTTTGGTTTTTCCGGCCATCGGTTGGTCTCCCCTTCCAGAAATGAACCAAGCACGTGGAAGGCCGCATCTTCCTCCACGTTTTTGATCGAGCACCGCTGGAACCGCCGTGCGCTGACACCGTGCGCCACTACCGAGACCGCCATTCATGCCCTTTCTTCCTTCTTGGTAAGAATCCTTCATTTACTTCATTCCTATCTCTTGGCTTTTGATTTCATGTGGAACCCTAACCCTAAATCCCCAATTTGAAACCCTAGCATTTTAATTTCATGCTTTAAATGTGAAAAATTGATTATGTTTTTATGCAATTAGGTATATCAATTTCAAGTTCCCTATGTCAATTGTTCAAATCCCCCTTTAAATTCGGATTTTCCCAATTTCACTAAATCCCTAAATTTTTACCTTACTTTAATCATGAAATTAATTCTGTTTTAGTGCAATTAGGGTAGTTAACGATTTCCTAAGCAAATTTCATATTTCCATGACCAAATTGGTTTTTTACCAATTTTTGTTAATGAACCCAATTTTCCCAAATTGATTTTATTGGAAAAGTAATTCAGTTTCTATTAAATAAAATATTTAAATCCATTATGTTATCTTTTTAATGATGATTAGTTAATTGATATGTTGTTTGGATGCTGAATGTGCGTGGATGTTATCTCTTGGTTCTTGGTTGTGGCTATGCTTACTTGGGGGAGCTGGATATGCATTCCTGAGCTCTTGTGGAGTT
Source organism: Ammopiptanthus mongolicus (assembly GCA_039655645.1). Classification (NCBI taxonomy): domain Eukaryota; kingdom Viridiplantae; phylum Streptophyta; class Magnoliopsida; order Fabales; family Fabaceae; genus Ammopiptanthus; species Ammopiptanthus mongolicus. The sequence goes on along the minus strand of CM077351.1, from coordinate 63,618,687 downwards.
GCTTGCACGTGTTGGGACGTTAATGTCACCTTCAATCACCTCTTGGATTTGATGTTTGGAGTTGTTCATCAAAGAGACTTCATTGAAGGTAAGGGGTGATTACCTGAGGAATTCCAATTCCGACAGCTATGTGCTGTAGTTATGTGTTTGGATTGTAATTATTTATCTGTGTTTGCTTGCTTGTGGAATGATTTCATTTATCTGCCGATAGTTGCTTATATTCGAAATACCTGTTTATGCCTGAAATACCTACTTATATTTGATTCTTTGGTATGACATTGAAATTGGTGTATGGATGTGTTATATGCCTGTCGTGATAATTCTTGCATTAAAGGACCTAACACCGGTTAGAATCCAATATCGTGTGATATAAAAGCTTCAAAAAGCTTGGGATGTAGAATAAAGAAAATAATAACATTAAAGTTTCCAATGAACTTTGGGAGAGAAAGAAAATAAATTGGCTTTTGTGAATAAAGAAAAATAAACATTTGCTTTTATTAAAGGTTGAGTTGACATAAAGGAAAAAGGAGAAAGAAATGCTTTAAATTGAGAAAAACAAGATTCTGAGGTGAAAAATGTGTTTTAGAGGCTTTAATAGTTTTTAAAGTGTAAAAGGGAATCTTTTGAGCAAAAGTGACTTTTTGGGAAACGTGGTTTTCAAAATATTTGGTTTTATCCAAGAGAAAGAGTTTTGTCCTATGAACCGTATTTTCAAGTATTGTGTTTTACCGAAATACAGCAAAAGAGAAAAGAAGTGGTTTTCAACCAAGAGTCTTGTTTTATGGAAAACCGATCCCGAAGGCTTTGTGTAAGCTTTGGGGATTTGGGTTTCGGTTTTTGAGTTTTAAAGAAAAATGTGATTTTTGGTTTTGAACCTAGAAACCGAGACGTCGGGATTCTAGAGTTCTGTAGAACACATGGTTCAAGGATCTGTGTTAGTGTGTTGGTCCTGTAGGCTTATGGACAATCTTTATGGTTCTGTAAAGCTTGAGGATGCTTTTATGCTCTTGAATCCAAAGTCCTGGACTGGTGCATCGGTTAGGGATTTTTGGGGTTCGAGCTTTTTTTGGACTAGATGTCCTATTTTGAGAAAGATGTTGTAAAGGCTTAAAGAGTCTAAGACATTTTGGTGGTTGATTGCTTTGATGCTTCAACAAAGAAATATTGATACGACAAAGATAAACTATCGAAAACAAAATGATTTTCTCATGCTTTCGTGTTTTTGGCAGACGTGCCTTGAAATGAGGGGACCTTCACGGGAAAGGAAACCTGGGGGATGACTTGGTCATCATGTAACATTGTGTCTTGATTGACAATGATGTCATACAAGCCATGTGTGTGCGTATTGTGCCCGGTGAGAGGACAATATAGTATGACTTATACATCGTAAGTACCACTGACATGCCTGCCCATTTATTATTTCCTGGGAGGTTAAGTGCTTACGTTTTACCAATTTACTTTGGCGGTAGTCATTGTTGCCTACGGGTCAATGACGTTAGAGTCTGATCATTTCGTTGTTTTTGAATGGTGATGGGATTTCCGGAAATTAAGAATCAAATATTAGTAGACATATGTGGAAGTGCTCATGCCTACGTTTTGAAAATAAAGTTGGTTGTGGGGCACGAGACCCTTGTGTTTTACTGATAGTACTTTGATATAGATTGTATTATATAAGGCATAATGATGATTTGTGAGACATGCTTATATGAATCTGCTGTATGGGTTTGAGTATATCGTTGTCGTTTTTGGATTCATATATTGGTTTTTCACTGTTGCCTGTACATGTTGGATACCCTATTGTGTTTTTGGATACATGTACAGATGTTTATCAACAGTCCTCTACGTCACTCTGGGATCCTATAGCTTGAGTGCTTAAAGTTGACAACGAAGAGGCATGGATTGTTGACGACGAGACCCAGTCTCATTGGTACGACTTATGTTGGGTAGTACGCTTTATTGTCCTTAGAATTCTTTTGTCAGACTAGCTCTTAAGATTTATAAATGTATAAGTCCAGTCTACCGATTGTGACTATGAGTGTTGTGTATTAAGAGATTTGAACTATGTATGCCTAATGGCAGAACTTGAATTATTGTCATATATGATGAGTTTCATTTTGTTTCCTCTGATTGTTAAAACTTTTCTTTTGGTATCTGATTTCCGCCAATACTCTATAGAGTTATTTTCGAAAAAGTTTTTTTGTTAGCAAGGGTAAAGCGATAATTTGTGTTACGAAAGTGGCACCCGAAGGATAGGGGTGTTACAAGTGGTATCAGAGTTGGTCGATGTCTTTTGGGATCTAGGTTATGCATTGATTACGTTTTTGCTGTGTTTACTCTGTGTTTCGGTTGGATAAAGGTCAGTAGGTGTAAGAACAGTCTGTGATGACTTGTTCCTTCTGGAATCCAACCAATTGGATTGATTGGATCCGATGGTTAAGATGTGTTAACACTCTTCTAGAAGAGATATCTGAGTTATTAAGAGATGACATCTAAGCGTTGAGAAAATCTCTTAGTCAGTTCTAGCAAATAGGCTTAAAAAGGGCTTTTACGTTATGAGTCAGGAATGTTAGACTCTTAGCTATCAAGTAAGTAAAGACTCACTTGTAGGTAAAGGAAGTTCAGTGGTTGAGAAAGTCTGCTGATGGAATGAGTGGACCTTAGACAGGTAGAGGATTATCAAAAGTTTTTGAAGTAGATGCCTAGGTGGCTAGTAAGCGACCAAAGGGATGGCAAGATAATGGCATGTTTGCTATTAGAGTTGAGTGAGTGGAATGGAATCCAGGTGGAGCAATGGAAGTGTAGTAAGGACTAAGGCTTAATGATTTGAACAAAATGAAAATTTGTATAACTATGTTATGATGATTCGATGTAGATTTAATCATATTGTTTAAAGTTAGTCGATACCCCTGATGAGAGTCCTTGTGTGAAAGGATAGACAACCCTATAATGTTGAAAGAGAGAAAACTTAGGAGCCCGATAATATTTCAACGATGATGTCCCTCGAAGTGTGGTAACGCATGAAGTTTCTTCTGATAGTATTTTTTTTTTTTTATGATTAGTGCCTCCGATGTTTTTGGATTTGATGGATAGGACGTTTTTCTTCATTAGGACCAATTGAAGGTTACACCTCATGGGTAAACTTGTGATCCATGCTGATGATGGTAAAGGGTATGTATGATACCTAAGTATATTTTCCGGAGGTTACGATTGATCAGAGACTGAGTGGAAGAAAGAATGGAAGCAAGTCTTTAGTGACGGATTAGTAGTAGAGAATAATGGGCTAGCATGTGAATAAAAGAGGGAATGACTCTTCCCAATAGTTGTTGGATTAGCAAAAAGCTGATGATAAGTTTTTAAAGTTAGTTTTATTTCTCTCGGAGAGTATGACCTTGTTGAATTGTTTCCTTGTCGAAAACAATGTGTTGACACACGTGTATGCGTGTTTTGTTGGGTTCTAATCGGGTTGAGGCCTTGCAAGAACTCATGGTCAGTAAATGGTACTTGTATACATGTAACACATGGTTTATCCTTTTGAGATTGTGTCGGACATTTGAATGAGGTGCTTGTCGTGTAAGATTTTCGAGAGAATTTTCTGAGAATGTTCTAAGTTTGTATTGCGAAGGATGTGGAGTTTTTGATTGGTCTGTATTATAGATTCAGTCATATCTCCATCGTTTTGTGTAGAATATCGCCTATAAAGCTAACCGGGTTAGACTACATGAAATGGAGTATTCGTTCATTTCTTAATAAAATCGTCATCATCGAAGAGGTTCTCATTTACTCTAGGAGCCACAAAGAACATGAGGGAACCCCGTGGCACGTATTGCGGACCCTACGCGAGAAAAGCTGTCGTGAAGTTGCTTAAGTGCGAGTTTTGACTTGATGGTAGCGAAAATTCTTAGGGCATGCGATCCCAAACGAGTATTTGTACTCACACTCCTACATGATCCTCAATGTATTAGACATTGGAGTGAATTGGTTTAATAGTGTCCATTGGTCTGACCATTTGTTTTGACTATTCCTTGGGTTGTAACACAAATGAATTTTTGATACTAGAAGTTTCTTGATGTCAAATCATCTTTACTTTTGGTAGATGTGATCTAGTCTGATTCTTGGCCAGACTATTCATCTTTTGATTCCCTAATCTGTTGGGAGATTCTTGTGAAAGAAGGGACTTTATTAGAGTCATGGTTATAAACATGTATTAGCTATGCATTTTTACACTGATGAACCTACTGAAGAATATTTTTACATACTGGATATTCCTGTATTCTTTTCAGAGTGGTAACATTCTTCTACATACTTTCTTATGAGAGTGAGACCAAGAAAATTTCCTTGTTGGAAATTTCTTTCCTTGATCCTCAAGGATCGAGTGGAGACTGAGTTCAACGGATCACTTTCAACTCGAGTGATGAGCAGGGAAAACGATTTAATCTTTGGAAGGTTGGTTGGGAGTAAGTGTAGTATCTACTGTGATAATTCCTTTAATAGGATAGATAAGAAGTGATGAGAGTTTGGTTGGGTTATAGTTATGAATGATAAGATGTGAACCTTTAAGATCAATCTTAGTAAGTGAGACAATTATCATAAGTCAAGTATTGATCGGGACAGAATAGTAGTTAGGAGATCAAGGGTAATTATCGATGTCTGTAGTTAAGATTGACTGTATGAGTTTGGAGAATTGTAAGAAAGTGTCCTTGGAAGTTTTACCTAAGCTGGAGATTTACAGAAAAGAGGAATCATTGAGTGAAACTAAATTGTTAGAGAAGTTTAAGATTTATGATTTTGAAAAATTCTACCATATGTGAATTCTTGGTTGTAGTTGCATTAAGAGGTGCAATCATGTTTTGTAAGGTTGAGATGCATGATCCTGATGTAAATTGAAGAGGTGTACTACGTTCAAAAGAAAACTAAGACTAGGATTGGATATCTTGGATAGGAACTGATGGATGTGTTGTGATAGGAAGGTGTACCGTAATTTAAATCTAGATGTAAATAACAATAGTTAAAACTGTGGAAGGAAGACTTCCTAAATGAATTAACAGTGAAAAAGAAGTTGTGAAGTTTAATTATACCTCTCACGTGTGAGAGACTTAGGTAAGATATTGAGGAGAAGGAGTATGGATTGAGGATAAGCGATTTGATTTTTACGGTAAATCGAACGGATAATAAGTATAAAGTTGTTATTAGGTTACAAGTGTTACCTAAGGAAGAAATATGTACGATGGGTACATTGGGGAACCTGGGGATGAAGAGATCATGTCGAGTTTTGAGTCACGAAATTTCGACAACGAATTTTTTTTTTTAGTGGGGTAGTATTGTAACATCCCGAAAATCCTATATATGTTAATAATTAATTTGATTTGCTTAAATTATTATATTTATTTTATTGGGTGCGTTATCATAATTTATACACTCTTGCAAGACAAAAATATGATGCTATTGCTATTATACACGTGATGTCACTTTTATAGGCAATTTGACTTTGCCGTATTATGCTTTTAACTTGGTTGCTGTGAGTTTGTTCGCAGTTTCATCCTTTTCGATTTTTAGCAATTTTGGATATGTATTGTCATCGATGTACTCTATCAATTTGAATGAAAGAATGTCTTTCCTTGTCAAAAAAAAAAGTAATATGGTTGGAAGAAATTATTTTCTAAATTATTTAATCAAAAATTTCTTTTGGATCATTAATTCCCTAAGTTGATAAATTCAATCATCAATCTCTATTCTATTTTAAAATTTGAAATTTTAGATTTTTCCCACCTACCCAATTAAAAGAACAAAAAAAAGGGGAGAACAACTTCCTAATTTCCCTCACACACCAGCAACACACCCACCCCTTTCTTTCTCTTTCTTTTTCTCTTTCCCTTTCTCTCTCTTCTCTTTTCTTTTCTTTTCTTTTTCTCCTTCTCGTTCTAGGCGTCCCTCTCGCTCTCTCTCTAACTTTCTCCTCCTTCTCTCATAATTTTCGGCCAACTCCGGCCACCTCTCACAAAACCGAAACCATAGAAATACTCCCCACCTTCTCCTCTACAATTCTAACCGAACATTTTTGCAAATGGAGAAGGTTGACGACGGGGCCACCGCCACTGTTCGGGCGTTTTTCGGCCACTGTCCGGCCACCTTTCACCAAACCAACCATATAACTTTGCTCTCCTCACCTTCCTCTACATTTCTAGCCAAACATTTTCGGAAATGAACGACGTTGACGGTGAAGCCACTATAGAGCCGCCATTGTTTTTGGTTTTTCCGGCCACCGGTTGGTCGCCCCTTCCAGAAATGAACCAACCACGTGGAAGGCCGCATCTTCCTTCACGTTTTGGACCTAGCACCGCGACTTCCACCGCCGGAACCGTCGTACGCCGCCACCGAGCGCCACTGTCGGGACCGCCGTTTATGCCCTTTCTTCCTCTTTGGCTTTTGATTTCATGCGTAGCCCTAACCCTAAATCCCCAATTTGAAACCCTAGCATTTTAATTTCATGCTTTAAATGTGAAAAATTGATTATGTTTTTAGAGTAATGTTAGGTTGACACCCAACATGGACAACATACGGTGGACACCATAGGTGTAAATGGCAAAATAGTAATAAAACAACTCAACAATCATCACTCCCAAGACACATAATTGCTTTCCCACATTTCTATTTTTTTCTTCTCTCTCATCAGGTATTTCATCACTCCCAAGACATTCACCTGATATTTCTCTCATCTCAACACTCGTCTAAGCTGATCTTCACCAGTCTGATGAAGATATATGACCCGTCTGATCGAGAAAGCTCACCCGTCTACTCTCACTTTCGCCCGTCTGATGACTATCAGTGAAGAAATGCTCACCCGCCTGGTTGACCCGTCTGATGAAGATATATGACCCGTCTGACCGAGAAAGTTCACCCGTCTACTCTCAGTTTCACCCGACTGAAGCTGAAGTCTTCACCCATCTGATGACTCTCAGACGGGTGAACATTTCTTCACTGATAGCGATCAGATGGGTGAGGATCTTCAGCTTCAGACGGGTGACACTAAGAGTCATCAGACGGGTGATTCAGACGAGTGAACATTTCTTCACTCAGAGTCATCAGACGGGTGAAGATCTTCAGCTTCAGACGGGTGAAACTGAGAGTAGGCGGGTGAGCTTTCTCGATCAGAAGGGTCATATATCTTCATCAGACGAGTGAAGATCAGCTTAGACGAGCGTTGAGATGAGAGAAATATCAGGTGAGTGTCTTGGGAGTGATGAAATACATGATGAGAGAGAAGAAAACAATAAATAAGTGGAAAAGCAATTATGTGTCTTGGGAGTGATGATTTTTGAGTTGTTTTATTACTATTTTGTTATTTACACCTACGGTGTCACTGTAGGTGTCCCAAATTTGGTTGTCAACTTAACATTTCTCATGATTTTATGCAATTGGGTATATCAATTTCAAGTTCCCTATGTCAATTGTTCAAATTCCCCTTTAAATTCGGATTTCCCCAATTTCACTAAATACCTAAATTTTTATCTTACTCTAATCATGATTCCCTAAGCTAATTTCATATTTCCATGACCAAATTGGTTTTTTCCAAATTTTGTTAATGAACCCTATTTTCCCAAATTGATTTTATTGGAAAAGTAATTCAGTTTGTATTAAATAAAATATTTAAATCCATTATGTTATCGTTTTAATGATGATTAATTAATTGATATGTCGTTTGGATGCTGAATGTGCTTGGATGTTATCTCTTGGTTTTTGATTGTGGCTATGCTTATTGGGGGAGCTGGATATGCATTCTTGGAGCTCTTTTGGAATTGCTTGCACGTGTTGGGACGTTAATGTCGCCTTCAGTCACCTCTTGGATTTGATGCTTGGAGTTGCTCATCAAAGAGACTTCATTTAAGGTACGGGGTGATTACCTGAGGAATTCCAATTCCGACAGGTATGTGCTGTAGTTGTGTGTTTGGGTTGTAATTATTTATTTGTGTTTGCTTGCTTGTGGAATGATTTCATTTATCTGCCGATAGTTGCTTATATTTGAAATATCTGTTTATGCCTGAAATACCTGCTTATATTTGATTCTTTGGTATGACATTGAAATTGGTGTATGGGTGTGTTATATGCCTGTCGTGATAATTCTTGCATTAAAGGACCTAACACCGGTTAGAATCCAATATCGTGTGATATAAAAGCTTCAAAAAGCTTGGGATGTAGAATAAAGAAAATAATAACATTAAAGTTTCCAAGGAACTTTGGGAGAGAAAGGAAATAAATTGGCTTTTCTGAATAAAGAAAAATAAACATTTGCTTTTATTAAAGGTTGAGTTGACAGAAAGGGAAAAGGAGAAAGAAATGCTTTAAATTGAGAAAAACAAGACTCTGAGGTGAAAAATGTGTTTTAGAGGCTTTAATAGTTTTTAAAGTGTAAAAGGGAATCTTTTGAGCAAAAGTGACTTTTTGGGAAATGTGATTTTCAAAATATTTGGTTTTATCCAAGAGAAAGAGTTTTGTCCTATAAACCGTATTTTAAAGTATTATGTTTTACCGACATACAGCAAAAGAGAAAAGAAGTGGTTTTCAATCACGAGTCTTGTTTTATGAAAAACCGATCCCGAAGGCTTTGTGTAAGCTTCGGGGATTTGAGTTTCGGTTTTTGAGTTTTAAAGAAAAATGTGATTTTTGGTTTTGAACCTAGAAAACCGAGATGTCGGGATTCTAGAGTTCTGCAGAACACATGGATCAAGGATCTGTGTTAGTGTGTTGGTCCTGTAGGCTTGTGAACAATCGTTGTGATTCTGTAAAGCTTGAGGATGCTTTTATGCTCTTGAATCCAAAGTCCTCGACTGGTGCATCGGTTAGGAATTTTTAGGGCTCGAGCTGTTTTTGGACTAGATGTCCTGTTTTGAAAAAGATGCTGTAAAGGCTTAAACAGTCTAAGACATTGTGGTGGTTAATAGCGTTGATGCTTCAACAAGGAAATATTGATACGACAAAGATAAACTGTCGAAAACAAAATGATTTTCTCATGCATTCATGTTTTTGGCAGACATGCCGTGAAATGATAGGACCTTCATTGGAAAGGAAACCTGGGGGATGACTTTGTCATCATGTAACATTGTGCCTTGATGGACAATGATGTCATACAAGCCATGTGTGTGCGTATTGTGCCTAGTGAGAGGACAATACATGTGCGCCCATGTATTATTTCCTGGGAGGTTAAGTGCTTACGTTTTACCAATTTACTTTGGTTTTAGTCATTGTTGCCTGCGGGTCAATGACGTTAGTGTCTGATCAACTCGTTGTTTTTGAATGGTGATGCGATTTCCAAAAGTTAAGAATCGAATATTAGTAGACATATGTGGAAGTGCTCATGCGTACGTTTTGAAAATAACGTTGACTGTGGGGCACGAGACCCTTGTGTTTTACTGCTAGTACATTGATATAGATTGTATTATATAATTCATAATGATGATTTGTGAGACGTGCTTATATGAATCTGCTGTATGTGTTTGAGGATATGGTTGTCGTTTTTGGATTCATATGTTGGTTTCTCACCCTTACCTGTATATGTTGGAAACCCTGTTGTGTTTTTGGATACATGTACAGATGTTTATCAACAGTCCTCTAAGTCACTCCGGGATCCTATAGCTTGAGTGCTTGAGGTTGACGACGAAGAGGTATGGATTGTTGACGACGAGACCCAGTCTCATTGGTACGACTTATGTTGGGTAGTACGCTTTATTGTCCTTAGAATTCTTTTGTCAGACTAGCTCTTAAGATTTATAAACGTGTAAGTCCATTCTTCCGACTGTGACTACGAGTGTTGTGTATTAAGAGATTTGAAGTATGTATGCCTAATGGCAGAACTTGAATTATTGTCATATATGATGAGTTTCATTTTGTTTCCTCTGATTGTTAAAACTTTTCTTTTGGTATCAGATTTCCGCAAATACTCTATAGAGTTATTTTCGAAAAATTCTTTTTGTTAACAAGGGTAAAAGGATAATTTGGGTTACGAAAGTGACACCCGAAGGGGAGGGGTGTTACAGTCCACCTTAGCATGGCCATGCATTTTTACGTCGCATACCATCAAAAAGCGTATAGACATTACCCTTGTTATGTAGGAGGGACGAATCTTATCTACTTCACTCACATTCCTCAACATGTTTCATTGCAGGCCCAATAACTATGTTTATAGTTGTCCTGTTACAGACAACGTTTAGTAGTATTAAAGCCTTCAACTACATATGTTAGGAATCGTAGTGACTTCAAGTCGAAGGACTACTTCACTATGGTCATCATGAGAATCGCTTATGACACTTACATAACTATTATGCAGCGTTCTCATAGCGGGTTACTCCAGTATAAATATTTCATTAATATTTAAACCTATATGAAGATTTAATATCTTATATCTATTGAGACGACCCGCTGTCCCATCAGCAGGGCTATAGTATTGCAGTAATAATACGTAGAGTATTTTAATACACACCAAAATAAAAGCATGAAAATAGGCCGAGAGGCAACTCTCCGGCTAATCACGATCATTGCCCAACCTCTCGGGGTTAGGGTCCGTGGCATGTCCTCCGGCGTCAGGCGCGTAAGGAATGCCGTCCAACTCTTCAGCAACTGGTTCCTCCTCGGAATCTTCCCATAAAATAAAAATAACACATATAGAAAATAAATGGAGATAAGAATCATAATTCATCAATATGGGAGAGGGGCATCAGTACAACATATATATATATATATATATATATATATATATATATATATATATATACATACATCATACAACACAATAATATCATACGACACAACCTCACCTCATCCATCTCTTAAATCACTCATCACAATCATCTCAAAAGTCCTTCTCTTGGATAATCCTATAAGAGGGATACTAATCCCTATGTATATGTTGACTTCTTAATATGCATGTCGGCTGATACATCACATCTCCAGTTGGACATCCTGGTCGGGATTACATCACATCACGTCCCCCATTGGACATCCCGCCTAGGGATTTAAAGTAACGTTCCCAATTGGACATCCCCCTTTGGGACAAAATGTTGTGGTATGAAATGATATGAAAATGCAACAAACATCCATCGCAGGTTGATATCGAGACCTCAGGCCTAAATACTCGTCCACGACCACGACACATAGCGTCACATCAATCATCAACATCAACATCACATCATCATCAACATCACATCAGCATCACAACGTCTTGCGTCTACGAGCCACAGTTCCACGGTCGGGACCACAACGATATTAACCCGAACAACATCATCACTCACCATACTCTTATCAACACTCAACCACCAGTCAAATCACAATAACATTACAACAGTAATTCATTTCAGTGCAGACATCGTCATAAAATCGAATAGCAGTAAATCACACAAACAATTCAACAAATTAAAGCAACCGATAATCAAATAAATAAATCAACATATCAACCTCAATCGATTACATCATTTATAATATCAACTTAGTGGTGATAGCCCAAAAATACCAACACCTAGGGTCTAGACACTTTATCCAGGGCTCAACCTCTAGTAGGGTTTAAGGGTTCCCCTGCACACACACACACACACACACACACACACACACACACACATATATATATATATTCTATACTATGCTTGCCTTCCCAACGATATTAGTTTTTTCTCCCCACCTTAGTGATTTCCACGTGCAGCTCCGGCTATGACTAGCTGCCGATCTACGTACATATAATCAATAAAGGCATTAACTCAAAAAAACAAAGATTTTTCTTATTGCACCACCCCTAGGGTTCGGCCCTATTGAATGAAAAATAGCTAGGGAGCTCCAAAAATTCTCATTTCTTGGATAAAACCGTAACTAAATGTGATAATCCTAGATATCAACTCAAAACATCAAAAACCAACCAAAACCCTACCTTACACTAAAGGGGGTTTCGGCCTCTCCATAAAAAAAAAGATAGAGAGTTTTCTTGGCTCTAATCTCTTGGATTATGCAAGTATGTCATGAACCTAGGCCAGAGAAATTGGTTTGGTATTAAAATGATTTTTCTACAATTTTTCATGGATTTTTGAAGATTTAGAGACAAAAACCCTAACATTTATGATCATGGAAATTAGATGAGAAAAATGAGAGATTGAGAGAGATAGAGATGACAAGCTACTTCGTATGATGTTCTACTTCAAAAACTAGTGAAGATTGCTTCACAAAATTTCAAAGATTTTTGCTCCAAAATGAGCATCAATGGTGAGAAATTGAAGAAAAGAGAGAAAGAAGAAGATGGGGTCTGGGGCTGCTGTTGGGTGCTTGAAAATTTGGGGGTGAGGATGAGTGTGTGAGATATTTATTTAAGGGACTTAAGTCTTAAGAAAATAGGTAAAAGGTAAGAAAGGTAATTAGTAAAAACTAACCAAGGGCAATTTGGTCAATTCATATCCCGACATTTTGAAAATCCTCACGACACTGGTAGGAGTCCCCAAATGATTTAACATAGCCTTGGTATGAAAATTATCGGTTCCCGCTTCTCGAAAAACCCTAAGACAGCTCGAATCGTCTTCCCGACCGATTTTAGACCCGAATATAATATATTATTTTCATTTTCGAACGTCAAGATGAACTTTTTCGAAAATATAGGAAACGTGATTCTAAGACTAATGGTTCTGACCGTTAGTCAAAATGAGGTCTTGATGGTAGAAAAATACTATCATCCGAAAAATATAGATCGGGCTCCGTTTGAGTTTTCGACCAAAACTTAACCATAGCCTCCTACGACGGCGTAGAGCGTGACTATGGCCTCGGAAAAATTTATTAAATTTTCTAGACCCTCCAATAAAATACAATTACTTAAGTACTAATTAATTAAAAAGATTAAGAAAATCAGGGTGTTACATCTATGACCTGTGAAATGTGGTCATCAATGCACTCACATAATAGTCTCAATGTATTATTATTGTCCTTAATAATAATAATACTTGACTATGGATATTTAAGAATAGTGTTCTATAATTCAATGACATATCATACTTGACGTTCCATTAAATGAACTACCAATTCTAAGGACTTTATTATGCTATAAATATGATCATCAAATACAACATAATAAATAAATGCCTTATACATATATCAAATATATGATCAAAGTCATGATACAAATGATTATCTATTCAAAATAGATTCGCCACTAGGGCTTACCCCAACAAAAACATCACATCCATCTCAAAAGCTTTACTCTCAGATCAAACCTCTACAAGGAATACTAACCCCTATATCCATGTCGGCCGATTTCATCACGTCCCCAATTGGACATCCCGCTTTGGGAGAGGTGGTACACATCACGTCCCCGTTTGAACATCCCTCATTGGGACAGGTGGAACACATTTCATGATGTCCCCAATTGGACATCCCGCTTTGGGACAGGTGGTACACGTCACATCCCCATTTGGACATCCCCTATTGGGACGAGATAGAACATCTTGCTACGACATGCAACATCCATCCTTCACGAGTTGATACCGGAACTTTACACCTAAGCATTCGGCCATAGCCACGATGCATTGCATCCACAGAAACATCATCACGACGCCTTGCATCCACGAACTACAACTCCACGGTCATAACCACGAAGGTATCAACCCGAACAACTTATCAACCTCACCACGCCGTCAAAATCCACGAATTCAATTGTAATAGCAACATCACAACAATAAGCATGCCAATATACATTTCATCATATAGACAGATAATCATATTAGCATGTACAGCAAAGCATCCTCAACAACAACATCGTCTAACCTATGGTATTGTCTTAGCGGAGATAGCCCCAAAGATACCCACACCTAGGTTTTAGGTACTTTATCCAGGACTTAACCTCTAGTTTGGTTTAAGGTTCCCCTACATATGCATAAATTTTACACTACGCTTACCTTCCCGACGATAACGGTTCTTTTTCCCCACCCGACAAATTGCGCGAACGAGGTCACGAACACAGTCACAGTCTCAACACCACCACCACCACCACGCAGCTACCATAGCCACCAGCCCTCAGCCGCAACCTCCTTTCCAAAATCTAGCACCATCACAACCTAGAACTTTGCCCTAATCACGGGAACAACATGTAAGTAACATTGTTAACCCTAGGGCAACTTCAAAACCAATAAAGAATTCAAGGGAAAAGCTCAAAGAACATGAAGAACATAAAGGTCGACGTGTTAGAGATTTGAGCTCACCTTCGAGGAATCGAGAAACCAATCTGTGTAACTCGTAGTACTCGAAGCCCTGATCACAGTGCTACAGTCGGAATCACGGTCTGATACCTCGATCGACTTTAAACTCAAGCTTTTCTTTCTAGGAATCTCATACCCTCTCTTTCTAAAGGTTTAAATGTGTGTTTGGATGAGCGTTTGATAAACGTGATTTTGAATGAAATTGATTTTGTAGAATTGATTCTAGGTAAAAGTAAGTTGAAAGTGAAGTGATTTATGTTTGGATACATTCATGGAAAAAATGATTTTTATCAATTCATGTTGTTTGGATAGTTTAGATCAAAATTGCTTTTGGGTGTGCAATTACCAAAATGGGTTTTAATCTGTATATATTAATACCATAATGTTATGTTGGCAATTAACACAGTCATAGAATATCTTAGTATATGAATTGAATATCTCGGTATATGGATTCTATTGGTGCTTTGATTCTCCTAGTAGTAGTCTAACAATGTTTTATCTAACCAATAGCTTCTGTTTGTACTGTTTGTACATGCCCATTTCGCAGGGCAATATATTACATGAGCCAAAATCTTTTATCATTTAATCGAGACCCATTGTTTTGACTCATGACCCGCTCCAACCCCATTTTCTTCTCCATCTGCCTTCTTCTCCAAAGAGCACCCTAGCAGCCGCCAGCCATCCCAGCCCAAAATCACGAACAGAAAACGAAGAAGGAGGAACTCAAAAATAGAGTGTAAAGTTGTAGAAAAACAGAGCGGAGAAGGAGAAGGCGCACACTGAGAAGGGTAAATAGGAGAACATACCTTAGCTAAAATGAGAAATCATTTTTCCCTAACTCAAAAGCTACTCCAGTGAGCTTCATCTAAAACGTGATTTTGATTCACTGAATCACTTTTTCAAACTTCATCCAAACATCTAGATCAACGCTTATTTTCACATTTGACTAAAAAAACGCACGTTTGAAGGGGCAAAACGTGGATCCAAACATGCACTAAGTAGAAGAAGAAAATGAATTTTGTGCCAAGAGAAAAGAAAAGAAAACTTAAGTGTTTTGCTGCCAGAGTGTCCATGCTTGAGCGTGGGCACACTCTGGCGTGGGCTTTCTCCATGCTCGAGCGTGGCCTCCTGGTCGCCACGTCTTTTGCCATGCGTTCAGGCGCGCTGACATGTGTACCTCCACGCGTACCCCCTTCCATGCTCTTACGTGCAACTACCCATGCTCGAGAGTTAATGGTCAACGTTTGAGCATTGGGTCACTCAACATCAAAGCGTTGGACACTGATTAGACCTGTTCTTTCACGATTTTCCACTTTCTGAACTCGTTTCAAGGCCAAATTATCTCAAATTTGAACCATGGCTTCCTCAACACATAAGGAACATAATTAAGCCTTTAAACATGAATAATATGCCCCACACACTAAAAAGGAAAATGGGTGTTACATGTTGGGACACAGATTTTCTCAAGTGGAATAAAAGATTCTGCAACACAATTCGGATAGGTTTTGGCAAGGCGAGCACAGTCAATTAGCGAATTGAGAAACAGGTGTACAGAATCGTTGTTGAAAGTAGGCAGCGATGGTTTGACGAAGTCATTGGGTGGAGAAACAGGGGGGTGGGGTGGGTTGATGTTAAGACTAGGAACAGAAGATGAGGTGGTTGAGATCGGAAATACGGGTGGAGAAGAGATTGGGGACAAAGAGAGTGAAATCGATGGTATCGTGGGTGATTAGAGTGTCCGTGTCCATCCAGTCATCGGAGTCGAAGTCGTTTGAACCAGTTATTTTACCTGTGATAACCGATAATTTTTGGAGTCTCACGATGAAGCACCTATGTTGGTACTTCATCCTAGACGTCGCCAATATATGCTAGTTTTTTTTCTTTTCGAATATAGGAAACATTGGAAAAGCTGACAAATTGTAATTGACAAATTTTTAACTTACATTCTTAGTCATACACACTTTATGCCTTCCTTTGGTAGAACACAAAAAGGAAAGAAAAATTAAAGGAGAGAAATCGGAGAAAGGGAAAGAAACAACCTTGCTCCCTGATACACGAGACAAATAGGGGAGAGAGAAAAAAAAAATCATGGGCTCACATAAAATTTGTTCTCCCCAATTTTGAAGAGAAAGTGGGTGGAGAGGGAAAGTTTTTTTCTTTCTTTTTACTAATACCCCTTGTGTCCTACAACTTGTGCCCTAATATTTCTAATGCATAATTGTTTACTCGGCAAAAGATCATTTTTTCTTTCTATTTTCTATTCAATCAAATAAGAGAAGAGAAAACAACATTTTTCTTTCTCTTCTCTTTTTTACTTTCATATTTCTCTCGTATCAAACAACTTAAAAATCTATTTTTTTTTCTCACCCCTATTTTTCTATCCAGATTCTCTCTTTTCATTTTTTTTTCAAACCAATCATAACGTACATTTGGAGAGAATATTGAATATATGTTTGAGTGTTACTCATATATAAAATAGATGAGATTTGATTCGGATACCTTACAATATGAGGTCTTTATTTGAGTTAACTAACACATTCAAATAACTACTATTTTTTATTTCTGTGTTCGTTGGTTAAAGTAATAATCAATTGTTTGTGTATTTAATAACAATTTTGTGAAGTATAAACTAGTTAATAACAATGGATTGCATATTCTACCTCCTCCCAAAAAAAACTACAGAAGTGTGACTTTTGTGTGTAAATAGGTTCGTCCCAAATAACGTTGAAAAATACATTGTTACAATTCTAAAAACATTGTGTAATTTAATAGATCAAGTTTATAATATTGCCTCGTGTTTACTTTTATATCCATTAACCTCATCTTGAACAAGATAGTCTCGTGGCTCTGGGCTCTTGTTTAGAGTTCGTAACTGTCTGATTCAGATTATTCTTATCGAAAAGTAAGAAAAATAAGTTTTGAAGCATTTTTTTTTAAAATTATATGAGAGAAACTTTTGACAAATGTGACTTTGAAATGTGATTATATAATAAAGAATTTAAAACAAACATGCACTCCTCTTTTTAATTTATCAACCATACGTGCGAAACTTCTTATTATCCATCATTACTTGCTCCCATAAATAACTATGAATTGGAGCTTTATTACAAGTTTCTCAACGCAAATGTTCCAAAAAGGTGGTTTCCAAAGTACTCAACTCCTTTAAGATTTTCACCTAACCAGACTATAATTTATTTTGGCCTTTCCATGGCAGACATTGATTCTTTGGTTCCTCACAATAAAAGCAACCAAACCATCTCTTCCAATTTATTAGAGAAAGGTAGCTAGCGATTTGTTAGTACAGTGTCCAACTTCCACTTAAAATGGTGGTTCAATCACATCATCTTTTTTTTTTTTTTTTTCATTTGAAGATAGAACTAGTTTAGTTTAATTTATGGTCACGTTTCATTGGCAAGAACTCAGATCTTTGAAAAAGAGTAAATGCAATTTAAAGGATTTTTATTTCATCATTAGTCCAAGAAGTTGATATTATTATCATTATAAAAGCTCTTCATACCTAACTATTAAACTTATAATTGCATATTTGTATTATAGAATTGATTAAGGGTCTGTTTGGATTGACTTATAAATAACTTATTTGGGCTTATTTACTGGCATAAGCGCTTGTCAGACTGTTTGTGAGAGTTTATGGAAACAACTTATGACATGTCCATAAGCTGTTTTCAGCTTATTTTGATAAAATTTTCAGGATAGCTTATGAAAACAACTTATAACTTATATGAAAACAGTTTGATTATATTTTCTCTTTAATTATAGAAATAGTCTATACATAAGCGCTTATATGATAAGCGCTTATCTTATAAGCGCTAAATTAAGCCGTTTATCCAAACGTGTCCTAAATTAGAAGCCACGTTGTAGAATCGGGCAGGCGAAGAGCTTTTTCATTTATTTCGAAAACTTGAAGAGCTTTTTTTTATTTTCATTATCAATACACGAAAGTTGACCGAATAAATCAAAAATACAGAATGGCTTTGTCAATTCTATTTTATCTTAATTCTTTCATCATTGGCAACAAGAGTTACAATTTGTTACACAATTTGGGACTTGGCATGAAAAACATAAATTCAATGAGAAATTATAAATAATTCAAGCGAATACAAAGTTACAAAATTTATTGAAAACAAAATTGAGGGTTACAAAGCTAAATCTTTTAATACAAAATTACAGAATCTCATTTCTAGTTGTCCTTTAATTGAAATTTGAAATTACAGAATTGAGATTAAAAATTTGATCAAAGAGCTTGCTGAATCTTCTAAGAGCTGTTGAAAGCAAGGAGCTGTGGAATCTGATGATTCATTTGGGAGATGGACAAATAATACAAAATCTCATTTTCAGTTATTCTTTAATTCCCTCTCCAAATTGAATCTTCCTGCCCTCCAAACATTGATTGAAGATCGAAAAAGAAACAATTTGACTTCTCTAGTGAAGATGGAGTACAAACCCATGTTGGATTTTATAATGACTCACATCCTCTCTTCTGGGTTTTATTATATGACTCACATTCTGGATTTTGTTGAGCCAGATTTCTTCCATATTTCCCACATAAGAAAGGGAAATCCCTCAATGAAGAACATGACCGATTGAGAACGAGAGTTGATAAAATTCGGAGTATAAATGATAAGAACACAGAGACCAATTATTTATGGGAGATTTTGGTCAAATAATTCAAACTAACATTTTCAATAGTGTTGAGTTACAAAGCAACAGAATTAATGAATTGAGAAATTTGTGTATTGAATATCCCGTTTTGTGTGTAGAGATATTATTGTTCATGAACTTCATGGACAGTTTGAACTAACATATAGAGGGTTGGTCACCTAGAGGGTTTTCTTTTGAATTGAATGAAAGATAGGGTTTCCTCAAGCAATTGTTATTATAATTATTCCATTAACAGTGTTTGCTTGATAAAACATTATTAAAATGATAACGTATAATAGCGTGTCTTCGATGAAACACTGTAAGATGTGGAGCATGTTTTTTTTTTTAAATGAATTAGGTAAAGAGAACGTTTATTTGAGGAAACGTTATTAAAGGTTTATATTTAATAGCATTTCTTTTGGGAAGCGCTATTAAAACTACAACGCATTTTTTTAAAGCACTTCCTCCCGAAACCTTTATTAAATGTGCGTTATTAAATCCCAAACCGAGCGTAGTGGTAGCCTTAGGTCTGACTCCCGAATCCATGTATATGAGAAAAAACATCATTGGGAATGGTCTACGCTGAAGGGCCTTACCATATCCTGAGAGATTAATCTCTTGCCTATCAAGTTGTAGGATACTTGGGGAAACCAAAAAAATGAATATAATTAAGTAAATGGTCAATTAACTTGGTAGTTTTAACAAATAATTAATTGAAAATGAATTTAAAAATAAAATATTAAAAAAATATGATTGACGTAGATGAAATCACGTGACTCATTGAGAAAAGAATATTTATTGAAAGTGTCTCATATTCTATAGTGAGTACTCTAATTTTTATGTAAGGGTTATTGTAGCCAACACCCCCAAATTTAAAATATCCATATAAAAGATATAGTCCAAATAAAATACAAAATCTTTATTCTTTTTATAATAAAAATTCCAAAAATTAGTATTAGATAATTTGTAGCAAATAATTACATTAGTAGATTTAAAATTAGTAGACGGTTAGTAGCAAATAATTAGTAGTAAAAAAATACAGAAACTAATGTTAGCCAATTAGCATAGAATGTGGAAACTAGTATTACAAATTATAAATATTTGTCCTAAAAAGAAAAGGAATTAAATGGGTAAATAAATAAACAAATATGATAATAATAGCAATTAATTACAGATTTAGAAATACATTTTAAAAATAAATAAAATATTATGAAAAATTGTTTGATGTAGGTGATGCCACATGATGCACTCGGGAGAAAAGAGATTGAGAGAATGACTTATGTTCAAGAGTGAGAACTTTAACTTAGGATGCGTTTGGATATACATCTTATTTAAGGGCTTATGCAATAAGCTCTTTTTTAAATAAGCTAAAAAAACAGCTTATTTTCATAAGCTTCTCTGACAAGCTTATGAAAATAAACTAAAAACAGCTTATGGAAAGATAATAGACCATTTTCATAAACTATTTGTATAAGTTTAATTCTATAAGCTATTCTCATAAGCTCTTCCGAACGCATCTTTAATATGCAATTAATAGTAAATAATTGTATTAGAAGATTTGTAATTAGTAGACAATTATTAGTAAATAATTAGTATATTAAATCCCGTTTAGTTTATATAAAATTCAGTGTCATGAAAATCAGATCGGATCGGCTGGTCGAACCAATTGAACCATGAACCGGGCTTTTGTCCGGTCTTGGTTAGGAGTCAAAATCATTTCTACGGTCAGACCGCTTTAAACCGACCAAAACCTCAGTTGGACCGGGTTAAACCGGATATGATCGATTTTTCGGAGAGTGAAAATTTTAAAATTTAAAAAATGAAAAAAAAAGTGAAAAGTGAAACAAAAAAAATAAAACTTAATCGACTAGTTAATCCTCTATTTTTTAATATTTTTTATTATTATTGTATGTTATAATTTATGAGTAAAATTTAAGAATATATATATATATATATATATATATATATATATATATATATATATATGACACATCTGGTCAGACCATCCTATTAAATCGGTCAAACCCTTTGACTCTAGACCCGAACTTTTTTCGATATGATGTCTGATCCGGCTTTAACAAAATTAAATGGTTTTAAATTAAAATAGTAAAAACACATCAGGTAGTGTATTAAATCTTGAATAGTTCATATAACTAATTTTTTGACTTTGGTCTCTCTCAATGATTCTAGGATACATCTCATATGCGTGCAAACACTTGATCTTCACCTGAGTTAGGAGATCTGAAATTGGTAGATAATTATTAGTAAATAATTAGTAGACATTTACAAATAAAAAACTTTGAAAATAGTATTAAAAAATTTGTTCATAATCCAAAAAATAGTACTAGTAATTAAAATATTTACCTTAAAAAGAAAAATAATTAAATGAAAAACATAAATAAACGAATTTGGTAATTATATCAATTAATTGATGAAAATATAGTAATTAACGTAATTATAATGATTTGGTAAAACAAACATAATTATAATGATTAGAAATATTACACATCAAAAGAAAAAGAATTAAATGAAAAAAAAAATAACTACGCATATTTGAAAATGTATTTATAAATGTGACACCCTCAAAACCCAGTGCCACTTTTGTAACTCAACACATAGAATAAAACAACAAATAAAGTTTCGCTGGTTTTACTTTCGGAAAATAAATCCTTTGTATAAGCAGATTCTGAAAATCGTGATAAAATTTTTCTTATTAATACTTACAAGCACCACTCCAGATAGTACAGAACTGCTCATATATAATAATAACAAGGTATATATATATGATGGACAACACGTCCCTTTACAAAAGAACGAATGATACTAAACTTCTAAAAAGCTATAAAACTAGGCAGCGACAGTCTGGAACCATATCTCTAAAACCTATGGCCATCAGTAGCCGTTAACAGACTACCCAAAAACCGCTGCCTCAAAAGAAGATCTACACCCTAAGCTGGTCCAACTAATGGAAGCCATTGGACAATCCCCCGGAGGGAGGTCCAATGCTGGAACCAGGGGAAGAACTCTGGGAACCTATGTTCCCGTTCCCCTGTGTATGGGGCTCGGAAGCATCCGAAAGATGATCCTCCGGGTCCTCCTGAGGATCCTCCTCAGGGTCTTCTTCCTCCTCCTCCTCTTCCTTCACATCCTCCACTACATGCTCGCCCGCTACCAAGACAAAAGGCGGGGGAGGGTTTTGTGGCGGCTGCTGCTGCGGGGACTGTGCAGCGGGGGCAACCGACTCAATCACACCCTGCTCCATGAGTGCCTGCAGCATCAACCCGATGGGAGGTAGAGGCACCTGGATGGTCTCCACAGTACGAGTGCTCTTCCGCGGTCCCGTCTCAGTCGTCCCACTTATGGTGCAAACCGGTCCTGTGTATGCCGCACTTTCCACTCCTGGGTGGATAACCCACGCGGCTAGGTCCGTCCTCCGATCAAATACTAGGACGCGCATCCCTAATCGGCTCCATCTGTAAGCACGATATAATATATACCAAAGGACAATCCGTCCAAAAACATGCAAGGGTGAGAAACCAATATATGAATCCACAAACGACAACTATATGCCCAATCCAAACAACAGATTCATATAATGTAACTCACTCAAATCATCATACATCATATTACATCATATAACATAACATGTATAATCAAGTACAAGTAACGGTAAAGGCACAAGGGCTTCGTACCCCACAATCAACGTTATCTCCTAAACGTATGCATGGCACTTCCATATATCTCAACTAATATTCAAACTAGATTTCCGGAAATCCCATCACCATTCGCAATGAGCTGATCAGGCTCTAATGATTAACACCAATATTTGGCCCAGAAACGAGTACTTTGAATCCCATGACACTACGCGATTCTCACATGGGGGCGCAATCAGAAGTACTCCACAAGAATACGGTCATATTATATTGCCCAACTTAAGGCACAATACGTTCCCAGAATACATATGACACCATTGTCCATCAAGGCACAATGTCATGACAAATAAGTCATCTCAGGTTCTCCTTGCTTGCCAAGGTCCCCCGTTTCACAGCACGTCTGCCCCGCATTTAATGCATGAGAAAACTATCTAGTTTTCGATAATTGATCTTTGTCGCATCAATATTTCCTCGTTGTAGCATCAATGCTAACAACCACCATAATGTCTTAGACTCTTTAAGCCTCAAAAACACCTTTTCTCAAAACAGGACACTTAGCCCAAAGACAACTTAAATCCCAACACCCCTAACCGATGCACCAGTCAAGGACGCCGGATTCAAGATATAAAAACATCCTCAAGCTTACAGGACCACAAAAATCGTCCTTAAGCCGACCGGATCACACACCAACACGGATCCTTGATCCACGTGTTCTGCAGAATCCTAGAACCCCGACGTCTCGGTTTCTAGTTTCTAAGCTTTAAAACCACTTTTCTTGAAAACTCGAAAACTAAAACCCAAAATCTCCGATACTTACACAAAGTCATCGGGATCGGTTTTCCATAAAACAAAACTTGGTCTAAAGATCATTTCTTTTTCTTTCGTTGTTTTTCGGTAAAATACGAACTTAAAACTAAGCTTGCAAAAACTCATTTTTAACTTGAATAAACTCAATATAACTTTGAAAACCATATTTCTCAAAATGCCTTTGCTCAAAAGAGTTAACTTATCAAATTAGGACAATTGAAGGTTTCTAATGCCCTATTTGCTTTTAAACTTCACTTCTCATTATTAAAAAACATTCCAGACTTTTAAAGCTTTTAAGTTACACGATGTCGGATCCTAATCAAAATTAGGTCCTCTAATGCCTAAATCCCACAGCAGGGCACACTATACATCCATATAACTATTCAGCAAGTATAACACGCATTCAACTATATCAGCAGTTTCATTAATACATCAATACATATTTCAAATCAACAGCAGTCAATCAAGAAATCAACCAACATCAGATATAAACTATTTAAATACAATACCGACACCGATGCAGCACATAGCTGTTGGGAATGGAATTCCTCAGGTTTATCCCCTTACCTCTTGTAGCTTCCAGCTAAACTTTGAACACCCGATCAACTTGATCACTGTCCCCGCCCGCTGCCGATCACTACATACACGCAAATCATATCGGCATTAACTTACAAAACAAAGATTTCTCCTAATGCACCACCCCTAGGGTTCGGCCCTATTTCACTAAAAATAGCTAGGGAGCTCCAAAATTTCTCATTTTCTGGATAACACCCTAACTAAGTGTGACAGCCCTAGATATCAGATCAGATCATCAAAAACCAACCAAAACCCTACCCTACACACATAGGGGGGTTTCGGCCTCCACCTAGAAAATATAGTTAGGGAGATTTCTTGGCTCTAAGCTCTTGGATCATACAAGTATGTCATGAACCTAGGCCATAGAAATTGGTTTGGTACAGATACGATTTTCCTACAATTTTTCATGGATTTTCAAAGATTTTAGGGACAAAACCCTAACATCCTTGATCATGAAAATATGAGGAGAGAAAGGAGAGATTGAGAGAGATAGAGTTGGAATACTACCTCTTATGATGATCCACTCCAAGTTTGATGAAGATTGCTTCACAAAAACTCAAGCTTTTCACCTTCAAAAATGAAGTCTTGGAGAAGAAAAGAGAAAGAAGAGAAAAAACGAAGATGGAGTGTTGGGAGAGAGGGAGGCTGCCGAAAATGAGGAGGGAAAAGTGAGAGGATGAGAGTGAAAGTTGATAGATATTTAGGGTTTTATTAGTTTAATAATAGGAGAGGTAAATTTGTAATAAAAATTAACCAAGGGCAATTTGGTCAATTCACATTCCGATATTTGAAATCATCTCGACACTGGTATGAATTCCTCAAATAACTTGATACAATTTTGGCACGAAAAACATCTGAATCGTGGGTCTCGAAAAACCCTAAGACAGCTCGAATCGTCTTCTCGATCGATTATCAGTCCGAATATAAAATATTATATATATTTTGGACGTCAGGACACATTTTAGGAAAAAGATAGAGGATCAAAATCTAAGACTAATGGTTTCACTAGTGCAATAAACATGTTTAACATCGGTTAAAAATATCATTCTAAATCGGTTATGGAACCGATGTAGAAACAGATGATGTAGAATGTAAGACCTTTTAACATCGGTTTTTAACCGATGTTGAAAGTTAACTTTCAAGATCGGTTATAAACAAAACCGATTTTGAAAGTTCTCATTCAACAGATTAATAATTATTGAAAAAGATATTTTAACATCGGTTATAATATAGAACCGATGTTGAAGGTTATAATTCAACATCGGTTTTGTCGTGTAACCGATGTTTAAAGTATATTTTCACATCGGTTGTAACTCAGAACCGATTGAAATTGATAGTTCAACATCGGTTCTCTATTGTAACCGATGTTGATAGTCCAATTTTTTTTTTAATAATGTGTTTTAAACCAGTGACAATCCTTAACCCTGTTTCATATATGTACAACCAGAACAATCCCAGCCAAAATAGAATCCCAACAATAACAGAATCCATCCAAATCACTATATATACTAAGTAAGCCAAACTATACTTTATTGATTATGCAAAAGTCAGCTTTTGATTCAACAAACTCAAATAATTATATAATGTAATAAATTCAAACTAATTAATTAAATTAATACATAACAAAGAAACAACAAAGAAATATAACAAATTAAACAAATTAAAGAAATAAAATGTCATCCATATATTAATTAATGTTCAGAAGTCATCTCAAGAAAGAAGTTTGCCCAACGCTCCTTGATGTCCTCTTCAGAGAATGCTTCCGGATTGTCGAAAATCTGCACATTAATTATAACTAATCAACTATAACTATACATAATTAATCTATAACTATTTACAAATGTTATTAGTTAATTACCTCCTTCCATCGATCTGTAATACTCGCGGAGACAATGTTGAACATCCACTTCATGACATAATATCCGCACTCACAGCCGCTACGTTGCCTATGACACTACAAATGAATACACAATTTGAATATATAATGAGTAAAAACATAATAGTAACTATTTTACACTGCAATTGAATCTCGGGTACTAATTAATAAACTACTTACATTAGGGTAAATCCACCTAATAGGCCTAGGCCTACCACCATCCAAAACACGACTTGCGTTCA
The DNA here is from genome assembly GCA_039655645.1 of Ammopiptanthus mongolicus. Lineage (NCBI taxonomy): Eukaryota > Viridiplantae > Streptophyta > Magnoliopsida > Fabales > Fabaceae > Ammopiptanthus > Ammopiptanthus mongolicus. Next base: position 63,592,664 of record CM077351.1, on the reverse strand, counting down.
TAGCTCTATCATAATTAAGAAAATATGAATTTAAAGTATGTTATATATTTCAGAGTAATTAATAAAGCAAATGTAGTACAAATTAAATTAATTAAAAGCTTACGTTTCAACAATAAGCTTGATTTCTTTCGTCGGCTTCCTTCCCAACGAACAAAAGAAGACCACAACACTCATACCACGACAGATGATCAATAATTGCCAATGTTTACTGCATTTGGAAACAGTTAGAGACAAGTCACAGATAATTATAAATCACTAGTAAAACTTGTACTTACAGATGGAGGTAAGGTGCTAGGTAGAACTGTTTTTTGCCTTCATCAAGCACACGTCGCATGTACGCAGTAATCTCATCTGACCTAAGTGTCTCACCCTGAATTAGTTGAGGGTCAAGGAATCCATAAAGATGGAGGTTACCCCTATCAATACACAGGCGATGCAGATACCTAAGATATTGAAATAAATATTAGTTATAATAGTTAAAAACTTAATTAGTTAACTTACAAATTAATTAGTTGAAATAACATAACTTACGTGCACCATAATGAGACAACTGTCATGCAAAGCATTTCACTATCAATGCATATCTCCATAATGTCCCTCTGGGGGATATAGAAAGTGTCGGGCTTGCCATCGTGTTCCAAATTTATAAAAGCGGACTCCTTCCCAAGTTTCACGGCAGCTAATGCGAGACGTTCCAGAGCATCAAGTTCAACATCCTTGTCAATACCCTAAACAGCAAATATAGAACATTAGTAAACACGGTTAGGTTATTTCAATTGTAAATAAAAAAACTTAACTTATTGAATGATTATATGAATACCTTCGATGAACCAGACGCCACAAGTTTTCTCGGATCCGACCTAGGCCTTTTGGGTCGATGATCTTTTCCATCATCCTAAACAATAGAGGTAAAGCATTAATACACAAGTAAACACAATTAAGTTATTTCAATTGTAAATATAGAAAAACATATGTAAGTGAACAATTACATGAATACCTTGGCTGAAACAAAAAACCTCACAAGTCTTCTCGGCCAAGGGATGAAATTACCGGGGGCCTGGCCAACTGTAATAACCTCCTCAGTGGGCACAGGGACTAGAGCATCAACATCTAGAACATCTTCAACCACCACCCTCACATGATCATCCTCTAATGTCTGGTGGTGTAAGGTATTTCCCAAGTTGTGTACCCTCCCAAATGCCACTACCCGGCGATCATGATGATCATCAACATACAACTCACATTGATCGTCCTCCTTATCAGGCTGATGTGAATGATCACATGAACCCATAGTGCTCACAGGTACAGACGGTTGGGCACTTGTGTTTTGCTGGGAAAAACCCATAGATGCCAACTCTGAGAGAAGATCTCGTTTTATTTCTTCTCGAAGCTGCGCCTTGATGGACTCAATATCATCCCTCTTCCGATGATGTGAAGATGGTCCATGGTATTGGGTAATGCCAACACCCCATCCAACACCAAGGACACGGCCTGGGTGGTCCTCTTTACCAATCGCAACAGCCAAGACATCTTTGCGTCCAGTAGACACAAAGGTTCCTTGTGTGCTTTGTTCGTCCAAGGAATCCTACAACATACAATTGTCACATTAATTTGTGTAAGATGATGGATAAGCATGTTACAATTACAATTAGAATTGAATATATACTTACAATCTTTTCGGCAACAAGACGTGCCTCCTCAGATGTATATTGTCCCGATGGTCCTTGTCGGGCTCTCTTCCATGTATGGTGGCGTGGGGGTGGAGGTGGATCAACAACTTCTGGAGGTGGATCAGCCGTAGGATCAGCTTGGGATGCTTGTTCCAAAAGTTGTTTCTTCTTCTCTTCAATCATCTTCCTCCTCAGCTTTTTATATCCCCCACGAGACAAACGATGGGGGTAGAGATTCTTACTCTGGATCTCCTGCGCCTTTTTCCTTTTCTCCTAATATAAATAACATCAACTAAATTCAGTATATTAATAAAATCAATTTGGTTGGTAAAGTTAAACAATATAACTCAAGTTAACCTGAAAGGCGGGATCCAATCGGATCTGAACAAATCTATCCCATGTCTCTTGATCAAGGAACGGGTACATCTCAAGTGGAGATTTGTCTGCACGCCCTTGTATGTATTTCCCGCTTAGTTGTGTTTTAAATGCTCTCCAACGCTCACCCGCATACGAAATCCATTTTTTCTTCATACGCTCGGTATCCGGCACTTCAAAGGTGAGCTATATTTACAAACAGAATGGAGAAATTAGTGTATATGAAAATAATATGGTGAAATAAAATATATACAACCAAAGAGGGTAAAAGTAAAATACCATGATACTATCCCATATCTGATCCTTCACGTTCGTCGGTACATGGTCCCAATCCTCAATAAGTATACTAGCCTTGCTTTTGGCAAGGACGGCCACAAAACTCTTAAACTGATCTTCCATTGGCCCTATAGGTAAGCAATCTCCATCAAACTCAACCCTCAACCTTTGATTACCACTACGGTTGATGGCCAATTTTTTTAATCGTGTGGCGCGTCTACCTTTTTTACTTGTCAATGGGGTATCCGACCCGCTGCGTGTAGGAGGGATGCCCGAGGGATCTGCCATGTATGCCTGTTTGTACAAAAAATAATAAACTATGTCAGTAAAGATGGATAAATAACAAATATCACTTTAAACATAACTTACACAATAACTTAACATATAAATATCAAATTAAATAACAAAAAAAACTTAACTTATATTTATCAAGATAAACATAAATTAACTAATAAATATAACTTTAAACATAACTTACACCATGGTCAAGTAGTAATGTTCTCCCATATCCCTTCATGATGATCATCACGAATGGCATGTACATCGTCCGCTTCATTTTCCTCATTGAAAGTAGGCATCCGTGTTGAGAAAGAAGGAGTATCGGAAATATTGAGAGTTGAATCTTGATTTTCCTCACTACCATTATGCATGTTTTTTCCTTGGAGAACCACCGACCACCTTTTGTTAGAAGGATCATGGATATAATACACTTGTCTTGCTTGGAAAGCCATGATAAAAGGCTCTTCTTTATGACCTACCTTGTCAAGGTCTACCAATGTAAATCCTAACTCATCGGTTTGTACACCACTGTTACTGTCAACCCACTTACATTTAAAAACAGGTACCCTAAATTTAGTGTAATCGACCTCCCAAATCTCTTCAATGACTCCAAAGTAAGATATGGATGCCATAACGGGGTTTGTATCTTTTGAACTAGAGAAGTGCATCGACTCGGCTACAACCATAACCCCACTGTTTTGCATGGTACTCTTGTCATCCTGGGACTTTGTATAGAAGGAAAACTTATTGATATCGTATCCACTCCAACATATGACATCAAAGTTAGGCCCGTGTGCTAACCATTTTAATGTATCAGAAGCAGTATTATCCTCCACAATTTGATCTTTAAACCAGTTTAAGAAAGTCTTATTATGCTTGTTCAACAACCATTTTTCGTTCATTCGAGGGTAATTTTGCTTGACAATGGTTTTGTGATCACATAACTAAGGATTAACCTCATCGGTGTTATTCAATATATACAAATGTGCTTGAAGCACTTCCTCTCGACCCATGCTCTTAACAGTAATACCTCGTGTACCCTTACCATCACATCTTCCCTCATGACGAGACTTAGGAAGCCCTACAGGTTCCGCTTTTGACATGTAGTCTGTACAAAACTCAATAGCTTCTTCTGCAACATACCTTTCAACAATAGATGCTTCAGGACGGTGTGGATTCTTCACATACCCTTTTAGTATCTTCATGTATCGCTCAACTGGGTACATCCACCTTAAATGAACGGGGCCACACAATCTAGTCTCCCTCACTAGATGAACAATTAAATGAACCATGATGTCAAAAAATGAAGGAGGAAAATACATCTCCAACTGACACAAGATAATAGCAGCCTCAGTTTCCAACTCATCCAGTTTTTGAAGGTCAATGACTTTGCTACATATAGCATTGAAGAATAAGCACAACCTTGTTATGGCATGTCTCACTTTTTTAGGCAAGATGTCACGAATAGCCACTGGTAGTAGTTGTTGCATCAAGACATGGCAATCATGAGACTTTAAACCAACTAATTTGAGATCTTTCATTGAGACAAGCCTCTTAACATTTGAAGAGTAACCCTGTGGCACTTTGACGCCCCGCAGACACTCACAAAAACTTTTTTTCTCTTTTTTCGATAAAGTATGACATGCTGGGGGCAAATAAGTCCGCTTAACCCCTACTGATTGTGGAGCTAACTGCTCTCGTATGCCCATCGCAACTTGATCTAAACGAGCATTGACACCATCCTTTGTTTTGCCTTGAATGTTAAGAAGCGTCCCGACTACACTATCACACACATTTTTCTCCACATGCATCACATCAATACAATGTCTTACATCAAGTTTGCACCAGTATGGAAGATCAAAGAAGATCGACCTCTTCTTCCATATGTTTTTCTCAGTAGCCTTCTTATGGGTCTTTCCAAAGATAATATCCATGTCCTTAACCCGTTGATAAACTTGATCTCCGGTTAAGGCTGTCGGAGCAATTTCATTCTCCTGGCATCCATTAAAAGCTTTTCTCAATCTACGATACGGGTGATCAGGTGTGAGAAATCTTCGATGCCCAAGGTAAACTGTCTTCCTTCCATGTTGTAGTTGATGGTAGCATGTGCCTTCTTCACATACAGGGCATGCTTTATGGCCCTTAACACTATATCCGGACAAGTTCCCGTATGCTGGAAAGTCATTGATGGTGCAAAATAACATGGCACGCATCTTGAAAGTCTCATTGCAATACCCGTCAAACAGATCAACGCCTTCCACCCACAGCTTTCTCAAGTCTTCAATCAAGGGACTTAGATAAACATCTAAGTCATTTCCTGGTTGTTTTGGGCCTGAAATCATCATAGATAACATAATGTATTTGCGCTTCATGCACAACCAAGGAGGTAGGTTATAAATTACCAGGAGAACAGGCCATGAACTATGAATACTACTTAAGGTGCCATAAGGATTCATGCCATCGGTAGCAAGTCCAAGCCTAAGGTTTCTTTTCTCATTGGCAAAATTCGGAAATAAACTATCAATTCTCTTCCATTGCAAAGAATCAGCCGGATGGCGAAGCTGTCCATCACATTTTCTCTCATCTGCATGCCACCTAATGTTTTTTGCGTCATTTACATTAGCGAACAATCGCTTGAACCTTGGAATTATTGGAAGATACCATAACACCTTCGCAGGAGGACCCTTTGTGATCACCTCACAATTTGAATCACCATCGTTCACTTTGTAGCGTGATACCCCACACCTTGGACACTCGTGCATCTTCTTAAAGTCATTCCTGTACAATATGCAATCATTAGGACATGCATGTATTTTCTTATACTCCATACCCATCGGACACAATATCTTCTTCGCCTCATAGTTACGGTTCGGCAATGTGTTACCTTCTGGAAGCATCTCTTTCAACAACTCAAGCAATTCGGTGAAGCTTTTATCACTCCACCCATTTCTCGCCTTCACAACTACCAATCTTAACACCGCTGACAACCGTGTGAAATTAGAGCACCCAGGATACAAAGGCTTATCTGCATCACTGCACAAAGTATCATACACATTTGCTCGTTGAACTGACTCTTGTCCAATATCGCGGATCATGTCCTCTAGTCGATCGTCCATATCTACGTCATCAACCTCCTCTCTTTGGGACATACTTGGTTTGTCTAACAATTCACCATGCCATATCCATCTTGTATAACTCTTACATATCCCTTCACAAATAAGATGCTCTCGTATTTTCTCAGCTTCCAGTCATCTCTCATTCAAACAATTAACACAAGGACAATAAAACCTTCCATTACTATCGGGAAGATTTCTTTTAGCAAATTCTAAAAACTCTTCCACTCCATTCTCATACTCATGACTTGTGCGTCTAGCATCGATCCAATTACGATCCATAACTACAACAACACCAACTTCACTTAGTCCAAGATCTTCAACTCCTTTTTATCACAGGGTATGGCCCTATCCCATTCGAGAAGAAACTTCTTCAACACTCAGTTAACAATTAGTCCTTAACTTTTATGCCCATACTTAACGAAATTTCGGCAGCATTTCCCATTGGTCTCCGACGTACACGACTTGACCGCGGTGACATCCACCGCGACAAAGTGTGCACCCGGAGAACAAAAGGAAATGCAGCAGACCGAAATTTCTTCAAGTATAAGATATGAGAATTAAGGAATAAGTATTAACCAAATGAAGAATAAGTTTTTCCCCAAACTGTCCAACTTGGACAATTCAAGATTCAATACAATGAGTAGTACCTTAATAAAGTACACATATGCTCATTAATATTGAATCTCAAACGGGAAACTAAGGTTTTGCTAATTTATTAACACTAAAAGATAATCCAACAGTCCAATTAATCCCTAAGTTAAAGCAGCAAATAGTAAAACTAATACATTAATACTTTTTCTCTTCCTTTCTCCCTTTAATTTCATAAGAAAATCTAATCAGAAGGAGAAGTGTTTTTCTTCATTAGAATGTCACGTATGGATTTCCTGCCAAGTTACATGCGATATTGTAAAACTAATCAAGTTACATGCCATATGCATACTGTAAAACTAATCAAGTTACATAGCAAAACCAAAGTAACAGGTAGCAGACAACAACAAAAATGTAGAGAGAAAGAAAGAGAACTGTATGGAAGTTTCACTCAGTTTACTAAGCAGACCACTGCATGGAAACACTCATATAAATGTCATGAGCAAGACTGGAAACGACTCCATATGACATGAGCACACTAACAGAGTGAAGCATTGGGTTCAGCAGAATAGAATGGGGAAGCAATTAATAATCAAAATAAGGATATTAGATACGTACCTTCAAATTTTCCTCAGGTTAGGGAATATCAAGAATGGATTCAGATCTTCTTCAGGTGGCTTTTCTGGAGTAGCAACAGGTGCTGCCTTGTCCTAAGTAGAATTGAAAATAAACTATAAGCCAAAAACGAAACGAAAAAATAAAGCCATTACGAATAAACTATAATATCATAAAACCTAAAGCCAAAAACGAAAAAATAAATGTAAACAAACTCACCTCAGAGGTGAAGCCGTGGGCAAAGTTTGGTACAAAGGTTCAGAGGAGAGGGTGAAGGATGAAGGAGAAGGAGCAAACGAGAGAGGTGATGAAGGATGAAGGATGAAGGAGCCGTGGGCAGTGTATCAGCGATGAAGGAGCAGCAACGAAATGTGAGGAGAAGGAGAAGGATGAAGGATGGTGCTAGGTTACGGTGGTGAAGGATGAAGGAGAAGGAGCAAACGAGAGAGAGGGCAAACAGTGAGGAGGGAAAGATATGAAAGATTAACGTTGGAGAAATGGGTTTAATGAAGATTTGAAATCGGTTAGTTAATAGAACCGATTTTGAAAGTTTAATAATGAGATCGGTTGTAAAATAACCGAGTTTGAAAGTTTACTAATGAGATCGGTTGTGTAATAACCGATGTAAATACTTGGCGGGAATAAATAAATAGTTTTTTATTTAAATTGTATTCATCGGTTGAAATATTTAACCGATGTTAAATGTTTTATACATCGGTTTCTTTATGAACCGATGTAAATAATTTTGAACTTATTTTCAAAATTGCCACCGCCTCTTTTTTTAAATCGGTTCCTTTTCAACCGATCTAGAAACCTGTTGTAGAATCCATATTTTGCACTAGTGTTTCGTCCGTTAGTCCAGATTAGGTTGTGATAGTAGAAAACATTATCATCTGAAAAACGTAGATCGGCTTTTGCTTGAGTTTTCGGCCCAAAACTTAACCGAAGGCTCCTACGATTTTATGAAAACAAGGCTATGATTTTAGTTTTCCCAAAATCATTTTCTAAAACACAGATAAAAATATAAACTCATTAATTGAGTTTATCGTCCTTAGAAAATTTGACTTGTTTTACCACTAATTTAATCGGTCCGACCCGAACTTGATCATATCACGAGCTCAATCAAGTTTACAAAAAAAAACCATTTTTATTTTGGCTAAAATTTTCAAATCGAAGCCCTGCAAGTTTTGCCACCTCTGTATTAATATACCCCATGTACTATTTTTCCATCTCTTTATCATTTCAATCATATATTTTGATTTTAGTGGTTTTGAATTAAATTATTTTTACCAAAAAAAGTAAGTTATGAACCGTACTAATAAAACAACAATTCATTTAAATTATTATATATTTTTTCCAACCCAGTTAATATGTAAATTAGACTAGGCGGCTTAAACTGACAGCTTGCTGCGAAATAAAGTAAAAGTTAAACAATAATAAAATAAATATTTTTTTGGACATTTATCAAAAAAAAAAATGATAAATTTTATAACATATAAAAATTAATTTTTAATATCTTAAAATATTTTAATTTTTATTTAATTTTTATTTATAAAATAATATACATAGTTTACCTATGTGCAAAAAAAAGAAGCCTTAATTGCACTTTTGATTTTCTTATTATTGACAATGTGCTATTTTTGTCCCTATAGTTTTTTTTGAGCACATTTAGTCCCTTATTTTTTCAATGTTGCAAATTCGGTACTCTCATCCAATGTCTGTCAATTTTTTCAATGACCAATAGAGATAAACTACTGCTCTAAGCGCATAGAAGCTCTGGTAAACGTTCTTCCTCCTCTGCCTCTCCGCTTCAACGTGATTCAATGGTTCCTCTTTGTCATTTATTGGTTTCGTTCCTCTTTTACGGGATCGTTTTTTTGTTCTACCACAAGATCCTTTACTACATAAGCTCAAGTCGTTGTTCTATGCCCTTAAAACAGTGATTCCTCTCTATTGATCATTAAAATTTTGACGAACATTGAACATGAGGACCAAATTTGTAACAATAAAAAATTAAGAAGACCAAATGTACTAAAAAAACTATAGGAACCAAAATTGGGGCCACTATATGCTGTCACTATATGCAATGTGGATGGGAAGTGTAATGAACATACTTTAATTACTGGATAATACTCGGAGCCTTGTATTATTTACTCTCTTCCCAACTAGGAAGGATAACTACCAATATGTAGGTTGGTAATGTTTACAGGGAAATGATAGTACTAAGAACTAGAGAAGAAGATAAGAGAGTATCATAGAAGAAGGTTATCAGAAGGAGAAGAGTAGAGACTTATACATCATGCCTACCTTCCTCTTTCTCACATTCTCTCTCTTATACCCCACCTCACACAAAGTCCCTCCACTTACGGTTTGTTACTCTAATTCTGCTACCCGTCCTTGGCTCACACCCTTGTGCATCATGCATAACTGATTCATGTCCTAGCTGTCCATTCCCACACGTGTCAGCTGAATTCCCCTCCACCTTGTCATTCTCATTATTTTGCCTCATTGCAATACCTTCCCCTTTAAAAACAACTTTGTCCTCAAGGTTTAAGGTTGGGTAAGTTTTTTGTATATCATTAGCAGTTTCCCAAGTTGCTTTAGCAGCATCTACATCAGTCCATTTGATGAGTAATTGTGGAACCTGAACATTGCCTTGCAAAATTGTTCTAGTGGCAAGTATCTTCTCTGGTTGCAGAATTGGACCCATCTCAACAGTTGTTAGTGGCAAGGGAAGATAAGGCACACTTGTAGGACCCTTAAAGGGTTTTAGCTGTGAAATATGGAATATAGGATGTATTTTGGCCTCTGTAGGAAGTTGTAATTTGTATGCCACAACTCCAATCTTATCAGTAACCAAAGTATTTCATTCCGAGTTTTTGATTCTTCCTAAGAGTTGCTGAATTTTGTCGATATGGTTGTAGTTTGACAAGCACTTCATCTCCTATGTTCAAGTTCACATCCTTTCTTTTTTTGTCAACCTGCTGCTTCATAACCTACTGGACCCTTATGAGGTTTCCTTTTAACTGAGACAGTAATGTATCTGTGTCTCCCAATGTAGCTTGTACTGAAGGTGGATCATTTGTATTATGTACATATCGGGTCAAGGTGGGAGGGTCTCTACCATATATTGCTTTGAAGGGTGTCATCCCTAGACTTGTGTGGAAGGATGAATTATACCAATATTCTGCCCAAGTTAGAGTTTTGCACCATGTCATGGGATTCTGGAAGGTAAAACACCTTAAATACATCTCTAAGCACTTGTTCAGAACTTCACTTTGGCCATCAGATTGTGGATGATAAGCTGAAGATATAGCTAGTGTAGTTCCTTGTAATTTGAACAATTGTTGCCAGAACTTGCTAGTGAAATCTGTCTCTATCCGAGACAATGGACTTGGGCATTCCATGGAGCTGGACTACATTATGCATGAAAGTTTCTGCTACTTGTATGCTGGTGTAGTCTGTTTTCAAGGGCATAAGATGGGCGTATTTTGAGAGTCTATCAACTACTACCATGATAACTGTATAACCAAAGGAAGGTGGTAACCCGGTGATGAAATCCATAGCAATGTCCTCCCAAATCTGGTTAGGAATTAGTAATGGTCGGAGCAAGCCAGCCAATAGTGTATGCATAGTTTTGGCTTGTTGGCATATAGTGCAGGTTTGTATGTAACTTTGAATGTCCTTTTTCATGTTGGGCCAATAAAATTGAAATGTAATTCTTGCTAAAGTCCTTGCCACTCCAGCATGGCCTCCAATAGGTGAGCTGTGGTACTCCATCATGATTTGTGAATGAGTGGACTATTAGAGGCTAATACTAGTCGATCCTTCCAATATAGCAGGCCCTCTTTGAAGGAAAAATTGGGATCTGAGTGAGAGTTGTTCACACATAAGTCAGTTGTTTTCTGTAGGAACTCATTAGTATCAATTTCCTTCCTTAAAGCTAATAAAAATTGGTTTTGTGGCTTTGACCAAGCCATCATGAAGGCCCTGGATAAGGCATCTGCAGCTAAGTTCTTCTTTTCGGGCTTGTATTCAATTGTGAAATCATAACCAATAAATTTGTGTAGCCATGCCTGCTGCTCTGGTGTCTACAATGACTGCTCTAAAAGACTCTTTAGACTTCTCTGATCTGTCTTAATAATGAATTTGTGACCCAATAGATAATGTCTGAGTTTGGCTAAGGCTTCAGTAATGACCAAGAATATTCTTGTATAGGCTGATTGCCTTTGCATTCTAGGTGCCAGTTTCTTAGAGGAATATGTAATTGGATGTCCATTCTATCCCAAAACAGCCCCAATACTTGTTCCTGAAGCATCGATTTCCAGGATAAATGGTTGTGTGAAGTTAGGTAGTGCCAAAACTGGGGCAAAAGTTATGGCTTGTTTCAGTTGAATGAAAGTTGTTTCTGCCTCTGCATTCCACTGAAAAGCCTCTTTATTTAGTAAATTAGTAAGTGGACTTGCAATGCTAGCATAGGACTTGATGAATCTTTTGTAATAACCATAACCAGTCAAGCCTAAGAAGCCTCTCAATTTCTTAATGTTCTGAGGTCGTGGCCACTCTAATACAGCTAATACCTTGCCCTTATCAATAGCTACACCTTTTCCTGAGACATTGTGACCCAAGTGTTGGAAGCAAAGTGGTTATGGTTCAAATAATCCCTTAAGTTTTGATGTTAACAAAGGGCTAATTTAAGTAGAACAAAGATTTCTTATGGACTAACGTTTTATATTAAGTGTGCAGGATAAAACTTAATTGAGTCCAAAGACTATCCAAAGTCCAAAGACTTTATCTCGTCCAACCTTTGAACATGGTTTGCGTCTTACTCAGACTGGACGGTAATAAATAGAACCATGGGTCCAAGGACTCTTTCAGCTACTTTTGTAATAGCTAGTCCAATAGTGCTTTTATATTTTAAGCGCTAATACCTTGTAAAAGTATTTGAATTTATTATTCCCTGTAAAAGGATTATATCCTTGGGACAAAACATTCCTTGTAATATTCGTTCAAAAGTAAAAGCATAAGCTAGAATGTCTCCGTCACTAAAGAAGTTGACCTTCTTCTTTTGGAAAAACAAAAGGCAACTTTCGTTCTACACAAAGGATATGTCAGCACCACTTTTAGCTATCATCCTGATAGTCTATCCTGCTGATCAGAAACTTCAGAAGCTATCAGACTCAACGGATCAAACACATTCAATGCTCATCAAAGCGGATCCTTTACCATCCGTTTACGACTGAAGTCTGCTCAAAGACAAGAGACTATATACACCTCCATCCCTTGAAGATGTAAAAAAAATCGAACTTGAGCAAAAATACAAGTGACGCAATACTTAGCGATTCAAAATCTTTCAAGAGAAACAAGCAAACATCTGCTCAAGCAATCAAAGAGAAAATCTCAAGCTTGCAAAGCTAGCAAAGCTACTCTGATCCTCATTTTCATATCACTCTCTGAGTACAGTTTTTAAGAGTCTAAGCTTTAGTTTCGAATTCTACATTTAGTGAGTTAGTAGAACAAACTCTTTTCAAAACCTTAATTTGGTTGAGCCTGAAGAGGCTTGTCTGTAAAAGAATACTTAGAAAACCTGAAGAGGTTGAGAATACTGCCTGAAGAGGTGTTGAATGCTTTGTAACAAAGGGTTTTTGTTATAGTGGATAAAGCTCTCAAGTAGAGAGGACTGGACGTAGCTCTTTGGTGAAGAGTGAACCAGGATAATATCTCGGTGTTCTTTTTTTCTCCCTTACCCTTACTTTAGTTTATTGTCTAACTAACTAACTGGGATTGAATTGCTTTTTCCTATGTTGTTTTCTTATCTTATTCAAACTAAGTTAGCGTCCAACTTGGTGTTTGGAAGAGCTCTCTTTGCTTTTAATCATTTTAGCGTCCAACCTTCCGAAAATTATTATCTGCTTACGAAAAGTTTTTAAAATCTTCAGAAACACAATTCAACCCCCTTCTTGTGTTTCAAACAGGTTCCTTCACCAAGTATTCTACCTCCATTAATCCAAAATCACACTTGGATAGTTTGCAGAATAAGACATGTTGCTGTAGTGTTTGTAGGACAGATTCAAGATGGTGTAAATGATCGGGCCATGTCGTGTTATATACATGTCATCAAAAAATACTAGCACATATTTTCTTAGGACAGGCTGAAAAATTTGATTCATGAGACATTGAAAGGAAGCTGGTGCATTAGTAAGGCCTAATGGCATTACTAGCCATTCGTAATGGCCTTGGTGTGTACTAAATGAAGTCTTATGCACATCTTCTAGTTTCATCAGTATTTGGTGATAGCCCGATCTAAGATCCAGTTCAGAAAAATACTTGGCACCATATAATTCATCGAGCAGCTCATCTACAATAGGCATTGGGAAACTGTCTTTGATAGTAATGGCATTCAGTGCCCTATAATCTGTGCAAAACCTCTAGCTACCATCCTTTTTCTTCACTAGTAAAATTGGTGAAGAAAAAGGGCTGGGACTTGGCTGTATGATCCCTTGGTCAAGCATCTCTTGAAGCATCATCTCAATTCTTTCTTTCTGGGCTGGGACAGTTTACTAATAACCTATGTGTTATACAGGACCACACTTCGAAGATGCTGATTGGTGCGGGTGAAGGAAGGGATGGACTCTACTTCTTCCGGGAAATTCCGAGAGTGAATGCTTACAAAACTGAAGGAATGAACCAACTAGAACTGTGGCACAAGCGCTTGGGACATCCATCTTGGAAGACTACTCAGTTGATTTCTAAAGTCAGTGGTGGGAAAGACAGTAACTTACTAAATAAAGCTTGTGATACATGTCAAAGAGCTAAGCAAACTAGAGAAACATTTCCATTGAGTATTTATCATGCTTCTAATATATTTGATTTGATACATTGTGATTTATGGGGAGCCTATAGAACTCCGTCTTCTTGTGGTGCTTCGTATTTTCTTACTATTGTGGATGATTGCTCACGTGCAGTATGGATTTATTTGTTAAAAGATAAGAAAGAAGTATCACGGACATTGGTAAACTTCTTTGCGATGGTGGAAAGGCAATATAACAAAAAGGTTAAAACTGTTAGAAGCGATAATGGAACAGAATTCGTTTGCATGAAAAATTATTTTCTGGAACATGGAATTGTTTTTCAAACATCTTGTACAGGGACACCACAGCAAAATGGAAGGGTCGAAAGAAAACATCGCCACATCCTCAATGTCGCACGAGCTTTGCGCTTCCAAGGGAGTTTTCCCATTAAATTCTGGGGTGAGTGCATCTTGACAGCAGGGTACTTGATTAATCGCACTCCAAGCCCAGTTTTGAATGGCAAAACTCCATATGAAGTGTTGCACGGCCAGCCACCTTCTTATACTCATTTACGTATTTTTGGGTCCCTGTGCTATGCTCGTAACCAAGGTACTAAAGGAGATAAGTTTGCCACTCGCAGTCGTCGGTGTGCTCTTGTGGGGTATCCTTACGGCCAGAAAGGATGGCGAGTTTATGACCTTGATACCCACGAATACTTTGTGTCACGAGACGTAGCCTTCTTTGAAACAATCTTCCCCTTTCAACACAATGAATCTGCATCAAATACAGAGAATCATAACGAACCTGCAGGCGAAGTCGATGATTCCTATCTAGACACATTCGAATCAGTAACAGAAGCAAGTCTTGACGATAGGGGGGTACCCATACTGTCGAAGTTGATATAGAAGACACTGCTGTCGTACAACACTCGCCAGACATGCCCCATACTGTCGAAGCCGATGTAGACGACAATGTTGTCATGCCAAACTCGCCTCCCGACGATAATATGCCACTGGGGCGAGGCTGTCGTGTCAAACATCCGTCTACCCGGTTGCAAGGATATGTGACGAACACTATTCAGAAGTTGAGTCCTCCCACTTGTTCACCAGCTCCATCACATTCTTCAGGTACACCCTATCCTATAACACATTATGTAAACTGTGATAAGTTTTCCCTGCCACATAGACACTTTCTTGCAGCTATTACTGCAGAAAAAGAACCGCTTTACTTTCATGAAGCAGTGAAAGATGTTCGCTGGAGAGAAGCCATGCAAATCGAGATTCAAGCTCTCGAACGTAATAGCACCTGGACCATGCAGCGCTTGCCACCTGGCACGAAAGCTCTCGGATGCAAATGGGTCTATCGCATTAAGTATCACTCTGATGGGACGATTGAACGCTTTAAAGCCAGATTGGTTGTCCTTGGCAATCATCAAGTGGAAGGGGTCAATTACACTGAAACATTTGCCCCAGTTGCTAAAATGGTCACGGTGCGCACCGTCCTAGCTGTAGCAGCAGCGAAAGCTTGGGAACTTCACCAAATGGATGTACACAACGCGTTTCTGCATGGAGACCTTCACGAAGAAGTTTTTATAAAAATGCCTCCTGGCTTTGCCGTACCACAACCAGATATGGTGTGCAAGCTTCGTATATCGCTCTACGGGTTAAAGCAAGCTCCACGTTGCTGGTTTGCCAAGCTCTCTACTGCCCTCAAAGCTTATGGCTTCCAACAATCATCCCTTGACTATTCTTTGTTCACTTTGCAACAACAAGGAGTTCAGCTCGTGGTCCTAGTATACGTTGATGACTTGATCATTGCTGGGAATACTCCTTCTGCCATCAAGCGCTTTAAGCTCTACTTGAGCACGTGTTTCCATATGAAAGACCTTGGTGTATTGAAGTATTTTTTGGGTATTGAAGTTGCCAGAAGTCCTACCGGGATTTTCCTTTGTCAGCGTAAATATGCTCTTGATATTATATCTGAAGCTGGTCTCCTCGGTGCTAAACCTGCTGCTACTCCATTAGAGCAAAACCATCGCTTATCACTTGCTCCAGATCAGCCCTTTTCTAATCCCGAACAGTATAGGCGCTTGGTTGGGCGTCTGATTTACTTATGTTTCACTCGACCTGAGTTATCATATAGTGTCCACACTCTATCTCAATTCATGCAACAACCCAAAACAGAACATTGGGAAGCTGCACTTCGAGTAGTTCGGTTTTTGAAGGGGAATCCGGGACAGGGAATACTTCTGGATAGTACTTGTGACTTACAGCTCCATGGTTGGTGTGACTCCGATTGGGCCAGTTGCCCTTTAACCCGACGTTCTGTCACTGGTTGGTTGGTCCTACTTGGTGGCTCTCCTATATCCTGGAAAACAAAGAAACAACACACTGTCTCTTGTTCCTCTGCTGAAGCTGAATATAGGTCCATGGCTACTACTACGTGTGAGTTAAAGTGGTTAAAAGGGATCCTATCTCATCTAGGTATTTCTCATGACAAGCCCATGACTCTTCATTGTGATAGTCAGGCAGCCTTACACATAGCCAAAAATCCAGTGTTCCATGAACGTACCAAGCATATTGAAGTGGACTGCCACTTTGTCCGAAATGAGGTTCTCACGGGCAATATTTGACCAACCTATGTTCCTACCACCACTCAACTTGCCGATATTTTCACAAAGGCATTAGGAAAACCACAGTTTCAGTTTTTCCTTGGCAAGTTGGGCATTCGAAACTTTCATGCACCAACTTGAGGGGGGGTATTAGACTATATTTTCGGTAAACCATTATTAGCCATGCAAAATATAAGGCAACAATAAACAGAATTGATTTGTATCCCTTGATAGTTGTTTCCTTAATAGTCTTGACAGCTGTAACATTATTAGGAGATATTGTAGCAGATATTATGGCTATCATTGGGCACACGTATAGGAGAAATTCTAGGTGCCTATTCTTGTATATAATCTTTGGCCTTGATGAATAGAAAACACACAGAAACATTTATTTATAACTCCTTCAACTTTAATTTGGATAATGATATATATTGACTAGAACTAGAATGCTCCTCTTATTTTTATTTTTCACGTTATTTTTTTTTAAGGGAGAAAAACATCTATAAATATTTTAAATAGATGTGTCTCTTTCAAAATTTGTTATATCATTTGTCTTTATTTCTCACTTCAAATAATAATGTCATAAAATATATGAGAGAATTTATTTTACCATATATGCTTATGAAATATTCAATAACATAATTGTGTATTTAAAAATATGAAAGAGTACATTAACTTATTTCTAAAGTGAACAAGTAAAAGTGCATCCACTATTAATTTGATCAAGTACATTAAGATCTTAACTCGCTAAATGATTTAAGGATAAATACACTATTACTTGCTCATTTTAATACACTATTACTTGCTCATTTTAGAGATAAACTCACTTTAGCGATAACAGATTGAGTTCTACCTAGCGCTACTTACTATATCATGTGAGGTAATTTATATTATAATTTGCTCCAAACTATTGATTTTGATAACAATATTAGAAAATAGTACATTCTTATATTATTTATTTATTTATAATATATATTAATAATTATGAAGTTTGATTTTTAAAAAATGTTTTTTAATAGACAATACTTGTAACTTCTAAAAATTGTTTGATTTTAAGGTATAGGCGGCTTCTACAGTGGGCAAGGAAAGCATGCCGCCTAGGATGAGCCACAATGAATAGTTGTCATATTGTGTAAAAAAATTGGACGATCCAGATGCAACCAAGGCTACCGATTGTGTGGGTTACTGAATAGGGACAAAGGATGCTTCTGGAAGAGGACTGTTGTGAAGCGTCGCCGCATCCGAAGGCATGGTCGGCCAAACCTCCGCTCGCAAGGCTGCCAAAGTCATCATTCAATTAATTCGCCAGCCAAACCTTCTTCTCATTTCACTTCAGAATTCGAATCACGGGCCTCGAGTTTGGAGGCCAAGGGTTTGACGATAGGTCCTTGAGGATGATGTTAGGTTCGAAGTTAGGTTTGGAATCGAAAGCCGAAGAAGAAGAAGGATGAGGGGCTGTGCAAGTGACCAAGGTTCGGGTGTTCTTTTGAAGTTTGAGGAGCTTCTTTGGTGTATGTTCCAGCATGGGGTTGAACTTTGGGAGGGACAGAGGGAGAAGATGAATGTGCGATTCGGTCTTTGAGAGAGGTTATCTTGCGAGAGGATGAGGGTTTGAAGCCGGCGAAGGAGGAGGAGCGGTGGGGTTTGGAGAAGGAGTGTGACGTAAGGGTTTTGTTTCGTCGGTGATGCTGAGGAGTTTTGGGGCTTGGGGCTTCTTAGGCTTAGATGAGGAAGAGGGCTTGGAGGGGAAGGGTGGTTGTTGAGGGAGTGTCATTGGTTTCGGTATCGCCACCCAGTGAGGGTTCCGGTGGCCGGAGTCTCGGTGACATGGTGGCGTGATTTACCTGCTACAGCAGGTAAAGTCATGTCTTTCGCGCTGAGTGACTTGAGAAGATTAATCACCCTAGAAAAAGCCTAAGAGTGCGTTTGGACGAAGGAATTGAAAATTATAGGGTATTTTAAAAACTAGGCAATTCAATTGCTTCAATTAAATTATCTTCATTTTGAAATTTTGTTGTTTGGATAGAATAATTAAATTTTTTCATTGTTAAAATTCTTTGTTTTGGATAGAGTATAAATGTTATATATAAACATAAATAAAAAAAAAAATCTTATTTTATCCTACCTAAAAATTTGGCGGTGGCGGTGGTGGCCCGACGACCGATAGCGATGGTCCGGCGGTGACACATGAGAAGGGAGAAAGGAATTTCAAATTCCTAGCTTTTAGACGGTATTTCAAATTTCCTACATTTGGTTAAAATAAAGTACCCCATAAAAATTTATTCATTTTCAAAATTCCTCACATTTAATATCCAAACAAGATATTTTATATTGATGGATATTAATTACCCTTTAAAAATACATTACCCTCTTAAATTTCCTTATTCAAACAAATACTAAGGTATACTGTAAACCAGCTTTACCTAGGTTGGGGAAGTTGTGTACCCACTTTCTTTTTGAAGCACAAATTGGTAGTTTTAATAAAAGTAGTTTTAACTGCACATATTTTTATGAATTTAATTGATATACACTGTCAGTGTAAAGATTTTTTACACACACAATCAATCAGAAATTGTCACATAAACTAAAGTGTTTGATTCTTATCCTAACTACCTCAAAAATCACACACGCCATGATTTCTGATTGGTTGTCAGTGTAAGAAACTTTACACTGACAGTATATAGCAATTCAACTCTATTTTTATTTATAATAGTTTATATTTTTATAATTTTAAGTATTTAATTATATATGACCTGACATCATTTTCTGCTTCCTTTATTTTAATTTTACCACATAGATAAATGTGAGATATACCACCACACTCTAACTTTTTTCTTATCAAAACCCAAACCAGTGACAAATTTTAGCTATGTTTATTTGTCTGTCACGGCATTCAAATCTAAATTCAGCAAAAGTTGGCATGATATAGCAACACATGCACCGCAAGTTATAATTTATACCAAAGTGAGTGAAGAAACATGACCAATTTTAAGAATCTCACATAAACTATTTTAAGCTTGTTAACATATTAGCCTATAAGTTCATTTTAGAATTACCATTCATTTGGGAATGAATTATCTCATATAAATGTTATATGATAAGGCTAAATGAATAAAAGAGATAAACATAAATATATTTTATTAGTAAAACCTAATTAAAAATTGTAAAATTTCTTTTATAATTAATACACTTGTATATATCTCTCCTACATGAAATAATTCATTCTAGTCCAACTAGCTAGGAAAGCTAACAAATAAGATAGTTGGTTAGGTACATAGGCCACGATGAGTTACCGAGCACAAAGCAATTCCTTCTAAGATATGTATACTTATATCTCATCACTTTAATAAGTTGTTTATACATGCATGCTTTACTCACCTTTTATAGGTACTCTATATTACCATCCATTCGTTTAATTTATTCATATTATTCCTTTATAATATATATTTTTCAACAATCTACATTATTTATTTGCTTCTGTGGGGTAATTGATCAAATAGTTCCACAGCATGATGATGTTTCATGTTGATCTGCTTGGAAAGTTTCCCACACAATTTAATATATTCCAATAATTGCAAAGAATCAACGTTTTTGGATTGTATGCATAAAGCTACTGTATTCCTTCAAATTAAATGAAGTAAATCTCATCCATTATTATTTTGCACATTTTTTTAATTAATACTATGGATTTCTTCAACATCTAACATTCTTAGCATTTTGCCCTCAGTATTTTTTTCTTCCGGTCTTGTGAGCTTTTCTTACGTCTTTTAGATGTGAGATTGATTCTCATATTGAAATTGTCTCTTTCATAAGTACTTTCTTTTTTATAGATTCAAATTCACATAGTAAATGACAAAGGTCTTATAGTTTTGTAAATGACCAAATATCCAAATCATTGATTTATTCATTTTTTAATCAATTAATTAATGATGCAAGTTATTAAAAGATCAATCCTCAACCTAATGATTGGTGGACGTTAGTCTTACGAATATTGTAAATGCTCTTCAACAATTGTGTAGGCTTGTTTATACTACTTAGTTGCTTTATAAAGTTTAAAAAACTTATTACTTGTTTTATGTCTTTGAAAAATTGATGGAGGTGAGAAGTCCAGAACACCCTTGCCTTGATGTCCAAATGTGAACATATGCATCAAATAGGACATTGATGGCTTTTACATTAGGACTTTATTTGATACTTTATTTTCTAGTTGTTGACAAACATTAAAAAAAGGGGGTGAGGTTGCTACTTGCCTGCAGGTTGGTGTTGGCAATCATGCGTGGGTGAGTGGGAGAGAAGTGCATGCAAACTTTGGGTTTCTTTGCTTTGTATGTGAACTTGGAAGTTGTAACGGAAATGCAATCAGATGATGCTTATAGTTCATAAAGCACCTCAGTTGTTGTTTCTTTTCTCTCTTTTCCCTTTCTCCTCTCGCCAAGTAAACCATCAATCCTTTTTTTTATTTTTGAAAGTGAAAGGTTTCTTCCTGCTCCTTCTTATTGCTCCTTCTTATCGACAACAAAGTATATCTTAAAAGAATGCTAATCAGATTCCTAGACATTGGTTAAGGAATAAAAAAGAAGTACGTCTATGTTAGAAAATTAAATACATCACTTATCAATATATTAAAGTAGAATCTTCCTTTATTAAATGCATCATTTTCAATATAAATTTACCTCTTTTGATTTATTTATCAATACCCTTAGAGCACTAGTTAACAAAATCCTATATCTTATTGTTATAGAGAGGGTCATGTCAAGAATTTTTGGGGCTTTATGCAAAAAATCATTAGAGAGACTCACTCTAGTATAAATTATCAATCCTCATATTATTCTTCAAGCTTATTGAGCTGCGAAATCATTTATAAAAGTTTTATAATCAAGTAATTCTAATAATTCGCTCTCAATAGATAATATTACTAATTCATTCAATCTATCTTATAACATTGTTGATTTCAGATAGGATTTGAGCAATTTTAATTTTGAAAACCGTTTTTCGGCAGTAACAATCGTTACAGGTATTGTTTTTTTGACTAGGGTTATAAGTACTATTAATAATATTATATAAGCATATAAGCAATGAATACATTTGGAAAATAATTTAATCTTTTGCTATAGTTTTATAGTTTAATACTTCTATTGGAGTATTAATTTGTTATGTTAACACTTTTTTCAATACTGTCAATTCTGAAAATAAATCAAGACTATCAAGATCAGAATGTTCAATAAATCTTAAAAATTATTCAAGATTAATACAATACTTTTGCAATTCATCCGAATCTAAAGTTTTAAATTTGGATTTAATTGGTATGATAGTGTAAAGATTTTTTACATTGTCAACCAATCATAATTTGCCATATTAGTTAAAATGTGACTTATATCCTAACTACTTTAAAAGTCATTCATACCATGATTTTTAATTAGTTGACAATGTAAAAAACTTTATACTGATAATATATAACAATTAAACTCTTTAAATATTTTTGATTCAAATAAAAAACAAAAAATAGTTTCATATTGTAATGAGTGAAAATTTGGGGCCTAAGACAATTGTCTTAATTGCCTTATGCTCTCCATGGCTCTAGTTATAGGTATTATCAAGCAATTGTTTTAAATTTTTCTTAACTTTACGCTCTTATATCCGCGCAGTTTCGAAATCTTTCAATTATACAGTCTCATATATATGTACAGTCGCGGAATCCCTCCATCTTTTGGACCGACGATCACTCCCCACCTTTTTTAGCCCTTAATGTCACAGAGTTAGTAAGTCCCAACCATACCGGCTGCAAATATGATATCACATAAATATTCAGTTCTATCGTCAAAATACAGTTAGAAGTGCAATGAATATGCAACCCATTGGCCAGTGGAGTGATATGCTCTGGTCTCTGGGCCGTTCTGCAAGTCTTGTACACCAAAATAAAAAGAGTTGTTTCTAATAGTGTAATTACATTAATTCCATTTTAGTAAAGTATTTATTATTATTAAGGATTTAATTAGTATACATTGTTAGTGTAAAGATTTTTTACACAAACAACCAATCAGAATTTGTTACATAAGTTAAAGTGTTTGACTTTTAACTTAACTACCTTAAAAGTCACACACACTATGATTTCTGATTGGTTGTCAATGTAAAAAAAACTTTATACTGACAGTGTATAATAATTAAACTCTACTATTAATTATAATATTATAACATTAATTTAACATGAGAGAATCCATTCCCAATTTAACTTGAGATAAGAAAAGGTTTCCTCAAGCTAAACGGGCCAAATTTAAAGTTTGAGTGACTTACTTAAAAAAAAAAAATGAACCTTGAACATTTAATAAGAAGAAATTGAATAATTCACAAATAACACTCATTTACACTTTGAAAGGGATTTGTTTGAACTTTGAAACTACTTATGAAAGTAAAAATAGAAAACTCAGGAATAAATGTAATATGAAAGAGTACATTAAAAGAAAACTCATTCTTTTAAGATTTTCGGTCCCATTTTAAGATATACCAATTTGACTCTAAAAAAGAATGAGATTAACAAGTAACATTCCCTATAATAAATTTTATGCATCAATTACTTTTATAAATTCATATTTGAATATTAAAGGGTCATATTTTTCATAATTATTGATAATCACATTAAATCAATTTATAACAATTAATTTGAATGTGACATTGATATATATTTGAATGGAGTAGGAATATATTTATAATCTTGAAGCCATGATTGAGTCAGAAGGGATATTGAAAATTAAGTTATTGATTCAACAGTAAAGGTTCAAATTGATCCGTTATAAAAAAAAATACGGTGCCATTTTAATCCCTAAGAAATGAAAAATATCAATTTGATCCTCAGGAATGTAAAATACGGGTCAAATTGATTCTTTTTGGATAATTTTTAGGGACATTTTAGTCCTGTCAGGGACTATTTTGACCCTGATTTTACATTCTTGAGGATCAAATTGGTATTTTCCATTTTTCAAGGATCAAAATGTCCTCGTGATTTTTTGTCGAGAACCAATTTGGATCTTTACTCTTGATTTAATTGGCAACTCATCTAGTATTAAATTATATAAAAATAATATTTGAACATTTAATTGTATACATATACATAGTTTTTTAATAAAATTATAAAATCAAGAAGTAAAATAAAAATAGTGTTTAATTGCTATACACTGACAGTGTAAATATTATTACATGGGCATCCAATCATAAATTGACACATCAGTAAATTTTTTTGACTTTTATCTTAACTACCTTAAAAGTCATCCATATCATAATTAGTGATTGATTGATAATATAAAAAATTTACATGGTTCATGTATAATAATTAAACTCATAAAAATAATGTAATAGTTTTACAATTTTTTTTATGAACAACCGTAATTAGGACGTTTGACTCCTTAGTGATATTATAGGATATCCCTATGATATTAATCCCCGATCGGCTGTTTAAAGAAGGGAATTAATCCTTAATTTTTATAACCTCCCAATTAAAATGTTACCACCAGAATTTGAACTTGTATCCTTCTTTTTATTGGATCCAGATGCTTAGCATTTTATCAATTCTTGATTAGTTAATAGTTTTACAATTAATAATTAAAAACATAAGAAAAAAAAACCAAACACCCGTGTCTGCCAGTTCAGTTAACTGAACTCTTCAATAATCCGTGATCTATCTACCCGCCCATAAAAAAAACAATTAAAAACACACACTTCAATAAATCCTTTTTACATTAATGTTTATAAGGAAGAAATAAGAAAGAATTTTCATTGGATGGAGTAAGGACAAGTTGTGAGACCCAAAGTTCCCTAAAAAGTGGGGCCCATTCTTTCTCCAACACCATCCACTCCTCACTCTTCTCAGCTTATAAAAGCAGCTGCAAAGCACCTCCATTATGCAACAAGAAGGAACCTTCACATAAAAGTAATTTAATCCCAAGAACAAAAACAACACTGTTTCTCACTATCATATTCCAAACCTCTCTTTTTTGTTTTTGGGGTTTTCCTTTCACACCATTTTTCTACTATCTCTGTTGTCTTCAATCATTTTGCAAAAGAAAAGAAAAGTAAGAGAAAGTAGGAGACTTCACTTCATAATACACACAAACAAAAAGTAGAAGACAACCAAAACCATATCTCCTTGCATTTCTCTCTCTCTCTCTCTACATACATTGAAGCATAGAATAAAGTGTTTCAATTTCAAGGGTCATTGCTTTACCAAGTTGAGTGAGAAGGTTTTGTTATTCATTGCTATATCATGGGCTTCAAGCTCATAATGTGGAATGTGAAACTGGTTCTTCTGGTGCTAGCATGTTCTCTTATTGGTCATGCTTTAGCCTCTGTCTCCTATGACCACAATGCCATTATCATCAATGGACAAAGAAAGATACTACTTTCTGGATCCATTCATTACCCCAGGAGCACCCCTCAGGTATTACTCTCACATGTTGTTCATGGTTCTTTGTTTTTGGCTTTTTTAATCAAATGGGTACCTTAAAGTTTCTTACTTTTTTTTTTTTTTTTTCAAATGTTGTTTGCACTTTGCATTCCTAAGTTGTGGTTTTCATTGGTTTTATTTTTTTTTTTTTTCTAGATGTGGCCAGATCTTATCCAGAAGGCCAAGGAAGGAGGTTTGGATGTTATTCAGACTTATGTTTTCTGGAATGGGCATGAACCTTCACCAGGCAAAGTAATGAACTATGCCTTCTAGTTTTGCTAGCACTGTTTGAACAGTGCAAATTTTTTTTTATTTTTTTAATGAGTTAATAGCTTGAAATAATTAATGTTATTATTTTTCTTGATTACTGTAGTATTATTTTGAGGGGAACTATGATCTTGTGAAGTTCATAAAGCTGGTGCAGCAAGCAGGCCTTTATGTTCACCTTAGGATTGGTCCTTATGTATGTGCTGAGTGGAACTTCGGGTAATGAAAGGGTTGAGTTTTTTTCCACCCTTTAACATTTGGCAAAAATCGTAGTTCATGTGAGAACTTTGACATATCTTAACAGCTTTACCTGATTGATTTTTCAGTGGTTTCCCTGTTTGGCTCAAGTACATTCCAGGTATCGACTTCAGAACAAACAATGAACCGTTTAAGGTGAGATAAAAGTCTTTTTTTTTTTTTTTTTTTTTGAAGAAATAAAAGTCATTCTTATACCTTAAGATTCACTTAAAATATCTAATATTTTTTATGTTACTACATTTCCTTCTAATAACTTTTTTTTATCCTTTTATGTTGCTGTAATAAAGTTTCAAATGCAAAAATTTACCAAGAAGATTGTGGATATGATGAAAGCAGAAAGGTTGTACGAGTCTCTGGGTGGTCCAATAATTCTATCTCAGGTATATTAAATATTATGCAACTACCCTTTTGCTTAATTA
This sequence comes from Ammopiptanthus mongolicus, assembly GCA_039655645.1. Taxonomy (NCBI): domain Eukaryota; kingdom Viridiplantae; phylum Streptophyta; class Magnoliopsida; order Fabales; family Fabaceae; genus Ammopiptanthus; species Ammopiptanthus mongolicus. The sequence continues at coordinate 63,566,965 of CM077351.1, read as the reverse complement.
ATCACTTGCTTCAATTCAATTACTTTATTTTTCTTGTAGATTTTTATTTATTTAATTTATAAGCTTGTTTCTTATTGAGTAAAAATGGAGATATTAGATATATACTGAGAGTATTGATTTTTCTATTATTTATTTTTGTATAGATTGAAAATGAATATGGACCTATGGAGTATGAAATTGGTGCTCCTGGTAGAGCCTATACTCAGTGGGCAGCACATATGGCTGTAGGACTTGGTACCGGGGTTCCATGGGTCATGTGCAAGCAAGATGATGCTCCTGATCCTGTGGTAAGTTCAGCTGATCAATACCTTTTTAAGAAAAATATTTTTACCTTTTATAGACATGTTCTCTATTCTTGATAGCTGTTTTTCCTTGGTAGGGATATTTGAAAGTATGTTGTGTCCATATTGTCCGTGTGTTTGGATGAGCGTTTGACAAATGTGATTTTGAATGGAATTGATTTTGTAAAATTGATTTCAATCCAATTGAGTTTGAAGAAAAGTGATTTATGTTTGAATGTTTTTATTTTGAAAACAAGTTTGATGTAAAACTTAGTGTAATTTTTCAATCCAAAAGCAGAAGCTACTCTAAGCTACTTCTGATAGAATCGATTTTGGATGCAAAATTGCTTCCCCAAACGTGTAACCAAACACCTCTTTTTTTACTAGAATCACATTTGACAAGTGCAAAAACACTTCTGGTGTCTTCAAAAGTGAAACCAAACACACACTGTTAATGGAGGAAATGAATAATTATTCCTCATTGTGCTTTTGTTCAGTCCTCTCAATACTCTTCTCATTATCATGTCTGTCTATTGAGCATCATGACTTTAATGAAATTAATGAACTTACTTCAGAATCTGACACTCTTGTCAATTTCCTGTATTAGTGACTAGTGATGGAGAAAGAAAATATTTTATTCTCTTGGGAGATACTCAAGAAATATTGTATTTGCATGTAAACCAAATTTTTGCAGATAATACTGTGTTGACTTTCAGTCAGGGTCATATTTGAAGCTTCTATTGTTTTGCTTGTTGGTACAGTCCTTTATGTCTACAAGGTTTTTGGCTTTTAATTTCAATATAAATTTTTGCAGATTAACGCTTGTAACGGCTTCTATTGTGATTATTTCTCTCCAAATAAGGCTTACAAACCAAAGATGTGGACAGAAGCTTGGACTGGCTGGTATAATAAATTTGTAGCTTGTATTTGGTTCCTTGTTACTTAAATGAAATGAAAGATACAAGCTTGATATATTGCTGACTGTTCTTTGCCTATGTTCCTCTTTTAAAACTACAGGTTTACTGAGTTTGGAGGTCCAGTTCCTCACAGACCTGCTGAGGACTTGGCATTTTCAGTTGCAAGGTTTATACAAAAAGGGGGATCATTTGTCAATTATTACATGGTAACTTCAATATTTGTTAATTCAATGTGTAGGCTCACCCTTTTCATTCAACTAAATCCTTTTCTTTTGTTCATTTTAGTATCATGGGGGAACAAATTTTGGTCGAACTGCTGGTGGTCCCTTTATTGCTACAAGCTATGATTATGATGCACCTCTTGATGAATATGGTATGCACTTTTTCTTTGTTGTGATTCTTGTGAATAACAAATATGAGCTGCACATTCTATGGTATTATGTTGCTCCACATTTGATGTGTGGCAATGAAAATCTGGTACATGTAATATTGACAACCTAAAGATGACTGCTGCCAACCACTGCTTAGGTTTTCCTGCTTCTATAACTCGATTTCTGCACGCCCCATGTCAAACTGTGGGGTCCTTGCCTTGCCAATGTTTCATTTAGTTTTTATTATATGTAAAGAACCTAACATAGTTCATATATATTTATACACCTGAATAAAAGGAAAGTGCTTATCTTTCTTTCTTGCATGATTTTGAGTTATATCATATCATTTCTTCCTCTATGCAGGACTGCTCAGGCAGCCAAAGTGGGGTCATCTGAAGGATTTACACAGAGCAATAAAACTCTGTGAACCTGCTTTAGTATCTGGAGATCCTACTGTAACACGGCTTGGAAACTATCAAGAGGTATAACTAAAACAAAATGCTTTAGGTATATGAGAATTATCAATCCTATCTAACATGCTTTTTAACTAAACTAAATTTTTATCTTTCATGACCAATGTACAGGCTCATGTCTTTAAATCAAAGTCTGGAGCTTGTGCTGCATTCCTTGCAAACTATAACCCACGATCTTATGCGACAGTAGCATTTGGAAATTTGCATTACAACTTGCCTCCTTGGTCTATAAGCATTCTTCCTAACTGCAAGCACACTGTTTATAACACTGCAAGGGTGAGAAAAAAAAATTAAACAAGCTTTTATTTCAGATGACTTGATCTGAGTTTAATGTCTTATTTAAAATTCACATGCTCTTGTTTGGATAAAGTTTCATGTACAGTGAAGAGAAGAGTATTCTTTTCAATAATTTTCCAGTGGCAGTTTTCAGCAAAAATGAATATTCCAAATCACTGTGCAGGTTGGTTCCCAGAGTGCAACGATGAAGATGAGTCGTGTTCCTATTCATGGAGGACTCTCTTGGAGTGCATTCAATGAAGAGACAACCTCTACTGATGATAGTTCCTTCACTGTGACTGGCCTGTTGGAGCAGATAAACACAACAAGAGATTTATCTGACTACTTGTGGTACTCCACAGAGTGAGTGGCATATTACTCTACAGTCTGCTTTACCTCTTTTCTTTCTCTTACAATTCTTGGTTTTAACACTTGATAAATTTTATTTCATTTTGGTTTCTCAACATCAAATACTTTTCTTGCTCTCCTTCTTGCCAGTGTTGTGATCAATCCCAGTGAAGGATTTTTGAGGAATGGAAAGAATCCTGTCCTTACAGTATTATCTGCTGGGCATGCTTTGCATGTTTTTGTCAATGGTCAGCTGTCAGGTGAGTAGCATACCACTGGTTTACACAATTTCAGTAACAATAGTTACTTCAACTACTAAGAACAATTTGCTTCAGGAAGGAATTATTCTACATATTCAATTTCTATTATTGTATTTTTCTTGGTAAGATCCAAAAGGAAGAAGGGGGAATCCTTATAAGTAGTTCATGTATACTTTCAAGATTTCAATGAATTGAACCATTGCATGAAATCAACATATCAAGACATGATTGAGTAGTTTATCCAATACTTGGCATATATTTTAAAACAGTCTAAGCACACTATTTTACTTTGGAAGCTGATAACTGATAGGTTCAGCTTCATCTTTGATACATTAAGCTAATTATTTTTCTTCCTTTGGTCAGGAACTGCATATGGAAGCTTAGATTTCCCTAAACTAACCTTCAGCGAGAGCGTGAATCTTAGAGCCGGTGTTAACAAAATCTCCCTTCTAAGTGTTGCAGTTGGGCTCCCGGTTTGTTCTCTCTCTCTCTCTCTCTGTGTGCGTGTTTGTAAAAGATATTGTTTGATGCAACCCTGCACTTGCACACTAATCTGATATTTTAAGAAACATGAACTGTGGGTTATGAAGGTGAATGCATTACTCACTTGCTGCCTGTTATTGACATACAGAATGTTGGTCCTCATTTTGAAAGATGGAATGCTGGTGTTCTTGGCCCAATTACATTAAATGGTCTCAATGAGGGCAGAAGGGACTTAACTTGGCAGAAGTGGTCTTACAAGGTTTTTCAAACATTCTCTATGCCTACTCTTTCTCATTGCTTCAATTTGCTTGAGATTAATTTGATTGCATTTTCATTTAGGTTGGTCTTAAAGGTGAAGCCATGAGTCTTCATTCTCTTAGTGGAAGTTCCTCTGTTGAGTGGCTTCAGGGATATTTAGTTTCCCGAAGGCAGCCATTGACTTGGTACAAAGTGAGTATCACAATGCCTCTATAACCTTCAAAATTTACAAAAACATGTGTTTAGGCTTTACTTTAAAATTTGCTTATATTAACCTGTTCTTAATATAATACTAGTAGTAGACTAGTAGAAGTGAAGAGATATTCATTGTGGAGTAAAAAACTTCAGTTATTTTCTTTTACCAACCCTTCTTCAGTCCTCACCCTACCCTACCCTTGTGAATTATATCTTGGCTTCTTCTATTGCACATATTTTTTACCTTCCATTGAAATTGAGGTTAGCCAGACTTCTAAATATAATTTTAGTATTTTGACAAAAATGAACTAGAAGAAATTAGTTTATGGAAATATACTGAAAAATGGTTACCATATACAAGTTGATATGACAGCCAAGAAAAGAGACCCTTTGGGGCTGCTTGTTGAAAGGCTGGACTTATTAACGTTGTTTTATATTATTACAGACTACTTTTGATGCCCCCGCCGGAGTTGCACCATTGGCTTTAGACATGGGCAGTATGGGCAAAGGTCAAGTGTGGATAAATGGACAGAGTGTGGGCCGCCATTGGCCTGCTTATAAAGCATCTGGTTCTTGTGAATACTGTGACTATGCAGGAACTTATAATGAGAAGAAATGCAGAAGTAACTGCGGCGAGGCTTCTCAAAGATGGTGAGAAATATCTAGCTTGCTCTGGAGTTTCATTTACAAAAAATGTTATTTGTACATCCAAACACCAGATAACTTGGTTAATGATGTCATTTGGGTGGTTGGCAAGTTTGTTAATGTTGTTGGAATCGTGGTTAATGATTTACAAAACGTGGTTAATGTTGTGAAAATCTCTGATGTTGAAATAACATTGTTATTTCATTTAATGAATTAATGCTGTTGGGAAACTATTGACAACTTAATTACTGGCGGATGATTTCAGGTATCATGTTCCTCATTCATGGCTGAAGCCAACTGGAAATTTATTGGTTGTGTTTGAGGAATTGGGTGGAGACCCCAATGGGATCTTTTTGGTTAGAAGGGATATAAATAGTGTATGTGCTGATATTTATGAGTGGCAGCCAAATCTTGTAAGTTATCAGATGCAAGCTTCTGGCAAAGTTAGAAGTCCTGTGAGACCAAAAGCACATTTGTCATGTGGTCCTGGACAGAAAATATCATCAATCAAATTTGCTAGCTTTGGCACTCCAGTAGGGTCTTGTGGAAACTTCCATGAAGGAAGCTGTCATGCACACAAGTCATATGATGCCTTTGAAAGGGTATTATTTCTTGTTCTATGTTTTTTGGGATGATTTCTTTACATCATTATTTTTCAATTTTGCAGGTCAAATGATCCATTTTAAGTTTATGGCACCTTTTACTCAGTTCATAATTCAATATTGACTTTTTTTTGTTGTTGCAGAACTGTGTTGGGCAGAACTGGTGCACAGTGACAGTGTCACCTGAAATATTTGGAGGAGATCCATGTCCCAATGTCATGAAGAAACTCTCAGTGGAGGCCATTTGCACTTGATCATTTTTCAACTTCATAAAATAAATGGAATAAAGGTTCCAAATTATTATTTTCTTTTCAAGCTTAAACACAAGGTTTTTGGAGTCAACTAAGTGTACACTTCTAGATCACCACAAGCATTAATTTTGGCTTTACCAAGGTGAAGTTGCAGAATTACACAACACACTATCTGGTTGAAAGCCTGTAGAGATTGCTGGGATGATTGTGGATATGTGTATATAGGGGTTCAGCTTTGATATGCAGAAGTGAATGAAGTAAGGTGAAAAGTTGCTTGTTGCACATTGAGACGATATACCCAACGAGTCCATGTGCAAATGTTTTTGGTTTGTGTGGAAGCCTCTTGTTTCCTGTAATATTATAATTTTCTCTTGTAGGCTGCATGGAGAGAGCAACTTAATTTGATTGCTTTCTTCTTGTAAGAAACTTCCAAATGTAATAAGATCAAGCATATTAAATTGAATCATGTTTTGCTTTTAATTAACACCTTATTCTTGTTTCTTTACTTCATGCCTTGGTTTCTACATGATCCCACTGTTTTCAGTTCTTAACATTGGACCATTGATATAATTGGAAATCAGTAATTCTTTGGGTTAATCAACCAACTTAATAAAATGGTTGATTAAGTTTTCAATGATTTTGGTTTCAATAATAAAACTGCGTTTTGATTATTCAATCTCAACCCAATTGGAACTTAACTCAGACAGCGCTGTAATTTATGTTGGAATTAGTTTATTTTATATTTAGAATAACTTATTATTATAAGTTAATAAGTTAATTTTTTATCTGGTATAATTATAAGTTTATTGAGGGAACATTAAAAGAGAAGTATGATTATTCTCTCAAATTTAAAGACCATTTATTTAAGTTTAAAAAAAGGAATTATACTTTTCTAGAGGTTTACAGCTAGTCCTACATTATTTAGATTTTTGAAGACAAATTCTTGACTCTTAAATAAAGAGGAGTAGAAATGGGTTAGGCTAATATAGGCTTTGGCTAAATGGGCTTAGACTTATTTTTGTAACGTGGTGGAATGAGCCTAACCTATTACTTGTCATAATTTTGTTTTTAGGCTCGCCTAATTTGTACATGAAAATATGAAAATTTGGCTTGACCCGAAACTTATTTGAATGTCTGTTATATGAAGGACTTTATATAAGTTGGGAAACTTTATCTTTTCATTATATATAAAAATACCAAATAAATAAGCCAACTTTTGCTACAATTGTTCATTCCTGGAGTTGTTCTATTATGAATGAAGGTCTGGTTCCACTTTCGGTACGATTATTCATTCTTTTCCAACTACTTTTTGGCACTATTGAATTCCTCTAGATTTATGTATTTCATAGATCACAGTTGTAGGGATGTTGTCCTTGAAAGATCAAGTGTAAAGCCACCATCGTGCTGAGTTGAGATCCTGTATCATCAAGGACACCAAGGTGAATCTTGCCAAGTAGTCCTTAAGTGATTCGTCTTGTCATTGTTTGTGGTCCAAGTGTAGGAATAACTTCGATGATATATAAAGAGTGTGTTGAAAAGAGAGTATTAGAGAGTATGTTGCTAGTATTTCTCTTATTTTAATGGTTACCGAACATAGGAAGTAGGGAAAAGAACCATCTAAGGACAAACTTCTTTAGATTCAAAGGGAAGGCTCAACACATGAAAGGGTCAGTGCCTCCCTAAAACCACATAAATCAGAGGTGAAGGCATCAAAGTGCTCATAACGACAAGGGTTTTCATTGGAGAGGGACGCCTCCTCCCTATCTCGGTGTGAATCTTGGTTGGTGGTCGCATGCATGTGGACGATGATTGTTTAATTTCTCATGTTAACCATTGTGGTGTGAGTAGTAGTTTATGGTTCTGACATATAAAGCTAATGTTTAGAGTCGGAATCAAATGTTAGTATCTGATCTCTTTTCCAAGCAGTGGTTGACAGTGGTTACCTCTCTGTGTGGCCATAGTAGTGACTGTGAGAGGGTAGTGTACTTGTAAGACACTCTGAGGCTCAAGTCAGGGTTATACACTAGGATAAAATGTTTATGGGAAATATGTATACTTGTGCGGCTTAACCATGCATTTACAATAGAGGTTTACTTGCGGATCAAGTTATATATGCAAATATATAATTTTTTTATTTATTAATATAAGCAGTTAAGAGTGACTTTAATCCCTAAATATCTTTGTTAGAGAGGGATATCATGCATATATGGTTACTTTATATTATGTAGTCGTTTATCTATGAGAGACAAACAACTTAGGAGTTATGGTTGGGTCAATTGGTATATATCTCTTACCGTTGGGCCTAAATTCAAGATACAGGTCTAGAACACCTACATAATTAAGTAAATTTTTCAAAAAGTTTCAGTTTGACTAGTTATCTAAATAGGTCGGGCTTATATAAGCCGAAAATGGGGTAAGTAATTGGCACCCGATGCACCGCATGACCTATTTATAGCTAAGGGTATTCATGGTTTGATGTGATCGGTTTTAAAACAAAAAATTATTTGATTGTTGTTCTGTTTGGATTGAATTGATTCCAATATCAATATTGAACGATTTGAATTGGATTGAATACTTTAATTTTCGACCCACAAATTAACTATAATATAAGTCTAAATATCAAAAACAAAAATACATTCAAAGTTCAAACTCTAAACCATTTATAAGGTCATATTAGCATTTCATAATAAGATACTTAAGGCGGCATAGATGGTTAACATGTTCCTTCAAAGAAGTTAATCATTTGGTACCAAAAAAAAAAAATGAATCATGTTTATATGTTGCAGAATAATAAGAAACTAGCATACGCGCACACTTGCAAGATAGGTAATTTCATCCTATAACTTTATTTAAATTTACGTATTCATCCTCTAACTTTTTAGTTGCAAATTCATCCTCTAACTTTTAAAAGTTGGGCAATATTTTCTTTTGACGCTAATTTCATTAAAACTTCGTTAGTTGGGTCTTATGTGGCAACCAAAAATCCTACATGGCATGAGGTGCATTAATTTCAGTCCATGTTTTGTCCTGACAGTAGAAGTCTACTGGTAACAGGCCGCTCAGTTCCCAGGAATGTTACTTTGAAGTCCATAGCAGTGACATGACTTCGACCAGAGTTGAGTAAACCTAAAACAGTTCCTATTGCTAACTTAGCAGTGCCATGGAACTCAACAGGATGCATTTTTTTTCGGTTTGAACAGCAGTAAATGCCATATATTCCCTGATGACGAATTGCTGATTGAGATTGAATATCTCGTCACTATGTTGTGACATGGACATATAGAAATACGCAGACATCTCATTTGTTTCAGAAACTACTACAATAATATCTGAAAACAGTAACGAATTAACACTCCAACTGCTACTCTAACAATAAACAAAAGGGGTTTTCATTTTCAAGGGAGGGGGAATAAAACTTCCCTGCAGTATTTGCATCCAGTCATCACATTCCTACAGGTTTTCAGGTTCAGTGTTCATGTTGTACTCGACCACTACATGGTGCTCATAATCAGTCAATCTTCACAGAAGAGTAGATCTTGCGGACAAACCAGAAGCAAGCATAGAAGCCAATAGTTCCCGTCAACACAAAGAAGGCATAAGAAATAGTTATCATATATCCAAAGTAAAGCATGCCTGAGACCAGCTTTGTAATCTCCAATTTGGTAAAGAAGTAGAAAATTGAATAGAGGAAAAGGTACAGAGCTGAGGACCCAGCAGTGAGGTAAGATCTCCACCACCAATTGTAGTCTTCACTGCACAATTGGAAGTAGCAAAGAACAATCGTAATCTCCGCACAGGTGATTAATAGGATAACAAACACTATGAAAAGGAAGCCAAAGATATAGTAAAACTGGTTCAGCCATATTGATGTCAAGATAAAGAAGAGCTCGATAAACACGGCACCAAATGGCAGAATGCCTCCGATAAGAATAGAGAAGACAGGTTTCATATACCATGCCTGCTCAGGTACCTGCCTAGGAATTTTATTAGTCTTCACAGGGTCTTCAATTGCTGGTTTTTTGAAACCCAAGTAGCTACCCACAAAGACCAAAGGTACTGATATACCAAACCACAGGCAGACTAGAGCGAACATTGTTCCAAAAGGGATTGCCCCAGAGGACTGCTCCCCCCAGATCAAGGCATTCAGCACAAAGAAGACAGCAAAAAGAATGCCAGGAAACATAAATGCAGTTTTCAAGGTATTCCTCTTCCACTCTGTGCCCTTGAACATCTTGTACAAACGTGCTGAAGAGTATCCAGCAAACAAACCCATAAAAACCCACAACAGAACCATTGCAGTCATGAGACCTCCTCGATTAGATGGAGACAAGAACCCTAGCAAAGCAAATATCATCGTCACAAGTGTCATTGCAAAGATCTGAACACCAGTACCAACATACACACAAAGCAAATTTGAATTGATTGGTGGCCGGAAAACATCTCCATGGACAAGTTTCCACCCGGTTTCTTCTTGGGCCTCATCTTGGGTTTCTAGCTGGTTATAATTGGAAATGTCTCTGTAAAGTGTTCTCATCATGATCATTGCCACCATTCCAGAAAGGAAAAGAACAATCATCAGAGAGTTAATGATAGAGAACCAGTGGATCTGATCATCATTCATCAGAAGATATGTATCCCACCGTGATGCCCATTTGATCTCACTTTCCTGAAAAAATACGAGCAAACTCATCTTATAACTTGAGATAACAAATGGGGTGAAAATTGATGAGAGTAGGCCAAGGTTTTAATCAGTAATACCTTAAAGGAAACATCATATGTAAATACGATATCCTTGTTTGTATCAACTTCTTGTGGGACAGTACTACCTTGCATCAAATTTTTAGTGTCTTTATTGCATGTTGTTACCTGTGGATTCTTGTCATTCCACTCCTTGTATTCATGATTGATACTGTTTACAGTTACAGAATTCGGATGAGAGAGAACGCTTATTAAGCAGTCATTTGAAATACAATAAAAAAATCAAACATAAAAGCTCTTTATTTTAGAGAAAATAATTCAACACATGTAAACAAGCACAAATGCATAACGTATAACACTTACCAGGAAAGAAGACATGAGTATCTAAGAGTCCATTTTAAAGAAATCTATGACAAAATATTATTTATCTTGAAACAAAAGCAACATCACAAAGAAGGTAAGATCTATTAGAGAATCATCCAACTAATCTGTTTCATTTTGCTTTCTTTCCAACGGCTTCCTATTTCAGATATATAAAACCCAACAAAGTTCAACCATGTTATGCCAAGATAAGAATGCAACACCCCTTAGAGAGAGAGAGAGAGATGAGAAAATAACAAGACCTGTTTGGGGTGACCTCAAATCCAACAATACGAGCAGAATCAGTTTCAGCATCCTTGTGAAACATGACTCTAAAACTCAAGTGGTTATTGATAAAATATTTCTCCTCCTTGCTCTGTAAGAAAATCGTAAATTTGTAAGAATAGGGGAACAAAATATAATACTTGAACTTCCATAACAGAACTTCATACTGAGTTATACCCCTTGATAGTTTCCTTTGAACCCAACACGAAAACCATGTTCATATGTTGTTGATTGACTTCCATCCCTCCTTTGTCTAAGAACAGCAACTGGAAGGTTATCCAAAATCCTGCATGTACAACTCAAAAGGGTCAAGGGAACACAAAGAAGAAAGCTATAGACAAGCAAGCAACTGGCCAAGAAATCTTAAAAAAGAAGAAAATGAACTCATACTACATAACTAAACACCGGCCTCTATATATTTATCACTTACATGTTTACTCTATATTCATCATCAATTTTCTCTTTAAAATTCTTTGCAGATTCAGCATCCAAAGTTACATGACAGGCAACAGTACAAGACTGTCCCTTCCTCATTTGAAACTGAAAGAAGAAAAAATTATTTAGGTTGACATAATAAAACAAGAAACAATGATCACTGCATTTCATCCTCATTCAACCAAGTAAAGCATTGAAAGATAGATAAGGCAACAGATGCCCACCGTATATATCGAATTCTCAATGCGATCACCTCGAAGAACCTCTCCCAAATTTTCTGCACTGTTCAAAATCTTGGAAGGTTTGCAATACTTCAAGTAGTAGTAGTCATATGGAAGTTGAGTCTTAGTAGATGATAATTTGTTCACTTTGACATAGAGCGGGTCACCCTGGTTCCACAGAAGAAACATACAATAACTCAATATCTTCAATTACATACAATAAACGGGAAATTACAATGACCCCTCCCCCCTAAGGTTTGGCTTAATTACATCGAGTACCCTCTTGTTTGAATACTTCACCAGCTTCTCTTGAAGTTTATGTTATCATAACATTTACCTCCCCTGAAGGGTGATATTGAAATCATACTGACCTCCCCTAAAAAGGAGATAAGTGCAACTTCTGAAACAAGAGGGGTGCCGCATATAATTAAGGCAGTTAGGTCAGAGTAATTTCCCCAACAATAAAACCAGAAACAAAAAAAAAAAAGATATCAACAAATAAAAATAAAATGTTGTCAATGTAAACCAAATTCCTCCAAATCAACAGTTACAAGTTCACATTACACAGGTGACTCACAACCAAACATACAGTTTCCATGTGCTGCTGCACCTATCAAATATAATCAAGTTTCTTTCAACACTCATCATCAAATGTGATATAAAGCATTGAAACAGTAATGAAAGAGCTCAAAACTGAAAATGAAGATCTGCAATTCCATTTTTAGACTCGTGCACCAAATAACGAATACATAACATTCTAAATTCAAAACCACATCAGAACAACGAAATGATTCACAATAAACCACAACAAGAGTTCAGTTCTTCAAGAAACGCAAAAAAAAAAAAAAAATTAAAAAAATGTGCAAAGCGAACAAAGAGAGCGAACGATACGACACAGATCAGAACTAAAACCCTAGATCCAAGCAGATTTAAGGTGATCGAGAAATCAAAGAAGCATATCGCGTAGAAATTCGAAGAAGGAACGAAAAGTAAAGCGCGAATCGATAGAGAGAGAGAGAGAGATGAGAAGGTTACAGATTGAAAATCGCGAGGAGCGACGCCGGGAAGGTAGAAGGAGTGGACGGAGGAGATGAGGAGAGCGAAAAAGATGGCGGTGGTTGAACGGAGGAAGATGGATGTGCAACCCATCATCTTCTTCGTTCCTTGGCTTGAAGTGGAAGTATCAGAGACAGTCTGTGAGAAACAAAAGAGAAAGTATAGTTGACGCAAAGATAGATAGATACAAAGAAAGAAAACCAATTGGATTAAGATTAAGATACCACTTGCAAGTGGTACAAGTTACTCTGCTTACACACCCCTACCACACCACATATGTAATTAATTAAGAATTAATAATTAATAATTAATGACAAAATTGTTATTAGGTGGAATTAATGTAGGATGCATTGAATCATATAGATTCCACTCTATTAATTCACTTGTTGAGAGTCTTATATTGGATGGTGATATGATCTGAATTATAGTTATAAGTGGGGGATAACCCTAATCTCATAAGCTAACTTTTGGGATTGAGTTAAACTCAAACTCAAAATTCTATGACCACCTTAATAATAAAAAATATTAAAGTAAATACCCAAATTGATCCTTAATAAAAAATCACAATGATATTTTGGTCCCTCAGAAATGAAAAATATCAATTTGGTCCTTAAGAATGTAAAATGCAGGGCAAAATAGTTCCCGACAAGGATTAAAATGTCCCTAAAAAGGATCAATTTGACTCGCATTTTACATTCTTGAGGACCAAATTAGGATTTTCTATTTCTCAGGGGCCAAAATGTCACCGTATTTTTTTTGTCAAGGACCAATTTAGACCTTTACTCAAAATGTTATTGCATGATTTTATTATTTACTTTTTTCTTACAATATTGAGTGAGAGACTAATCTTAGTGAGTAGGGTCGGGTGCTTAAGCGGGAACCCTTTCCATGTTTTTCTATACATATAAATATATGGTGACGTCTAAGATGTGAATGTACCACAGGTAAACACTAAGAAGGGGGTTGAATTGTGTTTACTCAAACTATTTCAAAAACACAAGTTTTAAAACAAAGGTATGTGTAAGCAGACGCTAAATAGAGAGACTAAAGCAAAGCAAAGACTCAGACGCTATCAGACGTCTGATTTATCAAGCCAAATACAGTTTTTGAACAAAACATTTTCATAAAGAGGTATTTGAATATGCAAACTTTAACCCCGAGGCTGAACACAGATAAATAAAAAAGATAATGATAAGGCAGAGTTAAAGCTAAAACAATAGAGAGAAGAACACACAATATTTATACTGGTTCACCCTAACCTTTGAGCTACATCCAGTTATTGGCTTAACCAAGTTTTTCACTATAACTGATCAGATTACAGATGAGTATTCTTTGCACACCTAGCCTCTATAGGCTCAAAGAATTAACGAATATTATTTGTACATCTAGCCTCTCCAGGCTCAACAAGTATTCTTCAATGAGCCTCTTTAGGCTTTACAAATGAAATGATTTGTTTTGAAGCAGCAGCTTCAGATTACAATAAGTTGGTCAACCAGATAACACTCAAAGAGTCAATGTATTTTGCAAAGATATGACTGCTATAGTCAAAGAACTTCTCTAAAAGATTTATAGATGAATAGAGAAGAGAAGAGAGTTTGCAATGAATAACTCAGATAACTTTTCAACTTGATCTTTTGAAATTGTTTGCTATATTCTGTATTCAGATTTTCTTGAATGTATTCTTGTTTACTTGTGTGTATTCTCTGTCTTGCAAACTGCACCAAAGTCTTCTTAAATAGTCTTCATGTAGCAAAGATTCGTTGTGAGACATTTCTTCGAATTTGTCTCTTTTTTAAGGTTGTTTTTCTTCACACGTCTTAAGCAGCCATTAATGCAAAAGAGTTCTTCTGATAAAAACATTGACTGGTTGAGAACGTTGAATGTAATTTTGTACTAATGAACGTACTTAGTCAAACCAACAACTTGTTCGGAGCAGCTTTAGAGTCTTTGTTGCGCGGATTTTCTCTTTAGTGCAATCAGTCAGAACAATAATTCTAAAAGACTGCTTTTTACATACTAAAGGTGTTGTTGTCAGGTACTATTCTTCAGAGATGCTTGGTTGCTCATTTGACTTTAGGAATAGATCCTAGTATGATTCGAAATCATAAGTAGTCTTATTAAATAAATTTTCAAGATATTTAATAGTCTTTCTTATCAGTTTTGATAATAGTTGAGTTAAAATGCATTATAGACGCTTGGCAAACATGTCTTCTTCCAGACTTTTCAAAAGGCGTTTGGATTATATTTTGCATACTTGGCTTGCTTTGAAGATACCAAAAAGATGTCATGTCTTTATTAAGTCCAGACAATCTTTTACTTCAGATGCTTCCAAATGAATGTTTTGAAGTCTTTTCCTTGAAAAGATCTTGGACGCTTTCTTTGCTTAAAAAGAAGATATCAGTCGCTTCAACTGTTTTGCTCCAAAGCAGTTTTTTATTTATTTTCTTAAGACTCTACTTGAGCTTTGATTTAATATTCTTCAGAGAATGAGATATTGGACGCATGAAGATTATTCTTTGTTGCTTGCATCTATCAAACCCTTCAAAAGAATAATTGACTTCCTATGTTCTTCAGACGCATAAAGCTTAGATGAGGGATGTTGTTGAAGGTCTTCATAAAGGATAATGAAAGAATGCGTCACTTGTTTAACACATGCTTAAACACTTGACTTGAGATACAAGGTGATGGCAAATACGACCCTCCAATCCACCTGGGTCCACAAAGTCAAAGTCACAAGTGTAACACCCCGAAAATCTTATACCTGCTAATAATTAATTTTGTGAATAAATTGTTTGATAATGCAACTAATCAATTATAAATAATGATAAATGTTTATAATTGAGAATTCATCTGAAATCAAGTTAAAAACTCAGATAGAAATAAGACTGTGTTTTAGCAGACAGTAGGAATTCATACTATGATCTGTGAACCCTAATGACCCGGGGAGAAATCTAAGTCTGATAAATCATAATACAATTCTTTGAGGTCTCTATGATGTTTTGTGATTGAGCTGGTGAAGAATATTATTATTTTGATCGGGTTTGTTGAGTTTTGGTTTTTGGGCTCGGGGTCTGGAAAATATTCTGGCCCGGAGCCAGGAGCAGTTCATGATCATTTATTACCTTAATCCTCTTCTTAATCAAGATTAAGTCACCATCACCTTTATACAAAATATCTCCACCTTTTATCATTTTTGGAGGGGAGACAACTTTAATTTCTGATAATGTTTTATTGTTCCCTACCAAATCAAGCAAGATTTGTCCTTTTGCATCACAACTCTTCATCTCATCACATTTTGAATTTGCATGAAGCAAAATATCTCCCTTCCCACCTATACTACATGTCCAAGCCTCCTCCATAAACACCAAAAATCATTCCTTTTTCCCACACACAAGATCAAACTCATCTTTTTCATGAATACTTAAAATGTCCTTTCTTCTCTCTCCCCCATAGCCAAATTCGACAATGATCATTCCTCACTCATCCAAATTGATTTTCAACATTCTAACACCATAGATTTTCTTATCTTCATCTCCTCTACAACTTTCATGAAGAAAGTTTCTTGATTAGAGAAACTTTGTTCTTCATCATCCAAGAACACTTTGAAGGTTTTCTTTCTTCTCTCTCTTCAACACCACACGTTTTGGCTTTTCATCTTAGGAACCAAAACTTGTTTCTTCATTTAAACATCATAGTTTTACTTGTCTTGATCTCCTTTCCATCTTTGATGAATGAAGCTTTTCATTTGGAGTGACCTTGTTCTTGAGCTTCAAGAACATCAACTTTGTGTTCTTCAACAAAGTGAGTTTCTAAACCCTTTCATCAAATCATGAAGAAACATCTTCTTGCTCATGATTCTTGTAAAACATGTTTCAAAATCTTGAGTCTTTGATCTATGTAGGTTCGTCCATCCCTTTCTTGGAGGACTATCTTTGCATCTTCTTCTTAGAGGCTTTATTAAGGTAATGGGGAGTGAACCTTTATCTCACCTCATGGGTGGATGAGAATCGTTTCTAGTTGGGCGAAAACCCTATGTTTGTTTAGATAGGTTTTCCTATCTTGTTTCGTTGAGTATTTGGTTACTTGGTTTGTAATAATATTAGCTATATGCTTTATATGTTTGTTTGGTGTTTAACATGCTGATATGCTTTTGAAAATGATGAAAACCCTAACCTTGACCTTGATCAAGGTAGGAGATTTTGATAATATGTTTAGGTCTATGATGTTTATGAGTTGCTCATCATATTCATATGCTTATGATGCTTAATATGAAAATGTGTTAGTGAAGTGGAATTTCACTCTTAGCCTTGTGATGGCAAGATTTGTATGAGTGTGTGTAAGGGAGAAAACCACACCTTTGAACCTAATGCACTTATGAATGATTCAAAGATCGTGTTTTTGAACTTATGATGTTAATGGATAGTAAGTTTTATGGGTTTTTAGAACTAACAATATGTTTTAATCTTCATGATATGCTTTAGAAAGAACCAATGATGTTTTTAAAAACCAAAGAAATCACGTATGGAGAAACAGTGGCGATCACGGCCTTCCCCTGATGAAGGTCACGGCTGTGATGCCCTTTAATTTCAGAAACAGAGGCGATCACGGCCTACCCGTGATGGGGATCACGACCATGATCCCTACTAAAATGGGAAACAGAGCCTGACACGGCCAGGCCGTGATGGAGGCCACGGTTGTGACATGGGAGGAGTGTTTTACTCACTCTTTTCTCTCTTTTTTTGCTTTTAACTTGCATCTTGAAATGGTATATAGTTTTGAAACTTAACTTAATGACTTATGGCTTTAAAACGTTTTCAAACCAAAGCGATTGAGATGTGAAAACACGGTTTTGGCTTGAATGGAACCTCTAGGAGTAACCTTGTACTTACTCCATAATTATCCATTCATTGGTTGACTTGTGTTCACTATCACTCGATTACTTTGAGGTTTTGGGTTATGATAAAGGAGTATGTACCTTTAGAACTCTTCCATCTTTATGAATGAGTTGTTAACTATTTGAATCAAAAAGGAATTGTAGAAGGGAACCTTATTTCAAAGACGTAGAGGCTTCTGATCAAAGGTTGAGTTTTTGAGAAGTAATGAACATTCGATCTTAACTTAGTATTTTACAAGCTTAAACGAGTTTTCGAAACTTAGTAGAAGATAGGTTTTGATCCAAGGGAATCATACTTTGAACTAATAGGGATTTCGAACCATTCCACACCCTTTTCCTCATGGTGGATGGGAAGGCACAAGGGTAGAGTTATTTATCAGGCTGCGCCTATCCGATTCATTCCACCCTCATTTGATCAGGAGGGATGAGAATGAGGATCTATGGGTCGTACCGGTAAGCTACTTTTCCGTTTAGTGTCTTTTGGTCAGCTTAGGGCGACTGTGTTTTGTTTTATCTTTTGAGGAGCTGTGTCTCCCTGTACCTTGGGTTTAGGAGCTGCGTCTCCAGTTCTTTACGTTGAGTCTGAATCTTCCGTATTACTTCTATAGTTGGGTTGGGTTTTATGTAAATCTCTTTTGAAACTTATAAATCGCTTATTCAATAAGTTTTTTTCAAATTAGCTAAAAACAACTTATTTTTATAAGTTTCTCTGACAAGTTTATGGAAATAAGCTAAAAAGAGTTCATGGGAAGATCGTAAACTATTTTTCCCATAAGATATTCTTATAAACTTTCTATAAGTTTTTCCAAATGCACCCTATATACATTCGATCCTCAAGGCTACAGTAATTTTGTATCCATCATATCAAGCCTATAGCCACCACATAATCGTTTACTGCATATAAGCTTTAGAAATAAAAAAAGACAGAAAAATGCAACAAAATATGTGCTATACCCGTAATTTAATAATTTTAATTATAAGATTTAAATGATGTCATGTCGGGTAAGTTTTAATTTTTTTTCTCGTATTAGGTTACATGATACTTTTTTATATATACATATGTTTTTTTTTACTAATAAATACGCTATAACCTAAAAATGGTCTTGAATTTTCTTTAGAGAATTAAAAAAGGATATTCAGACATCAATAGAGTAATGCATAACTTGACATACCCTTAACAAGTTAATTAAAATTTAACTAATAAATTAATGTTAATTTTTGAGTCTTGGCTATAATGTCATTTTTAGTGGAGAGTATTATTGTTCAATGGCTTGGGGCTTTAGTTTAAAAAGGGTAAACCCTTACTCCTTTTGCCATTTGTCACAAAATGTCTCAACCATAGAGAGAGGAGACAAGAGGAGTTGCTCCATTGGTGGTTCTCCTCCCCTTCTTTCCTCCATTTCAGTTTGTATCTTAGAGCCTAGCAAGGGATCTTCAAAAGGTGAGGGAATTTGCGTGTTTATTAGTAATTTTATGGTTTCAAACTTCTATCTTTGAGTTTCCTTCAACTATGTTTGCATTATGAATGTATTGTTTATATTGTCTACTTTCCCCTGTTTCTATTTAAGTGCTCTTTTAATATTGTCAACTAACCATTTTAAGTTTTAGGTACCTATGTCATTTTTGTTTTTTTCATTATTGTTGATTCATGTAAAGTTGCTCGTTTGTAGTTCCTTCCCCATGGTAACTATGTTCTTACATCCTTTAATACTTGTTAATTGTTTGTTCTAAGTGTACTGGATGTTATTTTCGTCCTTGAGATGATGTTGTTTTAGTTAACAATTCAATTGGTTGAAGTCATTTGTTTTTATTTAACTAATGGGATAATGGGATTTATAATATTAGAAACCTAATTAGATATAGGCTTAATTGCACTTTTGGTCCCCCAGATATCACGATTGTGCAATTTTGATCCCCCGAGTTTTAATTGCGCCAATTGGGTCCTCCAAATATCACGATTGTGCAATTTTGGTCCCCCAAGTTTCCATCGCGTCAATTGGGTCCCCCACGTATCATAATGGTGCAATATTGGTCCTTCAATTATCACGATTGTACAATTTTTAACGTCAGTAGCCTACATAGGACACGTGAGACTGATTTGACACTTAGTGAAGTCAACTTGACAGTTTACAGGACATTCTTATAAGATATCATTGACATCTCACACAATTTAATAATCAAATGCACATCATTAAGTGTCACATAAGAATGACACGTAAGTTGTCAAACTAGTCTCATTAAGTGTCAAATCAGTCGCGCTTCATAGGCTATTGATGTTAAAAGTTGCACAATCGTGATATTTGGAGGACCAAAATTATACAATCGTGATACTTGGGGATTAAAATTGCACAATCATGGTACATGGGGGACCCAATTGGCGCAATTGAAACATGGGGGGACCAAAATTGCATAATGATGATATTTGGAGGACCCAATTGACGCAATTAAAACCCGGGAGACCAAAATTATACAATCGTGATACCTGAAGGACCAAAAGTACAATTAAGCCTTAGATATATATATGCAGCGTGTGTGTAAGAAGCAAACCTGTATGAGATATTATTGACAATCACTATCAATGAAAGTTATTGTAATTATTAAAGTGATAAATTTTTTTTTATTTCTTTACAATGTCCAGCCCTAGGGTGCTCCAAATTAGTATTGCAAAAAAATTTGTCTTTTTTTTTTTCCCCTCAATATGGAACTCTCTTAAGAGTTTATTCTGTAAAAAGCTTAGTGTTTCACCAGCAGGATAATAACGATAGGAGTTACTTGTATGCATAATGGATTGATGCCATTCAAGTGGTAATCTTAGTACCTACCCTTTAGTGAGCGTGAATCAAATTGAAATAAGGGACAAGCTATCTCTCTCAATTCCTTTTTATTTTTCACATTTTCTTTCGCAATTAACGGTGCTGACTATGGGTGCGTTTGATTCGTTACAAAGGACATGATAGAAGAACAATATTGAATAAGTAGATGAGTCACATGACAACTTTTTGTACTTTACATTGTTTGGTGGTCGATACAAACACAAGTAATTTTGTGTTGTCCCTTGTTTAATATGTCTATTTACTGTACAGAATGATATAAACTTTACTATAATACCCTTTGTGATGTGCAATGTTTGGTTTGCAGTAAAAAAACACAGAACAAGGTTTTGAAACTTTTTCAATGATTTTGTTATTTAACATAAAATTTTGGCAAAATTACTCTTTTGGTTCCTTATTTTAATTGTTTTTTCATTCTGATCCCTTAATTTTTTTTTGTGACAAATAAGTCCTTTATGTTTACAAACATTAACAACGTTGGCCTAAATATTAGTAAATACCGTCTCAAACGGTCATACGTGTCCGTTAAGTATCCAACAGGACCCTGACATGCTCCTGGTTTAGTGGCTTGGCCAAAACGACGTCGTTTTGGCAACTTCAGATCGGTGTCCGAGTAAGGTAGATGTAAACCAAGCTTTGTAGCCATGGTTGTAGGGAAGAAGATTGAAAACCATTAACTCTAGGTCACAATTTAAGGGGGAGGAAGATAACCCATACACCTTCAATGGTAACAACCAGGTCACCGATCATTTAATACGTCCAGTTGTGAACTTAAAAGACCCGTTTAACAGAGTTGAATGGAGGGTAAAACTTAGGTCAATATTATTAACGTTGATAAACATAAGGGACTAGTTTGTTACACAAAAAAATTAGGGGACCAAATTGAACAAAACAATTAACTTAAGGGATCAAAAATGTAATTTTGCCTAAAATTTATTATCGCCCTTTACTATTAGTTTAATTGATATGTATTGTCAGTGTAAAGTTTTTTACACTGTCAACCAATCAGAAAGTATGGTATGAGTGAATTTTAAGGTAGTTAATATAAGAATCAAACATTTAATTTGATGTGGCGAGTTATGATTGATTGTCAGTGGAAAAAATCCTTACACTGACAGTATATACAAATTAAATCCATTATTTATTATTTATTAATAATGTGATATATTTTCAAGCATTATTTTATACTTATCATTCTAAAAAATATTACAATTTATTAATTATGTTGATATAGTTTTTTTAACTATATCTTATAATTATCATATTATAAATAAAAAATAACTCAAAATAAATTGACGAAATACATAAATAAACTAATAATAATTTATCATATGTTTTAACTAAAAACATTTCACAATTATAAATGTGTTTAATTATTATGCACTATCAGTGTAAAGCTTTTTACACTGTCAACCAATCAGAAATCATGGTATGAGTGACTTTTGAGGCAGTTAAGATAAAAGTCAAACATTTTAACTTATTTGGCAAGTTCTGATTAATTGACAGTGTAAAGTGTATACCAATTAAATCAATTATAAATTGTTACTAAAAAAATAAATCTTAGTACCTACCCTTTAGTGAGCGTGAATCAAATTGAAATAAGGGACAAGCTATCTCTCTCAATTCCTTTTTATTTTTCACATTTTCTTTCGCAATTAACGATGCTGACTATGGGTGCGCTTGATTCGTTACAAAGGACATGATAGAAGAACAATATTGGACAAGTAGATGAGTCACATGACAACTTTTTGTACTTTACATTGTTTGGTGGTCGATACAAACACAAGTAATTTTGTGTTGTCCCTTGTTTAATATGTCTATTTACTGTACAGAATGTTGTAAACTTTACTATAATACTCTTTGTGATGTGCAATGTTTGGTTTACAGTAAAAAAACACAGAACAAGGTTTTGAAACTTTTTCAATGATTTTGTTATTTAACATAAAATTTTGGCAAAATTATTCTTTTGGTTCCTTATTTTAATTGTTTTTTTCATTCTGGTCCCTTAACTTTTTTTTTGTGACAAATAAGTCCTTTATGTTTACAAACATTAACAACGTTAGCCTAAATATTAGTAAATACCGCCTCAAACGGTCATACGTGTCCGTTAAGTATCCAACATGACCCTGACATGCTCCTGGTTTAGTGGCTTGGCCAAAACGACGTCGTTTTGGCAACTTCAGATCGGTGTCCGAGTAAGGTAGATGTAAATCAAGCTTTGTAGCCATGGTTGTAGGGAAGAAGATTGAAAACCATTAACTCTAGGTCACAATTTAAGGGGGAGAAAGATAACCCATACACCTTCAATGGTAACAACCAGGTTACCAATCATTTAATACGTCCAGTTGTGAACTTAAAAGACCCGTTTAACGGAGTTGAATGGAGGGTAAAACTTAGGTCAATATTATTAACGTTGATAAACATAAGGGACTAGTTTGTTACAAAAAAAAATTAAGGGACCAAATTGAACAAAACAATTAACTTAAGGGATCAAAAATGTAATTTTGCCTAAAATTTATTATCGCCCTTTACTATTAGTTTAATTGATATGTATTGTCAGTGTAAAGTTTTTTACACTGTCAACCAATCAAAAAGTATGGTATGAGTGAATTTTAAGGTAGTTAATATAAGAATCAAACATTTAATTTGATGTGGCGAGTTATGATTGATTGTCAGTGGAAAAAATCCTTACACTGACAGTGTATACAAATTAAATCCATTATTTATTATTTATTAATAATGTGATATATTTTCAAGCATTATTTTATACTTATCATTCTAAAAAATATTACAATTTATTAATTATGTTGATATAGTTTTTTAACTATATCTTATAATTATCATATTATAAATAAAAAATAACTCAAAATAAATTGACGAAATACATAAATAAACTAATAATAATTTATCATATGTTTTAACTAAAAACATTTCACAATTATAAATGTGTTTAATTATTATGCACTATCAGTGTAAAGTTTTTTACACTGTCAACCAATCAGAAATCATGGTATGGGTGACTTTTGAGGCAGTTAAGATAAAAGTCAAACATTTTAACTTATTTGGCAAGTTCTGATTAATTGACAGTGTAAAGTGTATACCAATTAAATCAATTATAAATTGTTGCTAAAAATATAAATCTTATTAAAATGATTTTTACATATAACCAAAAATCATTTTTTAGTTAAAAAAAATTAAAATGATTTTTGGCAATATGTAAATTCAAGCTTTCTTCATTATTAAAATATTAAGAGCAAGCTTTCTTAATTCAAGCTCTCTAATATACTGTGCATGTATAAGAAGGTAAACTTATCTCTTAACAACACACAAAGTTCAAATTATCTCCCTATACAGCAAATTGAATCTAATATTTAATAATATCCAAGAGAGATAAGCATGCTTGTAGAATGGGTATGTTTTTGCGGTGGTTACTTGCGCAAAGAGAGAGGGGAATGGAAAGGAACATTGTGTGCTTGGAAGAATGGTGAAGGAGTGTACAACATGGATGAAGAGAGGGAAAATGGAGAGGGTAGTTTTGACATTTCAATTTCATTGTACTAGGACAAAAAGTTATCTCATGGTTGAGTAGGGGATAAGTTTTCTTGTTTTTGTGTTGTCCCTTGTATCTCTTTTTGTTCTGTCCCACAACTATTTTTTATATCAAACATGGAATAAGTACATTTGTGTTGTATTATTCCTTGTTTTTTTACAAATCAAACGGACCCTATGTTTTCTTTCATAATAAGATGTTAATTTTATAGTGTTGATGCTTTGAATATGACCGAGATAACTAGGAAGCAAGCATTGATGGCTTAATAATTGTATAAATTGATTTTGTTACGAAATTATTATTATGGTGATTGATTTGTTATTGATATTGTAATTGATTAGGCTTTTATGTGTAGTTATTGTATAGGATTTTATTTTTATCTGTTGTCTCCTATCCTGCCCTATAAATAGGAGCATCTCATTGTACATTGACACACAATTGAATATATAGAAAATATATCTCAATCTTCTCGCCTTTAGTTTCTACATGGTATTAAGAGCTTAAGCTTACAATCCATTTTTTTCCTGTGGTGTTTCCGTTTCCTTCCATTTTTTCTCCTTGGTTTGTTTAAAAGTATCCACCGCTAGTGTACTCTAGTTCTGCCTCTTCCAGTGACCGGTTCATCTCACCGCCCATACTACTGCAACCGCCGTCGTCCGATCTACCAGCCGGTGAAATTTTGTCCCCGTTCGACCGGCGACATGCCTCCACGCGCCGCCTATCCGTCCGCGCGTGTAACCCGTGCCCCAGTGCTCCAGTTTAGTTTCCACCAGATTCGCGCTCCGAGCCGGGTTTTGACTCGCGTTGACTGTCCCAGCGTGTTTGACTTGTTGACCAGCGAGCTGACCCTTTCCTTGGTGACTCATATTCCTTTTGGTGACGTGACATTACACGGGTTGACCCTTCCTAAAGTATTTCGTTGAGATATTTTCACTTTTGTAATCAATTTTCGCTAATTCTACTCCGATAGTACTATTATTTAATTTTATTATGCTATAATGGAAAAATTTTGCCGTCATTGTTATAAGCTCGGACATTCCTTCTCTGTCTGTCCTACTATTTAATGTTACAATTGCATGAAAAAATGTCATATTGCTTCAAATTATTGTCGATACTACAAGAAATCAGAACACTTGATTCAGAATTGTCCCACTCGTCCTCCACGATCTTACTAGATCAGGAATCAACCTTGTCCTAGTTCTTCTAGGCTTATGCTAGCTACTCCTGCTGCTGCCAATGAATCTCAAGGTTCTGCTTCCCAGTCTTCGTCTGCGTTCTCCATCAGTGATCTTGCGTCT
The DNA here is from genome assembly GCA_039655645.1 of Ammopiptanthus mongolicus. Lineage (NCBI taxonomy): Eukaryota > Viridiplantae > Streptophyta > Magnoliopsida > Fabales > Fabaceae > Ammopiptanthus > Ammopiptanthus mongolicus. The sequence goes on along the minus strand of CM077351.1, from coordinate 63,541,977 downwards.
CTTCTTAGGAAGATTCTTCCTTCCTTTGGTAATGATAATACTCTTGCAGCCCTTTCCACCACACCAAGTAATACTAGCTGGTATTTAGACTCTGCCTGCTGTAACCACATGACTTCTACATCTCAGTTTTTTTCATCGTTATCTGAAAATGACATTGCTCGTTCTGTACACACTGCTGATGGATCTCTTATGCCTGTGAGTGATAAGGGTTCTATCTCTCTGCCTAATCTCAGTTAACCTGACACATATCTCATTCCTAAGCTAAATTTTAATCTTATATCTATTGGCCAATTATGTGATCTTAGTTACGAGGTAAACTTTTCTTCCACTGCTTGTGGTGTGCAGGACCCGCGGATGGGACAACTCATCCGGACTGGATGTAAGATCGAAAGGCTATTTGAGCTCACCAACCTGCATGTTCCTCCTGTGTCCAACATTTGTGCCGCTTCCACCACCCCTCCCATTGAGCTTTGGCATCAATGTCTTGCTCATAGTTCTCTTGGAAAACTCCATCCTCTTGTGTCTCAGGGTCTTTAGGATCTGTTTCTACTGCGTCACTTAATTGCATTGCTTGTCAAACTACTAAACAACCAGCTTTGCCATTTAATAATAGTACTTATGTTTCTGCTGCACCATTTGATCTTGTACATAATGATATATGGGGCCCTGCTCCCACACCCAGTATGGGAAGATCTCAGTATTTTGTGTTGTTTATTGATGATTACTCTCATTTTACTTGGATATACATGATGAAAAATCGTCATGAACTTCCTCAAATTTACATTAACTTTGCCAATATGATTCGAACACAGTTTTCTAAAGTTATTGAGGTTTTTCGCTGAGATAATGCCGTGGAATATCGTGATTCTAAATCGTCATCTTTTCTTGGTGAGCAGGGGACCTTGTCAGAGTTCTCATGTCCATATACCTCTCAACAAAATGGTCGAGCTGAGAGGAAGCATTGTCACATTCTTGACTCTGTCCGTGCAATGCTTATCTCAGCCTCTTGTCCCGAACGTGCTTGGGTTGAAGTCGCGCTTATCGTCGTCCATGTTATCAACTGTCTCCCTTCCTCTGTCCTTGGTAATGTTTCTCCTTTTGAGCGTCTTTATCACACTACACCAAATTATAGTTCGCTTAAGGTCTTTGGTTATGCTTGTTTTATCCTTCTCCAACATCATGAATACACTAAACTTGAGCCTCGCGCCCGTCTTTGTTGTTTTTTTGGTTATGGTACAGAACACAAAGGTTACCGTTGTTGGGATACGATATCTCAACGTATCTGTATCTCCCGTCATCTTGTCTTTTGGGAACATATAATGTTCTCTTCCTTGTCCAAGTTTAAGTCAATTTCAGGAACTTCCACTCCTCTTTTTACTAACCCCGATGTTGATTACTTTCCTAGTGACACAGATGCAGGATCCTCCATTGAGCTTCCAGTCCCTTCCGATTTTCCCTTTGTTTCTGATGATGTTGTTCCAGCTGCTGATCCTACACCTCCCACCGTTGAGCGTCCTCATAAGGTAAGAACTCCACCTACCTATCTTTGTGATTACCATTGTTTTTATACTATGCTTCACCTTCATGAACCACAGTCTTATAAGTAAGCCTTTTGCGATCCTCATTGGCAGCAAGCTATGCAAGACGAATTACAGGCATTAGAGAAAACTCATACTTGGGACCTTGTTGATCCTCCTTCTGGTAAGCCTCTTGTAGGATGCGAATGAGAATATAAAATCAAGACTTTTTCTGATGGTTCTATTGAGCGGTACAAGCTCGTCTGGTGGCAAAAGGGTTCACTCAGGAGTATGGAATTGATTATGAAGAAACTTTTGCCCCCGTTGCTCGCATCACCTCTGTTCGAACTCTCCTTGCCATTGCAGCCTCTCGCCAATGGCCACTTACACAAATGGATGTAAAAAATGTCTTCTTTAGTGGTGAGCTCGAAGAAGTGGTCTCTATGCGTCCACCTCCTGGATACACTTGTTCGTCCAAAAAGGTTTGTCGTCTTCGTAAGGCTCTCTATGGTCTTAAACAAGCACCTTAGGCCGGATTTGCTAAATTTCGCAGCACTATCAGTAAGTTGGGTTTCTCTTCCAATGGTCACGACTCTGCTCTTTTTACTCGTAAGACGGAAATAGGTACTGTTGTCTTGCTTCTCTATGTTGATGATATGATTATTACTAGAAATGATTCTACCGGCATTGTTGAACTTAAGTAGTTCTTGAGTCAACAGTTTGAGATAAAAGATCTTGGACCTCTAAGTTATTTTCTGGGGCTTGAAGTTCTATCCTCTAGTGACGGCTTATTCCTCTCACAGGCTAAGTATGCTTCCGATCTTATCTCTCGAGCAGGCTTCACTGATAGTAAAATCGAACGCACTCCTCTTGAAACTAATGTTCACTTTACTCCTCAGGATGACACCTTGCTAGATGATGCCACTCTCTATCGTCAGCTAGTAGGCAGTCTGATTTATCTTACAGTTAGTCGGCAAGACATCTCCTATGTTATTCATCTGGTGACTCAATTCATGACTACACCGTGTGTTACCCATTATGATGTTGTCCTTCGCATTATTCGGTATATCAAAGGTACTCTGTTTTATGGTATTCATTACTCGGTTGCATCCCCTTTGACTCTTCAAGCCTACTCTGATGCTGATTGGGCCGGTGATCCCACTGACCATCGCTCCACCATTGGTTTTTGTATTTTTCTTGGAGATTATCTTATTTCTTGGTGAAGCAAGAAACAAACTCTGACAGCTCGCTCCAGCACTGAAGTCGAATATCATGCACTTACTGATACTACTTCTGAAATATTGTGGCTCTGTTGGCTTTTTCCTGATTTAGAGATACCTCAGTCTTCCTCCACTGTTCTTTGTTATGACAACCGTAGTGCCATCCAAATTGCCCACAATGATGTATTCCATGAGCCTACCAAGCACATTGAAATTTATTGTCACTTCATTCGTCACCATCTTCTACGTGGTGATCTTCATCTTGTCTCCATTGGCACTCTTGATCAGCCAGCTGATTTGTTCACCAAACCTCATTCTCCCAGTCGCTTCCACACTTTATTATCCAAACTCAAGTTGGTTACCATTGAACCCACCTGAGTTTGAGGGGGGATGTTACGATATTGTTATTATGGTGATTGATTTGTTATTGATATTGTAATTAATTAGGCTTTTATGTGTGGTTATTGTATAGGATTTTATTTTTATCTGTTATCTCCTATCCTGCTCTATAAATATGAGCACCTCATTGTACAATGACACACAATTGAATATACAGAAAATATATTTCAATCTTCTCGCCTTTAGTTTCTACAGATTTAGGTATGTATTTACATGTATTTATGAGTGTTAGATTTACAATTGACTAATGGTATGGTTGAGTTGTGAGTATCAGAAGGTTTTGTTACGTAGTTGATTAAGTATTCATTGGCTTACGGTTATGCTTTGGTATATTGTTTAATGTTATGGAATTTGGAATATTGATTCCTTCTATATTTAAGCTTTGATAAAATGTGTTATGGATTAATTATATATGAGGTGGATGTATTATTATGGGTTACGTCAAGAGGTTATATGACTTAAGTACATGTTATTATTGTGAATGGAGTAATATTGAAATTTCTAAATGTGTTGATAATTGCTCAATATATAGTTCTCGAGAATGCTTTGAAATGATTATGGAACTATGTATGTGTATGTCTTGAGGTGATGTTTGTGAGAGATACTTGGTGGAATGGATTGACAAATGTGTTGGATATGAATCTTTGGGTGTCCGATCGGGGAGCGGGGGACTCCGGTATATAAATAACACAGCCGGGGAGAGGGACCCCATGAGTCACCCGAGCTTTGATCGAGGAAGGATGTTGTTATTGGCCGGAGGATGCGGTATCTCCGGGGTACGAAACTAAAACCGCTGGGGCGGGGAACCTTGAGTGAACAACTCAAAATGGGACCCAAAGACTCTATTATTATATATATGTGACATGTTTCTCCTTTATGAGCGGGAATTGGATCATGAGAAAATAGTTATGTGCAAGCCATTCCACAAATACTCAGTTGAGGGACAAGATGTTCACTTGGGACTTTGTTTGCTACATAAATGTGTATGTATATATATCGATGGTTGTGGGATTTTTATTGAGACTTTGGATGCCATGTGTACAATTAATTTTTTTATCGGTTGATACTCATAGTTTAAGTGTATCTAGTTTTAGCAGGATTTTGTAATTTTTTTTTTATTTTGTTTTGTTACTTTGGTGTATTATATTCATTATATTGATGTAATTAATGAATATAATATTTTACTTTGGATGAAACGGATTTATGTATGCTTATGAGGTTACGGAGGGGAAATGATAGTCCTTCCCTTTCGGCCGATCATGTCTACAAAATTCGGGACCATAACAATATGAAGCATGAAGAAATTACCTCTATATGCTTTGAGAAATTTCTTTTGTCAATCGAAAAGCACATTGTATACTTCATTTATTCCCCACTTATCATATACTTCTTAATTTTAGGTTTAAATGATTCTTTTTTCTTCTTTTTGCATGAGTTTTGATTTATGTCTCCCATGATTTTTTTTTCTTGGTTTTTCTTCTTTTTATCAATAAATTTATGATGACATAGACTCACCTTACTTAAAAAAAACATATACTTCATTCAGTTCTCACCAATCAGAGTGCCAACAACTTGTGATCTGTTGTAATAAGGTAAAATACAATATTATCTTACCCTGTGGTTTCTAAAATTCCTACAATAAAGAGAAAAGAGAAGTTGTTAAATGCCTTACCTCAAATTGCAATGAAAAGATCTCAAATAGACTTGAAGTTTGTTGTCCCCAACATGCATCCCTCCCAACTACTCCCCTCTGCAATAGCTGAAAACAACTCATTTAAAAAGACACATCTAATTTAGAGATGGCAATGGATAGGGTCTGGGTAGGGTACTATAGTACCCGTCCCCATACCCGCGTTTGAAAAAAATACCCGTATCAGGACTCATACCCGCGTGGGTAGTAACTTACCCTTACCCGTACCCTCTAGGTACCTAAGTACCCATACCCGCACTCATTACCCGCACTTTAACTAAGAAAAAAGAAAAAAAAAACACAAAGAACATCGGCGACTGTTATTAGTGTTTAGGTCAGTAGGTGATTAAGTCTGAAAGGGAAAAATAGTTAAGAAACCCTAGGTTACATTAATTTTATTTTTAAAATTTGATATATAATTATAATTATATGTATTAATATAAATAAATAAATATATAAATATGTATATTTATATATGCGGGTACGGGATGGGGTGGGTACTAGAGTACCCGTACCCGCACCCATATCCTCTCTTGTATGCGAGTAATTACCCAGACCTGTATCCGTACCCACAAAGCGGGTATTTACCCTACCCATCATGAGTATTTTTTTAGGGTATCCGGCAGGTAGGATCCAAATTACCATCCCTAATCTAATTTAAGCATGTATCTCTTTTTCCTAGCTTATTCCTCTAACAACATGGTTCCTGCGGCTTTCTTAATATTTCTCTCTATACTTAACTGAAGTAGTTGTGTACTATTATAAGTTCAAATTTCATTATCATGATAGCAAATAAAGAAGCCTTCCTTAGAAAAATGTTTCTGAAACAAAAAATTTAAACAATATGAGGAAAAGAAATGTGCGTGTTGAATAAATAGCGATTAGTGAATATTGAATAACAATATTTTTAGAATTGATTTGGTTATTATTGAATACAAAAGAAAGAGTGTCAAGGTTATGGTGCAATCAGAGTTAACATATGGGGGAGTGAAAAAGGGAAGTAGAGAATGGAAAAGGGACATAACGTATTGCGGAGATTTAAACTCGCGCACTCATAAGTTACAATCATCATATCCCCACAGCTACTAACTGAGCTGACTCATAGGGACGGATCAGTTGCCATATTTTTAACAGGGTTAAATTCATTTATCACAAACAAATATTATCTTAATGTTAATATAATTTTTTAATATATACTCTACATCCAAGTAAAAAAGGTAAAAGGTAAAAATTTATTTATTATAAATTGAAGTCATATTCTTATTATATAAACTTATATTTGTTCCATAATATATAGATTAAGAGAAAAAATAATAACTTTGTTATAAATCAATAATCATATTTGCCTTGAAAAGTTAAATATTATTTTAAAAAAAGATTTTTTTTCAAACAAAACTAAACTAATTCAACCATGCTAAATCGTAATTGGTTCAAAAAAGTTAACTGATTCGAAACCATTTTTACTTTTTTTTGAACAAAACGTTAATCAATGTTTTAAGAGTACTGATTAAGGAATTAAAACATGAAAGTTTGTATGGAAAAATAGTATATAATATATTGAAAAATGCTACATTTATATTTCTAATATAAATTTTTTTTTAATGATTCCTTGACTAATATCTTAGTGAGTAAAACTTTTTTAATCCGTTTTTAAAATTTTAATTTTTGCAAGTTGATTTGATCACTAAAAAAATATCAGTTGCTAATTTTTTCAGGTCCAATTCTAAACACTATGCTAAATAGTAGGTATGTTTATATCCAAATCGATCCAAAAGAAAACTGCAAATCGATCCAAAAAAATTGAAAGCCGAACAAAATCGATGTCTGTTGGAATTCTTTGGATATTGTTTTGCGAAAATTGATCGGATCGGATTTTGGATTCCTTTTTTTTACATCGAACCAAACCAAACCAAACTATATATATAAAATTTAATATATGTTTATTCTAATTTTTTCATTTTTGTTTTTTTATTTTTTGGTTTTTTTTCATAATAATACTTTCTAGTTTGATTTGAAGTAATTTTCTACTATTTTTCATGTTCCAAATATAAAAAAAAGATGTCTTTTTTTTATGAAAACAATCCAAACCGAACCGAATCACATGTTTTAACCTTTGGATCACATGACTTTTTGTCACAAAATCGATCCGCGAACACCTCTAGTAAATAGGCACTGAGGGATTCCAAGAACATGATAAACGAAGGCAGCGAAAGCAAGCGAAAACACAAGTATTTCCCAATCGAGAGATGTCATCAACACATTTTTCTCATAATTTTTTAATACTTTTTTATCACATTTCACGTATTTTTCTTCAAATTATAATTTATAGAAAATATGAAATGTAGCCCTATAAAGGAAAACATGTTAAAAAAAATGTATAAATGAGTGTATTACTTGAAATAGGTAACACACTAATGATGAATGTGAAAAAAATTAAAAATAATGTTTTTTTTTTTTTTACAAGGAAAGACATTTATTCATTCAAATTGATAGAGTACATCGATGACAATACAGATACAAAATTGCTAAAAACCGAAAAGAATGAAACTGCGAACAAACTCACAACAACCGGGTTAAAAGCATAATACAACAAAGTCAAATTGCCTACAATAGTGACACTATCAAAGTCACCGGAATACCCATGCTTCCAGATTTGTAGCATTGAGACCCAAGTATTGATCAAATCTGTGATGGATCGAAGCAGATCTGTCAATCTGGAACAAACGAACATCGCACTAAGACGGGAATCAAACAGCACTGCACCAAGACGGGGAACCAAACAAAGCCACACCAAGACTACGAAGACCAAGGGGAAAAAAAACACAAAAAAGATCCAGATCTAGGAAAACCCACACAAAAGAAACAGATCTATGTGGAAAACCCACTTATGGAAAGAAAAGAAGAGAAAAAGCGAAGTAAATAGGTGGTTTTCGGCCAAAATGGCCCAAAACCGCCCCTGCCGCCGTCTGTGAGAGTATGAGGGAGACGAGAGAAAGAGAGGAGATTTTTTAGGGTTGTTGGTTAATCCTTTAAAAATAATGTTAGCAACATGCTTTTCTATGATAAATGAGACAAATAATGTTAGCAACACACTTTTCTATGATTTTGTTACACACTTTTAATTATTGAATGAAATTTATGTGAGATTCATTAAATAAAGAGTGAACCCATAAAATTTAATGAATTCAATATAAAATTTATCTAATAATATAAAGTGTCTTACTAACCAGTGTCGATTAAGGAATAAAAAAAAATGAAAGTTTCATTGAAAAATAAAAAAAATCACACTTCTTAGACTCCACCATTTTTCTGTAAAATCTCACTATATTTTAATTTCTTAAACAATACCTTTTGCATTTTCCTAATATAAAATGGTGAATTCTTCGATATCAGGTTAAAATTTGGGGTAAACTTTACCTTGCTAAAGTGGGCCAACCAAGATGCACCACATCATGCCACATCAGCTTAAGTAGGACATCATTGCTTTGACTTTGGTCAGATCATTAGTAATTGTTTAAAAACCCTTCCTGGTTCTAACTTTTTTATTTTAGACCCTGAAGCACCTAATTGCAAAATTAAAAAATTAAACCCTTTTAACTCTTAGTATTTACCTATTGATCCAAGGAGCCTTATTTTGCAAAATCAAAACTTAAAGAAAGGGTTTCCTGTTGCAAATCTTCATCTTCCTCTTCCTCCTCTTCAACCTTGACCACCTGAGCAATGTCTAACCCTAATCCACTGCCGTAGGCACCTACACCACAAGTCGAAAAGGACTGTTGATTCAACCCGTAATCCATTACCATCGTCAACCCCCTAACCCACCACCGTGTTCAACCTCCACTGAAAAGTTCCACCCTGAATCCACCATCGTCAACTCCCCTTAACTCCGACGTCATGGGATTTTTTGTTGTCGACTTTACAAACACGAAAACGGCAGGATATCAACTTATTTTAACCCTCAACCAATTAGGTGTGTATTATTCTTCCTCCGTATTTTGCAATCTTTATGAGTGTGATGCATTTGGGCATAGTACCCTAAACTGCTTCGTTCAGTGACAGTGTGAGGTTCGCTCTATTTTGTGCATTACTTGCTTAATTGTCATTTATCTTTAACCAGACAAAATCAAGCTGCGTGGTGCATTATGCAGTGACTCTTTGAATAACCCTTTAAGAATTTTTGCTATGCTTAGGTGCGGTGCAAATTTTTATTACTTGCATATCATTTTCCAGGTTTCTTCCCCTTTTTAGTTTTCTAAATTCATCCAATAGGTAGATTTCCCTCGAATTTTTTGGTCTGCAACTTAATTTGTTTTCTTAAAGACACCCATGGTTGTTGCTATAGTTTTCTCTGTTAATGTTACTGCTGTGAATTTTTGTTTGCTTATTGTGTTATTCATTTGAGATATGGTTCACAAACCATTTAAAATACTTAGGATTTGTAGGTTTGGTCTGCTGTTGGGGATTTTTGTTTTTTAGGGCGTTATTGGATATGTAGGTTTGTTATGGTGTTTAAATAATATGGTATTATGTTGTTAGTTTTTTGTGTAACAGATTGTGTGATCATTTTATCGCATTTCCCCTCTTTTCTAGGTTAATCTAAGATGGATAATGTCTGTGAAGAAGAGTGCATATATCTCAGTCATGATTTAGATGTTGATTGTCGAAGTGATGGTGATACTAATAGCAATGGGGCAAACATTGATGATGCAGAAACATGTAAGAGCAATAGTGCAAACAGTGATGATGCATAAAAAAGTTTTAAAAGATTAACGCAATTGACGTGCGACAATGTTTTTGGCTTAGAATTTGGAACTGAGTCTGAAGCATGTGATTTTTATACTGCATATGCGAGATGTCATGGGTTTGTCCCTAGGAAAGATGAAGTTGGTTACGATGTTAAACGACAAATTAATATGCGTCAACTAGTTTGCAACAGAGAGGGCCCAAGAAGCGAAAAACACTTGACGAGATTGGATAGAATTAGAGACCACATGCCTGTTACCCGTATCAATTGCCCATCAAGGTTTCACATTCATTTTGATACCAAGTCATCGAAGTGGGTACTTGATGCCTTTGTGGATTCTCATGACCGCAAACTTACCCTTGCTGAACATGTTCACTTGATTCCGTCATATCGCTCATTGAGTAACGCGAACAAGGAACAAGTTGACAGTTTACCTTTATATAGCGTGAAGACTTGCCATATAATGGGACTGATGTTAGGGCAAAAGAGGGGTCATGCAGATTTGGGATTTTGTAAAGAAGGATCTTTATAACCACATAGATAGTCAAAAGTGTGCCAAGATTCAAGATGATGATGCGTTTCCTGCCTTGGGTTACTTCCAAGAAAAGGCCGATAACGATCCTATGTCGTTTGCTAAGTTCACAACAACAACTGATGGAAGGTTGCAAAATTTGTTTTGGGCGGATGGAGTCAGTCGTATTGATTATGAATGTTTTGGAGATGTTTTTGCGTTCGATACTATAAGGAGAACAAGTACAACAGGCCATTGGTAATATTTTGTGGTTATAATCATCATGGACAAACCCCAATATTTGCATGTGTGCTTGTTGATGATGAGAAGACAGAAACATATAAATGGGTCTTAGAGACATTTTCTGAAGCTATGAGTAAGAAACACTCCAATGCAGTTGTCAGGGATGGCGACAATGCCGTGAGGGAAGCTATAAGAATTGTGTTCCCGAAAGCGACTCATCGGCTTTGTGGTTGGCACCTACAGCAAAAACGTGAAGAATCCCCAATTCCAATAACAGTTTAGGAGGCTCATCTATTCCAAGTTCACTACAGACGAGTTTAAAGTTCAATGAAAGCGGGTAATTGGGAAATATCAACTACAAAACAACAATTGGGCAGATAAGATGTATAGGATGAAGGAAACGTGGGCAACCGCTTACTTGCGTGATAATTTATTTTGCGGTAATAGAACAATATCTGTTTGTGAAGGCATTAACTCTTTTATCAAGAGGTATGTGCAGCAACGAAGTATCCTTGTTGATTTTATTCATAATTTTGAGCGTGCAGTAAAAGAATACAGACATAATGAATTTATGTCTGCTTTTAAGTCTTCGTATCTCGATCCTATGCTTACAACCCGACCACATAAATTAGAACACTGTGCTTCCAAAATATTCACAAGGAATAAGTTTAAAGATGTGAAGCATGAGATTGAGGAGTGTGGGGGTTTAAATATTGTTGACCGGTTGGTTGATGATAATTTTGTGAAGTTCAAGATGAATAGATTCGGCAGTCCGGGCAGCGACTATGTGGTTTTGTTTGATACTAATGAGAATAAATTTGTATGTGACTGTCGAATGTTTGAGTCATGCGGTATCCCCTGTTGTCACATTTTTTGTGCAATGAGGCATGAGCACATGGATGTTATTCCAAGCAACCTAATTTGTACATGGTGGACAAAGAATGCCAAACTTCATTATATGACATCCGTTCCTACCGAGGAAAGTGATCTTGATAAAATGGTCTTTCTGCATTCCGGTGCATTATCAATTGCTTTTAATAGATTGTGCAATCTAGCTGCAAGAGACAGATTTGACTTTTTGGAAATTAGAAGTGAATTCCTTAGGCTAACTTTAAAGTTACAAAATTGTGTCAAAGGAGTAGGCCAACATACTACAATTGCAAATGTGATTCGTGATCCAACTGTGGTTAAAACTAAAGGTGCTCCACGGAAGAAAAAATATGGTGCAAAGAGAAGACAATGTTTTAATTGCAAAAGAGTCAGCACTATAAAAGCAAATGTCCTTTGTTATCACAGGGTGATGTTTTGTGCAGCATTGATGAACGAGCTTCATTTTCTGAAGCGAACGGAAACCTTGAGACGACAATTGACAATGTAAGTATAACTTCTACTGCCTATAAATATCCTTTTATATTCTGACATTGTGGTTTTATAATTTATTATGTTTTGTCTTTTATCAACTATTTAATTTCAGGTAAATGCTTTGATTGACGAAAATGGTACGCAACAACAAACTTCAGTGCAAGCGTCAGGTTCTTCAAGACATCAGCAGGTTTGTTCTTTGACATGTTATTTTAGCATTTAAATTCTTTTCTTTGTCTTTTTTTTTTTTGCTTTTATCTCTTTTTAATCTCCCTTTGTAGAGTGTGGATGTAAACTTCCGGATGATCTCACTGGTTTGAATGCTTTTTTGGTGAAAAATATTTACCAACACACTTGGACTTAGCCTAACCTAATTTTTGACTTGGTTTATTGCAAAATATGTTTTTTCTGTTATGGTTCTTAAAGCAGGTTGCAATAGTGGGAGCTGAACTAGGCTGCACTAGGAACGATTCTACATTGTTGGATGTTGCTTGTGGAAAACGAGACTTGTTACTGTGTCATTGTTTCTATACCAATGAAGTGAAGTTTAACAAGTTCAGAGAGCTTAAAGATGTTATTGATAAAGTTTGCCTTGTTTACTAGATGTACTAAAATTTTCTTTTGAAAGACAATGTTTTTAGTTGAGGGTTTGTTTAGGTGTATCACATTATAGATTAAGCAAATGTAAGTTTATCAGTTCTGGATGGAGCATTATAAACTCAATGTTCATTATAAACTCAACTTTATTTCTTTAAGGACCAAGGCCTTTTGCTTATTAGGTACGATGGTGTACTAAAAGGACGAATTTCTTTATGAACTCTTTTGCTAGCAATTGTTGATCTGAAGTAAAATTCAGTACAAGAACAAATGAATTTGATAATGTATTATTTTGCTTTAAGATTTACAATAAAATTGCATAAAGCAACTTAGTCAAACATTGAGTTATGCCTATACTACATCCATTGCAATTGTAACAACCGTACTCAACACCACACTTCTTATATGACACGACCTTCACTTCCTCGTATGCTACTCCCTTCACTTTAAACTGGTTTGTGTAACACCTGGTGAAATAGAGGATGGCAATCAGGGAACTCCAACATGTTGTGCTTCTTTGTGAGACTTGCAAGGACAATGGATATCATACCTTTTATATCACAGTGTAGAATCCACTTGATCCATTGTTCATGTAGATATGCTAGAACTATTGCCCGTCCAAGAGCAATATCATACATTTTACTCCAATCAAGTGTGTTGGAAGAAAGTTCTCATCAAAAGAACCATTTTCCATGTACTCATACAACAATGTTAGGTGTTAGGAAACATTTGTTATTCTATGTTACCATTCTTTGTAAAATTGAGCTTGGAGTTTAGGTCTATCATCATATGAGAATGTTTTATGATAATTAAAGGACAACTAATATTGACTTTAATATGATTTTCAATGAGTGATGAAAGTAGCCTTCACTGAGCCTATACACATCTTTCTTTGGAGTAATTAATCAAAAGCAGAGAAAAGGAGCATCCACCAAGCAAATATAACATGAAAAACACAAATTTAATAGACAAGGTGAATCCACCAAGTCTGTTGTATTTAATCTTACTCCATAATATTAACAAAACCCAATCATAAATCAAAAAGGTCAAGTATTACATATTACTGGTTACATTCTCATTGCTACTAAAACAGAGACAATGGCTATCATTATCCAACTCCCTACAATCAAGTTGAAATATTTTTCTCCCATACTCTTGCTTACACCCAACAATAGTCAATATCCACAACCCTGCAGATCACAGACCAACATATAAAGTATGAAGCCAACTAAAGGAATTCATTAATTATAATGAACAAGACACATAATACTTACTTCATTTCTGCTATGTATTCTAAAAATGCACGCGTGAAATCTTCTGCCATAATTCCTCGAAGTCCAAGCAGTTCTCAATGTTACAAGTGACCCACATGTGCAAACTACTCGTTCATGTGATCTTACACCTCGACCCGTAGAAGAAAATGATTAAGACGACATGCTTCAAGCCTTCAACATAACTTGCTTATTTAAAAAGTATACAAAACTACCCAGTTAGTGGGAGCATTGGATTGATTACTTGCATAAAAAATCTTAACTTCTTTACAAAAAATGACTTACTTCGATCTATAGACAAATACATATAATGCTTTGCTGATCATCAACCATGAACATTGTACAAACAACTACTAAACAAAAGAAGTAAAGATACCTAAAGTAGTACCCTAGAGTGAAAGCACATAGTGTCAAAAACAATATTCCTTGCATGGTAACAATAAGACAACAAAGACAAACCATTGACCCGGGATTTTAAAAATCTGGTGGTCATGGTTGCGATAATGATGTAAACACTACAAGAAAGCACTCAATTACCTACGACTTTTTACTGATGGCTTTAAGGCCGTCAGTAATATTGTTATTACCGACGAATGATTACTGAGCTGAGGCGGAGACTAGCTGGGTCCGAGCGGCGTGAGCGTCGGATGGAGGCGTCGATGCACAAATGTTACAGACCATACAACAAATGCAGCCCCCCCAGCCGACGAGTCGCACTGAGGACGACGATGATGAGGACTTATTTGATGATCTTATCCGGACTCCCCATTATGATAGGGATTATTAGGTTTTCATGTTAGTTTTTTTTTTATTTATAATTCTATGTATTGTAAAAACATATGTTATTTATCATTTGCATATAATTTTAATTTCTTTAATGTTGTCTTTAATTTTATTATGCACTATTTATTTAATTATTAATATTTGATTAATTAATAAAAAATATAATTATTTAATAAATATAAAATATAATTAAATATTAATTAATCAAATATAAATATAATTTTTTTTTAAAAAAAAAGTTTAGAGGTCGTCGGTAATGTGTAAAAGTAAAGGTTTAGGTAATTACCGACGGCCTGTCCGTCAGTAAAAGGGTTAGGTAATCACCGATGGCATGGACGTCGGTAATAGGGGTGGGTGATTATCGATGGCTTTTTGCCTTGGCTGTCGGTATGCATTGCCGAGGAGCTTCTTCCCGATGGATTTTTGGCCGCTGGCTTTCCGTCGGAAAAAAACCATTACCCACGGCTAATGAGTTGTTTTCTTGTAGTGAAATAATTAGGTCATTGCTATCCCCAATGGATTCGATAAAAGTATTACACAAGATACAAAGCAAATACAAATGTTTTTAATATTGTTTCAGTCCTAAGGTTGAAGAAGATATGGAAATTAGTGAACGCTTATTTAAGATACAATAGAGATTGTCAAAATCAATGATCAGCGGGTGATATGTCCCTATAATTTTCTATGTGGTTAAAATGTATCCAGCCAACTCAAACATTAAGACAAACAGTAAGAATTTTAGATATACAACAAATATACATACCTAGACTTCACTCAGTTGTTGCTGTAGAAACCCTAATTTGAAAATTTCCTTCAACGACTTCAAAACCCTACCTTCGTTGTCCCCCAGTAAGTCCCAAAACCTCTACTGCAATTGACCTCAACAGATGAAATCACGACGACGACGACGACGCAAAGACACCAGACACCCCGTCTTCCAATAATAGACCTGCGTACCTCTTCTTCAATACCCATTCGAAAATCTTTCGAACGTGGGCCACCAACTAGGACGATAGGTGTTGCGGCTCAAGGAGCTCAATGTTATGATACTTAGGGATTCAAGGATGGTGTTCCATCTTTTAAGAATTGGGTTGAAGAAGAAGATGAAGATTTGCAGCAGGAAACCCTTTCTTTAAGTTTTGATTTTGAAAAATAGGGCTCCTTGGATCAATAGGTAAATACTGAGAGCAATGTTTTAAAAATCGGTCCAACCGGATGACCGGAAAGGAAAGCGGTTCAAGATTCAACCGATTCAATCGGTTTAACTGATGGTTGAACCGGTATATATATACACACATTAATAAAGAGAGCAATTAACAAGTCAAAGGAAAAATACAGCTTGTAAGATGCATGATAGTTCAAAACATTTAAGTTAGGAGTATGTTAATTTTGTTGAGATAATATGTCCTAATTGCCTAAGATAGTTAACCAAAGATGCATATTGAGTGGAATCTAATCACTCAAGTCCTGACCGAGAGTTTAAGGGGTTCAATGTTTTTTAATTTTGCAATTAGGTGTTTCGAGGTCTAAAATAAAAAGTTAGAACCAGGAAGGGTTTTTAAACAATTTCTAATTACTAATGAGCTGACCGAAGTCAAAGCAATGATGTCCCACTTAAGCTGATGTGGCATGATGTGGTGCATCCTGGTTGGTCCACTTCAACAATATAAAGTTTACCCCAAATTTTAACCTGATACCGAAGAATTCACCATATAATAAAATATATTTAAAAAAGTATGTAAAAAAACATATGAGTAATGTTATTTGTACCTGAATTCTTGATGTAACACCCGGGGCTGACGAGGGCGGGGAGTGATCGCCGGTGCATGAGGCACGGACAAGGAGCGGCTCCTGGCAGGCTTCTAGGCGGAGGGATACATGAATGAACCGATTCACATCGAAAATGAGAGGGATCCTGAGGCTGTGCAGGTATAGGACTGTACAGTTGAAGGAAGGCTTATAAGAATTGATTTGTACTACCTATACCAACAAGATGCATCTTCTTTTCGGTAGCCCATCACTTAAGAACCCCAAAGTTAAGCGTGCTTGACTTGGAGTAATTCTGGGGTGGGTGACCTCCTGGGAAGTTTTCCTAGGAAGCGTGTGAGTGAGGACAAAACACGCTGAAGAGACCTGTGTTGGTTTGTGGGGACAGTCGGCAATTCTTAAAGCAGTCCGGGCCGTTACACTTGACACCTGAGTGACACTTGCTTTACATGGTTAACGCAGTTCAAATAGGTGGTTAATTACGTTCTTATGTTCAGTGGATGGTTAATGGATATAACAAGGGGTCACAACTTATTAACCATCTACTGAACATAATTAACCACGTATTTGAACTGCATTAACCATGATTTTCAGGTGTTGACCTATGTTCAGTGAACGTAATTAACTATGCATTTGAACCTGAAAATCGTGGTTAATGCAGTTCTAACCACGTATTTGAACTGCATTAACCATGATTTTCAGGTGTTGACCTATGTTCAGTGAACGTAATTAACTACGCGTTTGAACCTGAAAATCGTGGTTAATGCAGTTCAAATACGTGGTTAATTAAGTTCAGTGGATGGTTAATGATTTGTGACCCCTTGTTACATCTATTAACCATCTATCGAACGTAATTAACCATATATTTAAACTGCGTTAACCATGTAATTAATCAATCATGCATCCTACATGGATGCATGTTATTTTTTTGTACACCTTCAAACTTGGTTCATAGCGTTCATAATCATGGTTAATGATGTCTTGAACTTGGTTAATAGTATAAGGCTCCGCTTGATTTGCTAAACAGAACAGGACAGACAAAACAGTACTGGACAAGTAGCTGAGTTACAGGACAACTTTTTGTATTGTATGTTGTTTGGTTGTCGATGCACAGCACAAACAATTTTGTGTTGTCCCTTATTTGA
Source organism: Ammopiptanthus mongolicus (assembly GCA_039655645.1). Classification (NCBI taxonomy): domain Eukaryota; kingdom Viridiplantae; phylum Streptophyta; class Magnoliopsida; order Fabales; family Fabaceae; genus Ammopiptanthus; species Ammopiptanthus mongolicus. The sequence goes on along the minus strand of CM077351.1, from coordinate 63,524,728 downwards.
TATGCTTATATACTGGACAGAATAATGTAAACTTTACTATAATATCCTTTGTACTGTACAATGTTTGGGTTGCACTAGGAAAAGGTACAAAACAAGATTTTACATTTTTTAAATTTTTTTTATTTAATGAGATTTATTAGCATGCTTTGCTGTTATTATTATTTTATTTTTATCAATTTAAAATAATAATTTTCAATTCTTTTCAAGGCTGATATATTTGTATCTTTATTTTATAATTATCATATTATAAATTAAAATAATTTATGATAAATTAGTGAAATCCTTAAATAATTTATTTCCTCCTTTTTCCACTTATCTTTTTTTTTTCTTCGACTTATTTTTCTCCATAATTTTAGTCTTCTATTTAATGTTAGAAAGTAATCCAAAATGAATCTGAGTAGAAATAAATTTATCAAAAGTTATGGTAGCTTTTTTCTTGCACCAGTTTGAAACTAGTCTTGCATCCCAAACAGAAATTGTAGCCGTTTGTTTTTTTTAAACAAAATTAGGCAAAGATATCATAAAAAACAAAGTACTAGAAGTACCTTTCCAAAAATATAATATGTTCATAATAGTCTGCTAAGGCAGTACAAATCAACCGAAACAAATTACAACACCAATGTAGCAACATCTAGCCTATTAGTCCTAAACATCAAATTGTATGTGCAACAAATATAAACAAATCAAAACCAATACTACCACATGAACTTGCATAGATACAACAGCTGCAGCAACAATTATAAGCAGTAAAAGAGCTTCTTTACAACGTAATGGGATTTCACCTGCAATTGCAAGAGACTATATAATATTATCATAGGTAATATGAAATCAATATACACCACATAAAGAGTAAGAAGAACCAGAACAACAGTGATAACCTGCAGTGTATCATCCTCCTTCATTATCACATACTCATTACTTTCCTAACAAAAGATATTCTTTGGGGACCTTGAAACTCCCAAAAGAATTTTTCATATTGTTGGTTATGAGCAAACTTTATAGCCAAGTCAATTTCCTCTTCTTCAGTTAGTCCTAATTTCTTAACCTCTTCAACCAAATCTCCTTTTGGAGGATCTGGCAATTTGGTTGCAATCTTTCCAAAATCAGTCGTTACCGCATCCATTTTCTTATCAAAACTTTCAAGAAATCTAGTGGCTAATTGAGCAAGGCGTGGGCGTTTAGGAGGTGGCCCACTAGAAGCATGTTCAGTCCTTATTGAAGTATTTCCATCAGAATGAGGTGAATTATCATGTAGCCAATCATTATCATCTTCAGCAACTTGTTCCCCACCAATTTCATTTTCCACTGCATCTGCAAGCCCTACGACCATTTTCACGATCTTTGCCAAATATACCTTGAAACCTTTCAAACTCTTTATTGACATGGTTGCCAACTTTGGGATGCTTCTGCAAGTCAAATAAAAAAAAAAAACAAAAACTTACCATATGTATACAAATATTAATAACAAACTAGGGTGATTTGAAGGAACTAACAAGTTAAATACCTCTAGATACTCAGATAAGACTTGACTGCTGTCACAAGTAACACATTTTCTTGTGTCATCCCAACCAAACCCACTAGTGTTCATCATGTCAACAACATCATTAAGCTTTGTTGACCATCTTTTCATCTTGTTAACAACCTGCTTGATGTTTATAACAATTCCAGGAATCTTACTTTTCATCTTCTTACAAACTTCCTCATGAGTGCCAGACTTGAATGTCCCGTTCTCTCCTTTATTGCTAGCCACCACCATTTCCTCTAAAATAGTGAGCAAAGTTTCCTCCTCAAGTTCATTCCAGTTACGTCTGACTCTTGTGTTACTCATTGGTTGTTTACTATTATTCACACCTTCATTTTCCATCACTACATACCACAATATTGAAAGATTATAACAATAAATATTTTGAATAAGTACAACAACCTTGTACAACACATAAATGAAATAAATTCGATGGTAAATAACCCAATATTCCATTACTGTTTTTAAAGAGATTTAAAAAATTTAAGAAGTGTAATGATTCCAGCATTCACCATATTAGTAGAAGATATCTTTATGAGTGTAATGCAATTTGCTCCTATTATAAAGAGATCCTTGTTTTCTAGCAGCATATGATAATCAAATACTGAATAGCAATACTACTGACAAAGATCTACATGCTTAAACCGATGAAATTACAACCAATATCAGCTTGCATAAACTGCACAATCCGAAAAAAAGGCAACATCAACCCTTTTGCTTCTTTCTACCTTTTGGAAATACAATCAATTCATTCAACATATGCATTCAGCACATGCAGCCACAGAAGTTAACATATACAATCAGTTCAATAACAATAAACTCTTTCTACCTTAGAAGTTAAACTGCCGTCAACATATACAATAAATTCTTTTTGCCTTAGAAGCTAAACTGTAGCTTGAAACATATAACAATGACTTTAGCCATATGCATTCCTAAAAAAATATGACAACAAGCATAACCAAACAATCCAAACACCCTGCTCTTGAACACCACAACATTGAAATATTATAACAATAAACATTTTGAAGTACAACAAAACTTATACAAAACATAAATGAAATAAATTCAGCGATAAATAACCCAATATTTCATTCATAGCATAAATAAGGTGAAATCCAAAAAAGTACAATTTAAACTTCATTACATATACAAATTGTAATTAAATAACTTGCTCTCTAATTCCTACGTCTATTCCTCCACTCCATAAACATTTCTTGTGCAAATGCATCTCTCATTTGAGTCCATTCATTGCTAGGCTCAGCAGTTCCAACTATATTGATTGGCTCCTCACCTACAGGTACCTCATCTTCTGCAAATGGAGCAAGTTCAATAGGATCCAATGCCATGTTCATGCGGATGAAGTTGTGCAATAAACAACAAGCAAGGATCATTTGACATTGTGTTCTAATGGAATAAAATGATGGGCTTCTTAATATAGCCCATCGCTTCTTCAAGAGGCCAAAACATCTCTCTATTACGTTTCTTGCCCGAGCATGCCTGTAATTAAATAACTCTTCGCGATCTTGTGGTGCATGTCGACTAGTGCTCCACTCTTGCTAATGATACATTTACCTCTATATGGGGCAAGAAAGCCTGCCCCATTAGTGTAACCACCATCGACAAGATAGTATGAACCTAAATTTAAAATACGGAATTGCATATTTACTTTCATTGTTCATAATCACATTAACACAAAACATCAAATTTTTTAATTTTCATACCAATTGGAACAACCAATCCATTTTGCCTGATTATCGCATCACGTAATATCCTAGAGTCTGAAGCCGATCCTTCCCATCCCGCTAGTACATATGTAAATTTCATATCTCTGGTACAAACACCTAAGACATTTGTTGCAAGCCCACCTTTCCTTGTTGGGTATCTAGGCCTATCAGAAGCACTTGGTGTGACTGCTATGTAAGTCCCATCTAAAGCACCTAAGCATCCCTAAAAGTTCAACAAAAGGTTCAAACATAATCAGAGAAGTTGTCTACAATAGTATATTGGTATGACAACAAACTTGTTTTATTTTTATTGAAAACTGCATTACCTTAAACCATTTCCATCGTTCATCTATGCAATTTTGTGGAACTGGTTCTGGTTTAGCAAGGAAGTCACTTTGCAACTTCAAAACGGCAGCCAACACTCTATGAAAATACCTACTAATTGTCTGTCCTGATCTTGAGAATCTAACTTGGATACTCCTATTCTTTGTATGATGTGCGAGTATATTTAGAAAAATTGCAAGTTGCTCCTCAACAGTTACTTGTCTAAGTTGCGCTAATCCTCCTCGTAGCCTTAAAATCTCACAAAGATGTGCAAAAGTATTTTTACACATTCTCAATTCCCATATACAATAGAAGTCACTTGTACTAATGATCGAATCCAAAACATCCATTCGTGACTCATACCTAGCTAAAACTTTTTCATTCAAGGTTTTCCTTTCATAAGTGTTCTTAAGATGAAATCTAAGAAAAAAAACCCAGCAGCATACATTGCCAAAATGTTGACATACATCCTCCATGCAAGAAGGCAATAAAAAATGTGTTCATCATCCATTGCAACTATATAGAAAAAAATAGTAAAAAAAAGGTAAGTAAACCATTACAAAATCTACCAATAGCTAACAACTAAGCAGAGAGAGAAGTCAATATGAAGCACAAAATCTGTTGAGTATTCTCACTCAAAAGCGTTCAAATATTCCAACACCCACAACAAGATAGGGATAGTCACAGCAACCCACAAAATAAAAAATAAAATCCCATCCCAAATACAAGAGGAACATCATGCAAGATTCAGAAAGCCATGGGTGTGTAGCACTAAACCTAGCCACCAAACACATATTATAAACTTGGATAAATTGCAAAAAACCAAAAGACAAACATATTCCTTGTAAAAAATTCCAACCAAAGAACAAACATATTTCGTGTAGAAATTCCAGTAAGATGCCAGAAGAGCAAAATCCAAATAAATGCCGCAACATCAGCCACAAAACATCATGCCCAAAAGATAATACAACATACAAAATAAGCAACAAATAAAAAAGAGAATAAACGATAATACTGCATAACCAACAAATAAGCATGCCTTATGATCCTATTCTCAACAACTATTTCTTGCCTATTTACATATAGCACAGTAGAAGGATAGACAACAACTTGGGTTGAATCACCATACATAATATCTGAGAGGCATTATCATGTCTAGCTTTGATCCACAACCACAACAAATAGTAAGAATCAAAATCATAAACTAATCAAAATCATAAATCATAATATCTCAGAGGCATAATCTCGATTTGACTATTGGGGAGAGGAGAAAGAGTGTTTTCCATACCTCCAAAAGATTCCTCCACGCTTGCACTGTGCGTCTCGTGACTGACAGAAGTGAGGGAGAGAGAAAGTCACGAGCTGTGGCGAACAGAGGAGATGAGGGAGAGAGCTAGCGCGAGCGGTGGTGAACGGCAGAGATGAGGGAGAACTGACGATGAATAGAGATAAGGGGGAAAAGAGAGAAGGCGAGTTCTGCTGGGTGGTCTCAGAGAGGAAGTGAGAGAGCAAGGAGAGGGTTTTGAAAAGAACAAATGGAAAATTCCACATTTGAAGGACCTTCACCTACGTGAGCTTGATAGTGCGCGAGAGAGAGAAGAAATGGAAGACGTGCGCGAGAAAGTGAAGGAATTGGAGGCATATTTTTGACATTTCATTTACATTGTGCTTGGGACAAAAACTTGTCCCTTGGTTAAGTGGGTAACAAATTTCAGCATTTTTGTTCTGTCGTGTAACCCTTTTTTTGTCTTGTTCTACAACCCTTTGTAAAACCAAACAGAGAACAAAAGGCTTTGTGCTGTGCTGTCCCTTAAATTAATGCAAATCAAACGGACCAGAGATCATGATTCGTTGTTAACCATCTACTGAACGTAATTAACTATGTATTTGAATTGCGTTAGTCATGTAAAACAGATGTTATCCTGATGTCTAGAATCCAAGTGTACAAATAACATTACTCAAAAAATATATAACGGAAATTTATGACTGGCGCCTAGTTGCACGCGCAGTTAAAATTGCATTTTCCAATTCCATGATGCTGTCCACACTTTGGTGAGAGGGAGAATAACTTCGTCATGGGCGGCATTATTGGGTCCCCTTCTCACCGCCATCCCACCTTCTTTGTTTCCCGTTTATTTAGAAAATTTTAAATATTTCCAAAACATGATTTTACAAAGTTTTATAAATATTAATTTTAATTTAATAAATTTTAAAAAATAATTTAATAATAATTTTTTAATTTAACGACTTATATAATTGTATACGTTCCATGTTATAATCCGATTAGAATAGTGTAATATTTTAGCACAAAAAAAAAGAATAATGTAATATTTTAATTTTCAAGAGTATGTAAGACTTTTTCCCTGTTTATTAGGTTGCTCAACTAATGATTTTGTATTTAATTTTTATTTTTTTAAGACTAAATTATTGATCCTTTTAATTTTTAACTAATAATTTGTTGACAAATACTATTGACACTCAAAATTACTTATTCATACTCTCTAAAAATTAGTTTTTTATTTTACAAAATTATTCATCGAGGAGTATGAATAGAATAGAAGTCTAAAAATGTCAGTGGTAGTAGTTGTTGAATAAAAAAAAATGTTAGTAGTCTCATCCAACTTTATTTTCAGTAATGATTTTTGATAAAATTTTATAATTTATAATTTGTTTTTTTTAGAATATTTCTTCGCTCTTAGCACAAAAAAAAGAATATTAGTTCACTCATACTCAATACGTTAAATTTATATATATATAAGTCCTAATATAGTTTCACAATTTATTAATAATGAATAGGTAGATTAGTAAAAGGATTTAATTGGTATATAATATTATCTTAAAGATTTATTACATTATCAACTAATCATAAGTTGTTTCATTATTAAAAATGTTTGACTGTAGCAACCAAAGGTTGACCAAAAGTTGATCGAGTGGTAAATATATCGATCTCATAAAGACGAGAACACAAGTTCGAATCTCGATGACAGATACTATAGTTGGGAGATTGTAAAAATCAAAGGTTAATTCCTTGCTTTAAGCAGTCGATTGGGTATTAGTTCCATAGACGGTCCAAAGGGCCGAAACTTATGAGGATATCCCGAGAAGCCACTAGGGAGCCAAATACCCAAATTACGGTGGTTTATCAAAATAAAATGTTTGGCTTTAATTATCTTAAGAGTCACACATAAGATGATCTATAATTGATTGACAGTGTAAAAAACTTTACACTAACGACATATCAAAATTAAACTCTTAATAAAAAATTAAACTTATATCATTGTAAATAAAAATATTTACCAACAAAGATTGACATATCTTATTAAGCCTTTTGCCTATGTTGCTTGTGACTTGTTTGATTCTAGTATTTCATCTATTGGTCCACAGTAAATCCCTAATGAGGTTTGTGATATACTAAGGAAGGGTACTCTAGAAAATGACATTATAAGACCGCCACGGTACCATTAGACAAAGTCTCGTTTTAGTTATTAACAAATGGATTTAGTTCCTCTCCTTACAATCCTTCTCGTTACCATCCTGTTAAAGAGATAAAAATATATAATTTTTAAAAGAGTTTAATTATTATGCATTGACAGTGTAAAATATTTTTATACAGACAACCAATCACCAATCATAGTATGAATGATTTTTAAAGTAGTTAGGATAAAAGTCAATTTTTTTTACTGTTGTGACAACTTATGAATGGATGTATGTGTAAAAATATTTTACACTGTCAATGTATAGGAATTAAACTCTTTTTAAAATGTATCAGTGAGCTTTATAATCAATCATGATGGACCAACTGAGGTTGGCGTGAGTGGTTAAAGGCCTTTCATCTCTTAACTAAGGTCTCGGGTTCGAGCCTTGAGTATGGAAAAAAATCTCAGCTGAAAGAGATATCACTCATCAAGGTATCGAACAAATTCTCACGGGAGATTAATCTCCGTCTCAAGTTGATGGTGAGATATTCCTGGAACTAGATAATAATCAATCATAATGGGTTCATCCATATTAAAATCTGTGTCTACATCTCTAGAACATGACCGTTATGTCACACGAGAAGGTCAATTTTCTTACTGAAATTATTCTACCATAACCAAGCTTTTTATTTATCCTTTGCTTAAGTTTGCACTTTAATCTCTTTAGGTAAATGAATAAATTGAATATTGTTGTGAAAATAAAAAGAATCTTTAAAATGAAAAATATCTTTAGCTTATGAAAAATATCAACATAAATTTATGAAAAATAATAAAACTCAATTTGATAGTTTATTTTTAATTTAATTTAATCTATTGAGAATCATAAAAAAAAAAAATTAGTATTCAAAAATTATTATTTTCTAATTTTCACTTTCCAGTATGTCAGCCCATAAAAAAATAAAAAAGAGACATAGACAGAGAAAGAAAACAAAAGGAAAAGTGTTTGGGTGCAAGCAATAATAATAAAATTAAAAGAAATTTCCCAAAGTTGAGAAACATTTTATTTGGAATCAAGTATTTGTGTGTGTTGTGTGATCAAAAGCCATAGCCGAAAGTGTAAATTTCTATATTGCTTTTGCTGATTTGTCCCTCTGAGTCTGAGATCGCTTCTTTCTTCTTTCCTTTTCTCTCTTCCGATCCCAATTTTCCCACTTCCATTCTCAATTCCACGTTCCTAATGGGTACGTTTCCTTCTCAATTCCCTCCTCATCGATCTCATTCATTCATTCATGCATTCTATATAATTTACTCATCAAAACTTTCTTATTCGCTTTTTTTGATTTCTCTCCATTTCCCTAATTGTTTTGTTCTTAATTCCTATCAAGTTTTAATCTTTTATATAACATAGTTGATGGGTATTAACGGAAACTGCCAATTACACTTGCAAGCGTTTTGTTTTTGCATTCTTTTTTTCTTTCTTCCTAACTGTTGTTTCTGTTTATTCTTCTTCTTATTATTATTATTATTAATGAAATTTTCAGTTTCAAGTGAATATCTGTTTCGGATTTATGGGAATTCGTGTGATGTTATTAATTTTGACGTTTTGATCCATAATTTGTGTTTGTATGGCTATGTATTATTGGATCCCATTGTGAATGGAAAAATAAGTGCAGGATGAGCTTTCTCTTTAAATTGATCGTTCCGCCTCAACTCGGATTAGTCCAACTCGGATTAGTCCAAGTCAATAGTGATCTCTGGATATGGAGGGTCCCAGACTCGAAAAACTTTATTGGATCACGGACAAGGTTTAGATTGTAGCTTTGTGTTGTATGATTACTGGGAAAAAGAAACTTAAGAAGAGAATGCTAATTAGAAGTTTGTTAGATGCAATAATTCTATGGTACTATGGGGATTAGCATCCCTCCTGAGTTGTTTCAGTGCTAGTGGAAGTATTGGGCTTGAATTGATGAATGGAATGTAGAACCAGCAAACAAGTTTAGAGTTTTGTTTTTTTACTGAGAATGAAAAGCCTTTTTCATACTGGTGTTAGATGATCAAGTGGAATTTCGTTTTTCTTATTCAGATGACACAGTACAATGCTGCAATCAAACCTAAGCTTCTGTTTTGCTTTGTGGATCTCAATTTGTGTTATACTTGAACATTCTGGAAGTCTTTTCCTTTTATTCCTTTTCCCCCAACTAACTTTGACTGTCTGCTTGTCCAGCGACTAGTGATGTCTGTTGTTCGACTCAGCTTATTGATGGGGACGGTACATTCAATGTTTCCGGGATTGAAACTTTTATGAAGGAGGTGAAATTGGCTGAATGTGGGCTTTCATATGCTGTAGTTTCTATTATGGGTCCACAGAGTAGTGGTATGCTTTCTCTTTTCCACAATCTTATCTTTCTTGTTCCCTTCATAAGCTAGTTGGATTCTATGATTGCTTTTACCAGTCTTTGCTCTTGAGGATCTGTATGTAATGAAAATACTTTACTTGGTACTGAATGCTGGAGGTGATTGTGACTTAAGATTGACAGAAAGGTGAAATCGAAGTTTGTGCCTTATGAAGTAATGAGAAATAACTTCTAATTGACATTCGGTACAGATATATGATTTCATTATCCGTCTAAACTGCTGATTTCTAACGATTAAGTTTAGCCTCTTTTAGCCTTAAATTTTTTAAAAAAAGTTCTAATGAGACTTTTATCTGTTCTCTATTTCTTATTCTGTTTAATTTTTGATCTATTCTCTTGTATTTGTTTTATCCAATTTGTTGTTTTCTTTGCTCCGGGTAGGCAAGAGCACGCTATTAAATCATTTGTTTGGTACCAACTTCAGAGAGATGGATGCTTTTAGGGGAAGGTATGTTCATGCATCTTGCATTTCCCATAAATCACATAAACCTTGCTCAACTAGCAGGGTGGTGACCTAGTTGTATATGCTTGTTTTCAGGTCTCAAACAACCAAAGGAATCTGGATGGCTAGATGTAGTGGCATAGAGCCCTGTACGCTTGTGATGGATTTGGAGGGTACAGATGGAAGAGAACGTGGAGAGGTGTTTTTCATTTGTTATACCTTAACTTACTTTGATTTGATAATAACTGTGATCATGATCCGGAGTCTTTTGCCAATATCCAACTACGATTTGCATTTACCTTTTATAAATATGAAATGCATAAATGCTTGTGTGTCTCTAGCCCTTATGGAACATAAGATGTTTATCATAAAAATTAACAGAGTTTCTAAATTCCTATTATTGTATTTTTTTTTTCCCTTGCAAAGTAATATATTGGAAAGCCGCCTTAATTGCGGTCCGCCCCTAGCCGTCTTAATTGTGGCAACATTGGTCTGCCTCCAACACCTTCATTGTGCTGGGTGTGAGGGAGTGTTTAGTTCCACATCTCCTAGAGCTATGGCCTAAGTAGTGCTTATAAGACTTGGACAGTCCTTACCTTATAAGCCGGTTTTGTGGGGTTGAGTTAGGTCCAAGCCCAAATTCTACGATAATATTTTATCTTTTTTTAATGGAAAATATTAAATGAAAGATTCAGTTCTCTCTCTCTCTCTCTCTCTCTCTCTCTGTTTTTAATTTTATGTGTGTTCTTAAATTGTGACAAGAATTAAGAGTTCCATAATAATTCTAATCATGCGTTTGCACTATGATGGTAAGGGATAATTAATAATTAGGACTTTTTGATTATTTAAACGTGCAAATTCTCTGCCTTTGGCAAAAATTAGAACAAAGGATGACAAATGGAAACTTCTGCCTTTGGTTGTCTCCTTGAATAATCAAATTGTTTTTTCTGTCAGGATGACACTGCATTCGAAAAGCAGAGTGCTCTTTTTGCTCTTGCTGTCTCTGACATAGTGTTAATAAACATGTGAGTTTCCCCCCTCTTCATCCTAGACATCGTTAATGCCAACTAATACCTGAAAGTTTCAAGTCTTTCTAGCTGCTTGTACTTCTTTTAATATTTTTCCAGTTCAATCTTGTTTCTTGGCGCAACTAATTTTTCCTTCCATTGCAATGTTTGTAAAGGTGGTGCCATGACATTGGCCGTGAGCAAGCTGCAAATAAGCCACTTTTGAAAACTGTCTTTCAGGTATCTATTGTCGGCCTATTGACTACAAGCAGTTATCTTAAATCTCGAAACTTGTCATTTATCTAATTGTCTCCTATTTTTTGCTTTCAGGTCATGATGAGATTGTTTAGTCCTCGCAAAACAACACTGTTGTTTGTCATACGTGATAAAACAAGGGTGTGTAAGCAAAATGCTCTTTATTGCTTTTTCTAAATATTTTCCTGTTATTCATTTTTAATGTGTCTATATAGTTATATTTGTTATTGATGTGATTAACCTTTTCCTTTTATAGACGCCACTTGAAAATTTAGAACCTGTTCTGCGAGAAGATATTCAGAAGGTAATGCAGTGCTTTCATCTTCATATGATGTCATTGAATCGTTATATAATTTTGCTAACTTTTGTTGCTTTACTTTTTCCCTTTGCAGATATGGGACTCTGTTCCTAAACCACAGGCCCACATGGAAACCCCACTAAGTGAATTTTTCAATGTAAGTTTATCAGTCCTTTGGCATAACTAATGTTACTGATGTTCTCTTGTGTGTAGCAGAATTATATTGGCAGTTTATAGTAATTGTTTGCACTTGGCAACAAATGACCAGGTTGAAGTTGTTGCTCTTTCTAGTTATGAAGAAAAGGAAGAGCAATTTAAGGAGCAGGTATAAATTTTGCACTGTGCACCAGCTTCCTTCTGGTTTACTTGCTAATAGGATGAAATGACCAATTATCAGGATTTCTGGTTGTGTGCATCTCCATATCTGCATCTCTGACTGTGTGCCCTAGCTCAATCTGTGTATATAAATTATGATATTAATTTGGCTTTCATAATGGAAAACAGATATTTTTGGTTTAATGAATATCTCTTATTCTCTAATTTGCATATATTTTCTGCTCTTCTGATTTATTTTAAATGTAGGTTGCCAGCTTGAGGCAACGATTCTATCATTCTATCGCTCCTGGTGGGCTTGCAGGGGATCGCCGTGGAGTAGTTCCTGCTTCTGGCTTTTCGTTTAGTTCTCAGCAAATATGGAAAGTCATTAAGGATAACAAAGACCTCGACCTTCCTGCACATAAGGTAATGTCTATATGCTGCAATGGTGCTGCTTTTGCTTACATGTATATTGATTTTATAAACCATTTATGGTTCAACCCATTTGTAGGTTATGGTTGCTACCGTACGATGTGAAGAAATTGCCAATGAGAAATATGCCGCATTTGCTGCAAATGAGGTATTAACATTTCTTTCTGTATAATCCTCCAACATATTTTGACATTCCTAATTACTAAGGCGATGAAAATTGCTTTCAATTACCACTCAGGAGTGGTGTGAATTGGAAGAAGCTGTGCAATCTGGCCCTATTACTGGATTTGGGAAAAAGCTCAATTCACTACTTGGTGCTTGTTTGTCAGAGTGAGTATAGTTCAATTATGTGACATCTATATTGTTAGTGGCTCGATTATTGAATACCACATAACCTTATTTATGCTATAAGTTTTCATCTAACTCTGTTAGCTTTTGACAAATTTTTGCAATATTTGATATCAGACCTGTTGACTTGAGCAGCAGGATCCCCCCTTTTTATTTTAAATATGTTTAGATGTCGAAGTTTTACTTAAGTAGGTGCCATGAATAAGTGAATGGTTTTGATTGTTTAAGGTGGTGGAAGAAGGATGGGGATATTCATTTGATGGATGGAATTTATAGGAACACTGGAAATGGTGTCATGGCTTTTAACCTCATCTTTTTGCCTGTTAAAGGCCTGTTTTATTGCTAAGATGTTATGTGTAATCTTAAAATAAATGTAGCTTGAGGTTGAATCTTGAAAAGTTTGCTGTGTTAATGTTGCATGTTGTTGAAACATCATGTAAGGATGAATTGATGTGGACTAAAGGTTTATTGAGCTATTGCATTTTCTTTTAATCTAGGTATGATGCTGAAGCGATTTATTTTGATGAAGGTGTGAGATCTGCAAAACAAAAGCAACTTCAAGAGAAATTGTTGCAAGTAATTCTTCGTAACTTGGCTCTTGTGCAATCATGGTTGTTCAACCTTTTTCTTTTTTCACAAACATGAATGAATTCAGGATTATTGAAAGAGAAGCAAAAAAAAAAAGTTATGATTATTGCATAAAAAATGACTATTGTTGGACGCATCTTCCCCCTCCCCTAAAAGCGTTTGAAGATTTGTGATGATTCATGAGGTTTATAATGGTACTCAATGCCTTTTCAATTGGTTAGCTTGTCCAACCAGCATTCCAATCTGCGCTGGGACATGTAAGGTCTGGAACTTTGGATAAATTCAAGGAGGCATTTGACAAGGCTTTGAATGGAGGGGAAGGGTTTTCTGCGGCTGCTAATAATTGCATTGGGTCTTGTATGGCTCGATTTGATGAAGCATGTGCAGGTAATAAAAAAATTCTTTATTCTGTTGATTAGAGAACAGTAAATTGAATTTGAAGCCCCAAAACATGTAATGAACATTTGGAAAGGAAAAAGGGCATATGGATAAACAGCAAGTGGATTGTTTACAATGATGAATTTGGTGTTTAGAGCAGAACTGCTAGCGTTTGGTTTATTCCGATAGTCCACTGTCCCAGAAGCTAAACTTATACTTATTGCAACTTGCAAGTATGCGTCTTACTTGCTCAACTGAATTATAACACGAAACTGATATATTATCCTTGCAGATGTTGTTATTGAACAAGCAAACTGGGATACATCTAAAGTAAGGGAGAAACTGCAGCGTGATATTGATGCACATGTTGCATCTGTATGTGAAGCTAAGATTTCTGAACTTACTTCATCATATGAGGTATGCGTCAAACATTGATCATTCATATCTTGTGAATCTTTGAGTGATTGTCTTATAGCTCAATAATGATGCTAAGATTTCAGATTATAAATATTTGTGCCTAAATATCAATGTTGAAATTTTTATAGTGTTAATATGATATTAGAACTATGCAGTGTTCAATAGCATACCAATACAGTCATCCATGGGAAAAGGAAGAGATTGATATAATGTTGTCAATATTTTTTTTATTAATAATGGCTAGTCGAAGATACTAGGCCCCCGTTTGGATAACATATTTTATAGCTTATTAGAGCTTCTCTACTGGTATAAGTGTTTTTATGTTAAAAAAATAGTGTTTGTGTGAGCTTAAATAAGTAACTTATTAACCTCCAAAAGTTAATTTTAGCTTATTTTATGAAGCCAAAATTTTAAGCTTCTTAGAAAAGTCTTGTGCGAAAGCTCATATTCAGCATGACCGTGAAGTTGTTTTGTACATTTACAGGACAATTGTATCCCCATCATAATTTGAAATTCCATGAAAACTAAACCCTTCATCTCCCACCTTCAATACTCTATCGACCTTGTATTTCCCTCACCATTGAAAGCGCTTTTTCAAGTATTTATCGAAACATTAAATAACTTAATTTAAAAGGAGCATATGGTATAAAAGCTTCCACATAAGGCCTTTTTATATAAGCGCTTAAATAAGTTGTTTACCCAAACGGGGCCTAGATCCCTCGCATGCTTAGTGACTGCAGTGACTGAGGTAAGTAGTTTTATTAGATTTTTGGTTAGTTGTGCCAGTTGGTTTGTTTCTAAAGTTGAAAGACAAACTTCTTGGGAAGTTTTCTGATAGTAGTATCATTGCAGGCAAAACTGAAAGAAGCCTTGTCTGGACCTGTTGAAGCTCTTTTGGATGGAGCTAATAGCGATACTTGGCCATCAATAAAGAATCTTCTTAGGCGTGAGACTGAATCAACTCTCTTGGGGTTCTCTAGTGCGCTTACTGGGTTTGATATGGATGAAGAAACAAGACAGAAAATGATTTCGAGTTTAGAGGATTATGCAAGGGGTGTGGTAGAAGGAAAGGCTAGGGAAGAAGCTGGAAGAGTTCTAATCCGTATGAAAGACAGGTGTGAACCTTCTGCAACATCCAAGTTGACTTTTTACTTTTTCTTCAACTTTTACTTTAGACACTTACCTTATATTTGAAAGCAGGTTTACGATGTTGTTTAGCCATGATTCTGATTCAATGCCCCGTGTTTGGACGGGGAAAGAAGATATTCGAGCCATCACCAAGACTGCTCGCTCTGCTGTATGATATGATTGTGAATATTATTTTCTGTTTGTCTGAGTTTGTATTGCATTTTGATACCTTTTTAACCAAATTTAACCCTTTGCAGTCTTTGAAGTTGCTATCCGTTATGGCTGCAATTCGTTTGGATGATGATGATACTGATAATATTGAGAAAACATTAGCAGTTGCATTGATGGATTCATCAAGCGCTGCTGCTACTAGGAGCATAACAATGGTTGATCCGCTAGCTTCCAGCACTTGGGAACAGGTGCATTTTTGTTGTTGTTGAGTTCTATTTGATGAAGTATTGAATCGTATACACATTTTGGCAGATGAGTTACCTGGTTGGCATCAATTAATTTAAATTTGCCCTTATCTCCCTAGACCCTCCAACTACTCAAACCCCAAAACCACATCAGCACCTCCTAGTTGAAATACAAAGAAGTCGTGCACCACCATTAGCCCGTTAATTGTAATTGGAACCCCTTACACATTCCTTGGCTTCTAACCCTGTGGCCATCCCTTACTTCCACCGAATACCCACCTGTCTCCTCAGTTGGCAATCCCAATTCTTTCATCAAATCGTAGGACATAAATTATGAGATGCCTCTGAATCTACCAAAGCAATCACCCGCTTATCATTTATAATCCCCCATAATTGTAGAGACCTTTTTTTTTATGTTAGTCCAGCAGCAATTCCCATGCTCAGCTAGATGATAGGATTTTCTGGTTCAACATCCTCCGTCTCTATCTTCTCATCCTCACCCTCATCATCAGGGACCAGTCTCTATCTTCTCATCCTCACCCTCATCATCAGGGACCAGACCAGTCTCTATCTTCTCATCCTCACCCTCATCATCAGGGACCAGAATTAACAAGTTAAGTTGCCTGTTTCTGCAAACATGTCCTGGACCAAAACGCTCATTGCAGCAAAAACAGAGCCCTCGCTGTAGCTTATCTTGCAGCTTCGCATCAGTTAAACGGTGGAATTCGACTGCACGCCTGTAACTTCCGACTGATCCGGTGCAGCTCCGCCCAACAGAATCTACTTGAGTACCCACCAGTATGGCTTGTATTCCAGTATATGCAGTTCCTTGCAAACAAATGCAGTTAGATGTGTCCGGATTTGGCCTTCTGTACATCATGTCATCTGGGCTAGCGGCCCGTGTCACCAAAGTGGGTCGGTTATCCAAAACGGGAGAGTGAGTGCTCCAACCCACGGCCCGCTAGTTTGTCCCTTTCCTCCACACGTTGAGCAAGTGGCATCATCTCCCCCAACCCCACCAAATGTTGCAGTCGCACCTCTGCTTTTATCTCGTCCTTCAAACCATTCATGAATGCAGCTTTCAGAACCTTCTCGTCATCATGCCGTAACGGAGCCGAGAGCAGTTCAACATTCTCTAGAAACTCACCCACCGATCCTAGTTGCCAGAGACCCATAAGAATCTCATAAGGATTCTCAGAAGCTGCAGATTGGAATCGCTTCAGTAGAGCTGCTCTAAAACTTCCCTAAGAAATCCTTTCAGTTCTGGCTTTCCTCCATTGGAACCAGTTTAAAGCTCCTCCCTCCAGACAAATAGCGGCAGCCGTCACCCTCTCAGCCTCCGGAACCAGTTAACATGGAAGTAGCTTTCAGCTCTATAGATCCAGCCATATGGGTCTTCACCTGTAAAAGATGGAATCTCCGGTCTCCTCTGCTGATCCTCACCTCTTCCTCCCCAGCCTTGCGTATCTACCCTATTGCTGTCCTCTGTTTCTGGATTATTTTTTCCAGCACCTGATTTCTGTCCTTGTGTCACCAATTCTTCCAAAAGCCTCTCCATCCATTGAAACCTCTCTTGGTTTTCCTGCTTCATCCCTTCTAGCCTCTTTTCTGTCGGCTCCACTCTCCCTTCCATGTGTGTAAACATCATTCAAGTCCCCAAGATCAGGAGCTCTGATACCAACTTCATAGATACTGTATTAGTTGATAAAAAATGAAGCCAGGTTCCTTACACTAGAAAAAGGATTCTAGAAATGGAAAACAGTCAATAAAGGAGGAAAACACAGAAAATTAGACTCAGAGTCCCACCCTTAGGAACGGCCATCCCCACACAAAACCACTTTCCACTAATCTTTTCTTGCCCGCCCTACATGCACTCCCCTCCCTCTTATCTTTCCTGCCCCATTCTGTTAGGAACGATTCCCTCCTTCTCTCTCCTCCATCTCATCATTACTTTTCTCCCCTTTAACCAACTTCTCTTTTGGCCTATTACCTGAAATGGGCCTCATTCCTTTACGATGTTTACTAATTCTCCTCCTATACACCAAAATTCCCTTCTTGCATCTTCTAGAATATGCTCTAGTGGTTATGGGTCTAACAATCTCTAACAGTGTTGACATGTGAATTGATAATATATATTTGAAACTACAAAATGCTATTTTTTTGGTTCCTGTGTTATGGTTTGAGAATATTTTCTATCTTGGGCACTAATCAGTTTTGTAACCAAATTTCTATCAATGCAGGTTCCATCCTCTAATACATTGATCACACCTGTTCAGTGCAAATCCTTGTGGAGACAATTCAAGACAGAGACAGAGTACAGTGTCTCACAGGCCATTTCTGCACAGGCACGAGATTTCACATTTTTCTTAAAGATTTTAAAGTTTATGTATAGAAAAAAGGGAAAATCTATTATGACAAAATTAATATCAATTTAAATCCAATGACTTTCTTTAGGATATTATCTATTTTAAACTTGTAGCTGAAGCCATCTGGTTTAATTGTACAAAAGAAATGAGGCAAGGCTATATGTTTTCACTTTGAATGTTGCCTGTATTTATTGAGTTGTGGCAGGCTTGGTCCAAAGGATTTTGCTCTTTTTGTAGTATTGTTTAGGTTCTATGTGTAATCTATGCATAATGATTCACTAACTAGTTGATATAATTAGTTTGATAAACATCATGGATGCATATATTATCATGGCATTTGGATTTTGTCCTCGTTAGAAAACGTTTTACTAATTTTTACTTATTGATGTGATATTTTTTTCATTTTCAGGAGGCTAACAAGCGTAATAACAACTGGTTACCTCCCCCATGGGCAATACTTGCTTTGGTTATTCTGGGATTTAATGAATTTATGACACTTCTAAGGTGCATTTCAGCTGTACTCATCTGATGTCTATTTTCCTGCTTTCTATTTCTCTTTCAAGAATAAGGCCCTGTTTTCATTTGCTCTTAAATCTGCATCTCTCTCCTCTAGCAGCTGCACTGTGTAAAATAGTAATAGTAAAAGAATATATTTATTTGTTGGACATAAACTATTGGATGAGCATTTTAAGAAAGTAAAAATGTTGCTTAAAGCACAAACCAGAAGAATAACTCTTCACTTTTGTCCTACTATTTTATTGGTCTCACCCAAGTTTGGTATTCTCCATGGCAGAAATCCCTTGTATTTGGGCATCATCTTTGTTGGTTTTCTTCTCGTTAAAGCCCTATGGGTGCAGCTTGACATTTCGGCTGAATTTCGCAATGGAGCTGTGAGTATAATTTATCGTGATCTTTATAATTTGTTGTTCAAACCCATTAAATTTATAATCATTGTGTCTCTCTTTCCTGTTTCTTGATTTGAGTTTGGTTGCGATAATTTTCAGCTAATGAGTTGCTAGGCATATTCAGTAGGCTTCAACTGTTGAAGCATAAATAGTACTTTAGCTGAATTATCTTGATCTTTGTCATCTGTTCATTCTATATTATGCTGTATCTATGTAGTCCTTATATCTTACTGTTTTGCTTTCAGCTTCCGGGAATCATATCCCTGTCTAGCAAATTTATTCCAACTATCATGAACCTTGTCAAAAGACTAGCAGAGGAGGGACAGAACCCTGCAAATAACAATCCTCAGAGAAACCAATCACAAAACAATTACAATGCTCTTCCAGGTAGTGCTGTGTCATCAAGTGCTTCATCTAATGTAACTTCATTGGACAATGGAACCGAATATTCCAGTCCATCAAAATATGAGTAGGTGAAAAAAGTCATCTTATTGAAGAGCAATTTCTTCTATTGGAAGATGGTGGTGTCTGTTGGCTGCATACTGGGTTTTTGCTTCTCCACAAATTTATGACTTTGTGAGCATTCAAGACATTCAAAGGCATTGGTTTTTGCTCAAGTGCCATATACAGGGGGCAATGCTTTGTTTCCTAGGTAGTCCCCCTTAATATAGGTCTCTTCCAATTTAGGTGCTTCAATTAGTTGAAGTTAGCTTATTTTTCTTCATGGTCTTTGATGGTTGTGCTGTTTTTGCAATCTTGTTTGTAATTTTATCAGTGTTCTGAGTGTATCTTGGTGAAAATTTATTAATTGGACTCGTGTATTTATATTAGATTTTTATTTTTATGATTTATCAGAGGCTTTTGGATGTTTGCTACTTGTAATGCGAACTATTGATTCACGTGTAACATGGTATTGAAAGATCGGAGATTATTTATTACTATTTATTAGTTGTTTGGTATTCTTAAGGAGGTGCTGAATCAATTAAAAGAGTAGAAAATGAGATGTTGGTTTAGTTGTTTGATAGGAGAGAATATGAAAGAAAAGGAACGAAACTTTTTTCTCCTTGTGTTTAATTATGTAGAAAGTAAGAGGAAAAAAAAAAATATATTTGTCAAAAGACATAAATATCTTTAATGAAAAATATGATATAATAAATACGTCAAGGATATGTATGTCCTTTTACCTATCGTGGGATTATTTGGTCACGTGGGTCCGTCTCTCTCTCTCTTTCCTTTCCTTTTTTTTAGAACCAAACTAGGGTAAGGTTGTTTTTTCTCCTCTTCTCATTCCTTTCTTTTTCTTTTCTTTAGTTTTGAACCGATCCAAACGATACATTAAAGTGAACTCTCTTTTAAAGTGAACGTGGGTATAAGATGAGAAAGTAAAGTGTGTTCACCTTTGGATCATTTAATAATTTGAGATCATATTATATTTTAACTAATAAAAGATAGATATACCTTATTTTCTCACTTTATCCCATGCTCACTTTATAAAAGCTTTATCCCTGTATGAATTGTTGAACTTGAATTAAAATTTGAAAAATTACAATGCCGAGTTTTTATCTTCCCAAAAAGTAGACCTGAGTTAGAACTTTCATTTGATGTTTAATTGTCTAGTGCTGCATTTGAGATTGTCATTACCTTACGGTTAGTCACTGAATCCTTTGATATAAAATTGGATGAAACGAGCTTTAGCTCAAATCTCTGGAGACTATTTGATTGAGATTGATTCATGGACATCACTATAAGAAATTCGTGTATTACCAATAGAGAAAATTCATCGGTAATCCGAAAAATCCATTGGTAATTACGTCGTTGGAAATATTTATCATAATTTTTTTTTTCCGATCGTCGGCTATTACCAATAACTTGATGGTCGAAGCAATCTATGGGTATAAGAGAGAATTACCGACGGATTTTACTGTTGGTAATGTGTGAGACTGTTATCGACGGGGTCTGTAATCGATTTTATAGCTACTTGGTCCAAATTTTACTTCCTCTACACGATTAAATTTGGAGACTATTGATGCGGTGACGCCAAGACAATGGCACCATCATAAAACTCACCCCAAAATTAAATTCTAAATAGAAAGGTTTTAAATAAGGTATTATGAGTGTGGTCATTTAAAATTTGTGGGACTTTATATTTGAAATTTGTGTCTATTTCTTTCTTCACATAACCACTCATTTATCAGGCAAATTAGGTTGATTAGTCTCATACATTTTTTTATTTTTCATTTTGATCTTTTATGTTTTATTTTTTTCATTTTGATCATATACGTTATCTTTCGTCTTTAACGTTAGTCATTTCCATCAATTCCTTCTTGACGACATCAGTTTTAGGACTAACATGAAAGACGAAACATAACGTGTAGAAACAAAATGAAAAAATAAATGTTTTTCGTTTTTTTTTTATTTTGATCCTATATGTTATGTTCTATCTTCTATATTAGTCTTTTCCGTTAATTCCTTTTTGACAACATTAGTTTTACAACTAACGTGTATGACCAAAATGAAAAAACTAAAACAAATAGGACCAATGTGAAAAAGAAAAAAAAACGTACAGGATCAATCAGCCTAATATGCCAATAAAAATTATCCATTCTCAAATAAGATAACTGTTTTACCTATTGCTTTCTTACCATCCCTGAGTTACCTAGAGCGATTGGTTTTATAACAAACTAAGATCCATTTGAACTACCATTGGCATTTGATATATAAAGCTTGTATAAGAATTTTGCGGAAACTCATGACAAGATGATTTTTAGTGCTGGTCCATGTGTATTTTTGACATAATCTCCTTACAAAGCACATTTATTTAATAATAATGCATTAGACCGAATGATACGCTTGATCCTATCTTTGTGATATAAGATTATTGACATTCACCAACCTTATCGCCATAGGCATTTATGTTCGTATTGTTACTTTGGTCAAGGATGAACGTGAGTATCATAAATCTGCTAGCACCTGAACTATGACCTAACCCATAAGTTGGGATGCATAATAACGGTGAGAAGATGAAGTCCTTCATAATGTGCTGTGCTGTAGGATATGTGCTGAATATAATTAGTTGTAAACATGATTTTAAATTAGATTCACAACCACAATTGTAGCTGCAATATTGCAGTTTTGGGAATCTCCCTAACCACAATTGCGACATTGACCACATTTTTTTATGATTTTTCACAATTGCAATAAACGTAATATAATTGGAATTCGGATCGTAACCACAATTTAAAACAAATCAAGAAAATCGCTAGTTGCACAAATATATGAAGAATTTGGGCAGCTCGCAAAAGAAATAAAGTAAAGATCAATTGTTATTCAATAAGTCATCATAAAAAGTCAAGGAAAGTGTTAAAAATATTGTTTTGTTATTAATTATTAATAGTACATCCAATTTAATGGGATGATTATGAAAGTTGAACCAAAGTCATTAATATCTGACTTTGAAGAAGTTAAGTAATGGGAATTAAAAATAAATTGGGAAACTTGTGATACATTTACTTACCTTCCTACCCAACTGCCATGACAATAACCTTCATCTTATTTTTGGTTAGCTACAAAACTTTTAAATCCCCTTTACAACGCTTTAAGCAGAGGTTTATAATACATTGGAAGAAGTGGCATATAGACAGTACAGCTAAGCATGGAAGGCGTGGAAGGTGGGGCTTCCATTCCTATTTTTAGCCTAGGAAAAATCAATTGACATAATAGTAGGTTGAAAGCTTATAGCTAGCAATAGCTCAACTATGGATTTTCAACTTTGAAATGAGAGAAAAAAAGAAAAAAGATCATATTTTATGTCATACTTTGCATGTGCATATTAATGATTCTCGGTTGTCAATGAGATCAATTTTTTAGTGTGTCATTGCTTGCAATATTCAGATCATCACATTTGGCTTTGCCTAGGGATGAAACACATGAATTCCGCCACGTATTGCCAATTCTTTTCTCATGCGTTAGTGCCATGATCTGATCTTCCTTACTAATTTGTGTTGTGTCTTATACATATAAGTCGAAACAACAATTATTTTTTTTCTCCTCGTTTTCAACTTTCTATTGTGATGGCTAGGATAAGAATTAACACCGGTTTGATCTTTAAGGGTCTGTTTGGGAGTTTGGACGGGAAAGGAGGGGATGAGTTTGAGGCAAGGGAGGAGAAGAAATGGTGAAGGGAGGATAATTCTCAATTTTGCATAGAGGTTTATTTTTCAATAAAAGAATCAAAACCCTCCAATTTAGGGGAAATAAAAAACATATACCAGATGAGAGCTATAGAGGGCTTTTAAATTTTTTTTATATTATTCTTTCTTTTACAAAATTCTCAAAATGTCTTTCTCTTCCCTTCATTCCCCTCCCAACTCCCAAACAACGTCTTTAGATGAATATTTGGATTCCTCATTTTCTCATATTTAATCCGGGTTAAGGAATTCAAAAACAAGTTTTTATAAAATAATGGTATAGTTTTTTTTTTAAATCAAAATAATGGTATAGTTTAAGAAGTGAAATTTTTAGTTTCTTAATAGAACCTTACCTTTACTTGATTACTTAATCTGGTTAGCAAGATAAATCAGACAATATCGTAAGCATTGAACATGTTAGCGGTTTTGGACCCTTGTACATGTAGTAGGCACTGTAAGTCATAAAGAAGCAAATAAAATAATGGTTTATTTAAGTTTTTAGTTTCTGAGTGAGTCAATTTTGGTTTTTGATTCCTATAAATTTCAAAACTTTGGTTTTGGTCTCTGCAGTTACTATTCATCCGTTAAATGTTGGCGTGGCTAGCAGACCGTCATGTCAACACTGCTATGTAGGCTATTATAATATTTTTATTTTTATTATAACGTTATTATTTTTTTTTTATACTTCTATTAAATGAATGAAAGGTTGAAATAACAACATGCAGAAACATTTCTAGGGTTGCTGAATACCTCCGTGACATTAAATATTATAAAAGAATATAAAAAATTAATATTTAATCATACTTGACATTAAATATTATAAAATTAGCATACATAGCAGTGTTGACGTGATGGTCCGTTAGTCACGTCAACACTTAACAGATGGATAGTGACGACAGGTATCAAAATCAAAATTTTGGAATTTGCAGGGACTAAAACCAATGAAAAAAAGTGCAGGGACCAAAACCAAATTTGACTCACTTCTCACGAACTAAAAACTTAATTAAATCTAAAATAATAAAGCAACGATTATCTCCTTTTATTTATTAATATACTAAAAGATGCACTTGTGCAATACACGTATAAATAAAGTATGCATAGTAGAATTATCTATTATTTAAAAAGACAAATAATTTTTGTAAATTAAAATTAATAACAATAAAAAACTTTGACCATTATCAATTATGTATTCAGTTTGTGTGACCTATTTATATAATGGCCAGGATCATCTATGGAGGAAGAAATTTTCTTCCTACTAGAGTATATAGGAATTTCTAGTATATTAAGTTACTAAATGACCACGTTATCTTGAGTTCTTTGTCAAATGGGTAATTCACATGGAATTTGTAAAAGCAGAAATAAACTATCTTTCATAACATTCAGGAAATAATTGGCAATTCCACATTTGTTACCAATGACATTTTACATACAAAGAAGTGAACAACAAATTAGTATAAACCTCATGAAAAACCTCAAGTATAATACAATGGTACTCATTGGGATTCACGGAGATATAATAGTTCAATAGACTATGCAACTTGAAGGCGGTTAGCAGTTATCATCTCCTTCATGGACTCTCTAAAATCTTCTATTGGATCATAAGAGCACTTCTCCATTGCTACCATCATGATGAACTTAGTTACTTCTCTGCTATGTTGCCTTCCTCTCTCTACGTGTTTAGTTTCCAGTCATTCTCTTATTATTTGGTGAAGTCTATCTTGCACCATTGCTCGTGTCCATTTGACAATGCTTGCTTTTTTTTTTTTTTTTCAGCTTATGAAAATTTATGTAGTTGCTTAAGTAAAGGAGCATAATAAAAGCCTTAATATAATCATCCTATAAAAATACAAAAGGACACAGATTTTAATGTATAAAAAATTTTATTCTCAATACAATAAATTTGTCATATATCTACGGACATTTTTAGTGACAGTCGTTAAAACTGTAGGTATAGGTATTAGTGTCAGTTAAATCTTAGGGAAAGATAGATAGACCGTAGGTAAAGTCTAATACAATTGTAGGTAAATATATATGGATCGTAGATGAAATCTATAGTGACAGTCATTTTTCGTTGTTATTCGTTACTCATAATGGATGGTTAGAACGGCCGTATGTGAATGTAAGTTATACATAAACTTACTGATTTTAAATATATAATGACAGATTATGTCGATCACTGAAAGATAAATTTCTTGCTGTGGGTCTTTGGGCTGGGGGCAAAGAACTCGAGCAAAACGACTGTAAAACGTAAACACTACTTTGGGATTGGTAAAATTTGAAGTCAAGGAGATCGACCATAAAACTTAAATCATGAAGGAAAATAACGTGTTATTGATACGGAATTCCAATAAATCCTCGGACTCTAAAAATACATACAGAGCAACCCTGCAACTCTTATACATGTCATATTTCCTTGATCCCAGCTACATTCAGAGTTTTCTTTCTCATTAGTTGCAAAGCAAACAAAAAGACTTGAGATCTCTAGCAATGCTAAAAACATACAACATCAATGCTAAAAACATTCGACAATGCAACCAAAAACTTAAAAGTATATGCCAACAACTAAAAGCAATAAGTACAACTTCTAGTATCCTACCAGTTCATTGAGTAGATTTGGTTGTTCTTCAAATAAATCAGCAAGTGCTTACTCATTCCATCTTTCAAAGCTTCAACATGCCTTTCAGGTACTCCATAATACCCTACTTTTGGGTCACCATGCTGCTTCAAGGAGCCGGAAGTGAGAACATGGTGTTGGTCTTTTATAAGAAAGTACAGAGATTTGAAACAAAAACAATTTAAAATTCAAGAGATTTATTACTTGTTTTATAGCTTAACATTTCAAACATATCAACTCAAAGCAGTGAAACCTAAAATATTGTGAGTGCTAACTGAGGATTTTATTATATTAGACATGATTTAAGGATTATGCAGTTTTGGATGATGTCTTGGGAAAACCGCTTCCCAGTGCTCCACAGCAACCATGCAAAGCAAACAAAAAGTCTTGAGATCTCCAGCAATAATTAAGAAATGCCATATGATTAGATACCATTCAAAACAACAATTTGCCAGGGAAATAAAATATCCTTCACACATTCAGTCAAAACACATATATATCAGTAGAGAATACAGAAGACCCTTATTGGTTCACCTATTCGATTTGAGTAAAAAAGGTTTAGAAACTCACGTTTAAGAGTAATAGTGCAATATCTTTTACATTTATCTATAGCAAAAAGGTTCATTTAAAACATGTAACACCAATGTGACAAATCGAGGCATAAGAGCTATCTGTAATAGGGATGATAATAGGTGTTGGATTAGATGGGTACCCGTAAAATTTAATGGGGTGGATACGGATATTTTAGTATCCATGTCGTCTCATATCCGTACACTTTTATATTATATAATGTATATATGTATTATTATGTTTTTGATATATTTGATAATAATATATCAATAAACATGAGCTAACTCACTTGAAATAAAATGTTACCATTAATTGTAAAATCCAAGAATTAACTTTTTATTATATACAAAATAATTAATTGTATTTGTGAAAATTATTGAATTAATTTATTAATTTTTTTTAAAAAATGTCACCACTGAATTTACTTTAAGCCTCTATATTTATTGCACCGGCATGCAATGATCTAGAATCCTTGTCCAGGACACATATGGTCATGCAATCTCCATGATTGTACTTTTTCCTTTTCTCTTTGTGTGTGACATTTCATCATGACATTGTGACTTTATCAAAATGCATTTGTTCTTCAATATTATGATGGACCTCTTCCCTTAATAAAATGCTCTTGTTCACTTTAGTCAAATCTAAGGCGGTCTGCAATCAGCTTTAGCAGAGCAAGCGGACCCAATGAGGCTGTAGGAGTCTTGGGTCATGTACTATGAGTCGGATCCGGATCTGGGTCGACCCTTGAGTTGTTGCCAGGTATCCGCTGCCCTTCTGTGTATGGTGAGAATGGCTTTGGGGCACCATTTTGGAACAATGATCTTGGTGAAGCCCGGTTGGAACTGTGGACAGTCACTAAAATATTTAAAATTAATCACTTATGCTATGTTTGTTTCGGGAGAAAATGGACAGGAAGAAGTTGAGAGGAAAGATGTTGGATGGATTTTGACATTTAATTTTCTTTCGTTTGGTATGGAGAGAAGAAATAGAAGAAAGAAAAAAATGTGTGGGATCCAACATCAAAGTTTTCTTCGTTGATTTGAGAAGAGAATGACGAGGGAAGAAGTTGATACTGTACAATTACAATTTTACCCGTCCACCATTTTCTATGTGACTTATCCAACGTGATGTTCTGCTTTTATTGTAGTCACTAATGAATTGTAGGAACTGTATCTTTCCTCTTAGATACTAATATTTTTCTAATCCACCATTGACAATAAAATATTTTTTAATTAATATTTATTATAAAATATTTTTATTATATGCTTAAATTTTTAAGAGTGAGATAAAATTATCATTATTGTATATCAGGATAAAAATGTCTTTATACCAAAACTTAATTTTTCTTTTTCTTCTAGTTTTTTCCATTTTCTCTCAATCCAAACAATCTAAAAATCCACTAATTCTCTATTCATTTTCTCTTCTCTCCTACTTATTTCCACTCTACTTCTTTCCTCTCAACTTCTTCATGTAGCCAAACATAGCATTAACGAAAGGGGGTTAGTAATTTCGTATGCACGACCCAAT
Organism: Ammopiptanthus mongolicus; assembly: GCA_039655645.1. Lineage (NCBI taxonomy): Eukaryota > Viridiplantae > Streptophyta > Magnoliopsida > Fabales > Fabaceae > Ammopiptanthus > Ammopiptanthus mongolicus. The sequence continues at coordinate 63,497,135 of CM077351.1, read as the reverse complement.
TGTTAGTGCAGCAATGCACTATCTCACACCCTCACTGTGTTTCACTCACATTCTAGCACTCACTCACTGATAACACATGATACAGAGAATATAGCACACTTGAATCATATTATTGAATAATGCATTCTACACTTCTTTCTTTATTCACAAGTATTTATACACATACAACTGGAAGCTTGACTGGTTTGTTATATCAACAAACTAACTAACTGATATGGGCCTCAGCAACTAACTAAGCCCACTAACACAATTACATATGCTAACAACTAACTGAATTACACAAGTTCAACACTCCTCCTTAATTCAGATTAGTTAAGGATTCCATCCCAAGCTTTCTTCTTAACATCTGAAACCTCTCTACCTTGAGACTCTTGGTGATGATGTTTGCAATCTGCTCCTCAGTTTTGCAGTATTCCAGTTCCAACTTCCCTTTGCTGACTTGATCTCTTACGAAATGGAATCGGGTCTCAATATGTTTGCTTCTACCATGTGCTACAAGATTCTTTGCTAAACTAATGGCTTATTTATTATCAATCCTCAGCTGCATCGGTTTAGCTCCCATAAGATTTAACTCTTGCAGCAGCTGTGCAAGCCATAATGCTTGACATGCTCCCAAGGATGCTGCTACATATTCTGCTTCACAAGAGGATAAAGCAACAATGCTTTGTTTCTTTGAACTCCAAGAAACTGAGCCATTGCAACACATAAACACATAACCACTAGTGCTTTTTCTAGCCTCTTTGTCACCACACCAGTCAGAGTCAGTGTAGTCAATTAACTCTGCACTTTTAGTCTTTAGTTCATTAGGAAATAATAAACCAAAGTCTAAAGTACCTTTGATGTATCTTAGTATTCTTTTAACAGCTACAAAATGTGTAGTTCTCGGTTTCTCCATGAATCTACTCACCAAGCCAACTCCATATGACAAATCGAGCCTAGTACTACACAGAAATCTTAGTGAGCCAACAAGCTTCCTGTAATTTGTCTCATTCACACAGTCTTCATTTTCATCTTTAGTGAGACTTAGGCCAACTTCCACTGGAGTATTTACAGAATTGCAATTCAACATATTGAATTTTTGTAGAATTTCTACTGCATACTTTTTTGGGTGCATGAAGATCCCTCTGCTTGTTGTCACAAACTCCATTCCCAGGAAGTATGACAGTCTTCCCAGGTCTGACATCTCAATATCTTTATCATTGCTCCCAGTGATGAGTAAATCATCAACATATAAGCATACAATCAGCATGTCAGTTTGGGATGCTCGATTGTACACTCCATACTCATTTTCACACTTCAGGAAGCCTTGCTGCAAGAGGAATGAATCAATCCTCTTGTACCATGCTCTAGGTGCTTGCTTCAAGCCATATAAGGCTTTGTTGAGCCTGTAAACTTTCTCATTCTCACCCTATATTTCAAATCCTGGAGGCTGTGCTACATATACTTCTTCCTCCAATGGCTCATTCAAGAAAGTTGATTTGACATCCAGCTGATGAATAGTCCATCTCCTTAAACTTGCAATTGCAGTCACAAGTCCAATGGTTTCTAGTCGAGCCACTGGTGCAAATACCTCTTGGAAGTCAATTCCTGCCTTCTGCTGAAACCCCTTTGCCACTAGTCTGGCTTTCTACTTGGCCACACTTCCATCTGGCTTCAGCTTTATTTTATAGACCCATTTTACAGCAATAGATCTTTTCTGCTAAGGTAAATGCATCAACTCCCAGGTCTGATTTCTTTCAATGGAGCCCAACTCTTTTTTCATTGCAGCTACCCACTTCTCATCATTGATAGCCTCTGCAAACGCCACTGGTTCAGTTTCTGAAAACAAGGCCATATGGACAAGTTCACCATCTGCATTCACTTCTATGTCAGGGTTGAGAACATAGTCATTCAGTCTTTGAGGCAACTGTCTCTGCCTTTGTGGTCTCTGTGGCTGATTAGTAACTTCCGGATTTGCTTTAAGAGGCTCAGGTTCAATCATATCCAGCTGCATACCTTTCCTGAAGTTACTGTCACACCAATTCCACCACCTTGATTCATCAACTATTACATCTCTGCTTGTCACAATTCTCTTTGATCTTGGATCATACAACTTGTAGGCACTAGTGGGATAATAATCAAGAAATATCATTACTTCACTTCTATCATCAAGCTTTTTCCTCAATTGTTCTGGCACCTATTTGAAGCATATTGAACTAAACACCTTCAGCTAAGATAAGTCAGATTTTCTGCCTGACCAGACTTCTTCAGGTGTTGCTTCTTGCAATACTTTTGTTGGACATCGGTTCAGGATAAAGGAAGTTGTTGAGACAGCCTCACCCCACAAGTACTTAGGCAGGTTTCTTCCCTTTAACATACTCCTGGTCATGTTCAAGATAGTTCTATTTCTCCTCTCGACAACTCCATTGTGTTGAGGAGTATATGGTGCAGTCACCTCATGAACTATACCTTGTTCGTCACAGTACAATTGAAAGTCATGAGAGGTGTATTCACCTCCACCATCTGTCCGAATTGCCTTGAGCTTCTTACCACTTTGTTTCTCAATCATCAGTGTAAATCTTTTAAAAACAGATAAGACTTCACATTTTCTTTTGAGAAGGTAAATCCACATCATTCTAGTAAATTCATCAATGAATGACACAAAGTAATTGTTACCTCCAAGTGAAGAAACCTCAAATGGACCACATACATCTGAATAGATCACTTCTAACTTGTCCCTAGACCTGTGTGGAGCTGTGGATTTGAAGGCTTTTCGAGGCTGCTTGCCAACACAGCAGTCTTCACAAAGCTGCTGTGGTTGCTTTATTTCAGGAAGCCTTGTCACCAAATTCTTTTTGTATAATAGCTCAATGCTTCTAAAGTTCAAGTGACCGAGTCTATAGTGCCATAGCCAATTTGTATCAGCCAAGGCAGCACTAAAGCATCTTTGATCAAACATTTGGATTCCAATCTTGAAAGTTCCGTTCTTTAATAGAGGAGCTTTCAAGATTAGTCTCTTGTGAAAGTCAAAGACCTTCATCATTTGATTTTCAAGACTCATGGAGAATCCTTTCTCTAATAACTGTTCAAGGCTCAACAAGTTGCTTTTCATATGAGGAACATACAACACATCTGAGATTTAAGACTTCTCACCATCTTTTCTTTCAATCATTACTTCCCAATCCCTTCGTGATCAGCAAACTTGACTGAGCTTTTCATTCTTTCATCAAGATCAGTGAACCATTCTTTTCTACCTGACATGTGATTGGAACAACCCGTGTTAAGATACCAAACATAAGAGGTTTCAGCTTCTGATTTGGTTGTCACCATGAGCAGCACTTGTTCCTCATTTGAATCATCATCATCTTGAGCTAACTTGGCCTCATCCACCTTCCTTGGAACCTGTTTGCCCTTACATTCACTAGAAAAATGGCCCCATTTCTGACAGTTATAACATTGGATTCCCTTTTTATTGAACTTCTTTCGATCATCTCTTTCACTATCTTTGTATTTCTTGCTGCCTCCTTCATTAGTATTCTGATCAGAGGTAGTGCTCGACCCCTCACCAGAATCCTTCCATTTGTTTTTCTTCCATTTACTGCGCCATTTTCTCTCCTTGTTGCTGTCAAAACTACATCTTTTATGGTGAACCTGTAATGCTTGCACAGAGGATCTGTCTGAACTTCTCTCATTCATCCTTAATTCGTGTGCCTCAAGTGAGCCTTGAAGTTTTTCTACTTTCATCTCCTCAAGATTCTTGGACTCCTCTATTGCAACAACCACATAATCAAACCTTGGAGTCAAGGTTCTCAGTACTTTCTCTATAACCATTTGATCTGACAATTTCTCACCACCACCTTTCACCTGGTTTGTGAGAGAGAAAAGTCGAGTAAAGTACTCAGTAATGCTATCTTGCCCATTCATTTGTAGAAGCTCATACTGCCTCCGGAAAGTCTGCAACCTCACCTTCTTCAATTTATCATTACCAGCATAGGACTTCGCAAGTTTATCCCATGCCTCCTTCGCAGTAGATGCCGTGGCAATCTTCTCATAATTGTCCGGATCTACACATTGGTGTATGATGAAAAGGGCCTTGCAATCTTTCTTCTTTGCATCTCGATGAATAGATTGCTGGGCATTAGTTGTATTTTTCTCCAGTTCTTGAACTCCATCTCTCATAATTTCTGCCACATCTTGAAAGCCAAAGATGACTTTCAGTTGAGAGCTCCACCGATCATAGTTCTTGCCATTCAGCACAGGCAAAGAAGCTAGAAAATTGCCATTGGTGGCAGCCATAATATTTGATGAATCTTAGGTCCCAAGAAATCGAAACAAAAGCTCTTTGATACAGTGCAGCAATGAACTATCTTACACCCTCACTGTGTTTCACTCACACTCTAGCACTCACTCACTGATAACACACGATACAGAGAATATAGCACACTTGAATCACATTATTGAATAATGCATACTACACTTCTTTCTTTATTCACAAGTATTTATACACATACAACTGGAAGCTTGACTGGTTTGTTATATCAACAAACTAACTCACTGATATGGGCCTCAGCAACTAACTAAGCGCACTAACACAATTACAAATGCTAACAACTAATTGAATTACACAAGTTCAACACCTATTAGATAAAAGATAGGAGTAAAACTTAAGTGTAGTTTAATAGATATTTTAGATGCTGTTTTTCAGTGAAAATAGAACATATGTAACAACTTTTAGGCATGTTTAGGGTCATTCATTGTCCCCTTCTATTCTCTCATTAACTTCTATTGTCAGGGTAATTGACCAAAGTGACCCACTTTTAGAAACTATTTATCAATATAACCTTGTTTTGAAACTATTTACCAAACTAACCCACTTTTTGCCAACCTGACATTTTTTGTTATTTTTTTTTCTGACACCAAAGACGCTACTTTGACTAGCGTTTTTGGAAAACGCTACTGTCAGTAGCGTTTTTACCAGATTGTGCCACAATCTGGTTCGCTGTAAAAAAATTTAAAAATTTTACGTTGGCCGACGCTAGAGGTGTCACTCATCTGAAGCTGAAGATATTCACCCGTCTAATGTCTATCAGATGGGTGAAGAAATGTTCACCCTTTTCCGTCTGATACATTTCTTCACCTGTCTGAAGTTAAAAATCTTCACCCGTCTGATAGTCATCTATCAGACGGGTGAAGAAATGTTCACCTATTTCCGTCTGATACATTTCTTTATCCGTCTGAAGCTGAAGATCTTCACCCGTCTGATGACTATCAGACGGGTATCAGACAGCTGAAGAAATGTTCACCCGTCTGAAACTGAAGATCTTCACCCTCAGACGGGTGAAGAAATGTATCATACGGGCGAACATTTCTTCACCCGTCTGATAGTCATCAGACGGGTGTAGATCTTCAGCTTTAGACGGGTGACACAAGACCGACACTAAACGTAAAATTTTTAAATTTTTTACAGCAAGCCTGGCACAATCTGGTAAAAACGCTACTGACAGTAGAGTTTTTAGAAAACGCTAGTCAAAGTAGTATTTTTCAGTGTCAGAATAAAAATAATAAAAAATGCCACGTGGCTAAAAGTGGGTTAGTTTGGTAAATAGTTTCCAAACAAAGTTATATTGATAAATAGTTTCTAAAAGTGGGTCAGTTTGATCAATTACCCTCTATTGCCATGATATATAACCAATCAAAATGATAAATAAAATAACCAAACAATACTAGTAGTAATGTCACATTCTCTCCACTATGAAGAATTTTATGTAGGATTCAATTCAAAAGAAAACAATGCAAAACAATTTTTATACTTATCTGATTTCTTTTCTTTACGCTCTTCTGTAGGTGTTGAGTATGAATGTTGGAAATAATGATTTAGGCTATGTTTGGTTTCCTATTGCAAACATATTTTTGGGCTTCAAACGTACATTTACCCTAAAGCAACAAAAATGATATTTTGAGCTAAAAGTACGTTTATAAATTATCAACGATAAATCAAACATACACTAAGTCAAGAACCAGCGACAGTTGAGTGCACAAATCCAGGCTGTGATCTCTAATCTAATCATCCAGAATAAAGGGAAGGGAAAAGAAATTACATGATTTTGGTGGCATATTAAATATATAGCTTTATTACTCATATGTTGGCTGGTGAGTGAGCTGTCTTTGTACAAACTGATAGATGTGATCAGAAAATACAATGTCAAATCCAATGGCCAGAGACTATTGACTCTAACCGTGGCATTCATTTCCTCATTAAATGCATTAACCAGTTATAGTTTCAGTGTTACTAATAGTATAATGCAAGATGCATTTTATGTTCTTAATTTAGATTTTCTTAATTATTTATCATATTAACTAGTGGTAGATTATAAGATTTGGCACTTTTAAAGTAGTGAAATTCTAAAGTAAGAAAGTAAAGGACTATTCACAATTGATTTGATTAAGTACATAGAGATTTTAACCCACTAAATAATCTAAAAAGTGAATAATTCCTTACTTTCTCATTTTAGAAGTCGACTCACTGTAACAGGAACCAAATTCTAGATTAGATTATATTAAGCGTATATATATATGACTTACACACAAAACAAGGCCAACCAGAGGCAGACACTGATAGGTTGGGAAGAAGCAGCTTCTTCGGTGAGTGAGTGCTTTTTCTGTGACCTGTGAGATCCAATGGCTTCAGTTGGTGCAGCCAAATTCTTGTTCTGCTCAGTTCTATGGCTCTGGAACTTTCTACCTCCTTGTCAAGGTTGATACTTGCCACAAACCACCACTTACTTTATCATCCACCTATAGCTCTTCCTTACATTATTCAATTTCATCTTTGTTCCTTTCTACCTCTTCAACTTGTGTTTTCAAGATTACTCTCTGTGGAGAGCTAATTTTATATTCAAGATATATAGGAGGAGTTCTCTATTTTTCAAGGATAAAAAACTGGCCAAATTCTTCTCTATCTTTCAATGTTCTTTGTATTCATTTTTTTTATTTATATTAGTCAATGGCATTTGGGTTCTAGCTGTGTTTGTAGGTAGGAATTTGTAAATGTAGTGTGTTGCACCAATTCATCTCAAAGAATCTTGTGTAATATGTAACGATGGTTCTTGTTTGTTCTACTTCATATGGAGTTTCACTTCCAGAGCATATATATAGCTAGATGTCAAGATCACAGATAACATATTCAATTTGCTAGTTGTTGAACATGAACAGATAGATTAATCTGTTTTTTTTTTTATAATGATCATATATACATGCTTCTTTTTCACTTCAATTAAAAATGTACTACTATTATATTCTACAATATTTCCTCTCACTTTTCTTGTAAAATGAAACTATTATGAAAAAGAGAGCTCTTAAGTTATAGCAGTAATATATATTGAAAATGGAAATCTAATTAAATTGGTCAATATGAGACTGAATTTTGACCAGCAAATTTCATTGCAGGTAAGCAAAACTGGTATGAAGATCACTACCCGTTTATTAGAAATGCAAGCTCATTTTCATCCTCACCATCAATTTCAACTACCTCCACCAATAATGCGTATGACTACATAATAGTGGGAGGTGGGACAGCAGGGTGTCCTTTGGCTGCAACCCTCTCTCAGAACTTCAGTGTTCTGTTACTTGAAAGAGGGGGTGTTCCTTTCACCAACTCCAATGTCTCATTTCTAAAGAACTTCCACATTACCTTAGCAGACACTTCACCAACTTCAGCTTCCCAATACTTCTGTTCAACAGATGGAGTTTTCAATGCAAGGGCAAGAGTTTTGGGTGGTGGCAGTTCTATCAATGCTGGCTTCTATACTAGAGCAAGCTCAGGGTAAGCTTCACACAAGCTAGCTTTGTAATTCTATCTTCTTCACTCATGCCTCTTCTTCAGAAAATTTCTTCCTTTCTTTCCTTCTTTTTATCAATTTCATTTTGCATTTTTTAATGATGCAAACTTATTTGGATGAAACTCTCCTTTCTTCACATTTATTGTTCTTTTTGCTTTTTGTAGTTGCATATAGTTGAGGTATGTAGTATATGATCTGGATGTATTAATTATTGAGGAAACCATCATCTTGATAGTTGAAAGTCTAACGTGTTCTCAGTTCCGTCCCTAAAAGCAATTAAATTACGAAAAAGTTCTTCAATGTTAATTTCGTCAGTCAAGTTAGTCCCTATTATCACCCCAGTCAGGAACTAACTTGACTAACGAAATTAATATTGAAGGACTAACTTGACTAACAAAATTAATATTGAGGAACTTTTTCATAATTTAACTACTTCCAGGGACTGAACTGACAGCGATTCATACTTTCAGGGACTAAAATGATGGTTTACTCTTAATTATTTATTTATTTGAAGTTTAATAATAAATAATAAATATACAACATGTTACAATTTGTTTATTTTTAAAAATATATTTTGATTGATCTTATCTGCACATTCTAATATAATTTAGAAAATATTAATGATTCTAAATATCACAAATTGTATTTTTAGTAATGTTATTTTAATAGCTATTTACTTTTACCACAGATAAAAAAAACTATTTATTTTTATTAAAATGGTCCTACGGGCACACCACTAATGAACTTGCACGTGAAGATTGTTAATATAGCTTCCAGTTTCCAACAACTTTTTGGATGTCTAATAAGAAAAAGGAAACTTATTTCAAGGGAAGAAAATAAAACTGTGGTTATGTGCTTAAATTTTATACTTTAGCGAAGTCCAAATGTAGATTATACATGTTTTTTTACTTATTCTGCAAGGATCTATTTTTTTTCTGGTACAGTGCAAGGTATCTGTTTTGAGCCAGTAAAAAAAATATATCTATTTTGAAGCCTATCATTCTCTGCATTTTTTTTTAAAAATAAAATTGAGGTGAATAAGTAGTTTAACAAAAATTAAAATTTTAACATTATCATAACACTTAAAAAATTTCAACAGACTTAAATTTGTAGTAATTGAGCTACAAATTCGTAGGTATATATCTCTCTTTTATTAACTTGATTTAACCGACAATAAATATAATTTTTTTTATTTTCACTATATATATATATATATATATATATATTTATATAATTTTTTATTTATCATTTATAGTTAATATTAATGAAGTTAAGTCGCTATCTTTTCTTTAGTCTGATGTTGACGATTTGGCAGCATGGACTGCTTCCACATGGCAAATCTCCAACTCCAGTCAAAGTTATTAGTATGAACCCTAATATTTCCCCCATAAAATGGTACATAGTACATACCTTCGTGTACGTAGGACGTGCAATTGTATCCTATAAATCAAGCACTAACGTTTTAGATCCATTTCATTATTTGAAATTCATCAATTACTTATGAAATTTTTCGTGGATTTTTTCTACAGGAATTTCATACGAATTTTTTTGTAATTTTTTTAAAAATAAGGTTTTTTGTAGATTCAAATTTTAGAAAAATTTATAGAAAATTTTGACATTTTCTATGAATTTTCTTACGAATTTAAATTTTTCCCAAGAAAATTTACAGAAAAAATTACCCACAAAGGTATTACTTATGGACAAAAATTCATAGAAAAAATTATAGAAAATCTGTTTCCTGCGAATTTTTTGGTAAAATCCGGAGCAGGTAATTAAAAAATTTCTAGCAGTGTTTGCTTGCTTATGTTTTTCTCTATTGAATTATATTACCTATATATTTTTTAAAATTTTCTGTCGGGGGTTAGAGTTTAGTCTAGAAAACAGGTAGTCAATTCGATGAGTGATTTAGACGTTGTTAGTAGCGGTGATCACCGGTCTGGGTTGACCCGCGAATATGATCAACCCAGACCAAACCAAATCGAAAAATCTGGGTTGGTTTAGGTGGTCGGGTATGTTCGATTTTCATAATAACCAACCTGAGGTGATTGGTTCGGATACTAGGAGAACTTAGATCACGATCAACCCGGACCCAAACCGATTAAGCCAAAGAACGTTGTGTGGAAGAGGAGGCAGAGACGGTGATTGGTGGGAAGGGTAGGAGAGGAGGCAGAGCCGGTGAAAAAATTGCAATGTGGCTGACTTCGGAGGAGATGGGACCGTCGGATCACGCTCTCACGATGAACAATGAACGATAGAGCTGATATGGATGGATGCACAGCCTAAACATGTTTATAGAAAATTGCCATAAAGAAAAAAATAGTTACAATCCTTAATTCGCTTGGGAATTGAATTGATTGGTTGAGGCTATTAAGATTGAAATAGCTCATAGTGACCCCTCAAGTTGACAACTTTTATGGCTACATAATTTAAGGTTTAGGGTTTTAAGCTCTTATGGATTTTTTTTCCATCAATTAAATGCTCCTTGTGGTCCTTTGTTACCCTTTTTTAAGTCATGGAAGTGATTAGGTGAGAGTGTCAGAACTGAGGCAAGAAAATATGACATTCATTGTTACAAAGAAATCTTAATTTTTTGTGAAAGTTAAGGTGCAATTTAAGAATCTGGTCCATCTTAGGAAGGACACAGCCACCAGAACCCCTCGGCATTGCTTGCATTTCCCTTTTTTATATCGGTATCTTAATCTTAAAGACTTAAATTTATATAGGAGTATGCTCTTATAAAAATAATCTTTTACATTTTTATTTATTTTAAATTAGCAAAAATTAGTTTTATATAAATTTTTTACAAAATTTAATATTACGTAAACACAACAACCAGTATCTTTATAGATTTAGATTTAAAGTTTATTTTTGATACACCGTAAGTTTGATCAAAAAGTTGAGTGACATCTAACACATAAAATAAATTTTTGTTTTTTTACAAAAATCAAATTTCTACTTTACCCTATTAGATTTACCTATAACTTTATGTAAGATTAAATTGATATTTCTATATACATCTATAGCAACATTAAAATAAAGATAAAATAGGTTGATTGGTCCTATACATTTATTTAATTTTTCATATTGGTCCTGTAAATTTTTTTTTTTTTCAAATTGGTCCTACGCGTTATATTCCGTTTTCACGTTGGTCTTTTCTGTCAATTTCGACCTAACGCCGTTAGTTTTGAGCTGATATAATCATGATATTAGTGCGACACGTGACTCTTGATTTGATGTCGTAAGGTCGAAATTGATCGAAAGAACTAACGTGGAAACGAAACATAACGTGTAGGATCAATTTGAAAAAAAAAACTTATGGTATCGATATGAAAAATTAAATACACGTATAAGACCAATCAACTTATTTTGCCTCAAATAAATAAAAGGTGACAACCTTTCATAACTAGTATATTGCATGTAATATAGAAAAACTTGACATGACATTATTACACAATTTAAATTTTATAGAAGTATATATGCAATATACGTAATTTTATATATATTATTTTTCTTTAAAAATATACTTCATAGTGTGCCTCTTTCATTTGTGGCATTTTTACCAGGAAAATATTTTTTGTACAATTAGATTGGACACTTAATATAGATGTGAGTGTGAGTAGATATCACGATATCTCATATTTTGAAGGGAAGTTGACATATCGTATACAAATGTGAGAGAGATGTCAAATGGGGTATTGAACATAGTTATACAAATAATAGAGTTGTTTTCACAAATAGTTATTGAAAATGTTACTGCTAGTTAAGGAATTAAAAGAACAAAGAGTAAAGACTCAAATTGATCCTTGGTAAAAAATCATAGTGACATTTTGGTCTCTAAGAAATAGCAAATATCAATTTGATCTTCAAGAATGTAAAATGCGAGTCAAATTGGTCCTTTTTAGAGTAATTTTTAGGGACATTTTAGTCCCTATCAGGGACTATTTTGATGCACATTTTATATTCTTGAGGACTAAATTGGTATTTTTCATTTTTTAGGGACAAAAATATCTTCATAATTTTTTATCGAGGATCAATTTAAGTCTTTATGCTTTAAAGAAATGTTATAATTTATGTATCGAAAAGTGAAATTTGTATTGTTTCAATAAAATTTTACCTTTTTAATTTCTTAATTTATTGGTCAATAGTTATTTATTGCTTTGATAGTTGATAAAGGCTGAAATTAACACAACCTTTGTAAGCAACTGAGAAAAAACTATAGGTTTTCCTACCAGTATCTTAAGGGCATTAGTTAAGAAATTCAAAAAAGGTAATTATTCATTGAAAAATTAAGAATATAACTTTACAATATAATAAATACACAACTTTTCATAAAAACTTATTTTTTTAAGGGTTTGCTAACCAGTACCCTAAGGGCATTGGTTAAAGAATCAATCAAAGAAACTAAATATTGCACTTTTTAATATGTTAAATTAAATACATATCTTTCGATACAAAATTTCTTTTTTAATTCCTTAATCAATATCTTAATAGCATTGCACTGGATGACATTCTCATTTTTTTAAATACCCTAACCATTATGATATGGATTAGTTAGCATTTGCCAAAAACTATATTGGGAAAGAATCTTTTCTCCTTCATTTGTGTTAGGGTCTTACTAATTAGTGCATTAAAGATATTGATTAAGGAATTAATAATAGGTAAGTTTGCATTGGGAAGATAAGTATAAAACTTTTTAGTACATTAAATACATCACTTCCCATACAAAATTTCCTTATTTGATTTCTTAATCAATGTCCTGAAGGCACTGTTAGCATTCTCCTTTATGTTATAGTATACTTCCTCTGATCTCTATTATAAGCAAAACTTAAATGGAACACACATATTAAGGAAATTGGTTAATCTCATTTAATATTGTTAAAAAATTAAATGTATTACCTAAAGTTACCTTCATAGAAAATTTCAATTTTTATTAAATAGATCCCAGATTGAGTTATGGGGAAAAAAAATTGATATTAAATGAAGGTTATTTTAGGAACAATATCATTAAATATGATGAAAGTAATTAAAATATACTTATATATTTAACCTAAAATTTTGAGACTTTTTTTTTTGCTTATAATAGTTACGTGAGGGAGTAAGTCTATACACTATGCTCGCCTATTTTGCTGCTGTTTGGCCTGAATTAATATATGGCAAAATCATCTATCACATGATGCTATAATTATTTGAAACAGTTTCCCCACAATAAATAAATATAATTAAATTCATTAAATGTCAAACTCATCTTTATTGAAACATGAACTTCTCTATCAATTGAAACACATAAATGTGTAGTTGATTCCTTCGAATATTGGCAAGTTTCAATTCCAAACTTTGAATTTAATTGTTAAATATAAAGATTTTTTTACATTATCAATTAATCATGAATTATTATATTATTAAAAATGTTTGATTTTTATAATAATTATTTTAAAAGTCACACATATGATGATTTGTTATTATTTAATAATATAAAAAAATTTAAATTAAAAGTGTATCAAAATTTAATTAACTTTTATTTCAACATTTTTCTTAACTTTCTTTAGTTTCTCTTCTTTCTTTAATTTCTTTCACACATTTCATACAACAAATTGTATACAATAAATAAACTGTAGCCTTTTTTTTTTTGTGATTGGCTGTATTTATTATCTCTGATAACCGTTTGAAAACATGTTGTAGTTTACTACAAAATTAAAGGATTTTCAATTATATTAAATGTTATAACAGTTTCTTTGAGCCAGTTCAGCTGGTTAAGTTGCGAGATATTAATTGAGTACACAATATCAAATCCCTATAATGTGCTAGGTCCTTTTCCCTCCTTTCTCTCCTCTCCCTCCTTGTAAGTCCTCTTAGGAGTCTTCCTCCATGAAAAAATGTTACATCAACTCTAACTACTATTTGTAGGGGAATGGCACCCATTTGGGTATCGTGCCCATCAGGTAGGATATAAAATTTCCTGCCATAAAAAGATACATCAATAACAATGATTATTGATGTATAAATGCTAGACAAACTACTAAAATAAAGAACAAAAACATTATACTAAGAATTAGCGTTCACACTAGCAGCCTCATATACATGCAACAGCTAAATGTGTCGTGTCTTACTAAAATTGGCTTGGTTGAAGCAACAAGCTAGTAAAAATTGGGACAAAGCTGAGGTGCAATTATATAGGTGTTTGGTGCTGTTTTTAATAGGAAGTCATGTGTGGCATTTCATCATGAAAATATAACATATGTTAGAGCTACATGCCTGAGAATAGCATCGCACACATCTATAAAATAGTACCTAAGTTTTGTCCTAAAAATTTTACCATTCTATGATATTTATCTCTCACATGTCTTCTCTTGACATTTTATATGGAATGCAGGTTTATACAGAAGGTGGGGTGGGATGCCAAGCTAGTAAATCAATCTTACCCATGGGTTGAGAAGCAAATTGTTCACCGTCCAAAATTTTCACCTTATCAGAGAGCAGTGAGGGACAGCCTCATAGATTCTGGCGTGTCTCCTTTTAATGGATTCACCTATGATCATATCTATGGAACCAAAGTTGGTGGAACTATTTTTGACAGATTTGACCGCCGCCACACATCTGCTGAACTGCTTGCTTCTGGCAACCCTGACAAACTTACTGTTTTGATCTATGCCACTGTCCAAAAGATCATTTTTGATAATGAAGGTAGGCAAGGTACATATAACAGATTTATGTACCAAATATATAAACTTTTATATATATATATATATAAAAGTGGGAGGAGTACTTTTATATGAGAGTGAGAGAGAAGCTAATATGAGCCTTTGGAACACACATGAATGGTTGAGATTAAAACATAAAATCATGTGACTTTTTTAAATAATCACATGACCGCTAACTTACTTCTAATCTTGACCATCCATACATATATGGTTTAAAGGTTCAGATTTGATCCTCTCACTTGATAGTGATACTATATATATAATGATAAAACTTGATCATACAACCATAAAAGTTATTTATTAGTTACATGTACTACTTAAAAAAGTTACATACATTTATCTTTTAACCTATACCATTCAAATAGGAACAATCAAGATTCATTGTTTTCATGTATGACAGTAAGAAAGTCAAAGAGGCATGCTTGAAAGTTTTGGCAGTTGTAACTTGACTAAAATAGATGATGCTACTTTTGCAGGAAAAAAACCAAAAGCTATTGGGGTTATTTTCAAGGATGAAAATGGGAGACAGCATCAAGCAATTCTGGGAAATTATAGGCATAGTGAAGTGATAGTGTCAAGTGGGGCAATTGGGACTCCTCAACTGCTATTGCTTAGTGGAATTGGTCCAAAAGCAGAACTCCAGAACTTGAACATAACAGTGGTCCTTGACAACCCATTTGTTGGGAAAGGAATGGTAGATAACCCCATGAACGCAATTTTTGTTCCTTCTAACAGGCCAGTTCATCAGTCACTCATAGAAACAGTGGGTATTACCAAGTTGGGTGTGTACATTGAGGCTAGCAGTGGGTTTAGTCAGTCCAGTGATAGCATTCACTACCACCATGGCATGTTGTCAGCTGAGGTATGCAATATTTCTCTAAATTTACACAATGTGTGTATAAATAATATGAGGAGCACATACAATTACATGTTATTATAAGTTACATGGTTTTTTTTTTTTTGTGATATTAAGTTACATGGTTTTAAATTGCAAACTGCAATCACATATGTGGCTATTGATAGTCCCCACAATTATATCGCAATCATAATTATGGCTGCATCAATTGTATTTTTTTGGCAATTATCTGTGAATACAATAAATGTAATGTAACTGCAACCTCAATGGCAATTTAAAAATATGATACGTTTTTTATCATATATTAGTGTCCAAATTAATGCCACTTAGCATTTAGTACATTAATCATAACACAAAATACTGAGCAATTTCTAGCTAGCTACAAATTGGTCTAAAAGTTAATATATACTAACATGATCCAGAAATCTGCATAGTAGATTAGCAACTTGCAAGAAATATCCATCTCAAGTAATTTTTCATTTTTATTATTACATGATAAACCAGATTGGACAACTCTCCACAATTCCTCCCAAGCAAAGATCGAAAGAAGCTATTCAAGCTTTTGTGAAGAACAAGCGAAACATACCTGTTGAAGCATTCAAAGGAGGCTTCATCTTGTCAAAAGTTGCCAATCCTTGGTCAGTAGGTAAGCTCAATCTTATCAACACCAATGTTGAGGACAACCCTGCTGTTACCTTCAACTACTTCAGCCACCCTTATGATCTTCAGCGCTGTGTTAAGGGTATTCGCTTAGCAACTAAGGTTGTTCAGTCACAACACTTCACAAACTACACTTTATGTGATAGACAAACCACAGAGAAACTGCTTAACCTCAGTGTTAAGGCTAATGTCAACCTCATACCTAAGCATGTGAATGACACAAAGTCACTAGAGCAGTTCTGTAAAGACACTGTGATCACAATTTGGCACTACCATGGTGGGTGCCATGTAGGGAAGGTAGTCAGCACTGATTACAAGGTTCTCGGTGTTGATAGACTCCGTGTGGTAGATGGCTCAACATTTACTGAATCACCAGGAACTAATCCTCAAGGCACTGTAATGATGATGGGCAGGTATATATGTGTACATAGAGATAATAATTGAAAAATACTAGCAACACACTCTCTAACACTATCTTTCCAACACACTATTCTAGTGATTAAAATTTATGTGGGTCCTACAAAATTCAAGTGGGACCCAGATGAATTAATGGGACTCATATGAATTTTAACCAACAGGAGGGTGTATGTTAAAAAAAAAAGTGTTAGAGAATATGTTGATAGCGCTTCTCATAATAATATTTGGATAAAATCTACTTACATAAGTTATAATACTATGCTAATAGTCTATGTATGTTTGTGACAGGTACATGGGACTCAAGATTTTGGGAGACAGGTTGGGGAAATTAGCTGGTATGTAATGTGTTGTATCAAATCTAAAAATATTTTAAAAAAAGTTTGTAATATGAAGATAAGAGCAGTGTTTGCTCATTAAAAAAAAAAGTGTTAGTTGTAGGATTGGAAATTAATGTAGTTTATTTATTGTAATATTTAGTAAACAGTGATTATTAGTAAAAGTAAAAAGTTGAGATTAAATTAATCCAACATACATGATAAAAAATAGAGCGCAAATAGAGATAGCATAGTGATATCTATCATATGTATATACAATGTTAGTTGTTGGGCATTGTTGAGTAATTCTTGGACCCTTCATGCAATTCATGTGTACATATGGATGAAGGATAAGATTTTGCTATCACATTTTTTGTCTCGATCCTACCAATGATAATTTGTCATTTAAGGAAAAAAAATCATTAACACCTCTCCTCATTCCCAACCTTTGATTGGTGTGTCACAGATGACAACATTTTTTGGGATTTGTTCAGGCTAAGAGGGTGGGAGTAATGTGAAATGTTAAGAGATGTGATATTTGAATTTGAGCATGGGAGTTGTTAAAATGAGCTAACTTTGCTTACCCGAGTTGGCCCGTCATGGGTTGACCAAAAAGTGAGATAGCCCAATCCAAGTCCAACTCACTTTTTTGGTGAGTCAAGAAATAGCAAACACGGCTCGGGCCATCCCGAGTTGTTGAGTTGAACGGATTAACTCACTTAAAATTTAAAAAACAAGAAATCAAGAATTAAAAAAAAATAGTAAAATGTAAAAAAAAAATTATAGAAAAATGATAAAATAAACCTATAACAAATCATCACAAATATTCTGATAATTCAATAATACAAATACAAGCCTTTAAACATCTCGCAAATACACATGGAACCTTAGTAGTGCCGTCAATGAATCCATCGCATTCCTTTGCGACATGATGACGACGATCATCATTCCTTCACGCCCTATCGATCCACCTTCCACATTTACTCTCACAATCCTGAGCAAATCAAACAATCCCTCTCTCGCCCCTGTTTCACCAAACCCTCAATTTCATGGTCAGCAATGGCGTAAACCTTGATAAAGTTACCATCGATGTCGCGGTTCGTTCGTTCCCTCTGTTTGCTGGGTCGTTTAGAGCATGCAATTGAGGTGGTCAAGGGTTCACAATGGGGAATTAAGAAAACTGCAAAAGGGTGTTGGAATATAATTCCAATTAGGGATTAGTTAGTATTGATAGATTTAGTTAGTGAAGTGATTAGATGGTAGCTAGTTTGTTAGTGGAGAATAACTATCATTGTGTACATTATAAATAGACTTAGTGTTGTGATGAGTAGTGTAATGTAATAAGTGATATGAATAATTTTCATTCAAGTGTATCTTTCTCCTTCATCCATGGCAGCTGTGCTTGGGTTTGATGAGGATTTTCCAGTCTCCTTGCCAATTCTTGATGGCAAGAATATCGATCAGTGGAGGGCATGGATAAGGGTGCTCTTTAGGTTTCAAGATATGCTTGAAATCGTGGAAGATGGTGTTCTTGATGATGCTGATAGTGCAACCAACAAGAGAGACTCCAAAGCTCTCTTTCTCATCAAACAATGTGTGGATTTAGCTCATTTTGAGAAGATTTCAATAGCAAAGAGTGCCAAATTAGAAGCATGCAAAATCTTTCGCAAAATCTATGGTAAGAAAGATGATGATGATAGTGAAAAGAGAGAAACCACCAACAGTAGCAGCAGTAACAATCAATTTCACGAAAAATTGAAGATTGAGAAAAGAATTTTTCAAAACCAAGGGAAAGAAATGGGCAACAACATCAAGATCGGTGTGCAATGATGTAGAACCTCTTCAGCGGTCGATCTGAGGAGGAAGAACACATCCATTCCTGGTACAGGGATGTGGTCGAAACTGAATTTGAGAGAGACAACGACGATGTTGAGATGATGGTGGTCGGCGAAGGTATCGTGGCAAAAATAGTGAAGGGACGGTGGTCTCCTGTTGAAGATTTCGCCGCCGACAGATTCGTGAAAGAACCCGTTAGGGTTGAGGAAAATTTAATGGATGAATTTTCAGAGACTGCATTTGCTTGGTGATGATGACAATAAAGTTGATGTGCTTGAAGGTGTGTTTGCTGGAAAAAAGAAGAAGCCCTCAAAAGGCCTGAAGAGAGATCTTGCTGGGAGACTCGCGCGGCGTCAGGTGCGGTGTTTGAGTGTGCAAGAGAGAGAACTAAGAATCAAAGCGCTTCAGAACAAGAAAGAGGTCAAGAACCAGAAGTTTGACGTTGAGCAAAATAAACAAGTCGACTCAGAGTTGGCGTCCACGAGGTCCGGTTCAGGCATTTCCTCCACACCTAGCACCGAGGACCTCCGCTACGGCGACATTTCCTCTATCGGTGAGATGAGAAGGGAGAAGTGCGTTGGAATTAGAAGAGTGAGTTGGGGACAGAGTTCGGTGATTAGGAGATGGAAAGAGATGGAGGACGCGGTTGCCGTTATACAGGGATTCATGTCTCGTATGTGCCATCACGTCGGCGATTGTACTGCCCCCGCTTCCAGATCCTCGGCTGAGATCTCACCTGTTCATTTCTTCACCGTTTAAGACGGCCACGGTGGCTCTCAGGTGGCTAAATTTTGTGCCAAGCAGATGCACGATGTTATAGCAGAGGAGTGGGAACGAGAAACGGCTGTTGGCATTGAATGGCAGAGAAGGTGGGATAGTTTCAAAGAGGTGTGTTGGACTGTCACGGGTGGAAGAGAAGAAGGTCAAGGGTGGTGGCAAAGTCAAAGAGCACAGGTCTGGTTGGAGAATTGCAAAGTGAGATCAGTTTCTGACCTAATGGGCTATGATGGAACGGGTCAAGCCCAAATCGTTAGTGAGAGGAAGTGGGCCTTACTGGAGTGTGGAATTAGTCAAGGTTTAGACCTAATGGACCCAGTTCAATTCTTTGAACAATTGCAATGGGATCCTGGCGAATATTGCATTTTAATGTATTTTTGGCTAATCTGAATTATGGGGGTGTGTTGGAATATAATTCAGATTAGGGATTAGTTAGTATTGATAGAGTTAGTTAGTGAAGAGATTTGATAGTAGTTAGTTTGTTAGTGGAGAATAACTATCATTATGTGCATTACAAAATGGACTTAGTGTTGTGATGAGTAGTGTAATGTAATAAGTGATATGAATAATTTTCATTCAAATGTATCTTTCTCCTTCATCTCATATTTCTCTCTAGTGTGTGCGTGTGTTTCAACAAAGGGTTCATCTTTCAGTCACTTGAATTTATTTTTTTTCTTTTTTCTTTTTCGTTTTTTTCTTTTGAGTAAAGACCCATTTAAGTTCTGATAAATTTCGAGCAACTACTTTTCATTCCTGGAAAAAAAAAAACTTACCGAATAGTAGAAAGACAAAAAAGAGACATTTTAGTCCATATGTTTGTATTCGTCCTGAACACACCATTACAGTGCTAATGTGGATTGTTAGCGTGCCAGGTGCCCGTCAATAGTCCTCGCATAAAGAATAGACTATCAGAATGATTATGCATTGACCCAATAAAGTCTCCAACTATTATTTAAGTAACCCAATTTAGTCCGTGATAATTTCTATCGTGGGATAAATTAGTCCTTACATGTTGAAAGCAACACACCGCATGCACACATCAGATGGACCAACACACGTCATATGGACGAGTTTAACGGACACCAAGGCACACTAGCGGTACACATCAACATTCTAATAGTGTGTTCAAGATGGAGATAAACAGAGGGACTAACATTGTTGAGTCTCCAAAATGTCTGATGTGCATTTACCATAGTTTTGATGAGATTAAAACAGTTATTCAATGATTTAATTGAACCCGTCTGTGGTGTTTAACTCGTCTACTCAGTATGCAGATTAAAATGATAAACATTAAGTGTTTATATGAACTGAGCTTTAGCTTGGTATCACCCGTCTGAACAATGGAAGTTCACTCGTCTGAACTAGGAAAAGTTCACTCGTCTGAACTAACAAAAGTTCACCCGTCTAAACTAACTAAAGTTTACTCATCTGAACTAAGGAAAGTTCATTCGTCTAATGAAGTCTTCACCAGTCTGTTGACTAGCGTTGAAGAAATCCCTTCAACCAGTCTAATGAAGAAATCAACCGTCTGATCAAAGGAAGACTCACCTGTCTGAAAGACTATGCAACTGACGTCATTCTCTTTATTAAGAGTCAACCCGTCTAATGAAGTTACTCACCGGTCTGGTGACTAACGTTGAAGAATATATTGGATGAAAGCTGTCTCGTCTCTAAAAAGGAACTTCAACAAAGTGCTTTACCTGAACACAACTGCAACTTACACCAAAAGGGAAAGTCTTCCCTCTGATGGCAAAAAGCAAGTATAAAGACCTGCTAAGACCAAAGGTGTGTCAGAAATCTTTATTGTTCTGATGAGAGAGAACTAGCAAAGTTCTCAAGGCTTTAATGACTGATCAGAACGACTCTTTTGCATTTAATGAAGATCTGCAAGAGGCCAAGTTTCCAAACTTTGTGTCCAACGACTTTAAAATCTTGAAGCCTATTTAATGAAGAAGACTCTGAAGATTCAAGAAGAGAAGTCAAAAAGAGAAGATAACAAACAAAGCATTCAAAGAGCAATTACTCTGCGCATTTACATCTTGATTCTTTCATCATTTATTCTTCAATCATTTGAAGTTATTATGCAGTCTTTTAGAACTTCACATTTAATAAACTCATCTGAGTGCTTGTGAAAGACTTGTAAATTGTAATTTATTTTACAACTTCTCTCAAACAAACCCGTCTGAGCCTGGAGAGGCTAGGTGTGCAAACTATACTCGTCTGATTCTGAAGAGGCTAAGTGTGCAAACAATACTTGTCTGGAGCCTGAAGAGGCTAGATGTGAAAATAATACTTGTCTGTCCTGTAAGCTGATTCAGTTATAGTGAGAAAACTTGGTGCTGCCAAGGTCTGGACGTAGCCTCTTTTGTTAAGGGGTGAACCAGGATAAAACTTGCTGAGTGATCTCTCTCTTTCCCTTAACTCTTTAGTTTGATTATTTATCTTAACTATAATTTAACTAAAGGGGTTTTTAATTGTGTTTATCAAACTATTTTCATCTTGCATGATTGTGTGTTTTCTGTAAAAACCTTCAGACGAGTTATTAGTCTGATTGACCTGTCTTAGTTTACTCGTCTATTCCTTATACTCGTCTGTGCTTGCGAAAAGGTTTCTTTATTCCGCTTAAATTTGTCAAACACCATTCAACCCCCCTTCTAGTGTTTGCATCTTTCTATTTCAGTTGGTATCAGTGCTCAGCCTCTGGGTTGAGCAACTAACAGTGTAGAGAAAAGATCTTGAAGAATATACAATGACGTCTGGAGCAAGCTCAGGAGGAAACCCCCAACCTGAAGGAGGCTCCATGACCAGACCTCCCTTTTTCAATGGTGCAAATTACAACTACTGGAAAGAAAGGTTTCACTAGTTCATCTTGTTAACAAACTCTGATGTAAAGGATGTCATCACTGATGGTCCTTACACTCCTCCAAATGATGATGGCTTAGACAAGCCAAAGGCTCAGTGGACACCTGCAGAAAGGACAAGATGAGATCTAAACCATAAAGCCAAAAATGCTATAATCTGTGCTCTCAGCCCAGAAGAATTTGAAAAGGTATGTGCTTGTGATTCTGCTAAAGAAATGTGGGACTCCTTATCTGTCACACATAAAGGAACTACTAAGGTAAAAGAATCTAAAATTTTCATTCTTGTTAGAAAATATGAATTGTTCACCATGGATGAAGGTGAATCTATTGCTCAAATGATTGGTAGATTCCAAACTATTACTAATGGTCTGAAATCTCTTGGTAAAATATATACTAATGCTGAGAAAGTTGCTAAGATTCTCAGAAGTCTTCCAAGGCAGTGGAGACCTCTTGTCACTGTTATATCTCAAGCCAAGGATCTCACCTCCTTGACTATGGATGAATTACTTGGCACACTCACTGTTCATAAGCAAGAGCTTAATGAAGATGTGTCAATCAAAAATAGCAAAGCCATTGCTCTAAAGGTTGATCTAAAGGCATCTAAAGCCTTAAAAGCTTCAAAGGCAGACGAGTCTAATTGTGACATAGACGAGTCTGGTGATGAGGATTCTGATGATGATGAAGAGACTTCTTTCATGACCAGAAAGATGAAAAAGATCTGGAGAAAGAAGAAGTTCATAAAGGAGAAGCTTTTCAGAAAATTCAACAAGGAATCCACATCAACAGACAAGAGTCCTGTTGTCTGCTATGAGTGCAAGAAGCCTGGTCACATCAAACCTGAATGCCCTCTTTTAAAGAAAGCTTCCAAAAAGAAATTCTTCAGAAAGAAGAAGAAATGAATGATAGCCACATGGGAAGATCTTGAATGTTCATCTTCTGAAGGAGAAGAGACAGAAGAGGAAGCTAATCTCTGTCTGATGGCCAACACAGATTCAGAACCTGAAACTGAGGTACATTCTGAACTTAAGGAATTGCATGATGCTTATGATGAGCTGGTAGAGGAATCCAAAGGCTTATCTAAGGCCTTCAAATCCCTCAAGAGAGATTATGTTAAACTCCTCAGTGAGCATAAACAAAAATCTCAAGAGTGTGAGATGCTGGCCAAAGAGAATAACCAGCTGAGAGCTGAAAAGTCTGATGAAGCTTTGATCTCAAGTGAAACATCACATTCTGAAGAAGTTGTCACACTTCAACAGAAAGTGAAGGAGCTCACTTCTGATCTTGCTAGATTTGTTAATGGAAGAGATAATCTGAAAAAACTACTTGGATGTCAGAGACACTCTCTTAACAAAGAAGGCATTGGATATGATCATCAAGCTGATCATAAAGTATCAACAAAAACCTCAACTGTCTATGTTAAACCCACTCTAGTTAGAATTAAACCCGTCTGTAACTTCGGTGGAAAAGCTGGACATGTTATGTCTAAGTGTCTTCACAAGAAGAAGAGGAAGTCTTCACAGACTCCTATAACTAATAGAAAAGGACCCAGAAAAATATGGGTACCTAAAGATAAAATAATTTCTGTTGCAGATATCCTTAATAGGACAAAGCAGACGCCTTTGCTGATACCTGGACAGTGGCTGCTCACGACATATGACAGGAGAAAGGTCTATGTTCCAGGACCTCCAGTCCAAAAATGGTGGATATGTTGCCTTTGGAGGCAACCAAAGAGGAAGGATAATTGGCGTTGGTACAATTGGTGGTAAATCTCCTCTTCCCTCAATCTCTAATGTGCTTATGGTTAAAGGACTAAGACACAATTTACTTAGCATAAGTCAATTATGTGATAGTGGATTTGATGTCTCCTTCACTAAAAATGAATGCATAGTCAAAGACAAGAGTGGCATGACCCTCTTTTCAACTAATAGATAGCAAAATCTTTATAAGATTGAGCTAACTGAACTTTCAGATCAAAGTGTAACCTGTCTGATGTCTAAAGAGGATGAAAGATGGTTATGGCATAAGAAACTAGGACATGCTAGTATGAAACTTATTTCGAAAATGAAAAAGGATAACCTTGTGAGAAGATTGCCTGATATTAGTTTTAAGAAAGATGTTTTATGTGATGCATGTCAGAGAGGTAAACAAGTAAAATCAAGTTTCAAATCTAAAAACCTTGTATCAACCTCTAGACCTCTTCAGCTGTTACACATGGATCTGTTTGGACCCGTTAGTGTTACCAGCTTAGCTGGAAAGAAATATGGATTTGTCATTGTTTATGACTATTCTAGATTTACATGGGTACTTTTCTTAACCCACGAGGATGAATCCTTTAAGGCCTTCTCTGTATTCTGTAAGAAAGTACAAAATGAGCAAGGTTTTTGTATTTCTACCCTTAGAAGTAATCATGGGGGAGAATTTGAAAATGAGCAATTCAGACTGTTCTGTGAAGAGAATAGAATCTCTCACAACTTCTCTGCACCTAGAACTCCACAGCAAAATGGAGTGGTTGAGAGAAAGAACAAATCTCTGCAAGAGATGGCTAGGTCAATGCTCAATGAAAATAATCTCCCTAAGTACTTCTGGGGTGAAGCAGTAAACACTGCATGTTATGTGCAAAATAGAATACTTATAAGGTTTATCCTGAAGAAGACTCCATATGAATTGTGGAAAGGTAGAAAACCTAACATATCTTATTTCTATGCATTTGGATGTGAATGCTTCATCCTAAATACCAAGGATCAACTTGGAAAGTTTGATTCCAAGGTAGACAAAGGTATCTTCATTGGATATTCTGAAATGTCTAAGGCATATAGAGTTTTCAACTCTAGAACCTCTGTTGTTAAGGAATCCATTCATGTAAAATTCAATGATAATTTAAAGACTGATAGGGAACTATCAGATCTAGAAAATGATCTTGCAGGACTCGACCTTACCCAGCAGACGAGTCAACAACCAGACATATCTAAAATTGAGTCTGCTGAGGAATCCGTCAGACAAGTTGAGCAGACGAGTCATCAGTCAAGTCAACATCAGCATGATGATCTCAGAAGAAAATGGAAATTCAAAGTTCATCATCCTGAAGATCTTATCATTGGAAGTCCCTCTGAAGGTGTTAAAACCAGATCTGTCTTAAGAGAGTCAAGCAATATGGCTATTTTATCTGAATTTGAACCAAAGCATATTGAGGAAGCTCTTGAAGATGAAAGCTGGATTCTTGCCATGCAAGAGGAACTTAATCAATTCAAAAGGAATAATATCTGGAAACTTGTATCCAAACCAACAGACATGTCTGTTATTGGAACAAGATGGGTTTTCAGAAACAACCTAGATGAAGATGGCAAAGTCGTCAGAAACAAAGCAAGGTTAGTAGCTCAAGGCTACAACCAACAAGAAGGTATTGACTATACTAAGACTTTTGTACCTGTAGCTAGAATAGAAGCTATTCGTATACTCATATCATATGCTGCACAACATCAAATCACTTTATTTCAAATGGATGTAAAAAGTGCTTTTTTAAATGGAATAATTGAAGAAGAAGTTTATGTTAAACAACCTCCTGGTTTTGAAGATAATGAAAAACCAGATCATGTTTTAAAACTTAAAAAAACTTTATATGGTTTAAAACAAGCACCTAGAGCATGGTATGATAGACTTGGTTCTTTTCTTATGAATAATGGCTTTATAAGAGGAAAAGTTGATACAACTTTATTTAAGAAATGCTCAAAAGATAACTTTATAGTAGTTCAGAGTTGATGATATTATTTTTGGAGCTACTAATAAAAAATTGTGCAAAGAATTCTCTAAGCTGATGCAAGCAGAATTTCAAATGAGCATGATGGGAGAATTGAAGTTCTTCCTTGGACTGCAAATCAAGCAGACGAGTGATGGTATCTATATCCATGAACAAAAGTACATCAAGGAAATTCTAAAAAAGTACAAAATGGATAGCTCAAAGATCATGAAAACTCCCATGCAAACTAATGCTAATCTAAGCAAAGATGAGGAAGGTAAAAATGTAGACCCAACTGTCTATAGAGGTATGATTGGATCTCTTCTTTATTTAACATCTAGCATACCTGATATTCAGTTTAGTGTCTGTATGTGTGCTAGATTCCAATCTGATCCCAAAGAATCTCATCTTAAGGCTATTAAAAGAATCTTTAGATATTTGCTTGGAACCACTAATCTTGATTTAATGTACTTAAGAACACAAGATTACAGATTAGTTGGTTTTTGTGATGCTGACTTTGCTGGAGATAGAATTGAAAGGAAAAGCACAAGCGGAGGTTGTTACTTCATTGGAGCAAACTTAGTCTCTTGGTCAAGCAAAAGACAGACGACTATCACACTCTCAACTGTAGAAGCAGAATATGTCTCTGCTGCAAGTTGCTGCTCACTGCTTTTATGGGTAAAACATCAACTCGAAGATTACTCTGTATTTGAGCATAATATATCTGTTTGGTATGATAATTCAAGTGCTATTTGCTTAACTAGAAATCCCATACAACATTCTAAGGCTAAGTACATAGAAATCAAACATCACTTCGTAAGAGATTATGTTCAAAAAGGTGTATTTGATGCTAAGTTTGTTAAAACTGAAAATCAATGGGCTAACATCTTTACAAAACCATTATTTGAGGATAGGTTTTGTCGCGATCGGAATCGCGAAGGAGGACGACGAAAAAAAGAGATTTTTGAGAAAACAATGGAGTCGCCACCAATTTTATTTAACTTGGGAAAAATTGGAAAACCTAAAAAAAAGATCTTTGGAATCAAATCGAGTTCGGGAGTCGCTTGCACATAGGGAAGGATGGGGACTTAACCCCACAACACCCCTAATGCACCCCTAAAAAACGGTTACCCAAATCAATTGTGCAAATAATTAATAAATTCAAAATATTTATTTTACCCCTAACTTGATGCTAAATTCACTATTTCTTTTATCTTTTATATACTAAAAAATGAACAAGGAACCAACGAACTACAAAGAAAATTTTAGCATCATTATTATTTTCCCTTTTTTAACAATAAATAAATAAATGAAACCTGCACATATATTGCCTTAGGACCCCTTCCATAATCCTAGTTTAGAAACCACCTTGCCACTTACCTCTACTAGAATGCACTGTACCCATTTGAACCATCTTCCCTTTTAAGAGCTTAGCATAGAGATTCAGACTTTTGCTTTCTATTTGCATAGCATCAACATTCAACACATATTAAATAATAGAAGATGAATCCCCTGCATAATCATTAGCTAAATGGGCAAGTTAGTATCCTTTGCCTTTGATAACAAAATTCCAAACTCCAATAATTATAAAACAATACCTGGGAAGACCTTGTTTCATTACTGATAGTATGATTAAGACAATTGCATGACAATTGCATAGTTATAGTTATTGAAAAAAGAACAGATCATAGAAGAAAAAAAATAAACTATCACGGGTGCACAAGCAAAGGTTTCAAACATATCCACACCCAAATCTCCACAATGAGTAATCGAATGAGGATAATTATAGATTTATTATTCAAACCAACTTAGTAAGAACAACATCTTTTCCATTTTCCTGCAAATGAATCAACTCAGGTTTTTCATCAAACACTCGGTATGCAAAGGTACTAAATACCTGAATCTCTACGAATTACAACAGGCTTGCACTAAAGAAAAATACCAGAAGGTTGGACATTCAATTTACACCTCCCATACGTGTTCATACAGAGAATGGAAAAAAGGTAAGGGAGAAAAAATAAAGAGTTGTTCAGAGAAAAAATAAGAAAGAAAAAAAAAAAAACTAAACAAATCTATATGTCTATATGCTTCTCGTCGTAACCACTCAGTTTCCTAGCCCTCTTTGTTGTGTTTTACCCCTCCCTCTGATTCGCTTCTCCTTCTTACTCACTCTTTGTCACAGTTATGTTCTTGCTCTTTGCATTTTTTTTTTGGTCCCCCCTGGCTGTCTCCTTTTTCTGGTTTCTGCTTCCTTCTTTATAGAGATATTTCTCCCTCATTGCTTTGATTCCCTCTCCTGCAAATCAGCGAAAATAGCAATTAAAATCCCTAATTTGAAACGAAAATGGAAGGGAATAATGCATACCTTGCGTGATTGAGATCCAGTGATGCGAGTGAGAAGGGAAAGAAGCGAGATTCACGTTGTTGATGGAGGTTTGCGGCTGCTAGGGTTACTTTTGGGTGAGGGAGGAGATAGACGGGTTATGGAGATAGACGGGTTATGGAGGAGATAGACGGGTTATGAAGATAGACGGGTTATGAAGGAGAGAGACGGGTTATGGAGATAGACGGGTTATGGAGGAGAGAGACGGGTTATGGAGATAGACGGGTTATGGAGATAGACGGGTTATGGGAGACGGGTTATGGGAGGAGGAGGAGAGACGGGTTATGGAGGAGATAGACGGGTTATGGAGATAGACGGGTTATGGAGGAGAGAGACGGGTTATGGAGATAGACGGGTTATGGAGGAGATAGACGGGTTATGGAGATAGACGGGTTATGGGAGACGGGTTATGGGAGGAGGAGGAGAGACGGGTTATGGGAGACGGGTTATGGAGGAGATAGACGGGTTATGGAGGAGAGAGACGGGTTATGGAGATAGACGGGTTATGGAGGAGATAGACGGGTTATGAGAGACGGGTTATGGGAGGAGGAGGAGAGACGGGTTATGGGAGACGGGTTATGGGCTGAAACTTGGTTTATTGGCCCAAAGACATTTTTTTCCTTCTTATTTATTTATTTATTTATATTTATATTTATATTTTTTATTTTTATTTTTTTTTATTTTTTTTATTTATTTTTTTTTATTTTTTTGAATTTCTATAAAAAAAAACTTTTTTATGATCTTGACTCTTTTCCATTTTTTTTTGGTACATTTAACTAAAAAAACAAAAAGGATCCGGTCAAAATGAGGTGTTCACAGTTGCCCCTCTTTACTTGTTGCTTTCTAGGAGACATGTGGTCATAATAAACAACGAGTAAAGAAAAAGAACACACATTTTGTCCGGGAATGCATGTGATTATACAAAGATATTTAATGCAAATGATGCAGGCATAATAACAAATGAAAGAAACAAAGTGCCATGGGCCTCTAATCCCAAAAAATTAAATGATCATGAGACTCTGAGCTCGCAAATTAAATGACCGTGGGCCTCTGACCCCAAAAATTAGTGACAATGAGCCTCTGAGCTCGAAATTTAGATAACAATGGGCCTCTGATCCCAAAATTTAGTGACAATGAGCCTCTGAGCTCGGAAAAATAAATGATAGTGGGCCTCTGATCCTAAAGATATTAAATTGCGATGAGCCTCTGAGCTCAAAAATTAAATAACAATGGGCCTTTGATCCCAAAAAACCTAAAAGACAAAGAGCCTCTGAGCTCGAAAAAATAAATGACATTGGGCCTCTGATCCCAAAACAATGAGCCCCTGAGCTCGGAAAAATAAATGATAGTGGGCCTCTGATCCCAAAGATACTAAATTGCGATGAGCCTCTAAGCTCAAAAAATTAAATAACAATGGGCCTTTGATCCCGAAAAACCTAAAAGACAAAGAGCCTCTGAGCTCGAAAAAATAAATGACATTGGGCCTCTGATCCCAAAACAATGAGCCTCTGTGCTCGGAAAAATAAATGATAGTGGGCCTCTGATCCCAAAGATACTAAACTGCGATGAGCCTCTGAGCTCAAAAAATTAAATGACCGTGGGCCTCTGACCCCAAAAATTAGTGACAATGAGCCTCTGAGCTCGAAATTTAGATAACAATGGGCCTCTGATCCCAAAATTTAGTGACAATGAGCCTCTGAGCTCGGAAAAATAAATGATAGTGGGCCACTGATCCTAAAGATATTAAATTGCGATGAGCCTCTGAGCTCAAAAATTAAATAACAATGGGCCTTTGATCCCAAAAAACCTAAAAGACAAAGAGCCTCTGAGCTCGAAAAAATAAATGACATTGGGCCTCTGATTTCAAAACAATGAGCCTCTGAGCTCGGAAAAATAAATGATAGTGGGCCTCTGATCCCAAAGATACTAAATTGCGATGAGCCTCTGAGCTCAAAAAAATTAAATAACAATGGGCCTTTGATCCCGAAAAACCTAAAAGACAAAGAGCCTCTGAGCTCGAAAAAATAAATGACATTGGGCCTCTGATCCCAAAACAATGAGCCTCTGAGCTCGGAAAAATAAATGATAGTGGGCCTCTGATCCTAAAGATATTAAATTGCGATGAGCCTCTGAGCTCAAAAATTAAATAACAATGGGCCTTTGATCCCAAAAAACCTAAAAGACAAAGAGCCTCTGAGCTCGAAAAAATAAATGACATTGGGCCTCTGATCCCAAAACAATGAGCCTCTGAGCTCAGAAAAATAAATGATAGTGGGCCTCTGATCCCAAAGATACTAAATTGCGATGAGCCTCTGAGCTTAAAAAAATTAAATAACAATGGGCCTTTGATCCCGAAAAACCTAAAAGACAAAGAGCCTCTGAGCTCGAAAAAATAAATGACATTGGGCCTCTGATCCCAAAACAATGAGCCTCTGAGCTCGGAAAAATAAATGATAGTGGGCCTCTGATCCCAAAGATACTAAATTGCGATGAGCCTCTGAGCTCAAAAAATTAAATAACAATGGGCCTTTGATCCCGAAAAATAAAAGACAAAGAGCCTCTGAGCTCGAAAAGTAAATGACATTGGGCCTCTGATCCCAAAAAATAACAATGAGCCTCTGAGCTCGAAAATTAAATGGTAATGGGCCTTTGATCCCAAAAATTAAATGACAATGAGCCTTTGAGCTCAAAATTAAATGACAGTGGGCCTCTGATCCCAAAATTAAATTACAATGAGTCTCTGAGCTTGAAAATTAAACGCAACGAGCCTCCTAGCTCGAAAGAGAATGCAGGAGCCTTCTAGTTCGAAAAAGAATTATGTAATTGGCCTTGAGTAGAAAATTTTTTATGAGTTGGGCCATAACTCGAGAATTTTATACGGTGGGCCTTGAGCCGAAAAAATTTAAGAATTGGGCCTTTACCCGAGAATTTGATGTGGTGGATCCAAAACTTATGAGGTAGACCTTGAGCCGAAAAACTTTATGACTTGGGCCACAAGCTGAACAATTTTCATGAAAGCGGCCTTCAGCCAAAGGACTTATGAATTAGGCTATGAGCCATGAAATTTATGAAATAGGCTTGAGCAGAAAAACATTTTGATTTGGGCCATGAGCTGAAAACATTTTGAAGTAGGCCTTAAGACAACTTTTACGGTGTGTCTGTAAACCGAAAAGGAGAATTAGGTCAGGAGCCTTAAACAAAAAGTAATAGGCCTTGCGCCACAAAAGTCATCAGAATTACACTTTTTTATTTTTTCTTATATATATTTTTTATTACTTCAAAGACAACTGGACACAGACTCGCAATTTTTGAAAACAAAGTCACAACTTGGAGTCAATTTGACTTGGACCCACGATTTTTCTTTCTTTTTTTTTTTTCTTTCTTTCTTGCATTTTCCTTAAACGTATATGCTGGCGGGCCAACTGGACACCGACTTACAAGAGGGATACTTAGATTTTGGTCATTTGCAATGGCGGGCCAATTCGACACCGACTTGCAAAAGGGAAATTAAGAGCGTGCAGAGTAAACATGCAGATAAACTGAACCTTGTAGATTCTTTTTGCTATGAGTCGAAAATCATTAGTAAGAGGCCTTGAGCCAAAAAGAATTTTATGACCTGGGCCATGAGCTCAAAAATATTTACGAAATGGGTCTTGAACCAAAAGACTTATGAATTGAGCCATGAGCCAAAAATTTATGAAATAGGCCTTGAGCCCAAAATTTTTGCAGTTGGCCTTCGAGCCAAAAAAAACTTTGTCAACTTTGGAGTCAACTTGACTCAGAGTCACAGATTCTTCTTTCTTTCTTTTTGTATTTCTCACTTTCATCATTTTTTGACCATTTG
Organism: Ammopiptanthus mongolicus; assembly: GCA_039655645.1. NCBI lineage: Eukaryota > Viridiplantae > Streptophyta > Magnoliopsida > Fabales > Fabaceae > Ammopiptanthus > Ammopiptanthus mongolicus. Next base: position 63,464,939 of record CM077351.1, on the reverse strand, counting down.
TAATGGCGGGCCAACTCGGCATCGAATCCCAAAAGAGAAGCTTAGATTTTGGTCATTTGCAATGACGGGCCAACTCGACACTGACTTGCAAAATGGAAACAAAGAGTGTGAAGAGTAACCTTGTAGATAAATTGAACCAGGTGCTTCTTGACAAGCGTCAACCAATCAAACCCTTATTCAGTTATCTCGGGGTCTTGCTAAATCTATGTGAAACCATGTTCCTTTTGCCTTGGGATGTAACATTTTAAACACCACTTGTCTTCATCAAGCTACCTTATAATCTTGATTCCTTCCTGAGAATATCATCTACCATCTCCACTTAAGATCTTTGAGCTTCTTGTGGTTTGAATGATTCCTGGGGAGATTGTCATTAGATTGTTGAATCATATTGTTGAACCTATTTTCTCTTATCTTGAAGCATTACCTAATGGGTATCCATGGATCGACAAGTGACTCATGAAGGAGATTAGTTAAAAGAGCTTCCTTGAGGAATTTGAAGGCTTGAGTGCAATGAATGAATAACCATACAAGGCGGGACAACAAAGAAATCAAATCAAGAATTACTGACTCATGTGACCCTTTGAAGGGTAAAACAAAATTGCCCCAGTGTTGGGCGAAATTGAACAAAGGGGAATTTGCCCTAGTCCAAGACCAACTCGAATTTGAAAATTTACGCCGGTTGAGCAACACGAAAATTTTCTCCAGTGTTGGGCAAATTGATCAATAAAGAAAATTTGCCCCAATTTATGGTGAAATTGAATAACACAAGATTTTACCTCAATGTGAGGCTAAATTAGACAACGCAGAAATTTGCCCCAGTGTAGGGCTTGCTTAAACATCGCGGAAACTTGCCTTAGTGTAGAGCAGAATTAACAACGCGAAAATTTGCCCCAGTGTAGGGCCACATTCAACCAAAAGATCTACCCCAGTAGAGGGTTGGATTCAACTATGGAGAAGGTTGTCTCTGCGTAAATCCCTCTTTTTTCCTCTTTCTTTTTGTTTGCCCTAACTTTTGCTTAGACCGCCCTTGCGGGTTTTCGGTCTAGCAGGCTTTTCTTTTTCTTTTTTTTTTTTTCATGGAGCAAAAACAAATACTTCAAAAAGGTGTAATTACTTTGTCTTTGTCTCAAGATTAAGATTTATGAAAATAAGAGTAACCCCTCATTGATCCGAATGGACTTTTAAAGGTTGTAACATGGCCAAGGTTAAGGGTTTAAGAAAAGAAAGGTATAAGAGGCTCAAACAAGTGTTTAAAGGTGAATGAGACTCATGATCTTTGGCTTTCTTACAAAGGTAAGATTACTTTCGCATCATCAAGGACATTACTTGTTTTATCTTGAACCCAAAAAGTCCTTCCTTTTTCTTCTTTTCTTTTTTGATCATTTCTTCTCCCTTTTTGTTTCATCCTTCAATTTTCTTTTTTAGTATCTCCTCCATCCTTATCATCCTTTTTCTTTTCTTCTCTTTTTTTTCTTTTTTTTTTCTTTTGGCATGTCTTTCACATTTCCCTCCTTTCCTTCACGCGATGTTGGTTCAATCAACCTTTAACTAATGCCAACCCCTAGCGTAGGGGTGATCCTGGTCTAAGGTTATTTGAAAGAATTTGTAAGGCCCAACAGGGGTAACGAGGGAAAATGATTTTTTATGAAGGGTAGAGAAAGATGGTCAATCCTCATTTCAAATCCAGATTACTCATCTCACATAAAAATTAACCTTGAGACAAAATTAATACACGGTAAAAACCACACCTTCATTTATTTGCTCCCATTTATTTTCTTTTTTTTTTTCTTTTCATTATTTTCTCCTCTCTTTTTTTTTTTTTTTTTTTTTTTTGAAGAGGGGATTTGGAACTTCTTCCAATGACTATACATGTTCATCGCAACCATGAAAGGACACAAACTTTTATTCAAAGATAGAGGATAGAAAAACAATTCATGCAAGTCCATTATCATAGAACTTCAGAATAAGCTAAACATAGGAACAATATGATCAAGTAATCTTTATGAGGCAATCATAGCTCATCAACATCTTCTGACTTTACCCAATCATATGGTTTGTAGCTTTTTCCTTCCTAGATGACATAAGAGAGCTATAAGATTGTGTCACCCCATAATGCTCTCGAGCATTAATAGTGTTAAGATTGTACGACCCCTCTTGCTTTTCCAACATTTTGACTCAAACTTTTCTAATGGGCCTGCAAGTCCTCAACATGTCTTAAATCTTTGTTTGCCCCTAAGCTACCTTGTTCACTTGCTCCTTCATTTCCTCCATCTCATGAATCAAGGTTCTTCTCATTCTTTGCTCACATGCTTCCATTTTTCACGTTATGATCCAAGGTTTGATTGGTATCAACTTTCTTTGAGAGCGCAATGGTTCAATTTATCCACATTAAAAGGATGAACTTACTCCTCTTTTTCCTATCTTTTATCTATTTTTTAATTGAATAACAATTGAAAAAATAAAATTAAGGGAGGACTTCACACTTATGAAATCTTTTTATCAAGGAACGTCCGCCTTTATAACGAGAAATTTTCATCCCATGCCCAACTCTAGGGGCACGTGTCCCTTAGGTTGTGCGTGGTTGATGACAGATCAATGGGAGCATTTGCCCCTCAATGATTTGCATCGGTTATTTCCATCAAAGTTTTCGCCTTGTTGACTTTCACATTAATCCTAATATCCATCTTCGAGTTGCTTGCATTTTTAACTTTCTTCTCATCACAGAGTCATTTCCATTTCTTGCTACGCGAATGGTAATGGAGTCTCTTCTTCACAAACAGAATTCACCTAACACATTCAAAAAAACAGAGCAACACGGAAAGGGGTCCTTATAGGGTCATAAACCCAAAGGATATGGATGATCCTCTAATGAATGGCCCTCCTTGTGATATATTCCATTAGATTGTTCGGGCACAAAAGGAAATTTTTCGTCGAAATCCCATGGATCCCATTAACCCCTTTTTTTTCTTCCTTTTGTAAGATCCAAAATAGAAGATAAACAGGTAGAAAACAGAAAAGAGAATCAAGAGACAAGAGAAAATAGTATGCTCCCATTTGTCCTAAAAGGGACAACCTAAAAAAAGGTCTTAGGGTCATGACCCTAATTGGGATAGCCACTAAGTCGATCTATCAGTGCAGACATCAAGGTGGGTCTAGACTTCTAAAGGTTGTGGTCCCCAGATTGTCCCTGTCTCGAAAGGCAAGGAGTTTGGCTCACGATTCTAGCCACAAGTAGGGATAAACCCTTACAGGATGACTAGTCCATGATACCAGTAACAATCTGAGTGGTGAATCAGCAAATATCAGAGGGGCACAAGGCCTTTCAATGACAATGCTGAGGCACCTCCTAATCCTTGGTTTTCCACAAGCTCGGGTATACAGCTGAAAAGTGTGTGCAGTAAGTGACGGTGACGTGTGTCGAGGGAGCGTACATATAACTCTAAAAACTAAAAAAACACACTTGAAAAACAAAGCTACCCATATATACAGGAAGCAGAATCAAGGTCATCTGCCCTAGAGTTGAAATAGCAAGAAAAGGATCCAAAGTCATCTACCCTAAGGTTGAAGTAGAAAGTAAAAAATCATGTATAAAACACACAATAAAAATAAATAAATAAACAAATAACTAACGAAAAAAAAGCTAAATAAATTCACACATAAAAACATGATGTTTTTCATCATTTTTTCCATTTTTTCCTTACTTTTCCTCTTTAAAAAAAAAACGAAGCAAAACAAGCCAAAAAAAAAAAGGGATAAAATAAATAAGTAAAAAAATCATTAAAAATTTGCACAATTAATTTTAATGGGCCTGACTCTCTAACTATCCCCAGTGGAGTCGCCATCTGTCGCGATCGGAATCGCGAAGGAGGACGACGAAAAAAAGAGATTTTTGAGAAAACAATGGAGTCGCCACCAATTTTATTTAACTTGGGAAAAATTGGAAAACCTAAAAAAAAGATCTTTGGAATCAAATCGAGTTCGGGAGTCGTTTGCACATAGGGAAGGATGGGGACTTAACCCCACAACACCCCTAATGCACCCCTAAAAAACGGTTACCCAAATCAATTGTGCAAATAATTAATAAATTCAAAATATTTATTTTACCCCTAACTTGAAGCTAAATTCACTATTTCTTTTATCTTTTGTATACTAAAAAATGAACAAGGAACCAACGAACTACAAAGAAAATTTTAGCATCATTATTATTTTCCCTTTTTTAACAATAAATAAATAAATGAAACCTGCACATATATTGCCTTAGGACCCCTTCCATAATCCTAGTTTAGAAACCACCTTGCCACTTACCTCTACTAGAATGCACTGTACCCATTTGAACCATCTTCCCTTTTAAGAGCTTAGCATAGAGATTCAGACTTTTGCTTTCTATTTGCATAGCATCAACATTCAACACATATTAAATAATAGAAGATGAATCCCCTGCATAATCATTAGCTAAATGGGCAAGTTAGTATCCTTTGCCTTTGATAACAAAATTCCAAACTCCAATAATTATAAAACAATACCTGGGAAGACCTTGTTTCATTACTGATAGTATGATTAAGACAATTGCATGACAATTGCATAGTTATAGTTATTGAAAAAAGAACAGATCATAGAAGAAAAAAAATAAACTATCACGGGTGCACAAGCAAAGGTTTCAAACATATCCACACCCAAATCTCCACAATGAGTAATCGAATGAGGATAATTATAGATTTATTATTCAAACCAACTTAGTAAGAACAACATCTTTTCCATTTTCCTGCAAATGAATCAACTCAGGTTTTTCATCAAACACTCGGTATGCAAAGGTACTAAATACCTGAATCTCTACGAATTACAACAGGCTTGCACTAAAGAAAAATACCAGAAGGTTGGACATTCAATTTACACCTCCCATACGTGTTCATACAGAGAATGGAAAAAAGGTAAGGGAGAAAAAATAAAGAGTTGTTCAGAGAAAAAATAAGAAAGAAAGAAAAAAAAAAAAACTAAACAAATCTATATGTCTATATGCTTCTCGTCGAAACCACTCAGTTTCCTAGCCCTCTTTGTTGTGTTTTACCCCTCCCTCTGATTCGCTTCTCCTTCTTACTCACTCTTTGTCACAGTTATGTTCTTGCTCTTTGCATTTTTTTTCGGTCCCCCCTGGCTATCTCCTTTTTCTGGTTTCTGCTTCCTTCTTTATAGAGATATTTCTCCCTCATTGCTTTGATTCCCTCTCCTGCAAATCAGCGAAAATAGCAATTAAAATCCCTAATTTGAAACGAAAATGGAAGGGAATAACGCATACCTTGCATGATTGAGATCCAGTGATGCGAGTGAGAAGGGAAAGAAGCTAGATTCACGTTGTTGATGGAGGTTTGCGGCTGCTAGGGTTACTTTTGGGTGAGGGAGGAGATAGACGGGTTATGGAGATAGACGGGTTATGGAGGAGAGAGACGGGTTATGGAGATAGACGGGTTATGGAGGAGATAGACGGGTTATGGAGATAGACGGGTTATGGGAGACGGGTTATGAGAGACGGGTTATGGGAGGAGGAGGAGAGACGGGTTATGGAGGAGATAGACGGGTTATGGAGATAGACGGGTTATAGACGGGTTATGGAGATAGACGGGTTATGGGAGACGGGTTATGGGAGGAGGAGGAGAGACGGGTTATGAGAGACGGGTTATGGGAGGAGGAGGAGAGACGGGTTATGGAGGAGATAGACGGGTTATGGAGATAGACGGGTTATGGAGGAGAGAGACGGGTTATGGAGATAGACGGGTTATGGGAGACGGGTTATGGGAGGAGGAGAGACGGGTTATGGGAGACGGGTTATGGAGGAGATAGACGGGTTATGGAGGAGAGAGACGGGTTATGGAGATAGACGGGTTATGGAGGAGATAGACGGGTTATGGGAGACGGGTTATGAGAGACGGGTTATGGGAGGAGGAGGAGAGACGGGTTATGGGAGACGGGTTATGGGCTGAAACTTGGTTTATTGGCCCAAAGACATTTTTTTCCTTCTTATTTATTTATTTATTTATTTATTTATTTATTTATTTATTTATATTTATATTTATATTTTTTTTATTTTTTTATTTTTATTTTTTTTTATTATTTTTTTTTTAATATTTTTATTTTTATTTTTATTTTTTTTGAATTTCTATAAAAAAAAAACTTTTTTATGATCTTGACTCTTTTCCATTTTTTTTGGTACATTTAAGTAAAAAAACAAAAAGGATCCGGTCAAAATGAGGTGTTCACAGGTTTAAGTACATAAGAGATAACTTGAATATACATTGCATTGTTGCATAACCTGTCTAATGTGTTTTGCGTTACCCGTCTGTGTTTAATTGTCTGACTCTATAAGTCATACTCATATTTGATATAATATTTTTAAATGGTTATTATCCTTTAATGTCATTTCTTCATCTAAGGCAAAACGTGTACAAGACAGCTTTGTTGTTTTCGTTTAAAATTAAAACCGTCTTTGGTCTTTAAAAAGGGAAAACCTTTTTTTTCTTCTTTTAAAAGGTATTTCGTTCTTACGTTTTCAAATCTCTTTCTCTTCGTTTTTAAAACCATCAAGAGAATGTATCTGCTCAGAGGGAGCAGTTGAAAAAGTCTTTAGGCAAACCCAAGAATAAACTTGCATTTCTTTCTTTTTCTTCTTTTCAGTACATTTTTGTAATTCTTTTTTAAATTACCTGGTGCACGGCCAATGATGGTTAAATAAATTTATCTCATCTCTTTTCTCTGTTTTTATCTTTTTGCTGATGTCAAAAGGGGGAGAAAGCTAAATGAAAAATGTTTTAATGTTATAAGCTGATATGAACAAATGTTTATCGTCTGATATGGAAATATGATAAATATTAGTATCTTTTCTTTTCTCTCTTTGTCTCTTTTTATTGTTTTTGATGATGACAAAAGGGGGAGAAAATAAAGACTGAGAAATTACTAAGATAAGACTAAGATAAAGAGATCATTAGAACAATGCTTATCTATCTGAGATTGTTAAATAATGGAACAACGTTTAACCTGTCTGATTATGTTACAATTGTCTGATACACATACATGTCTATTTTATGTGAATTTTCTTAAGTTCATTAAATCATTTAACATGTTTTGTCATCATCAAAAAGGGGGAGATTGTTGAGTCTCCAAAATGTCTGATATGCATTTACCATAGTTTTGATGAGAGTAAAATAGTTATTCAATGATTTAATTGAACCAGTCTGTGGTGTTTAACTGTCTACTCAGTGTGCAGATTAAAATGATAAATATTAAGTGTTTATATGAACTGAGCTTTAGCGTGGTATCACCCGTTTGAACAATGGAAGTTCACTCGTCTGAACTAGGAAAAGTTCACTCGTCCGAACTAAGAAAAGTTCGTCCGTCTGAACTAACTAAAGTTCACTCGTCTGAACTAAGGAAAGTTCATTCGTCTAATGAAGTCTTCACCAATCTGTTGACTAGCGTTGAAGAAATCCCTTCAACCCGTCTAATAAAGGAATCAACCGTCTGATCAAAGGAAGACTCACCTGTCTGAAAGATTACGCAACTGACGTCATTCTCATTATTAAGAGGCAACCCGTCTAATGAAGTTACTCATCGGTCTGGCGACTAACGTTGAAGAATATATTGGATGAAAGATGTCTCGTCTTTGAAAAGGAAGTTCAACAAAGTGTTTTACCTGAACACAACTGCACCTTACACCAAAAGGGAAAGTCTTCCCTCTAATGGCAAAAAGCAAGTATAAAGACCTGTTAAGACCAAAGGTGTATCAGAAGTCTTTATTGTTCTGATGAGAGAGAACAAGCGAAGTTTTCAAGGCTTTAATGGCTTTAATGAAGATCTACAAGTGGTCAAGCTTCCAAACTTTGTGTCCAACAGCTTTAAAATCTTGAAGCCTATTTAATGAAGAAGACTCTGAAAATTCAAGAAGAGAAGTGAAAAAGAGAAGATAACGAACAAAACATTCAAAGAGCAATTACTCTCCGCATTTACATCTTCATTATTTCATTATTTATTTTTTAATCATTTGAAGTTATTATGCAGTATTTTAGAACTTCACATTTAATACACTCGTCTGAGTGCTTGTGAAAGACTTACAAATTGTAATTTATTTTACAACTTCTCTCAAACAAACTCGTCTGAGCCTGGAGAGGCTAGGTATGCAAACAATACTTGTCTGGAGCCTGAAGAGGCTAGGTGTGAAAATAATACTTGTCTGTCCTGTAAGCTGATTCAGTTATAGTGAGAAAACTTGGTGCTGCCAAGGACTGGACGTAGCATCTTTTGTTAAGGGGTGAACCAGGATAAAACCTGCTGAGTGATCTCTCTCTTTCCCTTAACTCTTTAGTTTGATTATTTATCTTAACTATCATTTAATTAAAGGGGTTTTTAGTTGTGTTTATCAAACTATTTTCATCTTGCATGATTGTGTGTTTTCTGTGAAAACCTTCAGATGAGTTATAAGTCTGATTGACCAGTCTTAGTTTACTCGTCTATTCCTTATATCCGTCTATGCTTGCGAAAAGGTCTCTTTATTCCGCTTAAATTTGTCAAACACCATTCAAGCCCCCTTCTAAAGTTTCATCTGTCTATTTCAAGCATGTCTCTCTTTTGTCATTCTCAGAGACTATTCAATGAGTTTTTTTCCTTTTCGAAAATGAAAAGTGATATCTCAAACATTATCAGAGACTAGAAAGAGCCTTTAATCTACTTTTTGGTTTGGGTAATTTGGCTTTGGCGCTGGAAATGTTATAATGAATACAATTATAAAAAAAGGATGGGTCAATCCGACTCAACTTGACTCGAACTCGTTTAACCTGTAGGTTAAGTAAGCCGGGTTGGACCAGGTTGGACCAGGTTGACTCACGAATCATAACTCATTTTGACCGCTCTAATTGGGTATATATCTAATTCCATATTTTCTTCATAATTCAACCTTTAACTATGGAATAAGTCTTGCATATCATTCAGTCAAAAAATAAATCTTGCTTATAAAAAAAGAAAAACTATTTTGAGGTGACCGTGACTTTTAGACTTTTTCGTTAATTTGGCTAAGTAAGTTGGTCGGCTCTAGAAGGCCTCTAATAAAAAAATTGAAATTTCGGAACAAGGACTGCAACGAAAAATTGGGAGAGAATGAGGCGTGAATCATTAACGGTGTGTTTATCCATCTGCAAAATTGAGTTTTTATTAAGAGAGAGTTTTAGTGTTTTACCAACTCGATTTTGATTAAAAGTAAGTTTGTCGTAATTAATCTATGTTTGAATAATTTATTGTTAAAATTAGTTTTGATATAATGAATCTTGTTTGGATTATATCATTCAAACTGACTTTTAGATATATAGTTATCAAATTGTCCTTCAACTTTAGACAGTTACGAGAAGTGATTAATTTTTAAAAGTAGTATGATAAAAATGACAATTGAAAAACTTAAACTGAGTTTGATAAACGCAAAAGCGACAAATTATTGCTTCCATCCAAACCCCAATCGCCCCCAAAATCAATTCTTTCAATCGAATTTAATGGTAAGCCAAACATTATAAAAAATTGACAAAATTAAGTTTGGATTTCTCAACCCAAATTTGTAGTGTCCAAACGGACACCTAAACAAAGACTAAAACTCTTCTTAATACCTTTGAGGCTTATGAGCTTATCACAATTAGATCTCGCCAAGTGAGCTGGATTGGTCTAATTTTCCAAAAAAAACTTTTCATAAAATAAGAAAATTAAAAAAAAAAAAGAATTTGAGCAAATTCACGTATCCCCAAACTTGTAACTAAGGTGAATTTAAATTTTACAATTTTTAAAATAAAGCTTTAAAAAAATCATTCTTGGCTGAATATTTTTTACCAAACGTTGTGCCGCCCATTATTTTACAAAATATTCTTCTCAAAAATTAGTTATATTCGCCATTTCACATATCATATTGTGGGGGGTCTAGATTTGTTCAATAGAAGAACAACTATTTACTCACTTATTCTTTATTATAATCATTCTACCACTTTTGGAAATATGGTTGACAAAATAAGACATGTGAAAATAAAACTAGTAATTTTTTTTTTTTTGTAAATAAAGGATAAGTGATTGTCTACTACACCATATGACATTTGAGGTCAAAATGTGTTGCCTTTTACTCATAGTTTAACCATTTGATGATGTTTTCCCCAAGCTTCCTTAGTTTAGCCTTTAATATTTGTTGTGATTATTGTAGCTTAACTCTTTGTTTTTAGGTATAATCTAATTGCATCTTTCTTGTTTGAAATTTTAGGAAATGAATAAAAGTGAGATTGAACCAACCAAGGGTTGGTCGAGTGATAAACATCTTGACCCCATAAGGAGAATAACGCAAATTCGAATTCTGGTGGCAAACACTCTAGTTGGGATGTTACTAAAACCAAGAGTTAATTCTCTGCTCTAAGCATCGAGCGAGAATTAGTCTTATAGTCGGTCCAAAGGGTTGAAGGTTGTGGGAATATCCCGGATGCCAATGGGAAGCAAAAGACCCTAATTACGGTGGTTCATAAAAGAAAAAGTGGGATTGAAACATGAATATGGAGGAAATGAGTGGAAAAAGTCTACTTGGCCTACGCATAGTAGGTGTTAGTTGCCTAGCATTAAGCGTTGAAAGCAATTGAAAAGAACTTGCTTATGTCATGCCAACACGGGGCACCAAAAAAGAGTTGGGTTGGGCGCACAAATTTAGCTACTAATTAGGTAGCGTTGGTTTATCTGCGTTGAGGGCTTGTAGTCCTGATGAGTATGAAAGTTGTATTTCTCATTATGGAAGGGAGCCTTCACCCCCATTTGCAAACATCACAAACTTCTATCGTAATTTGGCATATTCCTTGAATTGGTGTGGAGCGAAGATAAATCTCCCTCCTTCTTAACCACATCTTCATCGAGTCTTTTTATCTCCTTCTCATTTCCCTTGTTTTTAGGGTTTTTAGCATAACTAGTTAAATTTCTTTTAGCGAGGGTAATTTGATTATGTTGAAATTTTGCTATTTAATTCTATAAACAATTTATCTTGTTGAGTGGTAATTATTGTTATTAATGCTATTGAATGTTTGACCATCATTCATGTGTTCTAACTTTTAAATGGGCACATTTCTTTGCTAGAAATAGTAAGTTATGAGTATGATCTCTTGCAATTATTGCCATTAATTGAGTTAGTCTAGTAGGAATAGATAGCTTAATTGGCGTGGTCTTGGCATAAATTTCGTAGAGCTTTATCATCTTGCTTTATTAACTTGGACTAAGGAATTAGGATATAGTTGGTAGGGTTAGGTTGGTTTGATTCACTAAAGAATTAGGTTTTTCAACTAGTTAACAAAATTTAAACCTTCAACAAAGAAATTGGAATTAGGATAAACTAAATAGATCGTTGGTACGTAATTCAAATGGTATTTTGTCTATAAAATACTCGGATTCATATTCAAATGAAATCGAATCCTTAGCGCTTTTATGACCGTTTACATCACTACAAGTGTTTGTTCTTTTGCCTTAAAGACAACTCAAAAATAGTTAATTGTCTTAATCACTTTAATTGCTTTGCTTAATAACGATTGAGCTCCCTCCTCTCCATATACACCTAAATAGAAGTTTACTTTGTTAATTGGTATTTGAACCGCAATCCCTACAACGATACTCGGTACTTCACCATTCTATATACTTACACGGTCTGGTACACTTGTCATTGACGTGTTAATAAAGAACCAATCTATTTAATTTTAAAGGATAATACTAGATTAAATAGATACTCGCTTTAGAGTAGACAACGTATGATGTTAATACATTTCCTACTCATAATCAACTCCTAAACTAAACTCATGAACATAGACTATTTTCTAGGGATCCGTATAACCTTCAATTTTCAATTTGGTGGGGACTTCTTTGAATTCTCATTTGCGTTAATGTAGGAATTCATTGCTCCGTGTTACAGGTTGCAACAATCATCCTTTAACAATAAACATGCAACATTATAAGTGCCAGTATGATTTATGTTTTGGATGGCTCAAAATCACGTTTGCTTCCAGTAAAAGTAATTTTGGAATTCTGAAGGTGATGAGTTTAAATTTAGCGTTCAATAAAATCAATTCTGAGTTGGGTAGAATTGATTTTAAGAGAAGCTAGAATTTCTAGCTTTTCCGTTGAGTAGAATTGATTATATGTGTGAAACCCATAATATTCTTTATATTTACACCTCGAAAGTGATTTTACTTTATCATCCAAACAAAACGAATTCTTCTAAACTTATATTTAAAATATCACTACCAAATATAAATCAATTTTTTTAAAATCAATTCCTTCAAAATCAATTTTATAAAAATCTAAATCAAACGGACTTAAATTGTGAGTGAGTATATGCCAAGAGCTTGAAGTATGAAGTATGTTTCAAGTGAAAATTTCCTCCACCGAGTCACCTCTTCAAACATGTCCTCCACTTCCTTTCTTCACTCACGAGCATGCACCTTCAAGGGTTCATCGCACAACATTTTTGCTTCAAACCTTTTTTTTATTATAATAATCAAACTTAGTTACTGTCAATTAATGCATAGATGAACATTCAGTTGCTATCCAAAATATTTAAACCCGTACATATTATTTTCAATCTAGCTATCATCCCAACTCGCTAAGTTTGACATATCCGAAATTCAAAACTAAGAAAGTGATTACAGGAAAAGGATGAGAAAATAAATAAAAACAAATTAATGAATGTAAAAAGGAATAAACAAGTAACATGGAAATTAGCACTGGTTTCTGATATAGAGAAGTATATTTAGCTTCAAGCTAGGGAGATTGGAATGTATGTTTCTAGCGTCACGTGTTACGAATTCTTACTAACATAAGATAGTCATGTTACAAGAGAGAAATACACCAAACCAATTATAGTAAACTCTATTATTATTTATATAAGGTCCATTAATTTTAATTTTGGTTTTGCAGCATGCTAGAAAAAGCTAAGCATTGACTCCAATATTGAAGTTATTCTAGCGCTGAATTTCGTATGATCAATAAAGAAGTCGAGAAGAACAAACCTTACAATGGTTTGATTTACTTTCTATAAAGAGTATAAAAACAGATTGGAGTTTACTGAACTGCAAGAAGAAAAGAGCTTTTGTACTGGAATTTGGAAGCATTCTGATAAGCACCCAAACACTTGAGGAACCCTCCTTTAAAAAAGCTAACTATTAAGCGGAGAGAACCAAACCACTTAAATACTCCACCGAGCATCCCATCCCATACTACTCGATGTGGGACTTAGACACCCCATAATACCTAAGACCCTATCATAGCACCGTCTCTAGCTATCAAGGAGGAAGAACCAAACCACTTAAGTACTCCACCGAGCATCTCATACTCCTCGATGTGGGACTTAGGCACCCCATAATAGCCAAGACCCTATCACATTCTTATGCATTTCACAATTAAAACCTGTTTATAGGTTATATGATTTTTACTTCAAGGGCTCAGGAAATACATGATATAGCTTATGTTTCTATACTTAAAATGGTAACAAGAATATCTTATACAAGGACACAAGTTTATTCACTTTGCTCAAGATGTTGGTCACCAATAAGATGGCTGCTTCTGGGTTTTGAGCAACAAGAAATGCCATCTTTTATAACTGTAAGCAAGAGCTACCATATTATACTACTGCTTTATGAGTCAGCTTGCAGCTTACAGTCTGTTTTTCTATGCTAGTAATAGACAGAAGTCATCTCTTATCAGAATTTGTATTCAAGTTATAGTGAAAGTTTTGTTGAAAATCCCTGCTCACTGGTGCTACCTCTGGACAAACTTCTCAACTTCTGCCAGAACTGTCTTTTCTTCCCAGTAGTCAGAGGACCTGAAGTAGAATACCTCCTGAAGGACTCAAATTCCTGGACTGATGTATTGAGCAATTCTGATGCTGATAATGCTACCTTTTCTTCACCAGATTGATAGCCTGACAATGGTTTGTGGTACTCTAAAAAATCCTCTCTCTCACCTGATACTCCAGAAAGTTTCCCTTCTACATCAATTAGAAGACCCTCTTCTAGAAAACTACTTGATCTTATGTAGCTTGGTTCCTCAAACTCACTGCATACCAGCTTCAAGGCTTGAACAACTTCACCCATGAAAGGACGTTGAGACACTTCTGGTTGCACACACATTGATGCAATTGCTGCCACTTTTACCATAGTATCAACAGAAATGTTTGCTTTTACAACTGGGTCTATGATCATCTGTAAACCCTCCTTACTTGTGAGTAGTGGACGAACCCAAGTAACAAGATTTTCTTGACCTGGTGGTTGTGACAAATCCACAGGCTTTCTTCCAGTGAGGAGCTCAAGGAGTACAACTCCATAGCTGTAAACATCACTTTTGACAAGAAGATGGCCAGTCATTGCATATTCAGGAGCTAAGTAGCTTCAAAACAACATGCCAATGAGATGAATTCAGTTTTCATCTTGAGGAATGTACAGTAAAGGTAAAGTAGCCATACAATAAAAATTCACAGATGTCTGTTAAACACCAAAGATACCGGAACGAAATGAGTACATTGTATGCATGTTGATGTTAAACCATCACATTCATCATAGCATCAACATGAAAAGGTGTAAAAGGATTTATTACCCAAATGTTCCCATAACATGTGTGGAGATGTGCTTGTTTCCCCCATCCAGTGCTGTTCTGGCCAGTCCAAAATCTGAGACTTTTGGTGTAAAATCATATTCCAACAAGATGTTGCTGGACTTGAAGTCCCGATGTATGACACATGGACTTGAATCTTCATGCAAATAAGCCAATCCCCTAGCTGAACCAAGTGCAATCTTCATCCGGGCATTCCAATCAAGTGGATCAGTTTCCTTATCAGCGCCTAGGAAAATAGACAGCATTCAAAAGTCAGTCTCTAGAAAGTACAATAACTTTTGAGTTTTGACTTCCAAAAGTGTTGATGAAATTTTGAACTGTGCCTTTTGCTTACCATGTAAGTGGGATTCCACACTTCCATTGGGGACAAGCTCATAGACTAGGCAGCGAGTCTGTTTCTCTATGCATATACCTATCAATTTAACTAAATTTCTATGGTGCAGGCGGCTAAGCATCTCAACTTCTGCTAAGAATTCACGGCCACCACGCTGATCGTCTCTTTTGAGAATTTTTACTGCTACATTCCTTCCATCATTTAGAATACCTTTGTAAACAAGTCCAAAGCCACCTTCTCCTAATATTCTTGAAGAATCAAAGTTGTTTGTTGCTTTCTCTAAGTCATTCAGAGTAAAAATCTTAGCAGATCCTGTATATGTTATTGTTCCAGAATTGAAGGACAGTGATCCAGAACTTGGTATGACCCCATGAGTAGATGACTTAGCAGCCCCTGCTAAGTGTAACCTTAGTTATATATTTACAGTGAACTTCACATACTACCAAATATTCAAAAATAAACTGATGGATGGGGGCTCTAAAAAATAAATAGCTAAGGAGTTTGGAAGCAAAATATAATGAAGAAAAGTCTGAATTAGCATTACAAGTTACAACCCAATGTTTGTCACACTTTAAATTTAGAATTGAAAAGAACTCATTTCATAAGAAATTATTTAAAAATCCTATCAAAAGTGGTAGGTTACAAATCATGAAATATTAGACATGAAACGATTTGTAAATGAATTGAATTCTTAAACTAATATCATTCGAACCAAGTCTTGTAATAGATTTCATTTATCAATGAAATCAATTCTTTCATTTTGAAGATTCCAAACACAGGGTTAAAGTATTTATAGGCAGCAAAAATTAGTATGCTATAAAATTGTTTAATGTTAAGATCCAACTGCAAGGTACGAGACCTAGAGTCCGACGCAGAAAAGTATGGGATTCTGGTGTGAGGCTTATATGGCCTTTAGCTCTCTGACTACAATGGCTAGTTTTTGTGGTGAGGTTCTCCCATGGTTCGTATCATTTAACAAATGAACAATTTTATGATACTTATAGAAAACAAGAACTTTCTTGGTACTGTATCTAAACTGCCAACAACATATTGACAGAGTCAGTATTTTGACTAACCTGATTGTTTGGAAGAGGATGAAATTAAAACATCTGGAGCTTGTTCAGGTTTAAGAATACAGGAACTCCATTTCAATAGACAAAGCCAGGCAAGTCCAACGAATAGAATAAAAGCAGTGATTGATGACAGCGCAATTATGACAATAATTCTTCCATTACTCCCTTCTTTTTTCTTCCTTGAAACATTTACTCCTAAAGGTTTCATTATTGCGCCATTATTGTCTCGACCTTGATATGGCCCATCGTCTATACTAGAAACACTTGAGGGAGTTGAAGGTGGAGATGGTGGAAGACCTGCATGTGTTATCCAAAAGTATAAATCTAGATGGAGACATCTTACTAATGAAACTGAATATACTATATAAATTCACTTTATAACAAAAAATGTCTTGACAATCTCATAATCAATGTTTAACCTGGATAACGAACATAGAGTACTTCATAAGCACCAAATAGCGAGTCATCTATGAGAATCTCCCTGTGCCAGAACTTCTTATATATTAAAAATGCTGTGGTATCATCAAATCTTACTCCTTTAGGTACCAAGTTTATAAGAACATTGGTATTCTCTAGTTGTTGCCTAGCTGCATCAGCTCCCACAATGCGAACTTGGCTATGATTTAACAAAACACTGGCTGCAATTTCCTCAGCCAGCTCTGAAACCAAAGGAAAAAACTTGTATATTGCAGTGCTAATGCAGAGTTTAACTTGAAGGGGCCACACACAACCACAAGGTGATCCAGGAGGTGTATATGTCAAGGGCTCTGAGCAAGTCATTGACAAGCAATCTACAACATCATGTAGCTTTCTTGAGATGATTGAAGAACAAAGAAGTGAAGAACTACTTCACAAGTGTAACTTAAATAACCCTCTAAGCTAATACAGTTGCAAGATTTAAGTTTAGATTACCCTTATTAGGAGGTGGAGGTGGCAGAACAAAAGCATATGCTGGTGGTGGAGCCTTTATCTTCTTCAATGATGAACCTAGAGGTGAAATTCTAGGTGAAGGAGAAGGCACTGAGGGACAAATGATATAATAAACTGTCAGGTTCTAATCAACAATCTGAGTAGACAAAATATACGAATACAATCAAAAGCAAAGACAAAAATAAGCATTCTATACCATTCAGGTGGCCTAACAAAACTGCTGGTGATGGTGATGGTGCAGGTGCATGGATTTCCCAGCTCTTTGGTGAAGAGAAAGGTGGTTGTGATTTGAAGACTGAAGGACCTATATTTTCAAGACAAGTTTATAGAAGAAATGAAAATAATTTTGACATTTTGATGTCAAAAAAGTAAAACTTGTGTCAGAATTTTATTTAAGCTCTTTCATTCAGAGAATCAAACCTTGATGACTGTAAGTAGGAGGCTGGATTGTGTAGAATGGTGCTGGAGTTGGGTTGCTGGACTTTCTTTTGGAATGGTGATGCTTATGATGTGATATTGGAGAATCCACAAAACCATGTGTCCATTTCTTTGTAGAAGTTTTGGGGATTGACTTGGAAGGTGGAAGTGCAATACTTGCAGGAACACCGGAAGATGACTTTGATGGTGGGAATGCAATACTGAAATGGCTTCTGGCTCTGGAATGGTGCAGATTGGTGGCTACAGATGGAAAAATAAATTTTAGTTTACCAAACAAATTATCATATTGATCCAATGTGAAAATTTTACTTGTAGACTTCTAGTAGTATTTTCTTTTACATAATTTGGAAACTTATTGATTGATTATGATTGTCCAAAGCTATTGCACTGATATATACCACATTGAACAAAATTTAAGGATGGTGTCTGACTTTGTATTTTTCTTTTCTGTAGTTAGAGGTTTCATCTTCGTTTCAACAGTAAAAACATCTTACAACACATATACATACACACACACACACACACCCATATATAGCAAGTCAAATGAAATTAAATATAAGCAATATGACAAAAAATCTCATTTGAGAATCAGGATTTATATATTCATCTTCTCAAAACATCTTGCTAAGCTTTAAATTTTCCCTATGATAGTGAGCCTCACAAAAAAGTACTAAGATATATCATTTACAATATGTAAGCATTTTTCTCTTTACAGTTATAACCAGATATAACACTCATATAGTAAGTTCGGAATTACTTTCCCATCTGTTAATTTTCACAAATAAATATCCCAAATATGAATTCTGAACAACATTTCATTTTCATTAATAATGCACCGGCTGCATAAATGGATCAAACATGTCCATTGTTAATACTAACTCATAACACCTAAATTATGCTCATACCTGTATATTCATGAAGCTGTTGAGTACAGACAACTAAATGTAGCTTAATTAGCAGAAAAATCAGATGCAGACCCATTTCCATCCAACAGGAATCTTAGATCAGCTTTGAAAATCTCTTAGCTTTCACCAACAATCCAAGGAGAATAAAATTCAAGACAATTTTGTGGAAGCAGCAGCATATCTGAAGCAAAACTTGGACAAGGAAAGTTTGCAATATTAAAGCAGACACACAATAATGTAAACCAAAATGTTAAGAGAGGCAGGTAATGGAGCAAGAATGGTGTTGGTTGGAGACACCCAAGTTTCCTTTTCTTTTTTCAGAACTAGAGTTCTAAGGGTTGCAGACATGAGAACTGAGTAAGGACAGTTTTCATTGTTCTTTCAGAAAAATCTAAAGAAAAGATATGAAACAAAAAAGCAAACACCCCAGTTCACTTTAAAGCAGAAAAGCACAGTAACTCTTCCATAAGATAGTTGGTGGGGTTGGACATGTGTGTGAGTGTTCTCGATTGAGAGAGAATGTGTGTCATAAATATTGGCCAAAAAGTAAGAATTGATTGAATTAATATAATACCTTAATGCTTGACTTTCTTTTCTGTTTATTGAGCTAATGATTCACCCACAACACTATGGGTATGATTTTAATTCTAATGCCTCCAATGTATAAATTATTTTATGGATTTAATTAGTATGTATTGTATGTAAAGATTTTTTTATATTATCAATCGATCATTAATTATCATATCATTAAAATTATTTATCAACATAGTGTGACACTAGTGGTAGGTACTCGGATCCTTTAAGCATGTGGTCAGGGATTCGGTTATTGACCTGTGTATATGGAAAAACATCTATTGGGAGAGAGCAACCCCTTAAATGGACCTCAGTTTCCTTGCGGAATTAGTCTCTGCAGTTGCGTAGGGATATCCTGATAAAAAAAAATATCATTAAAAGTGTTTGATTTTTATCACAATTATCTTAAAAATTACACATATGGTGATTTGTGATTGATTGTCATTTTATAAAATTTTATACCGACAATATATCAAAACTAAACTTATATTTTATTTCAATAATTAATTATATTATTATATATAAATTTTAATATAATTATTGTGAAAAATAAGTATTTTTATAATATAATAATACATAATTAAATGATAAAGTAACATTGTCTTCAAATTTAAAAATTTAATACATTTTATAGCGTTGATTTTTTTTTTACAATATACAGTGTTAGTCTGAAAAGTTAAAGGTTGGTTTAAATCAAATGAAGGATTTAATTGGAATGCACCAAGACAATATAAAGGTTTTTTATACTGTTAATCAATTGTAGATTGTCATTTTATTAAAAATCTTTGACTTTTGTAATAATTACCTTAAAAGTCATATATGAGATAATGTATGATTAGTTGACCATATAAATATCTTTATATTAACGGTATATCAAAATTAAACTTTTATATTAAAATTTATGATCCCTTTTTTTTTTCTTCCTGAATTATGTAATTTTTATATTTAAAATATATATCCCAATTATATTTGCGAATATTATATTTATTTTAACTTAGTATAATTATAGGAGAATAATAAGTAACATTTATATTCACCAACAGGATGATATATTTTTTTTGGTTTTAGAAGGTATCTTTCGCACACAACTATGGAGACTAATCTCATGAGGTACTAGACGACATTGAATGGCTGACCTTTTCTAACCTAATTTTCTCCATACGCAAGAGTCAAGGATAGGATCCCTGACCACTTACTTAAGGGCCCCGAGCTCGTTATCAGTCGAACTAACCACATGTTGGTCAACACCATGATATTCTAAGTGAATGTTTGGGGGTAAAATTTTATTTTTGTTTTTTATTAGGATTTAATTGGTATTCACTGTCAATGTAAAGATTTTTTACACTGTCAAAGAATCATAAATTGACATATCATTAAAAATATTTAATTTTTATTATAATTATCTTAAAAAAAGTCACATATAAGATGATTTGTGATTTGTGATTAATTAATCGTATAAAAAACTTTATACTAACCGAATATCAAAAGTTAATTTGTCGTTTTAAAGCAATGGCATCGATGGCCCATGGACCATATATTTGCTTCTAAGAGTGTTACTTTTCACACCACAAATATATTTAATATACCACAAAAAAATTTTAAAAAAATTAATATCTCCAAAATACCCTCAACAATCTTCATACACCCGTCCCCTCTTTTTCCTCATTGTCTCTTCTCACTCCACACCCCTACCATTGAATAACTTCCCTTTTGTTTACAGTAAATCAGAAGCACCACAAAAAATGAATATGCCTTTCTTCTTTTTCTCTTCTCAATGCTCAAAACTTTGGAGTTTTCCATATTAATACTCCACACACTCAGTGATGACGACGATGCTATCAAGTAGGAACTCCAAGTGTTACAATAAACATACTAGGATTTTGAAATTGAAATGTTCCTTCCTTCCGCGCTTTCCCAACAGTACCAGTCAATTCTTTTGTTTTTGTTTACTGATTGGACTGTCAAAATACAGTCAAATGCTTATAAAAGAAAACTTTCCGAAATTAATTTTTGAAATGTTATGAAATATGAATACTTCGGGAATTTAATTTTCGGTTTGTTAAAAAGTGGCTTTCGAAAATTTATTTGTCGAATTATAAAAGAAAGATTCCTAAAATTACGAAATCTGAATAAAGTTCCGGAATTTAATTTCCAATATAGTAGGAAGTGTTTTCCTGAAATTTATTTCGGAACTATAAAAGAAAGCTTCCGGAACTTAATTTCTGGAATGTTACGATTTACGAAGTCTAAACACAGTTTCGGAATTTAATTTCCGATATACTAGATAGTGTCTTTCGAAAATTTATTTTCAGAACTATAAAAGAAAACTTCTGGAATATTGCGAAATCTAAATTTGCAAATTTAAATTTCGATATATAAAAAAGCACTATTTCAAAAATAGTTGGGTAGTTGGGGAAGATATATAGTTGGAGGTATGGGGATACTAAATTTTTTTTGTGGTGTAAAAAACATCCTCCTACCGATAATGGGCCAATCCTTCTCATTACAGAATCAACCATGACATCATAACTAGCCCAAGATTATTGAAATTGTTGTTGGTCGTTAATGGTAAATTTTGTTTATGGACAAAACGAAGTACGGTATACCACAAGTAGAAAAAACACACATGATAATATTGCAAAAGAAAGTGTAAATTACATTATGTTTCTGACTTGACATGTTTTTATTTTGTCATTTGATAATTTTGTTTCATTAGCACATAATTCATGTAATTTTTTTTTTATACATGTTGTCTCAAACAATTTTGTGATCTTATAATTCTATCATAGTATGATTACAAATTCATTTCATATATACTAGGCTAAATCACAATAACATAAGTTATAAATTTATTTTTTTGATTTCTTGGTATAATAAGTATTTCTCTCTTGAGTTAAAGGAGTATGCTCTGACACTGTAAATTTTTTTTACACAGTCGTCTAATCAGATTTCACCATACAGATGTTTCTTGAGATATTCTAGGAAGTAATATAATAAAGTGATACAATAGTGAAATCTAATTGGATAACTGTGTAAAAAAAGTTTTACATTATCAATGCATCATCCTTAACTCTCCTTTTTTTTGCTACATAATATAATAAGTATTTCTGAGTTTGAATTAAAGATTTCTTTTAAATTATTCAAATTGTAACACAAATTCACTGCTAATTATATTTTTACAGCAATTTTAATTTGTAATTATAAGGGATAATTTTATTGAACTCCCTTAAAGAATTTATTACACCTAAATTTTTTTTAGACAAAAAACTATACCGATTTCCATTATTTTGTCATTCACTCAAGAAAAATAGTATAAAAGCCATGTAAAAAGCATGAAATGTGTGTGGGTGATTGCTAAAAGATTGCGTGTGAAAATGTAATAACAATACATAAACTAAAGATTAGGGCGTCATTTGTCAACCAAAAGAATTGTAAATTGGGGTGTAAACACTAACCCAAGAAATATCTATATAATTAATTACCCCTATTTCAATGCAAATAATATTAATTAGTTAACGTTAAACTTATCTGCAATAATAATCTTCTTTAAAAATTCATTTTCATATATATTAGGTTAAATCACAATAAGATAAATTAGTTTCACGTGGATCCTTAGTTCAGTGGATCGATCCATATCTAACTTGACCTAAATCCAGAAATCGTTATATTTTTTTTTTTTTAATAAGAACCAAAGACTTCTTTAAACCTTATTTATATACATTGATGAATCATCAATATAGTGACAAACCAAATCAACAGTATTTCAATGTAATTTTCCTTTTAAAATTATAGATGTTTTTGCCTACTTTATTTGAAGTACTATATTTTACTTTTTTCTGGGAAGTAATATTTACTTATCAATTGTGGGACCGCTACAGTTTTTTCTTGGATATTTTTCTCTTTGACATGATTAATTTTATGTTTTTTTCCTTCTTTCTTTTGACTGCAATTACTTTTAGCAGGATACACTACTAAATTGGACCTTTTTTTAACCTAGTGTTCCATAACGATCTATGATACTGGAGATATTATTTACCTTATTCATATCCATTAATTAGGAATTCTGTCCAGGACGGCATCACTCTTTAGTACTCAGTACTTAACCAGTATAACAATTATTCATCATCAATATGTCAATTTCTGTTAACTGAACCAACTGACATCCTAAAACATTTACAATTTCACTTAGTTTACTAAAAATGCAAATGACACAACTATTTACTAAATAAGTTTTAAAAAGATAATAATATGGAGAAATAAAATTCATAAAACTCTTAATATATAACCTCTCATTAAAAAAAGAAATTTAGAAAATGAATATCAAGGCTAAATTTTGGTGAGATACGCGTGGTGTACCATTTGATAAAGTGTCCCCACCAGAGACAGAAACCCAAGATTTGGTTAGCTGTTTTAAGATGAAGTGTCAGACTCATGCATTTTTGGGTGAGAGATTCTCGGTATTAGTAAATTATATTAGACTACACTAATTCGAGTAAAAATTCGGGAATAAAACTTTTATAATGTATATTTTTTTCATTCACAACATTCGAATCCGATCGAGATCTTGTTCAAGGGAAATCAAGTTCCTTATCATTTAGACCAACATGCATTAGTTGCCTTTTATTTTATGAGTATAATTGTTATGTAATGTTAGTATAAAATTTTTTATACTGTCAATAAAAAAAAATCATGATTTGAATGAATTTTAAGATATTTAGAATAAAAATTATTTATTTTATTGATATAATAATTTTTAATTAATTGATAATATAAAAAATTTATACTATCAATACATAAAAATTAAATCATTATTTTATTACCCCATTATTTTATTACCCCATAACCATGAGAACATCGTTGTTGACTTGTGACCCACAGCATGGCCAGTGGGTAGCCACAAAAAATAAATACACACAATGTCGTTCACAAGTGTCGGTGATTTTGCTAAAGAATCATTTTTGCTCCCCGATTCCAAAATGGCAGAGCCTCATTGTTGACTAAGTTAGCAGTTGAATCATAATAATGCACTTAATTCATCATCTAAGGTTCGTACAATTTGAAAATAACCTTCGACAGCCCATTGTTCCAGACAATTTATACTGAAGGTGTTCATAAGTAGGTTTGATTAGGATTTACTGATTTAGGAGAGAAATAAATTCAAACCCATTAAACTTAAATGGATGATCTGATTTTTAAAATAATTAGCTAAATTAAACCAAATTAAATCAATTTGGAGCAGGTCGGTTCAGTTCAAATGATTGGGTTTTCTCAATATATTCTTAGGTGGGGCGGGGGGATACTGCAAAAGGCATCCAAGAAAGTTTTAGCCATAAATCTAAATGGACTCCGACCTTCTAATTGATAGCCTTGTGATACATTGTAATACAAGGGAATGCTATCATTCGATGGATGAAGTGAAGTGGTTAGTAATGGAATGAGATGGTAAAAAAACCTTAATCCATTTTTTGAGAGATTTTTTAGTAATAGAGTATGATGATTAAAGATGAGAACCCAAACCAC
Source organism: Ammopiptanthus mongolicus (assembly GCA_039655645.1). Taxonomy (NCBI): domain Eukaryota; kingdom Viridiplantae; phylum Streptophyta; class Magnoliopsida; order Fabales; family Fabaceae; genus Ammopiptanthus; species Ammopiptanthus mongolicus. Next base: position 63,440,526 of record CM077351.1, on the reverse strand, counting down.
TTCATATCATTCAAACCCTCATATTATCCTCCTATTTTGAGGGTTTGAGATGGAGTGCAGTGTAAATCATTTCGAACCCTTTGTAAATCACTATACTCCATTAATTATCATTGTACTTCCAAACAATGGAGTGAAATCTCTCTCTCCATTCCCTCCTTAAAACTTCCAATGGTATACTTTTACCTTTCTACTTCACTCCATTATAAATCACTCTATTATGGACCACCCTATTCCATCTCCTTCAAAACTCCCAAACATAGCCTAATTTATGATGTGCAAATATTTCATCGTTATGTTTGTACTAGACATGTATTTGTATTGGATATTTTATTTCTTGTGGATATTTTTAACGAAAAAGTGCATACACATCCGTTAAACTTTAATCTGTTTACAAACAGGCACTTTCAACTATTTTTTCGTCTCAATTAGTCCTTAAACTCATACTATAAGTAAAATTAATTCTTATGTTAACTCTCAATTAGATCACTAACAGCGATAAATCTAACTGTTCATTTCGCTTAAATACAAACAGTTGATTGAATTTTTTATTTTTTTATTTTCTAAAAAAATAAATAAGAAGAATTCGAGCTTGTCACCAGCTTGCAGGTCATCGAAATCATCGGTTGTAGTGGCGGCTCACACTTTGTTTTGGCACAGCAACAGAGGCGTACTGAAGAGACTAGGGCATGATACTAGGGTGAGTCCCTCCAATTAGAATCAGGAGCAATGAAAGAAGGCATACATGAATGAAAAGCTTAGTGTGGGCTAAAACATCTTTTTAAATAAAAAAGGTGATTAGGTAATTGGATCGGGGGTGATCGAGTTGAACCAATTGTGATCGGTTTTAATCGAATTTGACCCGAAATGATCCAATTATCTAAACCAATTTTATTGGTTTGATTTGAATTTTTGAATTTATTGAATCATTCTGATGCAATGATTATCCCTATATACATATATTTGGCTTATATTTATATTTATATTTAAATTTATCTTATGAAACTAAATATTTTTTTAACACAATGCTGTGTAAAATTATATTTAAAAAATGTAATTATTTGCTCTTGTGATAGAGTTAATGCGAGAGGATTTATAAAATAATGAAAATAACAAGGTGAGCATATTGCATTTCACCAATTATGCGCTCAAATTTGAACGATTAATCACTCATAGCTCTAAAATCAAATGAACATACTAGAAATTCACATATTAATGGGTCATTTCCCACCTATTAATTGCTTGGAATGTGAGTAACAAAAAATGACATTCTCAAACCTCACCAATTAGTCGACCAAAAGTCATTGATTAATCAGTAATCTATATGCCATAACTGTGAACATTTTGGATATGCACAATTAGTCAACCAAAAGTCATCGATTAACCACCTAAGACACAAACCCATTACGGTAGCACCTGATTAATCGACCAGTTTCTACTTACTAATAACTCAAGGCACAACAAGTAAAGTCTGAGATGGTGTGTTTGTACTTATTTAAATGAAATACATGGGAGGTAGCTAGATGTTTCTATCATAGAAGGATGTTATATACACATGAATAGATGTGTCAATTTGTGTATAAGTGTCTAGTCATGGAAAATTGTATAGTCTGAAGAGTTGTATCTCTTCCCAAGAGGTCTCCCAGTGTCTATAAAAAGACATTATATGTCAAGTTTCAGGATGATAGGGGAGTTAGATGGGGTTCTCCTAAAATCTGATAGGGATCAAGGTGGTTAATCTTGGTGAGACAGTTGATAAGGATGAGGAGTTTCTTCAAATTGACATTACATTTCATTATCTAGTAGGGGCTTTGATGTTAACCCATGAAGATTGTATCTTTAAACGTTAGGGGACTTAGGGGGAAAATAAGGACAAGAAAGATATGTCAGATGATATTTTCAGAGAAGTTGGATTTTATTGCAATTCAAGAATCAAAATTAGAAAGTGTAGATAGGAGGTTGTGTGAAAATTTGTGGGGAGGATCTGAATGTGACTGGGTGTTCAAACCATTTGAGGAAAGAGCGGGGGGACTGATATGTATTTGGAATATTGCCATGTTCAAAATTTTGTATCCTTTTTGTGGTCATGGTTTTATTGGTGTCTGTGGTGAATTGGGCATGGATAAATTAAAATGTTTAATTGAAAATATTTACTCTCGTGCATTTTCGAAGGGTGAGGAGGATATGGGATGAGTTGAAGATGTCAAGGTTAGGATTTGTAAGGAGTGTATGGTGTCTTGTGGGTGATTTTAACGCAATTAGAAATAAAAGAGAAAGGAAAGGGTTGTCAAATCAGAAGGGCATAAGGGATAAGGTTGAGTTTCAACGGTTTATAGATGATATGGAGCTTTTTGATTTTCCTTTATGGGGATTGGTTTTTGGTTTCAGAAGATTGAATTAACATTTGGAATAATTTGATTCGGTGGGTGTTGAATAGATATATTTCGGATCATTGCCCAATTGTTCTATGACAATGTAGTTATGATTGAGGGCCAAAACCTTTTAGATTCAATTATCGTGGCTTCAACATAAAGATTTTGATACGTTGGTAGCTAACTTCTTGAATAATACAAAAGTTAAAGGGCATACTATCATTTTGAAAGAGAAGTTAAAAATGTCAAAAGCCTATTTGAAGCCTATGTTAAAAATGTCAAAAGCCTATGTTAAAAATGTCAAATGCCAATGTTAATCAAAATGATTCATTTTGTGGTCATGATGAAGGTATGCAAACCCCAGATAATCTTCATAATGTTCCTATTATAGTTCAGAAGAATATTGGAGTCTTGTCCAAATTCTGGGCCAATGGTTCAGAGGATGAGTTGGAAGAAGATATTGCAATCTTAGATCAACAAGATGATGCATCTTCAGGCGGAAAAAATTTCGAAAAGGCTTTGACTAAGTCATAGAAGAGAAAACTGAGACAAAAAAATAAAAAGAATGCTCATAATGCCTGTACAAAGGCAGGATCCAGGAATCTTGCCTAATGAAGTGCATTTTTTGGAATGCAAGAGGCATAGCTAACCCCTCTACTAGGTTGGTGCTCAAAAAGCTTTGTGTTAATCACAAGCCTGATTTTGTTTTCATTTCAGAGCCTTAGATGATTATTGAGTAGTTTCCTGCTAATTTATGGAAGAAACTTAGATTAAAAATCTTTGTAGTTAACACTAGGAACACTTTAAGTCCTAATCTTTGGTGTGCTTGTGCTGAGCAGCTATCTTCAACTGTCGTTGCCAGTTCTGATCAGCTAGTCTCTTTCACCATTAATCTAGAGGACCAAATAATTGGATTTTCTGCTATCTATGCTACAACTGCCTATTTGCTAAGAAGGTCTCTTTGGCAGGAGTTAGATTCTATGCAACAAACACATTAGATCCCATGGTGTTTTGTTGGAGATTATAATGTGGTCCTTTGTGCACATGAGTATAGAGGTAGTGGAACACCTTCTAAAATAGCTTGCGAGGACTTTCAGAACTGGACTGCTTGTAATAATTTGATTCATTTGCCTACTCAAGGTGCTCAGTTCACTTGGAATAATGGTAGAAAAGGTAGGGCTTTTACTGAAAAAAGGTTGGACAAGGCTATTTGTAATGACTCCTAGATCAATTATTGGTCTAGTGTCTCTTGTTGCACTTTAACAAAAAGCGAGTTGGATCACTTCCCTCTGTTGATTGACTTAAAGAAGGATATCATACACCATAGTTCATCTTTTAAGTTTATGAGAATGTGGGCTTCACATCCAGATTGTCTAAATTTAGTGAAGGAAGCTTGGAATGAGCAGGTGGTAGGCTGTCCTATGGTTATATTGACTCAAAAACTAAAAGTTTTAAAGCTGAAATTGAAGGATTGGAATAAGAATGTCTTTGGTGATGTCAATTTGAAAGTTCAATCGGATATGCAGCAGCTGGATATCATTCAAACTGAGATTGATGCAAATGGTTACTTAGATTCTTTGATAGATCAGGAAAAATTAGTTCAGCTAGAACTGGAAAAAACTCTTCAATTTCAAGAAGATTATTGGCAAGAAAAGGTAAGACTGAATTGGCACATTAATGGGGATAGAAATACAAAAAAATTTCATAAAATGGCCAGGGTCAGGCATGTCACAAAGCAAATCAGTATTCTCAAACAAGATGATAAAGTGTTAGATACTACTGAAGATATTCAGAATCATGTGGTTAGTTATTTTGAAACTATTTTTAGTTCGGATAATGATTGTATTGACAATGGACTTATTGAGAAAGTCATTCCTTCTGTTGTTTCTGCTGAAGAAAATACTTTGCTCACTAGTATACCATCTGTTGATGAGGTTAGACAGGCTGTTTTCAACATGAATCCTGATGGAGCTCCAGGGCCCGATGGCTTTGGAGCCTTCTTTTATCAAAAATTTTGGGATGTTATAGCTGATGATGTATTCAAAGCTGTGACTCAGTTCTTTAGTAGTGGTTGGATGCTTCCTAATTGGAATGGCAATAATGTGGTGCTTATTCCAAAGGTAACAAAAGCTGAAAGATTTGATCAGTTTAGGCCTATTGCTCTTGCAAACTTCAAACTCAAGATTATCACTAAAGTCTTAGCTGATAGGTTGGCTAAGATCAGCTAAGATTGCTCCTACTATTATCTCCTCAAATCAAAGAGGTTTTGTGAAAGGTAGACAAATATCTGATTGTATATGCTTAACTTCTGAAGCTATTAATATGTTGAATAAAAGGGCTTTTGGTGGGACTTGGCTATGAAAATTGTTATTAGAAAGGCATTTGACACTATAGATTGGAAGTTTTTGTTGAAAGTGCTATAGGTTTTTGGTTTTCATCAAAAATTCTGCAATTGGCTGGAGACTATTACATTCGGCAAAGCTTTCTATTCTCATCAATGGTAAGGTTGTTGGTTATTTCCTTGTAAAAGGGGGGTTAGACAAGGGGATCCTTTGTCACCCTTACTTTTCTGTCTTGCGGAGGAAGTGCTGAGTAAAGGTATTTCAAAGTTGGTGTATGATGGATCTCTCAATTTGATGTCTGGTCCAAAAGGCACTTGTGTTCCTTCTCATGTTATGTATGTAGATGATGTAATGATTTTTTGCAGAGGGTCACAGAGGAATTTAAATGCTCTTTTGGATTTATTTCAAAGATATGGTGTTATTTCAGGTCAAATCATTAATCCAAATAAATCAACCTTCTATTCAGGTGCAATTTCTTATACAAGACATGTCGGTATTGCAGCATTATTGGGTTTTCAGATTGGTAAGCTTCCATTTGTTTACGTAGGGATTCCTGTTTTTAAAGGAAAATCTAAGTCAGTTTACTTGAAAAGTATAGCTGACAGAATAAAATCCAAATTAGCTTCATGGAAAGCCTATTTACTATCTATCACTAGAAGAATTCAACTAGTGAAAAGTGTGATTCATGGAATGATGATTTTTTGTTTCCTGGTATATTCCTAGCCTGTTAGTCTGATTAAGGATGTGGATAGGTGGATCAGAAATTTTATTCGGTCAGGAAATGTTAATTAAAAAAAGGTTTTTACTGTGGCATGGAAAAGGGTTTGTAGTCCTACTACTGAAGGAGATTTAGGATTGAGGTCTCTCAGACATATTAATGAGGCTGCATCTCTGAAAATGTGTTGGGAGTTCTACAATTCAGATACTCAATGGGCTGCATTACTCAAATCAAGAGTTCTCAGAAAAAATGGCCCTATTAATTTCTTATCATATTGACTCAACAATTTGGCTAGGGTTGAAACGTATGCTCTCTACTGTGGAAGATAATATTAGATAGCAGTTAGGGAATGGAAGTTGTATTAACTTTTGGACTGATAATTGGTTGTCTCAGCCTTTGGTTAGTCTTCTTAATATTCCTTTGCAGCTGCATGATCATCTTAATGCTAAGATAAAGGATTTTATTAAGCAAGGTAGTTGGTTTGTCCCTATAATGTTGATTCAGTATTGCCCTGTGATCAAGAAAGAGCTACAACAAATTTCAATTCCAAAATTCATTGCAGAGGATCAAAATATTTGTAAAAACACAGATTCTGGGGAGTTGACTTTTAAAGATGCATATCTATTTACTAAACCTCTTGACCAAGGCCTACACAGGGCAAAGTTAGTTTGGAATCAGGCTATTCCATCTGCTAAATCTTTTATAATCTGGACATTACTGCCAAATCGAATGTCCACAGATGATAACTTGAGAAAGAGAGGTTTCCTGATTGTATCTATGTGTAGTATTTGTGGTAAAGAGGAAGAATCGAGTGTGCATTTATTTTGTGACTGTTCTTTTGCTAAAAAGCTTTGGGATTGGTTAAGTTCTATGTTACATATTAACATAGATACTTCTTCAATTCAAAACATTTTAGCAATTTGTGATAAGGGTTGGTCTTCTCAAACAACAACTGTTATTCTTGCTGCAATTATAAATGTGGTTTGGGCTATTTGGACCATCAAAAATAGAATTCGTTTTGAGAATAAAAGAATCACTTATTTAGCTATTGTTAGCACTGTTATTGCAAAGGTTTCCTTAACAGGGAATCTATGCACTGGTTGTTCATCTTCTTCAATGCAAGAATTTGTTATTCTTAAAGCTTTTTCAGTTGCTATTAAGCCAGGTAAAGCTCCAAATATTAGAGAGGTTAAATGGATTCCTCCACCTCGATTTTAGTTTAAATGCAATATAGATGGAGCTGCTAGAGGTGCTCCAGGATATGCTGCTTGTGGAGGAATTTTCAGGGATAGAAATGCAGTAACTTTAGGTTGTTTCTCTATCAACCTTGGGATCACTTTTGCTCTTCATGCTGAATTGTCAGGTGCTATGATGGCTATTGAGTTGGCTTACAAAAAAGGATAGTACAATCTGTGGCTGGAATGTGATTCTCAGCTTGTCATTCTTGTCTTTAAGTCTATTTCTATAGTTCCTTAGATGCTTAGAAATAGGTGGCGGAATTGTTTAGAGCTGACAAAATCAATGTGTTTTATGTTCTCCCATATATATCGTGAAGGCAATCATTGTGCTAATAAGGTTGCTTCATATGGTCTTTCTATTCAGGGATTTCATTGGTGGGATACTATTCCTTGATTTATTGGTGAATATTTCTACCGCAATAGGGTAGGACTTCCAAATTATAGGTTCAAATAATTTCTTGCAAGGGTTTTGGTTTATGTCCCCCCTTGTGTTTTTTATACTCTTTTCCTATTTTTTAATATATGTTGGTGTGCTGCAAATGATTGGTGTTGTTGTGGTGCCAACCTAGTTGGGATGACAGTTAACACAGTGATGCTTTTGCACTCTGATTTTTGATTAAAAAAAAAATGAAGAACTGGAACAAGGAATCCTTTGGTTACTTGGACACTAATAATAAAATGTTGGTGGATGAAATTGGTGCTTTAGACTCTAAGGCTGAAGTCCAAGAGTTAGATGAAAAGAAAGGATAAAAAAGAAAGAAGTTATTTACAAATTTATGGCAAAAGTGCAACATGAAAGAAAGTTTGATACACCAAAAACTAAGAATCAAATGACTTAAGGAAGGAGATGAGAATTCTAGTTTTTTTCACCCCTGGTTGAATTCAAGAAGAAGGATTAATCAAATTTCAGCATTGTTATCGGAGGAGAAGTAGATTGTCGATGCTACAGAAGTTAAAGATGTGGTAAAAAATCATTTTTCTTTTATGTTTTCTGAAGATGATTGGAACAGGTCAGTTCTTGATAGGGTAACTTTTAAGCAATTATCTAATGCTGAGAGTGAATTTCTCTCATCTCCTTTTAGTTATGATTAAAGAAAGCACATTTTGTGCAGTTGTGACGGCAACTAAAAGTCTAGGATATACCCAATAGTTTTAATTTTAATTTGATTAATAAATTTTAGGATGTTATAAAGCAGGAAGTGGGCGGAGTGGTGGATGAGTTTTTTTTTCTCATCTTAGTCCTCGTAGGGGTTTAAAGAATTATTTTATAGCTCCTATTTCAAAGATTGAAAATCCACAAAAGGTATCTAATTATCTTCTCTTTTCTCTTACTGGATGTATTTCTAAAATCATTGCGAAAATTCAGGCCAGAAGACTCAAAGATATAATGAATTCAATCATTTTGCAATCTCCGTGTGCTTTTCTTTCGGGAAGACAAATATTAGATGGTATTGTTGTGGTGAATTTGGCTAGGAGGACTGAGAATGAGTGGATGATATTCAAAGTAGATTTTGGAAAGGCTTACGATTCAATAAATGAAAGCTTCTTGAATATATGCTTACTCGTTTTGGGTTTGAGGACAAATGGATTTCTTGGATACGAAGTTGCATTTTCTCGAGTTAGTATCAGTTCTTATAAATGTTAGCCCTAAGAATTTCAAATCTTTAAAGGGTTGCATCAAGGGGATCCTTTGACCCCATTTATTTTCCTCTTAATGGTAGAAGGACTTATTGGTATTGTTTGGAATGCTTTGGTTATAGATAAATTCAATGGATTCAAGGTGGGGGGAAATGATCTAGAAACTCCGCATCTTCAGTATGTCGATGGCACATTGTTGATTAGAGAGACCATATAAAAATTTGTCCGCTTTGAAGGCAATGTTGTGAAACTTTGAATTAGTTTCCAGTTTGAAGGTAAACTTCCATAAAATCAAAATCATTAGTGTAAATGTGCATGCTGATTTTTTGTTTGCTGCTAATGATTTTGTATATTGCAAAATTGGATGTCTTCCATTTACTTATTTGGGCATGCCAATTGGAATTAATCTGAGAAAGCTGAATCCCAACCTTTCATTTAATTAGTAAAACCTAGGTCATCTCTTTAGAATAGTGGATATTTGTCTCTTTGAGGTAGAATTATTTTAACCAATTATGTTATTTTCTCTTAGCCTTTTATATTTCCTATCTTTATGCAAGATTCCAAAGAAGGTCTTAAGAACTTTAATTCAATTATAGAGATCTTTTTTAAGGGGTGGTAGTTAAGAAAAGAAGAAAATTGCATGGGTGAATTAAAAGTTGGTATTGTAGACCAAAAGTAGATGGCGGTCTAGGGATAAAAAAATCTAGAGTTGTGTAATCTCTACTTGGAAAATGAAGATGGAGGAGATTGGATGAAAAGGACGCTAATTCGAACGGTAACGCCTTTCGTTACATTAGTAATCTAAAATAAATATTTAAATAAAATATGAAGAAATAAAAATTTTCTTTAAGTAATAAATCTGATTAAATACATAATTTAATAATATCAAAATAATGGTTTACATCCTAAACCAATAAAACCCGAAATATCATAATAAGTTTAAAGCCTTAAAACCGGGCGTCTACTACAACTCACATAAATAAAAGGAAATAACATAAGTCCTCCTGGAACATGCCATAAGTACTAATCAAACACTAAAAACTACGAAGGTAATCTTCAAGTCTCCGTATGATCAACTGTGTCGTCCTCAGGCTCTGAAAATAATACTACTAATGAGATTTATAATCCCATTAAATAAAAATATAGTTATAAGAGTTTCGTAAAAGCATTGTTCTCAGCCGTCGCGGCATCCAGAAAAACAATCCATGGTACCTGCTATTTTCCAAGAATAGTAAATACTATAAAATAATATTAATATAAATGTCATTATCAATAATCAATCATCATTAACACATCATAAATCAAGTATATCAAAATCTCATGTGTCAAATAATTCCAATAAACACATGTCATATGACTGTCGAACTTCACACAACAATGGCGTCTCATTGCCTACCTCTTACTCAAGAGAGATATTTCGATGTCACATTCTCTTCGGTGACATTACTCGTAATTTCGATACCAACCATGTGCACTAGCGATATTGCTCATTTTTCGACATCCCAATGTATGGCGATGTACTTTCGATACCTCATCAACTGGCGGTATTACATGGTTTCGATATCCCAATTTAATAACGATATTACTTTCGATACCCCTTTTATAGGCGGTATTTCTCAAACGTCATACGACATGCATAATGATCAATTAAACATGTCAAATCAAACATATATCATTACATAATTCAGATAAGCATGTCAATCAATCAACATACATACTAATCATACAAATCATATCATCAATCAAAAGGATAAATGCTCAATTTAATAAACTTTCGTTTTAATAGGAAACCCCCAATTCAATTTAACGTTCTTGGACCCTAATATAGAAAAACCCAATTTTTCACATCAAACTTCCAAAATACATTAATGGTTTTAAGAGCCAAAACCCCAAATATTTGTACCATGAAAGGGTGATAAAATGTATTTTTACTTATCTCTAAAAGACCTCCAAGAAGCTCTAAGCGTATCCCTTGAACACGCCAAGAAAACTCCTAATAAATCTCATTCTTCTTCTCTCCCCAGTATCCTTCTTCTCCAAGACCTTGAATCCTCAAAGGCAAATAAAAGAGTGTTTTAAGGTGCTGATAGGGTTTCTAGTTGCACTAATATGCTATTAGGATTGTATTTATATGAGTTATTACGTTTCCCACTTTTAAAACTCGCGTATTCCACGATCAATCGTCGAGCACGAGCTCTTGACCACCACGTCCGTGGTCTTTGCAGAGATCAAAGGTGTGCTTCAGCTGAGCAAGGGTGTGCTCATCACCGTAAAAAAAATCATGTTTTCAGACACGATTGTGCTTATCAGCATCACTTTTGCGCGATTTCCGACATGGACGTGCTCCCTTGAGCATGGGCGTGCTTATGAGCATTGTGCGATTCAAAACGTGCTCCTTTCAGCACGGATCAGTGCTCGTGGACGAGCATGGCATGCTACACATGCGTGCCAGGAAGGGATTTTCGTTTAGAAAATCATACTTAATTATTTTTAATTATTTTAAACCCATTCTATTTATTTCAAGGGCCTAAAATATGAATTCTAAGCCTCCCAAAAACTCTTTAATTTTTTCCTAATATTATATATCTTTATTTTAATTTCTAGGATGTTACACTGACAGCTAGATATGGTTCGTGTAGTGATGTATCTGACGCAATGTCATCCAGGAGGATCTTAAAAAATTCTTCTGTTTTTGTGGAGGGATATATGAGACATTGAGATAAGCAATTTTTTTCCAAATGGGTGGTTGAATGTAGGGATGACAATGGGTAATGGACCCTATGGGTATGGGCATGGGTATAAATAATTATCCACAAAATTGAATGGGTATGGTTGCGGGTACGGATACTCTAGTACCCACCCCGTCCCATGGACGTGCTCCCTTGAGCATGGGCATGCTTATGAGCATTGTGCGATTCAAAACGTGCTCCTTTCAGCACGGATCAGTGCTCGTTGACGAGCATGGCATGCTACACATGCGTGCCAGGAAGATATTTTCGTTTAGAAAATCACACTTAATTATTTTTAATTATTTTAAACCCATTCTATTTATTTCAAGGGCCTAAAATATGAATAGAATGAGTTTAGTTTATTTTAAACCCATTCTTCTATCAACTAGCACTGATCCGTAGGCGTGCCAGGAAGGGATTTTCGTTTAGAAAATCACACTTAATTATTTTTAATTATTTTAAACCCATTCTATTTATTTCAAGGGCCTAAAATATGAATTCTAAGCCTCCCAAAAACTCTTTAATTTTTTTCTAATATTATATATCTATTATTTTAATTTCTAGGATGTTACACTGACAGCTAGATATGGTTGGTGTAGTGATGTATCTGACGCAATGTCATCCAGGAGGATCCTAAAAAATTCTTCTGTTTTTATGGAGGGATATATGAGACATTGAGATAAGCAATTTTTTTCCAAATGGGTGGTTGAATGTAGGGATGACAATGGGTAATGGACCCTATGGGTATGGGCATGGGTATAGATAATCATCCACAAAATTGAATGGGTATGGTTGCGGGTACGGGTACTCTAGTACCCACCCCGTCCCATACCCGCGCTCATATATATATATATATATATATATATATATATATATATATATATATATATATATATTATATAAAATTATAAAGGGATTTGTTCACGTACATCCATTCATTTTTTAGAAGGAGTACATTAGCAAACTATATTTTCGGGTGTATTTGACAAATTTTTAGTTATAACTAGCTAATATACTCCTTCTAAAAATGAGTGGGTGTTCATTAACAAATCCTATATGAGATTGCTAACATAAACCTACTCATTTTTTAGAAGGAGTACGTTAGCAAGCTACATCTTCAGGTGTATTTTACAAATTTTTAGTTATAACTTGCTAACATACTCCTTTTAAAAAATGAGTGGGTATATGTTAGCAAATCCCAATTATAAAATATTAAATTTAGAAAAATAAAAAGAATAAATCTAGTAAACTAGTTTCCTTATATATAGTCCAAATCACTCAAAATAAACTTTCCTAATAATTAACACATTATTTCATTTCTATAAAGGACAATAGGCTTAATATTTCAATCACCTGAACACGACTCCAATATAAAAGAGTCAATGCCTTGACTTGATTTTGGAAAGGTATTTGAAAAAGGTTTCCCCATATGGACAACTATTAATCGAGTAATTAGTAGTAGTAATTGGTGATTTATAAATCTTTTTGTCTGATAAAACAAGTTGCAAGGCGATATTTTGAATTCATATAATCAAATTCCATGTCAGATTTTCTTATATGTGCATCTTTGATTTTATTGGCTTAGTTGTTCGGTGCAAAGCAATTTATAGAGCAGCGAATTAACAAATCATAGAGCAAACATACTGCCACTGCTGGTAGTTTGATCTATGCAATTTATTTTTCTTTTCGGCTTTACCTAAATGATTCTTCAAATTGTCATGTGTGTTTTTGTTTGGTTAATAAGCAGTAACGGTCACAAATGGATGGATTGAATAAATTTTTATTCGAATTATAACGGATGGATTAAAAACAATTCATTAATCCATTATGATCCATTAAAATTTCATTAAAAAAAATTCAATCCATTCATGATCCATTTAAAAAAATTCATCAAATCCATCCATTACAAAAATTCATCCAATCTATTTGTGAAAAATATTTTAAAAATTTAAATAATTTTTATGACTATTTAAAAAATAATATCTCTCATCCATCCACAAAAAAATTACAAAATAATTTTTTTTGCCTATTTTTTTGTAATTGACAATTCATCACAAATCCATCTGCACAAAGAATGCAAATCGTGGTAGAAAAACACCAAAAAAATATACTGTTTTGCTTGTAATAGCAACAAATTGACTAAATTTTTGAAGTTATGGTTTTTTATCATTTATTTATTCTTTTCATTTTTATCCTAAGGATTATTTTTTGTTTTATAAAATGGTTCAATGGATTTTTGAATAATGGTGGATAGATCACAACCATCCATAAAATAAAATAATCTAATTCTTCCAGTTTATTGTTACTTTTTTTTTTTATAATGGATGGATTGGATGAATTTTCATTTGGATGTACTAGATGGATGATAAAAAATTGGATTTTTTTGCCACCCTTAATAGTTCCTTGAGTTCATGGTTGGAGCTTTGAGGGCTTGACAAAGATAGATAAGGCTTATAGAATAATTTGGATTGGGCTCTAGATCACTGACAAATTAATATCGGGCTCTATTGTTGGAAATTAAGATCTTAAAAGTTTTTAACTCAGATCAATCACTTCAAAGTTTTCAAGAGGGATTTGCTTTTAATACTCCACTCATATCAATTCTGACCTCCCTTTTCTATTTTTTTATAAATAAATCTCATAAATTGTAACACCCCGATTTTCAAGTTTTATAATTATTCAGTATTTAAGCATTTGTATTTTTTTGGAGGGTCTAGAGAGTGAAATAAAATAATCTGAGACTATAGTCATGCTCTACGCTATCGTACGAAGCTATGGTTAAATTTTGGTCAAAACTCAGATGGAGCCCGGTCTGCGTTTTACACTGACAGTATGATTTTACTGCTCAGACGACCTAATTTTAAATCGTGAACGAAACAGTTAGGTTTTATATTTTATTTCCAACGATATTGGTTATTTTGAAAATTTTCAAAATAAATAAGTCGTGATACGTTATTTGAGCGTAAAACCTAAATCAGGTGGACAACGGGGCTGAATACAGGATTTACCAGGACCCGCTACAGATAAGGTTGAGGTCACATCACCTTATCATCACCATCATTACATCAAAAAAATATCTAGATATTTTTAGGACTTTGAGTGAGATTACCAAAATACCCTTCAAGTTAAGTACAAGTTTGCCATCTTTGTAAAAATATCTAATTCTCACCCTTATCCCACCCAAGGCCTACGACCAACCTTTCTTCTCCCCCCATCCTCACTTTCTCTTCTTTCTCCCTTATTTTCTTCATGAAGCTCCATTGATAAAGCTTAGGAAACTTGGAGTTTTGAGTGATTCAAGCTAGTTTCCTTCAAGGAATAACATCAAGGAGGTAAAGACTCTCTACTATCTCTCTCAATCTCTCTTTTCATCTCTTCATGTTCATGATTCATGGTGGTTTAAGTTTTGAAGCTTAAACTTGAAAAATCCCTAGAAAATTGTAGAAAAATCATTTTAATGTCAAACCAATTTCTATGAGCTAGTAGCATCATCCTCTTCCACTATCCAAGAGCTTGTAATCAAAGGAGCCCTCTAGCTCTAATAGGTGAGGAAGGCCGAACCTACCCCCTTTTGGGTGAGTAGAGTTTTTTTAGATTTTGGGTATTCTAAGCTTGATTTTAGTCTTATCACACCTAGTAGGTATTGAATCCAAGAAATGAGAATTTTTGGAGCTTCCTAGCCAATTTTCTAGCCATAGGGCCGAACCCTATATATGTGTTAATAGGAGATTTTGTGTTGATTAAAGTAGATGTGTGATTGATTTGTATGATTGTAGTTGCAGTTGGGTGATCGAACGAGAAATCGGATGACATGCGGATCGATCGGACGATTTATCGCTCTTTGGGAACTCCAAGAGGCAAGGGGTGATAACCTGAAGAATTCAATTTCCGACGGCTGTATACTGTATGTGGTGTGTGTTTGGTGGAAATTTGTGTAGTGGTATGTGAAATTACTTGTTTTGTGGAGTGGTGTAATTATTGTGTAAGAATATGTGATTGCATTTTATTATGCTCAAGCATGTTGGATTATGCCTGATTTGATTGTTTGGCATTGTATTGTGATGTATGGATGTATAATATGCCTGTAGTGGTGATTATTGCGCTAAAGGACCTAATACCGATTAGGATCCGATATTGAGTAATATAAAAACTTCAAAAGCTGAGACATGGAGATAAGCTAAATAATAATGGGTAAGAGTTTTTAAGGAAATTTGGAAGAGAAAAAGAAATAAATTGGCTTTTGGGAACAAAATAATAATAAACATTTGCTTTTTAAGAGTAAGTTGACTTAAAGGGTTAAAATGGAGAAAGGTTGACTTTAATTGAAAGAAAACAAGGTTTTGAGGTGAAAAGTGTGTTTTAGAGACATGAGTAGTTTTTGAAGTGATAAAAGGAACCATTTCCAGCAAAAGTACTTTTGGAAACACCGTTTCAAAATAAATTGTTTTATTCAAGAAAAAGGGTTTGACGAACAGTATTTCAAGGTTTATCGAACTCCTTCGATAAGGAAAAAGGTGGTTTTTAACCAATGTGACGTTTTGTTTTGAAAAACCGATCCCGAAGCCTTTATGTATAAGCTTTAGAGATTTGGGTTTTGGTTATGAGTTTTCAAAAAAGAAATGTGGTTTTGGTTTGGCAACTAGAAACCGAGACTTCGAGGTTCTAGGATTCTGTAAAACACGAGGATCAAGGATCCGTGTTAGTATGTTGGTCCTATAAGCTGGTGGACATTCCGTTGAGTCTCCAAATGTCTGATATGCATTTGCCTTAGTTTTAATGAGATTAAAACAGTTATTCAATGATTTAATTGAACCCGTCTGTAGTATTTAACTCGTCTACTTAGTGTACAGATTAAATGTCTATATGAATTGTTCACTCGTCTGAACTTAGATAAGTTCACCCGTCTGAACTAACTTAAGTTCACAAGTCTGAACTAACTAAAAGGTCACTCGTCTGAACTGAGATAAGTTCACTTATCTGAACTAGCTAAGGTTCACTCGTCTGAACTAAGAGAAGGTCACTCGTCTAATGAAGTCTTCAACCGTCTGATCAAAGGAAGACTCACTCGTCTAAAAGACTTTGCAACTGACGTCATCTCTTTGTTAAAGAGTCAACCCGTCTAATGAAGCTACTCATCCGTCTAGTGACTAACGTTAAAGAATACATTGGATGAAAGCTGTCTCGACTCTGATAAGGAACTTCAACAAAGTGCTTTGCCTGAACACAACTGCATCTTACACCAAAAGGGAAAGTCTTCCCTCTGCAAACAAAAAGCACGTATACAGACCTGCTGAGACCAAAGGTATATCAGAAGTCTGCATCACTCTGATGAAAGAGAACAAGCGAAGTTCCCTACGCTTTAATGGCTGATCAGAACGACTCTCTTGCATTTATTGAAGATCTGCAAGAAGCCAAGCCTTCTGTAATCAAAGCAATTTAATGAAGAAGACTTCGAAGATTCAAGCAGAAGAGAACGATCAAAGCAATCAAAGAGCAATTACTCTGTACATTTATATCTTCATTCTTTCATTATTTATTCTTCAATCATTGGAAGTTATTACGCGGTCTTTTAGAACTTCACATTTAATACACTTGTCTGAGTGCTTGTGAAAGACTTGCAAAGTGTTATCTTTTTACAACTTCTCTCAAACAAACCCGTCTGAGCCTGAAGAGGCTAAGTGTGCAAATAATACTTGTCAGGAGCCTGAAGAGGCTAGGTGTGAAAACAATACTCGTCTGGAGCCTGGAGAGGCTAGGTGTGAAAATAATACTTGTCTGTCCTGTAACCTAAATCAGTTATAGTGAGAAAACTTGGTGCTGTCATGGACTGGACATAGCCCAATTGTTAAGGGGTGAACCAGGATAAAACCTGCTGAGTGATCTCTCTCTTTCCCTTAACTCTTTAGTTTGATTATTTGTCTTAACTATCATCTAACTAAAGGGGTTTATAATTGTGTTTATCAAACCTTTTTTATCTTGCATGATTGTGTGTTTTCTGTGAAAATCTTCAGACGAGTTATCAGTCTGATTGACCTGTCTGTGTTTACTCGTCTATTATAACCCGTCTGTGCTTGCGAAAAAGTTTCTAAATTCCGCATAAATTTGTCAAACACCATTCAACCCCCTTCTAGTGTTTGCATCTGTCTATTTCAGTTGGTATCAGAGCTCAGTCTCTGGATCGAGCACCTAACAGTGTAGATAAAAGATCTTGAAGAATAGACAATGTATTTTGGAGCAAGCTCAAGTGGGAACCCCCAACCTAAAGGAGGCTCTATAACCAGACCCCCTTTCTTCGATGGTGTAAACTACAACTACTGGAAAGAAATGTTTCACTGGTTCATCTTGTCAACAAATTCTAATGTATGGGATGTCATTACTGATGGTCCTTACACTCCTCAAAATAATGATGGCTCAGACAAGCCTAAGGCTCAGTGGACACCTACAGAAAAGACAAGATAGGATCTAAACCATAAAGCCAGATATGCTATAATCTGTGCTCTCAGTCCAGAAGAGTTCGAAAAGGTATGTTCTTGTGATTCTGCTAAAGAAATGTGGGACTCCTTATCTGCCACACATGAAGGAGAAGAGACAGAAGAGGAAGCCAATCTCTGTCTGATGGCTAATATAGATTCAGAACCTGAAACTGAGGTACATTCTGAACTTGAGGAATTGCATGATGCTTATGATGAGTTGGTAGAGGAATCCAAAGGCTTATCTAAGGCCTTCAAATCCCTCAAGAGAGATTATGTTAAACTCCTCAGTGAGCATAAACAAAAATCTCAAAAGTGTGAGATGCTGGCCAAGGAGAATAGCCAGCTGAGGACTGAAAAGTCTGATGAAACTTCGATCTCAAGTGAAACATCACATTCTGAAGAAGTGGTCAAACTTCAATAGAAAGTGAAGGAGCTCACTTTTGATTTTGCTAGATTTTTTAATGGCAGAGATAATCTTACAAAACTGTTAGGATGTCAGAGACACTCTCTTAACAAAGAAGGCATTGGATATGATCATCAAGCTGATCATAAACTATCAACAAAATCTTCAACTGTCTATGTTGAACCCACTTCAGTTAGAATTAGACCCGTCTGTAACTTCTGTGGAAAAGTTGGACATGTTATGACTAACTGTTTTCACAAGAAGAAGAGGAAGTCTTCACAGACTCCTAGAACTAACAGAAAAGGACCCAGAAAAATATGGGTACCTAAAGATAAAATAATTTCTGTTGCAGACATCCTTAATAAGACAAAGCAGACGCCTCTGCTGCTACCTGGACAGTGGCTGCTCGCGACATATGACAGGAGAAAGGTCTATGTTCCAAGAGCTCCAGGTTAAGAATGGTGGATTTGTTGCCTTTGGAGGCAATCAAAAAGGAAGAGTAACTGGTGTTGGTACAATTGGTGGTAAACCCCCTCTTCCCTATATCTCAAATGTGGTTATGGTTGAAGGACTAAGACACAATTTACTTAGCATAAGTCAATTATGTGATAGTGGATTTGATGTCTCCTTCACTAAGAATGAATCATAGTCAAAGACAAGAGTGGCAAGACCCTCTTTTCAGCTAATAGACAGCAAAATCTTTATAAGATTGAGCTAACTGAACTCACAGATCAAAGTGTAACCTGTCTAATGTCTAAAGAGGATGAAAGATGGTTATGGCATAAGAAACTAGGACATGCTAGTATGAAACTTATTTCGAAATTGAAAAAGGATAACCTTGTGAGAGGATTGCCTGATATTAGTTTCAAGAAAGATGTTTTATGTGAAGACCTTGTATCAACCTCTAGACCTCTTCAGTTATTACACATGGATCTGTTTGGACCAGTTAATGTTGCAGTTTAGCTGGAAGGAAATATGGATTTGTCATTGTTGATGACTATTCTAGATTTACTTGGGTACTTTTCTTACCCACAAGGATGAGTCCTTTAAGGCATTCTCTGTATTCTGTAAGAAAGTACAAAATGAGCAAGGTTTCTGTATTTCTACCCTTAGAAGTGATCATGGGGGAGAATTTGAAAATGAGCAATTCAAACTGTTCTGTGAAAAGAATGGAATCTCACAACTTCTCTGCACCTAGAACTCCACAGCAAAATGGAGTGGTTGAGAGAAAGAACAGATCTCTGCAAGAGATGGCTAGATCAATGCTCAATGAAAATAATCTCCCTAAGTACTTCTGGGCTGAAGCAGTAAACACTGCATGTTATGTGCAAAATAGAATACTTATAAGGTCTATCCTAAAGAAGACTCCTTATGAATTGTGGAAAGGTAGAAAACCCAACATATCTTATTTCCATGCATTTGGATGTGAATGCTTCATCTTAAATACCAAGGATCAACTTGGAAAGTTTGATTCCAAGGTAGACAAAGGTATCTTCATTGGATATTCTGAAGTGTCTAAAGCATATAGAGTTTTTAACTCTAGAACCTTTGTTGTTGAGGAATCCATTCATGTAAAATTCAATGATAATCTAAAGACTGATAGGGAACTATCAGATCTAGAAGATGATCTTGCAGGTCTTGATCTTACCCAGCAGACGAGTCAATATCCAGACGTATCAAAAATTGAATCTGCTGAGGAATCTGTCAAACAAGTGGAGCAGACGAGTCATCAGTCAAATCAACATCAAAATGATGATCTCAGAAGAGACTGGAAGTTCAAAGCTCATCATCCTGAAGATCTTATCATTGGAAGTCCCTCTGAAGGTGTTAGAACTAGATCTGTCTTAAGAGAGTCAAGCAATATGGCTTTTCTATCTGAAATTGAACCAAAGCATATTGAGGAAGCTCTTGAAGATAAAAGCTGGATTCTTGCTATGCAAGAGGAACTTAATCAGTTCAAAAGGAATGATGTCTGGAAACTTGTCTCCAAACCAACAGACAAGTCTGTTATTGGAACAAGATGGGTTTTCAGAGACAAGCTAGATGAAGATGGCAAAGTTGTCAGAAACAAAGCAAGGTTAGTAGCTCAAGGCTACAACCAACAAGAAGGTATTGACTATACTGAGACTTTTGCACCTGTAGCTAGAATAGAAGCTATTCGCATACTCATGTCATATGCTGCACAACATCAAATTACTTTATTTCAAATGGATGTAAAAAGTGCTTTTTTAAATGGAATAATTGAAGAATAAGTTTATGTTAAACAACCTCCTGGTTTTGAAGATAATGAACCTGTCTGATGAGTGTTTATGATACGCGTCTATGTTTAACCATCTGACTCTTTGAATCATACTCTTTATTTGAAATATTTTCTTTTAAATGGTTATTATCTTTAATGCCATTTCTTTCTCTGAGACAAAATATGTACATGACTGTTTTTATATTAAATCAATTTTTTTTAAAACCTCCATTTTTTTTTTGTTGCTTTCATTTAAAATTACAACTGTCTTTGGTCTTTAAAAGGGAAATTTTTTTTTCTTTTAAAAGGTATTTCGTTCTTACGTTTTTCAAATCTTTTTCTTTTCGTTTTTAAAACCATCAAAGAGGATGCATCTGCTCAGGGGGAGCAGTTGAAGAAGCCTTTAGGCAAAACCAAAGGACAAACTTGCTTTTAACTCTTTTTGTTCTCTTAGTACCTTATTTGTAATTTTCTTTTTAAAATTACCTTGTACACAACCAATGATGGTTAACTATAAATTACCTCCTCTGTTTCTCTTTTTTGATTATGACAAAAGGGTGAGAAAGTTAAATGAAAAATGTTTTAATGTTACAACTGTCTGATATGAACAAATGTTTATCTAAATATGATGTATCTTTTCTTTTCTCTCTGTCTATATTCTATTGCTTTTGATAATCTCAAAAGGGGGAGAAAATACTAAGATAAGACTAAGGTAAAAAGTTAAATGCTTATCTGTCTGAGTATGTTATAATTATGGAACAATGTTTTTAATCTGACTGATCATATACATGACTGGTTTATGTAAATTTTCTTAAGTTCATTAAATCATTTAACATGTTTTGTCATCATCAAAAAGGGGGAGATTGTTGAGTCTCCAAATGTCTGATGTGCATTTACCTTAGTTTTGATGAGATTAAAACAGTTATTCAATGATTTAATTGAACCCGTCTGTGGTATTTAACTCGTCTACTTAGTGTACAGATTAAATGTCTATATGAACTGTTCACTCGTCTGAACTTAGATAAGTTCATCCGTCTGAACTAACTTAAGTTCACACGTCTGAACTAGCTAAGGTTCACTCGTCTGAACTAAGAGAAGTTCACTCGTCTAATGAAGTCTTCAACCGTCTGATCAAAGGAAGACTTACCCGTCTAAAAGACTTTGCAATTGACGTCATCTCTTTGTTAAAGAGTCAACCCGTCTAATGAAGCTACTCATCCGTCTAGTGACTAACGTTAAAGAATACATTGGATGAAAGCTGTCTCGACTCTGATAAGGAACTTCAACAAAGTGCTTTGCCTGAACACAACTGCATCTTACACCAAAAGGGAAAGTCTTCCCTCTGCAAACAAAAAGCACGTATACAGACCTGCTGAGACCAAAGGTATATCAGAAGTCTGCATCACTCTGATGAAAGAGAACAAGCGAAGTTCCCTATGCTTTAATGGCTGATCAGAACGGCTCTATTGCATTTATTGAAGATCTGCAAGAAGCCAAGCCTTCAGACTTTGTGTCTAACGGCTTTAAAATCTTGAAGCCTATTTAATGAAGAAGACTTCGAAGATTCAAGTAGAAGAGAACGATCAAAGCAATCAAAGAGCAATTACTCTGTACATTTATATCTTCATTCTTTCATTATTTATTCTTCAATCATTTGAAGTTATTACGCAGTTTTTTAGAACTTCACATTTAATACACTTGTCTGAGTGCTGGTGAAAGACTTGCAAAGTGTAATATTTTTACAACTTCTCTCAAACAAACCCGTCTGAGCCTGAAGAGGCTAAGTGTGCAAATAATACTTGTCTGGAGCCTGGAGAGGCTAGATGTGAAAACAATACTCGTCTGGAGCCTGGAGAGGCTAGGTGTGAAAACAATACTCGTTTGGAGCCTGGAGAGACTAGATGTGAAAATAATACTTGTCTATCCTGTAACCTAAATCAGTTATAGTGAGAAAACTTGGTGCTGCCAAGGACTGGACGTAGCCTCATTGTTAAGGGGTGAACCAGGATAAAACCTGCCGAGTGATCTCTCTCTTTCCCTTAACTCTTTAGTTTGATTATTTGTCTTAACTATCATCTAACTAAAGGGGTTTATAATTGTGTTTATCAAACCTTTTTTATCTTGCATGATTGTGTGTTTTCTGTGAAAACCTTCAGACGAGTTATCAGTCTGATTGACCTGTCTGTGTTTACTTGTCTATTATAACCTGTCTATGCTTGCAAAAAAGTTTCTAAATTCCGTATAAATTTGTCAAACACCATTCAACCCCCTTCTAGTGTTTGCAACTGTCTATTTCACATTCTTTGTGGTCCTGTGGGCTTGTGGACGTGTTTTTATGCTCTTGAATCCAAAATTCTAAACCGGTGCATCGGTTATGGATTTTTGGGTTTGAGCTGTGGGGACTGTGTGTCCTTTTTGAGTTTTAGACTGAGTGTCCAGTTTTTGAGAAAATATTGAAAAGACTTCAGAGTCTAAAAGATATGGTGGTTAATAGCTTTGAGCTTCAACGAGGAAATAATTATACGACACAGAAAAACATACGAAAACAAAAGATTTTCTCATGCATTTGTTTGGGATGGGGGACATTGAGCCGTATGATGACTTTAAGTCATTGTGTGTCATTGTACCTTGATGGACAATGGATAAAATCCATATAATGTGAAGCATTTGTACAGTGTGATATGGTAATGAAATCCATGTAGAGTGAAGTGTTATGCCCTGTGTGGATAGTATGATATGGTACTGAATTCCATGTAATGTGAAGCGTTATGCCTGGGTTGGACAACGTGACATGATAAATAAATCCATGCAATGTGAAGTGTTATGCCTGGATTGGACAACGTGGTGTGGTAATGAAATCCATATAAGGTGAAGCATTGTATCCTGTGTTGGTCAGTGTGATAGGGTAATTATGGTGTGCCTTGATTGGCAATCAAGTCTGATCAACTCATTCATTTGGTGATGGGATTTTCGGAAATTAAGAATCGAATGCTAGATGGTATATTGGAAGTGTCATGCAGATATTTTGAAAATGACGCGGACTGTTGGGTATGAGACTCCGGATTTATCTGTGTTGTCATGATGTTTTGTGCTATGTCTAGCATGTTTAATAACTGTGTTTTATATACCTATATGCATCTGTTGTTTGTGCTTTAAGTATGCAGTTGTTGTATTTTGAGTTCATATATTGGTGTCTCACCCTTGCCTGTACGTGTTGGACACCCTGTTGTGTTTTTGGATGCACGTGCAGTTGTTTGTTGGTAGTCCTCTGGATCGTTCTGGGACCCTATAGCTCAAGTGCTGGAGATTGACGACGAAAAGATGTGGATTGGTGACGACGAGACCCTGTTCTTTTGGTACGACTGGTGTCGGGACAGTACACTTTGTCATCTGTAGGCTTCTTTATTTGTCAGACCAGCTTAGGTTTATTTTGAGGTAGTTACTTCGGATTAATCTGTATCGGCTCCTGTTGGCTGTGGGGGTAGACTGATGGATTTTAATGGATGATGTTTACCTATATAGATATGAGTATACATATGTATAGTTGTGAGTTATGCTAATGTTATCGTGAGTATGTGTTCTTTAATATTATAAAAAGAAAAATTGTATCACAATTTTCATAATAAGTAAGATATGAGTAAAGAAAATTTTTTCCGAAAGCGAACTAGCAAAATCCTTTTTCTTAAGTTACTGTGTTTGGGGTGACGAAAGTGACACCTGAGGGTGGGGTGTTACATAAATAACCTTATCTTTTTTTTCCAATATACAAAAACTCTTCCCCTTTTTCAAATACTTCTTTTCCTACCCCCAACTACATTCACCCCATTTTCTTCCTTCTTTTCCCCCCGCATTTCCCCATAGAACCCTACCCATCGCCTCCTTCTTCCTTTACCTTCAGTCCCATACCCCCCGGTTTCCCCCTTCCCTCCCCACTTCACGATCCCCCTTTCCTCCCCACTTCACGAAAGAGTCTGGCAGCGGACGGAGCGGCGGAGGAACTAAAGGCACGCAGGCTTACGGAAACTTGCTTTCAAAAATTGAAACCTTAAGTTTCAAATTTACGAAACCTTACGGAAACTAAAATGAAATCTTACGGAAACTATAGTTTCCGTAACTTTATGAAGTTTTAAATAAATTATATTAGTTAATTAGTTAATTAAAATTTTTTTTATGAAAATTATATTAATTAGGTTTAAGTTAATTAATTTTTTTAATATTAATTTATAGTTACTATTTAATATTATAATAGATGCTATATTTTTAATTTATATCAATCTATCTAACTAAAAGATAACTTTAAATTTCAAAGTAATTATTTAGTTTATTTAATTTAAATTTATGAAGTAATTAATTATTTTAAATATTAATTTATAATTGCTATTTAATATTATAATAGATGTTTTCTTAATTTATATCATTCTTTCTAATTAAAAATTAAAATTTATTTACTTATTTTGTTTAAATAAATTATTATATTTTGGAGTTTTTTTTTGAGTAAATTTATAATTTTGACCACAACATCTATATAATTATAATTTGTAAATTTATTATGCGTATGATTTAATTAATAAATTTAATTATTAAACTTCAATTGACGTATCTAAGTAATGTATTTAATTTATATGTATGTAGATATGCCACAGGCCAGAGGCATTGGTGTTGTATGAGTACCACCCACAGATTCAGAACTTAGACGTCGTGTTGCTACAGCTGCAGAGCATCAGGAGGAGATCCCTGTACCGCCAGGATCTTTCATGGGTGGGCCCCAGGATACGTCGGTCCTTAGGTCATTTGAGGATCCTGTTGCTACACGCATATGGATCGGACAAGTAATGAACCGACTGATTCATCTTTGATTAAATGTTTAAAAATTTGATTCAACAAACTAAAGAAAGCTTTGATGGATGCAGGATCGAGGTGAGCTGAAAATGGTCACCGGTGGCCAGAAGCTGAAGCAGTGCACGATTGAGCATCGTGAGATACAGGATAGGGTAGACATCTCTCGGTTGGCACCATTGTTGTCGTCCTGCTACATGGAGGTGGACAAGGGCATTTTGTCTGCATTTGTTGAGAAGTGGCATAAAGAGACAAACAGCTTCCACTTGCCATTTGGAGAGATGACCATCACGCTAGATAACGTGTCATCGTTACTTCATCTACCTATCACGGGAGCCTTCTGGACCCATCATGGCAGTGACAAAGCCATCGCACATGCACTTTTGAGGGAGTTGTTAGGGGTGTCATACCAGGAGGCAGTGACAGAGACTCACATATGCAAGGGTTCAAAAGTTTTGCTGTAGTGGCTGCGAACTATATACGTAAAGCGTTGTCAAGCGCAACAGTGGGACGACGCTGCTAGGGCATTTTTACTGCACTTGGTAGGTTGCACCATTTTTGCCGACAAGCGTGCATTTTCAGTCGACGTTGCATACCTAGATCTATTCTGCGACTTCCAGAATTGCGGTAATTACGCATGAGGTGCAGCTTCCCTAGCATATTTGTATGACCATCTAGGTCATGCCAACTATTGGGAGACGAACCAATTGAGAGGGTATATGACCCTTCTACAGGTACAAAAGTTTAGTGTTTTTTTTTTCGCATTTAATTTCAAGAAGTTAAAACTACTTTAATCGTTATTTTTTTTTATAGGCTTGGATCTTCGAGCACTTTCCCAGTATGGGGAGCGGGACCTGATAGTGGGCTACGTTGAGGATTTACCTCGAGCCTCGTGTTGGACCCCACGCAGGAGTGACGGTCGGGTGATGCTTTATCGGGTTCAGCTAGACGCGGTCACCATAGACGATGTGATATGGATGCCTTCTGGTCAACATAGATGACATTGCCCATTTGAGGAGGTCTCGTTCTTCTGGGGGTACATCAGGTGGGGTATGTGGATTCGGGCCCATTTGCCGGATAGGGTCCTACGTTAGTTTGGCTATGTGCAACGCATTCCTCGGTCGCTCGACAAGCTCACCAGTGTTCCATTATCTCCTACAGAGATGGACCAACATTGGATGAATTTTGTAGAACATTCGACCCATACAGGTTTCAAGGCATCATATCCAGCACAGTTCATGACGGCATACATGTGGTGGTTTAAGTCGATATCCCACCCTTACATCACACCGCCATCGTCCAGTACTAGTGACACTCATCCTGCGGTGGTAAGTGTATATGAATTCATATTATCTTTATATGTTCTCCATTATATGTCGAGGATGAACACTTTATTTTTGTAATTGATATTTGTAGGCGATTTCCATAGCATTGCTGACCTTTTGTCATCCATGATTGATAGAAGGTTGGATATTGAAGGGACTGAGGAGGTTTGGGAGTTGACGCAGGAGGCATTGAGATTAGCGCGCAGTGCAAGAGAAGATGCACTTACATCTAGTAGGAGGAGAAGGAGGACTGATTGACACTCCATCATGTTTTTCTACATAAATTTTAGAGTGTTTAATTAATTTGACAAATGCTTAATTGTATGAGACTGGTGATCTTATTTTACTTAAAAATTCCAGATATTATTGCAAACTCCCTATTTGTTTATATAACTATTTAAAATAACTTGATATTATTGTTTTTTTTAGCAAAAAAGGATTATTCGCCCTTTAATTTATTAATAAAGAAAAAGAAATGAATACAAAGAAATCATGGGAGGACATAAAACCAAAACCTATGATAGAATTTGAAAAGCAATCCTAGAACTAGGATAAAACAAAACCTAAGAATAAAGAATACAAATAAAAGAATGGAGATGTTGAATAGAAATAAAAGAATGGAAATGTTAAAAAGTGTTGGGCTTTGGTGTCAAAGTGTTTGGGGTTTTTTTGTCTTTGTGGCCAATTCCTATATTTTGTTGAAATCAGTTTTACCGAGCCATTGAGCTTCTTAGCAACTGATAACAGTTTTTTCAGTTAGCAGGCAGTTAGAAGGGTAGTTATGAGCTGGTCTATAAAGCTCCATGTTAGGAAGGTTGAAAGTAGATTGATTCACACATTGTAAAGGAAAACACAGAGAGAGAAGAAGTGATTGTAAGATAGGAAACACTGTGAGAGAGTTGGGTTTCGAGTGGAGCAAAATCATGCTCTTGTGAATGTACTCTGCAGCTGTATCATTCTTGATCACATAGTGAAGCAACTTCAAGTCGGATTCTGTCCCCCAGATGTAGGAGATTATCTTTGAACTGGGTTAACAATCTTGGTGTTCATTCTATCCTTTTCTCTTGTTTCTTATTCGTTTTGTTTTAGTTTTCTTTAATTACTGTTATATTGAATCTTGCATCAACCAATTGCACAAGGTACTGTTGTCTTGTTGTTTTCAATTTCAGGTGTTTTACAGATTCAATTTCGGAATCTGGTTTCAATAATTGGTATCAGTAGCAAGGAAGATCAATCTTGGAGCTATGGCGTCTACAAAGTATGATCTGGAAAAGTTCGATGGGAAGAATGATTTTGGCCTTTGGAGGCTCAAAATGAAAGCCTTGTTAGTGCAACAAGGGCTCGGTGAGGCTCTAGCTGGCGAAGACAAATTACCTGCAACTCTGTCAGCAAAAGAATAGAAGGATCTTATGGAGAAAGCACATAGTTCTCTAATTCTCAGTCTTGGTGACAAACCCCTGCGTGAAGTATCGAAGGAGAAGACAGCAGTAGCAATTTGGCTCAAATTAGAGGCTCTCTACATGACTAAATCATTGGCTAATCGTCTATACTTGAAGCAGCGCCTCTACACTTTCAAGATGCAGCCTGGAAGGTCAGTTGAAAAACACAGGGACGAGTTCAAAAAGATCATTCTTGATCTTGAGAACATAGATGTGAAAATTGATGATGAAGATCAAGCCTTACTCCTTGTTAGCTCTTTACCAAGTACCTATGAAAATCTCAGTGATACATTGGACTATGGTAATGATTCCTTATCCCTTGATGATGTCCAATCAGCTCTTATATCTAAAGGACTAAAAAAAAAGATCAGAGAGAAGGGAGGATAGCAATGGTGAAGGATTGTTTGTGAAAGAAAAGTATGAGAAGAAAGGATCGAAAGAGAAGAATAAAGGCAAGACAAAAGAAAAAGACAAAGATAAATCCAAGAAGAAGTGTTTTCAATGCAAGAAAGAGGGGCACTTTAAGAAAGAATGCCCTGAGTTGAAGTTTGAAAAGAAAAATGAGAATGAAGGTGATGTTGCAAATGTCTCTATGGCAGCAGGTGGTTATTTTGATGCTGATGTACTTATGGCCACTTCTGAAATCTCAAGTAACCATAGGATTCTTGATTCTGGGTGTTCTTTCTATTTAACCCCAAATAAAGAATGGCTCAATGGTTACAAGGAAGTGGATGGTGGAAAGGTTATCATGGGAAATGACACTGTTTGCAGAATTAAAGGCATTGGATCGGTCAGATTGAAAATGGATGATGGGGCTGAGAGGATTCTATCCCAAGTTAGATATGTTCCTGATATAAAAAGAAACTTGATTTCTTTGGGAATGCTTGAGGAATCTGGTTGCTCTTATAAGGCTCAAGATGGGATCCTTAAGGTGCAAAAGGGGGATCTTGTGGTCATGAAAGGATATAGCGATCGTGGTATCTACTTCCTTAAAGGCAGTGTGATTGTTGAAATTACTGGGATAGCAGCATCTGTACTACAAGCAATGACATTACAGGTTTATGGCACCAGAGGTTGGGGCATATCAGTTTAAAGGGCATGCAAATATTGAGTAAACTTGGAGTGTTTGGCAGTGACAAGATTGAAAGGCTGCAGTTTTGTGTGCACTGCATTTTTGGCAAAATGCACAGGATGAAGTTCACCCCTGGACAGCATACAACAGAAGGTATTCTTGACTATGTTCATAGTGACCTTTGGAGTCCAGCAAAGGTCTCTTCTCATGGAGGTAACTACTACTTTATAACTTTTCTTGATGATTTTAGTAGGAGAGTTTGGATATATCTGTTGAAAGGAAAAGATAAGGCATTTAAAACTTTCAAAGATTGGAAAACTCTTGTTGAAAATCAAACTGGTAGAAAGGTTAAAAGTTTGAGGACTGATAATGGTTTAGAATTTTGTGGAAATGATTTCAATAACTTTTATAAAGAAGTTGGAATAAATAGACACAGAACAGTAAGAGGGACACCACAACAAAATGGTTTAGCCGAAAGGATGAATAGGACTTTGTTAGAAAGAATGAGGTGCCTATTATCAAATTCTGGAATGCCTATTAAATTTTGGGGTGAAGCTGTCCATACAGCTTGTTATCTAATAAATTTGAGTCCCTCAACTGCCATTGGTCTTAAAACTCCTCATGAGAAATGGACTGGTAAAGTTCCTAGCTACAATCATCTCAAGGTGTTTGGGTGTGAAGCTTATTTCCATGTTAATGAAGGCAAGTTTGTTCCTCGAGCAAGGAAAGAATATTTTGTAGGATATCCTAGTGGAATTAAGGGAAGCAGAATTTGGTCTCCTGAAGATAAAAGATGCATCATAAGTAGAGATGTGAAGTTTCAAGAGGCAGTTTTGTTCAAAACATACAGAAGCCCTGCAGACCAAGTCAGTGACCAGAAGGATTTGGAGAATTTTGAGATTAAGGTGGAGCCTAAGAAGAAAAATGACACTCAAACAGAAACTGCACCACTAGAAACTGCAGAGGCAGTGACAGATTCAGGTTCAGTGAGTGATGAGGAGCAAACTGATCTCAGTGACTATATGCTATCCAGAGATAGAGGTAGAAGAGATGTGAGAGCACCACAGAGGTATGGTCATGCTGATATGATCAGCTATGCACTTCAAGTAGTAGAAGAAGTAAGCAATGAAGAGCCTAAAGACTTTACTGCAGCTATGAAAAGCAGTGACAGTGAAAAGTGGATGCTTGCCATGACAGAAGAACTGAATTCCCTTGAAAAGAACAACACTTGGCTACTTGTTCCCAAACCCAAGGGCACTAAGATATAGGCAGCAAATGGAACTTTAAAAGGAAGGAAGGAATACCAGGTGTAGAACCTCCTAGATTCAAAGCTAGGTTGGTTGCAAAAGGATACACACAAAAGGAAGGAATAGACTACAATGACATATTCTCCCCTGTTGTTAAACACTCTTCAATTCGGGTTATTCTTTCTATGGTAGCTCATTATGACATGGAACTAGATCAAATGGACGTTAAAACAGCTTTCCTCCATGGAGATCTAGAGGAATCCATATTAATGCAGCAACCATGTGGTTTTGAAGTTCAAGGTAAAGAGAATTGGGTATGTCATTTGAAGAAGTCCCTTTATGGTCTAAAACAATCACCAAGACAATGGTACTTGAGGTTTGATTCTTTCATGCTAAAACATAATTATGTTAAAAGTAATTTTGATTGTTGTGTTTGTCCACTGGTTCGTACATATATTTGCTATTATATGTTGATGATATGTTGATAGCATGTAAAGATAGGTCTCAGATTGATATGCTCAAGAATCAACTCAAGAGGGAATTTGACACGAAGGACTTAGGTGCAGCCAAGAAAATTTTAGGCATGGAAATTGAAAGGTTTAGAGACAGAGGCAGATTGGTTATAACTCAGAAGAGTTATCTTGGCAAGGTTGTAAAAAGATTAAACATGGTTGAAGCCAAACCAACCAGCATTCCTTTGGCTCCACACTTCAAACTGTCTTCAATTCAGTCTCCAAAAATAGAAGAAGAAGGAGCTTCAATGCAGAATGTTCCTTATGCAAGTGCAATCCGTAGCATCATGTATGCTATGGTATGTTGCAGACCAGATATCTCTTAGGCAGTGAGTGTTAGGAGTCGATTTATGGGAAATCCTGGCAAGGATCACTGGTTAGCTGTGAAATGGGTGTTAAGGTACCTAAAAGGGTCTCAGCACAAGGGCCCGGTGTACTGCAGAAGCAAGGAATCAGCTCAGCAACTCACTGGTTATGTTGATTCTGACTTTGTTGGGGATCTTGATAGAAGAAGGTCCCTCACTGGTTATGTTTTTACTCTTTTTGGCAACACAATTAGTTGGAAGGCATCCTTACAACACATTGTGGCTCTCTCCACTACTGAGGCCGAGTATGTGACACTCTCAGAAGCAATTAAAGAGGCTTTGTGGCTCAAAGGTCTGATAGGAGAATTGGGAATGCAGCAGGAATTAATTCAGATTCACTGTGATTCTCAAAGTGCCATATATTTGTGTAAAAATCAAATGTATCATGAAAGAACAAAGCATATAGATGTGAAGTTCCATTTCATTAGAGATATAGTTGAAAAGAAGGAAATTGAGGTGGTTAAGATACACACCAAGGATAATCCTGCAGACATTTTCACTAAGCTAGTGCCACTTAGCAAATTCAAGCTATGATTGGATTTACTACACATTGATGATTGATGAAGTATTGTGGACTAGATGGATCTGTACTTGAAGTTTGTTTTCTATTTAAACTCTTTTACACCAAGGTGGAGAATTGTTGGGCTTTGGTGTCAAAGTGTTTGGGGTTTTTTGTCTTTGTGGCCCATTCCTATATTTTGTTGAAATCAGTTTTACCGAGCCATTGAGCTTCTTAGCAACTGATAACAGTTTTTTCAGTTAGCAGGCAGTTAGAAGGGTAGTTATGGTCTATAAAGCTCCATGTTAGGAAGGTTGAAAGTAGATTGATTCACACATTGTAAAGGAAAACACAGAGAGAGAAGAAGTGATTGTAAGATAGGAAACACTGTGAGAGAGTTGGGTTTAGGGTGGAGCAAAATCATGCTCTTGTGAATGTA
The DNA here is from genome assembly GCA_039655645.1 of Ammopiptanthus mongolicus. Taxonomy (NCBI): domain Eukaryota; kingdom Viridiplantae; phylum Streptophyta; class Magnoliopsida; order Fabales; family Fabaceae; genus Ammopiptanthus; species Ammopiptanthus mongolicus. Next base: position 63,408,643 of record CM077351.1, on the reverse strand, counting down.
CTCTGCAGCTGTATAATTCTTGATCACATAGTGAAGCAACTTCAAGTCGGATTCTTTCCCCCAGATGTAGGAGATTATCTCTGAACTGGGTTAACAATCTTGGTGTTCATTCTATCCTTTTCTCTTGTTTCTTATTCGTTTTGTTTTAGTTTTCTTTACTTACTGTTATATTGAATCTTGCATCAACCAATTGCACAAGGTACTGTTGTCTTGTTGTTTTCAATTTCAGGTGTTTTACAGATTCAATTTCGGAATCTGGTTTCAACAAAAAGAATAAAAGAAAACATATCCTGTTATATTTTCTCAAGTAGCCTAAAATCAATCCTCTGTAATGTCTACATATCCTTGTTGTTTTTGATTCGGGGGCTACACATTCCTTTATTTCTTTAGCGTGTGTGGATCATTTGAATTTACCTATTTCATCATTACCATATGATTTGACTATTTCTACACCTACGAGTGATTCCCTGACAACTCTATTTGTCTGTCTAAAATGCCCGGTTATGTCAGAAAACTGAACTTTTCTTGTGGACCTAGTCTGTCTGCTTATGCAGCAGATTGATATTATCTTAGGCATGGACTGGCTTTCGGCCAACCATGTAGTACTAGACTGTTCAAATAAAACCCTCTGCTTTTCCAAGCAATCTGGATCAGTTCCTGTCAGTGATGGTGTATCGGGAGGTGTACAATCAAAAGAGTGCATGTTGCTATTTTCTTTGGAAGCCGAGGAAACTCCAAGTCTTGATGCTTTGCCAGTGGTGCGTGAGTTTCCAGATATCTTCCTGGATGATGTGCCAAGATTGCCATCCAAGAGGGAGGTGGAGTCCGCAATCGACCTTACACCCGGAGTCGGACCGATTTCGATAGAACCCTATCGAATGTCCTTAACAGAGTTGGCAGAGCTGAAGAAGCAATTGGATGACATGCTGCAGAAGCAGTTTATCAGACCGAGTGTTTCACCATGGGGAGAACCTGTGCTGTTCGTCAAGAAGAAGGACGGCAGTTCAAGGTTATGTGTGGACTACAGACAACTGAACATGGTGACGATCAAAAATAAATTCCTGTTGTCAAGGATTGATGATCTTATGGACCAATTAAGGGGAGCAACGGTATTTTCTAAGATTGATCTGAGATCCGGTTATCATCAAATAAGGGTGAAAGAAGATGATATTACCGAAGACGGCTTCCAGGAGTCGGTACAGACACTACGAATATCTAGTTATGCCTTTTGGTGTGACTAATGCTCCTGCAGTGTTCATAGACTACATGAACAGAATCTTTAGACCGTACCTCGATAAGTTTGTCGTTATTTTTATCGATGACATCCTTATCTACTCCTTAGACAAGGAAGAACATCAAGAGCATTTGAGGATTGTACTTCCAGTTCTTAAGGACAGACAACTCTATGCCAAGTTGTCGAAGTGCAAGTTCTGGCTGGAGGAGGTATAATTCCTTGGACATGTGATCGACAAGGATGGTATCGCAGTAGATCCTGCAAAAGTAGAAGTTGTGGTTAAATGGGAAAGTCCTAAGATGGTAACCGAGATCAGAAGCTTTCTCAGACTAGCAGGATACTACAGAAGGTTCATCGAGGGATTCTTGAAGATTGCGTTACCTCTGACGCAATTAACGAGGAGAAGAAAAGCGTACGAATGGACAGAAGAGTGTGAGGCTAGTTTCCAAGAGCTGAAAGGGAGGCTAACTACATCTCCAGTACTAGTCTTGCCAAATCCATCAATGTCGTTCGGTGTGTACTGTGATGCGTCGTATCAAGGTTTGGGTTGTGTGCTTATGCAAGAAACGAAAGCGATAGCCTATGCTTCCAGACAGCTAAAAGTGCATGAACGGAATTACCCAACCTATGACCTAAAGTTGGCCGCAATAGTGTTTTCATTGAAGATATGGATACACTATCTTTATGGCGCTAAATTCAGCGTGTTTAGCGACCATAAAAGTTTTAAGTATCTGTTCGACCAAAAGGAGTTGAACATGCGGTAGAGGAGATGGGTGGAATTCATAAAGGATTATGAATTTTATCGACAGTACCATCCAAGAAAGGCCAACGTGGTGGCAGATGCATTGAGTCAGAAATCTCTGCATATGTCCGCTATGATGGTGAAGGAAATGGAATTGCTGGAACAGTTCAGGAATGTGAACCTGGACGTGGAGTTATCCAGAGATAAGATAAGTTTAGGAATGGTCAATATCACTAGTAATTTTCTGAACTTGATCTGGAAGAAGCAAGTAGAAGATCAGTACCTGCAGGAAAAGAACCAGATGGTAGAAGAAGAAAAGACTTCGGAATTCAGGAAATGTATTGATGGAATCCTGAAGTTTGGAGACAGGATGTGTGTGCCCAAGGATAGTGGAGTTAGGAACATGATCTTGCAGAAAGCACACAAGAGCAAGCTGAGTTTTCATCCCGGATCTACAAAGATGTACCAGGACCTAAAGGGAATGTTTTGGTGGCCTGGGATGAAGAAGGAAGTAGCAGAATATGGTCAATCCTGTCTGGTGTGTTAAAAGGCAAAGATTGAACACCAGAAACCAGCAGGGTTATTGCAATCATTGGACGTCCCAGAATGGAAATGGGATAGTATTGCAATGGATTTTGTTTCCGGATTACTAAGGACGCAAAAGAGATGTGATGCAATCTGGGTGATCGTTGACAGGCTTATGAAATGTGCTCATTTCTTACCGATCAACCAAAGGTATTCTTTGGAAAGATTAACCCAGATTTACATCAAAGAAGTGGTGAGATTACATGGAGTACCTTCGAGTATAATTTCGGACAGGGTTCCGAGATTTACTTCCAGGTTTTGGCAGAGTCTAAATGGTGCATTGGGAACTAAACTCAGAATGAGTTTAGCTTATCATCCGCAGACGGATGGTCAGTCTGAAAGGACGGTTCAATCGTTGGAAGATCTTTTAAGAGCATGTGTTTTGGAAAACACAGGAAGTTGGGACGAATTCCTTCCACTGATTGTGTTCACATACAATAATAGTTTCCACTCAAGTATCGACATGGCGCCATACGAGGCACTGTGTTGGTATGAAACCAGGGAGAATCAGTTAATAGGCCCAGAAATGGTATAGCGAACTACGGAGCAAGTTAAGAAAATTCGGGAAAAGATGAAAGTCGCACGGGATCGACAGAAGAGCTACATTGACAAGAGGAGGAGGCCTTTGGAGTTCCAGGAAGGTGATCATGTCTTTATGAGAGTCACTCCAAGAACTGGAATCGGCAGGGCAATCAAATCCAGAAAGCTTACCCCTAGATTCATTGGACCATTTCAAATTCTTCGCCGAATTGGTCCAGTTGCCTATCAAATTGCCTTACCTCCCAACCTATCCAACATTCATAATGTATTCCATGTATCCCAACGCAGAAATACCCATCCTGATCCATCACACGTGATAGAGCCCGAATCAATCCAGATAAGGGAGAATTTAGAATACGAAGCGTTGTCTGTACGGATTGAAGACACGAGGGTGAAAGAACTCCGCGGAAAGCAGATTCCCTTAGTCAAGGTCATATGGGATGCTACAACTAGAGCTGGGTATATGGGCTTGGGCCCGTGGACGGTCCGTTTAACCCGCGATCCGTGAGGGTTAGGACTAGACAAAATGTAGGCTCGTTTAAATGCGGACCTTTTCAGCTCGACTCGTTTAACCCATGGGTTAAACAGGTTTGGTCCGCCGGGTAGCGGGTTGGCCCGTGGACCACTGCTTTTTAAAAAAAAAAAAAAAGATATACATTAACTAATTAATATTTAACATGTATGCCTTTGGATTTGGACCCTATTAAATTGGGCCAACTTAGTCACCTCACAACCTCCGACTCCAATTCCATTTCAATTTGCATGGCTAAAAACCTAATGCTCATTTAACCATTCCTCTAATCCTAATATCCTGTATAGGCTGTATTCCTCTCAACTCAACCTCTCAATCTCTCATCCCTCGAATGACAAATCAATCGGTGACCACCACAGCTCCAAGCGTTTAGCTCCTCGTCGCCGAAAGCCCGAGACCAGTCCGCCATCACCCTCGTCCCTGTCACGGCTTTAGTTCGTCGTTCTTAATTGGAGTCCCTGCAAATTTTGCGGTTCTGTGACTGTAACCGCGCGAAGCTCCCTCGTCGGTTGAAGTTCCTATTAAAGAACAGGTTTGTTTCTTCTTCTCTTTAATCTTTCCCCTTTTATCTGGTTATTATTTCATTTCTTCCCTCCTTATAACTAATCAAATAAATCTGACCAGTGAAGACTGCAACAGGTTCGTGTGAGTTCACTGAGTTGAGTTGTGACCACCGCTTAGCTCTTCATCAGGTTCGTGTGTCCTTTCTCTCTACTTAAGCTCCCTTGATTTGTGCTTTCCCTCTTCTTATTCTATGCTTTCTGGGTAAAAATTTATAAAAATCAGATCAGATTTGTTGTTGTGGCTCTGTGCTTTCTGTAAACAACTGTTGGTGTATTTTCTGTGGGAAAAATCTGTTTCGTTTGAATAAATGTTACTAAATCAGTTGCAATACAAGGATGCTTCTTATGTGAATCTTACATGCTTTATTTTGGGTTATTTTTTTCAGCTTTATTAATCAATTATGGATTTCTCTGCCTCTGCTGTTAATGAAAATGTTCATGTCGATGCTGATTGTTCTGAACCTGAAAAGTCACACCAAATTAATTCTCATGATAAAGAAGATGAACCTAAAATCCCAAATAAGAGGTCTAGAAATTGCACATCTTCTGTTTGGAATTATTTTGACAAAATTCCTGTGGGTAGTGATGGTAAAGAGAGGGCTCGATGCAAGGCTTGTGGGACAAAATATGTAAGTGGTGGTAGTAGATATGGAACTTCAACTTTAATATGTCACATGAATAAATGTGAGAAAGTGCCAAAAGGGTTTGCTAATACCGAGGTTGGTAAACTTTTGCTTGATCATAATGGAAAATTAAGAGCTAGAAAAGTTGATTTTAAAGTGGTTAGGGACATGATATCCATGGCTATCATAGAGCATGACCTACCACTCTCTTTTGTGGAATATAGGAGGGTTAGAGAATTACTAAAATATTTGAATCCCAAAGCTAAGGTACCTTCTAGACGTGCTGCCACATTAGATGTAATTTCCATGTATAAGAGTGAAAAGAAAAAATTGAAAGAAGTGTTGTCTAAGGTTCCAAGTAGAATATGCTTGACATCTGATGTATGGACTTCTTGTACCACAGAGGGTTATATTTCTTTAACTGCACATTTTGTGGATGAAAATTGGAAGCTTAAAAGTAAAATTCTTAAATTTTCCCATTTCCCTCCTCCACATTCCGGGCGTGAATTGGCTAAGGTTGTTTATGGTTTCTTGGAAGAGTGGGGTATTGAAAGGAAAATTTTTTCATTGACTTTGGATAATGCATCGTCTAATGACAACATGCAAGACTTGTTGAAAGATAGACTTCTTTTGCAAAATAATGGTTTATTATGTGGTGGTGAATTTTTTCATATCCGTTGTTGTGCTCATATTTTAAACCTTATAGTTCAAGAGGGTTTGAAAGTTAGTGGTGGTGCTTTACATAAAATTAGAGAAAACATCAAGTATGTTAAGGGGTTGGAGGCAAAAATGAATGCTTTTAAAGCTTCTGTTAAGAATGTTGGTGACATTGAAACCAAGATTGGTTTGCGTTTGGATGTGACTACTAGGTGGAACTCTACCTTTATGATGCATATCGATGTGCTTTTAGTGACCTTGCTTTCGAAGATAGGAACTATAAGTATTGCCCTTCTAATGAAGAATGGGCAAGAGGAGAGAAAATGTGTGAATTTTTACGTCCATTCTATTTTATCACAAATTTGATTTCCGGTTCCAAGTACCCAACATCTAATTTATACTTCTTTCAAGTGTGGAGGATTGAATGCTTATTGATTGAAAATATGAGTAATGAAGATGATGTAATTAGGGATATGGCAATTAAGATGAAAGTGAAATTTGATAAATATTGGAGTCATTATAGCATTGTGCTTGCTTATGGAACCATTCTTGATCCTCGTTATAAGTTTTCATTTGTGGAATTTTGTTATTCAAAGCTTGGTCTTGATTCAATATCTTGTCAAGCAAAGTTGAAAATTGTGAAGCACAAGTTGCGTTCTCTATTTAATGAGTATGCCAAGATGTCTTCCAAGGTGACAACTACTTATGTTGGTCGAGCACAAAGTTCACTACAAGACTCTCAATGTCTTCCAACTAGAGGTGGTGGATTTGCAAGTGGAGACCAATCGCAATTATCTATTGTGAATGTAAGTCTACGTTTTTCCTTTTATTTACTGTCTTTTATTAGTACGCTACTGCTTATGCATAGTTGTTATAGTTGTTAATAGTTTTCTCTAGTTGTTATTTTACTGTCTTTTATTTACTGTCTTTTAATAGTTGTTATTTTACTGTCTTTTATTTACTCAATTTTTTTTTTGTTTAATTTCTCATTCTTTTTTTTTTGTTACTGTATCTTGTAAATATTGTAGGAGTTTATTCAATATGAGAATCAAAATATGTTTGATGTTGGTATGTCTCAATTGGATACTTATTTGGAAGAGCAAAAGCTTTCCTCACAATACCATCCAAATCTTGATCTTTTGCAATATTGGAAGGAGAATAAACAAAGATTTCCTGATCTTGCATTGATGGCTTGTGATATTTTGAGCATTCAAATAACAACTGTCGCATCCGAATCAGCATTTAGTATTTGTTCTCGTATCCTCAATAAATATCGAAGTTCTCTCCTTCCCCAAAATGTGCAAGCCTTGATGTGTACTAGAAATTGGTTGCTAGGATTTGATGTGGAAGGTAAATATTATATTCTTTCATGTATAGAATGTCTTGCATTGGATTATGTTTTGCAATTTAATACAAGTTTACTTATGTTATGAATTATGACTAATGAGTCGTAGGAAAACAAGAAAATGAAGATGCAAAGATTGAGACGAAGGAAATTGAAGAAATTGCTTGATGCTTGCAGGATTTTAAATATTTGATGGAGTTGGTATTATGAGACATTTAGACATTTCTATTGGAGACATTTAGTTTGCAAGACTTATTTGATGGATTTTAAATATTTTATGTACTTGGTATTATAGGACATTTAGACATTTGCATTTGAGACATTTAGTTTGCAAGACTTGTTTGATGAATTTTAAATATTTGATGAACTTGGTATTAGGGGAACATTTGTATCCGAGACATTTATTTTGCGAGGATTTTGCTTGTATATATCCAAGTTACTAAAAGCTTGCTTGCTATAAATTATATCTATGCTGTAGTTTGCATGCACGTCATAGTGATTAGATAATAGTAAAGTGTATCTTTTTTTTGTCTCAGATAATATTTATGTGACACTTTGAAAATATCACCAACAATACTGCATAGACTGTTATTTTTATACACTTTAATTACAAAAGATAACTTTCAAAAGATAACAACATATGAAATGACAAAAAAATAGTATAAAATAGTTAAGTCCGTGGGCTAACCCGTTTATCCACGGGTTAGGAGGGTTGGGCTTGGGCTAGTATAAATTAGGTCCGTTAGCTTCGCAGGCCAATCCGCTCCGCTCCGTTTAATCGCGGGCTAATGCGGGTTGGGCTTAAACGGACCGGGCTGGCCCGTATACCCAGCTCTAGCTACAACAGGAGATGCCACCTGGGAACATGAAGAGGATATGCAGCAGCGATATCCACATCTATTCTAAGGTACGTCGAATTTCGAGGACGAAATTCCTTTTAAGGGGGTAGTAATGTAACATCCCAATTTTTCTAATTAATCAGTAATTAAGTAATTATATTTTATTTGAGTGTCTAAAAAATTAAATAAATTATTCCGAGGCCATAATCACACTCTACGCCATTGTAGGAAGCTATGGTTAAGTTTTGGGCCGAAAACTCAAACGAAACCCGATCTATGTTTTTTCGGATGATAGTGTTTTTCTACTATCAAGACCTCATTTTGACTAACGATCAAAACCATTAATCTTAGAATTCAATCCTCTACCTATTTGCTAAAATGTGTCCTGACGTCCAAAAATATAAATAATATTTTATATTCGGGTTGAAAATCGATCGGATAGACGATTCGAACTGTCTTAGGGTTTTTTGAGAACCTTGAGCCAATGATTTTCATACCAGAGATATATTAAATCATTTGGGGACTCCTATCAACGTCGTGAGGATTTTTCAAAATGTCGGGAGATGAATTGACCAAATTGCCCTTGGTTAGTTTTTACTAACTACCTATTATTACTTTTACCTATTTCTTAAGCCTTAAGTCACCTATTTAATACACTATTTTTACCTTTTTTCCCCCTCATCCAGCGCTGGCCAGCTGACTTCTTCTTGTTCCTTCTTCTCTTCTTCCTTTCTCTTTTCTCCTCCATTTTCCTTTCCATTTTCCTTCAACTTATATCTTCATTTTCACTCTACTTCCACAAGGTTTTTCAACCCAATTTGTGAAGCAAAGTTGCTTCTCTCATCCTCCTCTCTCACCTAGGAGGTATAGATTTCATCTTTGAGCTCTCAATCTTTATTTTTCTCCATTGATTTTAATGTATTTCAATTTCTAGATCTAAATTTCAAAAATCTCTAGAAAATTGTAGAAAAATCATTTTGATACCAAACCAGTTTCTATGGCCTAGGTTCATGACATACTTGTATGGTCCAAGAGCTTAGATCCAAGATATCTCTCTAGGGTATTTAACCATAGAAGGGCCGAAACCCCCTTATAGTGTAGGGTAGGTTTTTTAGTTGGTTTTTGATGTTTTGAATTGATATCTAGGATCATCACATTTAGTTAGGGTGCTATCCAAGAAATGAGAATTTTTGGAGCTCCCTAGCTATTTTTCATGTTTTTCATTCAATAGGGCCGAACCCTAGGGGTAGTGCAGTAGGAAAAATCTTTACTTTTTGAGTTGATGCCTTAATTGATTATGTTTAGGGATACATGAGGATCATTGATCCAAGAGTTAGGAATTTTTAGACATCCCTAGCCTAATTAATTAAATAGGGGCAGTAACTAATCCTAAGGAATTAGGGAGTTTTTGATTTAACTGTATTGATTTCGGGTTGTATTTTGTTGTATAGAATTGGACAAGACTCGAACATCCGACAGCGCACCCGACTGACAGCTGCAGAGTCGTAGCCGGAGCTGCACGAGGAAATCACTAAGGTGGGGAGAAAGAACTAATATCGTCGGGAAGGCAAGCTTAGTATAGAGTATACATATCTTGTAGGGGAACCCTAAAACCCTACTAGAGGGTTGAGCCCTGGATAAAATGCCTAGACCCTAGGTGTAGGTACTTTTGGACTATCATCGTTATGTTGATATTACGAATGATGAGACTGATTGAGGTTGATTGTGTTGAATTATTTAATTGATTACCTGTTGATTTTATTTTGGTGAACTGTCTGTTTGATGAACTATTGTCTGAATTTATGATGATAACTGTACTGGAAAGATCTTCTGTTGCAATGCTTATTGTGATTGGTTGGTTGAGTGTTGATGAGAGTATGGTGAGCATTAATGTTGTTCAGGTTGATATCATTGTGGTCCCGACCGTGGAGCTGTGGCTCGTAGACGCAAGGAGTCGTGATGCTGATGCTAATGCTGATGTGATGTTGATGATGATGTGATGTTGATGTTGATGTTGATGTGATGCGATGTGTCGTGGTCGCGGACGAGTGTTTAGGCGTGAGGTTCTGATATCAACCTGCGATAGATGTTTGTTGCATTTTCATATCATTTCATACCATAACATTTGGTCCCAAAGGGGGATGTTCAATTGGGGACGTTACTTAAAATCCCGAGGCAGGATGTGATGTGATGTGATGTAATCTCGACGGGGATGTCCAATTGGGGACGTGATGTATCGGGCGACATGCATATAGGGAAGACAGCATATGCATAGGGACTAGTATACCTCTTATAGGCTTATTTGGGAGATTGATGTTTGAGATGATTGTGATGGGTGACTTATGAGATGAATGAGGTGGTGTTATATATGTTATCTGTGTTGTGTGATGTATATATATATATATGTTGTATTGATACCCCTCTCCCATATTTGGTAATATATGTTTCTTATCTCCCTTTATTTTCTATATGTGTTACTTTATTTAATGGGAAGATCCTGAAGAGGAACCAGCTATTGAGGAACTGGACGACATTCCGTAACAGCCTGACGCCGGAGGACGGGCCACGGACCCTAGCCTCGAGAGGTTGGGCAGTGATCGTGATTAGCGGAGAGCTATCTCTCGGCCTATCCTATGTACCTTTATTTTGGTTTGTAATAATACACTGTATGTACTACTTTAATACTGTAGCCCTACTTATGGGGAATGATGTATGTAATATATTTTCTTATATTTAAAGCTGTGTACTCTGAGGCGTAGCGTGCCGTATATTTGTTTGCTTCCGCGCTAAATTTTCCTCTTCACTTCGTATTAATAAGGCGCACTAACGTTTATTATGCGATTAAGATTAGTTAATATCTTAGATTCTACTGATGGGACGGCGGGTCGTCTCAATACTCAAAGTAGGAAGGATCATGTTTAGTTGATTTGGCCAACTTAGTTGCATGACCCTTTGGTGCCCCCTTTGTTCTGACCTTCGCAGTAGGTGGACACATTGAAGTCGTATCCGGGTATGCTATTTCACGGAGTTTACTTTTCAGAGCAATTTTTCCAGCTTCATCTAGTTCATCAAGTTGTCGTCGTATCGCTTTAAATTCATGTTCCAATGATATCTCTGACCCATGCTCGTTCACACGCTGATCATTAAAGGTTAACCTCCTCCAATGAATGTGAATTATGTCCAATGGAACTGAACTTAGCAAGTATCAAGCTAGTACGCATGCACAAGGAAGCCCATGAGTAGTTCTAACTGTGCAGCCACAAACAAAATTGTCAATACCAACATTTTTAACTCGGTAGCTATACGATTCAATGCACTCCGTGATACCAGTCCCTGTAATTGGTTATAAAACCTTTTATTGAACCTATGTCCCACTACGCTACGACTTTTCTCCATTGAGGCCCTTATTTCAGTGTGTTGCAATATGATCATGTTGTTTATGGCATCCTAACAGCTACACAAATCCCCCATGCTAGTCAGAGGCATCCTTTTCAACGTTCAGTGAGCAGACTCTACTCTATCATCAAAGAGAAACAAACAAAGGTTGTTATGTTAAACTACAATAATTAATATATAAGTATGAACATAATAAGGTTATTATATTTAACTAAAATAATTAATATTTAAGTATGAACATACCTGTTGGTTGTTGTGTTTCCCAAGTGCATCACTCGATCTGTCCATGCCTTGACAAAATTTTCTTTGTGAGGGATCAACCACGTATTGTTCACATAGTCAACAAAAAATGGAAAATGGGAACAAACAACCTCAAATCTCGTCAAATGCTCTGCATACTCAGTCTCATCAGAAGAATCGATAACATTATTCCACGCATCCATCACCAAATTCCATGCATCTTTCGGATGCACATACATCTTGCATTTAGCCTTCACATTCTTACCAATATGAAATTGACATACCTTCACATTCTTACCAATATGAATTTGCATAACAAATTTGTTGACGTGGGAAAAATAGCTTGCACTATAGTCATCAATGCAATGTCTCTGTCAGTCACAATGACTACAGGTATCGCATCATCTCTCAATATTAGTGCTCTTAATTTCTCCATGGCCAGGTGAAGTTATCAACCAACTCAGACTCCAAATAACCAAATGCCACAAAGAATCTCAACCATGTTGATGTAACACCAACAATATCAAGTAATCGCAATCGATACCTGTTGGTTTTATATGTGCTATCAATGAGCAACAATGTGGAAAGCCTTAAATAGTTTTATGGCATCTGAATGTGTCCAGATCTCTGACAACATTTGACGTCTCGACCCTTCTATGACAATAGGCATACAGATCATGTTCCAGTAAATTCATTAGATGCTGCATTTCTGTTCTAGGACCTTTCTGACTTCTTCGATATTGGTATCACGCATTATAAATCTGCTTAATAGTCGTGACATTACCTTCATTATGGTCCTTCAGTGTTAGTAAAATGTTTTTTGGCTTTACCATGTTCTTTGTCATATCACCAAGCAAAGACTTCTCTTCCTCATTAAGCCGATCGGCATATGGATGACCCACTAATGTTTCCGCTAATTCATGGTTATGAAACCCACACACCAAATTCACCTTCCATCCTTCACCATTTTTCAAAGGTCTTCCTCTTAGTCGGAACGGACAGTAACGTTTCTTAATTCTAGTCACCTTGCGAGTTAACTTTTCCTTATATAGTTTATACTTTCCATTCCTTTCACAACCGAAAAGTAGAAATGTCTTCCTTCCTACACATCCTTTGCTTGTGTATGATCTCAAAATAATAATAATAAATTCATTCTCCATTGCAACACATCGAGCCCATTTTAATAGATCATCTCGAGTAGGAAAGACCTGAAAATAAAATTAAAAATTCGGTTGCAAGATATATACATATTCAAAACTTAACAATGTTCATTTACCAATCAATTACCTCTATAGTGGTAAATGCATCACAACAATTCACTCCGTAAGACACTTTGCTTACATAATCTTCCATATTCACTTATAATGATCTACATAACACCACAAACTCACTAAACATCAAAAGTTTCCCTAATATATTACAAAACAAATACATTAAAAATAAATAATATAAAGTATTATAAATAATATCAAATTATTAATAATAAAATAATTAACTATTACTATAAAAAAAATCAATAATATTAGTAAGAATGTCAAAATGAAAAAAAAAAAACTAATTATATTAATAATAAATTCAAATTTACAATATTAGGTGTAGAAAAGTTGAGACCGTAAGGTAATCAAATGTTGATACCTTATGCACGGAAACTATAATTTTCGTAATGTATCAAAATTATGATACCTTAGTTTCTGTAAGGTAACTAAGTTTTGATACCTAAAGGAAACTATAGTTTCTGTAACCAAATTTTGGTATCTTACGGAAACTATTTTCCGTAGGGTATTCAAATATAGAATCCTCACGGCACAAGTAAACCACTAGTTAAGGAAACTTACCTGTGATCGTTGTGCTTCACTCAGAAGTTCCGTTAGAATGATAAAGTGATACGGTTCTCCACTCAGCACCACTCTCCGATCAAGGGAGAGTCACAATAGGATTAAACTGATCAGGGAGAATGAGATTGGAATTAAGAGGAAAATATGAGAATTCAATAGACCAAAAGGAAAAAATACATAAGGAGGTAGGAGACGAAGTTTGAGGAGAGGTAAAAAAATTTATGAAAAAAGGGTTAATAAAATAGGAGTTAGAGTAAGAGTAGGAAATTGAGAAGGATAATTATGAGATTTAATTGGATAAATTTGAGAAAGGGGAGTAAGAAAAGATAATGATAGGGTATTAAAAGAAAATCCCTTTTCAAGATTGAGGTGTGATGATGATATTAAAAGGCTAAAAGCACTATTAAGTAGAGCTCTCAAAATGAGCCCATCGGGGGTTGATCAAAAAGTGAGCCAACCCAACCCGACTCATTAAATATCTAATTCGGCTCTACTCATTCCGGATTGGTTAGTTAAACAGGTTGGCTCCTTTTTTTTTAAAAAAAGTCATGGAAAATAAAAAAAAAACTAAAAAAATTTAAAAAGAAAAGAAAAAAATAACAAAAGTTGTCTAGCAGGTTCGCATTAGCAAGTGGTGTCACAAAGGCAACTTTAGTTAAGATATATATTCATTAAGATATATATTCAAGCTAAGTTGTCTGGAAGGTGCTACATACAACAAGTGGTGCTTATTCTATGAAGTGAACTCGTGAACAGGGATTTATGCTATCTATTCATGAGCCATCATATGGCCGCTAGAGATCACAACGCCAGAGATATGTGAGAGGGGTGGAGCTGGAGCTGCAAGACTGACAAAGGGAGTGAGGGATGGAGACGGAGTTGCGGCGAGCATATTGGGGATGAGGGATGTTAGGGTTCACCTTTAGTCTTCACTTTACAAGGTTGGTTCACTCTTTCTTAAGACTTTTGGACCTTCAGTTACCTATACATTTTTTAAAATAAAAAAAATGAAAAAGAACGAAGTGAATTCCACTCGAACCCGTTTAACCAACGAACTGAGTCAAACACGATTATTGATAATTTAATAATTATAAATTAAAATAACACTTGTTAATGATAAAAAAAAAATTCTATTTATGGAATACTTAAAATATTATATTTATAAGAATTTAATTAATATATACTGTCAGTGTAAAAAAAATTTATATTATTAACCGATCATGAGTTATCACATCAATAAAAATGTTTGACTTTTATTCTAACTATCTTAAAGATCACTCGTATCATGATTTATAATTGATTGACAGTATAAAAAATTTTACACTGACAACGCACTACAATTAAACTCCTTTATAAACATCTTACTTTGCATATAGTATATCTATTTTTTTTTTTGTTGATAAAAATGGAAGACAATCACTTAGACAACTAAGGGAGGAAGAGACAAGCCTCTAGCATCCTCAAAGAGGGTGGGAATAAGAAAAGGGGGAGGGACATGAATCACGATGCATGAGAAATTTCCAGAATGACCAAGCTTGGCCATAAAGTCAGCGCTCCTATTGGCTTCACGGTAAACATGCTTCATAGAGAACCTCCCATTAGCATCATCAAGTAGAGAAACTGCTTCCTCCAACAAAGGCTTCAGAAAAAGGTAATGAGACACCTTCTTATGCACTATGCGAACCACCACCTCGGTGTCTAATTCCACCATAACTCTTTCACTGGGATACTCACGAACCATTCTCAGGCTGAGAACCAAGCCCCATAGCTCTGCATAAATTGAAGTAGCTGCTCCCAAATTACAGAAAAAACCAGCAACAAACTTGCCTTCACAGTCTCTTAAAACGCCCCACAAGCTAATAAACCCGAATTATGGTTATGAGAACCATCAGTATTAAGCTTCAGAACAGAGGATGGTGGAGGCAACCACCTAATATGGACTTTCATGCTTGTTGGGCGAGTTTGACAGAGGAAAAGGATGGATAATAGAAGAATGCACCAACTCAACTTGATTAGAAATATTAAACAAAAGCTGATCCAGGCTCAGTGGATTCTCAGAGAACACAACCAAGTTCCAGTTTCGCCAAATCATATAAGCCACAATAGCAAAAGTTGTTGGCCAATGCCATTGGCCCGATCCAAAGGCTTCATTCTTCAAGTTAGCCTCTAACCATTGAGAGGAACCAAGACTAAAGAAGCTGCTTCAGCCATCATTATTTACAAACTTATTCCATGTTTCAGAGCAAACTCACAGTCCCTAAGGGTATGCATCAGAGATTCCTGATGTTGATGACATAAAGGGCAAATGTCAGAGTCTGAAAACCCTCTTCGTGATCTTTTCTCGTTAGTGATCAGTAACCTACCATGGGCAACTTTCCATAGAAAAACTTGATATCTAGGTGGACCTTTCCATTTCCAAATTAACTCAAAAGGAAAGCTTGGTGGATCTCGCAAAATATCATCATACAGAAACCGGTAAGCCGATTTAATGGTAAAAAAACCATTTTTTGAATGATTCCAGATAGGAAAATCCGCAAAGCTTGAATGAGGGGGCATAATACTAGCAAGCTTACGCCTAGCATAGTCTGGTAATCTTGTCTGCAAGCTATCCCAATTTCAACCATCATTAGACGCATAAGAAGAAACCATATAGTTCCATTCATGCTCAAGAACGGAACTCACATGATCACACAACGGTCCAAGACCAGGCACTAGAGCTGGGTATACAGGCCGGTCCGGTCCACACTTAGGTGGACCGGACCAGAATAGTCCGCAAAATAAATGGACTTGTATTTATCAAGTCTGCGTCCAGTCCGCATAGTCCACGGGTTAAATGGACTGATCCACGGACTCAAAAAAGTAGAGAAGCAAATTTTATAGGCCAGTTCTAAATTTTATTTATTTATTTATTTTCTTTAGTTAAAACCTTTTTTTATGCTACAAAGACTGAAATTGATAAATGCAAAGTCTGAATATGACTTGCTTTAATAGCCTACACCATTTTCATGCAATTATATGTAAAAATTTTCCAAAGCACATAATATTTGACTCAAGTGCATCAAACATGAGTACATCAAACACAATCCAAAGCAATCTGGTGGGTCATAAATTGGGCCTTAAATTCTTTGGGCGCGTAAGTCCTCCTAATTCAGGAATTTTTTTATATTGTGTAAGTCCGCAGATTGGTCCGCGAACCAAGTCCGTTTAGTCCACGGGTTAAACGGATCGGACTTAAAAAGCTCGCATTTAAATGGATATGAATTTTGCCTAGTCTAGGCCCGCACGGACTACGGGCTAAACGGACTGTCCGCGGGTCCAGGTCCATATATCCAGCTCTACCAGGCACCCATGAATCTTGCCAAAAACGAACTGCTTGCCCATTTCTGACAACCCAAGACATGCTACGTTCAATCAGGTGCCAAGAGCTTAAAATACCACGCTAGAGATGAGAAGCACGAGACCCACATTGCATATTGGGCTACATGATCCCACAACAATTATATTTTGCACGTAAGACTCTGACCCATAAAGCTTCCTGGTTAACAATCATATCCCATCCTAGTTTCAACATATAACACTTATTTACCACACGTAAACTTCTGAACCCCAAGCCTCCATCAGACTTTGGTTTGCAGATGTTCTCCCAAGCAACCAAATGGCACTTCCTTGCCTCGGCTGATGAGCCTCATATGAAGTTTCTACAAAGTTTTTCAACCTCATCACAAATAGAAGTGGGGCATCACATAATTAGGCAGACTTATAATGCAACTTTGAGCTAAGGTTAAACGGCCCACCATTGATAATGAATTTTTTTCCATCCTGACAATTTGCTACGAACTTTATCAATGATAAAAGCATAATCAGCCTTACCTCTTCGACCAGAAATAATGGGAGTGCCCAAGATCAGCCGTGGCTTCAATACCCACCACATGGCTTAAATCAGAGGCAACAGACTGAGAAACATTCCTTGGAAAGAATTACTTGGACTTCCTGAAGTTAATTCTCTGACCAGAGCACTCACAAAAGGAATCAAGAATCAAGCGCATATTATGGGCTTGCTGAGATAAAGCTTCAACAATCAAAATAATATCATCAGCAAACATGAGGTGAGATACAGCAGGACTACCTCTACCGATTTTCATAGGAATCCACGACCCATTATCCACAACATCCATTATTCAGTGACTAAGTCTCTCAGGAGCAATGACAAACACTATTAGAAATTTTCTGATTATCTACGGATTTTATACAAATATTCGCAGAAAACAGGTTTCATACAATTTTTCCCTATGAATTTTTGTCCATAGGTAATACCTTCATGGGTAATTTTTTACTGCGAATTTTTAAATCCGTAGGAAATTTCCATCAAATTTTCTTGGAACAAATTTAAATTCGTAGGAAATGTCAAAATTTCCTACAGATTTTAATCTACAATAAAAAACTTTATTTTTAAAAAAAATTGTAGAAAAATTCACAGGAAATTCCTGTAGAAAAAATCCGCAGAAAAATCAGCAAGTAATTCATAAATTTCTAGTAGTGAGATATGACGTGAGTGGATCTCCTTGCTAAAGGCCGCGGGAAGCAGAAAACTCCTTAGAGGGACAGCCATGCCAATTAATACACATCTTAGCCGTAGCAAGACAAGTAGAAATAACAGAAAGAAGTGAGTCTGGAATACCAACAAGCTTCAAACAATCAATCACGAAATGCCATTCAAGTTTATCAAATGCCTTTTGCAAATCGTATTTCCTGACATCAAACTCATAGAATGAACTATTTCTTGGAAGATGATAGAATTATCAGTTGTACTCCTCCCAGCAATGAAACTATTTTGATTAGGAGAAATAACATGAGGCAAGATCGGCTTGATCCTATTTGCAATAACCTTAGTAACGATTTTATAAATTACGTTACACAAAGCTATAGGACGAAAATCAGAAGCTTTGGAAGGCTCAGAACCTTTAGGAATGAGTGTTAACAAAGTTTGATTCACTGTTGCAATGAGATCAGGATTGATGAAAACATCTTTTACAAACTTAAAAAGAGCATTCCCCACAATATCCCATTTGGCCTTAGAGAACAAGGGATGGAAGCCATCAAGCCCTGGTGCTTTAAAGTTGGCCATACCAAAAAAGGCACGCCTAACCTCATCAAAGGAGATCTGACCATTAAGCGCAGATAAATCTAAGGTCGACAGAGGTTTATAAGAATGAGAAGAGACAAGAACCTACGGTGAAGGGCCAGCAGAAGAATAATGGTAGAACTGAACAAGCATGTCCCTAATCACACTTTCATTATACACCCACTCCTCCTGATCATTAAGCAATACATCAATTCTATTCACACGTCCTCTGATAATCCAACGAGATTGAGGGTGTTGAAACCAATATGACTCCTCCTGGCTAAGGATCGAGGAATACTCTTTCCAGAGAACAGATCTGAGCTGAAGAAGTCTATCATTATCACCTTCAAGAAGCTTACGTGAAATACCACTCAATCTAGCAATAATTCTCTTCTTCATGCGAAAAATATTGCCAAAACATTCTTTATTCCATACTTTCAGATTTTCTGTAAGCCGAGCTATGTTAACTTCCCAGGAATCATTTTCATGCCAAGGATCCTAGGAATTTGAAATAGGGTTTGAAGACATCATCTCTCCTATCACCACATCGCAACCAAAGGGTACAATGATCAGAGCCAGGTAAAGGAAGATTGATAATAGAGCTTGAAGGAAAAGCATCCTACCATTTGGGATTACCCAGACCACGATCGAGACGTTCACTGACAGATCCACGTTTCCAAGTAAAGGCAGGACCCTTAAAACCCAGATCCACCAGATTACAAACATTCATGCATTGAAGAAACTAAGAGCAGGATCTACGATTAACACTACCTCCACCACTCTTTTCATGATCAAACAAAACCGTATTAAAATCCCCCATCACACACCAGGGAAGATCATACGAAGATTTAATAGAAATTAGCTCGTTCCAAAGATCACTACGAGCATATTCCTAGGGGCTACCATAAACAACAGCCAGCAGCCACGACTTATCAATTCTAGGGTTTATATTCAACATGATACAATATCTGGAAGAAGAGATAACCTCAACTAACAGGAGATTGCACTTCCATAAGCACCAAATGCCACTAGAGAATCCATTGGCTTCAACCCTAGTCCCACCATCAAAACCACATTTAGAAATGACGCTCTCAGCCTGAGTTCCACTAATGCGGGGTTCCAAAATAGCCAAGAAACTCGAACCATAGATTCTGGTACAATCACGAACTAAGCCAGGAAAGGAATGACCTCCTGCACCGCGACAATTCGATACAAGGAAATTCATAACAAAAGCGAAACAGAGAGAAAGAGCAGAAGAAAACCTCAACCCAACTGAGAAGCTGGTGTTTCCTTAACTAAGATAGTATCCCCTTCCATCGAATCCATGGATTAACCCTCAAGAGGCAAACTATTTGCAGAATCTGAACCACAAATCTCCATACCAGGATCAAGGGCTTGAGTTCTTTTAGATTACTACCAGCCTGAAAAGCAGCGAGTTGCACCCTCGAGCTTATCTGTATGCCAACCTCAACGACATGAACAGACCCAGAAGAAACATTTTGATTAGGAAGAATAGGCATCACAACACCTGACTTCCTCACGTTCTGCATGGCACTGTTCATCCCTCTTGGGGTAAGAGATTGCCCTAAAATAGGATTTTCCAACCCTCTAGATGAGGAGGGTGAAGAAGTCTGCCCTTGACCCTTGGGCTTTGGGACTCTTTTGGGATCTCCATGAGCCCTTTTATTTCGCTTCCCACCCTTCTCCACCACTACAACCTTCACAGAAGAAAAAGGTGCATATATAGGGATGATGGCAATTCCATTTCCCTTATCTTCCATGACCTCCTTCAACCCTTCAAATTTATTATCATTAGAAGACCCATTCTTTGGCTGAGGGGAGGCCAATTAGTGGCCTTGTTGAGGCGATTTAGGGCTTTTCTTGGGATTTTGCACAACCGGCCGCCATATAAATCTTTAGACTGATCCAAATCACCCCTTTTTCCCTCTGGGATGACGAAGGTAACTCACAATAATATTTAATCATATTCATATCAAACACAATATTTCATACAAACTGTTATATTTGTGAATTTAATTTTGATATATTATGAGTATAAAATGTTTTACACTGTCAACCAATCCTAAATCATCCTATATGTGACTTTTAAGGTATTTATAATAAAAAGGTGATATTTTTAATGATGTGACAATTTTTATTAGTTGAAAATGTAAAAAACAAATTTATACTGACAATACATATTAATTAATTCCTATATTTATATAAAAAAACATTTTTCCAACAAAAACATATCTCATTTAACGTCTCTTTTGGTGCACCCTGTAGTGCGAGATCCATCATCATTTGGCTCTAGCCATTAGATATCAAAGGAAAAAAGACCAATGACCAGATTTAATGACCTGCAACTTGAGTAAGACCTTATTTTATACTATGGTTAATTACGTAAACTATGCCCAAATATTTTGCAAGTCATCCCCGATTCTCTAGCACCTTCAATACGTCCTCTCCATCTCTTATGTGAGTGTTTGGAATCACGTCCAAAACCCTTGGAATCATGTTTGTAATCCATAAACTATTCAGAGCAGCTTCGCGCAAACACACAGTTGGAGACATTTCACCATGTTTCCAAACATGCACATACTCCATGCCTTTGGTGCTAGAGAATAGAGATTCACGTGTTGAATTTGCATAATAAGCTCCTTAATTCCTCCGTAATGCCAGATTTTTAACTATCAATTCATTTGTACAACAGCACTGCTTTTGCTCCATATTTTTTAGCCAATGGCAGAAAATATTCCGGAATCGAAACAACACCACACACTCTAAAATGACCACATCCTTGTTCCACTCTCAGCACCATTAATCACGTTCTTTTATAATTACAATTCTTCAAATTTCAAATTCTTAAAAGACTCGTGGATGTTAAAAAGGCTCTTTGAATCGGTTAACCAGTGCATTGAATTGCAAAAATAAGTTCAATGCAGATTGATTTTTTCTTTGTAAAAGGAATGATATATGGTTCAGTTTTAGGAACCATTTTTTAGTTTTAAAACGGTTTGTTTTCGGCTACCCTGGTGTACTGTCAATATTTATCAAATTAGGTAAACCGATAAGGAATGCAATAAGGCTCCTTAAATTTTAAGGGAGACCGTTTTTTTGTATAACTAGGTTGAATACTGGATATAGACACCATATATTAATCTGACTGTGGATAGGTATAGAAGTTTTGAAGTGTAATAGATATATGATATGTATATGTGAGAGAGGTGTTAACTGGATGTCAAACCAAATTGTAAAGATAATGGAATCGAATTTTATCCATCATCATGTATGGTCGGCCCAGAGACGGCCCCACTTACGTAGGATAATCTCATTAGTCGCAAGCTTAAATTATTAACTATCTAAACAAGTCACACAATCAGCAAAACCCTAATCGAAATTAACCAACTCGATTAGAGTTACAAAAAATCGGAATGTTACATCTACCATGGCATGTAATGGAGCATGCTTTGGAGAAGATGAGAAGATATACATGTGAACCATCTTCATATGTGGTAGTATCAAAAATAAAATTTTGATACTAGTCAAGAACCTCGCTCAATGTCATATAGTATTCAACACTCACAATATTGAGGACATTCGACAAGGAAGGTGCTGACCAATAAAAGCAAGTTCTGAAGAGGAAGTTTTATGTGATGGTGGTGAAAGTTTAGTTATTTTTATTAGAAACAAGTGTCAATTTTAGAATATGGAAGTCATTCAAAAATGTCCACACTTTCAAAGTTTGTTTAATTAGGAAGTTATTTTCATTTGTCTATAAATACTTGTAAGCATAATGTAATAAAGGTTGGAACTTATAAGTACTCTACATATCATAAATCCTTGATGTTCATGGATTGATGTGTTACTGCAATGTTCCCAACCATTTTAATTCTAGTTATTTATATTTCTTGCCTTTAATTTCATGCACCATTTACATGCTTTCTTTTAATTTCTTGTTCTTTATATGTTTTCCTTTATTTTTCTGCAATTTACATTTCCTTGTACTATATACATGCTTTATTTTATTGCTTTCCATTTACGTACTTTCATTTATTTTCCAGTTATTTACATGCTCATTTTATGGCTTTTCTTTAAATTTATGAATTTCTCATCTTTTATCAATCAAATGATCTTTTAGACAATTTGAATTCTTTTTATTTACTTAAATTTGTGATTAGAGTTACTTATTTATTAGAGAACCTAGTTCGACTTTAATCTTAACTAGATTGTGACCCGCGCGTTGCGCGGTTACAATTTTATTTTAAAACTTTAGCGTTAAATTGAGAATAAATTGACAATAAATAAGATGATAATAAATGACAATATTTGTGTGAAGAATCAATTCTGAATATTAATTTAAAAATAGGTGTGATTCACTAAGCTCAGCTATTCATGTAACTAAAGTAATTTTTCATAAATATATTTCAAATTTAAGCCTTGATAACCATAGAAAGAAATTTTACATAAAATGCCATGAAATAATGCTTAAGCTACAATGAGAGGCACAAACCACAAATGGGACACTATACTTGTCAATGGTCTTCAAAACCACTTAAAGCTCAAACCTTTACAAAGACACAACCGCATTGCCTCCTTCAAGCCGCAAATAGGTAATCATTGACACATCCCAAAAACATGAAACAAAGGGAGAAGAGTACTCCAGCTATTTCATCATCCATTCCAATAATAATGTTAAGTTTCATTCAAAATTAAGGTAGAATAACAATTGAAGTTTCCAAGTGGCAATTAGTACTATCTTTATCCTCATCATGCTCCAAATATTAAAATGGCGTTACTGCAAATATCTTTATCTTCGTCAGAAGGATAAAGATATTTTTTAAACCATTCCAAAGTGGTGTTTCCAAGTTTCAGTCCATATGCTTGTTATTGCAACCAATCTTTATTATTTCTCTTTCACTTTATCAAATGTTATACATGGAGTAAGAATTATAGAGACCAAAGTAGATTTCATACATGTATATATTTAGCACTTTCCATAGATATGAAACTAATCTCCAAGTCTTGTACTATATGTGGGAATCATCGCATCACAGTCTCATCTAGAAAGATCAAATACAAATTAATCAGCAAGTCCTTGCTTAAAATTTCTTAAATCCTATAATGAAACCATCTACCATCCATCAAACGCACACACAACCGAACATGTTAAAAAATGCAGCAAGAAAATAAAACAATAAAATAAAGAGTAAATCAAGCACCCATTCCACGCAAGAAGAGGGTGTGATTTGAACTACTCATCAATTCAACTATGAGCATTAAAAGAAAAACTAATTCAAACACCTGCTGTATCATAGGACCACATATGGGACATAGCTCAAGGTATGAGCAATAAGGTTTTTTAACAAACAGATGACAGGCAATGGATCAAAACACCTTATATAACCAAAATCATTACAATTTCCACATGACAGAGTATCCAAAATTAAGCAAATAATACTGACAACATAAGCATCATTTCCATTAACTGAAGCACATAAAACCACTCGCTTATTAAATAAGAAAAAAAAATGGAATGGAATAACCTCAAGCAAGACTCGGATGTCATCCACTTTATGCTCCTCCAATCCCAATTTCGGAAGCCTTTCCTCTTTACATCTCCTCTCTACCATGTGATCACCCCTCTCTGTAAGTGCATTCTTTGGCTCTCCCTTTGGTTTATCTATGTCTTTGGTGTTTACATTTAAGAAGGTGGGGTAGTGGCAACACGCGACGGGAGTCACCAGCGCCCCATATTCTGGAAGATTGGGGATATGGCGGAGGCAAGGTCGGTGGTCGGTGTGTCGGGTTTTTACGTGACATTGACGGCGTCTCCGGCGCAATGCACTGAAGGCAGTCACCGCAGTCATCGGTGATGAAAGAGATTTCGGTGTTGGCGTTGTAGGCACAGGCGGGTCGGGCCTAGACAGCACCGATCCAATGGGTGTCGGGATATGGGATGGAGAGGTGGGGGAGGGAGTTGAGAAGGAAGCCGACGCCAGCGAGGACAAAGTGGTCGGTGATAGGTTGGAAGGCGGCCCAGAGTGAGTGGTTGCGGTTGTGCATAAGGCTTAGGGTGATGCATTTGTGGGTGTGAGGCTGTTATTGTATGCTAAGAAGCAAGCGAGTACTTCCAGTTGTGTTTACGATAGGCTGAAGGCAAAGATAAAGACACGTTGGATAGATTGGAGACGTGGAAGAATTGAGAGAGGTGGCAAATAATTGGCTGATGTGTCTATAGTAGGTTTTGGAGGTTTGTTTTAATAGATTATTTGTTTGGGATTTGACCAAAAATCACCGTAAACAATATGTTAAACCCTATCCTAATATATATTTCTTGTTTGCGCATATGCTACACCCTCTTGAGTTAAGGAGTATCACGCTCCTTTGACGTAGAACCCTTGATCTATAAATATAAAAAACAAATGTCTCCGGTAAAGTTAATGGAATCCTTCAAAACTAACTCCGCATCTGTCCACTTATGTTCCAGATCACTGCCACTGGCACAATTCCTCCATCTTCGAGCTCACGCCACATCTAGTGTTGGAAAAATCAATTATAATTTTCAAACATTAATTGAACTGAGAAATTTCAATACATTGTAAATTGTTGGAATTTAATATTTGAGTCACGGGGAGATTACATTCATCTTTGGAAGAAGCCGCACCACACATCTAAAGGTCGCGTGTTCGTTCCACGCTCACCACACCATTAAACATAGAAAACATAACACATGGGAAAAAATGTGTCTGTCGGGATTTTATCCCACAACGCATGGGAAGCAGGGCAAGCGTGTCAACCATCAGAACAGATGTTGAATATGTCACTCAATGTTTGTTAATAGCATTATAACTCTGTGGTATTTGTTGAATCTCATATTTGTGGTTCAATATTTATATTATAAATGTTTTGTTAGTTCCAATTAAGGAAAATAAATCTTAATCTGGAAAAGTATTTTCAATTACCCAAAAGTAATGATACTTATACATATTATTATATTGTGTGGGTAAATTGATGTTATTAATTATGAGATGTTCATTAAATGTTTTAGGAGTTATAAGAGTAACCTAGTTACTGTGTGTCTACTAATATAGTTCACCAAACAATTACACTTTATTCCCACAACAAAATTATATAGCTGAAAAGGAAAATTAGGGTATTAGAAGAAATGGTAAATGTCATGTTACCTTATTCTGGTATAGGAAAAGGTTATTGGGGAGAAGCCATGTTGACGGCTTGTTATATCTTGAATAGAGTTCCAAACAAAAGGAACAAGATAACCCCATATGAGCTCTGAAAAATTGGAAAGCCCAACCTCAATTTTTTCAAAGTTTAGGGTTGTAGGGCAATAGTGAAAGTTCTTAAACCAAAGAGGAAAAACTTAGGTGAAAGGAAATTGAATGTGTGTTCCTAGGCTGTGCTAAAAGTAGCAAAGCATATAGATTCATGGTTATAGAATCTAATGACTCATCCTGTAAATACAGTAATTGAATATAGGGATTCAATCTTTAAATTTCAAGAAGATTGGTTTAACTCAATTCCAAGTCACAAGAATAATGTTCATAGTAATGCACAGAATCTGGAAACCAATGTATCTAATAACAATACTTTGGAAGGTTTAGAACTTAGAAGAAGTCAAAGAGCTAGGAAAGAGAAAACTTACGGACCGGTCTTTTTCATGTTCCTTGTAGAAGGAACAAGAGATTCCATAGACAATTATGGATCAATCTGTTATAATACAGAAAGTGATCCAAAAACATTTGAAGAGACAATAAAGTCTCAAGATGTCGCTTTCTGGAAAGAAGCTATACAATAGGAAATAAACTCAATAATGGGGAATAAAACGTGAAAATTAGTAAACCTCCCACCTAGTTCTAAACCAATAGGTTGTAGATGAATTTTCAAAAAGAAAATGAAGGTAGATGGAACCATAGATAAGTTTAAGGCAAGACTAGTTGCTAAGGGATTTACACAAAAAGATGGCATTGACTATTTTGATACATATGCATCTGTGGCAAGAATTGTCTCAATGAGAGTGCTATTGACACTTGCATCCATCTATAAGTTTGTCATTCATCAAATGGATGGGAAAAGGCTATTCCTAAATGGGAAATTAGATGAAGAGGTGTATATGACACAACCTGAAGGGTTCGTGGTTAATGGTCAAGGAAAGAAAGTGTGTAAATTGTATAAGTCATTGTCTGGAGGACTAAAGCAAGCTCCTAAGCAATGACATCAAAAGTTTGATGAAGTTGTGCTAGCTAATAGATATAAGATAAATGAATATGACAAATGTATATATAGTAAATTCCATAATGGAGAATGTGTCATGATTTGTTTGTATGTTGATGATATGTCAATATTTGGTACTGATCTAGATACGGTAGAAGAAACTAAGAGTTTCTTATCTAGAAATTTTGATATGAAAGACATAGGGGTAGCCGATGTGATTCTAGGAATTAGAATAATAGGAGATAGTGAAAATATATCTCAATCTCACTATATAGATTAAGGTATTAAAGAAATTTGATCGCTTTGATTGTTAACCTATCACTACTCCCTTGGATCATAATAACTAATTTAGTACCAAATAAAGATAATCCATTAGTACAACTTGAATACTCAAAAATAATTGGATGCTTGATGTATGCCATGACTGTACTCGACTACACATTACATATGTTGTAGGTGGACAAAGTAGGTATACAAGTAATCCAAGTAAAGACAATTGGCATGGTGTCTAAAGAGTATTGAAATACTTGAAGAGAACAATGAACTATATTTTAAACTATAAGGTTATCCTTCAGTGTTAGAGGATACACGGATGCCAGTTAGGTAAAAAAGACTATGCTTCAACAAGCGGTTGGTTCTTCACACATGGTGAGGGTGCTATCTCTTGGGGTTCCAAGAAAGAGACTTACATTGTCGGCTCCACCATGGCTACAGAATTCATAGCATTTACTGCAAGTATAAAATAGGCTAAATGGCTTAGAAATTTGTTGTATGGGATATCAATTTGGCCAAAGTCAAGGGTGCCAGTATCCATACATGGTGATAGTTAGTTAGCAGTATCAAAGGCATATTGCCAGGTATATAATGGAAAGTCCAAGCAGATTGGACTATGACATAGCTATGTGAAGGAATAAATTATAAATGGAGTAATATCCATAGTTTCTGTACGAACAGAAAGGAAACTTGCAGATCCTTGACGAAGGAATTGACAAGGGAAATGGTGTTGAAGGCATCATTAGGGATGGGACTCAAGCCCACATCTAAATGATCACCAATGGTGGAAACCCAACTCACATTTGAGTAGCATCAAGTCTTCAGTTCAATGTGGCCAAAGTACACTATTAGAGTGATTGCAAGTACTTGACAATATATACATCCCAAGGTTTAAAAGTACTTGGACCATAAGGAAATATAGGAGGGAGGATGAACTTTTGCTCTCAATGGACCTATAGCATATATATGCTGAAGTGCTTTAATTATGGGGACGCTTCCGATAGAGTCTACCTATGTGAGAGTGAAGTGGGGCCGCTTCTTGGAGTTAAGGGCTTGACTCTTAAAGCTCTCATGAAAAGGGTACAAGACACAAGGCCTCATCAAAAGTGTCGGCTTTCACGTCGTTCAATGGTACCAAGATTTCATGTGAAGTTATGCACGCTCCCTTTAATGAATATTTGGTTCAAAGCTTGTCTACCATTTTATTCGGGACGAGTGAAACCCATTTCTTACTAAGTAAAGGTTCAAATCATCGAGATACCTTTGTCTGAAAGCATGCAATTTCCGGAATAATGGAATTTGGGTTTATTTTGAAAATGGTGGGGGATTGTGAGGGATTTCCAAAATATGGAAGTCCTAAAACACACAAGAGGAAATGTGTCTCTTCATGAGTTTAAAATCTTTCCTAACAGGTATGTTATATCATGAGCGTATGCATCTTTACATCAAAGGATATTTCAATTAATGAAAGGTCGTTTCCCTTCACCAAGTGGCATGGGTTGGTCTATAAATAAAACCACTCTGCATGTAGGAAAGGCTGATGAAATTGTTAAGCCTTATCCATTCCAAATAACCTTCTTTTCTCCCTTATGCGCAGAGAGCGTTCAGAAGACTATTGTTCTGTAAACTGCCATTGACGATATGCTTGGTTTAGGATGTGCAAACTAAATCAAGGTTGCTCCATTGTATTCTGAAGGGGATTCACTGTTAACACCTGTTGCATCCAATCTAGGTAGAGATTGGTGGGGGCGAATCGAACCTAAAGTCTAGTGTCCTCACACATCTTGGGGATTGCGCATTTTCTTTGTCTTCTCTTCTTTGTTGCAGAACCACACCTCAATATCTAACA
This sequence comes from Ammopiptanthus mongolicus, assembly GCA_039655645.1. NCBI lineage: Eukaryota > Viridiplantae > Streptophyta > Magnoliopsida > Fabales > Fabaceae > Ammopiptanthus > Ammopiptanthus mongolicus. The sequence goes on along the minus strand of CM077351.1, from coordinate 63,380,036 downwards.
GGTCCTTGTGAAGTGTTGAATCATCCTAATCAAAAGCAAGAGAAAAGAGCAAGTGTGTGTGATCACTTATATAAGATAGTCTCTTGTAGTGAAAGTAAGTTATCATTTCTTATAACTCTTGAGTGGGGTACTTGAGTTAGTAGAGTGATACACAATTTGGGGTGAGTTACAATTCTTGTAATCATCTTTGAGATAATGAAACATTTTGTTGGGATGTTTCCGCGGACATAGGCAAGAGGTGCCAAACCACGTAAATCTTTGTGTATTCGCTATTGTTTTCTTTGTGGTGTGTTTGTGTATGTTCTCATCTGAGATCCTTGGGTGTGTGCATGGATAAATTCTTTGGTATGTGCGATTTTTCCCCAACACCAAGTCACCTACCATAACTGCTACTATAAACCCAAAACAGGGACTAGGTTGATACTATCTTACAATTTCAGGGATCAAATTGATGATTTACTCTAAAATTAATTTAATTAATTTTAGAGGGGTTTGGGTTAATCTTACTAAACAACTGTTTTTCATAGTAAAACTGTTTTTCAGTAGAAACTGATATGTTTGGGTAAACTGATTAAATTGCAAAACAATTGTTTTTACGAGAAAAAATTGTTTTTAGAGAATCTAGCAGTTTGAAGCTTATTTAAAAAATTGTTAATTATTTTGAAACTAAAAATATTCTTCTCTTTTCATCCCTGCAAAATTAATAAAAAAATATTATTAAATTACACGAATAATTTCATACGCTTTTATAGTAATTTACTATATATAAGTTATTTTTTACACAATCCAAACGAAATAGATTATTTTATAATCAGTTTAAAACAAACACATCCAAACATAAAACTGATTCTATTATAATAATCGATTATCCATATAATCGATTATTAAAATAATCAAATTTTCGTAACTGATCAAAACACACGCTTAATTTGATCCAAAGGCCAACAGCTAGCAGTTGATGAGATTGTAAGTTGAGTTTTTACTGGTTTATTTGAAAGCTTCAAAGTCTTATCCCGTTCATTGATTTGAGCTGTGAACAAAAAGCAAAAATAAGGACGTGGGTGTTCTTTCAAAGAAATTGATGTACTCTCTCGGTCTCATTTTACTTGTCCCATTTGGTTATGTATATCTCTTAAGAAATGATTAAATTTACTAATTTTTATAATAAAATCACACTCTTTGACTAAAATACTCCTATTTAAATTGTACGGTTGGATAGTTATAATTACTCATCAATTATTACACTCCTTGATAAAAAAAACTCATTAATATAGACTGGTTGAGATACAAGGGATATTTTTGGGAAAAAAAAATAATTAATACATCTTAATTTTCTAAAGGGACAAGTAATTTGAGACAATGCAATATTCCAAATGGGACAAGTAAAATGAGACAGAGGGAGTAGCCAATAATTTTGTGACTTTCAAAAGGAGAATGGAAAGCTCAAATTGTGAGAATGGAGACTGCCGCGGTACCTTGAGTAATTCAAGGGTTTTGGTACCTTGGGTTTGGGTACCAATAATCAAAGGTGTTAATGTTTCCAAATATTTTGTTATCCTGTCTTTTGTATCTAGAAACATGTGCTAATCTTTGTTGGGCTTTATCTAGAATATTTTGTTGTATTTCTTTGTGTTCAATATTTTGTTCATGTAATATCATATTTTCATAATGTTTTATTTTCTTTCTAAGATAATTCATTGCTTTTCTTATTTCAAATATCTGTATGGTATCGAATCCTTCTATTAAGGTGATTAATGTTCCTGCCATATGTAATCCTAGTTCTTCTAGATATTCTACCATTACTAACTAATTAGTTTAATCTTAGTAGTTGATTTTCTAGGAAGATTAGTTTATTTTCTCTCCAAATTATTCCTCTTTCTATCAATTTTCTAAGTTGTTCGTCTATATAATCTCCCTCTTTATGCTTTAGCAAATCGGATAAGTATTCATATTCATTCTTAAGTTGAGTTTTTGTTACTCGTATCTTTTCTTTTATAGTAGTTATTTGTTCATTTTGACTCATATTGCTAAATTTTCTAATTCTGTTTTTATCCATTTTTAATTTATAGTCTATTATTCCTTCTATAATACATGCATCCATAAAGTCTCCAATTTCTTGTTGTTGCCAGTATTTTATTTCTTTTCTAATCTTTTTTAGCCATTGTTTTAACATGGTAAATGTCATCATGCTATTATTCTTTCAAGTCTTTGTCTGAATATATGAATTCGATTCTCAACTCTTCTTATTTGATCTTTAATTACGTTATTAGGATTCTCTGAATCTAGATCTCTTAATGTCCTAACATAATTTCTTAAATTTTTTATAATTTTCTTTATTTAGCTAACTTCTTTCATTAGTTTAGCTCTGATACCAATTTGTTTGGGCTGCAAATTAGGGGCTGCAAATTAGCAGCCCATATTATCATCCTTAGGTTTTTTAGGTTCTAAAAGACTAATTGGTCTTGGTATATAGGGTATTTTTAAAGATTCAGATCTCTTTAAGAAAGTTCCTAACTCTGTTATTTCATTCTTTTTAGGATAATAAATTTTTCCTATTTCTTCAAATAATCTTGGAATATCAATTCTTTCATTGTTTCTAAAAGTGATACTATGATGTGAGTTGGTTAAGGCATAATTAACACAGTATGTTACTGAAAATATTTTATCTCCAGATCGCATTAAATTTTTTTTTAAAAATTTGTGTTCTAAAGTTAATAATTGGTCTAATCTTTGTGTGCTTAAAGTTATTCCAATATTTGGATGAATTTCAAATTTTAATTTTACATAAGCTAAATTACCTTCTATGACTCCTAATATTTTATCTCGAGTCAGTGATCCTTTCGTCTTTCAATATTAATTCGATAGGAGAATCTATTCTTTCTTGAAATGTTGCTTTGATTAATATCTGAACTGCTCCTATATGAATATATCCTATTTTCCTTCTATGTTCTTCCTTCTTTAAATTCTGTCTTAATTCTGAAATTCTTTTTCGGTTTAATAGTTGTATACAAGTAGTGCCTTGAGCTTTTGTTATATCTATAAGAGTTTCAGTAATTATCTTTCTATAGTAGATAATATTTTCTTTCTGAATAAATCTTTTCATTATTCCTCCGAGTTTTTCCTTTCCTTTCATATTTGCGTCCTTAGATTGATCTAATTCTTCCTTTTGTATTTTTTGAAATAATCTTGGATTAATAAGAATACTTCCTTGATAGTTACCATCTTCTTCAGTAATTTGAAGGTGTTCTATATCATTAGTTTCTATGTTTTCGTTTTCCATAATATTTTCTATGGTGTAAATGATATTCTAAAGATAATGATACTAAACATACCCGATTAAAGTGTTGAAAGATAGTCTTTCTTTGCCCACTGCTGAGGAAAATGTAAATGAAGGCTTGTAAGTGATAGAAGTAATTTATTGATAATGGAAGTAGTTACAAGGGGAATAGACACTCGCAGGTGTCTCAACTAGTCCTCTAAGGAGACTAGCAGATTTTCTCAACTAGAGAAAATGCTCAGGTGAGAGTTTTTTCCCTGGATGGATGACTTTGCTCTGCCTCAGCATAAGAGCACTTATTTATAAGCTAAGGGACTATTAGACATTTACATAAGTATCCCTAAAGCACGTAAGTGCTTACATCAGAATGTTAATAATTTATATGGTGATGTCACTACTTACATCACTCTTCTATTATTGCTTCATCTTCAGAATCTTTTCCTTGTGGCTGACAACTAGTAGTGGCTTCTGATGTGGCTTGCTTTATACACCTTTCGCATGCATGATTGCCATTTTGCTTAATTATTGAGCATAGTATATTGAGAACAGCTAGACAATAATTCATCGTGGGTCCCTCAAAGGCATAAAAGGGCATTTTGAAGTTTGTCAGAAGTGGTAAGTCTTTTTCTCTGATGGGTTTTCCACTTGTCTTGCTTAGAAGAAAAATATTTAATCCTTTGTACAAAGTCTTGATATATGATTCTTTTCCAATGGTCTGACATTGAGAGTATATATTGGCTAATTGATGAGCTATGAAGTTAATAATTTGATCTTCATCATAGTCTACTCCAGTGGGCTCATCTATTAATGGAAAATTGTTATTGCTTATTCCAATAAAGACTAAGTGCTTCGCCAGCTGTTTGGTAATAAAATCTGGATAAGCTGAGTAGAATTTTAAGAAAATCGATCTTTCACCAGCAATATTTTTTCGGAACATTTGGACTGCCTCCTTGAAGTAGTAAGGAAATAAATTAGTTTCTTCAAGATTGAGACATAAATAAAGACATTTAATTAGTCCAAACTGGAACATATTGAACGTCAGTGTAGATGGTGCTCCGGGAGTAATTACAGCTTTGGTTGCATATAATTTTCGGTCAACCATATAAAAACAATTGTTCTTTCTTTATCAGTCCAATGGGTTAGTCTTTTGAGGTGTTCATTAAATTTTTCTTGAGAAAATTGAACTTGAAGTTCATGTTCCGTTCTAGTAGTGATTTGATAATTATCTAAGGAAGAGGGGATTTTTCCTAGAGTCCTCATCGTTTTTCTAGATTCTGGTTTTAGTACTGTGGTTTCTGCGAAAGTCCTTGGTCAAAAATAGATTTCTTTACCTTTCTTCTTGCTTTCTGATTCCTGAAACTCTTTCAGTGCTTTTTCTGATTCTTCTTTTGATGCATAAGACTTGTGGATAATGCTTGAGATTTTCTAACAATGAGGGGCTGCTTTGTGCCATTCGTCATAAATTCCTGGAAATGGTCCGTTAAAAACAGTGTACCATTTTTGGCTTTCTTCTTCACGAGCTTGTTGTTTAATTTCTGCTGGAATTGCTTTTTCTAAAAAAGTTTCATTTTCCAATTGTAAATCCAGAACTTTGATGTCTGCTTCAATCAAGTCTAGTTCTCTTAGCTTTTGGTCTCTAAGTGCTTTCTTCATTTCTCTTTTCCTTCTTAACATTTCAGGTGTTCCTCGCTCCATTCTCTTGATAATATATCTGCAAGAGCATTCTTTTCTCCTTTAATATGGGATATCGAATAATTATACTCGGCTAATTTCATTTGCTATCTAATTAATCTTCCTTGCTTGTATATTCCTTTGTGATTGATATTTTTAAAACCTGCAACATAAGTGGAATCGGTTCTCACAATAAATTCTTTATCAAGCACATAAATTCGATGTTTTTTCAACATTCGAATCAGTGCCAACGTTTCCTTTTCATGAGTAGGATAATTAATTTCACTGTCTGAAAAAGTTGTAGACATGTATCTGCACAGTAATTCTTTCTTGTGTCCATAGGGTTTTGCTTTCATAACACCTCCCCAACATTCATTTGAGGCATCAGTTTCAATAATAATTAAATCATCATCGGATGGATGGTATAATTCAGGAAGATTCTGACATAAGTATTTTAATTTAGTAATAATTGTCTCATCTTCCTCTGTCCATGACCAGAGGGCATCCTTTTTGAGTTTCTGTTGAAGAATTTTTCTTTCTGCTGCAAGATCTTTCAAAAAACCTTCATTAGAAATATAAGTTAGTAGTCCAAGAAATCTTTGTAATTCTTTTTTATAGGGAAATTGTGAAGTTTTTCTAAAACATGTTTTTGCATTATTATCTTCCCTTTTTCGATTTCTAGTCCTAAATAATTTATTTTATTTTGCGCTAAAATAGCTTTCTTTTTGCTTAAGACTACTCCATGTTCTAGACATTTATTAAGAACTAAAGCAATCTTATTAAAATGATCTTCTAAATCTTTGTTTGTAAAAACTAATACATCATCGATGTATATAAGACAAAAATCTTTATATTCTCTGAGTATTGAATCCATTCTTCTTTGAAATATTCCTAGAGATTGCTTCATTCCCATGGGAAGTACATTCCATTCATATTGACCTTGAGGACAACTGAATGCAGTTAATGCTTTAGATTCTTCAGATAATCGTATCTGATAAAATCCTGATTTGCAATCAAAAGTACTAAACCAATGCATGTTTCTGATTCTTTCGATAATTAAATCTTTTCTAGAAACAAAATATGCATCTCCTTCTATTGCATCATTTATTTGCTTATGATTTATTACCATTCTTCTTTTACCTCGTTTGATTTCACTATGATTTTCTACATAGAAGGCTGGAGCAGAATGTTTACTATTTGATGGTCTAATTAAACCTTTATCACACATTTGCTTAACATCTTCTCCAAATTCATCTCTGTCTTGTTTTGTGTAAATCATGGGTTTACATTTTATTTCCTTTGTGGGATCTTTTAATTTGAGTTCTATAAGGTCGTTGTTTTTATTATTAATCTTTGGCTCCAGGGGACTTTCGCCACATACTTTATCTAACAGTTCTTCTATATAGGCTGAAATTCTTCGTCCTGGTTCTAAGTTAATTAATGCATAGCGAATTTTTTGACAAATCGTATTGACTAACTCACCACGGTTCAGTTTGCTAAGCTCTGATTGTTTAGTAGAAAAAGTGCATTGAGAATAGTGGATAATGGGTATAGAGAGTATTTCGCGGAATTATGTATTTCGAATAGATGGTGTTTTGAGGGTAATATAATCTAAATACTGACAAAATGGTGAATAAAGTCGTAAGAAGTTATTGCCTAGGATTATGTCTATTACGGTTTCTTGTTGATAAAACGTTGGTACAATAAATCCATTCTAGTAGGTATTCGTAACGTTATTCGCTTTGCTACCCAAAATAGAGGATGTATTGATTCATCAGCTATTTGTATTTTTAAGGGTTTTTCTAATTTTTCCCAATTAGTAAATAATGCTTTTGTTGCGAGGCAAATACTTGCACCCGTATCAATATAAGCTTCGGTCTCTTTATTACTTTTTTCTGCTATAACTTTGATATGAGTACTATTCGGATTCTGTTTCTTCTGAAGATAATTCATTATGTTCAGAATATTCGTAGACACTTCCCTCGATATCACTTAGTTCTTCTTCTAGTGATTCTAGATTATATATTTTATACACTTTTTTATGATTTTAGTTTTTTCTTTAAATTCTTTCTCTTTTCTCTATGGACATTCGTTTGCATAGTGTCCTTCTATATTACATATCCAACATACACATTTCTTTTTCCTTTTGGACAAAACTTTTTAGGTGTTTGTCTTCTTCTAAAATACTTTTTCCTCGTATTTTTATATGCTTTTTCTTCGGATAAGTTTTTCTTAGTTTATGTTTGTTTCTATAATGTTTTCGTCTTTTCATAGGTTTATTACATCCATAATTTTTTGGTAAATCTATTTCAGGTATATCACAACAAATTACATTTCTTCCTCTATTTAACTGCCTTATTGTTTCTCGGTTTAGACATTGCTTTCTTAATTCTTTATATACTATTTGGATAATTCCTCCTAAAGTGTTTCCAATTTCATTCGGATGTAATTCTCATATTAATTTTATTTTGTTATTAAGTGGAAATGGTAATTTATCTATAAATAGCTCTTTATATATTTCTTTTGTTTCTATGTTTAGTTGATAGTAGTATTTTTGGTACTGGCATATAAAACTTTTTATTTCACACATATCACATATTTGCATTTTATTTAGATGTCCTTTGGCATTTTTATGTAAAAATTTAATTATTTCTGCATTATGTTCTATGCTAGCGTATCCTATAAATTCTTGATAGATTAGGCTCATAACTAGTCTAGCAAAGTCTTGATTATTGTGTGTAGCAGCTGCATATTGTTGCCAATGTTTAGTTGTTATACTATTTAAAAAAATTTGTACATTTCCTGCCGTTTTATAAAAGAGGTAGTTTTTTATTTCTGTCATATTTAGACTATTAAATTTTTCATCGGTGGCCATTAATAAAGTTATTTCATTAGTCCATTGTAAAAGTATGTCTTCTTTATTTTTTACACAATCAAGGTTTAATACATTTCCCTCTGCTGTAGCTGTTTCATATCGGGGTTTAAATTCTTCTTGAATTCTTGTACATCTATCATTTTTTCTAACATATCCCTTATTATACATTGTTTCTTGTTCCATATTATCCCATGTTTCATAATATTCTTTCCTTTTTCTTTTAGGTATTATGCTGCTACTTGGTCCTCCTCTTTCCATACGTATTTCATTATAATCTGTGTCGGTTTCTGAAGAGGAACTATAATTTAATACTACTTCTTCAGTTTCTTGAGTGATTTTAATTTGTTATATGTTTTGTATTTGATTATTTTCTTCTTCAACTATTTTTAATTGTTCAAGAAGTTGTTGGATTTCTTCTAAATCAGTTGATTTCTTTATTGTTTCCATATACTCAATTTTTAACCTCTCCATGTTATTATTGGAGCTATCAGTTTAGAAGCTTCAAGACCTTGTTTAATTATTTTGTTTTCTGGCTTATCTAGTAGTTCTTTTAACTCTCCCTTTGTTATGTATTTATTACTATCTTCTTCTTCTAGAAGTTTCTCTAATTGTTGGAGAATTTCTCTAATTTTGCTAATATTTTCTTCTTCATTTTCTATTTCTTTTTCGTTACTTATATTATTTAAGGTTTCATGTATGCGTGTTATTTCCTTTTGTCCTTTTTGTATTCTCTTATAAGTATATTTGGCAATTTTATTGGTATTTTCTATTAGTAGAATTATATTTCTATTAATTTCTTCTAATAGGGTTCTTAATTCTTTATGTTTTATATCGATTTCTTCTATTAGACTTACGATTATTTTGTTTTTGAGGGTACTGGTGGCCTCAGATTTGTAGAGGTACCATAGAAAGTATGAGAATAGGTCACATACATGGTTAAAGTAGATAATTAAGTGGAAATTTGGACAAGATTAGAGAGTATTTGGGTTCACCTCAATAATTTATTAAAATAAGTTTATAAAAATAGTTTATGATTTTTTTATAAAAGAAATTTAGCTTATTTTAACAAGCTTACGGAAAAAGCTTATGAAATTTAACTTTTGTACCTTATTTAAAAAAAATATTAAATAAACACTTAATTAAATTATTTATTGCATCCTAAATCACTTATTGAGAAATATATTTTTTTAAAAAGAAGAGCACAGTACATATTAGTTAATGATGATCAGGTAGAAAACTAAAATAAGCAACGGAAGGTATGGAGTCAATTTTATTGACAAAAAATAGCAACATAGAAGGTAATAAATCAATTCGCCATTTGCTGATTGTTACTTCTTCCTTGTCTTTCATAGTACCAATAATTAAATATTTTTTTATCAAGTACCAATTATTTAATATTTTACGCAAGTAGTGGTTGCAAGTCATCAACTTGAAACGTAAATAGTTTTCATTGGGATTGCTGACCTCGTGGGGGATCTTATTTGGCTTCTTTCTTCTTCGTTTCTAGATTGAGTAATGATTTGGTAATATTGTAACTTGTAAGTGCATGTTTGGTTGGATGATGGAAAGTAGTAAAATTGTGTTTATCCTCTATCAAAAGTTATTTTAGTGCAAAATGGAAGAGTTTGGTTATTGTTAGAAATGTGACTCTAATAAAAGTTATAAAAAATAATTTTTATGTTGGGTTAAAAAAATTACAATAAGTTTTATATCAAATTTGCTCTCAAAATAAAAATATTCAAACATAAATAACTTCATCATTTCAAATTTTATTACAACCAAATCAATTTCATTCAAAATTATATTTATCAAACCTCACCCAAACTTTGCATAAGTATCACAGACCATGGTCCTAATTAGGAAGTCTGACAAATGTTGCCCGTCCGATAATGATTCCGTGATGACAAAACAAGCCATGCAGTTGAGATCATTGAAGATGCATAATGAGAATTAAGTGCGTGTTTGGATCAATCGCAAAAATTTGATTATTTTAATAATTGATAATATGGATATTCGATTATAATATAATCGGTTTTATGTTTGTATGTGTTTGCTGAAAGGCGATTATAAGATAAGCTATGTGCATGTTTGGTTTACCGTTGAAAAATTCCAAATATACGTTTGGGGTAACGTATCTATAGAGTTCCTTTAGAACAAACGTGTTTTTGGATCTAAACGTACTTTTACAATAGTAAATCAAACATTCCCTATTGTCGTTTGGATTGTATATAAAAATCACTTATATATAGAAAATTATTAAAAAGGGTATGAAGTTATTTGTATAATTTGATAATATTTGTTTGATAGTTAGTTTTGTATGGGTGAAATAGAAAGAATGTTAATGATTTCAAAATAATCTAACAATTTTTTAAATAAGCTTCAAACTACTAGCTTATCTAGAACAACTTTTTTCCTCATAAAAATAATTGTTTTGAAATTTAATCAGCTTATTCAAACATATCATTTTCTACTGAAAAATAGTTGTTTGAATAAGATTTAAACACCTTCTAAGATGTCACCGGCTACTGATTCATGATGAACATTGTAGATCGCCTTCTTTCAGTTTCAAAGAGTTCATGTAGCAGATAGAGCAAGGAGAAGTGGTGCCATCTTACATCACATCTGTAAACTACGGCTGAGGAATGGAATAGGCTCACTCTCATGTGCGCGTTGATAATGTTTGAACCCTTTCATTCACATTCATAGTATATAAAGATTTCCTACAGTAAGAATTACTAGCTACTCCAATTAGGTAGAATGAATACGTTTCGCGATAGCAGGTAATTCGTGTGTCTTTATATGAGTTGCCAAAATTTTATTATTTCAATAGTCAATTATATGTATAATTTGATTAATATATATTATCAGTGTAAAATTTTTTATATTGTCAACCAATCAGAAATCATGGTATGGATGACTTTTAAGGTGTTTAGGATTAGAGTCAAACATTTTAGCTAATGTATCCAATTATGATTTGTTGACAGTATAAAAATCTTACACTGTCAGTGCATACTAATTAAATCCTTATATGTATAATCGATAATATAATTGATTATAATAGAATCATTTTTATGTTTAGATATGTTTGTTAAAAAATTATTATAAGATAATCTATTTCGCTTGGGTTGTGTAAAAAAATCACTTATATATACTAAATTACTAAAAATGGTATGAAGTTATTTGTATAACTTAATAATAATCATTTGATAGTTAATATTGCATGGGTGAAATTGGAAGAATATTATTGGTTTCAAAATAATCTAATAGATTTTTAAATATGCTTCAAACTTCAAGTTTATCTTTAAGCAGATTTTTTCTCATAAAAACAATTGTTTTAAAATTTAATCAATTTACTCAAACATATAATCTTCTACTGAAAAACAACTTTTGACAAGAAAAATAGCTCTTTGGATAAAATTAAATCTTACTCAAAAATCCTCTTAGTACCCAGATTTGGATCATCTCCTTTTCTTTTCTTTTTCTTTTTTATCTTATGATAGAAAGAGAATGACCCAAGCAAATTTGCTTCTGTATGTAGGGTCCATTAAAACTTGTTTTTATGTCTTTCTCTCTCCTAAGTCCTAACATGAGAGAAAAATGAGAGAAGAAAATGAGAGAATTCAAATCCTTAGTACCTAACTAACACCATGATAATTTATTGCTGGGCTATAATTACATATACCAAAATAGGTGGTTCATGGTGAGCCACCAATTGACACATAATTTAACCCTTTTTTTTTTAATTTCTTTTATTTTGCAAATCTCTTTCCTACCTTCATCTTTCACCACCAACATCACCTCCATCTGCCCTCTGCCACCACACCTTCCGCCGCTGCCGCCGCCACACCAACTATGACCGTCAACCCCGCCATAAGATCAGAGTCGCCGGTCTTAACCATGAACCCTGCCATCGGCACCTCATTTCGTCGCCTCAACCTTTTGACAATGCAGTAATCGCTCAAGCCAGTGTCTCTTCATCTAGTGACAAACAATCACATTGGAAAAAATAAAAAAAAGCAACCTAAAACAAAATGATAAACCCAAGAGAAAAAACTTTTAGATTTCCATTTGAATATTCTACTATATATCAAGATTTCCTTTCTTTTCGAGTGTATTCAGTTTTAGGTTGAATATTCTGCTATATATCAAGATTATAGCTGCATCATCTTGCATGCGCGATGACAAATTTCTTTCCTTGGCTACTTTCACTGCAAGCTTCTGCTTCTTTTTTTTTACCACTAGAAACAAGAAGACCAAGGGACTAGGGGCACGCACACAGCATTGTGGATCTGGACAGGCACGCAACGTGGCGATTGCACGATCTGACCATGCAGCGTCAAGAGCCCAACTCCGTGGGGTTTCTCTGTAGAACGAAATGGAACCGAGTTTGAGGGTTTCCAATTGATTCAACTCACCGCCTTTGCCATGGATTTCGCTGGAAAAGTGGATGTGGCAGAGGTCGAGAAGAGCGAGGAAAGAGATGGAGAAGAGATAAGAAGAAGAATAAGAGTGTGCCTCTGAGGTTACAATGATAAATCTTATGGTTAAAAATGATGGCTCACCATGAACCACCTATTTTAGTACTTCATGCTAGAAGCCACCTTCAATTATTAGTAATTGGATCATTCAAATTTTTCTTAATATATTATTAACATCCATTTGCTTCATTTTGTCGTTTTCGTTATTCTATATATGTTTTATCTCTTGATTTCTGATACGGATAATTATATATAATTTGAGTTATTACATGGTTTATAAATATGAGAGAGATAAACCAAGTGAAATTCATTTTACAAGTATCCATGGAAGAACAAGAGCATGTTTGGTAACCCAAACTTAGGTTTGGAGTGGCACAAATGCAATAAAATTCTCACCCAACGTGAAAGCGATTTTTTGCTTCGGTTGGCAAATGTCTGCAACTGAAATCCAAAATAGCCTAAGTAGTTGTTCAACTATATTGATCATTGTTCCATTATTAATTTTTTTATAAACAAATCATATATTGATAAAAGTACAAGAGATAATCTAACACATCTACAAGGACACAGAAGAATCTTAAAAAGATAAAGATACAAACACCCGATAAAGAAAATAAACTTAATTCTCCAAATCCTATAGCCGGTTACACCTAAGTACACAACAAAAAATACATCTAAAAACAGCGAATAAAATAGGACCTAGGATTTAAGCACCACTCTAAAAACAAGCAAGGCCCACCCTTTGATTTAGCAAGAACCCATCTCCATGAAGTAGTCTTGATCAAATCCATCAGAGAGAAAGTCATAGTTACCATTTGATAAGATAACCCTATTCCTAACTTCCCAAATTGACTAGACTACCACGTTCCAAATTATTCCCCAGAACTTGCCCTTCACCTCCTTTTTCCCTAACATGTAGAACTCACTAGAGAAGATATAATGATCTTGAGGAATAGCAAAGTCCACATCCAACTAGTTGAAAACTGCCTCCCAAATCCTAACAGATGAAGTACACTGACCAAATAAGTTCATAGAAGATTCAACATGAAGATAACAGAAAGCACAAAGGGTAGAATCCCTATCAATGACTTGTGTATACAATAGATTACATTTTGTAGGAATTTTATCTAATAGGAGCTACCATGAAAAAGCAATAACTTTTTGAGGTGCCAAGCCCTACCATAGCTTCCTAAATTTTTTTCCTCCAAGTCTGAGAACCCCAACGACCACCCAACCTGAGAAGCCAATGAATCAAATGCAGATTTTACTCAAAAAACACCCTAGTTATTAAATTTCCAACTCCAACCATTTGTAGCTTTATAGAGACAAAAAAGAGTTTAGAAGCTTATGAAAATCAACCATCATTTCTTCTTCCCAAGAAAAGAAGTTTCTACGCCATTCCAACTTCCACATCAACCACCATCCTCCCAATAACCCAAGTCAACCACCATGTATCCTTACAATTTGAAAACAGCCTTGAAAATAGATCTTTTGAGGGAGTTGTCCCAATCCAAATATCATTACAAAACATTGAATCTCTTTTTCCCATTTTCTTCTCTACCCCTCAACAAACCAATCTCCAACCATGCCCGTCCCAAATCAAATAGAGTAATAGAATGCCCGAAAACAAAAAGCTAGGCAACTCACGGCTAAACAATGGATAATGGGCTGAAACCTCATAATGGAAAAACTAGACCACTCAAGGTTTAGTAACGGTAAATGGGGCTAAAACCCATAAAGGAAGAACTTGACAACTCAAGTTCTAGTAACAAAAAATGGGGTTATACCCCATAAAGGAAAAAGTAGACAACTCAAGGTCTAGTAATAGAAAATGGGACTAAAACCCATAAAGAAAGAACGAGACAACTTAGCTAAAACCCATAAAGGAAGGAGTAGATAACTCAAGATCTAGTAACGAAAAATGAGGTTAAAACCCATAAAGGAAAAACTGGACGACTCAAGGTCTAGTAACCGAAAATGGTACTAAAACCCATAAAGAAAGAACTAGACAACTCAAGGTCTAGTAACGGAAAATATGGTTAAAACCCATAAACGAAAAACTAGACACCTCAAGGTCTAGTAACAGAAAATGGGACCAAAACCCATAGAGGAGAAGTAGACAACTCAAGGTCTAGTTACGGAAAAATGGGGTTGAAACCCATAAAAGAAAAAGTAGACAACTCAAGGTCTAATAACAGAAAGTAAAAAGATTATACAATCCAAAATATTGCAAAGCATGACATTCAAAAACTCTATGACATATCATCAACTCAAAATATGCAAAATGTTGATGAAAAAGCTTAAGTTCAAAATTCAATGACTCACAATTGTAGTATTTTAATTGATAAAAAAAAATTCAACATTTAAGAAAAACCCAAACGAGAAATCAATTTCCACCGTTTCTCTAAAGCATTCGCCATTGCATCACAATGCTTGCTTGTTTTCTCAAGGACAACTGAGATGATTTCACAAATGGAGGGGTGAGGATGTTAAGTCTCCATTTTTCCTTAAGTACTATTAAGGTTCTGATGAAACCAAACAAGACAAATATGATTAAAATGAACCTGATGAACATCGCTATTGATCTTCTTTAAGTGTGCAGTGATTATCTAACGATGATATTTATTTAAGAAGTTGACTCCTGATAATAAGATAAAGCATCTATATTATCAGACGTTTGTGTCATAGAATAAAGATTCAAAAAGATCAAAGACTCGTCTCTAAGACTACACGTCTCATCAAAGTCAAAGATCAAATGTCTAAGGACAAACAAAGCTCTCTTAAGGTCAAAACACAAGCGTCTGTGTCTTGCACCAAAATCAACTCAACGGCCAAACATCTGAATACCTCAGCTGACTACAAAGTATCTTTCAAATATCTCCTTTTAGTTACTCGTCTGAACTAAACAAGTCATATTGCGTCTACAACGATCGTCTTCTATGGAGAAGCCCGCAAAACAATCTGTGATAAAGACGCTCTGTTCTATCTAATATCAAGCATCTGTCACATCAAGCTACACCGTCTGTTCATGAAGAAACTTATATTTAATGAAAAAGTTATTCAGAAGAACTGCTCATCTTACAGATGCATCCTTTAAGAATATCTCGAGAAAAAGTTCTAAAGCCAAAAACGACTTCATTCAAAGGAAAACATCTCAAAGCTTGTTGCAACCGTCTCGTCCGGGCGCGACAAAGAAAAAGAAACACTACAAGAAAAATGATGTTTAGCTACCGAATTTTCCGGTAGCTAATATCCAAAATTCGGTAGCTAAATTGTTTAGCTACCGAATTAGCGACCGACTGGAGTTGGTAACTAAAGTGCTGGTAGCTAATCGATTTAGCTACCGAATTTCACTCCGGTCGCCAATAGCTACGGAATATTTCGGTAGCTAAATATAAACATTGTGGTCGCTGAAATGGTCACATATACCATATCTGTTACCAGTTTAGCGACCGAATTGGCGACGAATACAATTCGATCGCTAACTATATATTTTTGGTTTAGCTATCGAATCCTATTCGGTAGCTAAATATATATTTTGGTTTAGCTACCGAATCCTATTCGGTAGCTAACTTTTAAATTTGCAAATTTTATTTAGCTACCGAATAGGATTCGGTAGCTAAATTTTAAATTTGCAAATTATATTTAGCTACCGAATCCGATTCGGTAGCTAAATATCATTTTTTTTTTTGTAATAATACCAAACTTTTACCAAAATTACCATCCTGCTTAATCATACAAAACAGAGATAAATTACATAAAATTATACTCAACTCAAACATCAATATAAATCCACCATATATATAAACATCTAATACAATATCCAATATCCAAATAGAAACAACACATGTAGTACAATAGTGGTAGTAACTAAATGTAACAAATATAATATCAATGTGCTGGGGGGGTGGGGGGATCCAGCCATTATCGTCCTCGCCATCGTCCTCATCATCGGCACCTGGATCAGCATGCGAATCATCTTGTGGAACGGCACCAGAGGAATCGGGCCTGTATCCTAAGTGCTGGAACAATGCGTGCATCTCTCTCTGTGTCTGATCCATCGTCCTCTCCAAGTGGTTTATCCTATTGTCCTTCGCTGCCAGCTCAGCATTGAGATTGGCGATAACCTCTCGTACGTCGGGGTAAGGCCAGGATCGGATTGAGTATGTGACGTCGATGAGGTCAAGTACTCATCCCCCATCTGACCCAACCCATACACAACACCCTTCTTGTTTACCACCCACCACCTCCAAGAAAATGGCGTTGTCGGATGCAGCAGAGTGCTCTTGTCCCTGACTGGTGGCATCACCCCGTCTTTCATAAAACTTTTCCTGCATAATAAATCACATTAGGATTTTTAAATATTAAAAATAATAAAACATATAATAAAGCAGCTCTCACCATAACTGATGCTGATTTTACCCTTTGTTTTCCACATATCCAACAATCAAAAGTATTAGACAAAGCATAAAATCAGGGCCTCTAGCTCATATGCAAAACAAAACAGTACCAAATCATATTCTAAAAGCTGTACTGGCATCATGCACTGATGTACTGGTCACAAGCATTTCCTAAACAAATGGCAAGGCAACCCGCCCATTAAACCCAAAAACTCACCCATTGACACATTAAAAGCAAAAATGAATAATAAAGTACATTTCCGGTAGTATAATAGTTGATATGATAGTGCCTCCTTTATTGAGATATGGCAAGTACTGTGGCCTTCTGTATAGTGGATGCCCTGGGGAGAGACCTTGTGATGGCCTTGATGCTTGTTGTATGAAGCATGATCAATGTGTGCAAGACAAAAACAGTGAGTTCTATACACATATACCTTCTTAATTAAAACATCTTACATTATGGCTTGGATTTTTTAGATTTAATTCAATAGTTCCAATTTCAGATCTGATACTATTTAAGTGGAATTATCAAGTCCCTTTAGAAACTACATCTTTATTTATTTATTTTTTTGGGGTACAACTTTTCATATGAAACATATCACTGAATTTTTTAGTAAATTAACTCTAATGATACACCTTTAAGATAGATATAGCAGGAATTTGAATCAGTCAGTACCATTTACTGTTAACAAATGCCACTAGGTACTGCTGCAAGGGCATGCCTGAGTTAGAATCAGTTAATATTATATCCCAACTACAACTACCCTACAAAGTAAGCTTCAATTCCCTATGGTCTATAAATCAAAGGAAAATTTTATAGTAGTAGTGATAAACCAAGTGTCATCCTAATGTCTTGACTCGTATTTTGGATTTGATGCACCACTCTAGCCATCTTATTTATGACCATGGCTCCAGGTGCTGATATATATTTCACAGTTACATGCTTAAACTTAAGTTTCATTATTGGCAGCATTATTGAGGTGGATGATTACAAAAGGTTGAGCTCAAAGAAACTACAAAGGTTGGGTTGGAGATACAGGCCATTGGAGGAAACACTCATTGATTCTGTTGAGAGCTATAGGGAGGCTGGGCTCCTGGAATCAAAATAAATTTGGTTTGTTGTTTATCATCTCCCTCTCTTGGGAGGCTGGGCTGCTGGAATAAAAATAAATGTGACTTGTTATTTAGCATCCCCCTATTGGAAGGGATTTGTGAATGTCTTTCAGTTGCTATCTTGTGCTTGTGCTGGATGATCACTGTAATTGTATTCATTTTGTTATGTAACTAGGTACTACTGCAAGGGCATGCCCATAATATATAATAGTTTGTTCCATTTTATACTATTCACACTCTTTATTATTTAATTGACAATAATTATGTTGTAACAATAACTTACAGCAATCGTGGAAGGGTGCTAGAAATTATGGAAGCAGTTAGCAGTCTCAATTTAGATTTTAATTCAGTTCAGTCAACAGAAGCTGATGGGAATCTTTATCTGACCATTAAATCTAAGGTGAGCACTTGGATATGCCCTTTGGTTTTGTGTATTCAACAGAACAAGACAAACTAGTGATGTTATGCATTTTACCCTCTTACATTCCTGGCCTTTTTTGTCTTAATTTGGGTATTCTTTTATGTGCAGTTCAAAGGACCAACTACTGCATCAGCAAAAAGGATCAAACAAACATTACAAAGAGTGGTTTCCAAGTGTTGAATCTTTGTATTTCCCTCAAAAACCATGGGGATGTTCAATTTAGTTCCTGCCACTGCCGTGTAAAATAGACAGCTCGTTTAGATTGATGGAGTCACAAGTGCAAGTTCCTGGAGAATTTTTTCAAGACATCTAATGAAAGGAAAAATATCGTTTTTGGACACTGTATAACTTCTTGGTATTGTAACATGAACTTCTGTCCAAGCAGTTGTAAATGGGAAGATAGGCTTAGTTGACTAGATTTTATGTAATGTTATTAGCAACGGTAGCCTAACATAACTTGACCAATGACTACATATTGATAGTGAGGCCTACATTATATAATTATGATTGAGAAATGCTACCAACACATTCTGTAACACTTTCTTTCCAACACACTCTCTTCTATTGGTTGAAATTCATGTGGGTCATACAAAATTCAAGTGGGACCATATAAATTCAAGTGGAAAGAAACAGTATACAGAAACTTAATATGTTAGTCACTCAGGTTTTTCATCAAGCAAATGGTGTGTATCAGGATTAATATTTTTGAAAACCAAAGCAACTATCATCAAAGCAACTACATAATCTATACCATAGTTTACAGTAAAGATCAATCAATCTATTTACATAACATACAATCCAAGCACAAATGGACGCACGACGAGAAGAGATGAGAGAGTACCTGAAGCCACTAAGGCAGAGATGCGTAGTGTGACAGACACTAAGCCACTAAGCCACACGCGAAAGACAGAAGGAACGGGGAGAGAGACACCTTAGCAGTGTGTTTTTAACAAAACCCCCGAAAAAGCAGAAATGAACTTCCAACTTCTTCACTCTCGAGCTAAGTAGTCGCACTGAAGGAACAATGAAGGAAAACAAAGCTTCTATCAAACGATTATCTTAATCAATCAAAGCTTCTATCTGTGCAAAAACAAAGAAGGAAAACAAACCTACCTTTAGAATCGAAACAGGGAGGGTTGGTGAAGAGGAGAACGAAGAAGCAACTGTAGTCTCGGTGATAGTCTTCACACTGTGAGAGCCTGAGAGTGAAACGGGGAGACAAAGACGGGCCAACGACCGGAGTTCGAGACCGAGGCCAACGGCGATGGGGAGAGAGAGAGAGAGAGAGAGTGAGAGGGAGAGTTTGTCTTCGCAGAGAGTGAGAAGAAAATGGGGGGAAGCTGAAGGTTTAGGGATTTAGTTTAGCGACCGAATATTTCGGTCGCTAAAAGCGTCGCAAAACCAATAAATGATTAGCTACCGAATCATGTTCGGTCGCTAATGTACAAATATGACCGTTGAACTTGAATTCGGTCTCAGATTCGGTAGCTAAAAAGTCAACAAGTTTGACCTTTAAAATTATTGCTTTGGCGACCGTATTAGCTACCGACTTTTTGCGACCTCGAAATTCGGTCGCTAATCCCGTAGCTAATCGCCAATATTTATTAGTTTTTAGAAAACTAAAATATGGTAGCCAATACGGTCGCCATTGGCGACGCAATTATTTCGGTAGCTAATTTCGGTCGCCAAATACACATTTTCTTGTAGTGAAAGAGGAGTCGCCACCAATTTTATCTTGGGAAAAAAATTGGAAAACACATAATCTTAAGGAAACTGGTCTTTTTAAAAAGGATTGAGATCGACCTCGGGAGTCGGTTACGAGTAGGGAAGGTATTAGCACCCCACATCAGCCGTTAAAAAAACGGTATCTCAAGTTAATTGTGCAAATTTTAATAACTTTGAAAATATTTATTTTACCCAAAAAAGAATAAAGGGGAGATAAACAAACACAAAAATAGGAAAATTTAATTTTAGCTTGACGAAATGATTAATTTCGCTCTTATGTATTCCCTGGTGTGATGGGAAACTCAAAGCCACGTAGTTCTTGTAAAAAATGGTTTGTTGGTTGGACATTTTTTAATCTTTTTGGGAAAAAAGATTTTTATTTTTTAAAGGATTTTATTTTGAAGATGATTTTAGAAAAAGGGATTTTATTTCAAAATTCACTTTTGCACAAGGTTCAAGATAGAAATGCTATACGATAAACCCTTACAATATTATACACCACTTGAGGATGAAAAATCATACATCAACGTCGTAAATTGTTGCGTGAATTAAAAAAAGCAATCTTTATTTTTTTTTAAAGCAAATTCACTCTAGCCCACTAACTTCTTGGCCCAATAACTTAACCCATTATCCATAAAATAAAAAAAAACAAACCCAACTCAAATAAAAAACAACAACCAGAAATCCCCCAGAAAGGGATTTCTGGTCTTCAATCAAGCACAAACTGAGAACAAAGAGGAGGCAACCCTGTGGCTAACGCGATGGTCTGACCCGAAGCGGTGGTGCGCGCGAGGAACGGCTGGACTAGCGGTGGTGGAGCAGAAGACACGGCTGCTCTTCTCGGTCAGGTTCTGCTTGCGTTCCAGTGCCGCAACTGATGGGTATGTGCGGTGATTGGATGCTGGATTGTGATGATGAGTGCGGTGAAGAAGAGTAGCGCTGCTGCGTGGTGGGGAAAGAACACTGTTATGCGTTTTGGGCTTGAGGCAACTCTGCTTTTACGGTGATGGGATGCTACTGGTGATGAAGGTCCGAGGTAGGAGATGGAGATGGAGAATAAAAAGGATTCTATATATGATGACTTGTAGAAGATGATTGGGGAATGCCTGGTGTGGACAAGAGAAAGCTGGAGTGAGAGGGAAAAATGGTTAATTAAAGGGGGTAACTTGAATTTGGAAAGAACCGAGCAACAAAATTCAGAAGCAAAGGAGTGAGTGATCATTCATAATTTTCCGTCCCCTATAGGGGGAAAAAAAGTAACAAACTTCCCCTTATCAGATTAGATGAACTATCAAAAAGAATTATTATCTATCTCAAATAGATTATGATAATCATATGGAGCAGAATCTGTTTTGAGAGTATGAAATAATGAATATGTGATAACTATCACTATCTTTTCCTATCTACTAACAATAAATTTGTTTTGAGAATTTGAAACAATTGATATGTGATAACTATCACTATCTTTTTCTATCTACTAAAACAATTGAACCTTCACCATATATTTTTTATTTTCCCTTTTTATTATTTTATTGTTATCATTGTTATCTTTATTTTTTTAAAACATGATGGGCCTAACTTCTAAGAATTGGGCTAAGATCAAATTATATTTTTTAGTTTTTCTTAGTATTTTAAAAAAAAATGACCCGGATAAAATTGGGTGTTCACAGCTGCCCCTCTTTACTTGTTTCTTATTAGATAATAGGTGTAATCGTAGTTAACCTTTTTATCGTTATAAAACACGAGTAAAGACATGAACAATGATTTTATCTGGAAGAGAAATTTTTTAGACCAAGTGATGGAAGGTCAAAGCTTACGGAGGCACTATTTGATGAAGCTTGAAAGGGAAGATAAAAGAAACTCACGGAGACACTATCTGCCGGAGTTTGAAAGGAAAGAAGCTCACTAAGACACTATCTGTCATAGCTTGAAAAGAGAAAAACCAAGGCATTGTTGCCAAATATATGGATTGCAATCCAAAATGAAGTTCCAGACTTCCAAAAAACGCAAACTACAATCCTAGATGCTACTTCTTCGCTTGTTGCAGTGGGGGCGGTGGGGGCCTATATCCAGGTGTTGAGATGAAATGAAACATCCTAGATGTTACTCCTTCGCTTGTTATTGCAAGAGTTTCAGTAGAGACATTCTCTTATTGAGCAACCAATCTTGGGGGCTTGAACTGTCTAACTGGCGGACCTGGCAGGGAAGAAGGGGTGAAAGTTGGTGGCATCGCAGGTGGTGTCCTGGCAGCACATGGCCTGATGGATGGTGGCCTGATTGCTGGGGGAGTAGAACACGCTTGATTTTTCTGAAAATGACAAAATTTGGTGCATCAGACCAATTTTATGCAGTTCAGAATGCATCATCAAACTAAGGCATAAAATATTTAAAACAAACTGAGGCATACATGTTTCAAACCGAGACACAAAATGAGTGACAGTGAAATAAAACATAAGCAAACGCAACCCCTTTTGGTCCTTGAAAAATATATGTTGGATACCTTTAGTCCCTAATTTTTTTATTAGTGACCCAAATAAGTCCCTGATTATGTATTTGTGACCTAATCCAGTCCCTGGCCCAGTATGCACAAGTCAAGCATATCATGCACCAGCATATCATGCACCAAACCAGTTAACACATGCACCAAGCAAGCATATCATGCACCAGAATGCACAACAAAGGCAGTAGGATCAAAACCAGCAGAATGCACACCAATGCATATCACCAGTGCAATACATTATGCACACAATGACCTGTGTCAGGAGAAAAACATTACTTGAGTTAGTACATCTAGTTGAGGCTGAGAAAAACATTACCTGAGTTAGTAAATCTAGTTGAGGCTGAGAAAAACATTGTAGACCAGTATCATGCACATTTGATGCTCTCAGACCAACACAAGTGACTATACTATAGCAAGAAGTAAGAAAACAAATGTAACTAGTCTAGTCAGAGTTGATAACAAATGTATATAACATAAGTGACTAACTTCTGCTAGTTAGAGACGAAATTCCACCCAGGAGTCATGTGGTCCCCAATGTTAGCATCCGAAAGTTGTAGAAACCATTTCCAAGTATCTTTAGTCTTAGAGTCTACAACGGCATTTGCAATAACATAGAACAAGTTGTTTGTATCTTGTCCGACTGCCGAGAGGAGCTGCCCACCATAATATCCTTTAAGGAAACAACCATCAAGGCCTATCAATGGCCTACAACCCCTTTTAAACCTTTCCTTGCAAGCCTCCAAAAAAATATATATATCCTCTGAAACAGTGGCGGAACCTGTGGTTGAGGAATGACCACCATATTGCAAGTTGATCCCGGATTGGTTGTCAACAGCTCGTTCATGTAGTCCCACAGCCTACAATATTCTGAACCCTCCACAATCAGTCGTGCTTGTTTCAATGTCTTTAATAGTTTCTTGTTATTTAAATGGACTATGAAGTCCTCCTTCATGATCTCAAAGGGTTGTTTCCTTCTAAAGCATGGTTGGGTAATTAGCTTTTGTTTTAACTTCGTCGCCACCAACTACTGCTAGTTGCCTTGTTCTAGAATACCATGCAACATGTGTGTTGCTCAACAAATGTCTTGATTTGGTACAGATTGGTCCTGCTATTCCAAGCACAATAAAAGAACCAAATGCAGTACTCAACTTTACACGTCGCCCATACCCTTTATTTACCATTCTTTATCCATTTAAATTGTCATCCAAAAGCTATGTTATAGTCCTTCACGGCATTTTTGAAGAAATCAAGGTTGACAAATTCCATGCCAGCCTCTAGGTGAACTTGTCCAAATTGAGATGATGCATTAAAAACAGGAAATGTAGGCTTCGAAGAACCCTCATCATCTGATGACTCGGTGGTATGCATGTGTTCGGAGTATAAGGCATACCCGCCAGCCTCAAATGATGCTTCATCAGCAACTTCTTCACTAGAGGACTCAAAAATTGGCCTCTTTGGTGCATTCCCTTTTTTGCGAATACCTTTCTTTTCTGGGGGCTCCACATCTACTTCCTTACTATCATCATCGGTGTCATAATATGATGCTCCTGGCTTGTACGCAGAATCCTATACACTGTCATAGTCATCAGACAATGAGAATTCCTCCACACAATGCTCCTTACCAACAACACCAACCCCATTACCTACTTCTTCATTGTTTAAAAACTCCACATCTTCAGGAAGATCAAAGTAGAGGTGTATGTCGCCGCTATTGGTGTCACGCCCTCTTTTCAACGCTGCATCACACATCTCAGTAATTTCCTTGTCCCCGAGAATGACTCTAAGCCCAGCATCAAAGTCACTCTGATCTGGATGCATACAAAACATTGTCTTGAACAACTTCTTTAAGTCAAAGTAGTCTACTAAGTCGATGTCCATTCATGGCAAGCTATCCACTTTACCATCCAGATACTTCAGTACCTCGTTTTCATCTCTTACAAATCTGCCACCCGTATGATAAATGAAGGAAATAAAAAAAGTCATCTGCAACAAAAAACCAAAAAAGGACTAAGCTCCCAGATAATGCCCTAACATGCAACAGAATACACATGAGTTAAATGCAAACAAAAACCGCATGCACCAGAAGCAAGTGCTTAACCATAAAGCATCCAAATATGCAAAAAAGTCTCACACCAAAAAGTTGGGACCACAAACCAACCATAATCAAATTAAAGAAAGGGAAAACTTTGACCCACATTCATATACAACAAAGACAACTCCTATAATGTCCATTTTGGTCCCCAATCAACCCAATACATGAACCCCGCCAGAATAAACGAATCAAAAAGACGAAGTGGACTAATTTCAAAAGACAAAACGACAAAGGTGTCAGAAACTCACATTTAAGGTCAATGACGACGATAGTGTCACAACCCCACCACAAACCGTCACCCTAAACCCAAAAACACAGCACCTCCAGCAAGCTTTGAGTGTTGAAAAGAAGAATGTTTTGAGTGAAACGAAAATTTGGATCACTCTCTTGCTATTTAGGGTTTAGGGTTTACAAATTTGGAGAAGAAGAAGAGTCACGGTGAAAAGGTCCCAATTTTCCCTCTCCAAAACGGCGTAGCATAAGGCATCAAAACATTACTACCATTTTGCCACCAAAACGACGTCGTTTTGCATCATTTGTTTACCTAGTATTTGGGTTTAATTTAACCTATGCCATGCTGAAAAATACTGACTGTACACCTAGACACATACTGTCACACGTCAGCCACTTAACGGAGGTTAACCACCATTGACTGACGGGAGGGACTAAAAATGGTCACGGAAGTCAATTTGGGGGACTAACGAACGAGTTTTTTTATAGGGACTAAATTGGGATCCCAAAAAAATTTCAGGGACCAGAATGGGTCTTCACTCTTAAGATTAAGATTCACCGTTAAATACGTTTGAATGTGCATTACAAATATAAAACAACACTAATTCAAATGTCCATCTCAATACATGTAATACATGAAGTGAATGCATTGTTTTTTGAGAGCTGCTAGGGTGCCTAGACTAATTCAAGGGTTTTGGTACAGTTTTTGGATTGACCAATAATTGAAAAGGATTTATTTAATGCAGTATGTTTCTAATGAAATTTCACATCTTCCAATTCAGTCCCTCATAGTAAAATATTTTTTTACCCGGGTAAATTTAAATAACAATTATTTGAATATATAAAAATGAATTTAATTTAAAAATGTAAAATTATTTAAATTTTTGTGAATCCAAATATTTTAGAAATCTTTCAACCCGAAAAGACTTTTCTTCTTCCTCTAGAACACTATCTCTGCTCATTGTGATTAATCTCTTCCTATGCCCCTCTCGTTCAACAATCTATCCTTATGCATCCCACATTCTCACCCAGCCCACTCTCCCTTTTTTTCCCATAAAAATACTGAATAGTGGACAACAGAGGGAGGCCAAAAACCTTTCCTCCCCTCAGCCTGCAGCGAATTTAGCTATTCCTAGGCATTTTTTTTATGAAATGATTTTCAACCATACTTTGTGCTTTTCCTGGAATACAATTATGAATATGATTTTTCGTATTTGTTTTTTTTTTTTCTGCTACTTGTAAGTATGTGTTTGGCATCATTTAGTGAACCCAAAGTGTGTATGTACTCTCTTGGATGGTGAAGATTTTCGGCCACCAAAACTCTGTTGAATTATTTATTGAACACCAAAAATCATCTTAAATAACAAATCATTGAATGCACAATCTAATTTGGGATGAAAAGATGTTAAAACTGTCTAAAATAACTGATTTCGATATCGGGCAGCATAAACCCGATTTTTTTGTAAAACGGGTCTTGTTAACCCAACTGGAGGTAGGGAAAATGTCAAATACTTACTTCTCCTTACTTAGTGGCGCAGTGGTTGGCGCCCACAGATTTAATTATGATCTATCCCGCTTGTCCTTGGTTCGATCCTTAGCTTTGGCAACTTCAATTTTTGTGTTCATTTTCCTTTTTTAAAAAAAGTTTTTTTATGTTGTGGAAAAATCCGGAAGAAGGTCCACTAGGAATAGAACAAGCAACCTAGAGAATGCAAGGTGAAGGGATGGCCACCACGTTAGCATTAAAGTTTTGTAAAAAATATTCTTTTTTTATATACATATCTATTGTTATTTGTTATATTTATGATATAAAATTTATATTATGAATGCTTAGTCAGTCACACTTAAGGAAAAAAATTTCTAAAAGTATTTTCAATTGCTCATTAATTTAAAAACTTATATATCATCCTCAACCATTACACTCCATTAATGAAGAAACTCCAAAACAACGGGTCAAGCCTTTTTTACCATCTCACTCCATTACTAATCATCCAACTCCATCCATCCAAACATAGTGTAAGTGAGACTAGCGTTATCTCTCACATCCGCCGATAATCAACTGCCAGTAAAAATAATCACTGGATCTTCCACATGTACACTTAGGTCTCACTTTAGGGAAGATCCCTCACATCCGCCGATGATAGATTCCGATCAAAATAATCACTGGATCTTCCATAGCTACACTTAGGCCTCACTTTAGGGAAGATCTATCACATCCACGGATGATCGACTTCGATCAAAATAATCACTGGTTCTTTCACATATACACTTAGGTCTCACTTTATAGAAGATCTCTCTCATACACCTGATGATCAACTCCGATCAAAATAATCACTGGATTTTCCACAGCTACACTTAGGTCTCACTTTAGGGAAGATCTCTCACATCTACCGATGATCGACTCCGATCAAAATAATCACTGGTTCTTTCACATGTACACTTAGGTCTCACTTTAGGGAAGATCTCTCACATCCACCCGATGATCGACTCCGATCAAAATAGTCATTAGATCTTCCATATGTACAATTAGGTCTCACTTTAAGGAAGATCTCTCACATTCACCGATGATCAACTCCGATCAAAATAATCACTGGATAACGTGTAATATCATATAAATGTGTGAATGAACCACTGTAGTGGCATACATTCACTTTAATTAGTGAAATGCCAATACTGAATAATATTATCAAAATAATTAAATCTAAACTATTTTAATTAGATTAAGTTACTAGAGAGTGAATGTGACACCTGAGGCTGACGAGGGCGGGGAGTGATCGCCGGTGCATGAGACACGGACAAGAAACGGCTTCTGGCAGGGTTCTAGGCAAGGGACACATGAATGAACCGAATTCGCATCGGAATGAAAGGGATCCTTAGACTGTGTAGGTATAGGACTGCATAGTTAAGGAAAAGCTTAAAGGAATTGATTAGTACTACCTATAACAGCAAGATGCATCTTCTTTTCGAGAGCCCAGAACATAAGAAATCCATAGTTAAGCGTGGTTGACTTAGAGCACTTGTGGGATGGTTGACATTTTGGGAAGTTTTCCAGAAAGCGTGTGAGTTAGGACAAAGCACGCTAAAAAGACCCGTATTGGTTTGTGGGGACAATCGACAATCCTGAAAGTAGTTCGGGCTGTTACAATGAACTATCCCAATACATTAAATGAATGTTTCATAACAAATAACTTCAATTTACCCATATATATATATATATATATATATATATATATATATAAGTATTAAAACTAATGGCCAATTAAAATTACTTTTATAATTTGAAATGTATTTTTCGTGACTGAAAAAAAACATTCATGATATAAATTAAAATTATAGATATAACATATAATAATAGGTTAATTATAAATAAAAGATAATTTTGTAACAAAGGTCCACGTAGTCCAGGTGGTCATTCATTGTTCTCTTTCTCTGGGGTTGTTGGTCCACGTATTAACGTTTGCGGAGGAACTTCGCCTTCCTCACCCGGCTGCAAGAAAAAAAAACGGGTCTTACAACCTGCGAACACAACCCGAACAGATCTGTCAATTCAGACAATTATTTGCTTTGATATTTCAATATTATAATCGCATGATGTGAATAAAGAAAGCCCTAACTCATTTTTGAAAATAGTGAATGTAACTTGGGAGATTGAAGTGGGTCGTTTTTGCTCCATGAGTTAACCCTGCCAATCTTTCATCGC
The DNA here is from genome assembly GCA_039655645.1 of Ammopiptanthus mongolicus. Taxonomy (NCBI): domain Eukaryota; kingdom Viridiplantae; phylum Streptophyta; class Magnoliopsida; order Fabales; family Fabaceae; genus Ammopiptanthus; species Ammopiptanthus mongolicus. Next base: position 63,351,553 of record CM077351.1, on the reverse strand, counting down.
TAGAAAATCAATGAAAAGTGAAAATTATAACATTGACAGAGGAAGAGACATGACGATAATCGAAGTTCTCGCATGCCTTCGCGCTCAACGATCCATTGTTCATGGAGAGAACCAAGAGATCCTCGACGTCGTTCACCGACGGGAAGTAACGCTTGTTGTGGGGGACGTGGGTGACAGCGAATGCCATAGGTTGTTCATCACGAGGCCGCCGTCGACAGCTGAGCAAGAGGTCTTGCCGTCAATGGCTGAGCAGTGAAACTGCTTGAATTTAACATATTTTTTAATTCTTAAATAATGATTAAAATTAATTTAATGGTTAAAAACATATTTACCTATTGAGGAACTAAACAACCAAGAGTCAATTTTTCCATGGTAAATGGTCAAAGAGATAATATAATTACATTAAATGAATTCCTATTCAATTATTGGTCAAAAATTAAAGGTACCAAAACAGTTGAATTTCTTTTGGTAACATAGAAATTCTCTTGTTTTTTAAGTTAATCCAAATCCTCTCTCTCTAAAGTTCTGTATAAATGTTTAATGACTTTACTTAGTCTATAGTTAAACCCCCACAATTACGCAAAATAACCTACAAGATACAACTTACCCTTTTCCTCTAAATAGATGTGAGCAAATTTATATATCTAACACTTTTTCCTTACTTCCCATTCTCTCTCTACAACCAACTTCGTTCATTCATTCAGTCACCCACACTCACATAACCATGACAGATAGGGTTCACCCTTCAACCAAGCTCACTACCACCACCACCAACGGTGCAGCCACCGCCGCCAACTCATCATTCCCGGCAACAAAATCCCAACTCTACGGCTCCAACCGCCCTACCTACCGTCCTCAACCCTACAACCACCGCAACCGCCGCCGTTGTTGTTGCACCTTCTTCTTCTGGCTTATCCTCATCTTCCTCACCCTCCTCCTCCTCCTCGGCATCGTCGGCACCGTAGTCTACCTCCTCTACCGCCCCCACCGTCCTTACTTCTCCGTCATCTCCCTCAAACTCATCACCACTTCTTCTTCCACCCTCAACTCAAACTTCGACCTAACCGTTTCCACCACGAACCCTAACAAGAAAATCGTCTTCTCCTACGAACCCATCTCTATCTCAATCCTCTCCGGCGACGTGGAAATCGGAAACGGCGACGTACCTTCGTTCGAACACGAGGAGAAGAACACGACGCTGCTGAGAGCTTCGGTTTCGAGCAACGTGCATGCAGTGGAAAGCGATGCAGCGACGAAGTTGGAGGGTAGCATGAAAAGGAAGAATGGGTTGAAGTTGAAGGTGAAGATGGAAACGAAGGTGGAGGCAAAGATGGGGGTTTTGAAAACCCCGCATGTTGGAATCAGAGTGTTGTGTGATGGTATCACTGTCACTCTTCCCGCCGGGAAGAAGAAGATGAAGGCGGCGACGGCGACGGCGACGGCTAAGAAGGCAGAGTGCGAGGTGGATGTGAGGATCAAGGTGTGGAAATGGACTGTTGGGTAAAAGAGGATGTTCTGAGAGCATCACAAATTGCAGATCATACTGTGTGATCATGTGTTGCTATTGTTATTGTTTTTGGTTTTCTATTTTTTTCTTTTTTATTTCTTGTACTTTTGATTTTCATTTGGTATATTTTTGTGAAATTTATTCATAACTAATTAAATGCTTGTAAATGGCAAGAAAGATTGCTGAAATTTTAGTAGGAGGCAGTTGTTATATGGACTATGGAGTCCTATACCTTTTTTTTTGCATGATCTATGCTATGTTTTTTAAAGATAAATTATATTATTATTATAATTATTATTCTAAGATGATTTACTATTTTATGTCATAAAAATAATGTACATTGTACCAAAAACATGTACAAGTTGGTCCAAGTATTATAATTTTTTTTGTATTATTGCTCCATGTAATTTAATTGAAGTAATATTTAGTTATTTACCCAAACTTAAAACATTGTACAAACCTTTATTACTTTATTAATTTTATTAAACTAAATTGTGCATGTAACATTCATTTAATGCTTAAGAAAAAGATCGTTTAAAACAATATTTTTTATAAATTATTTATTTATTTAATACTATTTACTATTTTTTATTTTTAATTTTTATATATATCAAAATTCAAAAGGTTGGAGGAGCATATGTAAATAAAAAATATTACTTATAGGATTTAATTGGTATGCTGGATTAATATAGATTTTTTATCATAATTTTCCAAAAAAAGTAACACGTGATAAGAATATAAAACTTCTTACACTCACAAGTGCATCAAAATTAATCTTACTTATATTTGTGTCCTACTAGTTTTTTTTTTTTCAAAGGTTGTGTCCTACTAGTTAGCAACTTAACATCTTTGCAAACGCAGCAACATAACACTTCTAAAGAAAAGATATAAATATGTTTTGTAGCTGTGTAAAGGAATTAGGAAATGTTAGTACCCTTTTTCTATATAAAAAAAATGTTATATTGGAAAACACTGTACCTGTTTGGTGGTATTTCTACCTCAAAAAAGGATTAGTTCCTAACTGTTGCCCGCAAACACCGGATTTGGATCTTTTTGTTTTTTATTCTTATGTAATGAAAAACAAAGAAACAATAACAAATTTTTAAGGGGCCTTACATATGGAAGTAAATTTGCTTTTATGTCTTTTGTTTCTCCAAGGAGAGAAAAAAACGTGAAAAAAAAGATCCAAATACATAAACACAAGACAAACAAAACATTACTGAACAAGTATCTCAATCATAAAACTTTTTATACTGTACGTTGTTTGGTGATCGATATACAACACAAGTAATTTTGTGTTTTATCTTATTTGATATGCTTATGCACCGGACAGAATAATATAAACTTTATTATAATACCCTTTTTACTATGCAATATTTGGTTTGCAATAGGAAAAGACACTATGATTTTGAAACTTTTTAAACTATTTTATTATCTAATATAAAATTTATTATCATGCTTTACTATTATTTGTAATTTATTAACAATTAATAATGTACATATATTTTAAAATATTATTTTATTTTTTATTATTTAAAAAAAATAATTTTCAATTTATAAAAATGCTTATAAATTTGTATCTATATTTTATAATTACCATATTATAAATTAAAATAATTTATTTTCTTTTTTCCACCTACTATGTTTTTTCTCTTTGGCTTCTTTTTCTACGGGATCGTAATCTTCTATTTAATATTAGAAAGTAATCCAAAGTGAAATCGAGCAAAAACAGAAACAGCAAAAAGTTAGAATGGGTTTTTTTCTTGCATCCTAATTCATTAAACCTTTTACCTTACCTATCACTGAAGGGTTTCAGATCGGTGTAGTGGGGCTGATGGAATTTAATGGTTGTCCTTGTCACCTTGTGCTACCATACCTTCTTATATACTTTGGACCAAGCTGTCTAACCATATATGTCTCAAGTTCACCGGTCTATTAGGTGTCAAAGTGAGAGGTTCTTACATTAGTTTGAAACTAGTCTTGCGTTAGTTTTTTTTTAAGTAGGGAAAGATATCATTAAAAATAAAGTACCAGAAGTACTTTTTCAAAGATACAATATGTCCATGATAGTCTGCAAAGGTAGTACAGATCCACCGAATAAAATTACAACACCAAAGTAGCAACATCCACCCTATCAGTCCTAAACATCAAATAGTATTTGCAATAAATTTAAACAAACCAAAACCAAAACTCCCACATGAGCTTCCATAGATGCAGCAGCTGCAGCAACAATTGTAAGCAGTACAGGACCAATAGTACCATCATCAGAACCGCAACAGTTTTGGTAATTAAATTAAAAAACACAAATTAAAGGAGCTTCTTTACAACGTAATGGGATTTCACCTACAATAGCAAGAAACTATCTAAGATCATCAAAGGTAATATGAAAGCAATATACACCATAAAAAGAGTACGACATAAGGCTCCATAACAAGTTCATAAACTATGAAGCTATAACAGCTGTATTCAGTGCATTGTTTATACAGCAATTATATATACGTCAGAACAATAGAGATAACCTGCAATGTATCATCATCAAATTCTCCTTCATTGTCACATTCTCATTATCTTCCTCACAAAAGAGATTCTTTGGGGACCTTGGAACTCCCAAAAGAATTTTTCATATTGTTGGTTATGAGCAAACTTTATAGCCAAGTCAATTTCGTCTTCACCAGTTAATCCTAATTTCTTAACCTCTGCAACCAAATCTCCTTTTGAAGGATCTGACAATTTGGCTGCAATCTTTCCAAAAAGAGTCGTCACCACATCCATTTTGTTATCAAAACTTTCAAGAAATCTAGTGGCTAATTGAGCAAGGCATGGGCATTTAGGAGGTGGCCTGCTAGAAGCATGTTCGGTCCTTACTGAAGTATTTCCATTAGAAGGAGGGAAATTATCATGTTGTAGCCAATCATTATCTTCTTCAGCAGTTTGATTTTCACCAATTTCATTTTTCACTGCATCTGCAGCACTCTCAGCCCTACGATCATTTGCACGATCTTTGGCATGATCTTTGCAAAATATACCTTGCAACCTTTCAAACTCTTTATTGACATGGTTGCCAACTTTGGGATGTTTCTGCAAGTCAAAGAAAAAAAAAAAGAAAAAGCTTACCATATTTATATAAATATTAATAAAAAATTAGTTCACTTTACAAACTAACAAGTTAAAATACCTCTAGATACTCAGATGACTCAGACTGATTAATCAGACAAGCATGTGGGCTCACATCAGCAATTTCTTCTTCAAAATTTAACATTTTGGAATCTTGGTATTTCTTTCTCTTCTGGTTGGGTTTGTACATTGTAGGGTATCTGGATAATTAAATTTGAAATAAATGTAATGGATCTCTTTGACTCCTTCCAATTGTGAGGAAAATTTTCAAAGAATTTAGAATTATTTGTTTTCTACATCTACAAATTTAATTATCGCAGACCATCGGATTCTTAAGGAACAACACAACCTTCCTATAATGGGTATTTAAAGAGGGATAAGAAATCAATCCACATGCAAAAAGTACCCCCACTAAAAGAAAACCTCTTCGGTCTTGCATATTTGCAATGATTAGGGGAATTAAAACCATTTAAACCAGTAAAACCTATTACCTATAAGCATCTATTTGTTTGCTTAGCGAGAAGACTTCTTCACATAAACCAATGATTACACAACGAAAAATTAGTATTATCAGCCAAAAATGTTGTAAGCAGCCAATGTCCTTTGGTTTTAATGGCACTTGGTCTCTGAAGAACCATTGTGGAGGCCTGGAGAGTGCAACAACGGGTTCAAAATCCACCAGCACCTTACATTATGTTTAACAAATTATATATGCAAGCCAAAATTGGATTTTGAATGCAATGCAAGAGGACAACAGAAAGAAGACATCATCAGATGCCCCATTTTGTGATCATAGCTACAATTAATCCAATATCTAATTTTATTTTTATAATAAGGTATGACGATTTAAACCATAATTTAATTGCAAACTCAACAATGATGTTTAGGTTCTCAATGGTATAGATTATAATATCAACAATTTAAAATATATGCATTCTGATCCAGATCAAGTTCTTCTAGCTTAAGCATAAGTTTGGTCATAATTTCTGACAAACTCTGACCCAGTTTCCAAAGAGATTAACTTCAACAAAAAGTTCTGAAAATTAAGAACCTACCTTTGGAACCTTTGACTACCACAACAAAGAAAATGATGCAGAGTTTCACAAGCTGAAGAATCAGTGGCAAAACCACCCCCATCCCCATATCAATCTCCAAAGAAAACCCAGTACAGATAATAAATAAGAGATACGTTACAGATTTGGAAGCTGATAATTTGAAGCAAGAACATGTTGAGGTTAAATTGAAGAAGACCCACATATAGTGACACCAAAGCAATGAGAAGGAAGGCTATGGAGCAACCCATAACAGTGTTTGGTGAAAAGGGCAGGTGCCAAAACAAGTGTTTGTTAAGAACATGAGCTGTGGAATTGGCAAATCAGTTATATATGATTTTCTTTAGAAATGCTACTAAAGTATCTGTTAAATCAAATATTTTCTTCACCCATTAAATCAGTTCCACGCTATTAAATAAACTATTTTAATAACTGATTCAAGAGTTGAAATAGTTGAAATTGAATATATTATAATGCTATGTTCTTCACCCAACTATTAGTTGAAATTAATCATGTTGGTCAGACTGTTGATTAAAATTGTTATAATGCAAAAATGGGGGAGACAGACTCAATTTGGTTGATATTACTATTTTTTGGTTCTGGTGTTTTAGCAGTTGCATGCATCCATGAGTAAACTATGTGTGCAACTCAATGTACAACCTATATTGGTCCATGAACATGCAAAATCGCAGCATGATTAATTGCAATCGAAGTTTTATGATGAGTAAAATTAAACTAGCATTCTTGTTCTGACCTAATGCCCATGACAGAAGGTAATTTCCCCCAGCTAAAAACCACAGTAACATCAGATTACATGATAGCATGACCTGATGGCAAACAATACATTGAAACCACATACCCAAAAAATACTGAGACTAATGATAACAGAAAAAATGGACCTAGACATGAACATAACAATAAAAAACACGACAAAAAATACCCTGTAATCCATACTGCCAATAAATCACAAAAATGCTTGCATGCCTAAACACGCTAATGGATTGAGAACCCAAGAAGACACTGAGTAATTGAACCCGACCAATAAAAGTAGCTCACAGTTACAAGAATCTTGCTGAACATAGAAGTTACAAAGCATCTCATCAAAATATTACATAGACTGCAATGGCTGGACTTTTTCAAGGATCAATGGTACTTACAAAAGGGGGGCATGATAAGCTATTTCAACAGACATTTGGGATTTTCCTAGGAGAAGCTCTCGAAGACAATAACATTTAACAATAAACATTTTGAAGAAGTACAACAAGCTTACACAACACATAAATGAAATGAATTCAATGATAAATAACCCAAAATTTCATTCATACCATAAACAAGGTAAAATCCAAAAAAGTACAATTTAAACTTCATTACATATACAAATTGTAATTAAACAATTTCTCTGTAATTCCTACGTCTATTCCTCCACTCCATAAACATTTATTGTGCAAGTGCATCTCTCGTTTGAGTCCATTCGTTGCTAGGCTCAACAGTTCCAACTACAATGATTGGCTCCTCACCTACAGGTATGATAGAATACCCAAGATGGTCCCGAATGTAGTGGGATCAAAGGGAGGTGTCTTAGTGGGCCTTAAGTATGATAAGCCCATTACTTGGAGAGTTTATGAGCGTAGGAACAAGAAAGGGAAGAGGGGAGAGAATAATGAAGCTGCCTAGCCGGCAATTAGTTAGAATATGCAATACAGGGAATGTGAGTAGCAGAAAATGGGCATGACACAAGAATTTTGTTAGTACCTTAGTGGTTCGGCTGAGAGAGAGAGTATCTTTTCTCAGAGGAGCCTTGGCTCTGGTTATTTGTATGAGAGCTTGCTCTCTTTTTTTCTTCATTCCAGTAATACATATCTTCTATTTTCTATCTTAAATTTCTCTGTTCTATCAATTGGTCCGACCTGCCGCTGTTCATGCCACCGAAAATGACTGACCGCGTCGAAGCTTTGGAGGTGCGTTTGTAGCGTGTGGAATCGGGAATGGCGGATTTGAAGGAAATGTTACTAGCGAAGATGAATCGATTGTTGAGGAGACAGTCTCGCCATGGCGGTCCAGTGGGGAGTGACGACACAAGTTCTTCAGCCATGGATGAATTTCGTCTTTCCGCCAAGAAGGTGGAGCTACCTTCTTTTACGAGGGAGGACCCAGTGGCTTGGCTTACTCGAGCTGAAACGTATTTCGAGGTCCAACGTATTTCGAAAGACGTTCGCATCCAACTTGCGAAGCTGAGTATGGAGGGTGCAACGATCCATTAGTTCAACTTGTGGAGGGATTCGACGGAGGAGTTGACTTGGGAAAATTTCCAAGACGCGGTGGTGGCTCGTTTTGGTGGTGGTCGTTTGGACAATCCCTTTGAGGAACTTAAGGAGTTGAAGCAAACCAGCTCAGTTGATGAGTATATCGCCGAGTTTGAACTTTTCTCGTCTCAATGTGGCAGGTTACCAGAAATGTAGTTTCTGGGCTATTTTGTTGGTGGTTTGCGGCACAACATCAGAAGGAGAGTTCGCACCTTCAACAAAAATCTCGCTACCAAGCGATGCAGTTGGCGCGTGATGTAGAAGCTGAGTTCGCAGTGTTGTCGCAACCGGGTCATCTATATGGGTCGCGTTTGCGACCCGGACAACAACCCAACTGGGTTCGCCCTCCAAAAACGGGATGGACTCAACGTGAGGGAGATTCGATTGGATTGACGGGTCAAGCCCAATCTGCGTCTACTTGGAACTCGGGTAAACCTCTGTTTCCTACCGGGTCAAGTATTTCAAATGACTCTGGGGGGCAAGAGTGTCTTTTCATCTGCAAGTTCCAAGGGTAGTCGCTCGGAGGCGCCCCGCCGTTTCTCAGGTGACCGGACTCGGGGTGTCAAGCATTTGCCATATTCTGAATTGTTGGAGAAGAGAGCCAAGGGTCTGTGTTTTCGTTGCAATGAGAGGTATTATCCCCTTCATCAATGTGCTGCCAAACAGTTTCGTTTAATTATCTTGGGTGATGATGAAATGGTGAATGAGGACGGCGAGATTATCGCCATTGAAGCTGAGGATGATGAGGAGGAAGAAGTCTTAGAGTGTAAGGTGATGGGGGTGTTTGGCATAACCAATTCCATGGTATCACCTGTTAAAACCATGCGAATGGAGGGTGTGCTTGAAGGGGTTTCACTTATGGTTTTGATGACAGTGGGGCTACACATAATTTCATCACTCCAGAAGTTGTTGCGGCCTTAGGTCTACCAGTGGAGACTTCAAAATCAGTGGGAGTCAGATTGGGTGATGGACATAGAGTGATGACTTTGGGTAAATGTGGAGAGCTGGCATTACAGATTGGGGAATTGGATGTTAATTTGGATGCTTATGTTCAGGGGTTAGGAGGTGTGGATGTTTTCCTTGGAGTGGTTTGGTTAGAAACTCTCGGGAAGGTTACCATGGATTGGAAGGAAATGTCTATGGCTTTCAATCACAAAGGTAAAATCATTAAGCTGCAGGGTACTGGGGTGGTTCCAAAACAAAAATGCTGTTATGGTGATGCTGCAACTCTTCAAAGTATTGTGGAAGGAGTTGAAGAAGGGAAGGGGTTAACAATAATGGAGGCCCTTGATAATTTAGTTTTGCCGAAGTCCAAGCAAAATGAATTGCAAATTTTGTTGAGCAGGTATGAAGGGGTGTTTAAGGAACCTACTGGCCTTCCTCCTGTGAGAAATATAGCCCATTCCGTTGTATTACAGCAAGGTGCAGGTCCTGTAAGTGTGAGACCTTATAGGTACCCGCATTATCCGAAGGATTAAATTGAAAAACAGATTCACACTTTGTTGCAACATGGAGTGATCAGAAACAGCTCTAGCTCTTTCTCTAGCCCAATTATTTTGGTTAAGAAGAAGGACAATTCTTGGCGAATGTGTACGGACTATAGAGCTTTAAACAAGGTGACAGTGCAAGACAAATTCCCTATTCCAATTGTGGATGAGTTACTTGATGAGTTGTTTGGTGCAGGGTATTTTTCTAAATTGGATCTCAAATCAGGTTACCATCAAATTAGAATGAAGGAGGATGATGTTTATAAGACTGCTTTTTGTACTCATGAAGGCCACTATGAGCATTTGGTCATGCTATTCGGACTCACAAATGCACCTGCCACTTTCCAAGCTGTGATGAATGAGATTTTCAAGCCTTTCTTGCGTAAGTTTGTTTTGGTATTTTTTGATGATATCCTAGTTTACAATGAGGATTGGAGGACACATTTGCAACATCTTGAGCAAGTCTTGCAAGTATTACAAAGGCATCAATTTGAAGCTAACAGAAAAAAAATGTGCATTTGGGCAGCGATATATTGAGTATCTTGGGCACGTGATTTCTTATAAAGGAGTGGAGGTTGATCCTACTAAGGTGAAAAGTGTGATAAAGCCATGTTCATGTGGATGAAGGCAAGGTACCTCATCTTCTACAAATGGACCAAGTTCAATAGGATCCAAAGCCATGTTCATGTGGATGAAGTTGTGCAATAAACAACAAGCAAGGATCATCCGACATTGTGTTCTAATGGGATAAAATGATGGGCTTCTTAATATAGCCCATCATTTCTTCAAGGCCAAAACATCTCTCTATTATGTTTCTTGCCCAAGCATTCCTATAATTAAATAACTTTTCACGATCTTGAGGTGCGCGTCGACTAGTGTTCCGCTCTTGAAATGATGTCGTTTACCTCTATATATGGAGCAAGAAAGCCTAGCCCAGTAGTGTAACCACCATCGACAAGATATTATGAACCTAAATTTAAAATATGGAATTACATATTTTCTTTCATTGTTCATGATGGTGATCAAGAAAGCCCAATGGAGGCAAGGCCCAATGATGCACTACAAGGACTTGGAGGCCCAATGACAAGATCAAGGACCAAGAAGGCTAAAGAGGCTTTGGACAAAGAAGTCAACTATTTTCAATCTCTCAAGCCATTTCCAGAAGAGACTAGGCCCAATATGGTCCAATTGATCCAAGTTTATGAAGACCCCAAAATGGGAGCATGATTTAATTTTTATTAAGTATTTTGAACAGTTCTTAATTTTTAGTTTGGTTTTATTTGGATATTTTTGTAATAAAGCTCCACCTTTGGAAAATAATGCAACCTTTTGTTTTGGGCTTGGCCCATATCCTAGCATAGATTAGGGTTAGCTAGATGCTTCTTAGTGGCTATAAATAGCCTTGTCTTCTCCTTGTTTCTCACTTTCGAATTGATATTATAATTTACACTCCTTTGTGAGTTTTTGAGAGATTGTTCTCTTGGGTTCTTGGGTGAATCATATTTGATTCTTAGCAAGAGCTTCCTTACTCTTGTGGTGAATCTTCATTAGACTTATCGCTTTCAAGAGGATGTGGCATCTTCTTCATCTCTTTCTTCTTTCATCTTTTCTTCGTTTAATCCTTGTTTTTTTTATGTTATTTATTTAGGCGCTACAACACTAAAGTTTACACCGCAATCTTTTTCTTTATTCTCTCTTCTTTTTATAACAAGAATTCAATTCGAGGACGATCCGTTAAAAACATTATGAACACAACTTGGTTCATATCAGTTCATAATCGCATCAACACAAAACCCAATTTTTAATTTTCATACCAATTGGAACAACCAATCCATTTTGCCTGACTATCGCATCTTGTAATATCCTAGAGTTTGAAGCTGATCCTTCCCATCCTGTTAATACATATATAAATTTCATATCTCTAGTAGAAACACCCAAGACATTTGTTGCAAGCCCACCTTTCCTTGTTCGGTATTTAGGCCTATCAGAAGCACTTTGTGTGATTGCTATGTAAGTCCCATCTAAAGCCCCTAAGCATCCCTAAAGGTTCAACACAAGGTTCAAACATAATCAGAGAAGTTGTTTACAATAGTATATTGGTGTGACTATGTACATGTCATATTTTTATTGAAAAATATATTACCTTAAACCATTTCCATCGTTCATCTATGCAATTTTGTGGAACTGGTTCTGGTTTAGCAAGGAGGTCACTTTGCAACCTCAAAATTGAAGTCAACACTATGAAAATACCTACTAATTGTCTCTCCTGATCTAGAGAATCAAAATTGGATACTCCTATTCTTGGTGTGATGTGCGAGTATATTAAAAAAAAATTGCAAGTTGCTCCTCAACAGTTACTTGTCTAAGTTGCGCTAATCCTCCTCGTACCCTTAAAATCTCATAAAGATGTGCAAAAGTGTTTTTGCACAATCTCAATTCCCATATACAATAGGAGTCACTTTTACTAATGAATAGAATCCAAAACATCCTTCGTGACTCATACCTACCTAAAACTCTTTCATTCAAGGGTTTCCTTTCATAATTGTTCCTTAAGATGAACTTTAAGAAGAAAAAACCCAGCAGCATACATGGCCAAAAGGTGGACATACATCCTCCACCCAAGAGCGTAATAAAAAATGTGTTCATCATCCATTGCAACTATATAGAAAAAAATAGGAAAAAATAAAAGGTAAGTAAAACCTTAGAAAATCTAATAGCCAGCAAGGCAACAACTAAGCAGAGAAAGAAGTCAATATCAAGCACAAAATTTATCACAAAATAAATATTTCTTACATACCTCCAAAAGAGATAAGAGCGCCTGAAGTATAGCCTTATTTGAAAAATACATAGACATTTGTTCCAGATTCCTGTTGTGCCAGTTGCAGCTACAACACCTGCCTCTAGATGCAGTGATGAACATCTTTCAGTAGTCGGTTTATATGCATTTGTACTCTATGCCTATATTGTTCAATATATTATGTTGATTAAAACGTAATATTTGTTATTCATACTTGCAGGCTATTTGATAGACAGTTAGTCACTGACGACGTTGATGGATTGGTATTGGCGCGAGAGGCTTTGACCTTGGCCCGTAGGGGGAGTAGTGGGAGACATACCTCTCAGAGGAGAAAGAAGGGTCGATCAACTTAGTGATGTTTATTTATAGCACAGGATTACCTATGAGAGGAGAAAGAGGGGGCAATCGGTATTTGTTGGTTTTTTAAGTGTTATCAATGAGCAACACAATATGAAAAATATTCAACATCCATATGGTATCAGGATGTGTCCAAAATATATCCCTCACTACATTGGACTCCTCGACCTTTCTATAACAGTACACATATTGATCACGTATCATTAATTTCATTAAATGTTTAATTTCAGTTCTTGGATCTTTTTGAACCCTACGATACGCTTGTCGCACATTATAAATCCGCTTCACAGTACTAAAGCTATCCTCATTATGATCTTTCAAAGTCAGTAATATGCTTCGCGACTTGACCATATTTTTTGTCATCTCACTAACCAAAGACTTCTCTTCAATACTTGGGCGACCGACATATGGATGACCCACCAATGTTAAGGCTAAGTTGTGTTTGTGCCATCCATGCACCACCTTAAGGAACCATCCTTCATCATTCGTCACAGGCCTTGCTTTTAGTTTGAAGGGACATTCACATTTTCTAGTACCAGTCGACTTGGTAGGTAAAGAATTCTTGTATGATCTATACTTTCCACTCCTTTCACAACCAAGAATTACAAATGTCTTCCTTCCTCTACGTCCTGTCTCAGTATCTGACCTCGTAATGGACAACCATTCCATTATGTCTCCCAACATCTCGGGCCCAATTTATGCAATCAGCTCGAGTAGGAAATACATGAAAATATGAATAAAATTTAGGCTATGATAGGGACACGTAACTTTGTATTATTAATTTACTATTCAAAATTACCTCATCAGTGGTGAATACATCACTACAATCCACTTCTGAGGTAGTCGACATGTCTAGTTCGTCAAAATTAATTGTAAGATCATCCATAATCTAAAGCACACAAAGCAACATTTCAGGAAAAAAAACAATAAAAAGACAATACCGGCAACTAATTGCCGGTATGCAAAAAAATATATATTCCGACAACTAATTGGCGCAAGGCAAAAAAACATATTTCGGAAATTAGTTACCAGAAGCATGTTTTATTGCTTTTCAGTAATTAGTTGCCGAAATATATATTTTTTTTGCATACCAATAATTAGATGCCGGAATAAGTAAAATCAAGAAAAAAAAAAGAATATCTGAAAGGTAGCATTACCTCATCGAAAAAACCAAAAGCGGTGGGAGAAGAAAAAAAAATAGTTTTTTTTTTTTTTTTTGCAATGAGGGGTGGAAGAAGGAAAAAAGAGGGAGAGGAATATGGAGAAGAAGCCGAGGAGGAGAGGGACAATGGGGGTGAGAGACAAAAAAAAGGAGATGAGGAAGAAAAAAGATAAGGGTATTTGTGTAATAAAAAAAGATTAAAAGTTATGAGGTGGTGCAATAGCAATTGTGGCTGTGTAGGTAGCAATTGCTACCTTAAACCCTTTCTAAAGCCCTATCAGTCAGTGTTTGGTACCACAACATTTCTGATCTCTCTTCTTTCTTCTCATTCTGAGTTTCATTCAATTTCATTTGTAGCTGCCTGCAATGTATCGATTAGCTTCTAAATTAGCTTCCTCCGTTGTTTCTTCCTCTTCTAAGAACCTCGTAAGACTAAATTTGAGTCCTTTGTTAATGTTAATTTGCAAAATGGACCATAGTATGTTTATGTATCTTGATTGATTGATTCTTTTTTATGTGTTTTGGGGACAGATATGTAGTGGGGTTATTTCAAGGAGAAATTATGTGGCGAAAGATATCAACTTCGGAGTTGGGGCTCGTGCTGCTATGCTTCAGGGCGTTTCTGAGGTTGCTGAAGCTGTCAAAGTTACCATGGGACCTAAGGTATTATTCCTATATTCCTAAATATTGTTTGTAATTAGTGTTCAATGACACAAGTTGAATGAAGAAATTCAAATGATGAAGATTGACTAAAGTTGAAACTTTCTTTTTTTGTTGTTGTTTTTTTTAATTTCTAATTGATTGATTGACTAAAGTTGATTTTTTTATAGCTTCTTGCATATGCTTGCAGTACCCGATGGGTGTGTGTGTGTCAACTGATCTTAGAATTGTATGTGGTTCCAAATTATTCATTTTTGTTCCGGAGAACTGTAATTGGTGTTGGATGATAAATGTTGACAGGAGAAATTGACATGATGAATGGTAACTTTATTTTCTTTTTATTTCAAAATGATTGAGTCAGGGTCGGAATGTGATAATTGAGAAAAGTCGTGGGAATCCCAGGGTCACCAAGGATGGTGTTACTGTTGCCAAAAGTATCAAATTTAAAGACAAAGCCAAAAATGTTGGTGCGGAACTCGTCAAGCAGGTGGCCAAGGCTACCAACACTGCTGCTGGAGATGGTTATTACTTTTCTCTCTAACTTCTTATCAGATTAGGATCCTCTCCTGTTGTGGGAAAACAGAAGAGTCCTGTTCAATGAATCTCAACATTACATCTCTGTTAAACCTTATTTACATCATCTCAATATACATTTATTAATTCAGATGTAAGGTTCAGATTCAATCCTGTTTTCTGACAACAGGAGAGGATCCTAATCCCTTCTTATCTCCAAAGTTTCCTATGAGTGTTTATTAAGGATTTGCTTTCCTTTGATTATGCTACTTCAGTACAAGTTCTACAAGCAACTGTTTGGAAGCCAAAACGATTAACTGAGATAGGCTCATAGTCGCTTGGAAAGGTCTTTCAAAAATCAAAACACAGCTTACTTAAGTGATCTGGAGTTACGTATGAAAACAAGAAAAATATTTTTAAAGAATAAGATTATGCCCAATGGTTGCTATCACTATTCGGAGGGTGAGCCTTGACGCATTGGTAAGGTTCCCCAAACACCACAAGGTGGGAGCCTCATGCACTGGGCCACCCCTTTTGGTTAGCATCGCTATTTGATTGAATTTATTAAATTATTTAATATTATTAAAATGTTTAAAAATAGTCTCTTAAATTTTTTTTTTTACCTTATTTCATACTGGGAGGAAAACATGGAAATGACCTTCGTTCATCTATGTCATCATCTTCCTTTCAAAGACCATATATTGTTTGCATTTAATGCCTTTATCTTACAGGTCAATGTTTCTTCTCTGTTTCCAGGTACAACTTGTGCAACTGTTTTGACTCAGGCAATACTCACAGAAGGATGCAAATCAGTTGCTGCTGGTGTGAATGTCATGGATTTGCGTAGTGGTATAAATAAGGCAGTTGATGCTGTAATTACTGATTTGAAAAACAGAGCAATAATGATAAGTACACCAGAAGAGTTAACCCAGGTGCAAGGGCTTTTCAAGAAAAATTTACCCCTGCTAAATGAATTTTGGTTTAGAAAATTGATTTACATATAATGCTTGTTTACACTTTGCTATCATTAATTTTAGGTGCATAGACATTGAATAATTTTGGCAGTGGACACTTGAAATAAATTTACCTGATAAGTATCTATAAATTGTTCAATAAAAATTAGATTGTTCTTCTAGTTATCTTCCTGATAGATAAATTAAGTTCCATTCATTTAATCATTGTACTGGGCTACGTTCTGTTTGCTGGGGCATTCATTCCTTTTATATGACTAGTAGGTTGGAGCTATATCTGCAAATGGGGAACATGATATTGGTGAATTGATAGCAAGGGCAATGGAGAAAGTTGGGAAGGAAGGAGTCATTACCGTTGCTGTAAGCAACTTTGTCCATTTTTGTGAACTAATTACTTGACAAAGTTCCAGTCCTGGTTATCTAAAATTTTAAAGCTTTCAGGATGGGAAGACTTTGGATAACGAGTTGGAAGTAGTTGAAGGAATGAAGTT
This sequence comes from Ammopiptanthus mongolicus, assembly GCA_039655645.1. Lineage (NCBI taxonomy): Eukaryota > Viridiplantae > Streptophyta > Magnoliopsida > Fabales > Fabaceae > Ammopiptanthus > Ammopiptanthus mongolicus. The sequence goes on along the minus strand of CM077351.1, from coordinate 63,335,139 downwards.
AACCAGAGGCTACATATCTCCTTATTTTATTACTGATCAGAAGACCCAGAAATGTGTAAGTGCAGACTTCTTTTGTCACCAACATTATCTCAAACTTTCTCAAAAATTGAACTAGCATGTTTTACAATAGATTTACCTTCGATAATGAGCATTTGATGATGATATATATAAGGACAAATATTTTCTTTTTCTTATTTTTAGTATGTATTACAAAGTCCCCTTTGTCCGCTGTGAAGTTAATGCCTCTATAAAAGAGGTCGTATAGTTGTTTATCTTACTATAACGTAGTCATGTGGTAAGGACATAGCCCAACTCATTGCTTCGAAGATTATTTTCATTTGTCAATATGCTTGTTATGCTTTTTTGTTGCTATTTGTTCTTCATGGCTTCATGCTAAGCTATAGAATCAATTTGTCATAAATATTAACTTGGTTTATGCAGTTTTACATGATGCACATAATGTAAATAGAAGCTTCTTTCAACTTGGTTGGTTTTATTTGGGTTAAGTTTTATTTATGATATTAATAATGGTAAGTTCCATTTTGTTAGGAATTGGAGAACCCCTTTATCCTCATCCATGACAAGAAAATTTCAGACATGAATTCACTGTTGAAAATTTTGGAGCTGGCAGTAACGGTGGATAAGCTAATCTTGATTCAATATGCTCATTTTCATTTGCAATTTGAATCTTCAATCTTCTCATTGTTTAGTTTTCTATTTTAATGTTAATCAGAAAAGAAGACCACTCCTAGTTGTTGCGGAAGGCGTTGAGAGTGACGCATTGGCTATGCTCATACTGAACAAACATCGAGCTGGGCTTAAGGTGATTGCACGGCTTTCCTCTTGTTATATTTTATGTTACCGTACAGCTCAATAAACATGAATGCTGGATTCTTTCCTGCTCCGGTTTAGATTTTTTCTCTTTATAATTACCTATTTACTAATAGTTGTAGTTGGTGATCTTTTATGCTGCCCACGACTTGGATTTTGCTTTCTTGTGTTGCTCTCCTGCCTCTTTTATCTTTTTTCTTTTGTTTCCTTTCATTTTATGTTGGGTTACATGAGAATAAATGGTCGTAAGTTAGATAAACCTCAAAATAATAATGATAAGAGAACAAATGTGATTTCCAATCTAAAAGAAATAAAGACAATGCTCTCCATCTACCAGTAATTGCATAAGGGACGTAGATTGAACTATGCGGTTAGAGTCCATGGTCCTGGACTGGGCGAGAATAATGGGCAGCCCATAGATCAATTGTTGGACCCAGGTTCTAGGCTGCCCAAAGTGTGGAAAGTGTATACTTGGAGGAAAAGAAGGGTGTCGGGTAGGGCTGAGTAGGGTAGGAGGCAGTGTTCTACTGTTAGTGGCAGTTATTATTAATGGTGTGGCAGTTTCTTAATGTTAGTGGCTGTTATTTTGTGTGTGAGTCCGGTTAGAGAGAAATATAGGCATTAGGCAGAGTAGGGAGTTAGCATTCTGGATTTTCTGTGTTTTAGAGTGAAGCAGAGGTAGTTCTCTGTAGGAGCCGAAGCTCTGGGAGGTAGATTTGCCTAATTTCTTGTATTTTCTGTGTTGTACTAGTGTGTGGTATGTGCCATTAATTAAAGTACTGAACCAGTAGCCTTACTGGTATTTTTGTATTTTCTGGCTTTGGGTTTCCCAGCACATGCATTGTTTGTTTACTGTTACTATATTCTTACTTTATATCTGAACACCCAAGAAAAGTGTTCCAAATTCTAGTTACATTCAAAAGTTCATTTATTTAATACTGTTTAATTAGGGCTGACAGATGTCTTGCTGCAAGACCTTTAGAAATGACAAGTGATCTATCATTTTTATAAGTACATATGCGTAATTAAGTGGATGCAATTATATACGCAAGACTTTCATTTTTACCAGAATATCTTATAAAATTTATCATCTGTAGAAGAATTTTGGTTAGGTGGATTTTCTATCAGTATCTTTCATGTGTGTATCTGGTGCATGTTTACTTTTTCTAGTTTGGGTGTTTGTTTAATGTAAGTAGTATTTATGGATTTGTAAGAGGTCATTTGTGCTTGCCATTTATATTACCAAGCTACTTGGAACTTGATTTTGTATATTCTTGTTTTCCACTTTCTTTATATCAAGTTTCTTGTATTTTAGGTTTGTGCTATAAAAGCTCCGGGTTTTGGGGATAGTAGAAGAGCAAGTCTAGATGATCTTGCGATTCTTACTGGAGGAGAGGTGATTATCTACCCTAATTTTATTTATCAGATATTGTGTTTGGGTTCCTGTTACTGGTGCACTCTTTTTAATTTGGAGATTTTATTTATGGCTCAATAAGTCAAAGGTCTCACACTTGGGGCTACTGCTTGCCATATACTATATGAATAAGATTATGATGAATTTAAAAACAGGTCATCACAGAAGATCGCGGTTTGACTCTTGACAAAGTCCAACCAGAAATGCTTGGAACTGCAAAAAAGGTTTGTGGCTTGAACCAACATAAGTAATCTTTGGTTCTTCAGACTGTTAAATATGCAGCCAATTTAATGTGCAACAGGTTACTGTTTCCGTTGATGACACTATCATTCTGCATGGTGGTGGGGATAAGAAGCTCATTGAAGAGAGATGTGAACTGGTATCTTTTTCATTTTTTTTTTTTTGAAATATTATATTTTTGCTAGTACTTTCTTTTTTTAAAATGTTTAGTCATTTAGCTGAGTTTTTTTTCTAGATTTTTGTTGCTTTCAGAATTAATTGATTTCAATGAAAAGAATTACTAGGTTCTAACATAGGCCTTACTTTTATGCATGCATTTGGACCACTTTTTTTGTCTTGTGGTTTATTTTCTTATAGATCTCACAAACGAAGTAGTATATGCTTGGTGAGTTCATATGGTTTAGTGTTTTGTGTGAACTGCAAAGTTTCTTATTTTGCTACTATGTACATGTCATCAAGTGATGTCTGTTGAGTAGACACTAAAATTATTCTTAACTCTGATGTTTCATTTTAAGAAGTTAATAATGTTTCATATCATGACAATGTTTGTCATTACTCAATTTAGATTGCCTTCATGTGGCTTGTTGACAAAAGTCGTTCAATTAATTTTCAACATTTTTGGTTTCCTTATGATGTTTAGTAAGTTAATATCGTTTTGTAGCTGAGGACAGCTATGGACAAGAGTTCTGCCACATTTGATAAAGAAAAAGCACAGGAACGGCTATCAAAACTATCTGGTGGTGTAGCTGTTTTCAAGGTTTGTCACTCATCCTTAAAATTACTGGTTTGTGATGATAAATTTCTGTACATTAACTCACATGGAAGATGGATCCAAACATCTTCAGGTTGGAGGGGCCAGTGAGGCAGAAGTTGGGGAAAGGAAGGATAGGGTGACAGATGCTTTAAATGCCACTAGAGCAGCTGTGGAGGAGGGAATTGTTCCAGGTAACTTGTTTTGGCCTTTTTTCTGATGCGATAAAAAGTATGCAGAGGGAGGCAAGAAGCGCGTGCTTTGAATTCTTTTTTTCATTTTAAAAATACTTTTTCATCTATATAAGTAAATATATAATTGTTTTAATCAGGTGGTGGAGTTGCGCTCTTATATGCTACCAAAGTCTTGGAGAACCTTCAAACTCAAAATGCGGATGAGAAAAGAGGAGTACAGATTATTCAGAATGCACTTAAGGTTGTACCTTTTGCTGCAACCTACTTTCTTTTTGTCGCATAAAGGGTCCCTCTCTCTTCCTCTATTTTGAGTTTTTAACTTGCTTTGTAATTTTTCATCTTTCCTGATCATGCATATTGTTTATCACAGGCACCTACATTTACAATAGCTGCAAATGCTGGTTTTGATGGTGCTTTGGTTTTCAGCAAATTGTTGGAACAAGACGATCCTAATTTGGGTTTTGATGTTGCTAAAGGTTTGTGACCAGTTTACACTTATGAAATCACATTGAAATGCTTTACGATGATTGTTTGCCTCCTAATAGTACCTTTTCCTGCATTGGCTACGGACCTACGGTTCATGACATGATTTACGATTGGACATTGTGGTGTCTTTGGTCCATGTAGCCGAACCCACTTAGTAGAAAAAGGCTTGAATGTTGTTGTTGGCTACAGACCAAAACAATGAAACAAGCTTTCTGTTGGTCTGGTTGCTTGTTATAGTTACAAGCTACAACCTTCATTACTAGTTTGCAATTTGCACCATTTGTCAGCTTGTTTATTGGATTTGGCTCCTCTAAAGTGAGTGGAGCTCTAAAATGAGAAAGTAAGGGACTATCCACCATTGATTTGATCAAGTATATAGAGATCAAATCCCACTAAATGATCGAAGCGTGCATAGTCCATTACTTTCTCACTTTAGAGCTCTACCTACTTTAAAGGAGCCAAATCCTTGTTAATTATATTTGACTGTCGAGAAATTAGGTTTGATGTTAAGGAATAAGAAAAAGAGTGAAAGACTATAAACTTAGAATAATATTGATATGCGACAATGTGATAATATGTGATACAAAAGACGAAACCAAGAGTCTTGTTTACGCTAATAGTAGAATCCTAATCCTAATTAAGGAAACAAATCAGAGAACATAAATAGAAAACAAATCATAAGAGATCATATAGGATAATCATCTAAAATACTTTAAAATATTCTATCCAAGATACAATGAAGATATATTGAGATACTTCATGGATATTCTAACATTGACATTTAAAAAGAAATTTCTGAATAATTATACTCTAGTAAAGCAGGTTGTTTTTAAGTTATCTTTTCATGCTTTGTTGCTGTTTATTCTGCTAAAGCAGGTGCCTATGTTGATATGGTGAAGGCTGGAATTATAGATCCTCTTAAAGTTGTTAGAACAGCTTTGGTAGATGCTGCCAGGTAAAAAAATCATATCATTACATTGCAATAATGCAATTGTTCTGCATAGATGGAATAATATTATATATTATATATTTTAAACTATATTTTTCTTCATGCAGTATCTCATTGCTACTGACAACAACTGAGGCAACTGTGGTGGATAATCCTAATGACAAAAATAAACCTCCCAGCCGGGTGCCAGATATGGATGATTTGGACTACTAACCTGCTTCACCAAATGTTGAAAGCGATTTTTTGTATAATTATTTGAGTCCTTCTGCCGTTCCTTCTAAGGAAGGTGTGTAAACTCGGAGGTCAAAATCTTTGTATTTTACGAAGTGAGGCTGAAATCATGCAACCTACTACGTTTTACAATGTTAAGGAAAAATCGTTTCTCATTCTAGTTATCCTTATATAAATAGGGTAAGGTGAAAACTTGTTAGTAATTCTTTAATGTGTCATCCATCCAATGTATGCACAAAATTTATGTAACAATTGCTAGTTAAAAACCTCTTAAAACTACCTAATTTCATTCGAGAAATGTTATTTGTACACTCAAAATAGGACACCTATAATAGATATCCCATTTTGAATGAGTATAACTTAAACATATTTAAAATTTGCAATTGAAGTTAAAAAAAAATTACACTCAAAATAGGGTGTTTACTATAGGTGTCCTACTTTGGATGTACAACTAACATTCCTCATTTCATTTTCGGTTCGGTTATTGCTTTGATAGTTCAATCAATTATTACTTGCTTCAACGGCTCTCTTCCCTTGTTTGCTTATCCTGTGTAGTATATATAAGGAATTATTTGTTTGAATCTAAGATGTAGAAGTTAAGGGTCCGTTTGGTTTGCATCTTCATTTTTTGTTTCTATTTTTTGCAAATTGTTTTCATTTTCGAATTTTGAAAATTTTGATAACATGTTTGTTTTAACTTCCTGTTTTCTGTTTTCATTTCCTATTTTCAAAATTTTGGGATGGAAATACTGAAAACAACTTTTTTTTTGTTTTTAGATTTGGGTTCAATTCAGAAAATATTTTCCGTGAAAACATTTTCACTAAACTCAACCAAATGCATTTTCAAGCCCATTTTCTATTTTCATTGAAAATAAAAATAAGAAATGGTCAAACCAAAAAGACCTTAGTTTTGTCATTCGGAATTTTGTTTTGATATTTGGCTTCATTGAAATTTGTTATATGACAAATTGTCTACAGGATTGAGATTTGAAATTTTACAATCTTAGTCATTTATCTTGTTAATGGATTCTTTTGTTCCCAATATTTGTTTTTAATTATTTCTAATCTTAATGATATACTTTTTCAAATTTATTTTACTGTTAATATTTTTAAATTTTTGATGTTTAATTATATACTAAATTAAGCCTGCATTTTAAAAAGATAGACAAAGTTTACTGTTCAATAATTAAAAATTATTTGAATATATATATAATATTATGTTGTCTTCTTTTTTATAATAACTCTTTACATCAAGGGTTATATAACAAAAAAAAAAAACTCTTTACATCAAGGGGGGTGATATGCTAGTTTTTTTTTTTTTTTTTTTAAATAATGATATGCTAGTTTTATTGATATTAGTTACTCTAACTCTTATTTTGTCGGGAAATATGGATCAAGTTCTATACTTCTATTCGATCTTCTCTCCTTCTGTTTTTTTCTTACGATTTGAACTTCTCATTTTAGCTTAATGTACTATCTCATTCTAATAGAGAAACATAGGTTCAAGTGTTTTGCCAGAATAATTCTTATATTTTTATACAATTTTGTACATCATATGTTACACTTGGTTCATGATGTATAAACTCGTGGTTGACTATGTGTATTAGATGATTAATAAGTTATTTATGGATACATTTGCGGTTAATAGTTAACCGGTTAACCATTTAATACATGTGATTAATTATGAATTATATATCATTAACTAAATATAAAAATGGTTTAAAAAAGAAGTGCAAGAGAGCACTTATTATCAATAGTGGTAAGGTCAAAAAATTAAGAACTTATTAAAGTGGGTAAGGTCAAAAAAATGATCAATAAACCTTTGATTGCAAGGTTTAGCATAAAAGCATCCGGTAAAAATGTTAATAATACATTTTTTAACATCATTATTATTATATGAATTTCATTTGAGACTTTATTAAATTATATGAATTCACTGTCTACTTAATGAATCACATATAAACTCCTAATAATAAAAATGTATTGAAGTGATTGCGAGAAGAATGTATTACTTACTTGCTCAAAAACCAGATCTGAGCAAGGGGCATGTGGACACACATGACTAGGCATCACACCCCCAAACCCATTTTCCAAGGCAAGCCAGGGTTGCAATAATTCCGTTTGGTAACTCAATGCAATTTAGTAACATGGAGTTATTTTCCCCCAATCTGAATCCACTTGAATTAACACGCTCTAGGCGCTTTGCTTGCCACTGTTGTTGCTGGAGTAACAACTCATGGAGTTGCTATGTGTGATGAGGCCTTGAATCAATTCATGATCGTTAATGTTTATGGGAGAAAGAGAGCCATTTTACATCAGATTCCACTTGTTAATCATCAAATATTGGATTTCCTTAACTTCGCATCTGACACCATCGATGATGATAACACAAATTATAAATAAGTATTTGCCCGTATTATGGATAACCTTGCATCTGATTCAGTATGAGATCACATATATAAATTAGTTATCTTTGACATAGTTTATGGTTTCTGCTGGGTTATGCTGTGCATTTGTCATGTAACCATTGCCATGACCCCTCAAATAGTTGGTTTCCGATTAAACCTGTTTGTACTGAGATCACATCCATACAAACTTTGATAACCAAGTACATAATGTAGGCATAAATTGCATGAAAAACAAAATTGAAGGTGTTTGTTTAAATAATTTTACAATAGGGTTAACTTTTTTTTTTGGTGAAACAATAGTGTTAACCTTTATCATATATATTGTTAACCAAGTAATTTTATATATATGAAGATATGAATAACATGACAGAATTAATGGTTCGTATACAATATTTTGCATGGTTCGGTTTTCAAAATTTTTAAAGCTCAATTATTTGATCTCCAATTTTATAAAGCTAAAACAATTTTTACAATGACCTAGCATGTAAGCCACGCAATGGATGGGATCATGGGAGTAAAACTGAAATTACAAACATGTTATAATTACTAGTTGAAATTTTTTTTATTTTAAAACTTTAATTAGTAGGATAAATAAGTGCTGATAAATTCTTATAATGGTATCTGTTATGATGTAGTAAATTTTAATTAAAAAATCACTAACATATTTATTAAATGATAACAACGTGACATTTGTAATTTTCTTTTTTGGACACGTTTGTACTTAAATATATAAGTATTAGAGTACCAACGCATCTTGATCCAAGTGACGAGTAGTTTGGTTCTTCTTAAACAATATCTCGGGTTCGAGTCTTATGGATGGAAAAAATAGATGATGGAAAAGTTTTGCCCTCTTAAATGAATATTTTCGACTCGACCCGAATTCGTCGGAGTTCAATGTGATTTCAGAATACGGATGGTATAGACCAAAAAATATAAGTATAAGAGTTGCCAGTTTGGTCTCTGCTTAACCAAATACTCTGGCCGGGACGGATTCAAATTGGATCTAGCAGATTGAAGAAATTGATCCCACCAGGCTGATTGTTAGGCTAAGGGCCCGAACTAAAATTCACACCTTAGGTCACACAAATTGCACATAAAGCATACGTGGAAGTACCTTGAGGAAGGGATTCGAAGAATGAAAAAGCATATTTGAAAAAGGGTTTTGGATAACAAAGTGTTTCTTTTAAACATATTAAAAATTAATAATATAATTTACAATAACTTTATTCGTAATTTTACTTTAAAACAATTTAATAATTTATTAAATAAAAGGATATTATATTAGGGGTCATTTTATAAAATTTAAAAGGATAATTTGTCAAAAAAAATTTATAAAGTGATTCTGTTCCCTCTGTGAAAAAAAATATTTGTTCCCACAAGATAGAAATTTCAGCTTTTCCTAAACTTTTTTTAGGAATTTAATTTTTTAAAAAGTATAACCAAACAAGCTTAAAAATTTCATGAGTGGGTTTTTTTTATTTTAAAAAAAGGTTTATTTTGAAGGGGAAAAAAATCTATACAAAGAGAATGTAACTTACCTGGCATAATTAAGTTCCTCTGCTGAAAGGTGATTAGGTGAATTCCTTGATAGGATGTATTACCTTTTGGACATGATCAACAACACAATTTAAGGAAAAGGCAGTGAAAGGGGCAGTTAGATCTGACAGAAGATGATGTTTTGCAGAAGAAAGAGGTTTGGCAAGGGAACAGTAGGATTTTACCAGGAGAGGTATGAAGTAGAGGCTATGAGGGTCATGGTTATGGACGTACGTTGGCAGCCAATGCAAACATGCATGTTGGAGGCCATACAAGTGTGCATTTTGGACATGACATTATTGTTGTATCCGATCAACCTCCATCGTGCCAGCATTGTGTTAACAATATAGTATAAACTTGAAGTGAAATTCGTCTTTTACATGCCAATACCAAAATCATATATGTTGTATTTGTGGTCTTAATTTAATTTGTTGGGGTGGGGTTTTTTTTTTTTATTGTTTTGGATGTACAAAATTTCAATCTTCTTCGATTCAAGCACGCTAAGGGCCTGTTTGGTTTGACCATTTCCTGTTTTCATTTTCAATGAAAATAGAAAATAAGCTTGAAAATGCGTTTGGTTGAGTTTAGTAAAATGTTTTCACTGAAAACATTTCCTGAATTAGACCCAAATCCGAAAATAAAAAATAGTTGTTTTCAATGTTTTTATTCCTAGATTTTTAAAAATAGGAAATGAAAACAGAAAACAGGAAGTCAAAACAAACACGTTTTCAAATTTTTCAAAATTTGAAAATGAAAATAATTTTCAGAAAATAGAAACAAGAAATGAAAACAGGAAATGAAAATGCAAACTAAACAGACCCTAAGTTTGATACAATTTTAAGAGCCAGTCGATAAAGTAAGTGTCTCTCTTAATTACTGTTATGGCATTGCAAGTTTTTTTTTCCTTGTATTTCATCATTTTATTTTCTCCAGTAGAGTCCATGATGTAGACTATGTTGTAATTCTTGTGCTAAACACAAAGCTTAGGGAATTTTCTGCTTCTTAATGCTAGACATGCTTACTCAAACGAATTTCCTACATTAAATAAATCACGCATTCACGTATTCACGCATTAATGCACCGTTGGATCAATCACTCAAAATGTTTGAGAAAAACTTAGGATTAATCCGAACGATGCACTAATTTGTGAACGCGTAAAAGTGTGATTTTTTAACCGCAGAAAATCTGGGTCCCAAAAAATGCATATATTGGAAGAACCACATGAACTTAATCTGTCATATTCCTTTTCATGAATCAAACCTCCAACAGAGGGGATATTTTTTTTTATTTGAATAAAAAAATTAATTAAAAAAATGGAGAGGTACTATGAAAGAAATGTTATAGCTATAGCCGCATCTAAGCATTGTTGCAAAATTTTAAGCTCGAAATGGAGTAAGAAATATTCTAATGACAACAAAATGATGTGAAAGCATCTTCTACAATATTATCTATGCTAATTAACATCTCAGCTACTACAATTTGTGAGAGTAAACAAAGTTGCTGCACCTTTCAGATCATGGTCTTGAGCTTGCTGCATGCAGTCAGCCTCTGCCTTTATTATTGCGTCGTCTATCTTAAACAAAACTGCGTCATCACTGCATATTTAAGTCAAAAAATTCAATGTTATAAAATGTTATTTATGTATCAATAAGAAACAGAACACATGATAATCATAACTTGCATGTTTCTTTATTTTTTGATTTTGAATTAATGATGCCTTTCTAGATCCTAGGATCACAGATCAGGTCGAATGCCCTTTACAAGTACAACTTAAAAAAATGAAAATCCAAATTACATGAAAGGGAATTTAGCTCTTCTAAAAAATGAGGTTATATCTCTAAAGTGAGAAAGTAAGAATGTATTTATCCAAACAAAAATCTTTTGTCCCAAAAAATGTGTCGGTGTGACACACCAATCAAAAGTTGAGGATGAGCATTGGTGTTAATGAGTTATGTTATTTTGTTTTCTCCGGTGGAAAATTATTATTGGTGGGAAACAGAGAATATGACAGCAAAATAAGATAAAAGATATTTATCCTATTTACCATTAGATCATTTAGAGGTTGAGATATCTATCCGTTTGATGAAATCAAGGATGGATAAACCTTTATACTTCCTTACTTTAGAGATAACCTCAATTTTGAGAGTCAAATCCCATAAAAGGGATTCCGTTTGGATTCTAGATGCATGCAATCATTACAATTAAAAAATAATTTGAGTGCACTTAACCTTGGTGTGTGTAACACAATAATTAAAATCAGAACATTAATTAATTCCTACAACCATAACAACAAAAACATGTAGTGTTAATGATCATAGACAAACCTGCGGTGAACTAAATCATGGGGCTCGAATCCGAGCTCATTTCTTTCATCAGAAGCTATGTCGAACATTTGCTTATGATCATACTCATCACCACCACTCGCATTACTATTCTGACCTTGCAATGACAAAGCTGAAAGGGACATAGAATTCTGCATGGCCCATGCATTAACATGTTCTTGCAAAGCAGTGTTATTATTATTATTATTATTATTATTATTGCTGTTATTATTATCATTAGTTTCTTGTAACATAATATACTGCTCCTGCTGTGGCACTTGTTGAACGTAAAGGTAATGAGACGCGGTTGCATTATACAAGCTCAAAGGATCTGTTCCATTCATAACTTCATCTGATCCATTAACATTGGTTGTTATTGTTGGATTGTAAACATGTTGTTGTTGTGATCTGAGAATGGCGAGTTGTTGAAGAACAAGTTCGAGTTCTGCTCTATGATATTCGATCTGTGCTTGAAGGTCTTGAATGTACCTATAACAACCACCAACAGGGTCAGTAGCACGCATGTCAGATTGGTACATGATGGTTCTCATGGCTTGGTCTTTGTCATGAGGGTCAAGGTGTTTGATGATTTTGACGATGTTGCTAACCCCAAATAATTTATGGGCATTGAGGAATTGTCTTTGGCGATCGTGAGGAAAATAAGGTGCGAGAATGCAGTCAGGAGCACATTTCCTACGTTGGTATTTGCATGCAGCACAAGCCTGAGTGGTGCCGTTACCATTTCTTGAGTTGTTGTTGTTATTGTTTTTGTTGTTGTTGTTGTTGTTCATGGTTTTGTTTTTGGGGATACAGAAAAAAAAGGGGGTGAAAGTGAGATATCAGCTGCGTCTCCGGCGGGGAAGGTAGTGGAGTTTTTGATGGGAAGGGACTTATTCTGGGGTGTTAATTTCTCTCCCCTTATTTTCTCTGCTTTGTTGAAGGATGAAACAGTTAACAGAATGGAAATGGGAAAAAATGGGAGATGGAGAGAAATGGAAGGAAAGACAGGTAGATATACATACATACGTAAGAGTTAAGACAGAGAGATCTTAATTAACGGATTTCATTTTGTGTGAAACGATATTTTTGGGGGTAATGGGCAATGTTTAGTTTGGCATGTAGTAAGTTGAAAATGGTGCTTATACTTAATTAGAAGTGTTATTGGAAAATGAGAAGGCTAAACATAGTACAAGTATTCATGTCGTTTTATTTGGTCTTATCATTTTTTGTTCTTTATGCTTTTTAAAGACTAGGTATGTACTGTATATATTGAATAATATTTAAGGGAGAATGTTTCCAAGATATTTTTTAATGCTTTCTTTCGAATACACTCTTTATGTTAAAATTCAAATGGTTCCCACTTGAATTCTCGTAAGACTCACATGAATTTTAATCAATAAAAAAGAGTGCGTTAAAAATTAGAAAGTGTTAAAGAGTATGTTTCAAGCCTTTCTCATCTCACATCCATTTCTCCTGCACCATTTTTACACCATTTAATTTAAATCATTAAGTTTCATTGAGTCTGCTTAGTTGGTTAAGCTGTGAGATATGAATGATTTTTATGCTTTTTAAAGGCATTAGACATGTAATATAAATATAGAGAAATGATCTTTGAAGATCAAAAAATAGGGACAATAATTCGGTGTCCTTTTGTTTTTTTATCTAATTTTGAAATGCGTTTATATAAAGAAGATAAAAAATAAGTGAAAGATAAAGATAAATATATAATATATCATATATGATATTTAAAATTTGATGTTCATACGACCGTGTATTATATATGTTGAATAATGAACATCTTACATCTATTTTCTCCTACATCATTTTTACACCATTTAATTTTTTTGTGTGAACTTAGCGTATCCTCTAGCCATGACTGATCTCTTTAAATCATTAAAAAATTCACATCATAATTTTTTAATTATTAAAAACTGAAAAATGTTGACTCAGCGGGGAAGTAGCGGTGGCGGATCAGTGACGGATGGCAGTGAGGGATGGCTGGTGGCAGCGACGGTTGCCGGTGATGACATGGAGGGTGTAAGAAAAAGCCCGGTGAGAATATCATTATTGATGTACGTTGAGAGAGAAGGGAACGGATTGGCATGATATGGCATTGTAGGAAGTAGTCATAGCTCGTGTAATATCCAAATTCCAACGAATAATGCAGTTTCGAAAGCCAAGTCAAAACCACAAGATAATTTATTAATAATATATTTAATATTTACACCGTTTGAACTTTGAACTAAAAGAGCGATTCATTTGGAGACACTTCATTAGAAAAGATAAAGGCTAATGCATGAGAGATTATGTGTAATATATCATATGCCTGAGATTTTCACCTTAATATTCATCTTTTTTTTTTTTTTAATCATGTTATAAGTAAAGAATATCCATCACCATTAATAGTGATCAATCTTCGTTGGAGAGGTGGGTTTTTCCCTTCCAATCAGGTTTTCTCGATACACAAGAGTCAGGATTCGAACCCTTGACCATTTGCTTAAGATATCCGAATTCTTTAACACTTGGATCAACCACATGTTGGTACCTTAATATTCATATGATAATATAGATTGAAATTTTGAGTGGCATATATATATAATTAAGGAATTCAATGATTTTTATACCTCAAAAAAGATTAGTCTCTAGCTATCGGTTAGAGAAATCCTTCAGCACACCAAAAAAATAGGCACACAAGAAAAACAATATAATTAGGGAAAATGCTAAATAACACAAAAGCTTTGTGAAATAACAAACGAATAAGTTAGTGTTATATCATTTGGAGTTTTCGTTTTATTGTTTATTATTAGTTATAATTTTTTTGTTAAGAAACAGTTTGCCAGGCCAGGTGTTTCTGTGCCTATTTTGTGAAAAAAATTCTTTGTATATATTGCACTGCCCTATAGCTGATTGCCTATATTACATGGAGTATACATAGTATACGAATTTCACAGGGATAATTTAGTTAATTTTTATTGTCATGCCTAAATTTCTGTTGCTTACTAATTCAGCTTCTTTACTAAGATGTGAAAGTTTCCTTTTTTTGCTATTTGTTTTAAATCTCATAGTAACGTCAAAGAAAAAAGAAACTTCTTTTTTAAGATATTAAATTTTCTTATTCTCACAACTTAATAAAAGAAAAAGAATTTGAAATAGATATGAAAATCATGCTATGTAATGAGAAGCTTTATGTGCAAAACATGGATAAGAGTACTTACCTGATCATGTCTCCAAGCATGTAAAAATGGGTTGATGGATGATTGATTCCGCAAGAGGATGTAATGTATGTGCAAAGCACTCCAACGTTCAAGTTAGAGTTTCAATTAATTATTTATAACAGAGAAGTATATGGAGGTGAATGCATGCTTGAGTGGCTTAATCCGTATTTATAGTGTGTTTACTTGTAGAAGAATTCATATATGCAGTTGTGAAGGGATATTTAGGGTGCATTTGGAAAAGCGTATAGAGAGCTTATAAGAATAGTTTATGGTGCTAAACTTATACAAATGGTTTATGAAAATAGTTTATGGTCTTTCCATAAGCTTGTCAGAGAAGCTTATGAAAATAAGTTATTTTTAGCTTATTTATAAAAGTACTTATTGAATAAGTACTTAATTAATCTGTTTACCCACACATACCCTTAATTATTAAATATCCTTATTTAATGAGGGATTATGTTAAGATATGATAGTTACTTAAGTGAGTTACTAATTATGAGAGCGCAATGGTCATAGCATAATGTTGCTCTGAAGTTCAAATCATGCTCTAAATTTCTATTCAGATATTATTTTGTTTTGTTTTTTCTCTTTTAAGATTTGCATATTAGTACACTAATAAGACGAAAAAACACACATAAGATATGAATGGTTTCAATTAATGATTGACTTCATTGATACATTGCTTCATAAGATGCATTTAGTGTAGCTCTTAATGTTATCAGCATTCTTGATACCATGTTGAGAGCTTTCTCCTTGGTTATCGAGTATGTACCCCTATTCGGTCGTTAATTTGGTTGTTGGATAATTTAGCGACCAATTTTCATACTAACCAAATTCATCCTTGCATTAATGCTATCTTTAGTCTTTCTTGACACATTGAGTAACATGCCGATGACACTATCACATATATTGTTTTAACATGTATCGCGTCAAGGAAATGTCTGACATATGACTTCCAAAATGGCAACTCCAAGAAAATAGACATTTCATGACAAGCTCTCCCGCAAAAGGTTTACCGAAATTATACTATGCCACATTAGGGAATAATTGACGCTACCTTCACCAGCGTTTACACGTGAAACGCTAGAAAATATAAGACGGAGAAGGATTGTCAGCGCTTATTCAAGGAAGCGCTAGCAAAGGGTAGGGCTTCGCTAGCGCTTCCTTTAGTAAGCGCTAGCAATATTCTACGTTTGAGTATTAGTAGCGCTTACCCAAGGAAGCACTAGCAAAGGTGGGGATCCTTTACTAGCGCTTTCCTGAAAAAACGCTGGCAATTCCCCTTTTCCCAATATTTGATTTATTTCACTATTCAAACACTCTCGTGCTCCTAAGTCTTCACATTGTCTTCCCTTCCTCGTGACCTAAGCACTCATTGCGACCCTCAAACCCTCTCGTCCATAACCGTCGTCCACAACGATCCCCTTCACTCACCATCACCTATGTCCACTGCTAGCAACCCTCAAACCATCTGTCTTCCCTTCGCTAAACCGCATCACTGTTTTGAGAATGTTTCTCTTTCTCACAGATTGAACAAAGAACCTCATCACCGTCTTCCCTTCGCAAAAGCTCATCACCATCTTCCTTCATCCCTAACTGCCACCATTTGAAGCCAGTCAAAGTTGTTCACATTCGCTTCGGAGGAGGTTCGCATTCGCATCCCTTTGCATGTCTGAAAATAAACATGGGAAGGTTGCTTGACATCAAGGATGGAGATCGTCTCGTCTTTGCACTACTCTCCCATGCCGCGTGTTGCAGATTTGAGAGTTTATTCATCATTAGTAGAGTATTATTGTTTACTATTATTATTTACTGATGCTTCTTTGACATGTTGCCTTCATGGTCGTTGATAAGATGGAACTGTTGTGGGAGGGTGTATGTGATAACGTGAATGTGCTATGTCATGGTTATGGATGAATGAATGTGTATCATACACTAGCATACTTGTTTCTTATGGCTTTTTGTTTTGTGAAGCTTATTAATTGTTTTTTTTGCTAATGGATTCAGTATATATGCGTTTCTATGACCATGATTGTCCCTGACGTGTGTGTGTCATGTTATCTATCTATTTGCATTTTAGGTAATGACATTGAAGAAATAAAACACAGTCAATTGAATGTTGAATCAAGGGACAATTGATTGACAATAATGCAGCTAGCTCAAAGCGTAGTGAAGATATAGAAGCCATGCGAAGGTGAGCACATCTTCCTTTGGTTGGATTTTTATTGTTCATATCAAGTTTTGGGTACTTGGTGAAAATTGATATATTCCTTATTCCTTATTTGGATAATTTGGTTCTATAGTAGCTTTGATTTTTGGGCAATACTAATACAGTTCCAGTACCATTCTTTGTTCATGTGAATTGCACTATCCACATCACACTTCCTTTTCTGAATTATTATTTCTTTATCATGCTTATAGGAATCAGTTGTGAAAATTATCCTATACCTTTTATGCAGGCAGGGTGCAGGAGGTAATGAAATAATTGAAGCTCTCATTGCCAATAGTGCAACATTTGAAAAGAAAAGCATTCGCATTGCATCCTACCGTTGTTGATGATATTGCTACTTCCATTATTTTAGGGCTTCAAGCTAGTGTTAGGATTTTGATTTTTGCTTATATATATATGTACATGAACATATATTAACTTAGTATATATATATATATATATTGTTCTGTATATTGCCCATTGTTGGTTTTGCTTGTGTTTGATTTTGTAAATTGTATTGATTTTGTTGAGTGCCGGGAGAAATAGATAAAATAAAAGCAAATATAAAAAAAAAAAAATAATAAGGGAATTGCCAGCGTTCGCTTGGAAAAACGCTGGCAAAGGTGCACAATTGCCAGCGCTCTCTTGGATAAGCGCTGGCAATTGTGTACCTTTGCCAGCGTTTTTTCAAGCGAGCACTGACAAAAGTTCACTTTTGCTAGCGTTTTTTCAAGCGAGCGCTGGCAAAAGTGCGCTTTTGCTAGCGCTTCTCCAGCGTTAGCAAACTTTTCCCGCTTTTGCTAGCAGATAAATAGCTAGCACTCGAAAATCCTAGCGAAGGCCTAAAAAAAGTGTTGGTAAAACATTTTTCTGTTGTAGTGTTAGTACACAAATCATTGACCTTTTCAAATAGCAGCTGACCCGTCAACGACGAAGGAGTTTTATCTTCTTCTGAGTTCCCATTGAATGCCTTTCTCCACCACCAGTAACGATGTGTTTGAGGCAAAAATCTACGGTACCCGAGGAAGACATTAATTACTCTTACAATGTTTCAGTCGCATCCAATAGGTATCATCTTAACATATAGGGCATGCATACTGACTTTTGGTACTATATCTCGATAGATTGCCATACGCTGAAAAATCATTGATTGTGCCAAACAATATAGCCCTCAAACTGAAACTTTTGTTTCTTAACCCATCGATTGTACATCTCCACACCTGCCTCTCACATTTGCTTCAAGTCTTCGATTAAAGAAGCCAAATATATGTCAATATATTTCTTGGTTATTTGGGCCTAAAGATTAGTAAAGACAACATCATATGCTTGCGCTTCATGCATAGCCATGGCGGTAAGTTATAAATCACCAAAATCACCGGCCGTGTATGTGAGTGCTTCTTTGAACACCATATGGGTTATAAATCAGCCAGTAGACAACACCAGGCGTAGATTTCTTGCCCAAAATCAAGATAATCGTGATCAAATTTGGACCATTAAGGAGAATCTGCCGAGTGTTGAAGCTTACCATCTTGAATCCTTTCATCTTCATGTCATGTCAACTGCTTTGCAACTTCTGCATTATGGTACATACGCTTAAATCTGGGTATAAATGGGCAAATACCATACAACGTTCTCTGGACTCGATTCTTTAATTTTGCTTATATCGTAGGGCATTACATTTTGGACACTCTCTTAACAATTCATGTTCATTCCCGAAATAAATTGCAATCGTTAGAACAAACATGTGTATCCTCTCAAAGCTCATGCCAATAGAGCATAACATTCGTTTAGCATTATATGTTCGACTTGGAAGCACATTATCCTCTGGCAAGCTCTTGTCAGCCCATCCATTGCGCGATTTCAGGTTGTACAACCTTAACACTGCTGACAATCTTTTGAATTTAGTACAACCAGGATACAATGGTTTCTCTGTATCACTTATCAACCTCTTAAACATTTGAGGACAATCATGAAGATCCTCTTCAACCGCATTTGTCATGTCTTCAAAATGGTCACCTCCATATGTATTTGTGTCAGTATCCATTGATGCGTATCTCACATTATTCTCAAACTCATCTCTTATTTCATCATGCACTGTCCAACAAGTATAACTTTGATCAATTCCATGACAGACTAAATGATCTTCCAGCTCCTCTTCACTAATTCCCTTGAATAACAACACTCTAAACAAGGGCATATGATTCTACTACAGTTGTCTACATGCTCAACTGAAGCCCTAATAAACTTATGGAGTTTGTCTTCATATTCCCTCGACATACAACTTGCAGCCATCCATTTCCAATCCATAATTTCCCAATCTAAAGATTAAATACATGTCTACAGATGAAAACAAGCGTGTATGAAAGTAAAGGATGGAAAAAAGAAAGAAATATATGAAAGCCTAGTGCTTAGAATGTCCAAAGAGCGTGCAACCAGTTGTAAGAGAAATACCTGAAGTGTAGATCCTTTCATGCTCTCGTGGTGTTGAACTTGAACACATTCAAAGAGTTAGAACACCTGACAAAGCTTTATCTCAACGCCTGACAACCACCATTAACCCAAAACTATAAGGAATGAAAGCAAGAGAAATACCTAAATTGTAGTTCCTTTCACGTTCTCGTGGTGTTGAACTTGAACACATTCAAAGAGTTAGAGATAAAGTACCCTCGTGAGAGAGATTTTTGCCATGAGCTGTGATTTTCACGATGAATGAGAGAGTGGTAACAAAGAAAGTGTTCTAATTTTAAAACTGCGCAAAAGATAATGTTTTCTTTAGGTATAGTATTGTTATATCTTTATTAGCGTTTTCTCAATTAAACGCTATTATATTTAATATCTTTAACCGCACTTGTCCAAGGAAACACTATTATATATTAAAACCATGTTGTTTAAAGAAATATTGAGGAAAAATTTATCCTTTAATAGCACGTTCTTGAATATGCTCTATCTAAATTCCTTCTTTATTTTTTATATATTTTTGCCTTGCTGTGAATTTTTAATGCAAGCATAACATTCTCTTCACTACAAACTTATGACTTTTTCAAGTGGGTACTTTTTTCTATGTTTCATTATCTGATTATGGTGCGTTGATTAAGTTTGAAAATCCATTTATAGCGTTAAGTAAAAGAGAATTCAAAGAACGTAATTTCTATTTTATTTTATATGTTTCAAATTCATACATACATAGTGTTTGAGTTTACATTGACAATAAAAAATTGAATGCATTGTTAAAGATACAATAAAAAATTGAACACATTGTTACAAAGACACTTGCTCAAAGTTCTAATTTTCTGCAGCGCGTTGATGCAAAAGAACAAAAGGTCGCTTGTTGTGCAAAGGAAAAAACATTAGCGATTCAATATTATATTCTCTTTAGACTCCACTAATACCACAAGCTTTCGTTTCTCATCCAACAATCCGGTGTTCTCGGACCTAAATGGTATTTTCAGGGGAAGCTATCAGCTTGAAGCATTAGATGAAGGCCACACTCCATACAAGCAGTGTTTGAGCCTTCGCTTTCGTTTCTTGGGCGCCTTCCTCTCCCGTGAGAGACGTCAACATTCTCATATCTTTTTCCGTCTATCATGACATTTAGGAGGGACTCCCTCTCTTGGACTTTAGTCATGATACGCGGAAAAAGTATATGGGACCACCAATCTTTTCTGTGCTCCAAAAATGTGGTTCATAAATCGTAAGAGAGATCCAGAGAATACAGAAAGTTTATAAACTTTGTGTGAAGGATAAAATCACATATGAGAGTTAATTATAGGGGAGTTTGGTTTAATTGATTTGTAGTCTGTGTGTTGGTTAATTCAATAGATATTAAGGCAACATTCATTATGGACACTTTTCTATGCATGGAAGGTTGAGTATCGCTCAGAGGTTTATTATTGTTCATGAACTACGTCAACTAACCTACATAGAGTTGGCCACTTAGATAATGCTGATTTGATATGCTGGTAAGATAGCATTTACGCAAGCAAATGCTATAATATGTACATTTTCAACAATACCTGTCCAAGGAAATGCCATTAAATATAAAAATTGTAATAGCGCTTCTCTGAAAACATGCTATTAAAATATGAACGTATTTTTAAAAAAAAAAATGGTGTCAAAAAAAGATAGTGTTTGGGAAGACAAACGCTATTAAAGGTGTATTTTTTAATGACGTTTCTTGGTTATGCGATGTTAAAAGCTTTTTTTTAAAAGCTCTTCACACTGAAATCATTGTTAAACGTGCATTATTAAATTCCGAATCTATTGTAATAAGCACACAAAATCAGAATCTAACTTCTTGTGATATTGATAAAGCAAGAGATTTATACAAGTGTGACAACGACTGCCTTTCATGATTTACCACTTGTTTGCCTTCTTCCCTATGATTGCCCTCATTTGCCACTGGAAACTCTACATAATTCTAACACATCACATGTAAAAGTGTTGGTTTCAATTTAATCACAAAATATTTATAGAATTTTGTTTCACAGCGAACTGAACGGCTTGTTTACGATCAAACCATAAACCAACGTATAACTCATCTCCTTTAGTATCTAAATTGACTCTAAATTGCTGTGAAAAATATATGAAAAACCGAGCTGCTTAATGCCAATATTTATGGGGGGGGAAAATCCATTCTTATACCGTTTTAATTTGACCATAGTTTCTGTTTCTTTCCGGATTAATCCGCAGTTCAATTAAACAAAACATTTGAACAGCATGTAGGGGTGTTCACGAATTGGATTAGATCGATTTTGAGTCAAAAAATCATCCGATCCAAAGATGAAAACAACCTGCGGTTTGGATTGGATCGGTTTGCTTCCTTAGAAAAATTCGATTTAATCCAATCCCATCAAATGCAGTTTGGATTGGATAATTCAGTATTTACCGATATATCGTTATATAGTTATATTAAGTCGAAAACCAACATTAAACCTATATATACTAGAATTAATGTAGTTCTAGTTCCTAAGTACATGCATGAAATCTTCTAGTACATGAATAACTATTGATTCCTAGGTACATGAATAACTATACAAATTTCAATACATCTAGTATTTGACAATTCCAACAAAAATATTAAAGAGAGTGAGAGTGTTCGTTCATAAAAATATGAAAAACAATGCTTAAGTATGAGTAGTACTATAATTTAAAAAATAATAATGTATGTATATAGTAAGTCGGTTTGGATTGGATTGGATCGATTTTCACAAGGAGATCCAAAATCAGATCCGATCCAATGAAAAAAAAAAGTGATTTTTGCGGTTTTCGATTTTTTCGGTTTGTTCGGTTTTCGATTTTTCGATTAGGTTTTTAGGGTTTGAATTGATTTGGATTGGTTGATGAACATCCCTAGGAACTAACCTCATGCATGGATTATTGAGCAATTCACGATTAAAAACTCCAACACTTACGGACCAACTAAAATATCATAATACACCGTGATATGAATGAAATACTGTTTCTAAAGTGCATTTTATTGGATGTTTTAAAAACCGTCCAATCAGAGGATCAGATAGGAGAGTAGTTCAAATTTCAACCGATTCAATCGATTTAAACGATGATTGAACCGATATATATATATATATATATATATATATATATATATATATAAAAAGAGATTAATAAAGAAGCCAAAGAAAAATACAACTTTAAAGATGAGTTCTGAACATTTAAGTTTGTAATATGTTAATTTTACTGAGATAATATATCTTAATTGACTAAGATAGTTAACCAAAGATGCATATTGAATGAATTCTAATCATTCAAGTCCTGAAGCCCCCAAACAAACCGGACCAAAGTCCAAAAGTACGTTCTTGAGGTGTTCATGTCCAAACCGATCCAAAAGAAACCCGCAAATGGATCCAAAAAATCGAAAACCGAACAAAACCAATGTCTAATGGATTTCTTTGTTTTGTAAAAATCGATTGGATCAGATTTTGTATTCTTTTTTTTCTAAACCATCAAACCAAACGAAGCCAAACGGCATATATAAAATTTAATATATGTTTATTCTAGTTTTTGCATTATTGATTTTTTATTTCTTGGTTTTTTCTTAATAATACTTACTAGTTTGATTTGACATAATTTTCTACTATTTTTAATGTTTCAAATATAAAAAAAAAGATGTTCTGGAATCAGATGATAATATGACATTTAGATATTTTAGACATATTTCATTAAATGTTTTACATGAATGTATCAATAAGTATATACAGATTTAAGATTTTGTTCAATTTAAGTTGTTCCAATTGGGAGAGAATCAATAGATTCCTTTGCGAGAGCATTTTAATCCTTCCCGAACGCAGCATACAACTAATCTTGATTCTTTGATTTAATATAAATATATAATGATGTGTCAGTAAAAACCGAATCAACCGATCAAATCCAAACCACATTTAATCGGATTAGATGAGATTTTTTTAAGGAAGCAATACAAACCGAACCGAACCGCATGTTGTTTTAAGCTTGGGATCCGATGACTTTTTGCCTCAAAACCGATCTAAACCGATCCGTGAACACCCCTAGTACATTCTGAAATAGACAGATGCAAACACTAGAAGGAGAGTAAAATGGTGTTTGACAAATTTATGCGGAATTTAGAAACTTTTTCGCAAGCACAGACGGGTTATAATAGACGAGTAAACACAGACAGGTCAATCAGACTGATAACTCGTCTGAAGGTTTTCATAGAAAACACACAATCATGCAAGATGATAAAAGTTTTGATAAACACAATTATAAACCCCTTTAGTTAGATGATAGTTAAGACAAATAATCAAACTAAAGAGTTAAGGGAAAGAGAGATCACTCCGCAGGTTTTATCCTGGTTCACCCCTTAACAATAAGGCTACGTCCAGTCCTTGGCAGCACCAAGTTTTCTCACTATAACTGATTTAGGTTACAGGACAGACAAGTATTGTTTTCACACCTAGCCTCTTCAGGCTTCAGACGAGTATTGTTTTCACACCTATCCTCTCCAGGCTCCAGACGAGTATTGTTTTCACACTTAGCCTCTCCAGGCTCCCGACAAGTATTATTTGCACACTTAGCCTCTTCAGGCTCAGACGGGTTTGTTTGAGAGAAGTTGTAAAAAGATTACACTTTGCAAGTCTTTCACAAGCACTCAGACGAGTGTATTAAATGTGAAGTTCTAAAAGACTGCGTAATAACTTCAAAATGATTGAAGAATAAATAATGAAAGAATGAAGATATAAATGCACAGAGTAATTGCTCTTGATTGCTTTGATCGTTCTCTTGTCTACTGGAATCTTCAAAGTCTTCTTCATTAAATAGGCTTCAAAATTTTAAAGCCGTTAGACACAAGGTTTGAAGTCTTGGCTTCTTGCAGATCTTCAATAAATGCAATAGAGTCGTTCTGATCAGCCATTAAAGCATAGGGAACTTCACTTGTTCTCTCTCATCAGAGTGATATAGACTTCTGATATACCTTTGGTCTCAGCAGGTCTGTATACGTGCTTTTTGTTTGCAGAGGGAAGACTTTCCCTTTTGGTGTAAGATGCAGTTGTGTTCAAGCAAAGCACTTTGTTGAAGTTCTTTATCAGAGTCGAGACAGCTTTCATCCAATGTATTCTTTAACGTTAGTCTTTGGACGGATGAGTAGCTTCATTAGATGGGTTGACTCTTTAACAAAAAGATGACGTCAGTTGCAAAGTCTTTTAGACGGGTGAGTCTTCCTTTGATCAGACGGTTGAAGACTTCATTAGACGAGTGAACTTCTCTCAGTTCAGACGAGTGAACCTTAGCTAGTTCAGACGAGTGAACTTATCTCCGTTCAGAGGAGTGAACTTTAGTTAGTTCAGACGTGTAAACTTAAGCTAGTTCAGACATGTGAACAGTTCATATAGACGCTTAATGTTATAATCTGCACACTAAGTAGACGAGTTAAATATCACAGACGGGTTCAATTAAATCATTGAATAACTGTTTTAATCTCATCAAAACTAAGGTAAATGCACATCAGACATTTGGAGACTCAACAAATTCCATTTTTTAAAAAAATAAAACAAAATAATGAACTGATCGGTCTCTAAAACCGTTTTTACATCGATTTAACCGATTTTAGTCAAGTTGAACCAGATTTTGATTAACTTTACATGATCAGACCGATTTTCCGATTCTCTAATCAACCAAAACTAGAGAGGGTACTCGTGGATGATTCAATCGGTTCAGGTGGGTCTGGCAACATTCGTTGTCCTTTCAAAAAAAAATTAATTACAATAAAAATATAGTTTTAGTTCACGTCCTCTACACAACTTATAGTCCTTCAAAAAAATTTAGTACCACACACATCAAATAATTCTAAGGTTTAAATATTCAGTTGATCCTTGAACTATTTGAAAATTTTCAAGTAGGTCGTTGAACTAAAAACGCTTTTTAATTGAGTCCTTGAACATATATAAAATTTTCAATTGGATCCCTGAGGTAGCAAATATATTACTGAACCGTGAAATTGAACAAAATATCCATCAGTCCCTCTAAGCTGGACACCCATATCATCAATTTGTGCATAATTATAGAGAATTACTCAAGTAATCAACTAGAAATTACTGATGTGTTCGAAATCATATTCGTATGTATGCAACACAATTTCTGGTTAATTACTTGGTTAAACGTCCCAAATTCTCAATAATTATGCACAAATTGTTGACATGAGTGTCCGACTTGGAGGGACTCACGGATATTCCGTTAAATTTCACGGTTCAATAACGGATTTGTTATCCTGGGACCCAATTGAAAATTTTATATATATTTAGGGACCTAATTAGAAAAATTTAGTTTACAAACCTAATTGAGAATTCTCAAATAATTCAGGGACTAACAAACCTAATTCTAATTCACATCCTATACACAAGGGATAATTTTCTACTCAATGAATGACATCACACATTCAATCTAATTGGAAAATTAACTCAAAATCCACAACCTGTAACTCTTAGAGTATGTTTGAAAAAGCTGAAAAAAATAAATTATGCTAATAATCAATTATATGTATAATCGATTATTGTGATAATCAATTATAATCAGAATCTGTTTTTGTTTGGATACGTTTACTAAAAATCAATTTTAAGATAATCTATTTTGTTTGGATGGTACAAAAAAAAAATCACTTTTATATATTAAATTATGAAAAAGGATATGAAGTTATTTATATAATTTAATAATACTTGTTTGAAGTTATTTTTGTTGGGATAAATAGGGAAGAGAGTCTTGAGAATGAAAAATAATCAAATCACAACAATTTTAAGTTAAAACAAATTAGATGACATAAAACATCTTTTTTCCCCCAAAAAAAGATTTTTTATAAATTTAAACTAATTAACAAACATGATAGATTATGTATGAAATAACTTTTGAAATGAGAAAATCTATCTTTCCCAAACATATTTAATCCAACATTATAGAGAAATGACATAGGTACAATGCAGCAGCTAATCATTTTTTACTATCTATCAGTTACATCATATGCCTCCAAATCACCAAAGTTTACTCTTTCTCAAATGCCCTGCCTGGAGAATACAGCCAACAGAAGCGAAAGGAAAGAATACCAGCAACAAAATTTTGTCGTTGATTTACGGCTGCCTTGACCTGGTTTCAATGGATTTGTCAACCTCAACATCTAGGAGCCAAAAGATGACAAGTAACTTGCAGAATATCTATCGAATTTGAAATCCATAGGATAAGCTTTAGTGTCCAAGGTAGTTGAACAAAACTAGTCCTAAGAGGTTCTCTGTGAATGGAGAAGTTTAAAGAGCAAATCTACAGCAAGATCTGTAATAATATGATCAAAACTTAAGGTCAAAAAGAGCATCAAGTTTAACTGACATACATAGATATTGAATCAAAACCAACGAAGATCATCTTGATATTATATGGAAGAAACTGATTTTCAGTTTACTCTCCCATTTTTGTCAAGTTTTATTTGGAACATTGAAGCTCTCAATCACAACTACATTTCCATTTTAATTAGAAAGGGATATTGATGGGCCTCAACTCCATGGGCCTCCAATTAAGGTCTACTGTAGAAGGAAGAGGAGGAATAAGGGTAGTTTGGGAAATGGTGCACAGGAGTCTGTTATACATGGCTCTAACAGACGAGACACTTGGCAGCAGGATATTGGACAGGTGGATACAATAATCATGAAGAGGGGCGTGAATATGAAGGGGGTGGAGGGTGGTGAGGAGGGTGTGTCATCAATTGGGTAGATTTGGGTGGTTGATTCCATAGGGCAGAGCAGGCACCGCTTCTCTGATAGTTTTCTTTCACTTTTCAGCATCTATATTTTCTGCAATTTCCCATTCTAATCAGAGCTTTGTTCTCTGAATTTTCCTACCATTCTATAGTAATATCAGTACCTATCAGATATACAACTACATTCTCTAAAAACTATGTCAGATATCCTAAATTATTTTTCTCTCCAGAAATAAGCTGATGAATAGCTTTAGCAAGGAGTCCAGCAGCAATATTCAGATCAATGAATAAGTAGGATATCACGTGATGGTGGCACACAACCTTGACGACAATCATAGTGAGCTCTGCATCTTTTGTGGTTTGAAATTTAATGAAAATGACATTATACAAGGCCTAGATATTTTCTTCCCCTCTTTCCATTAGCTATTTAATGGAGAAGTTAAATCAGTTTAGCGGGGCAAAAAAACTTATACGACAGGACAGGAATTGTTTAATCAATTAAAAAGATACAAAAATTAGGTGGTCCATGTCCCAAAAAAGGCAGTAGAATGCTTAAATTACTTCAAACCTACACTCGTCATCCTTAACTATATGCAGACAATAGAACATATACTTAGATATATCTCTCCAAGAATTTAACAAGTTTCAACCATTTTTAGTTAAATAATATTAAATTAATATCATTTCTGTTAATCTTAATTT
The DNA here is from genome assembly GCA_039655645.1 of Ammopiptanthus mongolicus. Lineage (NCBI taxonomy): Eukaryota > Viridiplantae > Streptophyta > Magnoliopsida > Fabales > Fabaceae > Ammopiptanthus > Ammopiptanthus mongolicus. Next base: position 63,307,442 of record CM077351.1, on the reverse strand, counting down.
TAAGGTAAAAAAATCGTGATCCATTCCTAGTAAAACCATGGTTGAGAAAACCAAACCGAACCGTCTGGCAACTGGTGAATTGGTCCATTTGACCCTTGAAACCATTCTATAGAAAAACCAATGTTTTAAAAACCGAACTGCTTCACAGTTCATTGGTCCAACCGCATGTCCGCACAGGTTTTAACTATATATATATATATATATATATATATATATATATATATATATATATATATATATATATATATATATTCAATAATAAAGAACAAACAAATATACTAATAAAATAGATACATTCATAGTCAAACAATATGACAACATACTTAAGTTTAATCGACAATAGACATATCGTTCATAAGTTCATAACATTAAGAATTACACATGAAACAAGTCCAACCATAACACAATATTTAAGTTCAACTGGTTAACGATAGACATCAATATCCATTACCAACTATTGTTGTCTATCGTTGAACACTTGAACTTAAATATTATGTTATGGTAGAACTTGTTTAATGTTTAATTCTTAATGTTATGAAATTGTGAATGTTACTTTATCGATTGAACTTAAATATGTTGTCATTGTTTAAGAAAGTATACTATTTTATTAGTATGTTAGTCTATTGCTTTATTATTGAATATATTACATAAAATTAAAAAAATATATATACCTTCAATTAAAACCAGTTTGACCGCGTTCACACTAGTAAAACATGAACATTGACCTTCACCAATTCAATGACTGGTTCAGTTTTTAAATCATTGAGCAAAACAAGGAAGCTAGAATCTACTAAGGAAATAAAACCCCAGTTAAAGGTTCCTTACCCATTTGAAAAAATGAGAGGCTCTTATGGCTCAGATTTAACAAGCACTTCCACATATTTTCGGTAATTGGCAATCAAATCTCTGTAAGAAGGGGAAAACAAAAGCATGTATTTATCATCAACAAAATTAACAAAACAGAGATATCTAATATAGTTAGCACATACCTTCGTTGATTTAGCAATTGCTCACTTTCCTCTAGCTTCTTCCTCTGTCCCTCAACTGTCTGCATTCAGCATCCAGAAAGTCCTCAAATTAGTGCAAGAATAACCCCTTAATACTCAAAGACTTCACTTTTTAATGTTTTGAGAACAATTAGGTTGAGATGTTAAATGTGTGACAGCAGATGAGTCATTCTTCTTTTTTCCAATATCAGTCAAAGCAGATTATGTTTATCATGCATGGGCCACATAATAAAAAACATTGAAAACTCAAAGCTGACTATCTATGCTGCTTGAATTATATATATATATATGAGTGAGTGCATTTAATTAGAAGAGAAACCATAGTAAAGCCTTTTAGTTTCTGCACACTTTTGAAACTCAGAATTTGAAGTGCAAGTTTTCAAATAACTCACCTATGCTATATAGCAAACATATACACACGATTACAAGCAAAGTACAATGTAAAGAACATACATATAAAAGAAAAGGAAAAGGAAGAGAATGGCTAATTACCATAGCCCTGGTGCTAATGGAGCCAGAGATTGAGTTTAAGAGCTGTTGGCACTTCTCAAAATGGTTGCTCAATTCAGTGATCTTTGAACAACAAAATAAAAACAAAAACAACATAATTGATTATTTACATATAGGGTTAAACAAAAGGAAAAATCAAGGTAAACTTATACTGACCTATCCTGAGGTTTAGCTTAATTACACTTGACACCCCTCCTGTTTCAAAAGCTACACTTATCACCCATTACGGGGATCATTGTAATTACAATCACCTTCTGAGGGGTGTCAAGTGTAAGTAAGTCAAACCTTAAGGGAGATCAATGTAATTTCCCCAAAATTCATTACAAAGAATGGGGTTAAACAATACAGTGAAAAGAGGAAAAATTCATACCAATGCATCTGACTGCTGATCCGGAGTGCCATGTTCAATAACCTCAGCCAAATTCTCCACCAACTATGCCCACAACAAACAATTCCCTTAATTACATTTACAATAAATGAAAAATAAAAATAAAGAATCGACGCAGATAAAATTAGGGTTTTGAAGAGGTGTTACATGCAAGAGATGATAGTGAGAGGCCAGTGATTGGTGAAGGTTCTGCGGCTGTTGTTGTTGTTGTTGCTGTAGAAGACGCTGCTGCTGTTGTTGTTGCTGCTGATAAAGCTGTTGTTGCTGCTGTTGTTGTTGTTGTTGTTGAAATTGAGATTGTTGTGGTGGTTGCTGAAAAGTTTGTTGCTGTGGATGGAGAAACTGTTGTTGCTGATGAAGATAGAGGTTGGGGTCCTGATTGGATTGGGAATGGGTGGGAGTGTTGCTATTGTTATTATTATTATTGTGGGTTGGGATCATTGTCCAGTTTCCTCCAGATGAGTAATGATCCATTGCGTTCTCCCTCTACAATATAAACGATTATTGGTGGTCGACCAAAACATTCAATTTTGAGATTTTATTTGATTTGATTTGATTTCATGTTTTTGTTCGGGAGAAAGAAAGCTAGGGGCAGTAGAGTCAAATCTACATCAAGAACTAAATAGCCACAGAGAAATAGCCCCTCTTCGTTATCTAGCACACTACTGGTATATTTGTTTTTGAGGGAAAATAGAGGGAAAGAAAATGAGAGAAAGGAAAAGAGGAGAAAAGGATATTTTTTTCTCAGTCGGATGACAAAGGAAAAGGGAAGAAAGGAAAAAAAATTATAGACCCCACGTCAAAAAAGTTTTCCCTTCAAAATGGAAAGAAGGGGGAGAGAAAAAAGAAAAAGGGTTAAAAGACTTAAAATTCCCTTGATCATATTATATCCTATTTTTTCTTAAGGGTATTTATGTCATTTCACAAATATATTTTTTCCCTTTAATCTCACTTTCTACCCAATCAAACAAAAGGAAAGAAATTTCTCCTATCAAACAATTAAATAATCATCTCATTTTCTACTCTTTTTCTTTCCTTCACCTCTCATTCCTTCCACTTTCTTTCACCTCATTTTCTTTTGAGAACCAAACTACAACCAGGACCAAAAGAACAACATTTCAATTGATTAGGTGGAAAGGGGGGAAAGAAAATGGGAGGAAAATAGAGAAAAAGTCACTTTTCCTTTGTTTGGAATGGAAAGAAAATAGAGGGAAGAAAAAAAAATGGTGAGACTCACATATTTTTGCTTAGGACGGAAAAAAAGAAGACTAGCGCAAAAACGAAATAGTTGCATGGGACAACGTTTATTTTTTTTTGGTGAAAAAAGAAGACTAAAATAATAATATACCTAATACTCAATATTAGGAGTATGGATACATAAAACGAGTATGACAATATACTAATTCTAAAAGAAATCATAACTAAATATTTTTTTATTTCTAAGGGTATCCCTCGTAAAACTACGAAGACTAATCCATAATACACAACATTGAAAGGTTAACCTCTCCTAACCAAATTTTCTCCATACACAAGAATTAACGATCGAATCTCTGACCACTTCCTTAAGGGATCCGAACCCGTTACCACTCGGACCAACCACACGTTGATTATTGTAATTAAGTATTTAACTCTGATAAACATTTTTATGATAATAATAATAACAATAACAATAACAATAACAACAATAATCATAATAATAATTTTGTACAAAAAAGCCATTTATATACAAACAACTGGTCTTTAGTTGTCTTTGGCTGCTTAAAGTATGTTACCACTCATAAATAAAAGATTAATCTCTCGAGGTATACAGCCAGGGGGTTGCTAAGGGCACCCCCCTTTTTACTAAGGGCACCCCCCTTAAACAGTAAAATATCGAAAATGCCCCCAACAAAAAAGCTTTAAAAGTCATTTTTTTTTACACTATCATTGTTACCCTCGCAGATTATCAAATTCAGAGAGTTGTAAAATTTATCTGGAATCTCGCAAATAACAGTTGGTTTTTCGCAAATACCTTGTTCACTCGCAAACTAGGTAATTGCGAACTTTTTTTTTGATTTCCTTCACCCGCAAATAAGGTATTTGCGAGTGAAGAAAGATTTTCCTCTTATTTCACTCGCAAGTTAGGTATTTGCGAGTGAAGGAAAATTTTACTCACTCGCAAATAAGGTATTTGCGAGTGAAGGAAGATTTTCCTCTTCCTTCACTCGCAAGTTAGGTATTTGCGAGTGAAGGAAAATTTTACAAGTTAGGTATTTGCAAATTTCCCTTCACTCGCAGGATTATCTTAAAAATATTGATTTTAATTTGTTATTTGTTTCAATAATGCCGCGCACCAGGGGAGCAGGTTGGTTGGCCGGTAGGGAGGCGGAGGCGGAGGCGGAGGCGGAGGCCAATAGGTTGGCGGTTGAGGCTGCGAGAGCAGAGGCTCAGCGACATCGGCGACAACAGCGGGATGCTATGACTGCTTCGCACCGCCGGAGATTGGTTGATAGTAGAGCTGCCCCGAGCAGAGGGGGACATCGTACACCTCAACCTCAGCAGGAGCCACCTCAGTACGAGGACGACGAGACATTTCAGTACGAGTCACCTCAGGACGAGGGACATGAGGACGAGGGACAACACGACGAGATGCATATTGATGCACGGGCAGCGGAGGGACCATTTCCTGGAGGACCTTCCGATACATCGCTCCTGACTTCATTCAAAGACCACATTCGAGTGTAAGAACAAGAACCACTCGCAAATTATATATTTGCGAGTGTGCACAAATTTACACTCTCGCAAATAACTTATTTGCGAAAAAATACCTTCTTTTGCGAATATCTAATTTGCGAGCGTCACGTCTAATTTGAGAAATTTGGGAGAAAACTATGAATACTTGTAAAAAATGGAATGGCCTTCACATATTTATCAGAAAATGAATCCGCGTATTAATAAATTATTCTGTCTTGAACTCATTGTTCTTTTTCTCTTTTTTTCCTTCTAGATGTCCGAAACATATTAGCATCGAAAGGTTTTAACGAGTGCGTTATTTTTTTATTTGCTCATTCGCAAATATGATATTTACGAGTATGTACTTCACTCGCAAATATGAAGAATTAAACAAAATAATACACTCGCAAATTTGATATTTGCGAGTGATACACGTACTCGCAAATATCATATTTGCGAGTGAGCTAAATTAAAAAAAAAAAAAAAAAACTTTTTACGGGATATTTTGGGAATTACATTGTTCACGGAGGGTGCCCTTAACAAATTAAGGGTATCCTTAGCAAAAGCCTACAGCCAGACGCTTAAGTGGGCCTGTTTTGGTTACAGGCTCATTTGTGATTTGTCACTGGATACTAAACAGAATAAAATTGGTGCATGAGTCATGAACAATCAAAATTCCAATACGTGAAAATCCCCATCCGACCTCCAAATCTGGCTTTCCTTCAAATGCAGTGTTCGAGATAGTATAATAAGAGAGATGACTATTGGATTAGGCATATAACACTTTGACAAAGTTGGGAAGGCCGAACTTGAAACTAACTACAAATCAGAAGAAAATTTTATTCCTTGAAAAGAATTGGTGCTCCTAAAGCATTATAAGTGTATCCAGCCAGATGGTAAATGATTCTATGGAATAAGAAAAAAAAGTGTTCAGCGAATAAGTTCCCAAGCTTGATGCATTATTTCATCATTTATGAAGGGACGCAAAGACCACATTTGACAGTAGCTTCCCAGTTCTTCTGATGACAACTTGAGATCTAATGCAGAAACGACCCTTTCCTACAATAATAAGGAAGATTTTAAGAGTTCTCAATTTGACTATGATTGTAAGGTCACAAACAGATCATTACCTGCATCAAATAGTCTTGCTTGACCATACTGTACATGATAGCCATCAGGGCAGCGAAATGTGTGACATCAGTATTTTTCTCTTTTTTGGTACTTGTGACATCAGTATTTTGAGCAGTATTTTCCTCCTGAGTGAGATGTAATTCTTAAGTGAGCTAGAATTCCAAAATTTCATGACCACATTTTATATCGAGAACATTTAAATAATGCATGAATGTAGTGAAGATACATAACTCCCTCACAGAGCAGAAAAGGAGGACAATGGCCTTGCATTACATATGAATCTCAACCCACAGTTATGATTTATGGCTTTTCACTTTCTTTGTGGGACTTGAGGGTGGGGACTATGCAGAAGGGGGGGGGGGCGGTAAACAAGCTCAGTAGTAAAATCATGCGAGGATCAGAAGGTATATGAGAGAACAAACAATAAAGAAGGATACGATATAACAAAGATTATACGTGGATAGCAAACCTTTTTTTTTTTAAAACAAATGTTACCTAGAAACAGTAGAACTTATCACGAGCTCAGTATAAAATCATGCAAGGATCAAGAGGTATATGGGAGAACAAACAAAAAAGAAGGATAATATATACGTGGATAGCAAACCTTTTTTTTTAACAAATGTTAACTAGATACAGAAGAACTTATAACGTGATCTGATATTTTTCTATCAAGTTAAAAGATTATTTTTTTGGTGCAGGGGGAGAAACTCAATTAAAGGAATACACGGGCCAAAACCTGAAAGATAACAATTGCATTAAAAATCCTCCAAAAACAAAAATGTATTACCAAATCATCATAGGTCGCTAGCTCATTCAATTCAATACCAACATCCAGATCTGAGAGGGCTAATAAATTTCTGTGCGTACTTTGTATGGCACTTGTTACATCACCCAATAAACCTTCAAGTTCATTAAGTATTAGCTTGGCTGCAAGAATACCTGACTAGTTAATTGTCACATCAAGACAAAGAAGGCAAGATCATCAAGATGATTATGACATTACTTAACATCCCAAGAGTGTTACAGGTTACAATCAGACTACAACTTCGGAAAAAACTCATCTAAAGCGAACTGGTCCCTAAATCTAGAAGGTAAAGATGTATCTACCGTTAGATCATTTAGTGAGCTAAAATCACGATGCACTTTATTAAATTAAAGGTGGGTAGAGAACCTTGTTCACTTTAGAGACAAATTCACTTTAGAACCATTTCCAACAACTTCTTGCCCCACTACAAGAAAGGGGAGCTTGATTTTATTAGTATGGACCTTTATATTAATGATAGCCACTTTATGAAACACAACTATAGCATCAACTAGAACATTTGCATAGAGAAGCAGGAAAGGAATGCCATTATTGACCAAGTAATGCAGATTAGAAAGCAACATTGACAAATGAAAAGAAGCATCCTCCAACTTGCAATCCGTCTTCATAAATTAAGCTGCCAGATCAATTATTCGAAGACGAATCTTGAATATAAGCCATAGTGAAGACTGAAGACAACATAAATAAAGGCCCAACCATTCAAATGGTTAAATAAAAGAAGTAACAACTTTCTTTTTCAAATACTCAACAGAAATATATATTCAAAAAATGCCTGTGTTATTACAAACATAGTCTGTTGTTTACTATAAAGCTGAATAGATTTAAGGGCAAGAAAACTAGCAAACTGATGAAAAAGACTTTGTATTATTCTGTCCAGACTTGTATATCCTGGATTAATTGGAACTCAAAATACAAGAAATGTAAATGAGGAAATGAAGATGCCAACTCAATGTAACATTGAGCCCCCAGCCTTATGAGAGGCCTACCCCAAAACCCAGAACCATTCTTCTCTCTCTCTCTCCTCTGCCTTTTTAAAAGCCTTCCCCTCCCCCCATTCTGCCTTTTTGTTTTCTCTTCCAATTTCCTCGAATTCAATATTCTAATTATTCCCGAGTTGGTATGCAATTAATACTTTGTGAGTCCCCATGTCATTAATGGATCCTTGTTATCCCTCCTAGAGCCATGCTTCAATTTTCTACAATAAGTTTGTGTAATGGGCCTAAGTGCCTAACATAGGCATATTGCAGACTTGCAGTAAGTGATCAACCATATAAAAAAAGATGTCATACCTTTGCTTATATGGATAAGAAGTCCATGTTTGCATGAGTGCACTTCCATATGCAGATTTTACCATATTGAAACAGTTGCACAGTCAGGGCAAAGAAATAGCAATAAATTTAAGCAAATCAAATTTAAATTGAGAATTGATATCAATCGATCTTATAATACTGTTTCAAGCAGACGTCCTTTATTCAATCAACAAAAGGCACGAAATATGTCTAATTCTTGTGACTTCAATAAATTTTTTTGTCAACAGTAGGCATTTAGTAAACTGACTAAAAAAGGTGAACAAAAGAATTAGAGGGAAGTTGGAGAGTGAAAGAATGAGACTGGAGAAATGTAAAGAAAAATAGTTACAAGCAAGAAATGTCAACCCAACTAAACTGACCATGAAGTCGTTGCTTTGCTAAAATCCTATTCATCAAGCATGAAAAGCATGTGGGATTATTTATTGAGAACAAAATTTGTGAATAGAAGTTAGAGTAATTTTTGCAAAACTCACAGTTTTGTGAAAAGTTATGATATAATAATAGGATTGCAGAATTCACTTGTCTACATTTTTATTTGAATGAAGAAAATTCATGAATTGTTAACAGTCTTGCAGAAAACTCGTTTGTTTACTATTAAAATATATTTGACATAATTAAGAAGGTTAAAAAAGAGCTGTACTTTCATAATTCTTCATTGGTAGGTCATTTGTAAGTATCACTGTAAGTCCTCACTGAGACTTCTGGCATATCCTAACCTTGGAATGGCACACGCTACAGCACTCCCCTTAAACTTTTAACTATCAAAAAATAAGGAGAGAGAGAAAGAAAAAAGAGTTGTACTTACAATTGGTTACATTCTGGACACCATCATTGGGATTCCTACATCCAGAATTGACATAGGATTTAACTCTCTTAGTTTCATTAGCTACAATTATCTTATTGACTAATTTAGAATTTGTATCTAAAGGAGGCCTCCGAATAAACTCTGCACGAAAAAAAGTGAAGAATGAGCAAGCAATATTATCATTTTACACGAACTACTAATAGATGGTAAACATAATAATTGTAAAACCACCAAGTGCTCGTTGAAATCCAGACAGCAGCCTGCTTCCAGCAGTTCCCAACTCATCAAGCTTTGTAATCCTATCATAGGGTAACTGTTCAGAAATATAAATTCATGCAAATATATTTTGTGATTAAAAAGTACAAAATAATGCTATTGTAGCACTAATTCCAAAATAAAAAGAAAAGAAAAACATATTGGTATACTAGGACAGAATCTCATAAATCAAAAGAATATAACCCATGAAAAAATTTCCATGATGAATTCTTTCTATCTCCTTACTATAAAACTTTCTTAATGTTGCTTCCCACTACCTCTGCCATTTATAAGTTATCACCAACTACAGCCCATGGGAGTAGGGATCACTTACAGTTATGGCATATCCAGATTCCAGACCTAATTATCTTTAAGCCATAAGAGTGGCTACTGGCTAGGGTTTATGTAGTCTGTACAACATCTTATAAAACCAAACCTTCATGGTATCTTTATAAAAATAAATCAAAAACAACAAAGACAAGCATATAATTTAGGACAAAAATAATATGTGTTATCTTTTTTTTTTTTCCGGAATTGTATGTGTGTTATCTTTTTACAGCTGATAATGATGACAAAAAAGTAAGACATGTTTTTATTAATGAACAGCATCACAAGCACCTAAAGAACTTTACCAAAGTTTTGTCCTATAATTTATTTACTTGATAAACAAATAAGACTATTATATATTTACAAATTATTTCGTGAACCTATCAAAAATACAAAAAACTAAAAAGTAGTATACTTAGCAATTACCCTGTCATGAAATTTGTAAATTTGTGGAAAATTTCTTCCTTCAGGTCAGCAATTGACTTGTCTTCACTGTTTCCCATTCTGCAATTCATGTGAAAAGAGTAGAAATTAATAAAATAGCTTCCATACTAAGAGAAGAGTTACCTTAGCAGTTCACCTCATAGAAATTTACATTCTTGCCATGATTCTAGACTCACAAGGACTTCAAAAAAACGACTTCCAAACCAAACTCACATATCAGATTAGACAATTTTAAAAACATGTGTATATAAAACTGTTAGAGTATCTAGTGTAATGTAGGTTGCCCTTGCTGACTAAGCAAGTGATGGTTAGGACTGTTGCAGTCAGTTGAGTTTGTTAGAGAGTGACAGCTGTTACAGCCTCACTCTGTACTCTGTATAAATAGCCCAACGAGTGTATCTCACACTCAGAATAAACAAATTCAGATTCAGAAATCTCTCTCTCTTTCTCTCTCGGTTTTTGTTACCTCTCTTCTCAAATCATAATCCAATCCAAAATATTTTTAAGAGAAATTTGATATCGTTAATTTGTTTTAATTGCTTAAGTATATGATATTTAGATGAAATGGTGATAATTCAGAAAAACAGAACCCAATACAAAGAATAGTCTTAACTCTTAATTTAACACAATATGAATGCTACTCTGCCATGCATAACACTGTTAGTGGGGAAAAACATCTTATATGCATAATATTTTTGTAAATAATTAATATTAATAAAAGATGCTGATGCTATCCTATGAAGCACAATCACTTTAAAAAAACTGAGCTTAATAATGCATCTTATTTTGTCCAAAATTCAATTCAATTCCATGTCAGAAAATAAGATAATCATCACCATGTTGAACCCTAGGCATAGATTAAGAAGAACCCAACACGTAGATAATCAAGCTACAAGGAAAATAAAACTTCGTTCGCCTAAGTTCAGAGAGCATTCATCAGGTTCAGACATTTCCTCAAACAGCTTGTGTGCATCCCAAATGGAAAGAAAAGAATAGAGAGAAAAAGCAGAAGAAGAGAAAGCTTACAGGGAGTGGTTGTGTAAGGTGTTTCTCGGTGGCAGTTTCCCGGCGGGAGTGGCCGTGGCTCGCGGTTGCCGTCTGTGCAGAGAGTGGCGCGGTGGTGGTCTGGTTTCTGATGGGATGAAAGGTGAGAAGAAAGTCGTGGACAAGCCCGCAATTAAATGAACCCGACCGGGTTGGCCCGCGAATCTAATAGGCTTAAGATTTTACTAGAACCATCCGACCCTCCTAACCCGGGGGTCAGTAATTAAAAAATATAAAAAATTATTTTAAAAATAAGAAAAATAGTAAATTTAACTAAAAATATAACAATTTCTAATTAATTATTCAAGGTTTAATTACTCAACTTCTAGGTTTTCAAACTATTTGGAAATTTTTAAATAGGTCTCCGAACTAAAAAATTTATAATTGGATCGTCGAACTTTTATATATTTTGTAATTAGATCTCTATACTTTAAACATTTGTAATCGGGTCCCTGAGCTTATAAATTATTCGTAATTAAGTCCTGGGATAGGACATATTTTAAAAACCTTTGCTAATGTGAGTGATCTAATTGTTCTATTAACCTCCAAGATAGACAAGAATCCTGAAAGGAGATTTATAGGGTGCTCTAATTACAAGGTTGTTTTGTTACCCCAAGGATTTAATTACAAATTATTTACAAGTTTAGAGACCTGATTACAAACGTTTAAAGTGTAGGGACTCATTTACAAAGTATTTAGAAATTCGGAAACCGAATTAGAAGAAGAAAATTAGTTTGGGGACCTATTTAAAACTTTTCAAATAGTTTGAGGACCTACAGAGTAATTAAACCATTATTTAAATAGCATTGAGATCAATATATACTAATCAAACACTAGCAATTTACACTGGACAGTTTTAAAACAAATAAAGTAAAATATTACACTAAGAATAAGTATGTTACATAGATGAAAAGGACCCAGTATTTCCTTTCCAAACTAGAAATCACTATTGGATGTAGTGTTATCAGTATCTTATGATTCATGTGCTATGTATCTCGATACGAAACGAAATCAAGCACCATTGCTACGTATTGGAGTGCAAATCTTTTTTGGATAACATGAATCCCGATTTGCTATGCTGAATCTCATGAATCGTGAATCTCGCTGAATCCCACGATACGAATTCCGTCATGGGTGCAGCCCAGAAACGGGCCGGGTTGCGTGACCCGGTTTCTAAGAGGTCTGCTCAGGTTGTGTTTTTTTTTTTTTGCATTTTTTTCTTAAATGAGACATAATCAACCAAAATCAAACCTTCCAAATAAGCCATGTCAGATTCACAAACAAACAACCTAGCACACTGTGTTTTTGGTTCGCATTCCCTCCCAAAGTGTGATTTTTTATTCTTCTTGCCTACATAGTGCTTTGCACCCTCCCTTCTCTGTTCTTCTCTATTTTTTGGTCTCCCTTGTCTTGTTTGAAGACAGCGTCCCCTCTTACTCTCTCTTGGGTCCACACTTGCTTTCTCTTTCCATTTGCTACTCTGTTGTGTTATTGATGCTCTCTCTTTGATTAATGACTTGGATATTGAATTAGTTTGAAGTTCATATATGATATATTTGCTTATGGTTTTTTGCTTATGTCACTTGTTTTTACTTAAAATATCATATTTTTATTGATCATGTATCTTATGATTCAAAATAAAATTCGATTGACGATTCGAAAAATATGTCTTCTGATTCATGATTCGAATCTCGATTCGATAACCTTCAATGTTGTTATTAAATGTTAAAGGCAAACATGGTGATTCACACCATGAAATACAAGCATATATATGCATGCCTATGCATACCACTACTTTTCCATCGTCTTGAAGTGACAAAACTAAAGAACTAATGAGAATCTATTAATGAGAATCACAATAGTACCAGCTTCCCAAATTTTTGAAAGGAAAAGAATAAAGTAAAAACTATATGTTCCATTATTTTCTGTCGGTCGTATAGTTATCTTGGAAAAAGGTAATTCAACCAAACTTGAGGAAAAATACATTTCTCAAAACTTTTAGTCAGTCCTTAAAGAATAAATCATTAAATCATAAATAAAAAAAGAAAATGTTGCTCCCTGCTCAGTACTTGATTAACAGAACCTTCCAGATTCCATTGTTAGTAAAGGGGAGGACTTGAGAAATCAAACAAGTATTCATGTCTAGCAATGTTTAGAGAGAGCAACTCTTGTATGGGCATGTGTACACTAGGCACAACCAATCAAAACCTTAAATGTGCCTTTAAAACAATTTTAGTAAGGGCTTTATTGTCTTTTTGAATTGTTACTTTAATGACTATTAAGCATTTGATTGGTTGTACACAATCCGCACTGCACCTATACAAGAAATTTTCTTTCAAAGATGCATTAAAGTGACTTCAATAGTGGAAGGGTAGCTTTGGCTACACAGTTGTGAAATTGGCATAACAAGTCTGTAAGTTATTGTATACCTGGTAACAAACTAGCTGTAACACCCCTCTCCTTCAGGTATCACTTTTGTAATCCAAAATATCCATTTACCCTTATTAACAAAAGACTTTTTCGAAAATAACTCTATAGTAATTGCGAAAATCTGATACCAAAAGAAAAGCTTTAACAATCCAAGGAAACAAAATGAAACTCATCATATATGACAATAATTCTAGTTCTGCCATTAGGCATACATACTTCGAATCTCTCAATACACAACACTCATAGTCACAGTCGGACGACTGAACTTACACATTTATAAATCTTAAGAGCTGGTCTGACAAAAGAATTCTATGGACAATAAAACTTACTATCTAACATAAGTCGTACCAATGAGACTGGGTCTCGTCGTCAACAAACTACATCTCTTCGTCGTCAACCTCAAGCACTCAAGCTAGAGGGTCCCAGAGTGATTTAGAAGACTGTTAATAAAACATCTGTACATGTATCCAAAAACACACAGGGTGTTCAACATGTACAGGCAAGGGTGAGAAGCCAATATATGAATCCATAAACGACAACTATATGCCCAATCCAAAACAACAGATTCATATAATATAACTCATTCAAATCATCATACATCAGATAGTATAGCATGTATAATCAAGCACTAATAGCAGTAAAGGCACAAGGGCTTCGTACCCCACAATCAACGTTATCTTCTAAACAACATGGCACTTCCATATATCTCAACTAATATTCAAACTAGATTTTCAGAAATCCCATCACCATTCGCAATGAGCTGATCAGGCTCCTAAATCATAGGCCCGCAGGCTCAAATGATTAACACCAATATTTGGCCCAAAACGAGTACTTTGAATCCCATGACACTACGCGATTCTCACATGGGGGCGCAATCAGAAGTACTCCACAAGAATACGGTCATATTATATTGCCCAACTTAAGGCACAATACGTTCCCAGAACACATATGACACCATTGTCCATCAAGGCACAATGTCATGACAAATAAGTCATCGTAGGTTCTCCTTGCTTACCAAGGTCCCCAGTTTCACGGCACGTCTGCCCCGTATTTAATGCATGAGAAAACTATCTAGTTTCCGATAATTGATCTTTGTCGCATCAATATTTCCTCGTTGTAGCATCAATGCTAACAACCACCATAATGTCTTAGACTCTTTAAGCCTCAAAAACACCTTTTTCTCAAAACAGGACACTTAGCCCAAAAACAACTTAAATCCCAACACCCCTAACCGATGCACCAGTCAAGGACGCCGGATTCAAGATATAAAAACATCCTCAAGCTTACAGGACCACAAAGATCGTCCTTAAGCCGACAGGATCACAACTAACACGGATCCTTGATCCACGTGTTCTGCAGAACCCTAGAACCCCGACGTCTCGGTTTCTAGTTTCTAAGCTTTAAAACCACTTTTCTTGAAAACTCGAAAATCAAAAACCCAAATCTCCGATACTTACATAAAGTCATCGAGATCGGTTTTCTATAAAACAAAATGTAGTCCACAGACTATTTCTTTCTCTTTCGTTGTTTTTCGGTAAAACACAAACCTTAAAACAAAGCTTGTAAAAAAATCTTTTTCCTTGGATAAAACCAATAAATTTTGGAAATCACATTTCTCAAGCGTTTTTCCTCAAATGGTTAACTTTATTACTTTAAAGACTAATAAAGGTCTCTAACGCCCTATTTAATTTAAAAACATCGTTTTTCATTATTAAAAATCACATTTTCACAACTTTGCTCATTTAAGTTGATTTTCCTTAAAAGCAGCTGTTCATTATATTTTATTTCAAAATATTTTATTTCTAAAGAGATAATTCATGTATTTTCTCTTAAATTAAACTGAGAAACAATAAAACATATTTATTTCCTCAATTTAGCATTTCAGGCTTCTAAAGTTTTTAAGTTACACGATGTCAGATCCTAATCAAAATTAGGTCCTCTAACGACTTAAATCTCACAGCAGGGCACACGATACATCCATATAATTATTCAACAATTATAGCATGTATTCAAATATATCAGCAGTTATATCACACATACTCAAATCAACAGCAGTAAACCAAACAATCAACCAACAATCAGATACAGAATATTTAAATATTTAAATACAATACAATCACCGATGCAGCACATAGCTGTCGGAAATGGAGTTCCTCAGGTTTATCCCCTTACCTTAAATGAAGTCTCTTTGATGAGCAACTCCAAGCATCAAATCCATGAGGTGGCTGAAGGTGGCATTGACGTCCCAACTCCCCAACAACTCCGAAAATGCATATCCAGCTCCCCCAAGTAAATACAGCCACAACCCAAAAACCAAGAGATAACATCCAAGCACATTCAGCATCCAAACAACATATCAATTAACTAATCATCATTTAAAAACATAATCTAATGGGTTCAAATATTTTACTTAGTCTAACAGAATTACTTTTCCCATAACATCAATTTGGGAAAAACCAATTGGGTCACGGAAATATGAAATTAGCTTAGGAAATCATCAATTAACTACCCTAATTGCACTAAAACAGAATTAATTTCATAATTATAGTAAGATAAAGATTTAGGGATTTAGTAAAATTGGGGAAATCCGAATTCAAAGGGGGATTTGAACAATTGACATAGGGAACTTGAAACTGATATACCCAATTGCATAAAATCATAATCAATTTCACATTTAGAGCATGAAATTAAAATGCTAGGGTTTTGAATTGAGGATTTAGGGTTAGGGTTCCTCATGAAATCAAAAATCAAGAGAAAGGAATGAAGGATTTTTACCCAGGAGGAAGAAAGAGCAGCTCCAGCGGTCCCGGCAGTGGCGCACGGTGGCGGCGCACGGCGGCTCCGGCGGTGACAGTGGCGGTGCTAGGTCCAAAACGTGGAGGAAGATGCCGCCTTCCACGTGGTTGGTTCATTTCTGGAAAGGGAGGCCAAACGGTGGCCGGAAAACCCCATAACAGTGGCGGTTCTATGGCGGCTCCGCCGTCAACGTTGTCCGTTTGCAAAAATGTTGAGCTAGAAATGTAGAGGAAGGTGAGGAGAGTAAAGTTACAAGGTTGGTTTGGTGAAAAGTGGCCGGACGGTGACCGGAAAACGCTCAAACAGTGGCGGTAGCCCCGTCGTCAACTTTCTCCGTTTGGAAAAATGTTTGGTTAGAATTGTAGAGGAGAAGATAAGGAACATTTCTATGATTTTGGTTTTGGGAGGGGTGGCTGGAGTTGGCCGGAAATAAAGAGAGAAGGAGAGAAAGTTTAGAGAGAGAGAGAGATGCGTTCGGAGGAAGAAGAAAGGGAAGAAAGAAAAGAAAGAAGAAGAAAGAAAAGAAAAGAAAAATAAAAAGAGAGAAAGAAAGAGGGAAAGAGAGAGTCAGGCGGTGGGGGTGGGGTTGGGTTTTTTTCTTTTCTTCTTTTTTTTTTGTAATTATAGGTGAAAATTGAGTAGTTGAGATTAAGTCAAAAAAAAAATAAATCTTGACCCTTTAATCTAAAAGCAAAGAGAAACAAATATAAATTTTCAAAATTCGAAATAAGATAGAGATTGATGATTAAATTTATCAACCTAGGAAATCAATAATCCAAAATAAATTTTTGATTAAATCCAAACCATTTTATTTTCAAATCTAAAATCAAATAGATTAAATTTAGAAAATAATTTCCTTCAATCATATTATTTAAATGACTTAAATAATATTTTTCTAAACAAATAATAATAATAACAGTAGCATAATATTTGCCTTATAAAAGTGTATAAACTATGATAACGCACCCAATAAAATAAATAAACTAATTTAAGCAAATAAAATTAACTATTCACAGATATAGAATTTTCGGGGTGTTACACTAGCAATAATCAAACCGCAGGGAGGAGCGCGACGGTCAGCAGAGGAGAACGGTGGATCTGGGCTTGACACTGGACGAGATGCTCCGCCTCTCGACTGGCCCCAAGGAGCGTTTTGCTGAGGAAATGCAGTTCAACTGACTCGACGGCGGGTTCTCCTCCTATGGCTGCTCCGGCGGCCGCTGGAGAGACGGAGATAACAACCGCGATGGTTCCTGGACCGGACGTGCCTTCTTGCATTAAAATCAATGTGGATAGAAGTAAATTTTGGAATACCATTAAAGTCACTTCCGGAGTTATATTTCCAAAAGCCTCTAAATCTTCAAAAAATATTACAGAACGTAATGAAGAGAGAAAGGGTGTGGTCTTGCTGCGAGATGAAGAACGTAAACGAAGAGGGAAAGGGAGGGGGGAAGAAGGAAAAAGATGAAAAGGGCAGGGAGTATTTTGGGAAAAACAAAATAGGAAAAAAAAAGAAAGAGGTTGTATAAGAAAAGTTGGGTGCAAAAAGCAATCCCCTTTTATCTAACCCTAACCTGCATGTATCGTTCACGGACTGAAACCCATATCCAACTCTCCCTGTGGACTGTGGTGGCTTAGTGGGAGTGGAGATGAAATACCAAGGGCAATTTTGAATTTTTTTTAAAAAGTAAGGATAATTTGGTCACATAGTCCATAAATGTCACATCCATCTTCCTTTCTCCTTTCTCTTCAAAACTACACCTGGGAGGAGAATTAAAAATTGGAGAGGAGAGATTTAGGGAGTGTTTGAAAAAGTAAAAACCTATTTGGAGTTATGAAAAAAATTTATGAAAATAAACTTCTAAAATTAAACTTATAATCTCCATATAAGTTTTTTTTTACTTATTTCAATAAATTTGTTAAAAAAGTTTATACAAATAAGTCCTTTTTAACTTGTTTCAAAATAACTTATTGAATAAATGTTTAATTAAGATATCAACCCAAACTCACCCTTAATCCACTCATCTTCTCTAAACTCCTTTTAAAAATTTGGATCTAAAAAGATATCAAATTTCTTCATTCTTTAAAGTCTTAGTGACCAATGTTTTCTTTAGCAAACTAACTCATTATTACACACTGATTGGCATGAAATATAATGCTGATGTTCACAACTCTCCTTTTTAAGTATTTGGATTTGATTTTGGAAGAATAAAAAACTTCAGTAAAATTTTTCAAATACTCATGATACTTTTTTTAAACAAACTTATGATATTTTTTTACTAATATAAACATAAGAGTTTAATTTTAATACACTATTAGTATAAAATTTTTACACTATCAACTAATCATAAATGACTTTTAAATGATCTATATATGAAGCAACTCAGGTGAGAACATTTTCTTAATATGAGAAATAAGAACAATCAATAATAACCGTGAGATACAAATCAATGGCCAGATTAAAAAAAAAACTCAATTAACAATCACATGATTATTTAATGCTTGTTTGATTTAGATTATTTTTAACACAAACGTGAAAATAACACTTTTCAAGACAATTATTTTGAATTATATATGCAAAGAAGATTTCTCCCAACATGATTTTGTGTTTGTAAAATATAAAAAGACAGGCGCTTGGTATCTTATTTCTTGGTGTAACTAGCTGTATACCCGTGCATTCGCACGGGTCGCGCTATGTTACTTGCTACAATTTTTTCTAAAAGTAATATTGAAAATTAATCAATTTTTTTTACCTTGAAAATAAGTGAATAAAGTAAATTATATACCAATATTGACATAGTTATAAACCATAGTTATACACACATTACGATTGTAGCAAAATAACTCCACAATCCATACTGTTTTGCCTTCTACTTGAGTTTTCATTTTGAAAATTCAAAACTTATGACTCAATGCTTGCACTTGCTGACAAAAACAATCATAAGAATGAAAATCTTGAACACTCATAAAAAACAATGCTAATAACATTGAGTTTCTTCAAACATTTATGCGAGGAAATCCAATTATACGCAATGAACATGAGGATTAACACAGGCTCAATAATCTAATTAGAACTTTCATACAAAAATAATTTTTTTTTTTACTAATTAGAACATAAAACACAAATTAATAATAAATCAATTATACTACACTAATTAACACATAATTTGCGTGAAGGTAACATCAAAACTTAATTTTTTATGCTATAGTTGTAAACCCGTGCATTCGCATGGATCACACCGTGTTGCTTACTACATTTTTGCTAAAAGTTAATTTTGTAAATTATATATTTTTTTATACCTATAAAAAAAACTGAATATATTAAATCATATACAAATATTCATGCTGTTATAAAGTATAAAAACTGATTTATATAATATTGAAGATAGAAAATTCATAGATCATTTTGAATTGTATATTTCATAAAGTACATATAAATATAAATTCATTTTGTTCATCAGAAGGAAATACAAAGAAAAAAGATAAGGATTAAGCTTAATAACACCATTTGCATCAGTAAGTAGTTCTCCCAAAGCAGGAAGTCCAAGTGACAATTGTGCATGCATAAACTGAAAAATAAAATTTCATGCAATTGGAGTTTAAGTCCTGTTAACAAAATCTTAGTGTAGTAATTGTTTAACTACTTAATCAATAATTTACGTTAATAATTTTAAACATAAACTGTTGCATATAAACATGCATATTAGATTCAAATGACAACAAACAGTTAGATAATATAACTACTAAAGTATCTGACATAATAAGACAACCCGTCTGTGATAACTCATCTGATCAGAAGGGTTATCATAGACGGGTAAACATAGACGGGTGATCACAGACATGTGATCATAGACAGTTTACTTCAATTGGGTTGTCATAGACAGGTGAAAATAGACGGGTTATCACAGACGTGTGATTATAGACAGTTTACTTCAGTTGGGTTGTTATAGACGAGTGATCATAGACAGGTTATATGGGGAAACTGAAGGAACCTGTCTATGCTCACCCGTCTATGAGATGATCACCCGTCTATCCTCACTAGTCTATGACAACCCAACTGAAGTAAACTGTCTATGATCACACGTCTATGCTCACACGTGTATGAGATCACCCGTTTATGATAACACGTCTATGATCACCCATCTATGATAACCCTTCTGATCAGACGGGTTATCATACATAGACGGGTTATCATAGACAGGTTATATGGGGAAACTGAAGGAACCTGTCTATGCTCACCCGTCTATGAGATGATCACCCGTCTATCCTCACCAGTCTATGACAACCCAACTGAAGTAAACTGTCTATGATCACACGTCTATGCTCACACGTGTATGAGATCACCCGTTTATGATAACACGTCTATGATCACCCATCTATGATAACCCTTCTGATCAGACGGGTTATCATACATAGACGGGTTATCATAGACAGGTTATATGGGGAAACTGAAGGAACCTGTCTATGCTCACCCGTCTATGAGATGATCACCCGTTTATGACAACCCAACTGAAGTAAACTGTCTATGAACAGATGTCTATGCTCACCCTTCTGTGAGATGAACACCCGTCTATGATAACCCTTCTGATAACCCGTCTGATCAGAAGGGTTATCATAGACGGGTGAGCATAGACGTGTGATCATAAACTGTTTACTTCAGTTGAGTTGTCATAGACGGGTGAACATTTCTTCATTGATAGTCATCAGACGGGTGGGGTCACCAGCCTCAAAGCTGAAGAAATGCTCACCCGTCTGATGACTGTTAGTGAAGTAATGTTCACCCGTCTGATGACTATCAGTGAAGAACCTTTTAAATGGTAGTCATCAGACGGGTGAACATTTCTTCACTGATAGTCATCAAACGGGTGAAGATTTTTAGCTTCAGGCTGGTGATCCCACTGGAGTAGACGGGTGAGCTTTCTGGGTCAGACGGGTGGGGTCACCAGTCTGAAAGCTGAAGAAATGTTCATCCGTCTGATAGTTATCAGACGGGTGAACTATCAGACGGGTGAACATCATTAGATTTTGTAAGCAAGGGGTTTGCAGCAACATGAACATAAAACTAAACACAAAACCCATTCTACTGTTATAAATTTCAAAGAAAACCATAAACAACAACTAAAAATGGAAGTGAAATGCTAATATCTTCAATGATCCTAGTCTTGAAAGCTTCAAATACTGCCTCTTAGTTGCACTACAACAGAAAAGGGCTTTACCAGCGTTTTTTTTAGACCTTCGCTAGCGCTTTCGGGCGCTAGCTATCTATCCGCTAGCAAAAAGGGAAAAAGTTCACTAGCGCTTGAAAAAGCGCTGGTAAAGGTGCAAAATTGTCAGCGCTTCCTTGGAAAAGCGTTGGCAAAGGTGCACAATTGCCAGCGCTTCCTTGAAAAAACGCTGGCAATTGTGAACCTTTGCCAGTGCTTTTCCAAGGAAGCGCTGGCAATTGTGCACCTTTACCAGCGCTTTTTCAAGGAAGCGCTGACAATTCCCTTATTTTTTTTTTTATATATATTTACATTTGTTTTATCTATTTCCCCTACAAACCAAAATAATTTGCAAAATCAACACAAGCAAAATAAACAATTAAGATACAGATGATTTAAAATCAAACAGGTGAAATAAATTGACACAAGCATAATGAATGTATAATAGGTGAGAAAACTATGGCAGTAGTTGAGAAACTCTAATTTGCTAATAATCTGAATCAAAAGCATTGGGTGGTAGTAGAGAAACAACCAAAATTTCAAGCATAAAAAAGAACAAAAAAGGGATTTCTAATAATCAAAATCAAAAGAACAATGGCAGTAGTTGATAAACTCAAAACTCAAAATTAAAAAAAGGAGAAACTCACACAGAGAAACTCAAAAGAACAAATGGCAGGAGTTGAGAACCCAAGCAGAGAGGAGTGAACCCTCGTAATGGAAGCAACAATGGCAGCGAGAAGAGAGAGCAGCGAGCAGGAGGTTGCGCGAAGGAAGAATGACAGGAAATTAGGGAAGGTTTGAGGGTCGCGGTGGTCCTTTTGATGCAGCGAGCAAGACGATGGTGGGGCGGTGAGGGGCTTAAGGTCGCGGTGGTGCACGAGCAGAACGACGGTGGGGCGGTGAGGGTCGCGAGAAGGAATACAGAGCTCTAGGCGTGCAAGACTAGATTGAAATTGAAAAGTAACCTGTAGGTGGGAAATTGAAATATTAGAAAAGGGACATTTCCAGCGCTTTCTAAAGAAAGCGCTAGTAAAGGTTCTACACCTTTGTCAGCGCTCTCTTTAGAAAGCGCTGACAATTCCTATAATAAGAGTATTCCCAGTGTTTTCTTAAGAAAACGCTGGTAAAGTCTCGCAATTTGCTAGCGCTTCCTTAAGAAAGCGCTGGGAATACTCTTCCGCCTCATTTTTTCTAGCGTTTCACGGGGAAATGCTGGTGAAAGTAGCGTCAATTATTCCCTAATGTGGCGTAGTGTTGCCTGCTTCAAAGAAATAAAAAAAGTAATGAATCAAAATCAAAGAATGAAGTTTTGAAGCAAAGGAATCCATTAGAACCGAAATAAGATAATGAAGGGAGAAAGTCATAAAATGGCATCCAAGCCCACCAATTCTAACATAGACGGTGAAGAAGAGTAGCAAGTAGATGGAGTAGACCGGCGAACAAAGTGCAGAAAAATGGAGATGAGAGATGAAAAAATTGTCTGTGAACGGTGAAGTAGAGCAGCAAGTAGATGGAGTAGACAGGTGAACAAAAAGTGAAGAAAAAATAGAGATGAGAGATGAAAAAATAGTCTCTGCTGCGTAGGAGGAAAGAAAGAAGGCCTCGCCAGCTGGGGATGTCCAGAAGCTCCCTCTCCCTGCTCTGCTGCGTGAGTTGACTGGAATAGATGTATTGACAGATTTTTACGAGGAAAGGAAGAAAGTCTTGTTGCATGCAAAATAATAATAATAATAATAATAAGTATTTTTTCAGGATTAATGACAAATATAATCCTAATTTGGACACGTGTCTAGATACTAATAAAGGATATTAGAGACATTTTTGCAGGTATTGAAATGTATATATAGATATTTGAAAAGAATCTCTTCTTCGTGTAACGTGTCCTCTTTTCCCCGTATCTACTTTCCCCCACATGTCTATCTTGTTCAGGCTACACTGATCGCCCAGACCACCTCTTACACAAATGAATCGTTTAATTAATCACTCACAGACACAATTTTATGTTAATAACTATGGAAAAAAACCATATCCCATCTATATACATAGACCTCCAGCACCTCTCAGCCTTTGAACCTCCACCCCCACCGAGGCCGAACCGGTCGACCACCACCAGCACTCCGCCAGAGACCACAGTTGCCCCACCATTTATATCTCTACGCTGTCACTTCATCTCTCTATCACACACACCCAAAACTACCTCGCAACTGGTAAGGAGAGAGATCGTACTCCACCCTTCCATCGTCTGCCAGCCAAAACTGCCCCAGCCACCCAACCGAACCACCACCAACCTATCATCGTTGCCCTACACCATTATCTCCGGTGACAGCCTATTTCCCCTTCCCCAGCCTATTCTAATCACTCTATCAAATTATCTTCTCTTGCGACAGATTTCGTAATCAGCGACGACAGATATTGGGGAATGTCAACATAGTCAAGCGAAGAAGATGACCTACCAGTGGTGCGCGCTCGTTTGCAGAGATCGCCGACATAAGTGAGAAAGGGATAGACAAGGAAGGAGGGATGATTAGAGGAGAAGACGGTGGCCATAAAGACCGTGGAATGTGCACATGGTTGCTGCCAAGGATCTGGTGCTTCAGTAGCGTTGAAGACGAAGAAGGCATGCGAGGTTGAAGAAGAAGGCGTTCAGTCATGTGCAATTTTTAATAAAATATTAATCAGAACCCTTAATTTAAATCAATTAGAATCTAATGGCTGTAACCAATTGTTCTAGTTTCTCACATGTTAAAGTGTTCTTACCTAAATTGCTATATATATATATATATATATATATATATATATATTTTACAAAGACATCCAATCATAAGTTATCATATTAATAAAAAAATTAACTTTTATCCTCACTACTTTAAAAATCATCTATATCATGATTGGTGATGGGTTATTTGTGTAAAAATATTTTATACAATCAGTGCATAACAATTAAACTTTTATATATATATATATATATATATATATATATATATATAATTTTATAACAACTTAGTAATAAAATAACTAAAAAAATCATACATATGATATATTTTTATTAATAAATATATATAAAAAAAAACTTTATCTAATTTTTATTTTACCTTCCACATTTTATTGTTTGGGATAAAGAAACAAAGCTGGGGATGGGTGTGGGGGGGACAAATAGAGGCACTCTTGGGTTAAATATGTTTTTCGTTTCCGTAAAATGAGCGAATTTTAGTTTAGGACCCTCTAAAAAAAATTCTTTAGTTTTTGTCCCTTTAAAGTCTAAAATCACTATTTTTGGTCTTTACTGTCATGTGACATCTATTAACCATTTATGTTCTAATAAAAGGTCATATGGTCATCCCAACTAACATCCAACGACTTCTGCAGTGTCATATTAGCATATGATTCCCCTAAGATTTTCTTTGAACCATAAAATGAATTATATTTATCTACTCTAAAATGAATGCTAGAGACTGAAAATGGTGATATTAAATTTTAGACAAATAAAAACCAATGAAAAATAATTTACATGGATCAAAACCAAAATTTGCTAATTTTATAGGGACCAAAATTAATAATTTTATATTTTAGAAGGATGAAAATCAAAATAAAAAATTTATAAAAACCAAAACCAAAATTCGATGAAAAATATATTTAACCCCACTATCTTCCTTATTCTTTCTTGGACTTGGATACGAAGTCCAAACCAAGCCTTCTTAGCGTGTAGTTGTGGAACCAAGGGCAAAAAAAAAAAAAGAGAGTTTATTTCGACATGAAGATTGTTCACACCGCATGAGACATTGAATGGTTTATGTAATAAGATAAGAGTGGAAAATTATATAAACAACCTGCGATACGTTTGTTGCGTCGTTAGATTCATAACCAAAGGAAACATAACATGAGCGAGTTGCATTAGATTCATTGTGTCCTTTCTCTATTGCCCACAAAGTTTTCCTCTTTCACGTGGATCTATTTCAATGATTTGATTATTATTCAATTTGCTCCCTATTTTGTGTTTCATTTTCATTTTTTTTTTGGTGAGAATTATTGTTATCATTATAACGAAGGTCTCAATTGAGAGAGTGTGAGCTAGTTTGTATTAAACTTGAGATTTGTCATATTGTTGAAAAAGTTTAGACAATTTGAACTCAAGCATTTCCGGCTTATATACAGTTTGGTTCTCTTTGTTCCAACCAATGTGAGATTTATTCTCCAACAATTACCTCTGTTTTAGGTTCAGAATGAAAAAACCAAATAATAGAATAAACTAATTTCTGAAGAATTTAATCAATATATGAATTGAGGGAAATAATGTTTAGGGTTTTGGCTTATTTAGCGGCGGTTGCTGACGATAGTTTGTTATTTCGGAAGTTAATACTCGAAAGTGAATACCGCATATGTGGATGTAATTAGGGTTCCATGCACATGCTTTTTTCATGTGCTAGCTTGCCTAAGGAGGATTTTTAACATGCTATGATGATCTGAGGGACGAAGCCAGCCTTAGATGATGGGGGACCCAACTTGGAGAAGAAGGAAAGTGGATCCACTATCAGTGAGGATTTACATGTTTCTTGAAAATCAATTGTGACTTATGAGTGAGTATAATAATAAGAATGAGACATTGGTAGCAATTGTAAGTATGTACTACTATTTCTAAAAAGCAAAAAAAGGGAACTTAAAATAATATATCCTTTTTATAACGGTAATTGAAAATTCAAATCAATCCACAATTTTTAAAATAAAAAGAATTGCGGGATCTACGAACTTGGATAGAGGAAAATTGTTTTGGTATGAGTCTAGTCAAAGACGTTGATATGGATGCAACATGTAAGGACGTTTGCTTATAGAAACAATCAGATCATATATAAAAACCACCAATAGAAATAAGAGAGAGAAAATAATATTCAGCAGTCAATCACATTTAAGATTAAATAACAAAAATAAATGTAAATAAACATGTGAGGTAACTTGTGGCACCAATTTGGTAAACTTTTAAGAGATGCTATAACATCTGAGACTGATGAGGGCGGGGAGTGATCGCCGGTGCATAAGGCACGGACAAGGAGCGGGTCCTGGTAGGATTCTAGGCAAGGGGATACATGAATGAACCAAATTCACATCGGAATGAGAGAGATCTTGAGACTGTACAGGTATAAGACTGTACAGTTGAGGAAGGCTTAAAGGAATTGATTTGTACTACCTATTCCAACAAAATGCATCTTCTTTTTGGGAGCCCAGAACATAAAAACTTCATAGTTAAGCGTGCTTGACTTGGAGTAATTGTGGGATAGGTGACCTTCTAGAAGTTTCCCAAAAAGCGTGTGAGTGAGGACAAAGCACGCTGAAAAGACTCTTGTTGGTTTGTGGGGACAGTCGGCAATCCTGAAAGCAGTCCGGGCCGTTACAAATGGTATCAGAGCGGACCTCTCCCAGTACAATGTGGTTCGGGGACGAACCAGGCAGAAGCTGCTGTGCATGTAACGCCTGAGGTTGACGAGGGCGGGGAGTGATCAATAGTGCATGAGGCATGAACAAGGAGCGGCTCCTAGCAGGTTTCTAGGCAAAGGGATACATGAATGAACCGAATTCACATCGGAATGAGAGGGATCCTGCGACTGTACAAGTATGAGACTGTATAGTTGAGGAAGACTTAAAGAAATTGATTTGTACTACCTATACCTACAAGATGCATCTTCTTTTCGGGAGCTCAGAACATAAGAACTTCATAGTTAAGCATGCTTGACTTGGAGTAATTGTGGGATGAGTGACCTTTTGGGAAGTTTCCCAGAAAGCGTGTGAGTAAGGATAAAGTATGCTGAAAAGACTCGTGTTGGTTTGTGGGGGCAGTAGGCAATCCTGAAAGCAGTCCGAGCCGTTACAGATGCACCATTGGAGTATAAAGTTGCTTAAAGTAGTATAAAGTAAAAAGTGATGAGGTTGCACGGTAGGACCCATAAAAATTGGAGTTAAGCAAATCTATTAGGTTGCACCATTGGAGATATTTATACTAATTTTAAAATTTTAAAAAAAAAACTGGTAGGGCCCGCGCCATCCCCAGTGCGCAAGTAGATCCGTCGCTGCAGGATCCCAATGATCAGAAAGAGGAGTTTTAGGTAGTCATACTTCAACTAACTTAATGTCAAAATGAAATTAAGAATTTATAAACATGCATTTAGCTAAGTTTTTATGAGGGGCCATGCAAGTTATAATAGATTTTTTCCCTTTTATAATTTTCACTGAGTGTGGCTTATGCTCCCTCAGTTAGGGGTGGCAAAATGGGTTGTGTCCGACGGGCCAACCCGTTTAACCCGCCTATTTTGGAGGGTTGGGTTGAGGTTTTCAACTCACCAACCCGTTTTGACCCATCCTGCTTAACCCACCAAGAATGCAGGACAGAGGCTTAATTTTTTTTTTTTAACAGTTTGAGATGGGGCGGGGCGGGGCGGGTTAACCCGTCAAGCCATTTTCGTTTTTTATGTCTAATTTTCTATCTTTTATAATTATTTTCAAATTTTTTATTATTTTTTGATGAGCCAACCCGCCAACCAATTTTTTTAGTTTTTTTGCTTTTGGCCCGCCAACCCATCACTAAACGGGATGAATTAGGAGGTCTAACCCATTTTGTTAAAGCAGGTCAACCCGCCCTGCCTTGTTTTAGGCGGGCTTATGGCGGGTCGGGATGGGTTGGCCCGTTTTGCCACCCCTACCCTCAGTAACCCCCTTAATGCATACCCAAGTTGATACAAATGTGTCCAAACCTTGCAGAACGATGATTTCTGAAATTCTAGTCTAATTAGATTCCTTGATTGCAAATTATTCAAAAAACCATCTGCTCGTGGCATTGTAGGGATTATTTCACAAGTAAAATTTGAATCTTCTCATATGGCATTGTAGGGATTATTTCACAAGTCACTATTGTAAAGATTTGTTTACATATATAGCTCATTAGACTGATTACTACTTGGAAATATTGAAATTGACCCAAAAAACCATGTTTTGAAGCCATTTTGGCTTATGGCTTGCAATCCTTTAGTGCAAGAATGGAGAAATACCGCTCTCTATCCACCATAGAGTCACAGTGTCTATGGACCATAATTGGTATCTAAAATTCAATATGATCTACCTTTCAAAACTAAATAGATTGACTCAACGTGATTTTGAGGTTTAAAGTCTCATACAAAGTTCTTGTGTAAACCATCTTGTTATAGACTAGCTTAAAGGAAAGTAAATTCACAGGGTGATGGGGAGAGTTAAAATTTTCTCTTGATAATGCCGTTGTTCCCTTTTCTATATCTTATGTTTCTTAGCGAGCATGATTTCAAATCAAGAGGTAGCTTTGAAACTTCTTCATTGGGTGGTTTTTAATTTTAACCGCATAGGTTCTACTTAAAAAGGTTTATAGTGAAATATGTTTTATTGCTTAATTTGCATCAGAATACATGTAGTATATAAATATACAATGCTATAACTACTTGATACAACAACTAGCTAGAAACTAGGAAAGATAAGAATGAAGTTCAAATACATATAACAAAAAGATTCAAATTTCTATGACTTATTCAATACTCCTATACGCACCGCAAGATGGAGGAGGACTCAACGACTCCAATCTTGGACATTAGAAACTGATGCTGCGAAGCTTAGATGGGTTTTGTGAGGAGGTCTGCAAGTTGATGACTAGATGGAACATGATTGACTTGTAATTGGTTGCTGGCAACTAACTCACGAACAAAATGATAGTCAATGGCAAGATGCTTCATCCGTGAGTGGAAAACAAGATTATCACAAAGATAGGTAGCACCAATATTATTAGAGAAGACAGTTGGAGATTGATGAAGTTCTTGGCAAAGTTCTTGTAACAGTTGACACAGCCAAAGAATTTCACCAGTGGTGGAACCTATTGTTCGATATTTAGCCTCGATAAAAGATCGTGCAATAGTGGATTGTTTCTTGAAAGACCATGAGATGGCCGTTGGATGCAAGATAAATGATGTATGCACCCGTGGACTTTCGATCAGCTGCATCCCCCACCCAATCAGCGTCACAAAACACATTAAGAGTTAATTGACTAGTCTGGACAAGATGCAAACCATGAGAAATAGTGTTTTTCAGATAACGAATAACATGTTTGAGAGCCTGCATATGAACATCAGTGGGTGCCTGCATATGTTGAGAAAGCTTGTTGACAGCAAAAGCCACATCGAGTCATATGATAGATAGATAGTGAAGAGAACCAACTAGGTTGCGATAAGAGGATGAGTCACATATAGAAGAATCTTTAGTTGAGGCAAGAGAACACGAAGTAGACATTGGTGTGGAAACTGGCTTGGCATCCAACATATTAGCCTTATGTAGAAGCTCCTTGATGTAATGATGCTGGGTGAGAAAAATACCATCAGAGGTAGGAAGTAGTTCAACACCAAGAAAATGGCTACGAGCCCCGAGGTCTTTGAGAGAAAATTTTTGAGCAAGAGAGTCCTTAAAACGCTTAAGAAAAGTTGTATCATTGCCAGTTAAGAGAAAATCATGAACATACACCAAAAAATAGGTAGTAATAGTGGCATCCTTGTAGATGAATAAAGAAGAACCAGTCTTGGAACTAAGAAAACCAAAGTCCAGAAGAAAAGATTTGAGAGCATGATGCCAAGCACGATGAGCTTGCTTGAGACCATATAATGCTTTGTGAAGCTTGCAAACATGATTGGAAAAACTGGATGAACAAACCCCTTGGGTTGAGACATGTAAACTTCTTTCGATAATGAGGCATGCAAAAAAGCATTATTTGCATCCATTTCGTGAAGAGATCAATGTTTTGAGAGAGCAATACAGAGCACCAATTTTATTGTTTGAGGCTTAATGACTGGACTGAAACTATCCTTGTAGTCAATACCTGGACGTTGATAAAAACCTTTGGCAACTAACCATGCTTTATACCAAGCAATAGAACCATCGGGATTGCGTTTCAATCGAAACACCTATTTATTACCAATAATATTGAGATGAGGTGCGGGTGCAACAAGAATCCAAGTACCATTTTTCATAAGAACTATGAACTCATCAGACATTGCTTGTTTCCATTCAACATATTGAAAAGCCTTAGTCACACATGTAGGTTCCACTGAAGGAGGAATAGGATACTTAGCCACTGCACAAAGCTTGTTAGGCTTAATAATACCAGCCTTACCTCAAGTAATCATGGGATGTTGATTCACAACCAAGTGTGAAGGAGACAGAGAAGGTACTACTGCAATTGGGTGATGATCAGATAAGGTGAATAAGGATGGAGACGCAGAGGTTGGGAAGAGGATTAGAAGGAGAAACAATATTGAGGGAATTGGGAGATGATGCAGTGAGAGACGCAAGCAATTGACTTGGAGAGGATAAGGAATGAGAAATTGGTGGAGAATTAATTGGATCAGAGGATGTTTGGTTTGAATTTGGGATATGGTCATGCGAGATACTAGGAGAGGGAATTGTGGATTGTGGTGCTGATAGAGGAAAGTGAGTAGTTAGAGGTGAATTATCAGGAATTGTTGTTTTTGAACTTGAATTCAACGTAAGAGGTGGGGAGCTGGAGTTACAATAACTAGGTGAGTAAGGAAAAGCATCCTCCAAAAATTGAACATGCCGAGAATGATAGAGTTTGTGGGTTTGAAATTGCAACAGATATAAGTACTTTGAGTGAGGCTATAACCAAGAAAAACACATGGTTCAGATCTTGATTCAAGTTTATTGTGTGTGTATGGTTTTAGCCAAGCAAAACATAGGCAGCCAAAGGTATTAAGTTTAGTGTAATTGGGAGGATTGGTGAAAAGGATATGATAAGGGGAGTTCATTTTCAGGCCAAGGGTGGGCAATCTATTGATCAGGTATGCAGCAGTTTGGAAGGCATAAGTCCAAAAGGTGAGGGGAAGTGATGCATGATGAAGTAAACAGCGCACAGTTTCGGTTAAGTGTCAATGTTTACGTTCAGATAAGCTATTATGTTCAGGTGTATATGGAGGGGTTGTTAAATGTGAAATTCAATGTTGTTGAAGGAAAGAACGAAGTTTAACAAACTCACTATCATTATCTAAATATAAAGTCTTGATCTTATTATTAAATTGCTTCTCAATCAGTTTTTATAAAAATTAGAAAGATAAGAGAGACATCTGATTTGTTCTTCATAAAATAAAGCCAAACATACTTTAAAAATGGATCAATGAAAATTACATAATTACAAAAACCATCAACTGAATCAAAAGGAGCAGGGTCCAAACATCCGAGTACACAATTTATAAAGTATAACTACCAGATATAGTAGATTTAGAAAAAGGTAACTTGTGACTTTTATTGGAAAAACCATCAAAACATTTATTGAATGATCCATGGTAAGAAATGTCGCTGGACTTGAGAGCGTGAACAAGAGGATGAGAAGCAGGATGGCCTAGGCGATGATGCCAAAGTTGAAGGGAAGTGGATGACCGAACAAAAGATACTTGAGGAAAAGAGCGACTAGAGGACAACTTGTACACATTATCTTTATTCAACCCTTATAGCAGTATCGTCCCTGTGCTCAGATCCTTCACCTCAAAATGCCAAGTAAAAATTCAATGGAGACATCATTAGATTGGCATAATTGTGAAATAGATAACAAATTGTTGTAACATTGGGAACACATAATACATCAGTAATCTGTAAAGGAGAAGCAGCAGTGGAAAATGTAGTGGAACCTAAATGAGTGATAGGGAGGCTATTACCATTAACAACCAGTAGATGATCACCACCCATGTAATCACTCTTTAAAGAGAGATTGTTGATATCATTGGTAATGTGATGAGTAGCTCCAGAATAAAAAATCCAATCGGGAGGTGCAGAAGTGGAAGAAGCAGTGACTTGGGCAGCATTAGCAGTAGCATGGCGTCTCTTTGGATTGCCTTTGATTCTATAACAGGTTCTGGCTGAGTGACCATAGTTGTCACAGAATTGACAAACAATAGAGGAATTGGCAGAGTTCCACAGGTGGAAGTTACTAGACTCCAAAGAAGGAGGAGCATAACTGCAGGTACCTGAATCATAAGATGAGGCATCAAAATTGCGTCATTTCCCATTACCATGATGACGACACTGAGCATGATTAGCAGTCACAGGAACTGCATTGAAAATCTGGCCCTCACGCTGCAAGAACATTTCAAAATCCACAAGCTTAATATATAATTCATTAAAGAGAATAGGAGAGTCACGCGTGCGAACTGAGGTAGTAAACTCCTCGAAGGATGCTCCAAGACCATTCAAATCATAAATAACCAAATCAAGGTCATCAAGAGAGTGACCAATAAGAGCCAATTCAGCGGCAATGGACTGAATATCCTACAACTAAGAAGAAACAAAATTCGTTCCCTTGGAAATAGAGCTGAGACGCTCCTTGAGGGATATTATGTGAGAGTGATACCTATTAGAGAATGCATGTAAAGCAATCCAAGCATCCCGGGAGGTATCAGCAGATGCCATAACAGATATTGCCTCAGGATGACAGGAACCAAGCAGAGCAATGTAAATAAGCTTGTCTTGGTGGATCCACAAAGGATAACCAGGGTTAGAAGTAGCAGAAGCACCAGAGCCAACAGTGGGCGATGGACAAGCAGTTTCACCAGTGACATAGCAAATAAGATCACGAGCAACAAGGAGAGAATGAAATTGTTTGTACCAAGTAGGGTAATTTGAGGAGTTGAGTTTGATATGAAGTTGGGTGGAGGTGTGAATTCAATCAGTGGGAGAAGCCATTAGGATCGATAAAAGTTTGTAGCGGAAGTGACAGTGGGAGAAGCCATTAGGATTGAGAAAAGTTGTTAAGCAGAAGCTAATCTGATACCGTAAAAAGGTTTATAGTGAAATATGTTTTATTGTTTAATTTGCATCAGAATACACGTAGTATATAAATATGCAATGTTATAACTACTTGATACAAACTGGCTAGAAACTAGGAAATATAAGAATGAAGCTCAAAT
Organism: Ammopiptanthus mongolicus; assembly: GCA_039655645.1. Taxonomy (NCBI): domain Eukaryota; kingdom Viridiplantae; phylum Streptophyta; class Magnoliopsida; order Fabales; family Fabaceae; genus Ammopiptanthus; species Ammopiptanthus mongolicus. The sequence continues at coordinate 63,274,290 of CM077351.1, read as the reverse complement.
ATATATAACAGAAAGATTGAAAAGTCTATAACTTAGTCAATACTCCTATACTACTTGATTATATTATTTCTCAAAATTTTAATAGAGACAAAGGCCTACGTTCATCATTAGAAAGGTTTTGGTGTTTAACATGATGATCTTGAAAAACAATCATATTGTACGACACAGGTTTAACTACAACAACAAATAACAATTCTCAAGAACGAAGAAACCTTATCAACATCGGTGCTCTCAATTTAAACTCTACTTTTGATCATTTGCAAAGGAAAATTACATTTTAGAATTTTCTAGGATATCAAATTATAAAGCCTTCTCTAGTGTGAACGGTAAAAAATATGTTATTCATGTGGTTGAACTCTTTGATGAGAATGGATGGAATGCAACATCTTTCTCCATCCTTTTCTTCCTCTTCTATCTTCACCCTACCACCATCATTGTCCTTCCTCCTTCATTTTCTTTCCTTCAATGAGATTGTTTTATAACTTTTGAGAGATGAAATAAATTACTTTAGTTTAATGAAGCATTTTAGAAATCGAGTCATTATTGCTTTCTATGTTGCATAGCATTGAACCATGTTCAACTTAATCACTATAAGAAAACGCGCGTATACCGATGACCTTTTACCGATGGCCACGTGGCAGTCGATAACACGCGAGTGGATTGTTGACCAACTTACCAACGCACTAGGACGTTGGAAACAAAAATAAATAGTACCGAAGGAGAGGCCGTCGGTAAGGCCGTCGATAAATTTGGCGCAAATGGACGCTAAAATAATCCCACCGCATTTTCGACGGTTAGCTTGTCAGTAATGTTGTAATTTATTATCGACCGACTAGGTCGTCTGTAAGTACAAAGTCTCTTTTTTGATGTACCGACGGCTTGGTAAGGGAAGTTACTTATTTTTTGGACGTCCGTCGATTCACATCACTAATACGCGCGAGGTGATGCTTCCCTCTCTTTTCACTCAAAAACCTCACCCTATCAGTTCTCCCTCTCTTCAGAGCCGCTCATTTCTCCTATCCCTCCACTGGCCGAACAACCACCGGAGGCACCACCACCGCAGAACCTCTCCTCCATCTGCCACTTCGTCTATTCTCTCTGTTCGCGCACCACCGAACCACCAATCTGCACCACCGCAGAACCACATGACCACCGGCGCCTACAACATGTATTGTGTTTTCAATTTCTGTTGTGAATGTTGCCTTAGTGTTGTCTCTCTCCCTTTATTCTCTCTTACCACCGCTCTCTCGTCCAACGGGTATGTTGCCTCGGTTTTGTCTCTCTCTATGAACACTGCATTTTCTGTTTTTGGATTTTTGGTTGATTTTTGGTTAACCATTTGCACATCTGGTTTCCTCATTTATGCAGGTTAGCATTTGTGCATCTTTGTGCTCTCTCCCTTCTCTCTGGGCACAAAAAGTATGCCTTTGTGCATTTGTTGGTTCTGTCAATGTTATTTGCTATAATAGTGTTGATGCATTTGGATTTAACATTGTCATTTGCCCATTGATAAGTTTGCGCTGAAACTGTTTATGTATTGTTTATATTGAAACTGTTTATGTCATTATTTATGCAGTTGGTTCTCTACATATGTTTATGCTGTTTTTTTGCCTTTTTTTTTTTTTAATTCGATGGGCCATTACCGATGGCTAGCCCGTCGGTATTTACAGATGAGATTACCGACGGTTGACAACTTTTACATAAAGTCGTTGGTATGCATTAATTAGGAGCCTCTTTCTGATGGATCTTGGGTCGTCGGTTGTCCGTCGGAGAATGGCCATTACTGACATCTTAAGCCTTTAAGGCGTTTCCGAGGGCTTTTGGCCATCGGTAATACCCCTTTTTCTTGTAGTAAATCGAGTTGTGTCTATACTGACTTCGATTACAAATTTTTTTAAAAAGTGGAATACGGTCTGTAAAATTGGTACTAGAATATTCAAATCAGTTTTGTAGTATATTTTGCAATAAAACTTGTGTCTGCGTCTTAACTGAAGAGCACTCACAGTCATAGTTTTTACACTTCATATCGGCTTGCACGTCTTGAATCTGTATTTTGTCTTTCCGTTTGAAAGCTTTTTAAAAAAATTAAAGATAAAATAACTCAAGTTTTTAAATCTTATGCGGTCTTTTCTTTTTTTCTTTTCATTATATATCTAGTATCGATTTATTTTACTAAAGTGATTTGTTAGATCTCCCAAAAGTGATTTGTAACATTTAAACAATCCCATTGAAGGGAAAAGGAAGAAGGAGAAAGATGGTGGTAGATTGAAGAGAGAAGAGGTAGAAGATGGTGAGGGTGGGAATGAAGAGGGAGAAGAGGAAGAAGGGGATGGAGGTTTCGGGAAACTAGCGATAAAATGTAACATCGTTACAATAGAGTTGACGGAAAGGACTAATGTGTTTTGAAGTTAGAGGACCAAAATAGAATGTTTATTAGTTAAAGGATTAAATTTAAATAAAAAAATAAGAGGACCAAAAATATATTTTAGCCTAATGATATCTATTACTCTGACAAGATGTTATAAGTATGATATAGTGCTATCTTTTTAAGGGATTAATAGTATATCAAGATTTACCAAAAAAAGAGGTAAATCATGAATCTCCACAATTAGTCAGCATGCATTTAGGTTCTTAAAGTAGCTGGATTGATGGAAACCATAATGGTGTGGCATGACATTATCATCCTATGTGGTGTCATAAACTTATACGGTGCAATGTCACCAGGATTTTATCAAAACGGTACAAATTAAAAAGTAATTACCAGATTGGGGCAAGCGTGGATGTTAATCACGACTTACCTGATTTTATTTTATTTTTAAAACAAACAAGAAGCCATCATTTCTAATAACGACTTTTATAATTTTAATTTTTTTAAAAAATAAAAAATGGAAGTCGTCGTTTCGGATTAAGACTTCTTCATATTTATTTTTATTTTAAAACAAATGAGGAAGTCGTTATTGCTAACTTCGACTTGCAACTTTTATTTTATTTTTTATTTTTTATAAATAAAATAAGGATTTTGACTTGTTAATTTTTTTTATTAAAAGAGGAAGTCACCATTACAAAATGTGACTTCTTATTTTTCATTTTTTTTGAATCAAAATGGAAGTTGCGAATTGACTTTGCAACTTGCTAAATAAAAAGTGGAAGTCGCATTTGCTATCTGCAACTTCCTCTTAATTATTTCTAGGTTTACCACAAATTGTGAACCCTAACCATGACTTCCTTGACATATGTTTTTTTTTAATTTTGTCCATATCTATATATAAGGGCAAACTTAACACACAACACACTGAGAGGTTTAATAACCAAAGTAAACAGTAGAAGAAGAGTTGAATTATGTTTACCTAAAACTTTTTGCAAATAGATAACTTTTCGCAAAGGACAAAGATAGTGCTGATTAAAACACAATCAGACATATTGCTCATCTGATAGTTTTCTTAACAGGACAAAGAGAACCTTAGAAAGGAAAGGCTTAGAACAGCTTGTAGACGCTTGGAATGCGTCTTAAAGATTTGTTTACACGATCAACTCAAGAGATAAAAGGCACTTTGATAAAAAGAAAGACTTGTATAGATAAAACTGTTCAACCCCTGATTATATAAACAGTTAAGCAAAAATATAAATAATAAAAGCTTCGGGAAGAGATAATCACACAAAGCGATTATACTGGTTCACCTTCAACCTTGCGCTACATCCAGTCCTTGGCTTCACCAAGAATTTTACTATAAGTGATCAGGTTACAGTCTCAAATATTCTTTGCATACCTATCCTCTCGAGGCTCAACTAACAACAAGTATTCTTTTCACACCTAGTCTTTCCAGGCTCTAACACTCACAAAGAGTAGTAAATGAAGGGTTTGATTTACAAACAACAAGTCTACCAGAAAAACACTCAGAGAGTGAATAACTACGAAGGTAGGTAAGACTGCGTTATAACTTCTCTATTGAATACAAATGATTGAGAAGAATAAAGAATGAAAGAATGAAGAACTAATTGCGCAGAGTAAATGCAAGTTTTCAATATATTCATTTTGCATTATAGTTCTTCAAAGTCTTCTTCTTATAGCCTTCAATCAATTCGATCCATTAGAGAGATTCTTCATATGGTGGATTATTTAATTCAAACTCTGAATCTCCATTAATGCAATAGGATCGTTCTAGTTATACATTAAATGAGGAGAAATGTTGGTCTCATTTTATATGAAGAGAAAAGTCGATCAGAGTAGTTGGAACAGGTCTTCTTTTCTTTGAGCAGCGAGGTTTGCCATTTTGGTGCAAGTCGTATATGTTTCAATAGAAAGTCTTCCTGCAATATCCATAAGAGGCTAACCTTTGCTTTTCGAGAGATAAAGTTGACCTTTACTCTTTTGACTTTCAGCAAGGAGATACTTTTCCAAAACGTAGTCGTTTACCATTGGGAACTCAACTTCAGATTCTTCAAAATAATTGCAGAATGTTGGACGTGTTTAGGAATTAGACTTAAAGTCTTTTATGCTTAAAACACGTTCTTCATAAGGTGTTGGTTGTCTATATCTCCTGGACATTTGTGATTTGTGTAACATCCCGATTTTTCAAGCTTTCTGATATTAATAAATAGTATTTATGAGTTTGTATATTATTGGAGGGTCTAGAGAGTGAAATAAAATAAACGGAGACTATAGTCAAGCTCTACGCTATCGTAGGAAGCTACGGTTAAATTTTGGGTCGAAAACTCAGACGAAGCCCGGTCCCCGGTTTTCACTGACAGTAGTGTTTTACTATTATCAAGACCTAATTTTGACTCGTGAATGAGGCAGTTAGTCCTAGAATTCAATTCCTTACAATTTTGCCAAAATTGGTTCTTGACGTTAAAAAGTGAAAATAATATAAACTATTCGGGCGAAAACTCGAACTGGGAGACAATCAGAGCTGTATATGGATTTAACGGGACCATCTAACGGATAATCTTGCTATCACATCAGGTCACATCACCTTGGAATGCGTGCCAGTGTCATGATGGTTTTCAGAAAATATCTGGATGCGAAATGACCAAAACGCGCTTGAGTTTCCATGAAATTATCATTTAACCATGGTAAAAAGACTATAATATCCTTAATGAGGAAACTTAAGTGGATTTGCCCCCACCACACTAGGCCATTTGGCCATCTTCTTCATTTCTCCCTTCTCACCGTTGCTCTTCACTTTCTCCTTACTTTCTCTTCATTTCTCTTCAAGATCTTCAAGCCTTTTGGTGAAACAAAGTTGATTTCTCACTTAGATTCATCATGCAGGAGGTATTAACTCTATTCTTGCTCTCTTAATCCCTCTATTTCTCCATTCAAATTTCATGATTCATGGTAGTTTAGGTTTTGAAACATAAACTTCAAAAATCCATGAAAAATTGTAGAAAAATCCTTTTAATATCAAACCACTTTCTTTGAGCTAGGTTCATTGCATTCTTTCATAATCCAAGAGCTTAGAACCAAGGAATTCCTCTAGCTCATATGGGTATATAGGGCCAAACCTACCCCCTTTGGGTGAGTAGAGTTTTGGTTGAAATTTTGTTGTTCTAAGCTTGAATCTAGTCTTATCTCACCTAGTTAGTATTGAATCCAAGAGATAGGAATTTTTGGACTTCCATAGCTATTTTTCCTAGCTATGGCCGAACCCTAGGTGAAAAATATTAGGGAAAATTTTGTGATTTAAAGTTGATGCCTTGATTGATTGTATGTGTGTAGTTGTCGTCAAGTAATCGGACGAGAAACCGAACGACTTTTGGACCGATCGGGCGAATTTTCGCTAAGTGGAAAACTTCAAAGATAAGGGGAGATTGCCTGAGAGATCTCTCAATAACTATGTGTTATCTGTGTTTGGCCTGTATGAATTTAATTAAGCTGTGTGGTGGTTGGTCGATTCACTTTCCGTGATTACTTTATCTATTGATGACTATTTGCTGTTATGTGCTATACTGATTTAATACGTGTTTTAATTGTATTATCTGTTATAACAATGTTGTATCAATACTGTGGATGTTGATTGTTATTTGAGAAGCCTGACAGCGATCAATGCTCCATTAATTAACGGGGACAAAAGCCTTGAAAAAGCTTTGTAAGGAACACCAAAGATTTATTTGGGAAAGGTTGGAAAATTTTCAATGGTGTGAGTTTTACAAAAGGGATCAGGGATCCTAAAGTAAATTATAAGGTTAGTAGAAAAGGTTAGATTTTCAAAAATAAATTAATGATTTTGTGGAGAAATTAAATTAAGAGGAAAAAGTCAAGATTTTAACTTAAGACGTTTTTACTCTAAACGACGATTCATTCCGAAAAGATTTACGGAAAGTGTTTTCGAAAAACCGTAATGCTGTTTTGGGACAACGTTTTTTGTCTCAACGGTTTCCTTTCAAAAACGGATATTTGGTAAGGGATTTTCAAGCAAAGATAAGTTTTATCAGTAATTCGATGGTTTATAACCAATTTTCAAACAGAAATATTTTTCTGGAGACGGGTTTTTCCCTAATGGTGTTCTGTAAACGAGTTTTTCCCAACGGTGTAAAATCTGACAACTTGGATGACTTGCAGAGATTGTTTTGGATTTGTGTTTCACAGGACGAAAAACGGTGAAAACATTGAAACGTGAACCTAGTACGAGACGTCAGGATACTAGTGTTCTGTGAAAATAGCACGTACATATGAGAATCCGTGTTACGGTGTTATGGACTGTGTGTCCTCCTTTTGTTATGAGGAAACGTGATTAAAAGTGAATGTTGTTTTCTATTACCACGGACCTTGGACTGGTGCACCAGTCTAGGGCTTCGCGATTGAGCACTCGGACGTTTCGTCCTGTGTTAATGAAGAAAAGTTTTAAAACGGTGTAAATTACGAATGGTCGGGAGCCTTTGAGCTACGACAAGGAAAGAAAGAACACAGAGAAAAGTGACAAGACATGAAACGTTTTTACGTGCATTAAATCGGCAGACGTGCCAACGGTGTTTTAATCTGGATATCTTGGTGGTCAGGATATTCAAGATGATGTATATCATTGTGCCTTGATGGACAATGAAAACCATAAACGGTGATCACATGTGCCTTGTGTAGGACAGTGTGCAATAGTTTTAACAACGGTGTGCCTTCGGGCAATCGAGTTTGATCAACTCATTTCATATGGTGTTGGGATCTTCGGAGATTAAGTATAGAATAAAACGTTGAATATTGAAGTGTCATGCATTTTTAGAAATGATGATGACTATCAGGTATGAAACCTATGATAAACTACTTGTTTATTTAGTGGACTCTTATGCATTATGATATTATATATGCTTATATGTTGTGGCTGTGTCCCACATGTGGTTTTCATGTTTAAAATCCATATATTGGTATCTCACCCTTGCCTGTACATGTTGGGCATCCTGTTGTGTTTTTGGATACGTGTGTAGATGCATTTCAATGGACCTCTAGGTCACTTCAAGACCCTGAAGCTGGAGTCCCTTTACGTCGACGGCAAAGATGTGTGGACTGGCGAAGATGAGGTGCAGTCTCACGGGTATGATGTATACTAGGTAGTATACTCTATCGTCTTTAAAGTTTCTTTATTAGACCAGCTCTTAGGATTTTTGATGTTTAAGTCAAGTCTTTCGACTGTGACTGAGTACGTGGTGTGTACTGAAATATTGAGAAAGAGTGTACGCCTTATGGCGAAGTTGAATTACTATTATTAAGAAGGAATTTTCAATTTGTTTTATGTGATTGTTCTGTTTTGCTTTTGGTATCAGATTTCTACAACCACTTGGGTGAGTGTTTTTCGAAAAAGTTTTTAGTTTACTAAGCTTTATTTTCGGCAACGGGTTACCATGTGATGCCCTAGAAGGGGGTGTCACAATTTGACATATGATTTAGTCAAGTCCCTTGATGTTTAGTTCTTGGCGATTCATAATATGAATACCATCTCTGATAAGTTAATTCTTGATGTAGTCTTTATGATCTTTTACAGATAAAGGCTTATCTTTGATGTAGTCTGGACACTTAAGATAAAACATCAACAATATTCATCTGGTTAACTTTGATCATACTATAATATTTGGATTCATCAAAACTTAAGATTAGCAACCAATCAGACGCTTGGAGACTTAACAGGAAGGAGATGTGGTCCTATAATTTTTTCGATAGTTATGAGATTTGTGACACAAATCCATTAATTAGAGATAACGTGAGTGAGTTTAGTGAAGATGAAGATGGATGTTATGAAGGTATTAAAGGGAGTAGTGGAGGTGTTCCAGAATCCATCAACACACCAAAGGTTGCACAATCATCTTTTTTGTCCAACATCAATATTCAGGGAATGCACAATCTCGACTACCCAGATTGTTACATAGAAAGAAGAGGATGTAGCAGTGCAAACGTGGACAATGACCTCTGCATTGGTATGCAATTTGAATCAAAGCAAACAACAATCAGTGCAATTAAGCAAATGTTTAGTGACCACACTTAATCAGTCGCTAAATATGGAAATTCAGTCTCTAAATTGGTCGTTAAACCATTTAGCAGCCGGTGTAGCGAACACCAAACGGTTTAGCAACTAGGCAATCTGTGACCACCAAATTCGGTCGCTAAAATGGTTTAGCGACCGAATTTGGTGGTCGCTAAACACCTCTTTTTGGGTAGCGGTCGCATTAATATCTCGAGATCACCGTAACTTAGACTCTTTTGTACTTGTTGATTGTGTGGTTGGCCTTGTAAATGTGGATCCTAGCATCCCAATAAAAGGTATTGATTGCAGAGGTGCATATAGAGATGTAAATTTTACCCGTACTCATGGATACTCGCGGATAATATCCGCAACGGATAGAAAATGGATATCTTAATGGATACCCATGGGTAAATTAAATGGGTAATTTCTCTATCCGTTTATTAATGGGGTGGGGACGGGTAGTATAATATCCATACCTGCGGGTATCCACTAAGGGGGTTAGAATATTTACATTTAGAATATTTATATTTAAAATATTAGGCCAATGGATTGAAATGATGCTCATGTATGAATGGATTAATTTAGACATGCTTATGGATTAGTTTTACTATTTAATATTTTTAATTTTAATTTAATGACATATGATTATAGTGCTTAAATATCATATTGTTTAGTATATTTACTATAATACTTTTCAAGCACAAGAACTTCTCGTACCAAAAAGCAACTCAAATGCAGAATTAGTTTGAATTTTATGTGTGAATAAAATTTTTTTTGAGGTGTCGAATATCCATGGATACCCTCAAATATTGATAAATTTGTTTAAAATCCGCAAGATAGATAGCCGAACGGATATGTGACGGGGACGGATACGAAATTCATCCAACGGGATGGGTAGTGGGGGGCTACTACCCGTACCCACCCTGCCCCATTTACATCCCTAGGTGCATAATCGTTTTGGTTATAGCGTGACATATAGAATGGCTTGGAAAGTTAAACAAATAACACTTGCAAGGGTTTTTGGTGGCTGGGAGGAATCCTGTAATGAGTTGCCTAGATGGATGGATGTTGTTCAACAATTTGTATTGGATACAATCGTAAAATATCGAACATCGTCACACACTGTAGATGGTGTGGAAAGATCTTCTAGTTTGTATCTTCACCGCGTGTTCTGGTCATTTAAGTCATTTATTGAAGGATTTGTATACTGCAAGCCAATCATACAAGTGGATGGGACATTCTTGAGTGGAAAATATCGTGGCACACTATTGGTTGCCATTGCACAAGATGGGAATCATAACATCATGCCGATTGCTTTTGCAATTGTGGAAGGGGAGACAATAAAATCTTGTAGAGGCGTGCTTGTTGTACATTCACGAGCTTTCACGTTGGGACATTGGAGGCAACTTGGTACCAACCGAAGTTTGGGTGTCCACTATATGTTGATACGAATGAGATCCCAACAAGAATATTTGCATGTTCTTTCATACTTTTCTATCACAACTAATCTTTCACAAAACATTTTTTTAAGAACCATAGAGCATATCACACGTGGATCAATTGATGGATCTTTGTTACGTCATCAGAAGGATCATGTTTCAACATTAATATGCAACTGTGAAGAACGGATGCTACATCCCAGACACCGGTATGTTTAGGAACCTATACCAGTTGAACCTATGCGACAATTGATAGAAGCCACGAGATTTGACAAAGTCTTATTAATCGAGCATGTCACCAGACACCACCATCTTATAACAGCATTGGTAGAAAAATGGAGACTAGAGACTCATATTTTCTATTTTCCATACGGAGAGGCCACTATTACACTACAAGATGTGGCCTTACAGCTAAGGCTCCCCATTGATGGAAGTGACATCACTGGTGCAATCGTTGTTGACAGGGGTCAAACTTGTCTTAAGTTATTATACCGCTGCGGATTGTTTGAAAGGAGTTTCTGTTAAAATATCTTGTCTATCAGCGGCTTTCAGTGAATTGCATCATGGAGCACCTGACACTGTAGTTGCACAATATGCCAGGTCACATATCATGAGATTGAATTGGAGATATTCTAATGTCTGATACATCGGGTGCTCGAGTTCACCTGATGTAATTACTACTATTACGAGATTTTTCTGCTGCCAGGAATTATAGTTGGGGTGCAATAGTATTGGCTTGACTACATGTTTCGTTCTTTAAGATTCGTGTGTTAGTGGTTTTTGGTTTTTTTTTACATATAATGTACCAAAATTTAAAAATAAAAATGGAAATTTACACATAATTAAAAAAAATACACTACATTAAAATTATTATACAAAATACGAAGAAAAAAAAGTCAAGTATTTGTGAAATCAATGGTGGGATGATGTCCCACAATGAGGTTTCCTTCTCTAATGTGGTGGTAGAATCATTTGATGTTGTTCCACCTGTTGTGTCCGCCCACCTCTTGTTCTAGGGCGTCTTTGTGGTAAGGGTGAAGGTTCTTCATTAATATCATCATCATTACCATTATTATCGTCACGGTCATTGTCAACACCATTGTCATTGCTATTGTCATCGTCATTCTTTCTCTTATTTGATCAGATAGAATAGGACGATAATCTTCCAACAATGTTCGATAGTATGGAGACAGTAGTGTAGCAAAAATGGCGGCAAACATTGACGAAGTTGATTAAAAATATATGAAATCGAAGGATGCTGAAAAGAAAATTGGGGCACATATCAAGAGGAGCCTTGTGATTGTGGTACAGGTGAGTCATCTTGTGATTGTGGTCGAGGAGCTCAATTGGCATTGTAAAATGTTGAGTCGGTGCGACTTCCTCATAGTGGGTCGAGATAATTGATGGAAAGATCTCTTCTAAATCACTCAACATTCTATTACAGGCTGAATTAATATTGGGTATAGTCGGAATGGTTTAATGGCGGTGGTGGGTGAAAGAGTATAATTCTGAATCGAGTGAATAAAAGAATATTGGAAACAAAAAATATGGTTAGTATGAGAATAACGTGAAAGTAACATAACAATAATTGTAATAAGGATAGAGTAAACTTACTGTACCACCATATAATGAACCCTCGAGCGAAATATACCTTCGAGTTTGAGGTATATACCATTCCAGACATGCTGAGTTTTCGTGTAGAAGATCGTTGTAATGAGCACCTTGTCCACATATCAATCCACTTACAATGACGGTCTAGCCTATAAACGTCGATTTTTCCCCACATATCAACTTTGTGAAGTTTATCAAAGTTAGGGAGGGTCATAAAGAATGGGCTGATGCAATCCAAACTGACGCATGGCCCTATCTACTGGATGCCACTCGACAATGGCAAAACATATCAAGGGCACCACCGCAACCGCAACCATAACCACGTAAACATCAATATTAATCAATCGCCTTATATTTGGTCGATCATAAGGCGTCCATATAAACTGCATCAAAGTTGTAATTATAAGTATATAACTATGAATTAGAATTTAAAAATCTACATAGAGATATTAAATATTAAAAATATGGACGTCATCTATTCGCAATCAGTCAAACATGCATCGTATGATATTAGCTGCATGGTCAGGGATGTTGGTGGTGTGCATAGGACGAGACCACCTAATAAATTTAAAACTTTCGAAGTGTGTTATGAAATTTATAGTGGGCATAGAATTTTAAAATAAGTTAAAAAAATTCATTGGTCATACCTATGCGCAAGCAGGAATCCAAGTTGATGTTGCACCTCTTAGTCAGATATGTAATATATACGCGATGTAATGCATGGAATCCGATCCCATGCCCATGATTGGAGGAGTAATAATGACCCTCCAATCCCAACTTGATCGGGACTAGTTGCCCGATCCGAACCTCGAAATATGCAAGCCAAAACAACCACACCCCAACTATAATTCCTTGCGGTTGACAAATCCTCTAACAAAAGCAGATACATCAAGTGAATGTGAGTGCCTATGTATTTGACAAGAGGAGACCTCCAATCATCCTCATGACATACACCCTAACATATTGGACAATAACAACATCAGGTGGATCATGAAGGAGTTCCCGGAACTAAGATTCGAACCAAGTTATCTTAACACTGCATCCTTTGATACAATCTGCGGGTGGGATGGCCTTCATTAATTGTAAACAAACATGGTCCCAATTAGTAGTAGTTGTACCACTGACAGTCAATATATAGGAAGACTAAGTTGCAAGGAGACATCTTGTAGAGTTATTATGGCCTTTCCATGTGGAAAATGAAAAGTGTGTTTCAGGTCTTCATCATTGACCAATGCGGTAATGAGATGGTGGTTGATGGCCACTTTGTCCGATCGATAAGACATGACCAAAACCAACTTCATTTATTAAATTTTGTACACGTTCATCTAGCGGGGGAGCTTAGACCTATCTATGCCTCGGCCAAATCATTCTTTCTTCTCCATTCCATATTCTTGTTGAAATATGATTATCCTGAAATCTCAATAGTGATCGATCAATCGGTCCCGATGCAATTGCTCGATATCTATGTCGAGAAAGTCTGGGGAGAAAGTTGCTGAGTTACTGATAGGGTCTTGAAGAAAAAGTTAGTGGGTTATTGATAGGGCTTTGAAGAGAAAGTTTAATTAGAATTGATAGAAGCTCTTCTTTATTTAGAAGAAGCTCTATAACAAGCCCAAGAATAGGTGAATAAGATAAAGCTTTCAACATGCATGAGTTGAATAACAGAGCAAAAAAAAAAAAAAAATAGCTCTCAACGTGAACATGTTGTATTATATGAATTAGAAAGTGAATACAGATGAAAATGTGATATTATAAGAAGCTATGTATTGCTACATGAAAAGATGTTGTGTTCTCTCATGGTTTGCCTTTTGAATTTCTTGAAGCTTCACATTAAGAACTACAAAAAAAGAAGTTTTTAGCGACCACCAAAATCGGTCACTAAATATGCAAAATCGGTCGCTAAATCATTTAGCGATCGAATTTGCATATTTAGCTACCGAATTTGGTGGTCGCAGAATGCCTAGTCGCTAAACCGTTTGGTGGTCGCTAAATCGGTCGCTAAACCATTTCGTGATCGATTTAGCGACCAAATTTTCATATTTAGCAATTGAATTTCCATATTTAGCGACCGATTAATTCGGTCGCTAAAATCGGTTTCTAAAATAGTTTTTTTTTTTTTTGTAGTAATCGCATAAAAAAAAGTTGGCATGTGAAGTATCTCATGTGAACTTTCTGCATGCACTGCTAAATGACTTCACACAGCCTTGACTCTTAACACCATATCTATGTAGCCTTTACTCTTCAACAATATATATAGTCAAATAATTATTAAATATGGAATTGTTTTATCACGCTGATCTTTGCTTGCTTTGATTCGAATTACATACCCACCCAAAGATCAATATGAGTGAACTTAGTGACATATTTGAAAGGTATATATTGAATTTTTATTTTTGTGTTAAATTATATCTAATTTGTTTTATATAGATAAGTAATCATTGTATTTAAATTGCTTGTAGATGTTTAATCTTCCCAACACCTCTAGGATTTCTAATGATCCAATAATTAGGGATAATGTTACTGAATTTAGTGAAGAGGAAGACCATAAGTTAAACGATGTCAATGATAGAGGAAGTGCTGAAGACGTTGGAGAATCGAGTATGGAAATACATGTTACACAATCACCATTTTTTTTTACTAATTTTAACAGTCAAGCAGCCAAAGAACCTAAATTTTCGGATGGTTGTGAACGTAGAAGAGGAGGTAGCAGTGTAAGTTTTAACAATAATCTTTGGGTGGGTGTGTCGTTTCAATCAAAGCAAACAATGATCAACGCGATAAAACAATTCCATATTGAACAATCATTTGACTATATCCTTGAAGAGTCAAGGCCAAATAGATATGTTGGTAAGAGTAAAGGCTGCATGAAGTCATTTAGTAATGCATGCAACAAGTTCACGTGAGATTCTTCACATGCCAACAATTTTTCATGTGAAGCTTCAAGGAATTCAAAAGGCAAGCTACGAATAACACACCATCTTTCATGTAGCAACACATAGCTTCTTAATATCACATTTGCATCCTTATTCACTTTCTAATTCCAATAATACAATTTGTTCACGTTGAAAGCTAATTGTTTTTACTCTCTTATTCAATTCATGTTGAAATCTTCGACTTAATCACCTATTCTTGGAGATTATTCTAGAGCTTGTTTTAAAGAAGGAATTAGCTCCTATAGAGTCTCATCAAACTTTCTCTTCAAAACCCTATCAATAGCCCACCAAATTTCTCTTCAAAACCTTTCAATAACCCACCAGCTTTCTCTCCAAACTTGTTCGACATAGATATGGAGCACATTTCAATAAGAATATGGAATGGAGAAGAAAGAATGATTCGGTCAAGGCATCGACATGTTTTGGTTCCCCCTCCAAATAAGCGTGTACAAAATTTAATAAATGAAGTTGGTTTTGGTCATGTCTTATCGGTCGGACAAGTGGCCATCGACCACCATCTCATTACCATATTGGTCGAACGATGAAGATCTGAAACACGCACTTTTCATTTTCCACATGAAGAGGCCACAATAACTCTACAAGACGTCTCCTTACAATTTGGTCTTCCTATTGATCGATGGAGACGTTGTCACTGGCACAACTACTACTTATTAGGACCTCATTTGGTTACAATTATTGGGGGTCATCCCACTCGCAGATTGTATCAAGGGATGCGGTGTTAAGTTAACTTGGTTCGAATCTCAGTTCTGTGAACTCACTCATAATCCAACTGATGTTGTTATTGCGCAATATGTCAGGGCGTATATCATGTGGATGATTGGTTGTCTCCTCTTGCTAGACACATCAGGCACTTGCGTTCACTTAATGTATCTACTTTTGTTAGAGGATTTCTCGGCCTCAAGGAATTACAGTTGGGGTGTGGCTGTCTTGGCACACTTATTTCGAGGTTTGGATCGGACAAACTAGTCTGGATCAAGTTGAGATTGGAGGGTGCCTGTTACTCCTCTGATCATGGACATGGGGTCAGATTCCATGCATTGCACCATGTATAAATTACATATCTGTCAAAGATGTGCAAGAAGAACTTCAATTTTCGCTTGTGCGTAGGTATAGCGAATGAATTTTTTAAATTTATTTTAAAATTTTATGCATACTATAAGTTTCATAACATACTCAGAACATTTTAAATTTATCAGGCGGTCTCGTCCTATGTGCACAACCAACATCCCTGACCATGCAGCTAATATCATATGATGTATGTTTGACCAATTACGAATAGACGAGATCTATATTTTTAATATTTAATATCTTTAAGTAGACTTCAAATTTATAAATATTAGTTTTATGTTTATAATTACAACTGTGATGAAAGTTATATGGACGCCTTATGACCAACCAGAAATAAGGCGATTGATTGATGTTGATGTCTACGCGGTTGTCGTTGCGGTGGTGCCCTTGATATGTTTTGCCATTGTCGAGTGGTATCCAGTAGATAGGATCATGTGTTAGTTTGGATTGCATCAACCCATTTCGTGTGATCCTCTTAGCTTTGATCAAATTCACAAAATTGATATGCGAGGAAAAATCGATGCTTATTGGCCCATCCGTCACTATAAGTGGATTGATGTGTGGAACGATCGACATAATCGACTGGTTCAAGGTGTTCATTACAATAGTCTTCTACACGAAAACTCAGCATATATGAAATGGTATATACCTCGAACTCGAATGTATATTTCGCATGAGGGTTCATTATCAGGTGGTGTGGTAAGTTTATTCTATCCGTTTGTACAATTATTATTATTATTATTATTATTATTATGTTACTTTCACGTTATTGTCATACTAACTATATTTTTTGTTTGAAGTACTTATTATAGACCCGATTCGAAATTATACTCTCTCACTCACCATTGCTAATAATCCATTCCAAACTATATATACACAGTATTAATTCGGCATGTAATTGTATGTTGAATGCTTTAGAAATATCTATCCATCAGCTTTCTTGACTCACTATAAGGAAGCGGCACCGACTCAACATTTTAAAGTCCCAGCTGAGTCTCCTCTACCCACAGACACAACATGACTCACCTGCACTACAGTCACAAGGCTTCGAATATTGTGCCCCAATTTTCTTTTCAGCATCCTCAAGAGTTCAAATATTTTGAATCAACTACGTCAATGTATGCCGCCAGTTTTGCTACACTACCATCTGCATACCATCAAACATTGTTGGAAGATTATTGTCCTATACTACCTGATTAAATAACAGAAACAAAGTGACAATGAAGATAGCAACGACGATAGTACTAACGACGATCGTGACGATAATGATGGTAATCAGTGTTGTAAAACTTGGTCCGGTGATCGACTCGGTCAGGGCACCAGGTTAATGGGTCACTGGACAAACCAGTGAGTCACTGGTTGAATCGGACGAATCAATACTATACAAATCTATAATAAGATATATATATTAATAATATATTTTTCAGTAATATACCATGCATGAGCGTTCGCGTAGTGGCACACCAGGCACTTCACTGTTAGCAGGGTGCGGGTTCGACTCCCATACGAGGCACTTTTGGAGAATTTTAGAATAATTTTCGCGCATAAGTTGCGGACCCTCTGAGCGCGTGAGTGAGGGACCACGTCGAGTGGAGGTGAACTGAGCTGAGTCAACCGATTCAAATCAATTCAACCGCAGTTTGGTGACGTCAGCTCCGGTTCAGTTGCGTATGAGGTCTAATATGCTAACCGGACCGGTCATAGGTCCGGTTCTGACTGAACCGGTCCGACCGGCTGGTCCGGTCGGAGTTAATAACTATGATGGTAATGGTACCATGGTGATGAAATTAATGTAGAACAAGAGGTGAGCTCACACAATAGGTGGAATAACATAGAAGGATTCTACCACCGCGCCAGAGAAGGAAACCTCATTGTGGGACATCATCCCACCACTAATTTTACAAATACTTGACTTTTTTTCCTTCGTATTTTGTATAATAATTTTAATGTGTTGTATTAATTTTTTTAATTATGTGTAAATATCCATCATTGTTATTTTAAATTTTTATACAATATATGTAAAAAAACCAAAAAACACAAACACACAAATCCTAGAGAATGAAACACGTAGCTTCTAGGGATGTTATAAAGTTAGGGTTTATGGCAAGTAGTAAACCTTAGTAACGACTTGCACATTACCCTTAAAAAAAGAAATTAGGGCAAGTCGTGTTTAATGGTCACGACTGGTCCCTTTTTAAAAAAATAAAAAATAAAAGAAGAAAGTCGTGGTCGGGAAACACGACTCCTTCACATTTTCAAAAAAAGGGTGGGAGTTTCATATATCTGAGATTTGACTCCCTAAAGAAAATTAAAGCAAGTCGTGTTTGGGATATACGACTTGCCTGTATAAAAGTTTTTTTTTTTTAACACATTAATAAAATAATAAGTTGTGATTGTGATCTATGACTTACATGTTGTATGGTATCTTCACTATACAACTTACACTACTTCAATAATTTTTTTAAAAAACTAGACTAATTAATAATATTTGAATAGAATTCCACTAGTACGGTAAAAAAAAAGTCCAGAAAGGTCTTTCCCTTCTGAATATTGACAAGATTATAAACAAAAGTTATAATAAAACGAAAAAGAAAAAATCATAATATATTGATGCTTTAAAGGAAAAAGAAAACCCATATATAAGGATGGATATACATATGTAGCTTAAGCTAACCTTGCCATGGCTTTTGAGATTGGTTTTGTTGATCATTCATGCAGTTTCCAATACCAGTAATGCTGAGTATATCACTATGAGAGAGGGGCCTAAGACCCAAGAAATCTCTCGTCAAGCCTTCATTTCCACCACCGCCTCCGTCATCGGCGGCGCTACCATGACGGATGGCGGTGGTTGTTTCTGAAAGGGTGCCATGCAAGTTTTGATAATCTTTCTTTGAATTCAGAATGCCACCAAAATCATCCTCAAAGGGAGTTCCTTCAAAGCCACAAGGAGAAGAGAAAGAGTTGATAACATCATGAAGAGAAGAAGGAGGAACACCACCAGTAGCAGAAGAGAGTTCAGCTTTATTCCCCAAAGGTGCAAAGCCATGACCGAACCCTGTAGTGGTAGTGGTAGTAGGAGTAGTAGTGGTGTTCATCTGGTCTTCACGTGAGGACAAATTCAAACCAATGGTATTGCTTGCAGCAGAATCAGAAGACACGTGAGCCTGTTGATGGTGGGGCCTAGTCATGTTTTGTGAGGTACCAGTACCACTTCTGCTCACGGTTGCACCCATCTGAGCTGCTTTCTGAAGCAATGCCGTTGCTGACATGTGAGGGGAAGGAGCAAGAAGAGTAGTAGTGGCAACAAGACTAGGGTTAGGGTTTTCATGGAGGCTTAGATCTTGATTATGGTGGTGGGTTTGTGAAAATTGTTGTTGGTTCATTCTTGGGGAGAAGATTGATGAGGAGGAAGAGGAGAGGTCAATGGTCATTGGTGGGCCAAGCCAAGGGGGTATTTCTGGTTCCCTCATAATAAGGTTGAAATTTTGCTGCTGCTCTTTTTTCAATGGGAAAGCATGTTGTAGGTCTTGGGGAATATTCATGAATTGGGGTTGGAGATTTATGTGATGAGATGTTGAAGGGTGTTGTGAGGGAAGAAGTGAGTTGTTGACTGTGCCCGTGACATTTGCTCTTGCACTCTCCTCTGCCAGTGCATCACAGAAGGCTCTGTGGGTTATGAAACTGTCCCTCCTAAAAGTCATAAACAAACAACACACAAACAAACAAAAACAAGAAACGTTACTAAAGTGCTATGACAGTGCAGAACAGAAATATAATAAGTAATAACACTCTCTCACTCTTATAATTTTTTTTTTTTTTTTTGTAAAAATGTTATATTCATCATCTTTATACAAATTTTTTATCCACTTAAAAATAAAAATATTAAAAATTTAATATTAATTATTATTTTATATATACAACGTGTGATATGGGTCGATTTTAAGTGAATTAAAAAAGGATTTAGTTGATATTTACTTTTACCGTAAAAATGTTTACACTTTCAATCAATCATATATTATCACATTATTAAAAAAAAGTTTGATTTTTGTCATAATTATCTTAAAAATCACATACAAGATGATTTGTTGTTAATTAATAATGTAAAAAACTTTTCACACACTCCATTAAAATCAAACTTATAAAAAAAATTACACAAAGACATTTGTTCAATGGTATAGCATTTCTCCTCTTTCTCTTTCTGCTTTCCTTTTTTTATTCACTTTCTGAGTGTACTTAAAGTCTGATAGTCCATATTAGGTGCTGGCTGCATTAAAAATTTTCCATCCTAAGAATTTCCACTCTCTCTGTGATCTCTAGGGAGGGATTATAGGAGAATGCTATATATATCAATGTAATTAATGAAGGTCTATTCAGTATATCATCTTCTCCAATGTAAGAAGGGATACATAAAGAATAAGAAAGTATTAAGTATTAACAAAAAAAATTATGTGAATTCATCTCAGTCAACCTCGGATTCAAATTCCATCCTCCATAAATGAATGATGTCTCTGACTATATATGGCACCTAAATTGGACTGGTAATTCACATGTCATTCTTAATGGTTTTAGGTTATTAGTTACCTTGAGAAAAGGGTTCCACAGTCACATCTGTACTCCCTTGTGCCACAGGTTTTGGAGTGAGCTTTCCAATCTGATTGAACTGCATACCTCTTGGAGCACTTATCACATTTCCACTTCTTCTCACCATGCTTTCTGCAGAAGTGCTTCTTGATCCCAGTTAGGTCCCCCAAGGCCCTGGATGGGTCATGGTGCACACAACTGGGTTCTGGACACACATAAACCTTTTTCCTCACCTCTTTGCTTGTTCTCTGCTTTAGCTTCCATGGCAAATTATGCCCTCTTTTATGAAGTTGAAGATTCTGATCCCTTTGAAATCCTTTGTTACAGATCTCACAAATGAACCTATTTTTGGCAAGAAGACTCTTGGGAGACAAGGCTATAACCTCAGCATCTGGGTCTGAATAATAATGAAAAAAAAAAATACACTCCTTATAATGCACAAAAACAAGATAGTGGGATGTATATGAATTAGAGTAACTCTTGTGGTTCTTATTAATTAATACAGTTTGATTTATAAAAAAATTATAATTCAGAAAAACAAGAGTATCATGACATATTAAGTTTTCAGAAAACCAAAACAAATTATTAAACCTGGGTTGCCTGGAAGGTTTCTCTTTTTCTTTGGTGGCTGGGTCAGAGTTGGTGGTGGAGGCAAGTATTGTTGAGGATAACTAGTACCAATATTTTCAATTCTGTTGCCTGAGGAAACACTAGCTTCACCTGATGCAGAAGTCAGATTAGACATATTCTCTTCCACTACTAAAGGTTGCTGTTGCTGTTGTTGGTGGATCATCAAACCCTTCATCATCATCTTATATATACTTGAAAGTTTGTGTCATTATATATGGGCCATATAGATCTGGTTTTTCATGTGTTGTAAGGTTTCTGGGATCTAAGAACAATCTCTTACCAAAAAAAGAAAAAAAAAGTAGACTACAGTCTACACAGCTTAGAGTGGAGAGAAAAAGAACAGAACTGCACAAAGAGGCAAAGAAAATTGATATTCAACTCAGGAATAGTGTCTGAAATTAATCCCAGCAGGGACAAAAATAAACAAAAAATGAAAGTTGAGACACTGCTCTCTCTCTCTATATATATCTCTATCTCTATATCTTAAGCAATTTTCTGATATAGTTTGGCACTGACCCAAGAGACAAGTTATATTTTTAGAAAGAGCAGAAGAAACAAGAGAGAAGTAGAGGTGAAGCAGCTAATGGTTTTGCCGCAATATCCGCATTACTGCTTCATGGTTCGATCGAAAACCATGCTTGATATTAACACAAACAAAAGCCACACAAATATGAACAAAAATATAAAGCCGACCCAGTTGTTTAAACTTTGAGCTCAGAGAGAGAGAGAGAGATGTGGATGAGAAGAGGGATTCCCTGTGTACCTCAGCTACAGCGAGTCCAAAACCACAAACCAAAGAGAAGAATACCCTACGGCTAACTCTGACGTTGAGCTTTCTGTCTTTTCCTCTGTTCTCTTACTCAACAGGAAAATATTATCGTTTCTTTCTTTATTGTATTGTATAGTATGCATTTTTTTTTCAAACTCTATTATTTGAATTTTTTTTTATATTTATATTAGTAGTTAGTAATGTCTACCGGTTCCGGTGGTAAGAAGCTTGATTGCCTTTAAGTAGGGGTGGGAATAGGTCAGGTCCCTCGTTGAAGGCCTATGACATAGTTTATTTAAGGCTCAGTCTGGTCTAACCTATTTAACAAAAAGGCTAGGTCAAGGCTTTTTAAAAGTCTATATAACTTAAGAGGCCCGGCTAAGGCTTTAAAAAAAGCCTATTAGGCCTATCAGGCCGACTTATTTAACATATGTATACATATATATAATATATATTTTAATATATAATACTATAATATATTATTTATAATATTTATAGCATTTGAAAGTAAAAGCCTATTGCCCCATTAAAATGTAGAGGTTTACTTGCATATTTATTTGTGAAGGCCTAGCGACTTATTTATCAGTATAGGCCTACTAACTTCTTTATCATTAGAAGCTTACAAACCTATTTACAAGTGAATGCCTATGACCTATTTATAGGTGAAGGCATATTTAAAGGTCTTGTTGAAAAACAGGCTTTTAAATAGGCTTTAAAGCCAGGCCAAGCTTTGAAGTAAGTCAGACCAAACCTTAAAAATTGACCTATATCTGGCTACTAGGTCAGACTCAGGCCTTGAGATTGGAATACAGACCAGACTTAGGCTTGTCAGGGCCTAGCTCGGCCTAACCTATTCTCACCCTTACCTTTAAGTAAGATCTCCATTTCGAATCTTGTAAATAAAAAAAAAAACATTGAGAGGATTTTATTCTCTTAAATGAGTCTTTTCGGATTAACTCAAATTAATCTGAATTCAATATGATTTTTGTATATTGAGTATCCCATATCAAAAATAAAATATAAAAAATAAATTGATATTTATGATATACACTTTCATATTTATATACTATATGCTTCCTCTACTATATATTAATCACATACTTATATTTTACAATGTTTATATATATGGATGTTCTATTTTAATTATTAAAAAATAATCCATTTTTTCCCTTTTAACATAGTTCAATTTTTTTGCGAATACCCTTCTTACCTTTCCCTTATCCCTTAAAGTAAGCAAAAAAAAGGGACGAAAAAAGCAACCATAAAAAGAGATTATCATTTGTATACATGCGGAGACAGATAGAGAGTGTGAGGGAGAGAGGAGATGAGAGGCGAGGGTGAAGTGGACTTCTATTATTTAGCATCGTTCATGGCTAGTAGACCCTTCTAGTTCTCGCCTTTCTAAAAATTTACAGTGACATGATTGATCCATTGATTAAATTCTAACAAGCATGGCTAAAAGCTATCCCCCCCTTAATTCTTTTTTATAAATTCTCTGTATTAAATTCGTACATTTCATTATCATTCTAAACTACTCACTATAAAAAAGCTGAAAATCCTGACAAATTTTGCAAAATTGTAAACAAATAGATCTTGTTGGGTTACGGAGCTAAAAGGAAAACTATTTTAACATATCAAATAAAATACTCATATAAATATTATAAATCAATGTGAGTCTATATATATATATATATATATATATATATATATGTTAAGATGTTTCATATTTTAAAAAAAATAAATATATTGTATTAAAATATGAGCAGGAGTGTCACCTAATTATCCATTTTAATTATATAAATAATGGAATCAGAGCTAAAATGGCAAAGCTGCTTAGCACCCAATAGTCCCTCACACGCCATCTTTCTCGTTGAAAAATGAGCAATTTTTTTTTATACAAGATATCTTTTAGTTGATAATTGATAATTTCTTTTAAGGTACAGAGATCAACGAAATAAGTTATGTATTTTCTAACAATTTTTGTTTTCATATAAAAAGATAGGAATAGAAAGATTAACAATATTTTTAAGAAACTCAATTATCTATCAACCGTATGTGTGAGGTTGATGGCTGGAAAAAAGAGGAGAGAGTTTTCATTTGTTTAGAATTTTATATAGAGAGCAAAATAAACGTACTTCACTTTCTAAATAACAAAGTGCTCTATGTGCATGTATGTGACAGAATTAGAGAATTAGAGTGCAGGTACATCCAATTATAATTAAATAATAAAAATATAAAAAAGTAAAATATTGTGTCCATGAAATATTGTTCTTATTATTACCATCGTATCTTTAACAGCCTCAATTTTTGTCGCCCTAGTCATTTTCATTCCATAATGGTCATTATCAGCACCAAAAAACTAATGATGCCATGCTACAAACTATAATATAATAAATATAGAATCAATTTCAACTTTCGAGCATCAAATTGGAGACTCCTACATGGATTAACGTTGCTTCGCTGACACGTATACTCAACTTGACTCCATAGTCAAGAATTGTAAAACTTCGGGACGTATTGGAACAGAGTTTTTTACTTGTGTGAATGTGTTATGGTTGTTGACATATATATCTAATTTTATTGTTTTCTTTCTTATTCATGCCGTATAATTAAAGTTAAAGTTCTGGTTCGCCAGAAATTTATTTTCAATGGTTCAATATTGGATTTTATAACTTCAAAATTTCATGGTTCACATGTCATTCTAGATTAAATTAAGTTGGACTGAATTGTATAGAATAAGGAATTGGAATGTCTGCAATAATAATTCACACATTTGTCGCAATTATGTAATTTATCACCATAAGATTTGCTTCTTTCATATTTCCAATGGTTGATTTTCTTTGTCTAAAAATATAGAAAAAAATGCAAGTAAAAAGGAATAGAGGTGCTACTATAAGGAATCTACATCCATAGACTAGTTAATTTCTTAGTATACAAATTTTGCTAAGTGCTTGAGACTTGAAATTTATTTCAGTCTAGCACTTGAGATTTTCGGTCAACAAACATAAATCACAACTCAAGGATGTATAAATATTATGTATTAGAACATCAGATGATTACTATAAAGTTTAGGAATTCTACCATACAACTTTACTTGTTATTAAAAGTATCAATTGTTAAGATGTAAATATCTGTCAACAAGCATAAACATAAATTTATGTGCGCTAAATTATATTCTTTGTAGTAGTTTATGTTTGACGGTTGTCTATCTCGTCCAGTATCTCTGATCACAAACCGCTAACATAACGACTTAAGGATGTACTGATACACACCAAAATCCTCACCAAGCAATTAAACAGTAAAATAGAAGAAAATACTAAATATTAATGATGAATGAGAAAGACAAGAGTAGAAGTGGATTCCTACTGCCACAGAGCTAGGCTTCTATAGAGTTATTGCTTTCCACCCATAATAAAAAATAACATAATACTCAAGATTCCCTCCTACACTCCACTCAGCCTACTAATAACCGTAAACCACAAAGCATGTGACTACCCTTCTCCCTCTTGTTTCTCTCACTGCCAACTCAGCCCCTCACCATTTATCCCTCCTAGTGTAAACTCTCCAAATCATGGGCCTATGTGTCCCTTGTTGACCCAACTGCTCTTTTGGGCTCATAACTCATCTTGGGCCAATTCATTGCCCCTGCATGTCCTCAAGGCTGAAATTTGGAAATTGGCTCCGGATAGTGAATTAATTCCTTCTCCCATGTAGCCTTATCAATGTTCTTCCCTTTGCATTGGATCAACACTTGCTTGACAGTATCTCTTCCTTTGTTGGCAATACGGGTAGCTAAAACTGCAACAGGCTTAAGCACCTCAGTATACTCCCATTCTATGCCTTTAGGCAATTCCTCTTCAACTCGATAATTCCCCACAACTTTCTTCAATAAAGAGACATGAAAAACTGGATGTATTCTCGATGTCGAGGAGAGTTTGAGCTTGTACGTTACTGCTCCTATTCAACCCAACACTTGAAAAGGGCCATAATACCTTGGAGAAATCTTGGCATTAATCCTTGAGGCCACGACTGTTGTTTAAGGGAGCGCAATGAGACAACCCCTTTCTCGGATGCCCCATTAGTAACCCTAACTCGTATTCTTAGCGTTACAGCGTAGTGTGATAATACAAAATTGCAAAAATATTAAAACATTAAATATACTGATACCATAGTAATACATACAGACATAAAAGTATTGGCTCCATCAGTAGAGCCTACAACAACTGAGGTAAACACAGTCTCAGAGTACGCAATTGATAAATGAAATAAAAGCACCACAGCAGCGGAAATGAAAATACATATGACTTCCTCTTCTGACCCCAAAAGTACATGTCACTCAACCCATATACTGGCCATAACAACTACAACTACTAACCCCCAATGTGTAAAGTCCTCCAGCACCAGGATCCAGGGCTCTCCCGCCAGCATCTGGTTCTACGGATATACCGTCAATCTCCTCTGGCGAATCCTCAACAGGATCTTCTCGTACAGTCGAGAATAAAGAAAATACAGCACAGAAGATATAGGGGATAAGAAACAGTAATATGCCATAAATGGGAAAACAGCTATATAAAATAATTTATATAGATAGCAACACTCAGAATCACAACAATGACAATCAAACAACTCCCGGGTAACTTCCTCTTGATTACTGTCTCTTACACTCATACAACTAACGATTACATGGATGCGATCACGACGCGACATCCCCAACAGATCAAGGTGTCCCATTCATCACTGTGCCACTCCCATAAGGTAGGGTTCGATCAAAAGCCCGCAGGCCTAACTCGTCTCATAGGTGCGACATATTCCCCAGCCCGCAGGCCAGGTCGGAATATCCGCCCCTCAACAACGCAACTTACGGTAACAAGATGTTCCCTCGCCCGCAGGCTAGGTCGAAACATTCGCCTGTCCTTTAACAACTCAACTTTCGGTAACGACATATCCCCCTGCCTGCAGGCTAGGTCGAGTCATTCTCCCGTCCTTCTACAATTCGACTAACGGGTACGATCATCCCCTCGCAGGTAAGATCGGAATCGCCCCTACGCCAAACTAATTGGTACGATCATCTCCCTGCAGGTAAGATTGGAATTGCCCGTATGCCAACACAGTGATGAACAACAACTATACAACATGAATCTCACCGACTCATCTCATGATCAACACTTAGTGCCTCAACCACAACTTATAAACAACCACAACCAACTTTCCTTCGGCTTAACCGGGTGTCAACTTTATATCATAACATCAACACATCAACTGTATCTCTAGGTTGAGCACTATGACATATATATATATATATATATATATATATATATATATATATATCCTCAACTTTCTTACCACACAATCGTCTCTCGACTTATCAGAAGTCACTGCCTAGCTCTAATTAGACATCAGGAGTCACAACAGTACATAAATCACAACCAACAACAGATTCAACAGTAAAATCAACTTACAGCTAAATCATGTTTAATCAATCATAAGCATATAATAAGCATAATATATATCATATTAGATATCCAATCACAGAGCATATATCCTCAATATATAGTAAAATCAACCTAACGGTCAAACGACCTCTAGTAGGGTTTGGGTCGCCTACGCATATCAATATATATTATTTAAAGCTTGCCTCCCCGATGATATTGTGGTTCTTTCCCCCACCTTTGTGATGTTCTCGGGTGACTCCGGATGCGGCTCCGCAACGGTCAACCGGGTGCGCGGTTGAACGTCCGAGTTTTGTCCGATTCTATACCACAAAACATAACAAGAAATTAAAACAGTTAAATCACAAACTCCCTAATCCTTAGGATTAGCTACTGCACCTATTTAATTAAATAGGCTAGAGATGTTGAAATTCTACTAACTCTTGGATCAATGATCCTTAAGCATACCTAAGACATAATCCTTGATCAATTATCAAAGATTTGAACCAAAACCCCTTAAACCAACAAAATAGGGTTTCGGCCATCACCTCTAAAAATAGGTGAGAGTTTGATTTGGCTTCCTAATCATTTGGATTTCATGATTAAGGAATGAAATAGGTGAAATCAAGAATCATTTCACAAATTGAACAAAAAACCCATTTTCCCCAATTTTGGACCTAGGTTCGGTTCCTCCTATAAAAATAGGCTAGAGAGATTATTTGATTTCATGCTCTTGGATTATGACAGTAGGGGATGAAACTAGATCATAGAAATTGGTTTCGCATTAAAAGGATTTTTCAACAATTTTCTAGAGATTTTTGAACTTTAGATCTTAAAACTTGAACTCATGAATTTTAATGGAGAAAATGAAGATTGAGAGCTCAAGAGTGAAATCTATACCTCTTAGGTGATAGAGGAGGATGAGATGATCAACTTTGCTTCACAAATTTGCTTGAAAATCCTTGTGGAAGTTGAGTAAAAATGGAGATGAAGCTTGAAGGAAATGGAGGAAAATGGAGAAAGGAAGAAAGAAAGGAAGAAGAAGAAGAAGAAGATGGAGGTGAAGGAGATAGAGAGAAGCTCGAAATTATGGAGAGAGAGAGAGAGTGAGTGGGTAAGATTGCTTTTAAGATATTTTAGGGACAAAATTGTCCTTTAGGAAAAAGATCAAGGGCATTTTGATCTTTTCGCGTCCAGATATTTTGGTTTGTCATTATGACAGTATCGTGTAACACCACGATTTTCTTAATCTTTTTATTTAACCAGTATTTAAGTAAATGTATTTTATTAGAGGGTATAGAAAATTAAATAAATTATTCCAAGGTCATAGTCATGCTCTACGCTATCGTAGGAAGCTATGTTTAAGTTTTGGGTCGAAAACTCAGACGGAGCCCGATCTGCGTTTTTCCTTGACAGTAGTGCTTTACTACTATCGAGACCTAATTTAGACCCGTGAACGAGACAATTAGTCTTAAAATCACGTTTCCTATATTTTCGAAAAAGTTCGTCCTGACGTTCGAAAATAAAAATAATATTTTTATATTAGGACAGAAAATCGATCGGGTAGACGATTCGAGTTGTCTTAGGGTTTTTCGAGAACCTTAAGCCAATGATTTTCATACCAGGGCTATGTTAAATCATTTGGGGACTCCTACAAATTTCGTGAGGATTTTCAAAATATCGGAACACGAAATGACCAAATCTTAAAATCACGTTTCCTATATTTTCGAAAAAGTTCGTCCTGACGTTCGAAAATAAAAATAATATTTTTATATTAGGACAGAAAATCGATCGGGTAGACGATTCGAGTTGTCTTAGGGTTTTTCGAGAACCTTAAGCCAATGATTTTCATACCAGGGCTATGTTAAATCATTTGGGGACTCCTACAAATGTCGTGAGGATTTTCAAAATATCGGAACACGAAATGACCAAATTGCCCTTGGTCTTTTTACTAAATTACCTTTTTACCCTTTTCTTAACTCTTAAGTTACCTCAAATGAAAATATCTAAATTTTCATGACTCACCTGACTCTCTCTCCATAATTTCGTGCAGTCCTCTCTCTCTCATCCCCTCCAACTTCTTCTTCTTCCTTCCTTTCTTCTTCCTCCTCCATTTTCTTCCATTTTTCTTCATCTCCATTTTTCTCAAGCTTCCTCAAGCTTTTTCAAGAAGGTTTGTGAAGCAAAGTTGCTCCTATCATCCTCCTCTATCACCTAGAAGGTATAGATTTCATACTTGAGCTCTCAATCTTTATTTTCTCCATTTATTTTCATGAATTTCAATTTCTAGATCTAAATTTCAAAAATCTCTAGAAAATCGTAGAAAAATCATTTTGAGACCAAACCAATTCCTATGAGCTAGTATCATCCCCTATTATCATAATCCAAGAGCTTGTAATGGAATAAAATCTCTAGCCTATTTATCAAAAAGGGGCAGAATGTATGTGTATCACTAGTGCAAAATATGGATTCTACAACATGTTTCTAGATCGGTTGAAAAGAAACCGATTTAAAAAAAGAGGCGGTGGCAATTTTGAAAATAAGTGGAAAATTATTTACATCGGTTCAGAAAGAACCCGATGTATAAAAAAATTTAAGATCGGTTACAGAGTTCAACCGATGAAAACAATTTAAATAAAAAACTATTTATTTATTCCCGCCACGTATTTACATCGGTTATTACACAACCGATCTCATTAGTAAACTTTCAAAATCGGTTATTTGACATCCGATCTCATTATTAAACTTTCAAAATCGGTTCTATTAACCAACCGATTTCAAATCTTCATTAAACCCATTTCACGTTCCAGCGTTCTTTCATATCTTTCCCTCCTCACTGTTTGCCCTCTCTCTCGTTTGCTCCTTCTCCTTCATCTTTCACCACCGTAACCTAGCACCACGGCCACAAATCATTGCTGCTCCTTCATCGCTGATACATTGCCCAGTCACGCACGGCTTCACCCTCTCCTCTGAACCTCTGTACCAAACTTTGCCCACGGCTTCACCCTCTCCTCTCGCAGGTTCTCTTTCTCTCTCTCGACATTGTTGTTGTGGTCTGTTACTTTGGTTTTGCAATGTACTTGATTAGTTTTACAGTATGGCATGTAACTTGAGTCAAGCTGGATTTCTTTCTTCTGCCTCCCCTCCCATGCCCTTCAATGGGGCAAAAATGGAACCTTCTTTTTGCTCACTAGTAAATATAGACCGCACAATGGGGATGGCCCTCTTATAGTTCCAACTCCAATAAATCCTTTATTATTTCCAGTTGAGGTTCTATATGGAATCATGCTTCACTCACCATAATCTACAAACAGAAACACCTAATTAGCTGGCTGTTGGATGATGTACATTAAACTTTTGTAACACCTATTATAGATCCAAAGGCCTGTAGATCGTCATTTTCTAATGAAGAAAAACACTTTTTCTTCTGATTAGATTTTCTTATGAAATTAAAGGGAGAAAGGAAGAGAAAAAGTATTAATGTATTAGAATTTACTATTTAGTTTGAAAATGTGGTTGATTCAACTTGAGTAAATATGAAGGAAACATAAAACTCTTCTGCTCTTATTCTTCAATCATTGAACTGGAAGGCTCAGATTAGTAAATACTTTAGTTGATTTACTCTCCACTGAACTAAGGGTATATTTGGATGAAGAATTTCAAGGAGGTAATATACTTGGTGAGAGGAATTTAAATATTTTAGTGTGAAATAACTTGTTAGGATATTAAACTGAAGAGTTTTAAAAATGATAGGTACATGACTTTGTTTGAGCTAAGTCTGAAATCAGAATCTTGATACCTCTTAGCTCATTGCTGCTTCTTCTCCTTCATCGCGTTCATATTTTCTGTTTCTGTTCTATCAGTGTAGATATGCATTGCCTCATATAACTACTTCATTCCTAGTTCTATTCTTTTGGCCAAATGTTTTGTATTGCTTGGTTTATAAACACTTGGTGCATATTAGTTTGGCATATTAGTTAAGGATATTAGTTTAACATGAATGGTTTTTAAATGTTAGGTTAAAAAAACCTCTCATAGTTCTCTCAAACCCTCTCTTTGCTTTGTGTTTCTGATTTAGGGTGAAGGCAAGCCTCAATCCATCTCGAGCTCCCTCTCACTCATCACTCTCTATCTCCTCACTCTGAGCACAAGTAAGATATTTTATTCTAATGTTTTGTTTGCTGCTTTAACTTAGGGATTGGACTGTTGGATTATCTTTTAGTGTTAATAAATTAGCAAAACCTTAGTTTCCCGTTTGAGATTCAATATTAATGAGCATATGTGTACTTTATTAAGGTACTACTCATTGTATTAAATCTTGAATTGTCCAAGTTGGACAGTTTGGGGAAAAACTTATTCTTCATTTGGTTAATACTTATTCCTTAATTCTCATATGTTATACTTGAAGAAATTTCGGTCTGCTGCATTTCCTTTTGTTCTCCGGGTGCACACTTTGTCGCGGTGGATGTCACCGCGTTCAAGTCGTGTACTTCGGAGACCGATGGGAAATGCTGCCGAAATTTCATCAAGTATGGGCATGAAAGTTAAGGACTAACTGTTAACTGAGTGTTGAAGAAGTTTCTTCTCAAATGGGATAGGGCCATACCCTGTGATAAAAAGGAGTTGAAGATCTTGGACTAAGTGAAGTTGTTGTTGTAGTTATGGATCGTAATTGGATCGATGCTAGACGCACAAGTCATGAGTATGAGAATGGAGTGGAAGAGTTTTTAGAATTTGCTAAAAGAAATGTTCCCGATAGTAATGGAAGGTTTTATTGTCCTTGTGTTAATTGTTTGAATGAGAGACGACTGGAAGCTGAGAAAATACGAGAGCATCTTATTTGTGAAGGGATATGTAAGAGTTATACAAGATGGATATGGCATGGTGAATTGTTAGACAAACCATGTGTGTCCCAAAGAGAGGAGGTTGACGACGTAGATATGGACGATCGACTAGAGGACATGATTTGCGATATTGGACAAGAGTCATTTCAACGAGCAAATGTGTATGATACTTTGTGCAGTGATGCAGATAAGCCTTTGTATCCTGGGTGCTCTAATTTCACACGGTTGTCAGTGGTGTTAAGATTGGTAGTTGTGAAGGCAAGAAATGGGTGGAGTAATAAAAGCTTCACCGAAATGCTTGAGTTGTTGAAAGACATGCTTCCAGAAGGTAATACATTGCCGAACCGTAACTATGAGGCGAAGAAGATATTGTGTCCGATGGGTATAGAGTATAAGAAAATACATGCATGTCCTAATGATTGCATATTGTACAGGAATGACTTTGAAAAGATGCACGAGTGTCCAAGGTGTGGGGTATCACGCTACAAAGTGAACGATGGTGATTCAAATTGTGATGTGATCACAAAGGGTCCTCCTGCAAAGGTGTTATGGTATCTTCCAATAATTCCAAGGTTCAAGCGATTGTTCGCTAATGTAAATGACGCAAAAAACATTAGGTGGCATGCAGATGAGAGAAAATGTGATGGACAGCTTCGCCATCCGGCTGATTCTTTGCAATGGAAGAGAATTGATAGTTTATTTCCGGATTTCGCCGATGAGAAAAGAAACCTTAGGCTTGGACTTGCTACCGATGGAATGAATCCATATGGCACCTTAAGCAGTATTCATAGTTCATGGCCTGTTCTCCTGGTAATTTATAACCTACCTCCTTGGTTGTGCATGAAGCGCAAATACATTGTGTTATCTATGATGGTTTCGGGCCCAAAACAACCAGGAAATGACTTAGATGTTTATCTAAGTCCCTTGATTGAAGACTTGAGAAAGCTGTGGGTGGAAGGGGTTGATCTGTTTGATGGGTATTGCAATGAGAGTTTCAAGATGCGTGCCATGTTATTTTGCACCATAAATGACTTTCCAGCATACAGGAACTTGTCCGGATATAGTGTTAAGGGGCATAAACCATGCCCTGTATGTGAAGAAGGCACATGCTACCATCAACTACAACATGGAAGGAAGACAGTTTACCTTGGGCATCGAAGATTTCTCACACCTGATCACCCGTATCGTAGATTGAGAAAAACTTTTAATGGATGCCAGGAGAATAAAATTGCTCCGACGGCCTTAACCGGAGATCAAGTTTATCAACGGGTTAAGGACATGGATATTATCTTTGGAAAGACCCATAAGAAGGCTACTGAGAAAAATATATGGAAGAAGAGGTCGATCTTCTTTGATGCCATGTCTTGATGCAACAACTACTGCCAGTGGCTATTCGTGTCATCTTGCCTAAAAAAGTGAGACATGACATAACAAGGTTGTGCTTATTCTTCAATGCTATATGTAGCAAAGTCATTGACCTTCAAAAACTGGATGAGTAGGAAACTGAGGCTGCTATTATCTTGTGTCAATTGGAGATGTATTTTCCTCCTTCATTTTTTGACATCATGGTTTCATTTAATTGTTCCTCTAGTGAGGGAGATTAGATTGTGTGGCCCCGTTCATTTAAGGTGGATGTACCCAGTTGAGCGCTACTAAAAGGGCATGTGAAGAATCCACACCGTCCTGAAGCATCTATTGTTGAAAGGTATGTTGCAGAAGAAGCTATTGAGTTTTGTACAGACTACATTTCAGAAGCGGAACCTGTAGGGCTTCCTAAGTCTCGTCATGAGGGAAGATGTGATGGTAAGGGTACACGAGGTATTACTGTTAAGAGCATGGGTGGTCGAGAGGAAGTGCTTCAAGCACATTTGTATATATTGAATAACACCGATGAGGTTAATCCTTACTTATGTGATCACAAAACCATTGTCAAGCAAAATTACCCTCGAATGAATGAAAAATGGTTGTTGAACAAGCATAATAAGACTTTCTTAAACTGGTTTAAAGATCAAATTGCGGAGAATAATACTGCTTCTGATACATTAAAATGGTTAGCACACGGGCCTAACTTTGATGTCATATGTTGGAGTGGATACGATATCAATAAGTTTTCCTTCTATACAAATCCCAGGATGACAAGAGTACCGTGCAAAATAGTGGGGTTATGGTTGTATCCGAGTCCATGCACTTCTCTAGTTCAAAAGATACAAACCCCGTTATGGCATCCATATCTTACTTTGGAGTCATTGAAGAGATTTGGGAGGTCGATTACACTAAATTTAGAGTACCTGTTTTTAAATATAAGTGGGTTGACAGTAACAGTGATGTACAAACCGATGAGTTAGGATTTACATTGGTAGACCTTGGCAAGGTAGGTCATACAGAAGAGCCTTTCATCATGGCTTTCCAAGCAAGACAAGTGTTTTATATCCATGATCCTTCTAACAAAAGGTGGTCGGTGGTTCTCCAAGGAAAAAACATGCATAATGGTAGTGAGGAAAATCAAGATTCAACTCTTGATATTTTCGATACTCCTTCTTTCTCAACACGGATGCCTACTTTCAATGAGGAAAATGAAGCGGACGATGTACATGCCATTCGTGATGATCATCATGAAGGGATATGGGAGAACATTACTACTTGACCATGGTGTAAGTTATGTTTAAAGTTATATTTATTAGTTAAGTTATGTTTATCTTGATAATTATAAGTTAAGTTTTTTTTGTTATTTAATTTGATATTTATATGTTAAGTTATAGTGTAAGTTATGTTTAAAGTGATATTTGTTATTTATCCATCTTTACTGACATAGTTTATTATTTTTTGTATAAACAGGCATACATGGCAGATCCCTCGGACATCCCTCCTACACGCAGCGGATCGGATACCCCATTGACAAGTAAAAAACGTAGACGCGCCACACGATTAAAAAAATTGGCCATCAACCGTAGTGGTAATCAAAGGATGAGGGTTGAGTTTGATGGAGATTGCTTACCTACAGGGCCAATGGAAGATCAGTTTAAGAGTTTTGTGGCCGTCCTTGCCAAAAGCAAGGCTAGTATACTTATTGAGGATTGGGACCATTTACCGACGAACGTGAAGGATCAGATATGGGATAGTATCATGGTAATTTACTTTTACCCTCTTTGGTTGTATCTATTTTATTTCACCATATTATTTTCATATGCACTAATTTCTCCATTTTGTTGTGTAATATAGCTCACCTTTGAAGTGCCGGATACCGAGCGTATGAAGAAAAAATGGATTTCGTATGCGGGTGAGCGTTGGAGAGCATTTAAAACACAACTAAGCGGGAAATACATACATCGACGTGCAGACAAATCTCCACTTGAGATGTACCCGTTCCTTGATCAAGAGACATGGGATAGATTTGTTCAGATCCGATTGGACCCTGCCTTTCAGGTTAACTTGAGTTATATTGTTTAACTTGACCAACCAAATTGATTTTATTAATACTGAATTCAGTTGATGTTATTTACAATAGGAGAAAAGGAAAAAGGCGCAGGAGATCCAGAGTAAGAATCTCTACCCCCATCGTTTGTCTCGTGGGGGATATAAAAAGCTGAGGAGGAAGATGATTGAAGAGAAGAAGAAACAACTTTTGGAACAAGCATGCCAAGTTGATCCTACGGCTGATCCACCTCTAGAAGTTGTTGATCCACCTCCACCCCCACGCCACCATACATGGAAGAGAGCCCAACAAGGACCATCGGGACAATATACATCCGAGGAGGCACGTCTTGTTGCTGAAAAGATTGTAAGTATATATTCAATTCTAATTGTAATTGTAACATGCTTATCCATCATCTTACACAAATTAATGTGACAATTGTATGTTGTAGGATTCCTTGGACGAACAAAGCACACAAGGAACCTTTGTGTCTACTGGACGCAAAGATGTCTTCGCTATTGCGATTGGGAAAGAGGACCACCCAGGCCGTGTCCTTGGTGTTGGATGGGGTGTTGGCACTAGCCAATACCACGGACCATCTACACATCATCGGAAGAAGGATGATATTGAGTCCATCAAGGCGCAGCTTCGAGAAGAAACAAAACGAGATCTTCTCTCAGAGTTGGCATCTATGGGTTTTTCCCAGCAAAACACAAGTGCCCAACCGCCTGTACCTGTGAGCACTAAGGGTTCATGTAATCATTCACATCAGCCTGATAAGGAGGACGATCAATGTGAGTTGTATGTTGATGATCATCATGATCGCCAGTTAGTGGCATTTGGGAGGGTACACAACTTGGGAAATACCTTACACCACCAGACATTAGAGGATGATCATGTGAAGGTGGTCGTTGAAGATGTTCTAGATGTTGATGCTCTAGTCCCTGTGCCCACTGAGGAGGTTATTACAGTTGGCCAGGCCCCCGGTAATTTCATCCCTTGGCCGAGAAGACTTGTGAGGTTTTTTGTTTCAGCCAAGGAATTCATGTAATTGTTCAATTACTTATGTTTTTCTATATTTACAATTGAAATAACTTAATTGTGTTTACTTATGTTTACTAATGCTTTACCTCTGTTGTTTAGGATGATGGAAAATATCATCGACCCAAAAGGCCTAGGTCGGATACGAGAAAACTTGTGGCGTCTAGTTCATCGAAGGTATTCATATAATCATTCAATAAGTTAAGTTTTTTTTATTTACAATTGAAATAACCTAACCGTGTTTACTAATGTTCTATATTTGCTGTTTAGGGTATTGACAAGGATGTTGAACTTGATGCTCTGGAATGTCTCGCATTAACAGCTGTGAAACTTGGGAAGGAGTCGGCTTTTATAAATTTGGACCACGATGGCAAGCCCGACACTTTCTATATCCCCCAGAGGGACATTATGGAGATATGCATTGATAGTGAAATGCTTTGCATGACAGTTGTCTCATTATGGTGTACGTAAGTTATTTTATTTCAACTAATTAATTTGTAAGTTAAATAATTAAGTTTTTAACTATTATAATTAATATTTATTTCAATATCTTAGGTATCTGCATCGCCTGTGTATTGATAGGGGTAACCTCCATCTTTATGGATTCCTTGACCCTCAACTAATTCAGGGTGAGACACTTAGGTCAGATGAGATTACTGCGTACATGCGACATGTGCTTGATGAAGGCAAAAAACAGTTCTACCTAGCACCTTACCTCCATCTGTAAGTACAAGTTGTGCTAGTGATTTATAATTATCTGTGACTTGTCTCTAACTGTTTCCAAATGCAGTAAACATTGGCAATTATTGATCATCTGTCGTGGTATGAGTGTTATGGTCTTCTTTTGTTCGTTAGGAAGGAAGCCGACGAAAGAAATCAAGCTTATTGTTGAAACGTAAGCTTTTAATTAATTTAATTTGTACTACATTTGCTTTATTAATTACTCTGAAATCTATAACATACTTTAATTTCATATTTTCATAATTGTGATAGATCTATGAACGCAAGTCGTGTTTTGGATGGTGGTAGGCCCAGGCCTATTAGGTGGATTTACCCTAATGTAAGTAGTTTATTAATTAGTATCCGAGATTCAATTGCAGTGTAAAATAGTTACTATTATGTTTTTACTTATTATATATTCAAATTGTGTATTCATTTGTAGTGTCATAGGCAACGTGGCTGCTGGGAGTGCGGATATTATGTCATGAAGTGGATGTTCAACATTGTCTCCGCGAGTATTACAGATCGACGGAAGGAGGTAATTAACTAATAACATTTGAAAATAGTTATAGATTAATTATCTATTGTTATAGTTGATTAGTTATAATATGCAGATTTTCGACAATCCGGAAGCATTCTCTGAAGAGGACATTAAGGACATCAAGGAGCGTTGGGCAAACTTCTTTCTTGAGATGACTTCTGAACATTAATTTATGGATGATATTTTATTTCTTTAATTAGTTTAATTTTTTTATATATCTTTGTTGTTTCTTTGTTATGTATTTAATTAATTAGTTTGAATTTATTCCATTATATAATTAGTTGAGTTTGTTGAATCAAAAGCTGACTTTTGCATAATCAATAAAGTATAGTTTGGCTTACTTAGTATATAGTGATTTGGATTATGTTATTGTTGGGATTCTATTTTGGCTGGGATTGTTCTGGTTGTACATATATGAAACAGGGTTAAGGATTGCCGCTGGTTTAAAACAGAGTATTTAAAAAAAAAATTGGACTATCAACCTCGGTTACAATAGAGAACCGATGTTGAACTATCAATTTCAATCGGTTCTGAGTTATAACCGATGTGAAAAGTAACTTTCAAAATCGGTTACAAGACCAAACTGATGTTGAATTATAAATTTCAACATCGGTTCTATATTATAACCGATATAAAAAGTTTTTTTTCAATAATTATTAATCTGTTGAATGAGCAATTTCAAAATCGGTTTGGTTTATAACCGAACTTTCAACATCGGTTAAAAACCGATGTTAAAAGGTCTTACATTCTACATCATCTATTTCTACATTGGTTCCATAACCGATTTAGAATGATATTTTTAACCGATTTAAAATATGTTTATTGTACTAGTGTATGTAGGAAAATGGGTTTTTGTTCTTTGTTCTTGATTCCACATGTTGCATCCCTTAATCATGTAATCCAAGTGATTAGAAGGCCAAATCAAACTCTCACCTATTTTTCATGGTGATGACCGAAACCCTACCTTGTGAGTTTAAGGGGTTTTGGTTCAAATCTTTGATAATTGATCATTGATTATACATTAAGTATGCTTAAGGATCATTGATCCAAGAGTTGGTACAATTTCAATATCCCTAGCCTATTTAATTAATTAAAGGCAGTAGCTAATTCTAGAGATTGGGCAGTTTATGGTTTCATTATTTTAATTTCTGATTGTGTTTTACTGTATAGAATCCGACACGACTCGAACGCTCGATCTCGCTCTCGATTGACTGCTGCGGAGCCGCATTCGGAATCTCTCGGGAAAATCATCAAGGTGGGGGAAAGAACCACAATATCGTCGGGGAGGCAAGCTTTAAATAATATATATTGATATGCGTAGGGCGACCCAAAACCCTACTAGAGGTCGTTTGACCGTTAGGTTGATTTTACTTCATATTGAGGTTGTCTGTGCTATGATTGGTATTTAATGTGATATATGTTATGCTTACTATATGCTTATGATTGATTAAACATGATTTATCTGTAAGTTGATTTTGATCTTATGTATATGCTGCTGTGACTGTTGATGTCTGAGTAGAACTAGGCAGTGATTTATGAGAAATCGGGTGATGAATGTGTGGTGAGAAAGTCGAGGCTATATATATATGTCGTAGTGCTCAACCTAGTGATATAGTTGATCAGTTGTTGTTGTGATGTGAGTTGATACCCGGTTAATCCGGATGAAAGTTGGTCATGGTTGTATATAAGTCGTGGTTGAGGCACTAAGTGTTAATCCTGAGATGAGTTAGTGAGATTCATGTTGCATAGTTGTCATTCATCACTGTGTTGGCATACGGGCGATTTTGATCTTACCTGCGGGAGATGGTCCTACCGATTAGTTTGGCGTAGGGGCAATTTCGATCTTCCCTGCGGGGAGGTGGTCATACCCGTTAGTCGAATTGTAGATGGACGGGCGCATATCTCGACCTAGCCTGCGGGCGGGGGGATATGTCGTTACCTAAAGTTGAGTTGTTAACGAACGGGAAAATGCTCCGACCTAGCCTGCGGGTGGGGGAACATGTCGTTACCGTAAGTTGCGTTGTTGACGGGTGAATATTCCGACCTGGCCTGCGGGCTTTAGACCGAACCCTACCTTTATGGGGGTGGTGTAGTGATGATTGGGACACCTTGATCCGTTGGGGATGTCGCGTCGTGATCGCGTCCATATAGTCGTTAGTTGCAGGAGTGTGAGGGACAGTAGTTAAGGAAAAAATTATTTGGAAGTCGTTTGGTTGTAATTGTCGTGTTTGAGAGTGTGCTATCCATATACATTATTTATATCGCTGTTTTTTCCATGTATGACATATTACTGTTTCTTATCCCCT
Source organism: Ammopiptanthus mongolicus (assembly GCA_039655645.1). Classification (NCBI taxonomy): domain Eukaryota; kingdom Viridiplantae; phylum Streptophyta; class Magnoliopsida; order Fabales; family Fabaceae; genus Ammopiptanthus; species Ammopiptanthus mongolicus. The sequence goes on along the minus strand of CM077351.1, from coordinate 63,234,498 downwards.
GTATTTTCTATGTTGTATTTCTTTGTTCTCGACCGTACGAGAAAACCCTTATGAGGAGTTTCCAGAGGAGATTGACGGAATACCTGTTGAGCCTGATGCCGGCGGAAGAGCCTCGGATCCCAATGCTGGGGGACCTTGAGCGCCAAGAGATGAAGTCGGAGTGCATTTTGTTCTGATGTTATGTTTTTAGTTTTTATTTACTGCATACTCTAAAGTCTTTATATTTGGTATCAATGTTGTAGGCTCCACTGATGGAGCCAATACTATTATGTATGTATACTTTTATTATGGTATCAGTATGTATTGTATTTTTTGATGTTTCCGCAAATTTTATACTACTATGCTATGCTATAATGCTAATAATTATAAGTGGGGTCACCAATGAGACCTTCTAGGAAGGGGTTGTCTCATATCGCGTCATGGCACGCTTCTCGAGGTGATGTGACTTGATGTGACATCAAGTTTATCCGTTAGCGGGTCCCGACAAATCCCTACATAGCTCCGTTTGTCTCCCGGTTCGAGTTATCGTCTGAATATTTTATATTATTTTTATTCTCGAACGTGAGGACACATTTTTTCGAAAATGTAGGAAACGTGATTCTAAGACTAACCGTCTCGTTCACGAGTCCAAATTAGGCCTTGATAGTAGTAAAACACTACTGTCAATGAAAAACGCAAACCGGGCTTCATCTGTGTTTTCGACCCAAACTTTAACTATAGCCTCCTACGATATCGTAGAGCTTGACTATGGTCTTAGTTTATTTTATTTCGCTTTCTAGACCCTCTAATAAAATACAAATATATAAATACTGATTAATTAATAGAAACTAGAAAATCGGGGTGTTACAAGCAACTTCAAGAAAACCCAGTCTCCTACCTCAAAACTCCTCTCCTTCCTCTTGCTATCAGCTTGGCTCTTGATCCTCTCTTGTGCTTTTTGTAAGTGGTGCTTCAACTGCCTAAGAGCCTCATCTCGATCAATTAATTCCCGCTGCACTACTTCCAGGCTTGTTTTCCCCTGTAGAAACTGTATAATGACAGGAGGCTTCCTTCCATACACCACTTCAAAGGGCGTGACATCTATAGTCTCATGGAAAATGGTATTATACCTGTATTCCTCCCAATGCAGCCATTGAGTCAATGCTCGCGGTTGGTCAGTAACAAAGCATCTCAAAAAGGTCTCCAAACACCTATTGGTCACCTCTGTTTGGCCAACGATTTTCGGATGATAAGCAGATCTCATTTTCAGTTGAGTCCCCCGCAGTTTGAAGAGTTCTTTCAAGAATTTGCCAACAAAAATGGGATCATGATCATTGACAATCGTGGTTGGTACTCGTTCAACCTCACTATTTCCTTTGTGAAAATGTCCATATTTCTACATCCTCGTTCTAGCGGTGTACGGGTGTTTCAAAGGGATGAAATGTCCATATTTCTACATCCTATCAACCACCACTAAAAGAGCCTCATATCCTCTTGATTTCGGCAACCTTGTAATGAAATCCATCAGCACTTCTTCCCATATTATCTTAGGTATATTTAGTGGTCGTAGAAGACTGCCTGGAAATGGTGCCATGTATTTATTTCGTTGGCAAACATCACACTCCTTGACAAAGTCTTTGACCATACGTTTAATTCTGATCCAGTATAAGTTTGCTGCAACCCTCCTGTAAGTCCTATAGAAACCCGAATATACCCTTTGAGGTGTGGCATGGAACTCTTGCAAAAGTTGAGGGATCCATGAGGATTTGGCAAAAATGATTGATCGTTTATGGTAAAACATCATACCTTCCCTATATGAAATTCCGGGTCTTGGTGTATCACCTTTCTGTAAATTTGCAATTATTTTTTGCAATGCTACATCTTGATGGACCTCGGCTAATATTTCCCTACCTTCTACCCAAGTGGGATAGGAAATTAGAGCATGAACTTCTCCTTCATTCACCCGAGAAACAATATCAGCTCCTCTATTTTCAGCACCTAGTTTGTATAAAATATCAAATCAATACCCAAGTAGCTTAGCTGCCCAGTTCTCCTGGTTTGTGGATGTGATTCTTTGTTGCAGCAACGGTTTCAAAGTCTTCTGGTCGGTGCACATGGTAAATTGCTCCCCAACAAGTATGGCCTCCAATGTTGAATGGCCAAAACTATTGCCATCAATTCCTTCTCATATGCTGATTTCGAAAGATTCCTCTCATAAAAGCTTTATTGGAAAAAACTATGGGTCTACCGTTTTACATGAGAATTGCCCCTAACCCGTGATCTGATGCATCACACTCAATGAAAAACTTATGGTTAAAATCGAGTAATGCAAGTACAGGAGCAATTGTCATCTTCTCCTTCAAAAGCTCGAAAGCCTTTTGTGCCTTTGGTTTCCACCGAAACACTTATTTGTTTGTGAGGTCAGATAATAGTCGTGCCATTTTCCCATAATCCTTAATGAATTTCCCATAGTACCCAATTAGACCCAAGAACCCACAGACTCCTTTCTCATTTTTTGGAACGGGCCACTGTGTTACACTTTTAATTTTGCTTGGATCCATCTCTACCCCTCCTTGGAAATGACGTGACCTAGATTTTCCATTGTTGGTTGCGTGAAATGACACCTCTTTTGATTAGCAACTTGGTGTTGTCCTTGTATTGTCCTTAACACTTCCGCTAGATGTGCCATATATGTCTCCTAATCGGGGTTGTACACGAGTATATCGTCGAAGAAAACTAGCACAAATATCCTCAACGTTGCTATAAAAACTTCATTCATTAAAGCTTGGAAGGTGGAAGGCGCATTCATCAATCCGAATGGCATGACTAAATACTTGTAATGCCATTCTTGTGTTCGAAAAGCTGTTTTGTGCATATCGTCACTTCTAACACTCACTTGATGGTAACCCGACTTGAGATCCAGCTTTGAGCACCATGCAAACTCGTCCAATAGTTCATCTATGATAGGAATGAGAAACTTATCAGGTATTGTTACCTTATTTAGGGTTCACTAGTCCACACACATCCTCTAAGTTTCGTCCTTTTTTTCACTAAAATGACAGGGCAGGAGAACGCACTTTGGATGTGCTTTATAATTCCCGAACTCAACATCTCCTTCACTTGCTTCTCAATCTCATTTTTATGGTGATGAAGATAACGGTAAGGTCTTATGTTGACAGGTCCTTGCCCCTCGAACAGGTTGATAGCATGTTCCCTACCTCTTTTGGGTGGTAGTCCTTCGGGTTCTTTGAAAACTGCATCATATTGATTCAATAGCTCTTATAACTCCTTTTGTTGTCTCAGCTGTTTTTCCCCATATTCTATTCCCTTCTCGGCCGTATCAGAGAGATCACCTCTATTGATAGTAACAGGCCCTCGATCAGCTGTTTTGGCCTTCCAAAAAAACTTTGCAAAGCCATTTGAGCGAAACGGTTGTTGTCTTCTCCTTTTAGTTCCACTCACTCCCCATTCAGCTGACATATCATGGTTTGTGTCCCCTAATCAACTAGCATCTTTCCCAGTGCTGCCAACCATGAAATTCCAAAAACCATATCAATGCCCTTGAGGTAAAAAAGGAAAGCATCTACTGTCACCTTAACCCTTTCCAATTCTAGCTTGATCCCTCTGCATGTGCTGGGAGCCTCTGCCTTATAATTGTCTCCTAGTTTGATCCTCATAGGTTTGGTGTCCTCTACCAGCCATCCCATAGCTTCCACAAGCTTCCTAGAATGAAGTTGTGGGTCACCCCACTGTTCACCAAAATGAGGATGGGCACCCCCTTGATTGTCCCACGAAATTTCATGGTTTGAGGTCTTTCTCTCTCTCCACTAAACATGTTTCCCAAACCCATAATGCTACACTCCCCATCTATCTCAGTTTCCTCCTTTGCCTTAGCATCTATAGTGTTGTCTTCTATGTCTACATCCTCCTGTTGTCTAGCAACATCATCCTTAGTTGTTTATTCGGGCATTGGTGGAGTGGATGATATGGTCCACCACACTTGTAACATAATCCTTTTTGCATCCTCTCAATTAGCTCCTGGTATGATAAGTGTCTGAGGCCTCTATCTCCTATCTTTTCCTTTTTTCTGGATTTGGGCCTAATTTCACATTGAGCCCATATTGCCCTCCTTTGGCTAGTCGGTTCCCCTCTCTTGGGCCTGGATCTTTTTCACCACGAACATAGACCTAATCGACCCCTGTATTACGACCCGTATGGCCTGAGTTGAATCAGACACTAGAACCCGACCAATATCCGGTACCCGACCCATATCTGCCTCAGGGCCCCATGCTTCTCGAACCATTTGATACAATTGATCCCCCTCTTTTCGCATGTAATTCCCTTTACACCACCTTGGTTAGGTTCATTAGGTGAGATTGTGACCAGTGGCGGAGGCAGGAATTTCTTACGAGGGAGGCCAAGACTAAATATACATAACATAAATAACGATAAAAAATTTAACTAATATATAGAAGCAAACTATACGAAACAAATTTGATATATGATTTGATTAATAACTTAATATAATATAAATTACCCAAACAAGTCCTTAATCAACTTAACTACATTGCTACATTCATAGCGAAGACATGTAAACTTTCCTTTTGAAAAGTAGGTGACGTGTGTCGCGACCGCCCCTCCGGGAGCCGCGAAGAAGATAAAGAGGAGTCGCCACCAATTTTATTTTTGTAAAATAATTGGAAAAAACTTTAAACTTAAGGAAACTGTTCTTTTTTAAAAGGATTGAGATCGAGGTCGGGAGTCGGTTACGAATAAGGAAGGTGTTAGCACCCTACATCGCCCATTCTAAAAACGGTACCTCAAGTTAATTGTGCAAATTTTAATAACTTTGAATTACCCCAAAAATAAAGAGAAGATAAACAACATAAAATTAGGAAAACTTAATTTTAGCTTGACGAAATGATTAATTCCGCTCCTACGTATTCCCTAGCGCGATGGGAAACTCAATGCCACGTAGTTCTTCTAAAAAAATATTTTGTTGACTGGATTTTTTATTTAAAAAGGATTTTTTATTTTGAAGATTATTTTGAAAAGAGATTTTATTTCAAAATTAATTCACTTTCGCATAGGGTTCAAGATAGCAATGCTATACGATAAACCCTTACAATATTATACGACACTTGAGGATGAAAAATCATACATCAACGTCGTAAATTGTTACGTGAATTAAAAAAAGACATCTTTATTTTTATTCATTTATTTTATTTTTGGTCTTTTCTGTTTTTTTTTTTTTATTTTGGTTTGAACCTAAAACCTAAAGGCCAACTTAGTCTAACAAATAATTACAGTAAACCTGACCTATCTTCAAGCACCAGCCCAAAAATAAAACAAAATTGAACAACCTTCTTCTTCCTGAACAGAGAAAAGGAAATGAGGGGTATTATAGCACTGTGACTCCGCTTGGTGCAGCAGTGATTGGACGACAAGCGGACGCATGCCGGACGTCGAGATGCGACGGCGGCTTGAACGGCGGTTGGGTCTGCGATGGTACGATCATAGCCTCCCTTGAACAGCGTCGTGTGCAGCGGCAGGGCTGATGGCTCGATGATCACGCGGTGCTTTGGGACGGTGAAAGGCACAGTCCCGGACGGCGAAGCACGTCGGAGGAGTGGAGAAGGTGGTGGCTTGACTATGGTGGTCTCGCACGACGGTTATTGGTGAGTGAGGTGACCCAAGAAGGAAGACACAAAGGGTGAGGACTGAGCAGTGATGCTGCTATGACGGTGGTTGTTTGTTCTGGACACTACTGCTGAGCTATTAGGTTTGGACCTTTTGGAGGAGATAAAAAAAATGGAATTTTTCTGATGATGGAGGCTTTAGAACATAAGGTGCAGTAATGAGAAGAGAGGAATTGGTATCGGGTTGATGATGAGTGAAGGCTAGAAAAATTCAAAAGCAAAAGGAGAGTGATCAGAAACTTTTTCGGTCCCCTTTTCATGATGGAATAGAGTCCAATATATAGGGGGGAAAAATAACAAACTCCCCTTATCAAATTAGATGAGCTATCAAAAAGAATCATCATCTATCTCAAATAGATTATGATAATTATATGAAGCAGAATCTGTTTTGAGAGTTTGAAACAATGGATATGTGATAACTATCACTATCTTTCCCTATCTACTAAAACAACTTAATCTTCATCATATTTTATTTTTATTTTTTACTATTTTATTTATTTTATTTTCATTTTTTAATATATTTTTTTATTTATTAAAACATGATGAGCCTCACTTCTAAGAATTGAGCTAAGATCTAATTAAATTTTTTTGCTGTTTTTTTTAGTATTAAAAGGAAAAAGAAAATTGACCCGGACAAAATTGGGTGTTCACAGCTGCCCCTCTTTACTTGTTTCTTATTAGATAAGAGGTGTAACCGTAGTTAACCTTTTATTGTTATAAGATTCGAGTAAAGACATGAACTTCCATTTTGTCCGGGAATGTGAGGTTCCTACGGGTTGGATTGCCCGTTGAAACTCAAACATGGAAGGCTTGCAGGGTGGATTGTCCGCAAAGACCTGAAAAAGATAAATAGCTTACGGGTTGGATTGCCCATTGAAGCTGATACAAAAAAGACTTGTGGGGTGGACTGCCCTCTAAGACTTGAAAAAGAGCTTACGGGTTGGATTGCCCGTTAGAAATTTGAACAAAAAAAGAAAAGAAACTGTCGGAGACACTATCTACCGGATCTTAATGAAAAGAAGCTTCCGGAGACACTATCTATCGAAGCTTGAGAAGAAAATAAGCTTCCAGAGACACTTTCTGCCGGAGCTTGAAAGCAAAAGAAGCTTCCGGAGATACTATCTGCCGGAACTTGAAAGGAAAAGAAGCTTCCGGAGACACTATCTGCCAGAGCTTGAAAGGAAAAGAAGCTGTTGGAGACACTATCTACTGAAGCTTGAAAGGAAAGATAAAAGATACTCATGGAGACACTATCTGCCATAGCAAAATAAAGACGCTCACGAAGATACTATCTATCGTAGCTTGAAAAGAAAAGAAGCTTTCGGAGACACTATCTGTCGGAGCTTAAAAGGAAAGAAGCTTTCAGAGACACTATCTGCCGGAGCTTAAAAGGAAAGAAACTCACAGAGACACTATCTGCCGGAGCTTGAAAAGAGAGGAAGCTTCCGACGACACTATCTGTTGGAGCTTAAAAGGAAAGAAGTTTCCGGAGACACTATCTGCCGGAGCTTAAAAGGAAAGAAACTCACAGGGACACTATTTGCCGGAGCATGAAAAGAGAAGAAGCTTCCAAAGACACTATCTGCCGGAGCTTAAAAGGAAAGAAGCTTCCGAAGACACTATCTGTCGGAGCTTGAAAGGAAAAGAAGCTTCCAGAGACACTATCTACCGGAGCTTAAAAGGAAAGAAGCTTCCGAAGACACTATTTGCCGGAGCTTGAAAGGAAAATAAGCTGCCGGAGACACTATCTGCCGGAACTTGAAAGTAAAAGGAGCGACCGGAGACACTATCTGCCTGAGCTTGAAAGGAAAATAAGCTTCCGAAGACACTATCTGTCGGAGCTTGAAAGGAAAATAAGCTGTCGAAGATATTATCTGTCGAAGCTAGAAAGGGAAAGAAGCTTCCGACGACATTATCTATCGAACTTGAAAGGAAAAGAAGCTTCCGGAGACACTATCTGTCGGAGCTGGAAAGGGAAAGAAGGCCTCCGGAGACACTATCTGCCGGAGCTTGAAAAACCAAATAAAGCTTATGAGGCCTTATGCTTGCTAAAGCCATCAAAAGTAATGGTATTGACCTTGTCAATGCATGAAATGATGAGATGGTGCATGATGAGAACTCTGATATATTTTTTTTTTTCAAATATATGATGCAAGGGATAATTTTCAATGAATGATGCATGACGCAAGGGATGCTTGATGAAGAGTGTGATTTTTTTTTAATACATGATCCATGCAATGCTTTTTATGAGTGATGAAATATCTAATATTTTTATTATTTTCTTTTATTTTCTAATGTATGATGCAAGAGATGCATGATGAAGAGTGTGATTTTTTTTTTTAATGCATGATGCATGCAATGCTTTTTATGATTGATGAAAACTCTAATATTTTTTGGTTATTTTCTAGTGAATGATGCAAGATGTGCTTTCAGTGATTGATGAAAATTGCGATCCTATCCTTTTTCGCAAACCATTCTTTGATCGTCGGCCCCTTAAAGTTTTGATCACAGCCAGATTTAGGATGAACTAGAATGAAGCTCGTTGATCTGATTTGTCATTTGCTTGTTCAGCTAATGCTTTGCTTCTTGCCAAGGATATGCTTGTTTCATAATGATTATCCCAATGGTAGAGATTGCTCTTTATAAAGAGGTCACTATGCTTCTCTGATCTTTTGAAAGGGATTCACAAAAAAGATGATGAGGTGGAATTCACACTTCTTCAAGAGATACCCTTTAGGATGATCGTTGTTAGTCTCTTATGCCTATAATCGGAAACCATCTTAATCAGCTTCAAGGAAATGGCTTGTCCCTAGTCTTCATGTATTGGGGCATTTCATGATCAATCCTCATAAACTTAAACTTCCTCAGTTTGTAAGCTTGAGGAGACTTTCTGAACTTTGTTTGATCCTAACTTTTGCCTAGGTCGTTCTTTTCTAGTTTTCAACCTATCGGGTTGCTCTAATTTTTGCCTAGGCTGCCTTCTCAGGTTTTCAGCCCAGCGAGCCATTTTTTCTTTGCTCTTTTTTGCTTTTCTTTTTCTTTTTTTTTTTTAAAGTGGACGATTTTTTTTTGCCACCTTTATTTATGAGAATCAATGCTCTTGCTTGATGTGCCAATTGATGATATCATTTTCCTCCTTGTTTTTAGAATTCTCCTGACCAGATTTGTTCATCAAAGAATTATCATTGTATTTGTTAAACTCATATTTACCTTGCCATAGTGCTGCCCCAGTTTGGACTGATTTGATCTTGGGTATCATGGCCATCGTGTACCAAAAATTGCCTTAGTGTGAGGCTTGTAGAAATGAAATTGGTCCAACGCATGTCACTTGAAAACAACATTACCCAGTGAAGGACTTTTGAGAATTGACTTGCCCCAGTGTAGGACCTTTGAGGATTAACTTGCCCCAGTGCTGGGCATCTGATAATGAAACATGACAATAGAACTGCCCCAGTGTAGGGCCTTCGAGGATAGACCTTCCCCACTGTCAGATTTTTGAGAATGTAACTGTTCCAATGTAGGGCACTTAGTAATGAATTTACACCAGTGTCGGGCACTATATAATGAATCTTGACAATGAAATTGCTCCAGTGTATGGTTTTTGAGAATGGGCTTGCCACGATGTTGGGCACTTATTAATAAATATTGACAATGGAATTGCCCCAGTGTAAGACCTTCGAGAATCGACTTGCCCCGATGTAGGGCGTTTGAGAAGAATCCCGAGAATGAAATATCCTAGCATAGGGCCCTTTAAAGTAAAGTTTTCCCAGTGAATGCCATGCCGATCTTGCCCTGACTTTTGCTTAGATCGCCCTTGTGGGTTTTCAACCTAACAGGCCTTTTTCTTTTTCCTTTTCTTTTTTCCTTTTTCTTTTTTTTCTTTTTAGGAGAAATTAATTAAAAACTCAGAAGAGCACAAATCAGAAGAGCACAAATCACGACGGTTATTGGTGAGTGAGGTGACCCGAGAAGGAAGACACAAAGGGTGAGGATTGAGCAGTGATGCTGCTATGACGGTGGTTGTTTGTTCTGGACACTACTGCTAAGCTATTAGGGTTGGACCTTTTGGAGGAGATAAAAAAAAATGGAATTTTTCTGATGATGGAGGCTTTAGAACATAAGGTGCAGTAATGAGAAGAGAGGAATTGGTATCGGGTTGATGATGAGTGAAGGCTAGAAAAATTCAAAAGCAAAAGGAGAGTGATCAGAAACTTTTTCGGTCCCCTTTTCATGATGGAATAGAGTCCAATATATAGGGAAAAAAAATAACAAACTCCCCTTATCAAATTAGATGAGCTATCAAAAAGAATCATCATCTATGTCAAATAGATTATGATAATTATATGAAGCAGAATCTGTTTTGAGAGTTTAAAACAATGGATATATGATAACTATCACTATCTTTCCCTATCTACTAAAACAACTTAATCTTCATCATATTTTATTTTTATTTTTTACTATTTTATTTATTTTATTTTCGTTTTTTTAATATATATTTTTATTTATTAAAACATGATGAGCCTAACTTCTAAGAATTGAGCTAAGATCTAATTAAATTTTTTTGCTATTTTTTTTAGTATTAAAAGGAAAAAGAAAATTGACCCGGACAAAATTGGGTGTTCACAACGTGTATCTTGCATTCTGAGGGGCATTCTCTAAAACAACTTCACCCAGTTCCTTATTATAAGAAGCCAAAAGTTTTATAATTTCAACAATATTTCCTCGATTTTTAGATTACAAACTTTCATCATGTCCTCTAAAAGCACAAGCTTGAAATGTTAACCATTTAACAACATCTACAGAGGCTTTAAGACGCAACCGATTACCCAAAATTTGTGGTGAAGATTGTTTAAACATCACTTTGTCAATGTGACATGATTGGTTCTTCAAATTCTCAAAGTATTTACCAACAACATTGTGAAGAGAATTGAGAGTTTTAAATGCACACTCTTTCCCATTATTCACTTTTTTCCAATTTCTAAATCCTATTGAAGTGAATGGACCTGATTGTTTAGAAAATAAATAGCACGGAAGGCAAAAAGTTGCATCTACTTCTGGTGAATACTCTAACCAATGAAACCTTTTAAACCAATGAGTTTGAAATCGACGAGGATGATCTTCTAGACCAGAAAGTGGATACACACCCATAACAAATTGATATGGTCCAAATTTTATACCCTACAAATTTCATCTTGTTGATTGATAGGATAATCCCCAATTTGTGGACGCTTTCTAGGATTACGTATCAAAGTATCAATATTAATTTTCCTTCTTCAATCCTTATAGCTTTAGAAGGAGGATGCTCAATAGGTTGCTCAACAACATCTTCAGCATTATTCTCTGGATTGAAATTTGGTGCACTATATGTTGTATTTTATCATTTGTTCTCTTTTTTCTTTTGAAAAATGAGTCAATAATTTTGTTCTTAAACATCACTTTAACTCAACAAATCAACCTAAAAAATAAATTTTGTAAGACCATTGTTTAAAAAAAGCTTAACAATAAAATTATAAAACATAGAAATAAAAAATAAATTAGACCAAACAGGGTTCAATAGAATTATAGAATGGTATAAGCTTTTGTTTTGCTAGTTACAAAGCAATCAGATAGTGTTCAATAAAAAACAATAAAGCAATTAATAAAATAAAATAAAAAACAATAAAACTTTAGCAAAAAAAACCAAGAAAGCAATCAATGATATAAAATAATAAAACAATAAAGTCTTACTCTCTTAGAACTTAGAAGCTTTTGTCTTTTTCTCACAATAAAGCTTGGGTAGCACTGTAGCAAGGTAAGAGACGAGAGTGTCGAATAGAACTTCTTCCACTGCCTCCTCACCATCGCACCGTGGCACGACTCGCACCGACAGTTCGGCACCGCAACACGTAGATGGTGGAAGAAGAAGATAGTTTCAGTTTTTCAGACTTGCAGTGATTCAAGGATTTTGCGGTTGAATTTGTTTCTATTCTTGGTAGGTTTTTGGTTCTGATATGAAATTAGTAGAGTAGATAGGTTTGGAATTGGGCTTAGGGAGTTGGGTTTAGGCATATATTAATTTTACTCATCCTCATATATAAATTTTTATAACTACTTTTCTGTCCAATGTATATAATAAGTATAAATTTTTTTTTTAAAACCTAGGGGAGGCCATGGCAACCATAGGTCTCCCCTTCCCTCTGCCTCCGATTGTGACAAAGGTCCGAAGGATTTCATACTAGAAACCCGACCTCTAATTTCCTTCTTTAACCCATGGATGAAGTACCCAAAATATTGATCGTTGGACAACTTCTTCACTTGGGCTATCAATTGTTCGAACTCTAGGATATACTCGTTGATGCTCCCCCATTGGCGAAGTTCAGTTAACTGCTCGTAGATATCACTCTTCCCACTCCCTCCGTAATGTTCTAGCAATTCCACCTTGAGCTTCTCTCTTGCCAGCTCTCTTTCATCATCCAACAACGACTTAAAAAAATGAATGGTGGGCCCTTCCGTCCACAACTGTGCCAAGTTCACACACACCTTAAAACTGGTCTCTTGTACTTGAAAATATATATCTGCCTGCATGATCCACCCCGCAAGATCGTCTCTGTGAAACATGGGCAACTCGAACTTCTTCACTGACTGCCGAAATTCCTTGTAACTTCTTTGGTCCTGACGTCGAAAATGACCTTTTGTGTGAAGACTCTTTCTCTGCCTCACTCTTCTCTATTTCTACCTGCTTATTATTAGGAAAGTATAAATAACATGTATTATAAATATGATATAGTAGTACTAAAGAAAGGAGTAAATTACCAAATTTTCTTCAGGCATTGAATTTTTGTGTGATAGGTTTCCCTTTCTCTTTCTAGCCAAATTCTTAACCCAAGATTTAGGTCATTTTTTACCCTTATATGAGCAATCTCACTTCTTTATGCCTTTTGCCCCACAAAAATCAATATTGTTCATATTGTTTTCCATTTGGCTATTTGCAATTGATATGGATACATAACACATTCCAATTGATTCTCCATCAACAAAAATTTAGCTAACATATCCTTAATTATTTTGTTGGACTCTTCATAAACTTTGGACAGAAAGGTTTAAGTTTCATGAGATTCAAATGCTCTGTTTATCAAGTTGACCATTCGAGGACATAACTCATTGTATTGCTTCATGAAATGGGCTTTTATGTCCAATTCAATATGTTGTCATTTCCAATCTCGATTACTTCCTAACCTTGCATCTCTTGTCCATCGCTTTAGTATACAGTGCTGAGAAATTAGCTTAATATTCATCACATCCAAAACTTTCAAAGCATGACTGCATTAGATACCATGCGTATCAAATTTACGACAATCACAAGCAACCTTTTGATCCATAAGATTCTCTATTACTGTTCAATTATCATAACTTGTAACAACATACAACCATTCTTTCAATTACTTTATGCAAGTGCCTTGATATTCCTCATACTCCTCTTGGAATTCCTCAAAAAAATTTGGAGTGTAAATGTTTCTAGCTTGTACAAGCATAGGGGCCTTGTTCATTTTCAATCTAGGCATCTTATGCCTTAACTAATAATCGGCTTCTGACTCATTGCCCCGTTTTCCATTGACAACCCTTTCAAAGTGTGTGAAATATTGTACCAAATTTAAATCCGACTTCAAATTGTTTTTCAAATTAGGATTAAAGCTCTCACTTAATTGAGTAGATCTCATACTTGCAGTGAAAGTTTTTCAAACATGAGCTCATACCCATTTTTCCTTCACTCGAAAAATTTTATGTAGCCATGAATCATCGGAAACATTATGCTCAAGAAGTAAAGCATCCCATGCGTTAAAAAATTCACTTTCCCCTTCATGTAGATTAATGTATGCTTCAAAATCTGAGCAGAATTATGAATTCTTTTGATATTAATGATTCACATGCCTTAAGGCATTTTATGTTGAGTATATACCCAATTTGGTCCCTGAAATTGTAGGGTCATATCAACTTAGTCCCCCACATTATCAATATTCCAAAATGATCCTTGGAATTTCAAAATGTAGCAAATTCATCCCTGACATTATTCACTTAGTTTCAAATCCATCCCTGACATTACCAACTTAATGTCATTATAGTCCATGCAAATATTAGCGGAGGGACGAATCTGATTAACTTTCTTCAATTTCAGGGATCATTTTGGAATATTGATGATGTGAGGGACTAAATTGATACGACCCTACAATTTCAGGGGCCAAATTGGATATTTACTCATTTTATGTTATATGCCAAGTGTGTAATCCATGAAATGTTTCTGGCTTAACTAAAGAAATAGCCTTAGCCATTGCTACATCTTGATCTACTAGAATGATTTCAAGCTTTTCTCCACCCATTGCTTTGAGAAAAGTTTCAAATAACCATTGAAAAGAAGGGATTGTTTCATCATATAGCAATGTTGCCCCAAAATCAACCATGTGCCTATGATTATTAAGTCCAATAAATACGCCCAATGGTCGATAATCCTTATTTGTCTTGTATGTGGTATCAAAAGTGATGACATCTCCAAAATAACCATAATCATTTATCATTTATGCATCCACCGAAAATATATTAGTTATTTGCTGTTCAACATCCATTTGAAAGTCATAAAAGAATGAAGGATTTTCACTTTGTCGTTTGAAATAAATCAACAGTGCATCCACTTCATCATACCTTAATGACTGGTTCCTTTTGGTTCAAAGGTAATTCTTATGGTCTTGTCTTGTATAACCAAGAGTGTATACCAGCTTGCTTGGACACATATTCATGAAAATCTTTTAGTTTTAATATAGATTCATCAGCCAAAACTATTGTGATGCTGGTGACACGGATATGTGTTGATGAGAGCGAATCATATGAACATATTCTGGCGGTTGAAGAGGGTGATTATGTTAAGCTACAAAGTTAATACCTTGAATTTCCCGATCTTCCGATCAAGTGAAATAATCATACGCGCTTCACACCTTGTTCTGGTTTCTATTCTAGGCTCTTTTGTCAAATGGTCTCGTTTGTCAACATATCATTTATCCTCTTTAAAGCATGAGAATTTTCTTGAAATCAGAATTCCATCTACTTTGCTTTTAGTTCCATATGCTTGACAAATGTCAAACCCAATTCTCCTACTGTAATCGTTATATAATTCAAAGGCCGCAACCTCAGATTCAAACTGCATTTCCAAGTGCTGCGTATAGTCAACAACACTCTCTTGGCCATGTTTCACAATAATTTCATGGATATTGTTGGCCCACTTCTCTACACCTTCAGCTATTGGAATTGATGACACATTCATGTTTTCTGAAAAGAACATAGTCAACATGTTAATGTTCATAGAAAAATAAAAACAAAAACATGTAATGGCACAATGATCAAAAACAAAAACAAGAGGCAAGATTGTTTTTCTTACTCACAGCGCGGCAGCGAGGCAGTGGTGGTTGGGGTGGAATGGCGCGACGACACAAAGGCAAGGTGACACGTCGTTAGTCAGGCCCGACAGAGAAGTCGACGACATATGACGTAGGGAGTGCGCTTTTGGTGGTTGGGGCGGGATGGCATGGCGGACAGAGGCAATGACGTGGCGAGGTCAAGGCAGCAATGAGGTTATTGTGGTTGCGACAGAGGCTTTTAGTGATGGTGGTGGTTGTTGTGGTCGGATGGTTATGGCAGAGGCATGAGTGGTGCTGGTGGGTTTGGAATGTCAAATGGGGGAGATGAGTATTTGATGCTCCAAGTTTCATTTTTTTAAAAATTTAAAATTTGATTAAACCCAATTAAATCTCAGTCATTGAAAGCTTTTAATGCAACCTGTATGCTAGAGATTGAAAGAAATGGAGATCTCGATTTCTTGAAGAAATGGAGAAGATCCGGACGTCAAGAAAACGCACCCACAGTCACATTCTTGAGGTCGGTATAACTTAAAATTTAATACAATTATTTATATCAATAATGGAACTCTAATAATTAAGAGTTTTACTCAATGGTTGGTGAGCAAAAAAGTTCTCTTTGAAAGCACGCTTTGTTTTTCTAACACACTCACACACACACACATAAAGGTTGATCGGTTTATATTAGTATAAAACATTTTTCACTTACACTCATCTTTAAAATGTTGATTTTAATTGTTATGTATTGTCTGTGTAAAGTTTTTTATACCGTCAACCAATCATAAATCATTGTATGGGCGATTTTTAAGATAATTATGATAAATATCAATCATTTTTAATGATGTGTCAATTTATGATTGATTGACAGTATAAACAATCTTTATAGTGTCAGTGTATACAAATTAAATCCTAAAATATTTTGATGCGGATATACTTCATTTTTTTAAAGTATTGGCACATCATAACAACTAATTATTCAGATAAAAAAAACCAGGTAATTAGTTACACATAACGAAAAAATCTTAAACCAAACCATTTATATCAATGTCAATTGTAATCCAGCTAAATGACCAATTAACTAATATGTCTCATGCTCTTAGTCTCCGCAAGTGTTTTTTTTTAAAGTTATACATGTTTATTCCGGGGAATAGACGGTTGGAAATAATATATTACTGTGTTTGTTAATTACAAGTTATAAGAAAATATTTGTGCGTATAAAACATTCCCATTTAAAGTATATTCTCACCTTTAGCATTCTCATGGAAGAGTTTGGGAATAAAATATTCCCATGTGTGAGACTTTCAGATTCCTATCAAAGCAATTTTAATTACTAGCCAAACATGTTTTATAAAGTATGAGGGACTCCATGCGCTATGCTTCATGCAGGGAGATCATTAATGGGGAAGTGAAAGCTCAAGAGGTTGTTGAGAAACAGCCTGTTGAAGATACCATAGCCGCTAGTACATCAGGTACTCAGGATGGTGGTAGGGCTGACGTAAGCGTGGAAAAATTGAAACAATCTGAGAATCTGAAAGAAGTTAATGAGATCATTCAAGTTCACGAAGATTCTGTTCCTTATGGTCCGTGGCTGATCGCCAAACGACCTACGGGGAGAATATCACAGAGAAATACTGATCAAAAGAAAGCTCCCACTAATTCGAAACCTATTAAAACGGGGCAGTTAGGAGATTGGCTCCGAATAAGGAAGGGTTTCGTTATGATATCCTAATTAATGTTGATCCCAAAGAGACATTATTGGCTAAATCAGAGAAGGATATGGAAAAAGATAAGCCAATAAAGGAGAAGGAAAAGGATGGTGGATCTAGTGGTCAAGGAGTGGAGTTTGTTCCGAAAACTCAGATGCCCCACCTCTGGGAAAAAACATGTAGGTTTCGAATGAGCCAAGAAGTCAACAAAGTCAACCTATTCAGCGGGTAAGGAACCCACGTGCGGGGAAAAAAAACTCAAAATGGACGAGGCAAGGAAATAAGGATAGTTACAAAAAAGTCCTTTAAAAAAATAGTTCGTCTACGTCCAAACCTCTGGGGATAATAGAGGAGGTGATAAATAAAGAATTTACTGATAAGTTGTTTAAAACTAATAAGAAAGAGGAAGAGTTGATCTTGGACCGTATGAAGCAGATATGTTTGCAACAAAATGATACTATCCAAGCCTGTGTAGGATGGTCAAAAGGTCTCCCTGTTGCAAATGTGCATGTTGATTCTAGAGCAATGGCTTATATCCAAAGTTTGCAGAATAATGAGAATCAAGGAAGAAACGAGACTTTGGATCAGAATTTGCAAGAGGTGGTAAGTAAGCCAAGTGGTGAAGTTGCTGATATGCAACTAGGTAATGATGGAAGTAACATGCCAAGCTTTCACAAAAGTTTTTAATGAATGTCATAAGCTGGAGCTATTGAGGGACAGCGAGTAGGGGTTTCGGGTCTTTGATTAGAGATTTAAGGAAAATGCATGAAGCGAATTTTATCATTCTTATGGAAACGCATACAAGTGGTGTAAGAGCAGAAGGTATCATTAAGAAGATAGGCCTGAATGGCAGTTTTGTGCAAGAAGCCCAAGGCCATGCCGGTGGTATTTGGTGTCTTTGGGATAGAGCTCGGTGGAAGGTTGATGTTGTATTCCACTCATCTCAAGTTGTACACATGAGAGTGCAGTGGAAGAACTATAACCCATGGTTTTTAACTGCTGTTTATGGGGCTCCTCAAATAGCGAGTAGACAACAACTTTGGGACGATCTCAATGTTGGGGGATCAAGAGGTATAATTTTTAAAATTATTTTTCAAATCCTCTTGAGCGGAAAACCCCATTTACATAAAGATCTCGTATTGCACATAAATCACAGGGATTAGCGTTTACCTCTTCAAGCGTAACTTTACAGCGAACACTGTGAGTGCATCAAGTGCACTGGTTGATCATGATCAATCATGAACACTGCAACAAAGTCGGCAACTTTATCACCACCATCGGAATCACCACGAACGGAAGAGCTAGATTCTTTTATCACCAGTATTGCAAAGGAGCAATACCTTTACTTAGTCCACGCGAGCAAACCACCGTCGGAGATAGCATAGTGCTAACTATCAGGATTGGGGGCTCACAGAGAGAGAAAGAGAGGCATGACTGTTTGGGGTGTACAGCGGCGTTATGAGTGCTCTGTGTTGTGTCGCTTAAGTGACGTTCAAAACTTACTTATAGTTGTCACCCACTTAACCTCCCCCTCTTGGATTACTGTACGCTAAAGGCCCAATGTTTAATTATTAATTAAATCATATTTAATTAATTAATTAAATTATTCTCCGAACATTTACTCTATGCGTGTGACCCTACAGGTTCTCCATTAATTGGTAATAATATTAATTATTATTAATCATATTAATAATTAGTATTATAAACAATGAGCAGCATCTAGTAATACATCATTGCTACCCAATTAATTAGAATATTAACGATACAATTAAAACCATATTGTAACCATATTTAATGTGCAGTCAACGTCCTTTCATCTCAATGTCTTAATTGAACACAATGCATTGCCATCCTTGTTAAGTCCAATTATATATTTCTTGATCTAGTAATTGATGTACGATCATGTGGGTCCAATATCTCATATTGTCCCACTTCAGCATGACCATGCATTTCTACGTCACATACCATCAAGAGGCCTATAGACATTACTCATATTATGTAGGAGGGACGAATCCTATCTACATCACTAACATTCCTCAACATGTTTCATTGCAAACCCAATAACTATTTTTATAGTTATCCTGTTACATACAACGTTTAATAATATCAAAACCTACAACTACATATGTTAGGAGTCGTAGTGACTTCAAGTCGAATGACTACTTCATAATAGTCAGCATGAGAATCGCTTATGACACTTACATAACTATTATGCAGCATTCTCAAAGCGGGTCACTCCAGTATAAATATTCCACTAATAATTATATCTATGTGAACACTTGATATCTTATATCTATGACCTGTGAGATGTGGTCATCAGTGCACTCACGTAATAGTCTCAATGTATTATTATTGTCCTTATTAATAATAATATTTGATTATGGATAATTTAATAATAGTGTTCTAATATTTAATGATATCTCACGATCAAGTCATACTTGACGTTCCATTAAATGAAATACCTATTCTAAGGACAATATTATGCTATAAATATGATCATCAAATATAACACAATAAATGAATATCTCATGTATATAAATAATATATAAAATAAAGTCATGATACAATATATAAATCCAATAAATATATTGGCTACTAGGGTTTACACCAACAATCTCTCACTAGCACTAGTGCCAATTAGGCATAAATCTAATACCCATCGACCTAGTATGAGCGTCATGCTGCTTCTGAGCAAGAGGCTTGGTTAGCGGGTCAGCAACATTGTCCAGTGTATCAACTCTACATATCTTCACATCTCCTATATCGATAATCTCACGAATAAGATGGAAGCGCCTAAGTATGTGTTTGGATTGTTGGTGAGATCTGGGTTCCTTGGCTTGCGCGATTGCTCCATTGTTATCGCAATAGAGGTCAATCGGGTCTGCAATGCTAGGACCTATACCAAGTTCAGTGATGAACTTCTTGATCCAAGTAGCCTCCTTTGTCACATTGGATGCAGCATTATACTCGGCCTCTATAGTAGAATCAGCAACTGTCTCTTACTTTGAGCTCTTCCAGCTCACAGCGCCTCCATTAAGGCAAAACATGAATCCTGACTACGATCTGGAATCATCCTTATCAGTTTGGAAGCTAGCATCATT
Source organism: Ammopiptanthus mongolicus (assembly GCA_039655645.1). Taxonomy (NCBI): domain Eukaryota; kingdom Viridiplantae; phylum Streptophyta; class Magnoliopsida; order Fabales; family Fabaceae; genus Ammopiptanthus; species Ammopiptanthus mongolicus. The sequence goes on along the minus strand of CM077351.1, from coordinate 63,214,633 downwards.
GTAACCCTTTATAATGAGCTCTTCCTACCTCCATAGACCAAGAATGTATCCTTAGTTTTTCTTAAGTACTTGAGGATATTCTTGACTGCGGTCCAGTGACTCTCACCAAGATCAGATTGGTACCTGCTCGTCATGCTCAAGGCATGCGAAACATCTGGTCTAGTACATATTATAGCATACATGATATATCCAATTGGCGAAATATATGGAATCTTATTCATGTGTTCCCTTTCATCAGATGTAGTAGGGCACTATCCCTTGGACAAGTATATGCCATGTGACATAGGCAAGAGACCTATCATGGAATCATGCATATTGAATCGCCTAAGCACTTTGTTAACATATGTATCTTGACTAAGGCCTAATAATTTCAACGATTTATCCCTATAGATCCCAATTCCTAATGCATAGGAAGCTTCGCCCAAGTCCTTCATCGAGAAACAATTCCCTAACCTTGTCTTTACATTTTGTAGTGTCGGAATATCGTTTTCGATGAGTAGTATGTCATCCATATACAATACGAGAAAAACAATTATGCTCCCACTAACCTTCTTGTACACACAAGGTTCATCCTTATTCTTAATGAATCCAAACTGTCTTCAACTTGATCAAAACGAAGATTCCAGCTTATGGAAGCTTGCTTGAGTCCACAAATGGATCTCTACAGTTTGCACACCTTTCCAGCATCCTTTGAATCGAAATAATCCTCAGCTTGTGTCATGTACACATCCTCGAGGAGGTTCCTATTAAGGAATGCAATTTTGACGTCCATCTGCCAGATTTCATAATCATGGTAGGCGGCAATAACAAGTAGGATCCGAAAAGATTTAATCATTGCAACTGGAGAGAAGGTTTCATCATAGTCTACACCATGAATCTGATTGAAATCTTTTTCAACCAGTCGCGCTTTGAAGGTATTAACATTTCCATCCATGTTATTCTTCTTTTTAAAGACCCACTTGCATCCTATGAGTTTTACCCCTTCTGGTGGTTCCACCAAGGTCCAAACTTGGTTTGTGTAAATGGATTCCATTTCGGATCCCATGGCTTCTAGCCACTTCTCAGATTCAGGGCCAATTATGGCCTCCTAGTAGGTAACAAGCTCATCTTGATCCATGAGCAATACATCACCTTCGTGAGTTAGGAGAAGTCTAAATCTCTCAAGTTGTATACGTGATCTATTTGAACTACGCGGTTCTTGTGTTACTTGAACCGGTGGTTGGACCACAACATCTCGTGGTACTTGGATTTCTCCAAGTTCTACTTTTCTCCCACTGTCTCCTTTAGAGATGTATTCCTTCTCAAGGAACATTCCAGTCCTAACGACAAACACTTTGTCATCAGAGGGGTTATAGAAATAGTATCCTTTTGTTTCTTTGGGATATCCCGCAAAAGTACATTTATCTACTTTGGGTTCAAATTTACTTGTGATTAAATATTTGACATAGACATGGCAACCCCAAATCTTCATAAATGACAAACTAGGCTTTGCCCTTTTCACATCTCATGTGGTGTTTGTTCTACCGCCTTAGATGAAACACGGTTAAGTGTAAAAGCTGTTGCAAGCAATGCGTAACCCCAGAAATAGTCTAAAAGATCTGAATGACTCATCATAGATCGTACCATGTCCAACAAGGTGTGATTCCTCCTTTTGGATATGTCATTCCATTGTGGGGTTCTGGGAGGAGTGAGTTGGGATACTATCCCGCACTCTTTTGGATAGTCATCAAACTCCTGGCTAAGGTATGCACCACCACGATCTGATCGTATAGCTTTAACACTCTTGCCAAGTTGGTTTGTTACTTCATTCTTGAACTCTCTGAATTTTTCAAAGGTTTCAGATTTGTGTTTCATTAAATACACATATCCATATCTACTAAAGTCATTAGTAAATGTAACAAATTAGGAAAAACCACCTCCAGCATGTTTGTTTAGTGGCCCACATACATCACTATGTATTAAGTCTAAAAGATCACTGGACTTTCACTATTACAAATAAATGAGCCCTTAGTCAACTTCCCCAATAAACAAGATTTGCACGTATCAAATGATTCATAATTAAAAGACCTATAGACATTACTCTTGTTATGTAGGAGGGACGAATCCTATCTACATAACACGACATCTACGTCACATGCCATCAAGAGGTCTATAGACATTACTCCTGTTATGTAGGAGGGACGAATCTTATCTACATGACTCACATTCCTCAACATCTTTCTTTGGAAGCCCAATAACTATCTTTATAGTTATCCTATTACAGACAATGTTTAATAATATCAAACCCTACAACTACATATGTTAGGAATCGTAGCGACTTCAAGTCGAAGAACTGCTTCACTATAGTCACCATGAGAATCGCTTATGACACTTAATAACTATTATGCAGCGTTCTCATACAGGTCACTCCAGTATAAATATTCCACTAATATTTATACCTATGTGAAGACTTGATATCTTATATCTATGACTCGCGAGACGTGATTATCAGTACATTCACATAATAGTCTCAATGTATTATTATTGTCTTTATTAATAATAATACTTGACTATAGATAATTTAAGAATAATGTTCTATTATTTGATGGTATTTGACGATCAAGTCATACTTGATGTTCCATTAAATGAACTATGTATTCTAACGACTATATTATGCTATAAATATGATCATCAAATATAACGCGATAAATGAATGCCTCATCTATATAAATAATATATAAAATAAAGTCATGATAAAATATATAAATTTAATAAATATATTGGCCACTAGGGCTTACACCAACACTCAATAGTTTGGCTACATCTGTTTCGGGATAGTGGGCAGTGATCAGTGACTTTAACTATATACTAGCTGTGCATGAGCATCGTGGAGGGGTGTTGTCTCAGCCGCATCGAGACATGCAGATCTTTAGAAACACTTTGCAGGATTGTGATATTTTGGATGTAGGATCCCAGGGTCATCCCTTTACTTGGAAAAAAGGGAACTTAGAGGTAGGGCTTGATTGGTGCCTCATTAATTTACCGTGGAGGTTGAGACTTCAAGCAGCTTATGTTCAAAATTTGGCTCCCCTATAATTTTATAATAGACCATTCCTGTTGTACTGTCAAAGAGTGAAAAGAAGGAATTTGAGAAGGAGGCCTTATAGATTTGAAGCTTGTTGGTTGACACACGAGGAGTTTCTAGGGTTTATGCGTAGACAATGGGAAAGGGATAATGCTTACTGAGGAGATAAATTGACTTAGCTTTAACATGACCTTAAAATATGGAAATGTGATATCTTTGGTTGTATTACTACCAGGAAAAAACAGTTGTTGAGTAGGTTAAGTGGGCTCGATCAAAAGAGATTGTTGTGTGGTAACTATAGACTGGAAGAGGATTACATGTTAACTTGGAGGGAATATGAAAAAGTTTTGGCTCAAGAGAAAATTGTGGTATCAGAAATCTAGAGCTCGTTGGATTCAATATGGAGATAGAAATACTAAATACTTCCACGGTGTTACTATTGTTCGGTGTAGTAAAAACCGGTATGATATGCTTCAAGACTCGAACGGCGCATGGACTAGTGAAAATTCCTAACTAGAAAAATATGTCACTAATTACTGTAAATCTCTTTATCATGATGATGAGCAGTTTTGGCCTCTTGGGTTATCAGTGCCTTCCCGAGCATTGATACAAGAGAGTTACTTGAGTTAGAGAGAGAGAGAGGTGTCGAGGGAAGAGATATTTCAAATGTTGAAGAGTATGGGCAACTTTAAAGCCTTGGGGCTGGATGGTTTAATTTCCAAGCGGTTTTCTTCTAATCGCAATGGCAAGTTATTGGCAATGGTCTCTGTAATTTGGTAAGGAAAATTTTTGATGATCCATTATTGATAAAGGATATTAATGGTACTCTTATAACATTGATTCCTAAGAAGGATGTGGTGACTTGCACGAAGGATTTTCGGGCAACAAGCTTATGTAATGTCTCCTATAAGATCATTACCAAGATTGTTACTCAGAGGCTTCGTGGTCTTATGGAGAAACTGATTGGGCCTTGTCAAAGGAGTTTTGTCCCTAACCGTCAAAGTGGTGACAATATTATTGTTGCGCAAGAGGTATTCCATTCTATGAGGGAAAAATCAGGAAAATTGGGATGGATGACGATCAAGGTAGATCTTGAGAAGGCATATGACTGTATAAAGTGGGAATTTATAGCATATACCCTGAAAGACATTGAGATACCTGAGAAGATGATTGGGCTTATATGGAATTGCATTTCGTCACCGACCATGCAGATTTTATGGAATGGGGAGGCTCTTGATGAATTTAGCCCCTCAAGAGGAATTCGACAAGGTGATCCTCTTTCGTCTTATCTTTTCATTCTTTGCATATAGAGGTTATTCCAAACGATCTCTTTGGCTGTTGACTACTAGATATGGAAACCGATTTGTTTGAGTAGAGGTTGTCCAAAAATCTCCAATTTAGCTTTTGTGGATGATCTTCTTCTTTTTGCGGAAGCTAGTTTGGATCAGATCCACGCTATTCAATCCATCATGGATGTTTTTTGTAAAAGTTCAGGACAAAAGATTAGTGAAGAGAAGTCTAGAATTTTCTTCTCTAGAAACGTTGGTTGGCATGCAAAACAACAGATGAGTGATGCCTTAGGCATGCAATGGACTGATGAACTAGGAAAGTACCTAGGAGTTCCAATTTTGCATAAGAAAGTAACAAAAATACTTACCAGTTTATCTTGGAGAAAGTTAATTAGAGGTTGAGATCTTCGAAAGCTAAAACCCTATCTTTTGCAAGGAGAGTTATGTTAACAAAAGTGGTTCTTCAAGCATTGACTACGTATGTCATGCAAACCGTGAACTTCCCTAAATCGAAGTGTGAGGATATTGATAAGCTTTTTAGGGTATTCATCTGGGGAGACACAGACCAGAGTAGGAAAACTCATGTAATTGCTTGGGAAAATGTTTGTAAACCAAGGCAGTATGGTGGACTTGGTTTGAGGAAAACTACGGATGCTAATCTTGCTTACATGTTGGGGGGAGTTGGAGACTTTGTTCTCAATCGAATTCTTTATGGTCCTCAGTTGTTAGAAGCAAATACAGGTTCCAAGTTCTTCCTTGTGTGAAAAAGGATCTTTCGAGAAGCAATTTTTGGCATGGTCTTTGCAGATCTTGGGATCTATTTTTGGGAAACATCACATGGAGAGTGGGTAATGGTGCTAAAGTCAAGTTCTGGATAGATAGCTGGATTCCAAATGGAGGGCCTTTATTAGATTATGCATAGATTATGCATCTGGTACTCTTGCGAATGATGAGATGGGAAAGCATGTCCAGGACTATGTTCTGGGTTATGGGAGATGGAACGCGTTGCTTTTCTCCCCGTTGTTACCTGCTTCTTTAACTAACAGGACAAAGGCAATGTTGACGCCTCACATTGATAATGTTGAAGATTGTTTGGCATGGAAGCATGCAAATTATGGTCTCTTTTGTCTAGTTTTGACGTATGCAATAATTCAACACAATGACTCCCATCCCAACAAGAAATTATTCCTTGCTATGTGGAATTGGAAGGGTCCAGAGAGAGTTTGCATGCACCTTTGGAAAGCTTGTCATGAAGTGTTTTTGACAAATGAGAGGAGGTCTAGATGGGGTTTTGTTGTTCTTGATATTTGTCCAATTTGTGAAAGGACGGTGGAGAGTATTTTCCATGTTTTCAGAGATTGTGACAGTGTGAAGGTTGCTTGGGAGAGCTTGGTGGGTGGTAAGTTCCCTCTGTTTTTTACGACTCAGGATTAGCATGGGTGGCTTCTTAGTAACTTTATTAGTTGTGACACTGTGCAAGGTGTGAGTTGGAGCAATGTGTTTGGAGTCATGCTTGACAAAATTTGGTGGAGGAAAAATGGTGGATGCTATCAAGATTAGTTTGGATACATTTGCTTTATTGATTGGGAGTGTAGACTGTCATCACTCTAAGGTCCAAATAAGGTGGCAGTTTCCTAGCCTAGGTGATGTTGCTTTGAACTGTGATGGTTCGGTGACTAATACTGGGGCTCTTGCAACTTGCGGTGGAGTGTTAAGGGATGAGATAGGTAACTTTATTGTTGGCTTTGCAGCTAATCTGGGGTCTTGTTTGGGTTTTTATGCTAGGCTTTGGGCCATTCTGCATGGCTTGAAGTTAGCTTGGAGCAGAGGTTTGTGGCGCATTCGGGTCTTCTCTGATTCTCAAGTAGCTGTGAACCTTTTGTTGAATGGTTGTTGTAGGACACATGAATGCTACTCTATTGTGAATGCCATACATGAGGAACATGATAATAGTGTCGATATTCGTTGGACGCATGTGTTGAGAGAGGCAAATCAGGTTGCTGATGCTTTGGTAAAGTTTGGGCTTCATTTAGATAGCCAGTTTAGAGTTTTTGATGTTCCCCTAGTTTTATTTCTAATGCTTTAAGGGAAGATGCTGCCAACACTTATTTTCCTAGAGGTTTCTGGTTTGTTGTTTGTTGGGGTTTAAACCCCCTTGGGTTCATCAAAACAAAAAAAATCAAACTTGTATGACCCTCTAGCTACTATGATTATTTGATTACTATTATAGCTGGCTTTGTGTTTTCGAACGTATAGAATTTTGGCGAACAAAATCTTTTAATAGGTCTGGTATTTTAATTTAGAGTGGTAATCTAATGGCCAAAAAACCAATAATAAATTCCCTTTTCATCTGATCACGGAGCGAAATTTAAATCAAATATATAAGACCAATAACAAATTATTAAAAAAATTGAATGGATGACACATGGATGCTCTCAATGTGAATAAAAGCATCAAGGACAAACAAATAAGTGTTCCAATCAATGATTTAAGAACCGAACCGGACCAGCTGGTTCAACCAGCCGACTGTGTCTACTGTTCGGTTGGGTTTTGGGAACCGGTGGTGTGAAAGAATCGTTGTTAAACCACCAAAACTGGATCGAACTGGCCTTAATTGTAGGAACCAGCTAACCGGGAACAGTTCTTAAAAATCGTGCGGTTACTATTTTCAGGCCACCTTTGTCGTTCTCTATTTTCTGCCCAGCCGCCCCACCATGTGCGGCCTCCTCCACGGCACCTCGCTGATGGTGGTCAGAATGCCACCTTCCATCTCATCTCTCTCGAGTCCTCTTTCTCCCTCTCTATCTCTCTCTTATGTCTTCTTTCTCTCTCCATCTCTCTGTATTTTTTTCTCTGGCAGCCGTCACTCACCCCCTCCCAAATGTTCTAAAGTTAGGGCAAAGAACCTGTTAGGTTTAAGAACCTTGTTTTGTTTTATTTTTGTTTTATTCTTCTTCTAAGCCCAACATGTTTTTGAGTCAGGTCTATTCGTGCGTAAACTACATGTTTTCTTTCAAAACAAAAATACAAATATTTTGGGCTTGATTTATTATAAATTTATTTATATATTTATTTATATATATAATTAATTCATTAATTTTTTAGTCATCTGATTCAACCCTTGGTTGAACCGGTTGAACCAATTGAACCATGATCTGAAGATCTCATCGGTTCGATCTCCGGTTCGGTTCTTAAAACATTGGTTCCAACGGATCCATTTTAAATGATATTTTCTAATCCTTTTCTAATATGCATCTTGGTTCACGTGTTTTTTTTTCTTTGATAGTTAATTGATTGTTAGGAATAAAAAAAGGAAGAAAATCCGAAATATAGGACCTGTTTGGTTTGGCTATATCCTGTCATTTTTTGTTTTCATTTTTAGTGAAACTATAAAATGGGTTTGAAAATGTTTTCGCTAAAAACATTTCTTGAATTAGGCCCAGATTTGAAGAAAATAAAGTTATTTTCAGTATTTCCTTCTCAAATTTTTTAAAATAGGAAATGAAAATAATAATCAGGAGGTCAAAACAAACACATTTTTTAATTTTTCAAAATTTGAAAATGAAAACAATTTTCAAAAAATAGAAACAGGAAATGAAAATTCAAACCGAACTGGTCCTAAGAGAGGAAGGAATAGTGATTGTGTGCAAACACTTTCAATTAGACTGAAAAAATGACTCAATGCGTCTCTTACATACCATTAATTAAAAAATAATAACAATTTAATTTATATGTATTGTGAGTGTAAGGATTTTTTATACGGTAAATCAATCATAAATTATCAAATCATTAAAAATGTTTGACTCATACAATAATTACCTTAAAAGTCATACATAGAATGATTTGTGTTATTTAAGAGTGTAAAAAAAATTTAAATTGACAAAATATTAAAATTAAACTTTAAAAGCAATGTGCTGCACAATATTTTCTCTAACTTAAGTACAAGCACCTAAAAGTCCAGTTGTATATCATTATTTACATTGATTTTTTTTATGAAAATGTGTTATTAAACTGAGTTTTGAACTGATTGTGCATATTAATTACACTCTTTTATTAATGATTTAATTGATATGCATTATAAGTATAAAGATTTTTTATACTGTTAACCAATTAGAAATTGACACACCGTTCAAAATGTTTGACCCTTATGCTAATTAGCTTAAAAGTTACTCATACTTTGATTTCTGATTGGTAGACAGTGGAAAAAGCTTTACATTGCATATCAATTACACTTTGTTACTAAGGATTTAATTGATATCCATTGTCAGTATAAAGATTTTTTACACTGTCAACCAATCAGAAATCAAGGTATTAGTAGTGTAAAAGTCACTAATACCTTGATTTCTGATTAGTTGACATTGTAAGCACAGGCAGTGCATATCAATTATACTCTTTTATTGAGGATATATTTAATTGGTAGGCAATGTCACTATAAAGATTTTTTACATTGTCAACCAATAAGAAATTGACACACCATTCAAAATGTTTGACCCTTATGCAAATTACCTTAAAAGTCATTCAAACCTTGATTTATGATTAGTTGACTGTATAAAAAACTTTACACGGCATATCAATTACACACTTTTACAAAGGATTTAATTGATATCTACTGTCAGTATAAAGATTTTTTACACTATCAACTAGAGCTGAGTATATGGGCTTGGGCTCACAGACGGCCCGTTTAACCTGCGATCCGTGCGGGTTAAAACTAGACAAAGTATAGGCTCGTTTAAATGTGACCTTTTTCAACCCGATCCGTTTAACCCGCGGGTTAGACGGTTTGGGCATGTGGGTTGGTGGGTTAGCCCTTAGATCCCTACTTTTAAAAAAATTCAAAAAATAATTTTTGTTATTAAATTGATGTTTTCCAATGTATAGCAAAAATGCAAAAAATTATTAAATTACTGCTTTCCAGTGTACAGCAAAAAATAGTGCACTCAAGAATGAGGGTGAAGAAGAAATGCCATTATTCCCGAATTGTAAGTTTTCTTTATGCATATCTTTATTGATTTACTATTTCTTTATATAATCGATGTTGGTGGTGGAAGACAGCAGAGATCTACGGGTTGCTAGACATAAGTAGCTTCATACTTGGTTGTAAATTTGCAATAGATGATTTTTTGGATATTAGACAACATTTGAATTATGACTGTCTTTTCTTATACTTTTTGTTCAGTTTGTAAGATGATTTCTTATTGTAACCAAATAATTGCAAATGATAGAGAAAAATGGCATGACCACTGTGTTAGAGATAGAAACAAGTTTTATTCTGCTAGGGTCCACTAGATGCAATAATTATATTTAAAACTAATTGTATCTATTTCTCTAACAAGACTTTAAGGTTAACTTCATGTAAACATGAACAAACATATAAAGATTTAATGATTTTTAATAAACTCGTGGGCCATCCCCATTAACCTGCAGGCTAGGTGGGTCGGACGCGGGCTAGAGAAAACACAAGCCCATTAGCTTCGCGGGTCAACCCGGTCCAGCCCGTTTAATTTTGAACCAATGCGGACCAGGCTTAAATAGACCAGGATGGCCTGTATACTCAGCTCTATTGTCAACCAATTAGAAATTGACACACCATTCAATATGTTTGACCTTTATGCTAATTACCTTAAAAATCACTCATATCTTGATTTTGATTGATTGACAGCGTAAACAACCAGTGACGGATCTAAGACCCTGAGCTAGTGGGTGCAATCTAATTCAAAAAAAAAAAAAAATCAATGTAGATTGTTGTTCATTTGATGCTAATTTCTTTTTCAAAAAACTTTCTATTATCTCGTGCAATTAAAATAATAAAGTTAATACCTTAATTTCATGTCTAACCAAGCAATTTGGTGAAATAATACAATTATCACAAAATTCCCAATTTGAACATATCAAAACCCTAACCTATCAATATTTGCAATTAACCATCATCAAGAGAAAATTTCGTAAAATTGACTTCATAAACATGTTACTCATCATCCTAATTGCATAATCAATCAACCAATTTGATAGAAATAAACCTATATACAACAACCCCAAATTTCAAGTTTCTACAAATCCTAAGAATGGAGGTCCCTAACAATGAAATGAAAAAGAGGGAGGACTAGTTGGCTGGTGCACTGTTGTGCTACTGCTTGAGAGATGACAGAGAGAGGCGAAGCCGTGAACAGTCGACAGCTGTGAAACATCCTCATTTTTTCTAAGACAAATTTTAAGAGAAAAAATAGAAACAACAATAGAATGGGTCAAAAATATAATTTTGGCTATAAATTATTGATTGATCTATTTATGTATATTTGTGTACATGTGTGTAAATAATGTTTGCATACTTGTATTAAAAATTTATCTATATATATATATATATATATATATATATATATATATATATATATATAACCAATTAAGTTTTTTTTACTACCTAGAATTAAGTATTTATTGATTTACCACGTGTTTTGTGTATGTGCGTGCAATGTGTGTAAAGGGTGATAGTGCTGCACGTAATTAGATGAAGAAGCGAAAGTGTACAAAAAAATTTTTGAAATGAATGTGGGAGGAAGTGCCCGTGTATGCATGGGAGGAGTAAGTAAATGCTCGAAAGAGTGAAGTGAAGAATGAGTGGCATGGGTGCAAATAAATTAACAATGGAGGGCAAAAGTAAAAAGTATTATATAACTTTTTTTAAAAATGAGTGGATGGATGTGCCCACAATCGTCCATATAAACAATCTTATATTGACAATGTATATTAATTATTCTCTTCGGACTCAATTATACACAAAATTAATTAACTTCACGTTTATTAAGGAAGTACGCTAATTGTCTTGATTTATGTAAAAAATGAGTTACAATTACTAAATTATCCTGACATTAATTATCTTGAAAAAATAAAAGGAGATAACCAAGGGTTTTTCTGGAACGCTAACATTAAATAAAGTTGACTTTATTGAATTTTACTTGAATCCACGAAATATAAGTGAGTGGAGAGAGACTACACTCTTTTACTAATCCATAGTCTAAATCACATTGTAAGTTGCAATCTAATACTCAGTTTGGCACCAAAAACGAAAGGGAATAGTTTGGTTTTTAATAAAATCATTATTTACAAAAATCTAGAGCCATCTCTCTTTCTTAATCTTTTATCTATTCCTTTTTTCCTTTTTCCTCATTCAGCGAAGGGAAGAGATTTTGGACCATTTTTTGGCCTGGAATTATCTCTCTACATCATTTTTATCTCATTTTATCTAAATAATTGATTTTTTTCACATAGATCTAGTTTTTCTTTCGTGTTTTTCCGTGATTTCGTCATCTGAGTGCGACATTGTTTTTTTTTTTGTCGTGTTGGTGCGGCGTTATTTGGTTTTCCGCCTTGTTGCGGTGTTTGTTTGGTTCAGATTGACAGATCAGCTTCAATCTATTACAGATTCAATCAAGATTTGAGCGTCAACGTTACAGATCTGAAGGCATAGATATTATGGTCACTTTGATTTTGTCACATTTGTAGGTATTTTGTCGTTTTATGCTATTAACCTAGGTGCTGTGAGTTTGTTCGCAGATTCATCTTTTTTGATTTTGAACGATGTTGAATTTATGTTATTTTCGATATATTTTATCAATTTGAATGAATGAATATCTTTTTTTTAATTAAAAAAAATGAGGGAACAGTCTGATGCTATTATTGGATACTCATTGTTCTATTACTACTGTAGCAATAAATCAACATATCTTATTGAACCAAAAAAGTATTACATTATAAAAAATCACACGAAATTTTTATTTTATTGAATTTATGTAATTTCACATTGAAATATTTTACATAAATTCATATATATTCAATGTCATTTACATTTATATTTTTATTTTTTATTGAAATATGTTATATGTGACATACTGTACAAATCATGTTTTTTATTTTGACAAAACTGTACAAATCATGTTGAATATAAGTTGGAGGCCCGTAGTTTAGAAAATAATTTCATTAGTATAATTAATTATGAATAGTTATATATATTTCTCATAAATTTTTATTATTTAAAAACAAACACTTAAAGCCTGTTTGGCACGCTCCTTCTACGTGTTTATAATGGATAGTTTATAACGGATAAAAAAGTAGTCCCGTTTGACAAACGCTTGTCACGAGCTTATAGCATTTTTTCACGAGCTTATAGTGTTTTTTCCATACGCTTCTTGAAGTAGCATTTGAGCTTATAGATTATAGCGTTTCATTTTTTTTCACTTTTATCTTTATTATCTTAATTTAATTCTACCTTTATCCTCTTCTCTCTATTTTATATAAAATCATTAATGAAGATGTGTTTTTATGTCATTTTATTTTTCAGCTAGTTCAACCACTAGTTTTACCAAATACTTCAACACAAAATAAGCTAGCTTATCCACTATCCGCTCTCCGCCGCTAACAACTAGTTTTACCAAACAGGCTCTTACATGCTTTTTAAATTGTTTGGAATTAAATATTTTTATTTTAATTTGATAATTTTCATTTCAAGTAATACAAAAACTTTATTAAGAAGATAATACATTACTCGTTAATTAATTTATGGTGCTTACCCATATTATCCTAATGCTTCAATGCAACGCTTATCTTTTAATTCAAAGCTCGATTTTCAATTAAGATTTCCATTGTTTTAGTTCAAACCTTTTTTCCCTAACAAGCAGACAATTACGTGAGACATGATGAAACACTCCAATGCGGGTCACAAAACGGTCCTTTCATGAGTTTTTGCTACTGGTATAATCATTCTAAAATATAATGTTTGTTTGCTTTTCTAAGTTTATTGCTTAATTATATATTTGTGCTTTTTCCACCAGGAAATGGACCTAATTTTGGTTGGGGAATGGCTAACTCTTGGCCGAGCCCAAAAAGTAGCTAGTACCTATGTGATGACTACCGTTTTTTCTTGAGGCTATCTTTGGTTCAGATGACTAGAGAGGTGGGCAGGGGAAGAGATTTGAATCCTCTAACTTTAAGACGGAAAAGTCAGATACTTTTTTCTCTACCTCTCTCTTTACTCATTCTGTCTCATCCTTATCTCCTCATTTTTAATCAGTTTTCTCTCTCCTCTATAAACATAGTCACCGTAACTTTCCTGCCCTAAAATTAGAGAATCCAAATCCGAGGGGAAGAAAGAGAAGAGATTTTAATTAGCTATTTTATTTGGTTAAGAGAAGTGAAGAAGAGAGACTTTAATGGGGGGAGGGGGGAATAACACTCTTTATGTTTGGTTCATGAAGGGATGAGAGAGATTTTGAAACTAATTTACTTTAATACCCTTATAATAAAAGATTTCAAAATTACAAGTAAGGATATTTTAGTCAATGTATTAACAATATTTCAAATCTCCTCCCCTCCTCTCCAAATCCCCCAATATTGGAGGGGAGCCAAAATTGAGTGAGAAGGGATTTTGCTCCCCTCCATCCCCTCCCCTCCCCTACCCTAAAATAATGAACCAAACAAGAAAATGACTATTTTGAACATCATTTATCCTAAAATGTCCCTACTATTTATCCTAAAAAGAACTATTTTAAATGTCATTTACAATTTTTGGAGACTAAAATGTCCCAAATCGGTATCTTCCATTTCTCGGGAACCAAATATGTCTCTATGTTTTATTTAGGGACTAGGTTGGGTTTTTAGTCTTTACTCTAATAAATATATCAGTTTCCCATAAAATCTTACATTTTTTATGCATTAACCTAGGGCACTTGTTAACATTCTAAAAATAAAAGGCAGTACTTAAATTGTTTGATTGCAACTGCGAGTACAAATTCCCACCTAGTGAAAGTTTTAGTGTTCGAATCTACTGAAACTCAACCAATCAACCAAAGACCACAATTAAGTCGTCTACTATTGTTAGACTCCGACCTGATTATCATCGAGCAAGCGGGGTAACAATATCATGTCTTGAGAAGCTTTATCATCACGTTTACCTAGGAAGAGTTTCTCTTTGTTAGTTTGTAAATCAGGTTGTTAAACAAAGTGGTTAGATGGTAGTTAGTTAGTTAGTTAGTGAACTCGTAATTGTGAATGTGTTGTTAGTAGTTAGTTGCCTACGTGCAAGTTATTTAAGTGTATAAATAAGGGCCTCTGGCTAAGTGAAGTGAATAAGTGTGATTCATTCTTAGAAATTGATTTTCTACTCTCTTTCTCTCTAATTCGTCTAAAATGTGTGTGTGTGTGTGTGAGATTGAGTGTTCTTGCACTAACAGTACTAACAGTGGTATCTAGAGCTTTCGATTAGAGACTTTTGAAGGTGTGGTCATGGCTTTCGCGAATGAAATTTTTTCAGTTTCTTTACCAGTTCTTGATGGCAAGAACTTCAGCCATTGGGTTGTGAAGATGGGAGTGATCTTCAGTTTCTAGGATATGCTGGAAATTGTGAAGTAAGGAATTCAAGATGTGGATGAGTGCTTTCAAGAAAAGAGATTGCAAGGCTCTATTCATCCTCCATCAATGTGTGGATTTCGCCAATTTTGAGAAGATCTCCACTGCCAAGAATGCTAAAGAAGCTTGGGACATCTTGAACAAAGCTTATGGAGGTGTTGATAAAGTGAAGAGAGGAGTTACTATGAGTGGTGGCAGCGGCGATAGCGGTTTTGGTGGTGGTTCCAGGGCGGATGGTGTGGATAACTGGGTGGTTGGGTAGAAGTCTCTACCTGTTAGATCTTCCACGTCTAGTTCCGGTTTTCGTGATTGCGGCATAGAGCAAGATCGCTATACAAGGGGCATGCCACCACTGTGTGAGGAGCGGGAGCAGCCAAGGTTGATATCGGATCCACTGAGGGGTGGTGATGGTTCCGTGAACGAAGCTCCAACAAAGACGAATGATGCCAAGAGAGGAAGTTTTGGCTGAGAAGGGATTAGATTGGAAGAAACTGGATTCGAAGATCGAGGCGAAGAAGACAAGTCGCCCAACAAGTGCACAATCAAGAAGGCCTTCCAGTGCTCAATTCAATCATTCCGAGGGTCCAGGGTTGCAAGGGACGACAACTATGGTGAAAAACAATGAAGAGGAGGATGATAAAATTGGCGGGTTTACGATTCTGATGTTCAATTGTGTTGGGATGGTCTGTGTTTGGAGGATCAAAGGACCCTCGATGGAAATTTTGATTGGGAGGAGGTAGATGAGAGAGAAGATTTGAGCTTGGTGATTGATGAAGTTGAGGTTGATGATCAATCAATGGCTTCTAGGTTTTCGAATGGCGAGGAAGAACCTAGCGAAGAGGCGCTGGGTTACCTGGAGTCGGAAATTCTCTTGGCTATTAACAATTTGGAGAGGAATTCTAGCTTGAAACATGACGCTAATGTGAATTCGTACTTGGCAGTTCAGGATGTTTATATATACTCACCAGAATATGATGTTCTTTTCCCCAAAAATTTAAGTATGGAATTGGGAAGGTATGTTCCAGCACATGCTTATGTGATGGAAGATGGTAGCTTTGAGAAAACAAAAGTATCTTCTAAAGAAATAATGTTAGTTGGGTCATTATGCTTCAAACAATGGAATCCAGGAAAATGTGTTCTTAAGAGATAGATTATCTATTGTGTTTTTTAGTCAATCTGAATTAAGGGGGGTGTTAGTTTGTAATTCAGGTTGTTAAATAAAGTGGATAGATTGTAATTAGTTAGTTAATGAACTAGTAGTTGTTAATGTGTTGTTAGTAGTTAGTTGCCTATGCGCAAGTTGTGTAAGTGTATAAATCAGGGCCTGTGGCTAAGTGAAGTGAATGTGATGCATTCTTAAAAATTGATTTTCTAGTCTCTCTCTAATTCTTCTAAACCGTGAGTGTGTGTGAGATTTAGTGTTCTTGCACTAACACTCTTTTTATAATTTTTGGTTGTATCAATTTGGAGTATGGGACGTTGTAGCTTGTTTTGAGCAACTTAATAGAAGCTTGTTTTGAACAACTTAATAGAAGGCAAACTCTAACTGAAAATGGCATCATAACTTTCTTAAAGATAGTCTATGAAAATATGGATATAATTGAATTTTACACTATCAGCTACCATATTGTGGTACCACCTTACAAAAAAAATTATTAAATCTTTCATTGCAAATAAAAATACTTTGTTATATGTATAGTATCACCCTTGGTGTTTCTTGTCACACAAAGGGACTGAAAAAACAAATAATGATGGGAAGAAGGTACAATAGCTGCAGAAACTTGCAGAATGAATGTATTCTGTCGAAGAACTTGTAATGACACATTCATTTGAATGTTTATTTAATAAAATTAGATTTCTCTGAGAAAAAATGGTCGTCTTATGAAAAAGACTACACAATCTAGAGTCCGACTGGTACACGAAGCCCATCATAACTCAGTTGTATATCAAGACCCTCAGAATCCAATAGTTTTGAAAGATAGCCATTCACTTCTTCATGATCCATCAGATGCATCATACCTTCAAATTGCCAATAAGGAGAAATCGAAAATTATTTTGCTGAAATATTTTACATAGATGGAAAAAGTACTTGACTGCCACTTTTTTTTTTTAACTAATTTTGAACTTAGAGAGATTCATCATGATTACTAGATGTCATCAAACTGAAGTAGACTGTTGCATCAAGAAAAGCAAGGCAGGAAACTAGAGGAAGTATTATGCTAACAGGGAGGCTTAAGCTAAACTTACCAGTAAAAAGTGTCCTTTTAGGTTGGATTTTTCGCACTTCCTCTAAGGCCTGAAATGGAAGATCAGAATAAACTTCGTTTGTCCAAAAAAAATTTAACAAATGTGAAAGGAGATTAATTACCCTTGGAAGTCCAAAATGTGTTGAGGTAGAGCGATCAGGTCTCAAAGCATCCTGTAGAATCATACAACTTGTGAGCGAAAGAAAATTGTACATCGTACTTTTGGTTATTTCATGTAAAGATGAGGCATGTTTGTGGCAAAATAGAAAGGATGAGAGGTTGAGTCACCAAGATTAGAATTTCACAGTCCATCAAAAGTGGATAAGTTTCTTCAGGAATTTCACTGACATCACTGCAAATTTAGACACAAGATGGTCACATATATTGATGGTAAAGCTATAATGAATTATAACAGCATACAGTTTTCCAGTACTAATCAAGTTAGAAGCATTACCTGATGTAACATATATTACCAAAACGAAAACCAAGGGACCGATAACCATTGCCATGCCACACTGGTAATGGGGTAAGCTGAAGAACAATAATAAAAGAAGAAAAAAGAGTAAATTGATTGAGCAATAAGTGAAAAAACAGATTTAGTGAACAGAAACAAAATTACTTAAAACACCCCACTTCAAACTTTTAAAACTGTTAAAAGTATCGACCTTCAATCCATGTACAAAAAATGGCTCTTCAGATATGATATTGAATTGCAAATCTGAGACTGCAGCACCAGGTAAGATAACACTTGTATCTACTAAATAATAATGGGTCTTCTTCATCACCTGCATATTTCAGTAATGAACACATTGATAAATTCACAAGGAAACTTATCTCGACAGTTGTTCATTCAAGTAACAAATTGTGAATGAGTCAGATGATCATTAAAAATGAAGAGTACAGGCTTCTCACTTTTTTTCCCTTCAGGGTAAAGCTACGAGTTATATTTAAGAGAAACTTCAAATACACAGCACAAGGGATGACAAGTAAACATCAAGAAATCAAGCTTATTATGCTCCATCCCAAAAGTTGAAATATTTGAGAAGGATGAGGTTTAAAAATTTCCCCTATAATATTTCTTCTTTTTCTTACTACAGTGATCTAAATAATTGCAATGATCTTAAAAGTGCAGCAGATTCTGAAGAGACAAGCATGACTAGAATGCAGGATGGGCAGCTCCCCTCTCATGTATGATTTCGGAAGCTCATAGTGAAAATTGTTTCATAATGCAAATTGGAAAAGATATAACATATAGAGACATTGTTAGGCAGGCCGCAATAGCTATCCCAAAGGAGGATGGACCTCGGGCCCTCAGAGTCTACTATCGGAAGAAAGTCAGAGGAGACCATAAATAGAATAGTTATAGTTGATAGCTAGTTAGAATACACCACAGTTAGTTGTTATAACTGTGGTTAGGAAGGCTGAGCTGTCAGGTTAGTTAGGAAGCAGTTATCTAGCTGCTACCTATAAATAGCAAACAGCTACAACAGTTAGTCAGTTTTGCAATTGCTTGTTGTTTTAGACTGAGAGTGCTCAATGATAAGAGGAGTGCCTCTTGTGTATCTTTCACCATTCTATCAATAAATTCAGGGGCGAATAATCCCCTTTTCCCTTGGGATTTACCTAGATTCTGAAGGTTCCTAACAATTTTGGTCCGACCTGCCGGATCCTTGAAGCGATGGAGAAGATTGAAGCTCGCTTCGCTGTTCTTGAAACTTCGGTTGAGTTGTTGCAGAAATTGACCAGCGAACAAGGATCGCATATTACAGAAATTCACAAAAACGTTGCTGGAATGGACGGAATTCGCCAATTGCTTGCGAAATTCATGGAGCAACACGGAATCTCAAATGACTCACACGATGAAGAAGAAACTGCAGGAGAAAAGGAGAAAGATGACCAAGACGATGTGGTTGGAAATGCGAAGGCAAAAGAGGGACAAGGTGAAGGAGGTGGTTCCGAGGAAGAAGAAGATATTCCACGATCATGGATGAGGAAGGTAGAATTGCCAACCTTTGAAGGAAGTGATCCATTAGGATGGATTGCGCGAGCAGAGAAGTTCTTTGAAGTGCAACAAGTGAAGTCTTCAGAGAGATTGAGGTTAGCTTTTATTAGTATGGAAGGTAATACAGTTCATTGGTTTCAATTTTGGCGCCAAAAATCGAAGAAACCTAATTGGGAAGAGTTTACATCTGCGTTATTAAGGAGATATGGAGGATTAGGACGTAGTACTGTGTTTGAAAAATTAGCAAAGTTGAAGCAAAGTGGAACCGTAGAGGATTATGTGCAAGAGTTTGAATTGTTGATTGCACAAGCCTCGAATATTGGTGAAGAACAAATGTTAAGTTACTTCTTGGCTGGATTGCGCAATGATATCAGAGGGCAACTACGTCCTCACGATCCACAGGATGTGTTAAGAGCCATGGAGACCGCGAGAGATCTCGAGGACGCTTTGAAGGGGGCAAGAAATGCGGGTGGAACCCCTACCTGAAATGGGAATGTTGGTTTTAGATATCAAGGTGGAGGGGGAATTGTGTCTCGTGTAGGCACTTTCAGTGGAACTGCGGGTAGCTCACAAGGTTCAAACACTGGAAATCGAAATTCACAGGAAGGGAGTAGGGTAACTTCCATGGCATCAGTGGCCATGCCAAGTGAGAGTGGGACTTATGGAGTGAGGGGAAAAGGAACCAAAACCTTACCTTATCCTGAGTTTGTAAAAAGGAGAGAAGAGGGAAGGTGTTACCAATGTGGTTTAGCCTTCGGACCTGGTCATAGATGCCCTGAGAAGAGCCTCAGATTGGTCATCCTAGCTGAAGATGAAATGCTAAATGATGAAGGAGAAATTACTGCTATAGAGGCTGAGCATGGGGGAGAGGAAATGGAGGATGTAGAACCTGAAATGGCTTGCCAATGGTTAGAGTTATCAGTCTGTTCTGCGGGAGGACTGACTCAGCCACAAACCATGAAGTTACAGGGCGTGGTTAAGGGAGAAGCAGTGTTGATTTTGATTGATAGTGGGGCTAGCCACAATTTTATTTCATACCAACTGGTGCAGAGTTTGGGATTAACAATTGATACAAACATAGCCTACAATGTGAGGTTGGAGGATGGCCAAAGCAAATCCACGTTGGGGTGTTGTCATGCTTTGAAGGTGCGGATGGGGGGTTACCAACTGGAAGGAGAGTTCTTCGTGTTTGAACTGGGAGCCGTGGACCTTATTCTGGGAGTAGCTTGGCTGATTACATTGGGAGAGGTGAAAGTGAACTGGAGAACGTTATCCATGACTTTCTCACACCAAGGCAAGAATGTAGAGATCCATGGAGACCCTAGTTTGGCCAAATCCTTAATATCACCTAAGTCTCTAATGAAAATGACTGAAGTGGAGACTGCAACCATGCTGTGGGTGATTGAGGAAACTGAAACCAGGGCTGAACTGTCCTCAGACAGAACAGAAATAACAACAGACCAGAAGCTGCAGCTGCAGAGATTGCTCAGTGATTGTGGCAAAGTCTTTGCAGTACCTGAAGGGTTACCTCCAAACAGGGAAGTGGATCACAGAATACCGATCAAAGCTGGGACTGATCCAGTAAATGTGAGGCCTTACAAGTACCCACATATGCAGAAGAATGAGATAGAAAAGTTGGTATCTGAAATGCTTGCAACTGGGATAATTAGGCCGAGCAATAGCCCTTATTCCAGTCCAATGATCCTAGTGAAAAAAAAAGATGGGAGTTGGAGGTTTTGTGTGGACTATAGGGCACTCGACAAAGCTACGATTCCAGATAAGTTTCCTATCCCAGTCATAGAGGAACTCTTAGATGAATTACATGGTGCAACCTATTTTTCTAAAATAGACCTCAGAGCAGGCTACCAACAAATTAGGATGCATGAATATGATATTCCTAAAACTGCTTTTAGGACCCATCAGGGGCATTATGAATTTCTAGTAATGCCATTTGGGTTGACAAATGCCCCAGCCGCCTTCCAATGTGCTGTGAACTCAGTTTTACAGCAATTCCTGAGGAAGTGGGTATTGGTGTTTTTTGATGATATACTCATATATAGCAGGAATTGGGAGGAACATTTGCAACACCTCGGGTTGGTCCTGCACACTTTGCAGAAACACCATTTTGTAGCCAATCATAAAAAGTGCAGCTTTGGGCAGACACAGATTGGGTATTTGGGACATGTTATCTCAAAAGGAGGAGTGTCAATGGATCCTCAGAAGATTGCAGCAATACTGCAATGGTCGGAAACTAAAACCCTTAAAGCTTTAAGAGGGTTTCTAGGTTTAACAGGATAGTACAGACGATTTGTTTGGAATTATGGAAAGATAGCTAGGCCTTTAACTGACTTGTTGAAGAAAGGGCAGTTCAAATGGATGGAAGATAGTGCAGAGGCTTTCAGGAAATTGAAAACAGCAATGACCACTGCACCAGTGTTGGCTATGCCAGATTTTTCACACTCTTTTGCCATTGAATGTGATGCTTCCGGTAGAGGATTGGGTGCCGTTCTAACACAGAATAAGAGGCCGATTGCCTATTTCAACAAGGCTTTATCTGACTCTTCACTGACCAAATCTGTTTATGAGAAGGAACTCATGGCTCTAGTGTTAGCCATCCAACATTGGCGGCCATATCTCCTTGGGCGAAAATTCACAGTATTTACTGATCAAAAGAGTTTGAGACACTTGTTGGAACAAAGGATCACCACACAGAATCAACAAAACTGGTTAGCTAAACTTTTGGGTTATGACTTTGATATAGTGTACAAGTTAGGGGCTGCCAACAGAGTAGCCGATGCCCTATCGAGACAAACTGAGGAGGTGGAGTTGCAAGGGATTTCTAAACCTTACTGGACTGAGATTGTCGAAATTGATGAGGAAGTTCAGCGGGACCCTACATTATCTAAACTCATCGCAGAGCTAAAGCAGGATCCTAATTCCCACCTACCTTACACCCTAGAGCATGATAGACTATATTACAAGGGCATGCTAGTCATAGCTGCAACCTCAGTGTGGATCCCTAAACTACTCCAGGAATTCCATAACTCTCCGGTTGGAGGACATTCAGGGGTATATCGAACATATAGGAGGATGGCTCAGTCGGTGCATTGGATAGGAATGAAGGGTGCCATTGCCAACTATGTCGCCAGTTGCCATGTGTGCCAAAGGAGTAAGTACCAAGCTACCTCTCCTGCAGGATTATTACAGCCGTTACCTATTCCAAATGCTGTGTGGGAGGAAATCAGCATGGATTTTGTAGTTGGGCTTCCCAGTCCAAAGGATTTGATGTTGTGTTGGTGGTGGTGGATAGGTTGAGTAAGTATGGCCACTTTATTTTGCTCAAGCACCCTTACTCAGCTCGTTCTCTAGCTGAAGTGTTTGTTCGAGAAGTTGTGAGACTTTATGGGATCCCCATCTCCATAGTGAGTGACAGGGACCCCACCTTTGTGAGCCATTTTTGGCAGGAGCTTTTTCGGCTGCAGGGAACCACTCTCAAGATGAGCACAGCCTATCATCCGGAATCAGATGGCCAGACAGAAGTCCTAAATAGGACACTTGAGACCTATTTGAGATGCTTTATCTCCGAGCAACCGAAAATATGGGCGGAATTTATACCCTGGGCTGAATATTGATACAACACAAGTTTCCAAAGTGCTGCACACTGCACCCCTTTTGAAGTGGTCTATGGCAGACCACCCCCTCATTCACTAGGTTTATTCCCGGTGAGACCCTGGTGGAAGCTGTGGCCCAGGACCTGATGACCAGGGATGAGGCACTGAAACAGTTGAAGTATCACCTTGCAAGGGCCCACGATCAGATGAGGAAGTATGCCAATGCTCATAGAAAAGTCTCATCCATCCAAGTGGGGAGCTGGGCTGGGTTTATTTGAAGATCAGACATCACAGACAGATTTCTATGCCTACCAAACTGCACCCTAAACTCTCCGCTAGGTTCTATGGTCCCTATTTGGTGCTCAAACAAATAGGAGTTGTGGCTTTTAAATTGCAGCTTCCAGAGCAAGCTCGCATCCACCCGGTTTTCCATGTTTCCCAGTTGAACAAGGCTGTGGGAAACCACCCAGTAGAGGCGGGCCTTCCAAACGAGTTCCAAGGAGAAGCCCCCAGTTGTGCACCTGCACAGGTTCTGGCTTACAGGGATGTTAATAGATATGATGAGCTGATCCCGCAGGTTCTGATTCAGTGGCAGGGAAAGGCACCAGACGAGGCTACTTGGGAGGATTTCGAGATAATCAAGAGCCAGTTTCCAGACCTTCAACTTGAGGACAAGGTTGCTTCAGAAGGGGACGACATTGTTAGGCAGGCCGCAATAGCTAGCCCAAAGGAGGATGGACCTCGGGCCCTCAGAGTCTACTATCGGAAGAAAGTCAGAGGAGATATAGTTGATAGCTAGTTAGAATACACCACAGTTAGTTGTTATAACTGTGGTTAGGAAGGCTGAGCTGTCAGGTTAGTTAGGAAGCAGTTATATAGCTGCTACCTATAAATAGCAAACAGCTACAACAGTTAGTCAGTTTTGCAATTGCTTGTTGTTTTCGACTGAGAGTGCTCAGTGATAAGAGGAGTGCCTTTTGTGTATCTTTCACCATTCTATCAATAAATTCAGGGGCGAATAATCCCCTTTTCCCTTGGGATTTACCTAGATTCTGAAGGTTCCTAACAGACATTTGACAGGATTTCTAATACGCAAAGTTCTGACCTTCAGATTATACCAGAAGACAGATTTCATTTCTTCAGATTGCCACTACATTTTAAGGTTCACTACAAACGTGAGAATTATGAGATAGGAATTTCTGAATATGCTTGAGTGAGTAATGAATTCAGCAGTCTTGGTATTCATATACACTTAATAATTAATTACATGTTATGTTTACATGGGGAAATAAATACAAGTACAACTTCCTAAGTACATAGGCTAATCTCCGTGGCACGATTGATTGAACGGAGACTTACTCGCTTAGCTTCCTTGGGTGCTTCTACTGGATGGCGTGGTTCGCATCAAGCCCGAAATACATTTCCATCGGCGAACTCAGCCTCTAGTGGCTCAACTGCTTAAGACACTGTGGAGGTACTCAAAGTAGTTCTATCCAACCCTCTGGTTCCACTGGATGCAGTGAGACAGGGCCACAATCTAGGCAAGCTCGAATTCTTAGCCTGTGGTGGGACGCAGAATTTGTCGTACCAAGAGCTGATGGAAAGAAGGAACAAGGGGCTCTGCTTCAAGTGTGGGCGACATTATAGCCCCACTCATCAATGGCCCAATAAGCACCAGCGAGTTTTGATTTGGAAGGGCGAAGAACCAAGACCTGAATCACTCTTGGCGGTGGAAGTGAAGGATGATGATGTTGAAAGTGAAATGGTGTGCCAAGTTTTGGACTATAGGGGAATTGATTCCTGAGAGTTGTCTCACTCTAGAGCCATCAAGCTTGAGGGCCTCTTGGATTGGAACCCCATTTTCCTTTTAGTTTATAGCGGTGCGAGCCATAATTTCATTACAAGGGAGTTGGTGGCTTCATTGGGGTTAGATGTAGCCAACACAAATAACTTTGGAGTGAAGTGGGGAAATGGCAGTAAATGTGTTTCTCAAGGCCTTTGCCCAGCACTTGAAGTGAATGTAGGAAAGTACAAAATCATGGTGGATGCTAACGTGCTGGATTTGGGAGGAGTGGATCTCATACTAGGGATGGAATGGCTAGAGGCAGTGGGGAAGATTAATGTGGATTGGCGGAAGAAAACAGTGAGTTTTGAAAATGATGGTTGAGTTATTACGCTTAAGGGGTATCACATCCGAGACAGCCAGCATACTATCGTGTTGCAGGGTATAATACAAGATGTGGCAGCAGCTGGCGAGACAACCTTGCCAAGAGTAAAACGCCAAGAAGATTTACCCCGGGGCAGTAGAGAGCTCGAAGATCAAACTGGTGAAGTGTTGGTGCAGACTCTGTCCAAATATGACTCAGATTTTCGAGAAAGAAAGGGGCTGCCACCACCTTGCAGTATAAACCCCAAGTTGTCTCCTGCAACACCAACTCTACCTCCTGAGTTGGCGGTTGAGGGAGTTGACCCTATTGTTCTGGAGGCTGTTCTTGCGTCCAGAATGAGCAAGCGAAATGGGAAGCCTGTCCAAGAATGGCTTATTCCTTGGAAAGCTCAGCCGGTGGAAGAAGCTACTTGGGAGGAGGCAAACTTTATCACACAGCGGTATCCATCGCTCTGCCTTGAGGACAAGGCAGCAGCTACAGGGGGTGGTATTGACAGGAATCTAATTCCTATGACTATTGGGCAGTGGGCCACAAAAGAGAAGCATCTTCAGGTCCACACCTGAGGCCCAAAGAACCCAGACCCTTGGCTCTCTTAGGCAGAAATTAGCAAGGAAAACAGGAGTCAGTTACGGAGAGAGAGGATAGGTGAAAGTCTGTTACGCAGGGAGGGGGGATCACATGGGGGTATGCTGAATGTAATTTGGTTTGTTGGAGCTTTAGTGAGTATTCTTCAGCTTGCGAGCTTCTGCTCTTTCTCTGTATTTTCTTCTTTTTAAAACAGAAATACAGTTTACTGATAGGAGTTCCTATCATATTCTGATGCTCGTCGAAGGGAAGCCAATTTGTAAACTTAGTCTATGTCAAGCTGCGCCCACATAGGCATATCACAGTTGCCCGTCAAATCTGTCCAAGCTGTCAGCAAGGTATTATGGACCTTACAATGTTGTTAGTAAGGTCGGACAGGTTGCTTAGAAGTTACAGCTTCCACCATCAGCCAAGAGCCATCCTGTTTTCCACGTTTCTCAACTTAAATGGGCTGTTGGTAATCATCCTGTTCAACAGGACCTGCCACCGGGTTTGGAGATAGACAATTCAGAAGCTGCAGAACCAGAAGCTATCCTGGCCTCCCGTACCATCAAATCAAAGGGCGATCTATTCTAGAATGGCTTATTCGTTGGAAAGCCAAACCTGCAGAAGAGGCCACTTGGGAAGATGCTGACTTCATCCAAGGGCAATTTCCCAAAGCCAACCTTGAGGACAAGGTTGTTTTCAAGGAAGGGGGAGTTGTTAGGACTGTTATCCAAAATGGAGGTCATCCAATCCAGCATGTCAAGCCCATATTTGTTAGGCCCAAGATTATTCACACCTATTCTAGAAGGCACAGGTCGAAGAGGCAGTTGGAATAGGTTGTTAGTTATAGAGAGAGAATGCATGGGTTGGCGGGATTGTTAAAAGGAGGACATAGCATGTGAGGGATGTTTTGTCTGTTATTTTTGGCATTTGCTTAGGTCTGAGAAGACTCATCTTCCAGGAGGGGAAGCATTGCTCCAACACCTTGTTAACCTTTTCCAGTATATTTTAATAATACAGTCCTTGTTTCCTATCAGATGCAGAGATTCATTGGCATTAAGTAGTATATAACTACATAAAAATGCTATTTGCACACCATTTTCATTACACCATCCTTACACCGTTTCTTCTTTAGATAATAGAACAAGAAATACACACATTCCAACACACTTTCTATCTTATTTTCCCAATAAAGGAAGGTGTGGAGATGGTTTATCAATATTGGTGTGCAAATAACAACACGCTAAATTCATACTTCAATAACATCAGTTGTACTCCTCCCTTGGGTAATCCCACAGAAAGCATCAACACCATTTATTAGTACCTCACAGAATTGATTATTTAAGGTTTAACTCAGCTGACTCAAATGCAAGTATGCAACAAAAACTATCAAATTATGATGATTTCTCATGAAATGCTTTGATTTCTTTGATATGGTTCATAGATATAGGAGGCCTTTCCACCCTTGAATCTTCATTACAACTGAGGCATACACATACAGATAACAAGCGGAAAGTAAAATTGACACTTCTAATTTTTGAAGGGAAGCACTGGAGAGAGCACCTCAAAGTCACGCTTGGCTACATATATTGGAATATGAGGCTGAACATTGTTTGTCCAATCTCTCAGATCATCAAGACCTGGCGAAAAGGGATTAGCAAGTTAGATCTATATGACCAATCAGACTTCTTATTATTTCAAACAAGCATTTTACTTGTCATATTGATTGATATTAGTTATCCAAAGAGTATTAGAAAGTATTAATGTCAGAGACCTCCAATTGCATCAGCATGTGAATGAGTAATAACAACCGCATCAAGTGTTCTTATCCTGACAGAAATACAACTAGTTACAGAGAGATAAAAGCAAAGTAGAGAAATACAACAAGAATACCTGTAACAACACTGTCTACTTCATAAATTTAGGAATAATCAAGAGACACTCGGAAACAAAAAGCACTAAAAATGACAAAGAAATGCCACTGCTACTATGTAGAGAAAAGATGTGCAAGTCTTGTAAGACTTTTGTCTCTTAAATTGTTTAGTATCAAAATACATTCCAAATATTTGCCAATCCCTCTTTATATTGCATGAGTACCCTATACTTGCACAAACTTACACCGACACACTCCTCACATACTCCATCCCATGCAAGCCATTGGATAACACCAGGATCCACTGTAACTTTCTGAACGTTCCAAATTGTGCATATACCACTATACCTCACATAGTTTGTGCAAGTATCTGTTCCCAATCTGCATATGTCCTATTCTGTTCAAATGTTTTACTCTACCTCCAGTTCCTTACCCTGGTTACTAATGTTTGTATCATTTCTTTTCCTATAAAAAGGAAACGAAAATATGGAAAAAAGAAGATGCCATCTCAAGTAACATTAAAAAAACAGCTAAAAAGTTGAATAGGTGAACTAACCCAAATGTAGGAAACCACCGCAGAGCACTGTGATAGAAAAACCTGCCACCAGTAAAAAAAATTGTTATCAGCACAGCAAGCACATAGTACAATCATATCCGGGTTTGCCTTGAAACCAAACTCATAAGGCCTTAAATCCCCTCTCACGGTATTAAAACTTAATAATATCCATGGTTATATCACTATTTTCAAACACAGCATATATCATATCATGACTAGGCAACTCAGACTTGACATCCAACATACAAGACTATCTTCAAAAGAAAACTCATTGACACCCATAATCCTACAATGGCCAAGATGCATAGCATACTTATCCTGTTATCCACCAATTCAGTGCTTCAATTCATCGAAGGTTTTTCTTGGTCATAAACTGTGATCACAAACAGTGAAATTTCTTCAATTGTTAATGTATCAATTTTAGGCTTCTTCAGTCTATAAAAACAGCAACATGCTGAAGGAAAGCTACAAAATTAACCAGGCTGAAATGGTAACATCCGGTTCAGTAATTTAATAAATCATTTTTAGTTTGTATTAAAGTATAGTCTAAGTTAATATATCACATGTATGTATAAACGATAGTGCTGAGTCAGCACTTCGGTTACCCTTTTCGTTGAGAACTGTTACAGTTCTGTTATACAGATAGCATATTAGTTAGCTAGTTCCGTACCCAATATAAGTACCTCATGTACTGACTAGCAATGTAATGAATCATTATCATACACTTTCAGAAAACTCATTCTGTTGTATTCACTCTTCTCTCTGAACTCTTTTATGCTATCGACAGCTTCTCTGGGCCTAACCGCTTTTCTCGATTGCTGATTCTTCTCTCAATTCTGGCGACTCTGACGCAGATGTTGGCAATCCTGTAGTGACGCCGACTAGAGCACCAGCATCTTCTCCTGCGCCGGTGAATTTCACTCTCTCTCTCTCTGCGAAATTGGATGATAAAAACTTTCTATTGTGGAAGCAGCAAGTTGAAGGCGTCATCAGACTCATCACGGCTCACAAGCTTCATTTATTTGTGCTAATTCACGCATGCCAATGCAATATGCATTGGAAGCAGACCGGAACTTGGATCTGGTAACAGATGCATATCAGCAGTGGCTTGTTCAAGACCAAATGCTCTTCCCGAGTCGATTCTACATAGGGTGATTGGATGTAAACAATTTTGGTAGGTATGGGAGAAGATCCACACTCATTTTTACTCTCATCTTAAGGCAATAGTGTGGCAACTTCGATCTGAGCTTGTTGAGATCCCACGTAGACCAGAGATATAGCCAAAGTAGTCTGTATAAGGCTTGGACAATCCTCACCTCTTGAGCTAGCTTTTGGGGTTGAGTTAGGCCTAAAGCCCAGATTATAAAATGGTATTAGAGCCTATCCTAGATCTGTTATTAGGCCAGTTATTCCACCCGCATTTGTCCACACTCCAGATGTCTAGTCCTGGGTGTGAAGGGATGTGATAAGATCCCACATTGACTAGAGATATGGCCAAAGTAGTCCTTATAAGGCTTGGACAATCCTCACATCTTGAGCTAGTTTTTGAGGTTGAGTTAAGCCTAAAGCCCAAATTATATGAAAATGTTGAATGGGAAGGTTTAAGATAGGGAAGGAGAAAAAGACAGAAATAAACTACCGAATGGTAAGACTGATATTGATTTGATGTGGTGATGATATGATTTTCAAAAGACAACCCTAATAGTCTTATTTATACTAAATGTAGAATCCTAATTCTAATCAAATAGGGAAACAATTCATAACATATAAATAAGAAATAAATCCTAAGAGATCATCTATGATACTCTAAAATGTTCGAAGATATAAAAAAGGTATTATCAGATATATCTCTGATTTTCTAAAACTCCCCCTCAAGCTAAAGCTTAAAGCTTACTAAGCTTTAAGCTTGTTATACAAAAACAATGCATTTCCCTTCAAATAAAAACTGAGCTCCACGGAAATAATGGTTGGAAAGCAACTCAGGGATTCTGCAGAGGCCGGAGAGAGTTATTGGAAAGATAACTTAGCAAGATAGACAGAATGATCATCAGGTTGGCAGAAATTTCTTGGAAAGCAATCTAACAAAGCAGCGTCTGAACTTTTTAAAACCGCATTTAGAAGCTTCAAAGAACTTTATCGGAGACCCAAATTATTTAAAATTTGAATTAAGGCAGACAACTATTCAGGACTGAGACGGGGCCAGTGCATATGGGACAAAGACGGGGCCAGTGCATCTGGGACAAAAGACCAAGGCCAATGCATCTCAGACAAAGAGCCTAGGCCAGTGCATCTGGGACATAGACAGGCTAGCGTGAGTCATAACCAACATAAGTTAATCGTCGACGAAAATAGAAGTCACCACTAATATGATTCATTAGTGGGAAAAGAGTCACCACCGAAATGATCATCGGTGGGAAGAGAAGCCACTGGTATGATCCATTAGTGGAAAAGAATTGCATGTAATACATCGGAGAAGCAGACACTAGATTTGAGTTTCGAACACAACAAAACAACCTAAAAGAGCAAAACAGCCACATTGAGGTGGTTGCTAAAAAGTAGTCTGTTGAGGGAGGTGAGGATAGATCCGAAAAGAAGGCTGGTTGGCGGTCCCGACGAAGGAAACGATGGTCGGGGAGAGGTGGCTGGACGCGCCGCGACGCGCTGATGGAAGTGACACGCGTGCGGCTGCTAGGCAGAGACGCCAACGGCCGGATAGATCAGTGGCCGACGACTAGGATGGTGTGGTCCTCGATCAGAAACAGCGGCGGACGACAGCGAATAGTCGAGAAAGAGGTCGGAAAAACGACGCACCAAATAGAGGTGACTAAATGGAGTTCAGAGTTTTTTTTTGGGAACTCAATAGCGGAATAGTGATAGGACAGGTCATGGAGGATGATACCTCTCTGATACCATGTTGAATTGGAAGGTTTAAGGTAGGGAAGAAGGAAAAGAGAAAAATAAGCTATCAAATAGTAAGACTGATATTGATTTGATGTGGTGATGATGTGATTTTCAAAAGACAACCCTAATAATCATATTTATACTAAATATAGAATCTTAATCCCTATAAATGCTGTACCTAGAAAAGGAAAGGACAGGAAATAAAAACTGATCCTATTTACATCAAATCCTATTGTGGGCTGTACAAATCAGAATCAAATGATTCTGATTGATATGCGCTGATCTCCAATACTCCCCCTCAATCTGGGTGGTAGATGTCTATCATACCCAGATTGGATCTGATATTTTCATACGTGTTTCTTGGTAGAGCCTTTGTTAGGATGTCTGCTGTCTGCCTGCATGATGGAACGTGGTCAACACTAATAATTTTATGGTCAATTTTTTCTTTAATGAAGTGTCGGTCAATCTCCACATGCTTTGTCCTATCATGGTGGACTGGGTTCTTTGCAATGCTTATAGCAGCCTTGTTGTCACATAATATCCTCATAGTGTAGTTGATAGGAATTCTGATTTCATCCACCATCCGCTTAAGCCAGATTCCTTCACAAATACCTTGAGCCATAGCTCTGAATTCAGCTTCTGCACTACTCCTTGCCACCACAGACTGCTTCTTGCTTCTCCAAGTCACCATGTTTCCCCACACAAAGGAGCAGTAGCCTGTAGTTGATTTTCTGTCATAGTAGCATCCTGCCCAATCCGAGTCTGTATAAACTTCGATGCCTCTGTTTGAGTTCTTCTTGAAGTAGAGCCCTCAGCCTGGTGTACCCTTGAGGTATTGGAGGATTCTGTTCACAGTTTTCATGTGGGCCTCAGTTGGGTTAGACATATAGCGACTAGCCAAGCTCACAGCAAACCCAATGTCAGGCCTAGTGTGAGTTAGGTAGATTAGCTTCCCAACTAGGCTTTGATACCTATCTTTATCTGCTAGTGTACTTTCCTCTTCACTTCTTTTTACCGGTTCTATGGGAGTATTGGCTGCCTTGCATCCAAGCATGCCGGTTTCTTTAAGTAAGTCCAGCGTGTATTTCCTTTGTGACACATAAATACCATTCTTTGTCCGAGCAACTTCCATCCCTAGAAAATATTTGAGTTGACCGAAGTCCTTGACTTCAAATTCCTTGGCCAAGAGTCTCTTCAGATGCTTGATTTGATCATGATCGTTTCCTGTGATAATGATATCATCAACATAAACAATGAACAAGGCTACCTTCCCTTCCACGGAGTGTTTGATAAACATGGTGTGATCTGATTGGCATTGGTTGAACCCGTCTTCTTTGACAACTCGAGTCAATCTATCAAACCACGCTCTCGGAGATTGTTTGAGGCCATATAGAGATTTCCGGAGCCTGCACACCATGCTTGAGGTGCTGGATGATTCTAGTCCTGGGGGAATTTGCATATAGACTTCCTCTTCTAGCTCACCGTTTAGGAAGGCATTCTTGATGTCTAGTTGATGGAGTGGCCAATCTAAATTTGCAGCTAAAGAGAGTATGAATCGGACTGAATTGAGTTTGGCCACCGGTGCAAAAGTCTCTTCGTAGTCTACTCCATATGATTGGGTAAACCCCTTTGCCACCAGTCGGGCTTTGTATCAGTTTATAGTATACTACCATCCGCATTGTATTTGATGGAGAATATCCACTTACATCCAACTGGTTTCTTCCCTTCCGGTAGAGTGGTGATCTCCCACGTTCCATTTTTAACCAAGGCCTGAACTTCTTCTGTTACAGCTGCTGCCCATTCAGGTTCTTGGAGTGCCTCATGGACATTCCTTGGGATATGTGTGCTGTCAAGAGCTGCCACAAAAGTCCTGTACCCCTGTAACAATTTTCCATAGGACACATACTTCTCAATGGGGTGTTGAGTGCAAGATCTCACCCCTTTCCTTAAGGCAATAGGAATGTCAATGTCATTAACAGGTTCAGGGTTAGGAACAATATTACCTAGGGAAACCTCATTTTCTGGAGCCTGGTTGGATTCATGGCTTTGCGGTGGAGCTGTGCTTGACTCTACTCCCTTCCTCCTCTTTCTGAAGTACATCGTCCAGTTGTCTCCTTGTGCAGCAGGGCCTTGATTCTGCTGAGATGAGGTCCTCTCTCTTGCTTCAGTTGGTGCAGTTTCAGTAATTTCCGGTGCAGTTTCTATTGCAATTTCCTGTTTAGTTTCTGCTGCGTTTTCCTCTGGTTCTGGTGCATTTTCTGCTGCATTTTCCTGTTCAGTTTCTGCTGCGTTTTCCTCGGGTTCAGCTGCAGTCTCGGCTGGCTTTGCATTTGAGGCAGGTTCGGTTAGCTCAAATCCCAAAAGTTGGGATTCTACCACTTTAGTTGGATAAGTATGCTCCCCTGAATGCCAACTTTGGGGTAATAAGGCTGATTCTCAAAAAAGGTGACATCCATAGTGTGGTAAAATTTTCTGGTTTGGGATGAATAGCATCTGTACCCCTTTTGGTGAGGAGAGTAGCCGAGAAAGATACATTTGATGGATTTCGGGTCAAGTTTGCTGCGATGAGGGTTGAGGTTGTGGACAAAGGCTGAACATCCGAATATTTTCAAAGGAATGGATGTAAGGATGCGGCTGGTTGGGTATAAGGTTTGGAGAGTGGAGTGAGGGGTGTTAAAGTTGAGGATTCGGGAAGGCATTCTATTTATGAGGTAGGCGGCGGAGAGGACAGCTTCTCCCCAAAATTGGTGGGGTACGTTTGTAGCTAATATGAGAGATCTGGTTACTTCTAGGAGATGTCTATTCTTTCTCTCGGCGACCCCGTTCTGCTGAGGTGTATCTACACATGAACTCTGGTGTATGATTCCATGTTTCTGAAGGTAGGAATTTAGTGCAGAGTGATAGTACTCTCGACCATTGTCACTTCGAAGTACCTTAATTTTGCTTTGAAATTGTGTTTGCACCATAGTATGAAACAATTTAAATATTCTTCCAACTTCTGATTTCTCCTTCATTAGGAAAACCCAAGTGACTCGTGTGTGATCGTCAATGAAGGTGACAAACCATCTTGCCCCAGTGACATTGCTAACCCGTGACAGTCCCCATACATCGCTGTGAATTAAGGAGAAAGGTTGAGAGGGTTTATAGGGTTGAGGCGGGTAGGAGCTGCGGGTATGTTTGGACAATTGGCAAATTTCACATTGAAACAACTTCTGATTTTTATTGATTAATGTGGGAAACAATTTTTTTAAGTACATAAAATTTGGGTGGCCTAGCCGATAGTGCCACAACATTACAGAATTTTCACTACTTGGGGGAACTGGTGCACAAGAGTTGGCCTTGGGATCCGTTTCTGATTCTTCAACTTGGAGGAGGTAGAGTCCATCACACTCTTCAGCATTGCCAATCGTCTTCCCCGACTCCAAAATCTGAAATTCACATAGGTTAGGGAAAAATTTAGTGACAAACTTCAAATCTCTTGTAAGTTTGCTAATGGACAGCAAGTTACAGTCAAGCTTAGGCACATAAAGGATTGAATTCAGGGTAATATTTTGTGAGATAATAACTGAACCTTTACCCATGACCTTAGAAAGAGTACCATCAGCTATCCGAACTGTGTAATTATTTGGGCATGGAGAATAGCTATTAAACACAGTTAAGTCTCCAGTCATGTGATCTAAGGCTCCTGAGTCAATGATCCATGACTTTGGTTTTCCCTTGCTAGTATTTAGAGCATGCAAAAAATTACCTTTTTGTGCCACCGCAGCTATACCAATTGTTTGTTGGAGGATTTTTTGTAGTGCTTCCATTTGCTCCTTGCTGAATGGAGAAGGGTCAGAATTTACCTCTGCTGTGTTGCCTCTGCTGTCTCGGTGTCTGGTCTGTTTCGCCTCTGAAGGCCTGCCATGAATGATCCAGCAGGTGTCCTTAGTGTGACCTGATTTCTTGCACTGATCGCACCAGGGCCGATTTTTCTTTTGAAATGGGCGAGGCTGGTTCCCCCTTGCTGCCATTGCAGAGCCTTCCATGGATGGGGCTGCCATGGACTTTCCAAGCATCAATTTCCTCCTGCTCTCCTCCCTTCTCACTTCCGAGAATACTTCCCAAATTTTTGGAAGGGGTTTGGTTCCAAGGATTCTCCCCCCGGACTTCATCAAGTTCTGTGTTCAGCCCCAATAGGAACTTGTAGATCCTATCCTTCTCCACCAATTCTTTGTACTTTTTCTTATCCTCGGTACAGCTCCATTCAACGTCTTCATATATGTCGAGTTGCTGCCAATGTCGATTGAGTGTATTAAAATACTCAGTGACTGAGAAATCACCTTGTCGCAGGTCATGGAGTATGCTCTTGATCTCAAATACTGCAGACGTATTGTCCACATTAGAGTAGGTTTCCTTCACCGCATCCCACATCTCCTTGGCGGTGTCACAGTACATGAAATTTTCCCCAATTTCATTAGTCATGGTGTTGAGCAGCCATGACATGACTAAACTGTTTTCCAGTTGCCATTCGTTGAGGTTGGGGTCCCCTTTTTCTTGACTCTTGGAGTCTCCTGTTATGTAACCTTCCTTCCCTTTCCCTTGGAGGAAGATCTTGACTAACCGCACTCATTGAGTGTAGTTCTGGCCATTCAATTTGTGACCAGTGATAGGAAGAGCTGGCCCTTCGACCAAACTGGTGGTCGAACCTTCTGGCTTGTTCTCTCCCATGGTTGGCGGCGCTAGGCTAGGGATGGTTCAGATCAAGCTCTAATACCATGCGGAAATATGCTGTATATTTCTCTGATTTGGAAAAGATACAAGAGAGGTATAAATAGAATACAGGGGAATAAACCTGCGCACTAATCTAGCCCTGAAAATTTGGGAAATAATTCTCCCTATAAATGCTGTACCTAGAAAAGGAAAGGACAGGAAATAAAAACTGATCCTATTTACATTAAATCCTATTGTGGGCTGTACAAATCAGAATCAAATCAGAATCAGATGATTCTGATTGATATGCGCTGATCTCCAACAGTTTTCCTTGATGATATTTTGGTTTATAGCAAAACTGTGGAGGAACATCAAAGGCATTTACAAGCAGTTTTAGCATTATTGAAAGAACATCAGCTCTTTACTAATAGAAAGAAATGTAATTTTGGGCAAACTCAGTTGGAGTATCTTGGCCATAGCATATCAGCTGATGGGGTGGCAGCCAGTGTTATCGAAAAGCGGCCATGGCGGAAGGCGGTGGCGGGTTTCGAAGGAACCGCCAAACTATGGACGTAGCGATGCGGATTTCGCATGGCGGTCTGTGGCGGCCGCATGGCGGGTGACAGCCATGGCGAATGCGCCGGCCATGACGGAAAAGGCAGAAAATTTAAACAAAAAACGTGAAACAGAGGTATGGGTTATGCGACCCGACCCGGATTTTCGGCTCAAAGTGGGTAAAAACCCTCGACCTTCTCTTCTCTTCTTTTTTTCTTTCTTCTCCGACCACCCTCTGTCCGCGCGACCACTGTCCAACGACCACTAACCTCCGGCGACCACTGACCTCCGACGACCAGCCTGCTCATGTTCTCTTTCATGAACTCTGTTTTTTAGTTTCTAGTATATAATACTAATACTAATATTACATGTTTCTAAATGTTGGAAACAACCGAGATTCATTAATGTTTCCCATTGGAAATAGAAGCACTTTAAGTCTTAGGTTCATATATGTTTAGATTCATGTACTTAGTGAGTTTAGGAAGTTGTACTTGCATCTATTCTCATTGTAAACATAATGTGTAATTAATTATCATGATAATAATAATAATATTAATAATAATATACTAATAATACATGTTTCTAAATGTTGGAAACAACAAGATTCATTAATGTTTCCCGTTGGAAATAGGAGCACTTTAAGTCTTAGGCTCATGTATGTTTAGATTCATGTAATTAAGGAGTTTAGGAAGTTGTACTTGCTTTTATTTCTCCTTGTAAACATAATATGTAATTAATTATGAATTAATTATGAAGTGTATACAAATACATAGGCTGCCTATGTAATTAATTATGAAATTATGAAATGTATATAAATAACTATAATTATATTTATTTCTGCAGTTTTTGTTTTATATATATATATATATATATATATATATATATATATATATATATATATATATATATATATTTTTATTTTGTCCGCTATGACATCGACCATATGACCGCATCACCATCCTCTATACTGTATGGCGGATTTTTGGCCGGCCGCCATAGGCCGCTATCCGCCATCGATAACACTGGTGGCAGCCGATCCTAAGAAAATTGAAGTTATGATGAATTGGCCAACTTCAAAGGATATCAAGGCTTTAAGAGGCTTTCTAGGTCTCACTGGTTACTATAAAAGATTTGTGAAGGACTATCGCAAAATGGCTAGGCCTTTGACTCAATTATTGAAGAAAGACAATTTTCAATGGACTTCAGAAGCCCAGGCAGCCTTGGAACAATTGAAAAGAGTCATGGCTGAGTTAACTATCTTCACTGTTCCGGATTTTTCTAAGGTATTCACCATAGAAACTGATGCTTCAAATAAAGGTTTAGGGGCAGTACTCTTACAGGAAGGAAGACCGGTGGCTTTCATCAATCAAACTTTGTCAGATAGAGCACTGTCCAAATCAGTTTATGAGAGAGAATTGATGGCAATTGTCATGGCTATACAGAAGTGGAAACATTATTTACTTGGCAGGCATTTTATCATCCTTACTGATCAGAAAAGTCTCAAGTTTCTCACAGATTAAAGAGTTTTGGGTGAAGAACAGTTCAAGTGGACTTCTAAGTTGATGGGCTGGATTTTGAGATCCATTACAGACCTGGAAGTGAGAATAGAGCTGCTGATGTTCTCTTTAGAAGAATGACATATGCAGCATTATCCACAATTCAATTTGATGATTTGGAAGAATGGGAAACTTAAGTTCACAATGATCCTAAGTTGCAAGGTATTATACAAGACATTCTACAAGATGCTGCATCTCATCCGGGTTATTCCTTTCAAGACAGGAAACTGTTTTATAAAGGTAGATTGGTGCTACCTAAAGGCTCTTCTAGAATTCCTATGCTTCTTAGAGAGTTTCACAATTCTGCCATGGGGGGCCATTCCGGGTTTTTCAGATCTTACAAGAGGATTTCTGCCATAGTTTATTGGGAAGGTATGAAGAAGGACATTCAACAATATGTTGCTACTTGTGAAATTTGTCAGTTGAATAAGTACCAGACTTTATCTCCTCCTGGATTATTACAACCTCTTCCTATACCTACTCAGGTTTGGGCCGATGTGTCCATGGATTTCATAGAAGGATTGCCTAAAGCTCAGGGTAAGAATGCTATTCTTGTAGTAGTGGACAGGTTCACTAAATATGCTCACTTTATTGCACTTAGTCATCCGTTCACTACTAAAGATATTGCTGAAATTTTTGTCAAAGAGGTGGTCAAGCTACATGGATTTCCTTCTACCATTGTTTCAGACCGAGACAAGATCTTT
Organism: Ammopiptanthus mongolicus; assembly: GCA_039655645.1. Lineage (NCBI taxonomy): Eukaryota > Viridiplantae > Streptophyta > Magnoliopsida > Fabales > Fabaceae > Ammopiptanthus > Ammopiptanthus mongolicus. Next base: position 63,176,451 of record CM077351.1, on the reverse strand, counting down.
CTCAGCCATTTCTGGACTGAGTTATTCAGAATGGCAAGCATCAAGTTGAAATTTAGCTCTGCTTACCATCCTCAAACGGATGGTCAGACAGAGGTGGTTAATAGATGCTTCGAAACATATTTGAGGTGTCTCACAGGGGCAAGACCTAAACACTGGCCTAAATGGCTCAGTTGGACTGAGTATTGGTTTAATACCAACTACAACAGTTCTCTGAAGTTAACCCCATTCAAAGCTCTTTATGGCCGAGATCCACCCCACTTACTCAAAGGCACTACTATTCCGTCAGTTGTTGAGGAGGTTAATTTGATGACTCAACTTCTTCATGATTTGCAAGGAAATTTGTTGAAGGCTCAGAGTCAGATGAAAACTTATGCAAATAAGTCAAGGCGACATGTTAATTTGGCTACAGGTGATTGGGTTTATTTAAAGCTGCAACCATATAGATTGAAGTCTCTTGCTAAAAAGAGGAATGAAAAGTTGAGTCCTCGTTTTTATGGGCCTTATCAGATTATTAAGCAAATTGGTCCAGTGGCATTTGAGTTGGCTTTTCCTTTTGATGGAAAAATCCATCCTGCGTTTCATGTTTCATTGCTCAAAAAAGCACTTTCCCCATCCGCTACCCCACAGCCTCTTCCACCAATGCTTTCAGATGATTTGGCGTTGCAAGTTGTTCCTGCTGCAGTCAAGTCTATTCGCAACATTACTAATGGTTTTGTTGAGGTATTAATGCAGTGGCAAGATCTTTCGGACTTTGAAGCTACGTGGGAGCCTGCTTTGACTATCATGGACCAGTTTCCTTCTTTTCACCTTGAGGACAAGGTGACTCTTTTGGTGGGGGAGTATTGTTAGACCATTTATTAGTAAGCAGTATAAGAGGAGGCCCAAACCTGTTGGGCTGGCCTAATATTAGAAATAATCTATACAGTAAGGAATAAGCCAGCATGTAGCATAGCTATGCCTTAGGATGTAATTTGAATAAACAGAGATTTGGGGGGAAAGGTGGTTAGGCAGTTATTGATGTAATTTGAATAAATAGAGAGATTTAGGGGGGGGGGGAGGTGGTTGGGCAGTTATTGATGTAATTTGAATAAATAGAGAGATTAGGGGGGGAAAGGTGGTTAGGCAGTTATTTGGTAGGAATTGGAAGGGAGAGACCAAGCTCTCGAATCCTTAGAGGGAACCCAATGTAACTAATTTCTATCCTTGTATAATTCTTCCATACTCTAATATCAGTTTGTAATCTTAAAATAACTCTGATTAAGGAATAATTCCTTAGAGATTGTTCAATAAAAATACAGTTATTCAGTAAAATAGCAGTTATCTATATATATCGGTTTCTATCAGGTCCCCACACATCCGAATGAACAAGATCAAATGGTTCAATACTTTTATTATTATGAGGACGAAAAGTTGTACGATGGTGTTTTGCAAACTGACGAACATCACAATGAAAAGAGTAGACTAAATCCTTTTTAAACAAATGGGGAAACAAAGACTTAAGAATACTGAAAGGAGGATGACCAAGGCGTTTGTGGTGAAGCCATATCTAAGATGCAGCAGAACCTGAACTAGTCTAATGATAGGAAGTGGACAAATTCTGTCTGGTACTACCATGAGTCTGATGTAGAACATATAACCCTCCCTGTTCCTTCGCAACCCCAATCGTCTTCCCCGTGGTAAGAACCTGAAACACACATTGGGAGGGAAAAAAGTTACCGTACAATTTAAATCTTGAGTAAGCTTATGAATAGAAATAAGGTTATTTGACAATTGAGGGACATCAAGCACATTATGTAAAGGAAGGGAAGGTTGAAGTGAAACAGTACCACATCCTGAAGCAGGGACATAGGATCCACTAGCAACCGTGATGTGATGCTTACCAGACAACTTAGAGTACGTGGAAAAATATGAGGGATGAGGGGTCATATGATCAGTAGCACCAGAATCAATAATCCAAAGGTCCTCAGATATAGTACTAGAAATATTAAAGGACAATGAACTTAAATTCTTACCAGTCATGATTAGAGAACAAGTGCCAGAAGGCTTACTAATAGGAGCCATGACTGAATGGTCATTTAGATTGACAGCCGGAATGGCAACCGGAGAAGCCTTAGAGGTGGTGAAGGACTGAGAGGTCACGGAATAGGCCATTTTGGAAGGACCCAAGACCCACTTACCTAAACAGAACCAGAAGGAGAAGGCGAGCAGGACGGCAGAAATGACGGCGGAAACGGCTTCCGAACGCGCCGTCATCCGCAGCGGCGCGTGGAACTCACGCGCAGAGAAGAGTGGCACGTAAGGGCGGGTGGAGGCAGTTCTGGGGCCGAGTTTTCGATGGTTGGCCAGCGAGCACACAGCGAGCAAACCTTGGGTGGCGGTGTGCTGAACGGCGGTGGCGGCGGGTGGTGGTTGGTGGTGGTTGTGTTTTCAGGTATAAAAAAAAAATTGGACATAAAGGCTATAAGGCAGCAGGCAGCAATAAGACTGCAAGGAGACAGCAATAAGGCTGCTCGAAAAAGAAAAGAAAAAAAGAAACCCTAGAAACACCCTAGGCTACTGATATCATATAGAAAGAAGGAATATAAAAAGTGTGAATGTAATTCCTTTATTTGTTGTGTACAAGAGAAGTTACAATATATAGGCTAAAGACATTAAATGTTAACCTAAAAATAAGGGAGGAAAATATATCCTAATAAAGTCTAGAATAAAAACAAATCTGTACAAATAAAAGATAATGTCGGAAGATATTCTTCCGATATATTACAACAGTTTTCATCACCTTTACACCCACACGTCACACTGTCACTCAATCACCCGTTGTTAGTTCCCACTATCACTAAAAAGTAAAGACCTTGTTTCAGACTCTAAGGGTTTGTTTACTTTGTTTCCAGTTTTATGTTTTCATTTCCTGTTTTCATTAATAATTACAAAAATGTCACCTTATTATCATTTTGTTCCCTTTTTTCAAAATTCTGTACAGGAAACACTAAAAACAACTTTTTTTGTTGTTTTCGCTATTTACTGTACAAATCTTTGGAAACGGGAAAGAGGGTGAAAACAAGGTGCCATTTTTGTAATTATTTCTGAAAACAGGAAATGAAAACATAAAATTGGAAACAAAGCAAACATGCCCTAAATTTGCTAGGGATAATGGTGTCTATTTCGAATTTCATCCATATACTTGTTTTGTGAAATCTCAAGGATCTAATCAAGTCCTTCTTGAAGGCTCTCTTTGGCAGTGATGGTATCTACGGCTTCAAGAATATCCAACTTCTCAGGCAGCCTTCTTCTGTTTGTTCTCTGCAGTCTTTAATCTTTCCAGTTGTTAATAATAATATTGTCCAGTCTTCTGTCAATGTAAACAGTAGTATTGAAAACTCTATTGCTAAAGATTCTACAATTGTGTAATATTCCATATTATAATAAATCATGTCTGGATTTCTGTAATGCCTGCTATTTGGGCAAAGCCCACAAACTCTATGCACCTCCTTCCTCTACTGTTCACTCTACAATATTTGAACTAATTCATAATGACCCGTAAGGCCCATTCCTCTGTTATCTACTATGGATATTCTTACTACATTACTTTTGTCAATGCACATACTCGCTTTACTTGGATTTATTTTCTTAAACATAAATATGAGGCTCTGAAAGCCTTTAAACAGTTTGTTCAGTTAATTGAACCTTAATTTTCTGTCAAAATTAAGGCTTTACAGCAATGTTGTCAATGGCAAATGGCGGTTTATGACGGATGGCCAAAATTCCGCCATATAAACGTGGGATTGCGACCTATGACCCCGCCATGGCTGGCGCTTCACAAATTGCCTATGGCGGCTAGCACGAAATCCGCCACGTCATTCTGCCATGGCCTCTATTTAACAACACTGCTTTACAGTCAGATTTGGGGTAGGGAATTCCGACCCTTTACCAAATTTCTCACTGATCTAGGCAATCCATAGACTAACATATCCTTATACGTCTCATCAAAATGAGATTGTTGAAAGGAAGCACATGCAAATTGTTGAAATGAGCCTCACTCTTTTAGCTCATGCCTCTATCCCTTGAAACTACTGGGATCATAGTTTTACTACTGTTGTTCACTTAATTAATCACCTTCCTACAACAACTCTTTCCACTTGCACTTCCCCTTATAATGCTCTTTATCACAAGTTACCTAACTACAAAGAGCTTCACATTTTTTGTTGTGCTTGTTTCCCTATGTTAAGGCCATACAAATAGCATAAATTCCAACTCAAGTTACTGAATGTATGTATTTTGGTTTGTCTCCACATCACAAAGGTCATGTGTGTCTGTCTCCTGATGGCAGAGTCTATATCTCTAAAGATGTTGTGTTCAATGAACACAAGGTTTCCTTTTTCTCACTTTTTTCAGTCTTCCTCTAAGTCATCACCTGTTTCTGCTTTTCCTTCCACTATTCCTATGTCAAAAATGACTCAACTTTCCCCTTCACCTTTGTCTCAATATCCACCTCCTTCCCCTCCCATTCCCCTATCCCATTCTTCTTCCTTCGCTCCCTCTTCTGTTCATGTCTCTCCACCTCACTGCAGTCTGTCTCCACCCACCCACCATTGTCGCTTAAACAAGGTTCTTTATGGCCTTAAACAAGCCCCACGGGCCTGGTATGAACGCTTGGCATCCACCTTACTGCAACTTGGTTTCATCTCTAGCCGTTGTGATCGTTCTCTAATGGTTTACACTAAGAACAGCAATTGTCTCTGTGTTGATATATGTCGATGACATCATTATCACGGGCACCTCCTCCACACTTATTGTTGGTCTCATTAATAAGCTTCGTGCCAAATTCTCTCAAGCAACTTGGTGCTTTGGACTATTTTCTTGGGGTTGTAGTCAAACGCTTGTCCAATGGGAATTTGCTCCTCACCCAATCCAAGTATATTCGAGATCTATTGAATAGGGCTCACATGACTGATGCTAAGGGTATCTCCTCCCCCTTATGGTTAGCAACAGCTCTCCAAATTTGGGACAGACATTGTTTTGGATCCTCATTTATATCGCTCTATCGTTGGGGCTTTACAATATGCTACCTTAACTTGGCTAGAGATCGCTTACAGTGTAAAGAAGGTATGTCAATTCATGACTAACCCTTTGGGAACTCACTGGCGAGCTGTGAAACAAATTCTTCGCTATCTAAAGGGTACTGCTCAGCATGGCCTCCTGTTACAACCTGTTAAACCTGGCTCTCCTATCCCTAGGCTAATTGACCCAACTAACCTATTTTTAGAAACTATTTACCAATATAACTTTGTTTTGAAACTATTTACCAAACTAACCCACTTTTTGTCAACCTGGCATTTTTTATTATTTTTTTCTGACACCAAAGACGCTTCTTTGACTAGCGTTTTTGGAAAACGCTACTATTGGAAAACGCTACTGTCAATAGCGTTTTTACCAGATTGTGCCACGTGGCAAAATCTGGCTCGCTGTAAAAAAAATTAAAAATTTTACGTTTAGCGTCGGCCTTGAAGCTGAATATCTTCACCCGTCTGATGTCTATCAGATGGGTGAAGAAATGTTCACACATCAGACGGGTGAAGAAATGTTCACCCATCTGATATATTTCTTCACCCGTCTGAAGCTGAAGATCTTCACCCTCAGACAGGTGAAGAAATGTATCAGACAGGGGTGAACATTTCTTCACCCGTCTGATAGTCATCAGACATGTGAATCACTTGTCTGATACCCGTCTGACAGTCATCAGACGAGTGAAGATCTTCACCCTCAGACGAGTGAAGATCTTCACCCTCAGACGAGTGAAGAAATGTATCAGACGGGTGAACATTTCTTCACTCGTCTGATGACTAACATTTCTTCACCCGTCTGATAGTCATCAGATGGGGGAAGATCTTCAGCTTCAGACGGGTGACACCTCTATTGTCGGCCTTTAGCGTCGGCACGTAAAATTTTTAAATTTTCTTACAGCGAGCCAGATTGTGCCACGGCACAATCTGGTAAAAACGCTACTGACATTAGCGTTTTCAGAAAACGCTAGTCAGAGTAGCGTTTTTCAGTGTCAGAAAAAAAAATAATAAAAAATGTCACGTGGCTAAAAGTGGGTTAGTTTGGTAAATAGTTTCAAAACAAAGTTATATTGGTAAATAGTTTTTAAAGTGGGTCAGTTTGGTCAATTACCCCCTTTCCCTATTACTGCCTAATGTGATGTTGATTGGCCGGTGATCCGCATGATCGCCGCTCTACCTCTGGTTCCTGTACTTTCCTTGGCCCTAATATGATTTCTTGGTGCTCTAAAAAGCAACCTCTGGTTGCCCGGTCTAGCACTAAAGCTGAGTATAGGACTATGGCTAATATCACTGCTAAGGTGCTCTGGATACGGTCTCTTTTGACTGAATTATGTTTTCCATTTGCTGCACCAATGCTGTATTAGTGACAATTTGAGTGTCGTCTCGTTATGTCACAATCCTATCCTTCACTCACGCACTAAACATATGGAACTGGACATTCATTCTGTCAGAGAAAAGGTGCTCTCCATGTCTTTGACTATTCATCATATACCAGCTACTGATCAGCTAGCCGATGCTCTCACCAAGCCACTGCCTTCTGCAACTTTCAGTGCTCTTCGGACCAAACTCTACGTGTTTAGCTTGCAGCCTCCACCTTGAGTTTGAGGGGGGAGGCTATTAGAGTATAGTCTAAGTTAATGTATCACATGTATGTATAACCGATAGTGTTGAGTCAGCACTTCAGTTACCCTGTTCGTCGAGAGCTGTTACAGTTCTGTTAGACAGCTAGCATATTAATTAGTTAGCTAGTTCTATATCCTATATCAGTACCTCATGTACTGACTAGCAATGTAATAAATCATTATCATATACATTCAGAAAAAACGTGTTCTCTCTTCTCTCTGAACTCTTTTAGTTTGCTAACTATTAATTTGTCCATGTTCCAGCAGAGTCTTGATAAGTTCAAATATACTAGGGTAAACCTAAAACCATAAAGAAATCACATATTTGGACAAACATCAAAATAAAAGGAATAAAAATCTCATCCTAATCTAAACACACAGGGAGTTGAAACGTACTTTCCAGCATCAATAAGAATATTCTGTATTCCTGAGGAGCTCGGATGACGAATGAGGATGCTTGTGTTAAGTCTCCTATTCTTATTACCTGGTTCAGCAGCTTTTGAACATACCTGTAACAAACAGCCATAAAAACAAACCTCTCTCAACAAACATATTTCAATAAACCCTAAACATATTTCACTTTACTTCATTGTATGTACCAGACATTTGTTTAGAGGATTAGTCAAACAGCTAACTCTGGGAATCCCTTCACTAGTTCCAGTCCCCATAAATATAATTTCCGCTTGATGAGGAGGTAATTCCACCCCACCATCTCCATTGGAAGAAGCTGTAGTCAATTGAAAAGTCAACACACATCTTATCAAATTCCATATTTTTTTTTAACCAAAGCGAACATCGCTTAAAATAAAAAAAGGTTCAACATCAAAATTGATTCAACAATAAACAGCCTAAAAACTTTTTAACAGTTCTACAACATTAAAGAGTGAACTCATTTTGTCTCAATTCACATCTGAAATTACTGAGTAGCTTTACTAAAAACGTCCGATTGCCCAAACTCTGACAACACCATCAGTGTAACCACTAAACAAAGTGCTTCCATCTGCACTCCAGTTCAAGCTTGTACAGTAGATAACCTTCTTCTTGTTGGGGTTGGTGTCGCCGCTGCCAATAGCATCAACCTCAGTCTTAAGGTCAACCTTCAAATCCTCAACAATACTCATACTCTCCAAATCCCATATCTTAATGCTCGTCTCAGTAGCAGCACATAGCCAATACCTGTTAGGACTAACCCGCCGCATCAAGCGAGTAAAATTTCTTCCCTTCAGCCAAATCCTAAAGCAGAATAACCCCATCTTTCCCACCACTCGCACAAAGAGACCCATCAGGTGAAACCGCCACAGTGTTCACATAACCGCCATGACACGATTTGGCGGTTATCGATGGAGAAAGCGACGGAGAGGACGTCTTTGTAATGGTGCAGATAATATTTGTGTGTTTTCAGTAATAATAATAATAATGAACAAGAGCAACAATTTGAAAATGTTCCAATCCAAGGCATAGGGTAGATTGAAATCTTAAAGTGTAAGCAAGCATCCTATTGTTACTTTACAAGAACAAATCGAAAATAATAAAATGAATATGAGAAAGAGCAGACACAAAAGTAAAGGTTAGTTAGTTACAAACAGGAGTAGAGGCGAGAGTGAATGGAGATGGAAGGGGTACGCCAACGCCATGAAAATCGAGGGCGGTGTGGAGACAAAGAGGTGAGGGAAGAAGGAAGCCGAATGGAGGCAACCACCATTGCTTGGTGTTGGTGCGCCACAACACAATCTCAGACACACAATTATGTTCCTGTGTTTGCCAAAGTTAAAAGATGGAGTGAACCTCCATATGAAAATATTTTGGGAGCCACTTTTACTATATCAAAAAAATGAATTAACCATTTGGAGTGTCTTTAGCAAAACACAAAAAAAAAAAAAAAAAAAAAAAAATAGATTATACTCATAATCGATTATATAATCGATTATAATCAGAATCTATTTTTGTTTGGATATGTTTGCTGAAAAGCTATTTTAAGATAATCCATTTAGTTTGGATGATGCAAAAAAAAAATCACTTTTATATAGTAAATTACGAAAAAAATGGTATAAAGTTATTTGTATAATTTAATAATATTTATTTGGAAGTTAGTTTTGTAGGGGTAAATAGGGAAGAGATTTTTGAGAATGAAAAATAATCAAATCACAATCGTAAGTTAAAACAAATTAAATGACATAAAACAGCTTTTTTCCTACAAAAAAAAGTTTTTTTTATAAATTTAAACTAATTGCTAAACATGATAGATTATGTATGAAATAACTTTTTAGCCAAAAAACAGTTGAAATGGCAAAAATTAATCTTTCTCAAACATGCTCTTAGTGTCTTAAATTTATAAACACGTGATACTTTAGTCCCTCGGTCCAATTTCAATGTCTATTTACTTGGCTATGTGTCTTATTAACCATCCTATCTGACTCGTTAGTGATCTTGTATCATCTATGACGAACTTTCTTTGTGAAAAACATGTACAATTTTAAAATCCAAATACCTGAAAATTATGCACTTTTTTCACATTTCATTAATTTTTTACAACTAAAATTCGTCATAGCCCACACTAGGGGTGACCCAGTAACCCGATCAACCCGACCTAATCCAACCCAGATTTTGTGGGTTGGTTCGGGTGATTAGGTTGGGTTGGATAAAAACATATAGAACCCATAGAATATGAGTTTGATATTGGGTTTCAGATTTTCAAACTCATTGAACCCGTCCTAACCCAGTACACTACACTAATGACTAAATTAGGTTTAGTTTCATATACTCACTTAATCCCTCACGATTCACGAACAGTACACGATAGTCTTCATTCTTCAGTTTCCCTCTTCTACTCTTCTCTGTTCTCTCATCTCACTCACGACACTAGCGACATCGACGAACAGAGACCTACGGCGGCGGCGACCAAGACCAGCAATGGGGCAACCAAAGAATAAACATCCATGTGTTTTCTGTCAGACCCTAGTACCCAATCCAACCTAACCCAGAAGTGGTCGAGTTGGGTTGGTTCAGGTTTCATTTTTTTTTTTTTACAAAACCGACCCAACCCATTCTCCTTTGCTTGGGCTGGGTGCTAAAACCCATTGAACCCGACCCAACCCAACCCATGGCCACCCTTAGGCCACACAGACCACTGACAGGTCATGTAGGATGATTAATAAGACATGTAGGCAAGTAAATGGACGTCGAAGCTAAATCTAGGGACTAATATGTCCCTCGTTTGTAAATTTGAGGGACTAAATGGTTAATTTATTTTTTCAGCGACTAAAAGTGGGTCCCCAAGATTTTTCAGGGAGCAATTTGAGCCTTTACTCGAAAAGATGTTAAAGTATTTTATTAGTTATTAATTATTTTTAAATATTTAATATTAAATTATTATTTCATAATTATATCATAATTTATTAAAATTAATGTATTTAATATATTAAAAATTTAAAAATTGTAGTTTTTAATAACTATTTATCCTTTTTTTTTAACCAATATATTTGTTGGGAATGGTAACAAATAAAGCCGCCTAATACAAGGTTGATAGATAATTGATTATTATAGGATCTGAATTTTTCCACACTTTGTGTAATGATAATGAGATGATAAAAAAAATATCTTTCACTATGAAAAATAATGGGAATACAATAATAATCTATCCATACAGTTGTGGCTAAACTCTCTCTTGGTTTCTCTCTCTCATACAAGTTAGGTATTCTTATCTCTCAAAACTCTCTACATTGTTTTAATTTTCTAAGGGATAAATTGAATTGAAAGAAGACATTTGCTTTTATAGCCAACATTCCTACCTAATTGATGGCCATGCATGAAGAAGATTTTTTCTACTTTTCTCTTCCATTCGTTTTCCTCAAATTCTCTCATCCTTTCTTTCATTTTATTTTACTATTTATTTTTCATTCTTTTTATCTCCTCCACTAACGAGAGAAAATCACCAATCTCCCCCTTTCAATTTTGGTGTCCAGCTGCTCTTTTGCAAAATCCGTGCTTATCCTAAGGTAAGGACTTGGTCATCATATACGGACTATTGTAATCTGCATGGATTTTCTCAACAAGAAATTTCTTGGACTCCAACACATCATGTATCCAGTGATATCGTACATCAATGTGTTTCGACCTCAAGTGAAAACTCGAATTCTTGCTCAAGTGGATCGCACTCTAACTGTCAAGATGCACAATGTACTTTTGTTGTTCCTGCTCTAACTTATGCAAGAATTGCTTCAACCATATCATTTCTTTGCAAGCCTTTGCAGCTACAATGAACTTTGTCTCCATGGCAGACAAAGCAACACACTTTTGTAGCTTTGATTGTCACGATACTGCTCTCTTAAAAATGTATTATCGAAAGTAGATTTTCTGGAATCGATATCTCCAACCATATCTACATCTGTGTAGCCGATAAGTTCAGGCTTTTTACTCCCAAACCATAAACTCATCTTGGAAGTTCCTCTAAGATATCTTAAAACCCACTTCACAACATTCCAATGTTTTTTTTTTCTGGTTTAGCCAAGAATCTACTAATAACACCAATTGTTTATGTATGCTTGGTCATGTACTCACCATTGCATACATTAAGCTTCCAGCAGCGGAGGCATACACCTTGCACATTTCCTTCTTTTCAGTTTCACATGTAGGACTTTGCATTGAGCTAAGCGTACAATGACTAGCAAGTGGAGTAATAAATGGATTTGCTTTCTCCATGTGAAACTGTTTTAATACCTTCTCGATATTCCTTTCTTGCGATAGCCACAACTTTCTTTACTTTTGATCACGAGAGATGGTCACAACAAGAATATGCTATGTGCGACCCAAATCTTTCATAGCAAAAGACTTTTTTATTTCTTTCTTCAACTTGTTGTTCTTGTCACTATTTTGTCCTATGATCAATATATCGTCAACATACAAAAGTAGTATGATAAACTCACCATCAAGAAATATCTTGGCAAAGACACAATGGTCAAAAGTAATCCTTTGATATCCATGCTCAGGCTCGGCCCAAAGGGGAAGCCACTGAAGCAAAGGCTTTAGGCCAAAAAATTTTCTGTTACTAGTTACTTTTTTTAAAAAAAAAAAAATCAAACAGAATTATCGAAAGAGAGAAAGTCACGGAGACGGTCCAGTATCCCACTATGGCACATTGGCACTATCCCTGACTCCCTGTTTAACAGTTAGGCAATTACCAATATTTTTTTTTAAAATTCAAGTCAAAATTCAATCTCTCTCTCACTAGTCTCTCTGTCTCCCCAGGCCTCAACCTCATCACTCAAGTGTCATGTCACTCTCTCTCACTCTCTATCTTTGACTCCTGCTCTCTCACTCTCATCTGCGCTCTCTCACTCTCTGTATCTCTCAAAGTCTCAGTCGACCGTCAAGAAAATAGAAAATAACAACAGTCAACAAATTATTCTAAAGATAATTGTGTAATGTGTTAGGTGTATCTTTAATTCTTTATTTCAAATAACAACAAAAATAATAAATTATTTTCTCCTCTTATTACCGAAATCTTGTATCCTGTTGCATGTGATCAAGAAGCACCCAGAATTTTTATGCTAACTAATTTATTGGAGAGTCAGGTTCTATTGTTTTAACTTTTTTATATTTGACTTTTTTCGGTTGCATATTGACTTTATTATTGATTGAAAAAGAAATTTTAAATGAAATCGATTATAATAGTATAAAAAATGATTTTACATCCCAAAAAGCACGAAAGATAAACTTTAAATAAAAACATAATAATTTTAATAAAATATTTTTATTTGCTTTAAAAAGGCCTCATCGTAGAGTTCGCTTTAGGCCTCAATAGGTGTTGGGTCGGCCATGCCATACGCAATCATGGAGGAGTCATTGACGTGGTGCCTGCTTAAGTCCATATAGAATCTTATTCATCTGACATACTAGACCTTCTTTGTCTTTGACTTTAAATCCCTTTGGCTGCTCTATGTAAATTTCTTCTTCTAATTTGCCATGAAGAAATATAGTCTTCACATATAGTTGTTTCACATCTAGATTCAAACTTGCAGCCAAACCAAGCATCATCTAAACGGATGATATCTTCAACACGTGTGAGAAAATCTCTTCAAAGTCAATACCTTTATTTTGAATCAAACCTTTAACAATTAATCCTGCCTTATATATGGGTTATGAGTTATTATCCTCGATCTTCATCTTGTACACCCATTGGTTTCTGAGTGCTCTTTTGCCTTTTGGTAACTCTACCAACTTATAAGTCTGGATCCCATACAAGGATTGCATTTTTTCCTGCATGGCTTCCATTCACTCCCCCTTGTGGTCATCCATCAGAGCTTCTTGATAAAACTTTAGTTCTCCCCTATCAATGAGTAGCACATATTCTGTCGCCAGATATTTGGTTTGTGGTTTAGGTATCCTGACCGCCCTTGTTAACCGAGGCTTTTCAAGATCTTGCTCCTAATCCTCCTAATCTTCAGTCATATCATCAATAGTATCGTCACTTCTCTTATCATCTACTGCTTCTTCAGCTGGATCATTATCGATTTGAGGTTCATTTTTTGCATCTCCAACATCTTCTATTATATTTCCTCTATAAAGATCTGGAAGAAAAACTGGATCCAAGTTGATTGGATGTTCTCTAGAACTAATAGGATCTCATAGCCTATATCTGAATTCTTCATTTTCATATCCCATGAAGATACATTCCTTAAACTTGGAGTCAAGTTTTGATCTCTCAACTTTTGGAATATGTACAAATAATTACTGAACACCTTCAAATGGTTGTAAGGTACATCTTTACGGGTCGAAATCTTGTTTAGAACATCACCATTCAACAGATCTAAAAGGGATAAGATGATCAAATCAACAACAGTCATTATAGCTTCACCCCAAGAACTCTCGGGTAACTTGGCATGAGATAACATTGTTCTCACCCTTTTAACAATAGTTCTTTTCATCCTCTTAGCCACTCTGTTGTGTTGAGGAGTCATCGAAACATATCTTTCATGTTGGATTCCATTACTCTTGCAGTAATATCTGAAAAGCTCTCATATATTCTCCTTTGTTGTCAATGCGAACACACTTTAAAATTCTACTAGTTTCTCGCTCAACACTACCATGAAATTGTTTGAATACTACAAACACTTGATCATTTGTTTTGAGAATATACTCGCATACCTTCCTTGAGTGGTCATTACTAAAGGTAACGAAATACCTTGCACTTCCATGAGTACTAGTGGTCATTGGATCACAAAAATCAGAACGCCGCCAACAACATCAACAGTATAATTACATCTCTTTTTTACTATTAAAATAAAGAATAGCTAATTCATACGATACAAAATAGTACGAATCACAGTAAGTTTTAAACAAAAATAAATTAAAAATAAAGATAAATACATAATTAACGGTGATTATGATTCACACAATTTTTCATATGAAATTTTTTTGTATCATTTATCATTTTGCATAAAAAATAATTTAATTAGCATGCAGGAATGCACTGTCAATATGAAGATTTTTTACACTAGCAATTAATCATAAATTTTTATATCATTAAAAATATTTGACTTATATCATAACCACCTTAAAAGTCACGATGATTTATAGTTGATTGACAATATAAAAAACTTTCTACTGATAGTGCATCAAAATTAAACTCTAAAAAATAGCCCCTACATGATAACATTGTTTCTCCCACAAATCATTTTTGGTGATCCAACACAAGATTCTTTTTCCTTTTTGTTACTTTCACTGCATGAAGTTTATTTTCCTTCGTCGCCCCGCCCTTAGGGATGGCAATTTTATCCGTACACGCGGATAAAATCCACAACAGGTATGGGGTGAGGGGCATAATGGGTATCGGCAAGTATTTATAATACCCGCTTGCTAACAGGGTGTGGGCGGGGGCGAGCATTGAGGTACCCGTGCCCGCACTCGTGTGTGAAATTAGTAAAAAACCCTAAATTAATAAACCTAACCTAATCTGTTAGTGTTACTTAACTCATTCTTATCTATTGTGTCGTTCTCAAGCTCGTCCCTATCTACTGCTCCATTCTCAAGCTCGTCCAGTTCGCCTTTCGATCTTCGTCCCTTCTTTCCCGAAGGAGCTCTTCAACCGCCTAAACCTTTTCACGCATCGTGAATCACGCCCTCAGCCACCGCAAATCACCCTCTAACCCTCTCCACGCGAATCACACCCTCAGCCACCATAAAGGAGCTCTTCAACCGCCTCTAGAGAACATCGTGAATGAAGCCCTCTACAACCACCGGAGAACACCGCGATCACCAGAGAACACCGCGACCACCGATAAGCTCTCTTCCTTCTTCCCTCTTCCCTCCTCAGCCACCGCGTGGAAGGCATCGTAGAACCCCATTCTTCCCTTTTTATTTTTGCCACTTCAGTTAACTCTTGCTCCAAATCCAGCTTTAGCCTTTTTCTAGCAAATTGGATTGAATATCATACACATTGTCGTGATTTTGTTGAGAATATGGCAGTAATCTTAAATTTTGAAGCTTTTGCTTGAAAGGGGAGATTTATTCCAAGGCCCATAGTATTACTGTGGCACCGTTATACCAAATGCCCAACCACCAGAATGTTCAATTTCTGCAAACTTACTCATGTAGAAATGAATAAAAGTGCGATGATAAGTGGTGTAACATTGAATGTTCGATTTGTTGTTTGGTTCAATAATGGGGCTATTGACAATTGAGATTGTAGTAATTCTAAATATATTTCCTTTAATATCATATCTTTTGAATTATACCTTGCATTAGATGAACTTTTAGTTGTTCTTGATGTCTCATTATTCATTCTCTTCCTTTCTCTGGCAAAATTATATTAAGTATTTTTAAGTATCTGCAAATTTTAATGTATTTTCAAGTAATTAGTACATGATTTTATGTATAAATGAATCTGTAAAAGAGTTAAAAAAATATCCGCGAATATCCACAAAACCTGCAAAATATCCGCCCAACGTGTTCCCGAACGGGAACAAGTAGAGTTTTACCCTCACGGGACAGAGCAGAAGAGTGTTACCCGTACCCGTCCCGCTCCGTCTCATTGCCATTCTTATTCGCCCCTCCACAAATAATAAAAGAAATGAGAAAATATAAAAAAAAAAATAACCCCCTCCCCCCAATTTTTTTACGCTGTGGAATAAGTATTTAAATTTTAAATTTCAATTTCCTTGTAGCCTCTTGATGGGATGTTCAAAATTAATATGAAATTGGTTCATTGAATGTTTTATTATCAAGTAAAATACATTCCCAGAAATCTCATTCCCAAGAATATTTTTTTTCCCACCCATATACATGGGAATGAAATTTTCAACTTTCATTTATAAATTTTATTCTCGGACATCTTTTATGTCTGAGATTGATTTTTTATCCATTATACCAAACATAAAAACTTTTATTCCCATCTCAGTTGCCCGAGAATATTAAAACATGCTGATACTAAACGCTGAAAGCATTTAAGTTTCTATTTCATTGTAGCCTGTTTTCTAAAATTAACCACATATGCAAGTATAGGTCAATCCTTTCCCATTCAAAAATATCAAGTGCTAATCCTAATTTCCATAATAAGCATCCAAATACTGGGTTAACTTCATTTCTACATAAGCCAAATCTCCTTTGCAAAGTATCCTTCAAAATCTGAAACAAACGGAGGAAAAAATTAATAATTTAAGTCTGGTAATCTAATTTAGAAAGATCTTAAAATTGAAATCTATAGCCAAACTCCAAAAAGATCAACTAAAGGTTTCATTACCAATGGCCTAATTGATATAAGTCATCCAAAAAATATACCCACTACGGCTCATTCAAAACGAGCATAACCATCATTGCTTATATGTTAACATAAACACACATTCAATCATAATATAGACGCAAGCACAGCATAAGAGCAATAAACAAAGGTTCCGTGACACGTAAAACAAGGCATAATGCTTAAACATAATAGTTATCGTCTTTCACCTTGCTTCATAACCGTATATGTAGCACAAATGAAAATAGGCAAGTATACAGACCTTCAATCGAAAGCGAAAAATTATGGAGTTGTAGTAGCCAACACAAACATTGATCTTGTAGCATAACACTGTGGCTTTAACCATTTGCTAAAGAGTTTTATGAATATCCATTATTACTGTTATCCACACTACACTACATTACTAGTCACTACCTACAGGCTCCCAAACAGTGACCAAAATCAATAGCATGATAAAATTCATTATTCACAACATTCTATAGCCAAACCTTGACTACACCTAAATACAGAGTCAACTATGGCAACTTAAATGCAAAACTAAGGTTGTCATTATATCAGAGATGGATATTGTTGTGTCCGAACCTAGTGTTGCATCTTCTTTTTCTCTACCACAGTGAGAAACACAAAAGATATGATGCAAACAGAGAGCAAAGTAAATGCAAGACTTCCTAGAAAGATAGCCGTTGCAATAGTCAATAGAGTTGAGTATTATCCACTAAAGGTGCATTTGAAAGAGCTTATAGGAAGCTTATGAGAATAACTTATAGAAATAAACTTATGTAAATAGTTTATGAAAATAGTTTATGATCTTCCTATAAGCTCTTTTTAACTTATTACCATAAGCTTGTCAGAGAAGCTTATGAAAATAAATTGTTTTAGACTTATTTGAAAAAGAGCTTATTGAATAAGCGTTTACTTAAGCTGTGTACCTAAACGCACCCTAAATACAAACAGTAACCAATCATTAAAGATATTTTTATTTTAAAGCGATGTATGATCAGCTATGACAAACAAATTAAAGAATATAACTAGCAGACATATAAGTTCCAAAAACTCATTATTATTGTAAAAAAGGGAGAATAAATTATTTAAGAATGAAAGGGATTTATGAATACCTTCTAAATAGTCACAATCTCAAAGTCTGCATTCTGAGAGCAATTGCGGAAGTAGGCAGCTATATGGTCAAGGTTGTTAATGAAGATTTTATATGTTGATCCAACTTGGAAATTTAAGGACATGAATTTACTAAAAGACAAACATTCTGGCTTTAACAAGCCTGCATTCCCACAGGTAGCCTGAAAATGAAAAGGTGAAAAAGAACAAACAACCGTTAGGCCAACAAAACTATATTTGACTTGACTATACAAAACAGTATCCCATACTCTCTTGCACGTGTGTGTTCACAACACACACGCACACATCGTATGTGCGAACTGCACTCACGTGCACGTACAGATAAAAACACAAAAATAAATCTCTATAATAAATTTCTCTATACCACTAACGTGCAGAAGGATAGTTTAACAGCATCAGAATTATGATGTCCCCGTGACATATTGATCAAACCGTGTAACATCTCCTCTCTCTTATGATATAAATTTTGCATCCAATCATGTGGTCCATGAATATCAATGATCAAGCCATCCAAAGAAGGAACACTAAACTCAAAGAAGGCGGAAGGCGCAGAATATAAGTAGCTGAAATTGGTGAGCTGTGGTGCAGTAACTACAATCATACATTTAAAGCAGTTGCACATTAGACTCAAATTCTTTAGTTGGGGAGCAGATATCACAAAATTCTTAGGGTTCAGATCTAACACAAAGGACATTTCACTTATGTGCAAATTCTTCAAATTGACACAATTGGCAAAAGGATCCAAACAGTCAGTCCCTGTATAGCACACAGTGAAGTTGTTTAGGTGCATTGTTGTCAATGTTGAAAAACTAAAAAGCTCTGCCAAAATTGCAAATGTATTTGAAAGGTCAGGTGCAGGATATAATGAAAAACTTTCCAGATGCAACATTTCCAAAGACTTGGAACCTAAAAGGGATGAGGCATTTATAGGATGGCAATATTTGAACTCAAGCCTTTTCAAGGATTGGCAAGTAAATAGGGACAAAGGGATTTGAAAGGGTGGACTGCCAAAGGTTTTTGCCTGAAGATTGATTCTGATTTCTTCAACACCATGTGATGCTACATATTTAATAACCCTATTCAATAGAGATTGATCTGTCGCATAATTTACCCCAAAGCGATGGTAAATAAGAACTTTGACCGGGGAAGAATCGCGATGGGATAGGACCCGCAGCACAAATTTTTTGAAATCAACCAAATGAGTGAAGAATTTGCTATTAAAGTTCAGGCAAGAAATTGAAGCCCAAAGACACCTCCACCTTCTTGATAAAACACAAGTTCGACTTGCATCCTTTGTTTCCATAAAGGACAAAATATGACGGATAAGGCAATCTGGTAAATCACCAAGTCTATCTTGGCTATTTAAAGCTTCACAATTATCTACATTCTTCGAAGCCAAAATTCTTTTTTCCATATTCTTCAAGACCGAACCGGATTCCTCAAACTCTGCATTCAACATTCCAGCTTCACAGCACTCAATTGAATCAGTTAGGTTGCAGTTGTCCATCACATTCCCCGTCAAACTATTACACTCTAAATTCGAAATAATCCAGTGATTATCAGCAAAAGTACTCCTCTATGCAGAATCTGACAGAATGTGAAAATGGAAAATAATAAGGGGGAAGATCAGTATATTAGGGCAAATAATGTTATCCATATGTAAGAAACACAATTAAAAATCTTCCCTTGAACACTCAAGGAGAGGAAGTGGAAATAAAGATAGGCTCTATTTATCTCTTTGATTTAATACAACCTTTGATAATTGAATCAAGGTAGTAAATAACTTCAAGCAGGATCTATCTTTGACTGATTAGCTAGCATCTCCTTAAAATTCTTCTCAATTCACCCTTATGAAAATTTTCAAGTTTTAATTCTTCTCCTCAAATCCAATACGCAAAATCGAACCGAACCCTAAAAAAACTTAAACATGCTAAAGTTTGAAACTTGAATCTCAAATTCATATAAAAACCAAACCCCATAAAGAAAATTTCCCAGCTAACCAAATTCAGATTGTGTAGAACAACCAAGCAGACAACTTTACCATTCCATGGTTAAAAAAGTCATAAAAAGGCACCCCCAATCAGAAAAATAAAAGGAAGGATTTTTGCACCTGACTGAGGTCTATAGAAGATGATGATCGCGTTTGTGGTCGCGCGCGTTGACACGGTTGGAAATTCTGGAGAGAGGTTGTGTGTTGTAGGCAAGTAAAGGAAGAAGGGAGAGAGCATTTTATAGACCAACTTTTGATTCAAGTAAATGTCTGTGTTTGGTGGCACGCAATAGCTACGACTAAGTGAGTCTCTCTCTAAATAATTTTTCTTATCGTTGGCTTTTTAGGCTTTTTCTCTTCCTCCTTCCAACAAGGGAAACAGAGAGAAAAAAAGGAGTATCATTAATTATCCTTGTTTCTTCCTTTTTCTCTCTTTTGTAATTATTAATTAATTAATTAATTATATATTATTATATATAATTATAGTCAAATATATTATTAATTAATAATTAATAATATATATAATTTAATGTAAGTATTTAATACTTTTAATTTGGTAATATATTAAAATTAAAATCATTATAAAATAGATATCTTAATTATTTTATTTATTTTCCCTAAACTTGTTATTAATGTTGTATTATTTCTTTTCCTATAAAAAGAAAAAGAAAATATGGAAAAAGAAGAAGCCATGTCAAGTAACAAAGTAAAAAACAATTAAAAATTAAATAAGTGAACTAAGGCAAATGCAGGAAACCAACGGAGAACGCTGTGATAGAAAAACCTGAAACCAGTAAAAAAATTGTTATCAACACCCAAATGCAGCAAGCACATACCAACATGTGGTTGGTCTAAGTGTTAACAAGCTCAGATCCCTTAAACAAGTGGCCAGGGGTTCGATCATTAACTCTTGTGTATGGAGAAAACCTGGTTGGGAGAGGTCATCCCTTAAATGTCGTCCAGTACCTCGAGGATTAGTCTCCGCAGTTGTGCGCGGAGGATATCCTGGGAAACCAAAAAAAAAAATGCAGCAAGCACATAGTACAATCATATCCGATTTGCCTTGAAACCAAACTCATAAGGCCTTAAATCCCCTCTCACAATATTAAAACTTCAATATATCCATGGTTACATCACTATTTTCAAACACACAGCATATATCATATCATGACTAGGCAACTCAAACATAACATCCAACATACAAGACTGTCTTCAAAATAAATAAGAAAAACTCATTGACACCCAGAACCCCACAATGACCAAGATGCACACCATATACTTATCCATGTACATGCTACCAATTCAGTGCTTCAATTCATTGAAGCTTTTTCTTAGTCATAAACTGTGATCACAAACAGTGAAATTTCTTCAATTGTTAATGTATCCATTTTGGGCTTCTTTAGCATATAAAAATAGCAACACGCTGAAGGAAAGCTACAAAATTGACTAGGCTAAAATGGTAACATCCTGTTCAGTAATTTAATAAATCATTTATAGCTAACTAGGTTAATTTGTCCATGTTCCAGCAGAGTCCTGATAGGTTCAAATACACTGGGGTAAACCTAAAACCATCTTAATATGGACAAACATCAAAATAAACGGACGAAAAATCGCATCTTAATCTAACATTATTGCCACACAAGGAAATTTGAAACGTACTTTCCAGCGTCAGTAAGATTATTGTTTATCCCTGAGGAGCTCTGATGACGAATGAGGATGCTTGTGTTGAGTCTCGTATTCTTATTATCTAGTTCAGCAGCTTTTGAACAAACCTGTAACAAACAAACCTCTCTCCACAAACATATTTCACTTTACTTCACTGTATGTACCGGACATTTGTTTAGAGTACTAGTCAAACAACTAACTCCGGGAATCCCTTCACTAGTTTCAGTCCCCATAAATATAATTTCTGCTTGATGAGCACGTAACTCCACCCGCCATCTCCATTGGCAGAAGTGGTGGTGAATTGAAAAGTTAACACAAATCTGATCAAATTCCATATTTAAAAAAAGGAATAAAATAAAAAAACTGTATGTAATGTAATGGTGCAGGTAATATTTGTGTTTTCAGTAATAATGAGAGCAAAAATTTGCTCATGTTCCAATCCAAGGCATAGGGTAGATTGAAATAACAAAGTGTAAGCATCCTATTGTTACTTAAAAGAACAAATTGAAAAAAATAAAATGAATATGAGAAAGAGGAGACACAAAAGTAAAGGTTAGTTACAGACAGGAGTAGAGGCAAGAGTGAATGATAGAGAGTGAGATGGAAGGAGTACCCCAACGCCATGAAAATCGAGAGCGGTGTGGAGATAAAGAGGTGAAGAAAGAAGGAAAGCGAATGGAGGCAACCACCATTGCTTGGTGCGCCACTACACAGTGTCATACACACAAATATGAATATTTGTGTAGACGCGCTAAATATATGATAACTTATTTCATAAAGATTCTCTTAATGTATTTAATATATTAAAAATTTAAAAATTGTTGTTTTTAATAAGTTTTTATCTTTTTTATGTTTTAACCAACATTTTTGTTAGGAAAGATAACACATAAGGCCGCCTAATACAAGACCAATGGATAATTGATTATCCAAAATCTAACTTTTCTCACACTTTGTGTAATCACAATGAGATAATAAAAAATATATATCTTCCACTATGAAAAATAGTGAAAATGCAATAATAATCTCACCAAACACCGGAAGTTAAACTCTCTTGGTTTTTCTCTCATCCCTCTCACACAAGTGAGGTGTTCTTATCTCTCAAAACTCTATTACTTGTTTTGATTTTCTAAGGGATACATTGAACTGAAAGAAGGCAATTGCTTTTATAGCAAATATTCCTAGCTGTGGTCATGCATGAAGGAGAGTTTTCTCCCTTTCTCTTCCATTCGTTTTCTTCAAATTCTCTCGTCATTTCTTTCATTCTATTTTACTATTTATTTTTTCTTCTTTTTCTCTCCTCTACTAACGAGGTAAACCCATCAATGTCCCCCTTCCGATTTAGGTGGAGGGCTCTAGCAGTCCGACTGCTCTTTTGGAAAATTCGTATTTGTCCTTAGGTAAGGACTTGGTCATCATATTTGGACTATTGTCATCAATATGGATTTTCTCAAGATGTAATTTCTTGGACTCCAATACATCACGTATCCAGTGATATCACACATCAATGTTCTTCGACCTCGAGCGTAAACTCAAATTCTTGCTCCAGTGGATCACACTCTGATTATCACAATGCACAATGTACTTCAGTTGTTCCCGCCCACCTCATTTCTTTGCATGCTTCTATAGCTGCAATGAACTCTACCTCCATGGTAGACAAAACAACACAATTTTTAGCTTTGATTGCTATGATACTACTCCCCTAAAAATATATCAGGTATCCAGAAGTATATTTTATGGAATCAAAATCTACAACCATATCTGCATTTGTGTAGCCGATTAGTTCAAGTATTTTACTCCCAAAGATTAAACTCATTTTAGAAGTTCCTCTAAGATATCTTAACATCCACTTCACAACATCCCAATGCTCTTTTCCTGGTTTAGCCAAGACTCCACTAACAACACTAGTTGTGTGTATTATGTACAACCCTGTACACACCATTACATACATTAAGCTTTCAACAGCTGAGGCATATGGAACCTTGCACATTCTTTTCAGACTCATGTGTAGGACTTCAATTTGATTGGAAGAGGAACTGGATCCAAGATGTTATGATCTCTAGAACTAACATGTTTTACACCCTTCTGAATATCTTCAATATTCTGATCTTCAAAGAAGACAACAACTATTCTTCTAATTATATTTTTCTTGACAATATCCTATAGCCTGTATATGAATTCTTTATTTTCGTATCCCATAAAGATGCATTCCTTCGACTTGGAGTCAAGTTTTGATCTCTTATCTTTAGGATTATGAACAAACGCTCTACAACCGAACACATTCAAATGGTTGTAGGATACATCTTTACCGGTCCAAAACTTGTTTGGACATCAACATTCAACGGACTTGAAAGGGATAAATTGATCAAATCAACTGCAGTCTTTAAAGTTTCACCCCAAAACTCTTGGGTAATTTGGCATGAGAAAACATCACACTAATAAAATTAAATGTAAGTATTAAAAACAATGTAAGCATTAAACACTTTTACATTCGTAATATATTAAAATTAAATCATTATAAAATACGTATCTCAATAATTTTATTTATTTTTCCTGTATAAAAAAATATGGAAAAAGAAGAAACCATCTCAAGTAATAAATTAAAAAACAGCTAAAAAGTTGAACACGTGAACTAACTCAAATGCAGGAACCACCAGAGAGCACTGTGATAGAAAAACCTGCAACCAGTAAAAAAATTGTTATCAGCGCCCAAATGCAATACAATCATATATGGTTTGCCTTGAAACCAAACTCATATGACATTAAATCCCCTCTCGCAGTATTAATACTTCAATATATCCATGGTTATATCACAATTTTCAAACACACAGTATATATCATATAATGACTAGGCAACTCAGGCTTAACATCCAACATACAAACTATCTACAAAATAAATAAGAAAAACTCATTGACACCCACAATCCCACAATGACCAAGATGCATACCATACTTATCCATGTACATGCTACCACTTCAGTGCTTCAATGCATTGAAGGTTTTTCTTAGTCATAAACTGCGATCACAAACAGTGAAATTTCTTCAATTGTTCATGTATCCATTTTGGGCTTCTTCAACGTACAGAAATAGCAGCACGATAAGGGAAAGCTACAAATTTGACCAGGCTAAAATGGTAACACCCTGTTTAGTAATTTAATAAATCATTTATAGCTAACTAGGTTAATCTGTGCATGTTTCAGCAGAGTCCTGATAGGTTCAAATATTAAACCTAAAGCCATCCTAATTGCAATACACAGGGAAATTTGAAACGTACTTTCCAGCATCAATAAGAACATTGTGTATTCGTGAGGAGCTCGGATGACAAATGAGGATGCTTCTGTTAAGTCTCCTATTCTTATTACCTGGTTCAGCTGCTTTTGAACAGACCTGTAACAAACAGCAATAAAAACAAACCTCTTCCAACAAATATATTTCAATAAACCCTAAACATTGAATTAGTCAAACAACCAACTCTGGGAATCCCTTCACTAGTTCCAGTCCCATAAATATAATTTCTGCTTGATGAGCAGGTAATTCCACCCCACCATCTCCATTGCCAGAAGTTGTCGTCAATTGAAAAGTCAATACAAATCTTATCAAATTCCATATTTAAAAAAAGAAATAAAAATAAATAAACTGTATGTAATGTAATGTAATGTAATGGTGCAGATAATATTTGCGTTGTGTGTTTTCAGGAATAATCAGAACAACAATTTGCACATTATGGAATAGGGTAGATTGAAATATCAAAGTGTAAGGATCCTATTGTTACTAAAAAGAGTTTAAAGCAAAAAATTGAAAAAATTAAAATGAATATGAGGAGTTGTAAGAGTTAGATACAGACAGGAGTAGAGGCGAGAGTGATTGGAGATGGAAGGAGTACGCCAATGCCATGAAAATCGAGAGCGGTGTGGAGACAAGGAGGTGAAGGATGAGGGAAGAGGCAATTGCTTGGTGCGACCGTGTCAGACACTAAAATCGTAAAATTCTAAATTCTACCTTTTTGGATAAGATGGAAAAAATAGGCTACGCGTATAATCGATTATATGTATAATTAATTAGAGTGAGAATCGATTATAATCGGAATTTATTTTTATTTAGGTATGTTTGTTGAAAAGTGATTTTGAGATAATCTATTTCGTTTGGGTAGTATAAAAAAAATCACTTTTTCATAGTAAATTACGAAAAAAGATATGAAGTTATTTGTATAATTTAATCATATTTGTTTAGAAATTAGTTTTGTAGGGATAAAAAGTGAAGAGAGTTTCTAGAATGAAAAATAATCAAATCACAACAATCTTAAGCTAAAACAAATTAGATGACATAAAACAGCTTTTTTCCCCCAAAAAAAGCTTTTTTATAAATTTAAGCTAATTGTCAAACATGATAGATTATGTATGAAACAG
The DNA here is from genome assembly GCA_039655645.1 of Ammopiptanthus mongolicus. NCBI lineage: Eukaryota > Viridiplantae > Streptophyta > Magnoliopsida > Fabales > Fabaceae > Ammopiptanthus > Ammopiptanthus mongolicus. The sequence goes on along the minus strand of CM077351.1, from coordinate 63,150,844 downwards.
CTTTTTAGCCAAAAAACAGCTGAAATGAAAAAAATCTATCTTTTCCAAACATGCTCTAAATGTATCCATCTATCCGAAAAAATAAAGGGCTTAATTACATTTTTGGTCCATCAATTTTGTTAATTGTATGAGTTTGATCCCTTAAAAAGTTTAATTGTACTTTTCATTCTCAAATTTTTCAATTGTGTGATTTTGGTCCCTCAAAAAATTTAGTTGCACTTTTCATCCCTCAATTTTATAAAATTATGTAAAATTAGTCCTTCTACATACCAAAATAAAGGCTTTCATTGCACAATTTTAAAAGTTGAGGGATGAAAAGTGCAATTAAAATTTTTGATGAACCAAAATCGCACAATTGAAAATGTTGAGGGGCAAAAAGTGTAATTAAAATTTTTTTAGGGATCAAAATCGTACAATTGACAAAATTGAGGGATGAAAAATGCAATTAAGCAAAAATAGGTTAAATAAAATCCTATTTTTGTTAAAAAATATATATATATTTCATTGGAAAACTAAGTATATTATCCCTTCAAATATTAAATACACAACTTCTCAATAAAACAATTCTTTTGTAGAATAACGCAAATCAAATATCACATATTCTTGTAGATACCTAAAAGGTCACTAATGTAAATATTACTACATGATTAATTGTCCCTGCAGGACAACCTGCGAGTATGGCAACCCATGAATCAAAAGTATGTCAGAAGCGTTGCAGACCTATTGGTACAAAAGATATTGTTCCTTAAAGGGGTATTTTCTTGAAGTGGTTCTAATATTGTTAAATTGTGAGACCTCGTTAAAATTTTGAAATTTGATTGAAAGATATAATGTTGTTGTTGATAATGTATTTGGATATGCAATTACTGTTGCTTCTGAAATCATTAACGATAATGAGCACAAAGCTCAACTATAGAGAAATGTCCATATTAAATTGATTGACCAAAATGAAAATAAATAATATAAGATGAGCTAGATTTATTATTTATTAATAAATCATAAAGCATTTGGACCAGCACTTCTCACACCTGAAATTGTCAACCTTTGTTATGCGCAATTACTTTTAGAATTTTGATTAGTTTGACCGTGTCTCTAAAGGACTTGACATATGTCTATTAGACATAATGACAACTTAGTTACAAGAGTCATTGGATAATGACATATATATGAAAGTCCTTGAAAGATTTAGGCTTACTTTTGGTCCTCCAGGTATAACGATTGTGCAATTTTAGTCCCCCAAGTTTTAATTGCGCCAATTGGGTCCCTTAGGTATCACGATTGTTCAATTTTGGTCCCCAAGTATCACTATACTGCAATTTTTAACGTCAGTAGCCTACATAGGACATGTGGGATTGATTTGACACTTAGTGAAGTCAACTTAACAGTTTACAAAACATTCTTATAAGACATCATTGACACGTTACACAATTTAATGGTCAAATGCACATCATTAAGTGTCACATAAGAATGACACGTAAGCTGTCAAGCTAGTCTCATTAAGTGCTAAATCAGTCGTACATGTGCTTCGTAGGCTATTGATGTTAAAAGTTACACAATCGTGATACTTGGAGGGCCAAAATTTCACAATCATGATATTTGGTGGACCAAAATTGCACAATCATGATACGTGGGGGACCGAATTGGCACAATTGAAACTTGGGGGACCCAAATTGCACAAACGTGATACTTAGAGGACCCAATTGGCGCAATTAAAATCTGGGGGATCAAAATTGCACAATCGTGATACCTGAGGAACCAAAAGTGCAATTAAGCCTTATTAAAGATACCTAAGGCATACCCCACAAAAGATTCACAATGCATGAACCATATCCCAGACGGATTTAAAATGCATGAAGCATACCCTTGAATGATTCAAGATCCGTAAAACATATCCCTGAAGGATTTTAGATATTTGAAATGTATAATTTAAAACCTTGACAAGTGTACTCTTTTAAATTGTGAAATATGAGGATTTTGAACTTATAGAGGTTTTAATGGACTTGAAGTCCAAAATCTAGAGAATATAATGTAAATAGATGTTATCACATTTTATGATTGATTCGAGAATAATATATAATGGAAAACCCAGATGGATTAAAGATATAAAAAAAAAAGTCTATTTGGATTTGCAATTTATATTAATGTTATTATTTCATGCAATTATTGGATAAATTTATTTCAATTCTTTAAGAAGATTTTATTTTCTCAGATGTCTATTAGTATATTGTTAGATAGCTGGATGTTAGATATCTATTGAGTACATTAGTATTGTTAGATAGTTGGATGTGAAGAAGATAAGAAATGTCTTGGTGATGAAAACCATAACTTAGGGTGCGTTTGAAAGAGCAAATAGAGAGCTTATATAAATAGTTTATAAAATAGTTTATGATCTTTCTATAAACTCTTTTTTACTTATTTTCATAAGTTTGTCAGACAAGCTTATAAAAATAAGTTATTTTTAACTTATTGAATAAATGTTTAATTAAGTTGTTTACCCAAACACACCCTTAATGCTATGAAGAACATGCACATATTGCTAAATACTACATAACCTTAAATAATAATTTTTCCACAAAGCTTATTAGTAAGATATAGTTCATCACCCATTGACACAATTATTTTATTCATATAAATATATGTTCGGCTAATTGATCATATATATGCAAGGCATTTATCTGATCTGGACCAAATCAGATCCCAAGCAAACTATTTTTTACAAGTGATATTGCTATAATCATTACAATCTACAAAACAATCTACAGTTCTCACTTCTTCCTATCATGCACGAATAACAACTATTCATGAAAAAAGTTTGTCTTTCTGGTTTAAATTATGATTCATCATATTCAACAATTTTGCGAATTGTCATATGTAAAGGAAATTCCACCGAAAGAAAATACTGTTTACTAAGGTCCTACATAGTTTTATTTGATAAGATTGTTAATCAGGTAATTTTTATTTAAAGGATTTTGTACTCTTTTTTCTTTACTAAGATATTTTTTTCCACTGAGTTTTTTTCTAGTAGGGCTTTAACGAGGCATATTCCTTATGAACATGCCAGAGGGCGTGTTATGAAACACCTAATAAAAATGAATGCCTAAAAGTAACAAATTACAGTCACAAAAATATTACAAGACATCAATACACATTATTATTCTTTATATTTCATTATTCAATAGACAATAGCCTTTTTTCTCGCACAATACTTTCACGGTTTCACTCAAGGCCCCCTTTTTCATGCGGAAAATAGAATGAAGATAAAAATTTGGGAAAAAGCATTTAAATTTCGATTTCATTGTAGCCTGTTTTCTAACATCGACCAAATATACAAGTATATCCCAATCCTTTCCCATTCAAAATAATCACGCACTAATCCTTATTTAGATTATAAGCATCCAAATATTGGGTTAACTACCAGCTCAGCATAAGCCAAACCTCCGGTGCAAAGTATTCTTCAAAATCTAAAACAAAAGGAGAAAAAAAAAATTAATAATTGAAGTCCGGTAATCTAATGTAGAAAAATTTTGAAATTGAAATCTATAACCAAACTCCAAAAAGATCAACTAAAGGAATCATTATCAATGGCCTCATTGGTATAAGTCATCCCAAAAGTATACCCACTATTAGCTCATTCAAAACAAGCATAACCATCATTCCATATATATTTACATAAATAGACATAAAATCATGAAATAGACGCAAGCACAACATAAGAGCAATAAACAAAGGTTTGGTGACATGTAAAACAAGGCATAAAGCCTAAACATAGTAGCTATCATATTTCACCATGCTTCATAACCGTATATGTAGCGCAAATGAAAATAGACGAGTCTAGATACCTTCTATAAAAAGGGAAAAAATTATCTAAGTTCTAGTAGCCAAACGAGCCATCACAAGCATTGATCTTGTAGTATAACACTTGACTCCTTTGCATAGTTATAAAAATTCTTTATCCATCTGCTAAAGAGTTTTATGAAACTTTGTCCATTATTACTGTTATCCACACTACACTTCATTACTAGTTACTACCTACAGGCTCCCAAACAGTGACCAAAGTCAGTAGCATGATAAAATTCATTATTCACAACATTCTATAGCCAAACCTTGACTACGCCTAAATACAGAGTCAACTATGGCAACTTAACTGCAAAACTAAGGTTGTCATTATATCAGAGATGGATATTGTTGTGTCCGAACTTAGTGTTGCATCTTCTTTTTCTCTACAGCAGTTAGAAAACTAAGAAATGATGCAAACAGAGAGCAGATTAAATGATTCATCAAACTTTTTATTTCAATTATATAATCTTATGGTTAGCATAATAATGTTTCTTACCTTTTCATTGAATAACCAGAGGTATATATACAAGGTAAAGGCAGAGGATAAAGACAAAAGATCCCCTCCCTATTCAGCAAAAAGAACATAACCAAAAATGGATACAATCCACAAAGGGGTGGTCCTGAAATCTAGGAGCCAATAAGAATGAGACACCAAGCATGACAGGTAGCCCAGACAACTGTAAATATGCAGTACAAAGAGATTTATAATTGTAATATCCCCCCTCAAGTTGGAGCCGTTATGTTGAGTAGGCCCAACTTGCTGATGTTTGTGTGAAAGGAATGTCAATGCTAGGCTTTGGTGAATATGTCAGCCAATTGTCTAGAAGAAGAAATTGGCAGTAGATGGATCAGTCCGGATTGCAACTTTTCCCGCACAACATGGCAATCAATTTCTATGTGCTTGGTCCATTCATGAAATGTGGGATTACGGGCTATGTGAATGGCAGATCTATTATCGCAATAAACAGAGGCAGGTGTAGCAATGGATACATGTAGATCTCTGAATAGAAAAAAATAGCCATTGAAGTTCACAAGTGAGGGCTGCAAGTGCCCTATACTCTGCTTCCGAAGAAGAACAGGAAACGAGTGATTGTTTCTTTGACAGCCAAGAAATCAAAGATGATCCAATAAGAACACAGTATCCAGCCACAGAACGCCTAGTGTCAAGACAGGATGCCCAATCAGAGTCTGCAAAAGCTGATACTTTAAGTGAAGATGTACCAAAAAGGAACAACCCATTCGCAGGAGCAGACTTCAAGTATCGCAAGACCCTTTGATATTTTCAAGAATTACAATTATAAATCTCTTTGTACTGCATAATTTACAGTTGTTTGGGCTAGTTGTCATGCTTGGTGTCTCATTCTTATTGGCTCCTAGATGTCAGGAGCACCCTTTTGTGGATTGTATCCATTTTCGGTTAAGTCCTTTTTGCTGAATACGGAGGGGATCTTTTGTCCTTATACTCTACCTTTACCTTGTATACATACCTCTGGTTATTCAATGAAAAGGTAAGAAACATTATTATGCTAACCATAAGATGGTATCAAGGACTCTGAAAAGAGCTCTGGTCGCCAATCACAATATTAAGATCTTGCCCTCTGATTTCTTCTGTGATTTTTTACAATAATTGTTCTGTTGCTTTCCGAAATTTTTGTCTTTCTCTAAGTTCCTTACATGAACCAGAGAACTATAAAGAAGCATGTGCTCTAGATTGTTGGAAAGATGCCATGAATGCTGCTGCACTAAAGGCTTTGGAAGAAAATAACACTTGGACTATTGTTGATCTCCCTTCGAGAAAACACCCCATTGGATGTAAATGGGTTTATAAAATCAAGTTTCATGCTGATGGTAAGGTAAAAAGGTATAAAGCAAGGCTAGTGGCTAAAGGGTATACTAAATTGGAAGGAGTGGATTATTTTGAAACTTTTTCTCTTGTTGCTAAAATGACTACGGTTAGAACTATCTTGACTCTTTCAGCTATTAAGGATTGGTATTTGGAACAATTGGACGCGAATAATGCATTTCTCCATGGAGTTTTGTATGAAGAGGTATACATGACACTTCCTCCTAGATTCGCAGCCTCTCACCCAAACAAGGTGTGCAAACTCAACAAATCATTATATGGGTTAAAGCAAGCTAGTCCTCAGTGATATTTCAAACTATCTGAAGCCCTTTCCTCTCTTGGCTTTTCTCAGTCCACAGCAGATTATTCATTGTTTGTGAAGAAAACTAATGACTCATTCATTGCGATATTAGTCTATGTTGATGATATTGTCTTGACCGGAAATGATTTGCATGCTATTGGTTTTGCAAAACGATTTCTGGACTCCCAATTCAAAATTAAAGATTTGGGACACTTGAGACATTTCTTAGGACTTGAGATTAACATAAGCATGAAGGGCATTGTTGTGAACCAACAAAAACATACTTTGGAATTGTTGGCAGACTATGGATTGCTTGTAGCTAGAAGCACTTCTACTCCAATAGATCCTTCCATTAAGTTGTCTGCTACTGATGGAAAGCCTTATGATGATGTTACTGGTTACAGCCTTACAGGTGTCTCATTGGTAAATTTTTATATTTAACCACAACAAGGCCTGACATAGCCTTCATTGCGCAACAACTCTCTCAGTTCATGTCAAGACCGATGGATTCACACATGAGTGCAGCTGAAAGAGATTTATAATTGTAATACTTTTTGAACACGCAAAAAAGTGAAAATTAGTAAATCCAAACAAAAATTAAAGGTAATGAATATGTGTCTGTCTTAAAGTCTCAACTATCAAGTCACACGGAAAAACTATAAGCAAAGTTAAATCAAGACTTCCTAGAAACTTAACCGTTGAAATAGTCAATGGAGTTGAGTATTATCCATTGATTACAAAGAGTTGTTGAATTGGAAGTTTTTAGGTAAGGAAGAAGGAAAAGAAAGAAATAAAGTGACAAATAGGAGGAAAAGAAAGAAATAAAGTGACAAATAACAAGACTGATCTTGATTTGATATTGTGATGATGTTTTTACAAAAGACGACCTAATAATCCTATTTATAGTAAATGTAGAATCTTAATCCTAATCAAATAGGAAAACGAATCATACCATATAAATAAGAAATAAATCCTAAGAGATCATCTAGGATACTCTAAAATATTCTAAGATATAAAAAAGATATTATCAGATATATTTCTAATTTTCTAACAAGAGCGATGTATGATCAGCTATGACAAACAAAATAATGAATATAATTAGCATGAGAATTAAGTTCCAACAACTCATTGTTATTGTAATAAAGGGAGAACAAATTATTTAAGAATGAAGGGGATTTATGAATACCTTCTAAATAGTCACAATCTCAAAGTCTGCATAATGAGAGCTTTTGCGGAAGTAAGCAGCTATATGGTCAAGGTTGTTAATGAAGATTTTATATGTTGACCCAACTCGGAAATTCAATGACTTCAATTTACTAAAAGACAAACATTCTGGCTTTAACAAGACTGCAGTCCCACAGGTAACCTGAAAATAAAAGAAAAAGAAAAAGAACAAAAAATCGTTAGGCCAACCAAACTATATTTGACTTGACTATAGAAAACAGAATCCCATACTCTCGCACACACGCCTGCATAACCCCCACACACACACCGTGTGTGTTCTCTGCACTCACGTGCACGTAAAGATAAAAAAAACACAGAGAAATTTCTCTATACCGCAACCGTGCAGAAGGATAGTTTAACAGGTTCAGAATTATGATGTGCCTGTGACATATTGATAAAACCATTTAACGTCTCCTTTCTCTTCTTCCGATGTGCCTTTTCCAACCGATCATGTGGTCCATGAATATCAATGATCAAGCCATCCGAAAAAGGAAGACTAAACTCAAAGAAGGCGGAAGGCGTAGAATATAAGTAGCTGAAATTGGTGAGCTGGGGTGCAGCAACTACAATCCTACATTTAAAGCGGTTGCACATTAGACTCAAATTCTTGAGTTTGGGAGCGGATATCACAAAATTCTTAGGGTTTAGATCTGACTTAAAGGACATTTCACTTAAGTGCAAATTCTTCAAATTGACACAATTGGCAAAAGGATCCAGACAGTCAATCCCTGTATAACACAGAGTGACGCTGTTTAGGTGCATAGTTGTCAATATTGTAAAACTAAAAAGTTCTGCCAAACTTGCAAATGGATTTGAAAAGTCAGCTGAAGCAGGATACATTGCGAAACGCTCTAGATGCAACATTTCCAATGATTTGGAACCTAAAAGGGATGAGGAATTTGTAGGATTGCAATCTTTGAACTCAAGCCTTTTCAAGGATTGGCAAGTAAATAGGGATAAAGGGATTTCAACGGGCGGACTACCAAAGGTTTTTGCCTGAAGATTGATTCTGATTTCTTCAACACCATGTGATGCTGCATATTCAATAACCTTATTTAATAGATATTGATCTGTTGCATAATCTACACCAAAGCGATGGTAAATAAGGACTTTGACCTGAGAAGAATCGCGATGGGACAGGACCCACAACACAAATTTCTTGAAATCAACCAATCGAGTGAATGATTTGCTACTGAAGTTCAGGCAGGGAATTGAAGCCCAAAGATACCTCCATCTTTTTGATAAAACACAAGTTCGAATTGCATCCTTTGTTTCCATAAACGACAAAATATGACGGATAAGGCAATCTGGTAAATCACCAAGTCTATCTTGGTTATTTACACCTTCACAATTATCTACATTTTGAGAAGCCAAAATTCTTTTTTTCATCTTCTTCAAGACCGGACCGGATTCCTCAAACTCAGCTTTCAGCATTCCTGCTTCACAGCACTCAACTGAATCAGTTAGATTGCAGCTGTCAATCACATTCCCCCATCAAATTATTACTCTCTGAATTTGAAATAATCCAATGATTATCAGTAGAATTACTCCTCTATGTAGAATCTGACTTAACATGAAAATGGAAAATGACGGGAAAATACATCTGTATATTAGGACAAGAAATGTTATCCATATGCAAGAAACACAATTAAAAACCTTCCCTTGAATACTCAAGGAGAGGAAGTGGAAATAAAGAAAAGCTCTCTTTATCTCTTTGATTTGATACAACCTTTGATAATTGAAACAAGGTTGTAAATAACTTCAAGCAAGCTCCATCTTTGAATGATTAGCTAGCATCTCCTTATACATGCTTCACAATTCACCCTTATAAAAATTTTCACGTTTGAATTCTTCTCCTCAAATCCAATCCTCAGAAACCAACCAAACCCTCATATATCTGAAACATGCTAAAGTTTGAAACTTGAATCTCAAATTCATGTAAAAACCAAACCCCATAAAGAAAATTTCCAAGCTAACAAAATTCATATTTTGTAGAACAATCAAGCAGACAACTTTTATCATTCCATGGTTGAAAAAGTAACAAAAAGGCACACCCCATCACAGTGGCAAGTAAAAAAATGTTAAAAAAGATAACGGGTAATTGGAAAAATAAAAGGTAGGATTTTTGCACCTGGCTGAGGTCTATGGAAGATGATGGTCACGCGCGTTGATACTGCAGGCATGGAAATGGAAGAAAAGAGGTGTATGCAAGTATTTTACAGAACAACTTCCGATTCAATAGTTAAATGTCTCTGTTTGGTAGCACGAAATGGCTGTGACATAGTGACTCTCTCTCTCTCCAAATAATTTTTCTTATCCTTAGTTTTTTAGGCTTTTTCTCATTTTTCTTCCAGCAAGGGAAACAGAGAAAACTAGGAAAGAATATCTTTTCCTTTGCTCAACCATTGTCACAATTGAGCCATGATTTCTCTAGCATATTTTCTATCAACTATAGAAATGAGTTGAAGTTTCATGTACCATTTGTATAAATTTTTTATATTATTAATTATTAATTAATTAATTTAAGATTTAAGATATAAGTCAATATCAACTAAGAGATTACAATATCTAATTTATTTAAAATTTGTTATATGTCATCATTAATATAATGTCATGTGATTTAAACGTTAGACTTGTCAAAATTTATATTCTATAAAAAGTCATTAAATAGAGTAAGTGATAAGTGTTAAAGATACGTTTGAGTAAACAACTTAATTAAGTATTTATTTAATAAGTTTTTTTTTTATATAAACATAAAAAAAATTCCTAAATTATTTATATAAGTTTATTTTTATAAGATATTCTTGTATGTTCTCTATAAGCTCTTCTAAATGCACCTTTACTCATGAAACAAGTGTATCCCTTCTCACTAGTTATAGGAAAAAACTTTAATAAAGTGAGCAAAAGTGTAAAGTTAGAAAGTAAGGGTGTATCCATCCTTGATTAATTAAAATGCATTGAGATCTCAACCCACTTTAAAAAATCAATCATGGATACACATTTACTTTCTCACTTTATATTTTTACTCACTTTAGAGGAGTCTAATCCTTAATTATATATTATTATATATAATTTCTAAAATAATTATTATGATAGCCAAATAATTTTAATAATATATATATATATATAATTTAATGTAAGAATTTAAAAATTTTAAATTGATAATATATTAAAATTAAATCATTATAAAATACATAACTCAATAATTTTATTTATTTTTATTTTTCTGTTACTACTGAAATAATTGTCAAATTCTTACCAAAATGTCAATTTACTGTGAGGATTTGAAAAAAATATTAATAAAAATCAACCCACTTGATGTCAAATTGTCAACGAATGAGATAAGTGGCAGGACTTTTATATATTTTCTTTTGGCATATGTTACGTACACAACATTTACAAGTAAGTGCTAGAAGTAGAACGTCGAGGTCTTTCTTTTTGTTTCTGTGTTTTTGTTTTTTGTTTTTACAAAAACGGGGCCAAGGCCCAAAACAAGATTTACATGTTTGGTTTGCATATTTTGTAGCTACAATAAAAGTAGCGAAAAAAAGGTTAAAATCATGATGACCTCTAGGGTGAACCACCTAATAGGTGATGCATGGATGGACCACAGATTTCAAGGTAATGTTTCCGCTCTGTTATTACTTTTTTTAAATTTTTTTATTTTGTAAATTTCATTTCTACCTTCACCCCTCACTACCACCACTATTGTTCTTGATTTGGTTCTTCTGTTCAAAACAAAAAAGACTCGCTACTGATTTAGTTCTTTTGGTGTATAACAAAAACCAAATCGAAGCTTCCGAGTCACAAAACCATAGCTCCAATTAAATTTCATGTTCGTAAATTTCAAATTCATTTTTGTAGATGGAAGCAAAGAATTACTCTGATTTCTCCGGAGAATCCTCCACTGCCTCCTCCGCCTTATTGATCCTGTCACTGTCGCCATCTCCATCGCGATTCTTACGGTTCACGGCTGCAGAAGCCAACCCTCTTTGCTGGCGAACAATGTTTCAAAAACTGGTTGATAAATCGAAGTTAATGTACAGAACCTTCGAGATGTTACCGTTAATCTACCGAATCAGGCCAACGTTCTTCACCATGTTATCCGGAATCTTTGACTTGTGGTTGTTGTTCACTTCCTCGATCAACACACAGTTCTGGTCCAACACCAATTGCGCTTGCCGAAAACTCTGGCTCAACATGTCCCAAGCCTCGCCGTCGCATTCTTCGTCATCGGCGGAATATTCATCATCGCCACCATCGTCATTAGCCCTCTCTTCGATGGCTTTCTTGCTGTTGTTGAACCAGTCAGCCTTTGTTGTTGTGGCAGTTTCGTCCATCGCTGCCGATTCTCAAGTGCATTCAAACATTCCATTGTTTGTAAGAAGAGTCTCTTAGTGTATTGAGGGATTTGAATGAGAAAATAGAGTTATATAATTTGTGACACTGTTGAAGTGAGAAAGTGGAGGCTTGGGGCATTGACCTTGAGAAACAACAATGGCAGTTTGCTTTCTAGCCATGGGTGGCGCAGTGGAGGGCTTGAGAAGATCAAATTCAGATCATAATGAGGTTGAGAGGGAGATGATTGGAGAGAATAGTGGGATGATGAAGGATTGATGGAGTAGGGAAAAAGTTGTCCTTGGAATTTTTTGGTGTACCTACTGAGCCATTAACCAATGTTGATCTCAATCGTCTAAATATTTTATTAATTTATCTGATGGCTATGAAAGATGGTCCACCCATACACCACCTATTAGGTGGTTCACCCTAGATGCCACCTAAAATCATGTTTAGTTATATTTTAATGAAATTGTTTTCCAAAAATATTTCTTAAAATGAGTGAAAATTGGGAAACATGAAATTGTCATTTTTTAACATTTTAAATAAAAATGTTGGAAATAGAAAAGTTAGGAAGTGAAAATGCGATGATAACTTTGTAATTGTAATAAAAGATTTCTTTTTTAGTATAACTTTAGAAGCTAATTCTATTTTCTCTCTTCTACCATTACACTTAAGCCATCACTCCCTCCTTATGCCCTTTTCTTTTTTACTGCTTATGAATCTCTCATCTTCCTCTATCTTGTATGCTCTATTTTGTTTGTTCTTTATATTTATTTACTTTTTTTTCTCTACAATTAGGTAGCCTTATGTGGATTTTTATTTTTCTTTCTTTTGTTATTGATATTGAAGAGAAATAGAAAGAAGGCCAAAGGGAGCCAGGTTGGAAAGGTACTCAAGGTTGGGTTTCTATTAGGGGTGTAAGTGAATCTAATCCGCGAAACCGATAGATCCAATCCGATCTGAACCGGTTTTGGTGGTTTGGATCGGATCATCGGATCTGTTCGGATTGCAAATAGCAAATCCGATCAAGTTCGGTTTGGATATCGGATTTAGGAAAGTTGAACCCGATGGAACCGAACCGAATATCCATTAAAATAATATATTTTTATTAATTTATTATATTTATATTAAAATTATAAAATTAAAAAAAATCTATTTATTTAGTAATCACCTTCACCTGTCACATTTCCAAATCTGAAACACTGAAACCCTATTCCTCTTCTTGGCGGCCAACTTCCTCTCCCTTTTGGAGGTGGCTTCTTGCTCGTTCGATGGCGGAGCTTCTCTCAAATCCGTTTGTGGCGTCCTGCTCGTGGCGTTCATGGCATCATGCTCGCGGCGTGTCACTCGCGTCCTGCTCGCAGCGCTCTGCTTGCAGCGCCCTGCTCGCAGAAGAGAATCTCCCTTCTCGCAGCGGAGCTTATCTTTTATCTTTCGTCTCAGTCTTCTCTAACAAACTGAATTCATCTCTTCTTTCTCGTCTCAGTTAGGGTTTGCGACTTTCATCTTCAGATAGTTAGTGATTTCTTCAATTTTGTTAGTGATTAGGCAATTTCGATACTGATTTGGTGGTTTTGTTACTAATTTGGTGATTGCCCAGACCCTAGAACAATTTTGATTTTGATGAAATATGTCTCTGCTGGAAGTGTAATTTGTCTCTGCGTGAAAGTTGAAGCTCTGCGTCTTAGATTTTAACGAGTTCAAGATCATCCTTATAGCCCAACTACAACTCCATATATGCCTTGCAAACCGAGACAAGATCAAAAATAGTCTTTTTTTTATAAACAAGGTCAGAAATAGTCTTAAATTCGAAATTTAACACTAATTAGCACAAAGGACCAACTTTTTTTTTTTTTAGAAAATGGTATGCAGAGGCATCATTATTGAAGCTGACATCCCAGCTAGGTTGGCACCCCAGAAACAATCAATTATCTGCAGCACAAACGTCCAATTAAGCTCAATATCACCACATAGAGTGTCACCAAAACACTCTCTAATACTCTCTTGCTATAGAAAGAGTCCCTCTATTTGGCAATGAGGGACTCTTTTCTATAGCTATAACACTCTCTTCTATTGATTAAAATTCAAATGAGTCCCTCTATTTTGGAAATGAGTTCCATTAGTTCAATGGGTCACACTTGAATTCTGTAGGACTCACACGAATTTTAACCAATTAAAGAGAGTGTGTTGGAAAGAGAATATTAGAGTGTGTGTTGCTAGCCCAAAGGACAAAGACACCTCCACCTTCTTTGATAAAACACAAGTTCGAATTGCATCCTTTGTTTCCGTAAAGGACAAAATATGACAGATAAGGCAATCTGGTAAATCACCAAGTCTATCTCGGCTATTTACAGCTTTACAATTATCTACATTTTGAGAAGCCAAAATTCTTTTTTCCATCTTCTTCAAGACCGGACCGGATTCCTCAAACTCAGCATAAAGCATTCCAGCTTCACAGTACTCAATTAAATCAGTTAGGTTGCAATTGTCCATCACATTCCCAGTCAAACTATTACACTCTAAATTCGAAATAATCCGGTGATTATCAGCAAAAGTACTCCTCTATGCAAAATCTGACAGAACGTGAAAATGGAAAATAATAGGGGGAAAATCAGTATATTAGGGCAAGAAATGTTATCCATATCTAAGAAACACAATTAAAAATATTCCCTTGAACACTCAAGGAGAGGAAGTGGAAATAAAGATGAACTCTATTTATCTCTTTGATTTGATATAACCTTTGATAATTGAAACAAGGTAGTAAATAACTTCAAGCAGAATCTATCTTTGATTGATTAGCTAGCATCTCCTTATAATTCTTCTCGATTCACCCTTATGAAAATTTTCAAGTTTGAATTCTTCTCCTCAAATCCAATCCACAAAATCGAACCGAACCCTAAAAAAACTGAAAAATGCTGAAGTTTGAAACTTGAATCTTAAATTCATATAAAAACCAAACCCCATAAAGAAAATTTCCCAACTAACCAAATTCAAATTGTGTAGAACAATCAAGTAGACAACTTAACCTTTCATTGGCTAAAAAAGTCACAAAAAGGCACCCCGCCATACTGCAATCAAACAATAATAAAAATAATAATGGGCAATTGGAAAAATAAAAGGAAGGATTTTTGCACTTGGCTAAGGTTTATAGAAGATGATGATCGCGTTCATGCGTTGACACAGTTGGAGATTCTAAAGAGTGGTTGTGTGTTGTAGGCATGTAAATGGAAGAAAGGGGAGAGTATTTTACATACCAAATTTTGATTTAATAGTTAAATGTCTGTGTTTTGTGGCACGCAATAGCTGCGACAAAGTGAGTCTATCTCTAAATAATTTTTCTTATCGTTGGCTTTTTAGGCTTTTTCTCTTCCTGCTTCCAACAAGGGAAACAAAGAGAAAAATAGGAGTATCATTAATTATCCTTGTTTCTTCCTTTTCCTCTCTTTTGTAATTATTAATTAATTAATTAATTATATATTATTATATTTAATTATAGTCAAATATATTTAATAATATATATAATTTTTTGGTTGATAGTCCAATATATTAATAATTAATAATATATATAATTTAATGTAAGTATTTAACCCTTTTAATTTGGTAATATATTAAAATTAAATCATTATAAAATAGATATCTCAATTATTTTATTTATTTTTCCTAAACTAGTTATTAATGTTGTATCATTTCTTTTCGTATAAAAAGAAAAGGAAAATATGGAAAAGAAGACGCCATGCCAAGTAACAAAGCCTGCTCGCGTCGTCCCGCTCGCGGATGAGATTCTCGCTTCTCGCGGCGAAGCTTCTCTCTCATCTTTTATCTTGGTCTTCTCTGACAAAATAATTTCATCTCTTCTTGTTCGTCTCAGTTAGGGTTTGTGACTTTCATCTTCAGTTAGTTAGTGATTTCTTAAATTTTGTTACTAATTAGGCAATTTCGATATTGATTTGGTGATTTGGTTACTAATTTGGTGATTGCCCAGACCCCAGAACAATTTTGATTTTGATGAAATATGTCTATGCTGGAAGTATAATATGTCTCTGATGAAATAAGCTCTTAGGAAGTGTAATATGCCTCTGTTGGAATATAGCAGTTAGATTAGTGTTTCCTTTTTTTTTTTTTTTCAAATTTTAAATTTAAATAAATTAATGACGGGGTAATCCTATGATCCGATCCGAACCAACCCGAATCTAATCAGATTGGTTCGGTTCGGATTTATAGGAAAAAAAACCAAAAAATCCTATCCAATTCGAACCGATCAAATTTGATCGGATCGGATGATCGGATCGGATGATGAAATACCTCAAATCCGATCCAAACTGACCCGATTAGATCCCTAGTTTCTATGAAGACGAAGGGGTTGTACCGTTGTGGTGGATGGGTAGCTTCCTAAACTAAAGACACAAAGTGCAATTGGCTTAACAAAAAAAAAAAAAGTAGTAAATTGAAATAGAAATAACAAAACAAATTTGAAATGTAAGTAAACACCGAATTGCTAAAACTAAGGGATAAGCATCATTAAAAAAAGTAAAAGGGATAATATGTAGAGACAAAATCCTTTTGAATGTAGTTTTTAATGTGACAAACTTTCTAAGTCAAAATTAAGTATTCTGATAGGAGAAGGATTAATGGTTGTACTTGACATGTGTCATATAAGCATTTGAATAAGTTGATTAAATCATAAAGGAAGTATCTATGATCAGAAAGGTCAAGACCTTAGAAGATCACTTCCTCATAAAGGTTCATAAAGAAGAATAAACTTTCTGAATATCAAAACAATACGTGGTGAGCCATCTCCCATCAATAAGGATAATCCAAAAGCATGAAGACAAACTTAGAAGCATCAATGTAGCTTCAGAAGAAAGGATTGGCAATCAGAAAGTTCATCGGGAACTTCATTAGAAGCTGCTGATATGAGAAATGAAGACAAGTTTCTAAACATCATGCAATTGGGAATATGAACAAACATTAACCTCAAACATAAGTGCAACACTCTCACATATCTTATAGTTGTTTATCATAATCAGATAGCAACTATTGACCATCAGAAACTACATCAGAAAGGTCAAAAGGATAAGATGCTGCAAAAAAGAAGGAAAGTACAATTGGCGTACGACTGTAAAGAAGTAATCAAAACTCTCTCCAAATGGTCACAAATGGCTAGTTGGAGCTGGGAACTCTATAAATACCACCTATTAGAAGAGGAAAAATCTCAAAACACAAGAAACTAAATAGCGCATCGAGCAAAAAAAGGCCACTCTAATATTCCTCACTCTAACATCATGTTCTCTATATTGTAAAGTCAAAAAAGAGTGATTCACAACTTGTGTCAAAAAGGTCATCCACCCTTTGAGTGTTATAGAAGCTACCAAAAAGGGTTTACCCATCATTTCATTTGTAAGTCTGTGTTGTGTTCTCCCAAGCTAGTTTGTAACACCCTCAATCCGGTACCACATTTGTAACCCAAAACACATTACTATCGCCAAATAAACTTGCTGGTTTTACTTTCAGAAAAAAGGTTTTTTTAAATATATCTTATTTAGCCCTGAAAATCATGAAATTTTTTTTTCTTATTTAATAACTATAAATAACACAACTCAAAGTAATAAACAAAAGAACTCGTGTGTATATATATATATATATATATGCATCAGTAGCTAATCATATACAAGAGAACTATGGACAACATGTACCTTCAAAAGAAACTAGTAAAAGTAAAAAGCTAAAACTCTAGAAACTAGGTAGCGATAATCTGGAATCCTAGCACTAAAACTCATGGCCATTAGTAGCCGCTAAAAGACTACCCAAAAATCGCTATCTCAAAAAGTGAGTCTACACCCTAAGCTGGTTAGTGTCTAGTGAAACCTATTGGACAATCCTCCGAAGGAAGGTCCAACATTAGAGTCAGGAAAGGAACCTACATGTCCGTTCTCTTAGGGCTGGGGCTCAGGAGTATCCCAAGGATGATACTCCGGGTCCTCCTAAGGATCCTCCTCAGGGTCTTCTTCCTCCTCCTCCTCATCCACTCCTTGCCCCTCCGCCACTAACACAAAAGGCGGGGGAGGAGTCTGCTGTAACTGCTGCTGTAGGGGCTGTGCTGTTGGGATAGGATGTTCCATCAGTCCCTGATCCATAAGTGACTGCAGTAGCATCCAGATGGGCGGTAGAGGAATTTGGATCGTCTCATCGGTATGGGTCCGCTCCTGGGGTCCCACTTCCATTGTCCCTCTGAGTGTGCAGACTGGACCGGTATATGCTGCGTTGTATGCTCCAGGATGGATGACCCACGCAGTTGGGTCTTCCCGTTGATCAAACACCAGGGAGCGCACCCCTGAATGGGCTAACGGCTCCGGCATCGGCTCCATCTGTAAACAAGATATAATATATAATAAGAAGACAACACCGTCCAGAAAATTGCAAGGGTGAGAAACCAATATATGAATCCAAAAACGACAACTATATACTCAAACACAAACAGCAGATTCATGTAATCATGTCTCACAAGATATCCTCATGCATAACATAGTACAATCTATATCAAGGTACTAGCAGTAAAACACAGGGGTCTCGTGCCCCACAGTCAACTTTATTTTCAAAATGTACGGATGAGCACTTCTACATATATATGTCTACTAATATTCGATTCTTAATTTCCGGAAATCCCATCACCATTCAAAAACAAAGAGTTGATCAAACTCTAACGTCATTGATCCGTAGGCCACAATGACTAATACCAAAGTAAATTGGCAAAACGTAAGCACTTAACCTCCCAGGAAATAATACATGGGCGCGCATGTCAGTGGTACTTACGATGTATAAGTCATACTATATTGTCCTTTCACCGGGCACAATACGCACACACATGGCTCGTATGACATCATTGTTCATTAAGGCACAATGTTACATGATGACAAAGTCATCCCCCAGGTTTCCCATGAAGGTCCCCTCATTTCATGGCACGTCTGCCAAAAACATGAATGGATGAGAAAAATAATTTTGTTTTCGACAGTTTATCTTTGTCGTATCAATATTTCCTTGTTGAAGCATCAACACTATCAACCACCATAATATCTTAGACTCTTTAAGCCTTTGCAACATCTTTCTCAAAACAGGATATCTAGTCCAAAAACAACTCGAACCCCAAAAATCCATAACCGATGCACCAGTCTAGGACTTTGGATTCAAGAGCATAAAAGCATCCTCAAGCTTTACAGGACCACAAAGATTGTCCACAAGCCTACAGGACCAACACACTAACACGGATTCTTGATCCACGTGTTCTACAGAACCTTAGAACCCCAACGTCTCGATTTCTAGTTTCTAAGTTGAAATTCACATTTTTCTTGAAATCTCAAAAACAAAACCCAAATCGCCGACACTTACACAAAGTCCTCTGGATCGGTTTTCCATACAACAAAACTTGATCGAAAGACCATTTCTTTTCTTTTCGTTGTTTTTCGATAAAACACAAACCTTGAACTGCAGTCTGTAAAACCCTTTTTCTTGGATAAAACCAAATAATTTGAAATCACGTTTCTCGAAAACGCTTTTGCTCCAAAGGTTAACTTTGTTATGTCAAAAACCAATAAAGTTGTCCAAAACACTAGTCATCCTAAAACTTCATTTTTCTTTAATAAAACTAGATTTTCACTATTTCGCCCTTTAAGTTAACTTACCCTTAAAAAATAATTGTTTATTATTATTTTATTCCAAAAGCTAATTTATTTCCTTTTCTCTTAAAATTAATTGAAAAACAATAAAATATTATTATTTTTCTCCATTTTACGTTGTGAACACCCAATTTTGTCCGGGTTAATTAATTTGTTCGCTAAGTAATTAAAAAAAAGGAAAGAAAAATTAAGTGGGCTTTGGCCCATAATCCCATTTTTGTTTAACCCACTTAAAAGCCCTTTTCTTGTTCAAAAAAAAAAAAAAACGAAAATAAAAAAAATAATAACAGCAGACTCAATTCAAAAATGTGATGATACGTTGGTATTTCTGGAGGTCTTCCCCATCTTCTTTTTTCCTTTCTTTTGTCTTCTTTCACTTTATTTTCCCTTTTTATTAAGCAACCACAGCAATGGCAAGGACACTGCTTCCCTGTTGCTGCACCACAAAAACACAGAGGGACAAAGCTGATATGCTCCCTCCTGAGGCACCCATTTTCCTGCATTTGTACAATTTTTTTCCTCAGCAAGTTAATAGCAAATTTTGGCATTACCCCCTCATAATTTTATCTATAAATTCAACACTTCACAGAGAGCAAAAAAATTTTCGAGCAGCATAAGAGGGGGGTTCAGAGAGCAGTCAGAAAACCAAACAGAAAAAACATCAAAATAAATCATAGTTATTTTTCCTTCATAATCGGAAACCGGCCGGAGCACCACCGTGAACCGCCGGAGCACCGCCGCGCGGACACCGTGCCTCCACCCACGAGCGGCTGCGCCCCGTTCAGAACCCGGATCTGTCATCCCTACCCACAAACCATCACCGCCCAGTCCAGATCATGACCCGGAGGACCACCGCGCGCCCCTCGCCCAGCACCGCCGCCCACCGCGTCACCTCCGTGGACCAGCGTCGCCGTCCCTCCGCCGTTCCCGCCGTAAGCAGCACCGCTCCGTCGCGTGACCCGTCTCCCATCGCACAGGTCCCGTCGACCACCATCCAGCCGGCCACCGCGAGCCCAGCCGCGTCCACCACTGTCGTCCGCCTCTTCCACGCCGCAGCCATCAGCCCGAGCGTCGTCCAGCCAGCCGCCGCCGCCGGCCTCCCCCTCTGCACTTCTGGGTGGGACACGTGAAGGAAGAAGGCAAAGGCCCTTCCTTTGCTTTCTTTCAACTCTGATCTCTTTTGTCTCATGTATCAGTTTTTATTTGTTGATTTTTAAGTAGGGATAAAAGGACCAGCTAAGGATGAGTGTGTAGTATTGGGTTGGGCTTGATATGAAGGATTAGCTTAAGTTTTTTTTTTTTTTTTCTTTTCTTTCTAATTTCTTTTTGCTTTTGGGCCAAACTCATACTTTTTTGTGTGTCAGATTCTGGTCTCAAAGAAGAGAAAAGAGGGAAAAATCTTTATAAAAAAAAATATATATATATAATAATGGCTTTCAAAGAAATTCACGCAACAATCTACGACGTTGATGTATGAATTTTTCATCCTCAAGTGTCGCATGAATTGTAAGGGTTTATCGTATAGTTTTGCTATCTTTAACCCCGTGCAAGAGTGAATTCTTCTTTAAGTAAAATATTTTAAAATTCGCGCGACAATTTATGACGTTGATGTATGGTCTCCCATCCTCAAGTGTTATAAGAATTGTAAAGGTTTATCGTATAGCACTGCTATCTTTAACCTTGTGCAAAAGCGAACCAGTTTTGAAATAAAATCCTTTTTCGAAATCAAATCTTCTCCCAAAAACTAAAACCAACCAACCAAACTTTTTCTATTAAGAACTACGTGGCTTTGAGTTTTCCATCGCACCGGGGAATACGTAGGAGCAGAATAATCATTCTGTCAAGCCAAAATTTTATTTTTCTTCCTTTTGTGTTTATTTCCTTTTTTGTTTTAATATGGGGTAAAATAATATTTTTAAAGGTTATTAAAAATTTTGCACAATTAACTTGGGGTACCGTTCTTAGAACGAGTGACGTAGGGTGCTAACACCTTCCCTATTCATAACCGACTCCCGAACTCAAATCTCTGTCTTGTTTTTTTTAGGACCGGTTTTCCTTAAATAATTGGGTTTTCCAGAGTTTTCCCAAATAAAAATTTTGGTGGCGACTCCTCTGTTTTTTTTAATCCCCTCTCCCCTTTTTTTTCGCGGCGCCCGGACGGGACGGTCGCGACAGCTGGCGACTCCACTGGGGACTTTGGAGAGTCAGGCCCATCATAGTTAATTGTGCAAATCTTTAATAACTTTTATTTATTTATTTTAACCTTTTTTTCTTTTTTTGTTACCTGGTACATTGTTTTGTTTTTATTTTATTTATTTATTTATTTATTTATTTATTTTATTATTATTATTATTATTATTATTATTATTATTATTTTTATTTTATTTTTATTTTTATTTTTATTTTTATTTTTATTTTTCTTTTCTCTAATACTTTTTGTATATATTCTTACAACCTTAGGATAGAAAACCATTGTGCTGTGGGTTGATTCTTCTTGCAGGTTTGGAGAGTCTTTATTTATAGGATTTTGTACAGGTTTGTATGCTCTCAGCACACACCGCACTATCACTTGCTTCACACACTGTTGGGCTCTATACCCGAGTCCTGGAATGCCATAGGATTAGAAGGGGTTTCAGTGGTGTTATTGTGATGCTTTTGCGTCCCTGGCAGTCATTGATTCTCCCGCTCAGATTGCTACTGGTACATGGACTGCCATATTGTGACTTATTTGTCCCTGTGGTGAGGTTCATAGATCCGGGTCCTTATCTTTTTAGATGAGGGTAATCTGGGGGCCTTTTAGGAGTTTAGATCTACGCCAAGAGTTCTGCACATAAGTTGCCAATAGAAGCCGTCCGAATTAGGGTTTTAACTTCAGAAATCCCAACCATAGGATGCAACCTGTGTAGGACAAAGAAGAGCACATTCCGCCTTTCTTTCTGCTGCATACATATTCACACCTATCATGATTTCAAGCATCCTAGCATATTACTCATTTTCTTTTTCATGCATTGTTGCGCCTAAGGTTAGGCCTGGATGACCGATGTCGTCCTTGACTTGAGCATTATGCTACGTTTCCATTGCACTTCGAAACGCAGTCAATTGCAAGGACAGTCATGCGCTAGTAATACATAGCGCACCCTAAGGGGTTCACAACCCTTTTCATGTGTATCTGCACCCTCATTCATTCATAAAGTGCATTCATTTTTCACTTTTTGCTAATAAAGATTTCCCTTTCACAGATTAATTTGGTGAGAGTTAACCCTTTCTTTGATAAACAAGAGATGGAAAAAGCCAGGCACACTAGCAAGAGCTCCAAGGTGATAATGAACTCGCTAGAGAACCTGAGGGAGCTAAGTCGGGTATTACCTCAAGAGAATCGAAGAAGCTTTGTCAAGAAGTATGGAGGGATTCTGGACCTTATCTTTATACCAGTTGAAACTGCCGTTTTGAGCACTCTGAGTCAGTATTGGAACCCGCAGCTCAGATGTTTTGAGTTGCCTCACATGGACATTACCCCTACCGTCGAAGAATATGCTTGTCTGTTAAAGTTACCGATGCAGACCGAGCCTGTCATTTATTTCCATATGGGGCAATACCTGACCGTCACCAACATAGCAGGGTTGCTGGGGCTTCCTGAAAAAGACGTCCAC
The DNA here is from genome assembly GCA_039655645.1 of Ammopiptanthus mongolicus. Classification (NCBI taxonomy): domain Eukaryota; kingdom Viridiplantae; phylum Streptophyta; class Magnoliopsida; order Fabales; family Fabaceae; genus Ammopiptanthus; species Ammopiptanthus mongolicus. The sequence goes on along the minus strand of CM077351.1, from coordinate 63,127,978 downwards.
TTGACCGAGCACTCAAATTCGTGGGGATTGACTCGAACATTCCTTGAAAATCTCTTGAAAAGGCTGAAAGATCAACGAGATTGGGGGACTTTTGAAAGGGTATTGGCACTTGTCATCTATGGGTTGGTTTTGTTTCCATCAGCACTGGATATGATCGACCAAGCTGCACTGGACGTATTCTTCACAGTAGAAAGGAAAAGGAATCCAGTGCCCGCGATATTAGCTGAGACGTTTCTGACTTTAGATTTTTGCCAGCGCCATCAAAAGGGGAAGCTTCGATGTTGTGCACAACTGTTGTATGTATGGGTCATCACTCACATGTATGCGAAAGGCCATGTCAGCCGACATTCAGATCCACTGAGAGGCTTCCACAATATCCCAGTAAAACAGCAAAGTGAACAAGAGTGGAAAAACGAGTTTGACAAAGTGGATGGCAGCTCTTTTAAGTGGGTATGCCCATGGTACGAAGGTCAACAAGGGCAAGATATCATTTACAGTTGTGGCGAGTTCCAAAATGTGCCTTTAATGGGCCCGAGAGGATGCATATCTTACACACCAACCATAGCCCTGCGACAGCTTTGCTGGACACAAACTGTACCGCGAGAAGAACAACTCGGTGGATGTTGTTTCCGATATGAAGACGGTGAAGATACCAAGTTGTCAGCAAAAAGGGTCAGAGATGCATGGAAAAATGTGAAGATGGCAGGAAGAGCCGAATTAGGCAGGCCGATCCTAATCATTGTCTCAGAATATGAAACATGGAGAAGAGCAAGGAAGGTTCCCATCAGCACTCCGAAGAAGGATCAGAAAGACGAAGATCATTCCCTTTTGGTGACTCAGATGGCAGAAAAATTAAAGATCATGGAGGCACAAATGAAAGCGGTGGAGCAAGAAAAACAAGATGCTGAGCTGAAGGCAGTCACCAATCAAAGGCGGTACGAGAAGTTGGCAAGAGAAAATGAGCACTTAAAAAACATGTGTGCCGACATCACCACAACCTCAAGTGTCAAAAGAACAACAGATAAGGTTCCAGCGAGCCTCATGGCCAGAATCCAGAAACTTGAAGGGAAAATGTTGACTTTGACAAAGGATAAGCTTCAACTAAAGGAAGAGACACGCCAGTTGAAAGACGAAGTTAATCGACGAGATGAGAGAGGAAAGGCATTGGAGGCGGAAATTAATCGGCAAAGGGAGGCCAATGACGATTTGAAAAACCAGATCTGTACACACAACAGGGTGAAGGCTGGATTGGCACAGAAGGTCAAGGACCTGAATGCCTTGCTGTTCGAAATCAAACAAAGTTGCGACCTAGGGTGGACGTCAGCCAAACATTATCATGACCAGGTGACGCGAGCGGTGAATGCCATGAAATGGTGGAGGGGAGAAGCCGAAGAGCGAGGATTGGATGTCGACATTTGGAGGAAGAGGTACATAAGTGTGACTAATGAGCTAAGTCATTGCATCCCGACCTTTGTTCGACGCTTTGAGAAGGCTAACAAGCGGATTCGCGTGAACCCTATGCTACGTCTCCCTCCGGAGTTAGAAGATTTCATGCAGATGTGTGATGGGTTCACCCGAGGCCTAAAAAGGAAAAGATCAAAGTTGTTGACTTTAGAATAAAAGTGGTGTTGAGAATTTATGTTTTGATCTATGTACTACCCTTGGAGGTTTCAATGAAATGAAGTGCATTTTCTCGCCTTTACTTTCTCTCGCTCTCCATCTCTTATACTTGATTCGTGACAACGCCTATCGTGGAGCGTAATCTCCCTTTAGTATGTTGCTAACTACGTCCTTGCCTTATAGGAGTTATCCTTCTGTGTAAAGTGTAGTTGTTACTTCCTCGACTCGGAATCAACAATGCTAGTGTGCCTAAGACGACATCTATTGTGGAAAGGATCCTCTCCCCTAGATTCGTTGTCAACCCCACGCCGTCTTATGGGCAAAATGCCTTCTGAATGGAGTGGAGGGACCACCTCTTGTCAATCGTTGGGGCGTTAACTCTCTGAAAAATAAAATTGTATAATTTCAAGCATCTCGAAAGGGTTAATACGTTTTCTGTGTTTTCTTATCCCTTTTTGTTTTATTCATTTTCTTTTTCGTTGTTGTAATTAAACAGTGATCTTTTGAACCATTGCTCCGCGACACCCTTACCGCACTCGTTCGCAAGCTAAAGTTATGGCTGACCTAGAACAAACCCAAGAGATGAGAGAAGAGGTAGACCAACTCAAGGAACAGATGGCAAAGATGTTGGAGTTGTTGCAAGCGATGCAAAAGGAGAAAAGCACAGATGAGAACCCTTCGGCCTCGAATGAAGAGCATCCGGCTACGCCTCTTCTCCCACCTGGTTTCACTCAGGTTCCTGTGCAAATGCAAGGATTCAACCAACAAGGAGTCATGGTGCCTTTCGCTATTTATCCAAACCACCAGACTCATTCCTCAGCTGCCAATCATCATGAGTCTACTGTAATGAACCATCCTCCATACGGTCTTCCTCCAGGTTATGTGCCGCCAACTGCTGCTGGCCCACAGGACAATAACCCTAACCACCAAGACACTGCCCAGGTCCCTCAAAATTCTGTCCTCACATTCCCAACACAGGGGGTCCCTCCAACCCTCCGGAAGGTAGTGCCCCGGCAGTGATACCTTCTCCTAATCCAAAGCTCCCACCGTACACCCTGCACTTTGGACCCAATGGGGCTCAAGCGGCGCCAAACTTCACATCCGCCTACATGCCACAGTACCTTCCACAGAACATGTACGGTGAAGCTCATGTGGATCGGTCCGGCGAGAACCCCCGATCTAGGGAAAAGTTGGAGACACTAGAGGAAAGATTAAGGGTTATTGAAGGAGCAAGTAGTTATGGCCTCCGAGATGCCTCGGAGCTTTGCCTTGTGCCCAATGTCGTAATCCCACCGAAGTTCAAGGTCCCAGATTTCGACAAATACAGGGGAACCACTTGTCCCAAGAACCACTTAACCATGTATGTCCGAAAGATGGCATCATACGCGCACGATGATAAGTTGTTGATTCATTTCTTTCAGGACAGTTTGTCTGGGGCAGCTTCGAGCTGGTACACGCACCTGGAGAGGGCACATATTCGATCTTTCAGGGATTTGGCCGATGCCTTCTTGAAGCAATACAAGTACAATGTTGACATGGCGCCTGATCGGATGCAGCTGCAAAATATGTCTAAAAGAGACACAGAAACATTCAAGGAATATGCGCAGCGTTGGAGGGAAGTGGCGGCCCAGGTAGAGCCCCCGTTGGCAGAAAAAGAGATTGTTGCGATGTTTATTGACACACTGCAATCGCCCTTTTATGATAGGATGATTGGTAGTGTATCGTCAAATTTCTCAGATATGGTCGTTATCGGTGAGAGGATTGAAGGTGGAATGAGGAATGGCAAGATTGTCGAGACTTCAGTTGGGGCACCTGGCCCGAAGAAACCCCCGTTTGTAAAGAAGAAGGAAGGAGAAGCACATGCTGTGACTTTCGACCAGAATAAGTCTGGCCAGTGGAGACCAAACTTGATGCCTGTCCACCCTCAGCAATATTTCCAAACCCAGTATTACCCACAAACTCCGTACCACCAAACTAACCATCCATATATTGCCGCCACCTCACAATTTCCGCACCCCCAACCTCAGCATCCAATGACACCTTACCGGCCATCATACCCTACCCATCACCAAACACTTCCCACCATACCATCCCAAACAGTTCAACCACCACATCACAACCCAAACACAAACCAGAGAAGGCCACCTCATGACCTGGAAAGAAAACCTGCACATTTTGATCCGATACCCATGACCTACACCGAGCTGCTACGCCAACTCGTGAAAAGCTCTATGCTAGCTCCTATCCCGACAAAACCAATGGAACCCCCGTATCCAAAGTGGTTTGACCCGAATACCAAATGTGACTATCACTCAGGGGCATCAGGTCATTCCACCGAAAATTGTAGAGCTTTGAAACTTAAGGTGCAAGAGTTGATTAACGCCAAGTGGTTGAGCTTCGAGCAGCCTAATGTGGGGCAAGATCCTCTACCAAATCATGGGGGTCCTGGCGTCAACGCCATAGAGGACTTCATGGAGTATACTCTCATCAGTCAAGTCTCCAAGATCAAGACCCCCATGAGAGTTATTTTCAAGGAGATGTGTAGGCATGGGATGATGCAAGCCCCGATTGAGGAGAAAAGTAACCTTGACAAAGGCTTAAGATGTGACTTTCATGGGGAGAAAGGTCATGCAATTGAAGACTGTGCAGAGTTCAAACAGGTTGTACAACGGTTATTAGATATGAAGATGATCCTGATTGGTTGCCAGTTGGATGAGGGAGGCATAAATGTGGTTTCTGAGTCTAGAGTCTCCTCGATGCGGGTCAATGTAACTCCTTTGACCATCCGGGTCGATCCTCGGCCAGTTGTTGAAACAATTGTTCCAAAGCCGCTGGTGATATACTATACCAAAGAGGTACCATCACCGACTCCAAGTGGGCCGAGGCCACTCGTCATCCAAGTTCCACGTCCTTTTCCTCACAAGGACACCAAAGCAGTACCATGGAAATATGACGTGCAGGTTCAACCACAATATTCTGAAGATACCACTGTAGTCACCAATGTCTCGGGAGTCGGCGGGATGACTCGGAGCGGTCGTGTTTATACCCCGGAGGCGTTGCGAAAAGAAGATACAGAAAAGGAAGGAGGAAGTTGCAAGGGAAAAGGAAAAGAAACTCTTGTTGAGGAGGGTGCAAGAGGGGATGGATACAAAAAAGAAGTATCCAATGAAGAAGTCTCCGAATTTTTGAAGTTCATCAAACAAAGTGAATATAGGGTGGTGGACCAGTTGAATCGAACTCCGGCCAAAATATCTCTTTTGTCTCTGCTCATGAACTCTGAACCACATAGAAAGGTGTTGATGAAGGTTTTGAATCAAGCTCATGTTTCTCATGACATCACTGTTGATAAGTTTGACAACATAGTGGGCAACATCATCGCCGATAATTATGTAACCTTCACCGATGATGAAATACCTGTTGAGGGAATGGGGCATAACAAGGCGTTGCATATCTCCGTGAAGTGTCGGGATCATATTATGGCTAGAGTGCTCATTGACAATGGATCTTCTTTGAATGTGATGCCAAGGTCGACCTTGTCTAAGCTGCCTTTCGATGGGACACACATGAAGCCGAGCTCAATGATAGTAAGAGCATTCGACGGCACGCGAAGAGAGGTCATTGGTGAGATTGAATTACCTATTCAGGTTGGTCCTTGTACCTTTGAGGTCCTTTTTCAAGTAATGGATATCACACCGACCTACAGCTGCCTCCTTGGGAGACCTTGGATCCATTCTTCTGGAGCTGTACCCTCCACGCTGCACCAAAAGGTGAAGTTCATCATTGATAATAAATTGGTAATTATTTCTGGGGAAGAAGACATGCTGGTGAGTAAACCAACAACGACCCCTTACATTGAGGCAGCAGAAGAAGCCCTTGAGACCGCTTTCCAATCTCTAGAGATTGCCAACACTACTTACGTAAGAGAGGGGGCTTTGCTTTCAAAACCGCGGCCGTCAAAAGCATCTGTCATGATGGTGAGGGTTATGCTTAAAGGAGGATATCGACCTGGGAACGGATTGGGAAAAAGCAACCAAGGGGTTCCCGACATCATAATGCTTACTGAGAACAAGGACAGGTTTGGGTTAGGATACAAACCCACCAAGGCAGATAAGAGGAGAGTTCTAGAACAGAGGAAAGAGAAGAGGCTTGCTCGTTTGGAAAATCGGGAGCACGAGGTTGAAAGGGTTCCTATCTGTGACATACGACAAAGCTTCCGCAGTGCAGGGTTCGTGTTCCTTGACCAGGTAGCAGCCCTTGGAGATGATGATCCCGCCAATCACAGTGTTAATCTTGTTTATCCATGCTCTCCTGATACAGAGCTCAGCAATTGGGAGACCATTGAGTTCCCGAGGACCATAGAATCTTTGTCAAAGTAATTCTGTAATGCTTATCCTTTAGCTCTGCCCAAGGCTTTAGGATGTCTTTTGTACTGGGCTTACTTGTTCCTATTTCAGTATTAACTTATCAATAAATGCATGCATTCGGTCCTTTTTTATTCTTCCGCCCTTTGTTGTTTTGTTTCCCTAATTATTATCAATAACACAGTTTTCGCCTTTTCCCCTTTATTTATTCACCTTTCCCTGATAATCATCAAAATGCAGATCTAAAAGTGACTCTCTTGAAAATGACAGTGTTAGTGTTCCCGCATACAATTTCGATTATCCCATTAATCATGCTGACGAGGATATTGATGACAGCGAAGAAATTCCCCCTGAGCTAACGAGATTAGTAGAACAGGAAACCAAAGAAATTCGACCCCATGAAGAGCCGACTGAGGTGATCAACTTGGGAACAGAAGACGATAAAAAAGAGGTCAAGATTGGTATTTCCCTGAAAGAAAGCGAGCGACACAGAATGGTCAGGTTGCTACTTGATTTTAAAGACATTTTTGCATGGTCGTACCAAGACATGCCGGGGTTAGACCCTAGCATAGTAGAACACAAGTTACCTCTAAAGCCCGAGTGTCCTCCGGTGAAGCAAAAGTTGCGAAGGATGAAAGCAGAGATGTCGTTGAAGATCAAGGAAGAGGTCAAAAAGCAATTAGATGCAGGCTTCCTAGCAGTTGCGAAGTACCCTCAATGGGTTGCAAACGTTGTCCCTGTTCCAAAGAAGGATGGAAAAGTTCGGATGTGTGTCGATTACCGGGACCTGAACAGAGCTAGCCCGAAAGACGACTTCCCTCTCCCTCACATCGACGTTCTGGTGGATAATACCGCTCATCATGCTTTCTTCTCTTTCATGGATGGATTTTCGGGATACAATCAGATCAAAATGGCCCCGGAAGATATGGAAAAGACCACGTTTGTCACTCTGTGGGGTACCTTTTGCTATAAAGTTATGTCTTTTGGTTTGAAAAATGCAGGGGCAACATACCAGCGGGCCATGGTGACTCTATTCCATGACATGATGCATAAGGAGATAGAAGTTTATGTGGATGATATGATTGCAAAGTCCAAGTCTGAAGATGACCATGTTAACGATTTGAAAAAGCTTTTTGAGCGGTTGAGAAAGTTCCAGCTTCGATTGAATCCGGCCAAATGCACTTTTGGAGTGAAATCGGGCAAGCTTTTGGGGTTCATAGTTAGCCAGAAAGGGATAGAGGTCGATCCTGATAAGGTGCGAGCGATCATCGATATGCCAGCACCTTGAACAGAGAAAGAAGTTCGTGGGTTTTTAGGGAGATTGAACTACATTGCCAGGTTCATCTCTCAGTTAACCGCGACATGTGAGCCAATCTTTAAGTTGCTGCGTAAAAATCAGGTGGTAAAATGGAATGAGGATTACCAAAAGGCGTTTGAAAAGATCAAGCAGTACTTGCAAGAACCTCCGGTATTGGTACCTCCAGTCCCTGGAAGACCGCTCATCATGTATTTAACAGTGCTAGATGAATCTATGGGTTGTGTGCTGGGGCAGCATGATGAATCAGGAAGAAAGGAGCATGCCATCTATTATCTGAGTAAGAAGTTCACGAGTTGTGAGGCCAACTATTCCTTGCTGGAACGCACATGTTGTGCCTTGACATGGGCAGCTCGTCGTTTAAGGCATTATATGCTGAGTTATACTACCTGGTTGGTGTCCAAAATGGACCCGATCAAGTACATCTTTAGTAAGCCTGCTCTGACTGGAAGGATTGCCCGCTGGCAAGTCCTGCTATCCGAGTACGACATCGTCTACGTCACACAGAAAGCTGTAAAAGGAAGCGCTCTCGCAGATTATTTAGCCAACCAGCCTGTAGAGGATTATGGATCGATGCAATGTGACTTCCCAGATGAAGACATAATGGCTTTGCTTGAGCAGGGGCAGTCGTCAGAAGAAGAAAAGTGGACCCTGTTGTTTGATGGAGCTTCTAATGCACTGGGGCATGGGATCGGAGCTATCTTGATTTCACCGGAAGGTAATTTTTTCCCAATCACCGCAAGACTTTGCTTCAGTTGTACGAACAACATCGCCGAGTACGAGGCTTGCGCGCTAGGGATCCATGCAGCAATAGAATCAAAAGCAAAGGTGCTAGAGGTATATGGGGACTCTGCTTTGGTCATTCACCAACTAAGAGGGGATTGGGAGACTCGGGATGCCAAGTTAATCCCGTATCATGATTACATCAAGGGTTTGATTGAGAAGTTTGATGAAGTTACGTTTCACCATATTCCCCGGGAGGATAACCAATTAGCCGATGCGCTATCTACCTTATCCTCAATGTTCAAAGTAAGCGACGAGAGAGACTTGCCACTCATCAAGATGGAAAGTCGTGATCATCCTGCGTATTGCCAAGTGGTAGAAGAAGAACCTGATGGGAAGCCTTGGTACCACGATATCAAAAGTTTTATCCGAAAAAGAGAATACCCCTCAGGTGCTTCAGAGAATGACAAAAGGACTCTAAGAAGACTTGCAATGAGTTTCTATTTAGACGGGGATGTCCTCTACAAGAGAAATCATGATATGGTGCTTTTAAGATGTGTCGATACAGAAGAAGCGAAATGGTTAATCAAGGATGTGCATGAAGGATCTTTTGGGACTCACGCGAGTGGACACGCCATGGCAAGAAAAATCTTGAGGGCTGGTTATTATTGGTTAACAATGGAGGGAGATTGTTTCTCTTATGCAAGGAAGTGCCACAAATGTCAGACATACGCCGATCGGGCTCATGCGCCGCCAACATCCTTAAACGTCATAACATCACCTTGGCCATTTTCGATGTGGGGAATGGATGTCATTGGACCGATAGAACCAAAAGCCTCGAACGGGCATCGCTTCATTCTGGTCGCGATTGATTACTTCACAAAATGGGTTGAAGCTGCATCTTATGCTAGTGTGACTAGGAATGTTGTGATTAGATTTGTCAAAAGGGAGTTGATTTGTCGTTATGGGTTGCCGAGTGAAATCATCACTGATAATGCGACCAATTTCAACAACAAGATGATGACAGAGGTATGTGAAAGTTTCAAAATAAGGCATCATAATTCCTCCCCATATCGTCCGAAGATGAATGGAGCAGTCGAGGCAGCTAATAAGAATATCAAGAAGATTGTTCAAAAGATGGTGGTGACGTATAAGGATTGGCATGAGATGTTGCCTTTTGCTTTGCACGGCTACCGCACTTCTATTCGTACTTCAACTGGGGCAACTCCATATTCCCTGGTTTATGGGATGGAAGCAGTACTCCCAATCGAGGTAGAGATCCCTTCACTAAGGGTGCTGATGGAAGCCGAGTTAGAGGAAGCTGAATGGGTACAAGCTCGACTCGACCAATTGAACCTCATTGAAGGAAAGAGATTATTAACCGCGTTGTGTCATGTCCAACTTTACCAAAAGAGGTTGATGAAAGCTTATGAGAAAAAGGTGCGTCCGAGACAGTTTCGGGAAGGGGACTTAGTGCTTAAAAAGATTCTACCCATCCAAAAGGATCACCGAGGGAAGTGGACTCCAAACTATGAGGGACCTTACGTCGTGAAAAAGGCCTTCTCCGGAGGAGCTTTAATCCTGACAAGGATAGATGGTGAGGATCTGCCACTCCCTGTAAACTCAGACGCGGTCAAAAGGTACTATGCTTGAGCGCACTTCCAAAATAGCAAAAGAAAAGAAGAAAGAGAAAGAGAAAAGAGATGGCTCGCTAGGCTGAAAACCTGAAAAGGCGGTCTAGGCAAAAGTTAGAGCGACCCGCTAGACTGAAAACCTGAGAAGGCAGTCTAGGCAAAAGTTAGGGTTAAAAATGCAAACGAAGGAAGTGTCATCAAGCTAGTAAGCTGGGGCAATGTTCAGTCTTGACTGGGGCAAATCATGTTCTTTGAAGTTGATGAATGGGTATTCGAGGCTAAAATGCGGGATACTAGCTCTGGTCATTGTAGAAAGTGTCATTAAAGAGATGTGATTCCACCCTACAATCTTGCTTGTTAAATTTGAGTTTCTTTGTGATACTTACCTTGTACACCTTTCCATTTTCAATAAATGACATTCCCTTCCACCATTCCTGTTGTATACCTCTCACCTTTCATTATCAACTGTGTGCATTCATTATGATAAGCGTATACTGAACTAGAAACATGTAATCATAAAAGCATTTAGATTTCTTTGAAGGCTTTAAAGTTCGGGAAGAGCGCGGTGGTCTCCCTATCAGGGATGCTGTGGAAACAACAGTTTCTCCACCCATCAGGACAATCATCACGGATGAAGCATGCCTTTAACAAACATGCCAAGAGTAATGGGCTTTGTTCTAGTTCATCCTCAAGCCCGCTGTGATCGAATCTTAAGGGTCGAGGATCAAGCAATGATTTGAAGAAACCAAATACCAAAAGTAAAGAATAAAAAAAATTTTAAGAAAAAAATCATAATGGTTTCATCAAAAGCATCTCTTGCATATCATACCATCTTTTTCATCAATTGCAAAAGCAGGTTTTACATCATGCATCATAACATCATTTTTCAGGCCAATCGTTGCATTGCATTTGTTAGCCTCAGCGGATACCCGACTCCGCAAGTTTTGGTACCTTTCTTGTCGAGCTTCTAATGGGCGAACCATCCCATAAGCTCCTTATCTTTTGTTCGAGCTTCTAACGGGCAATCCACCCCGTAGGCTCCTTTTTTTTTTTTTTTTTTTTTTGTTTGTTTCCGTTCGAGCTTCTGACGGGCAATCTATCCCGTAGGCTCTTTTGGTTTCTGTTCAAGCTTCTAACGGGCAATCCACCCCATAGGCTTTTTTATCTCTGTTCGAGCTTCTAACGGGCAATCCACCCCGTAGGCTCTTTTTTGTTTCCGTTCGAGCTTCTAATGGGCTATCCACCCCATATGCTCCTTATCTTTTGTTCAAGCTTCTAACGGGCAATCCACCCCATAGGCTCTTTTTTGGTTCTGTTCAAGCTTCTAACGGGCAATCCACCCCGTAGGTTTTTTTGTTTCCGTTCGAGCTTCTAATGGGCTATCCACCCCATATGCTCCTTATCTTTTGTTCAAGCTTCTAACGGGCAATCCACCCCGTAGGCTTTTTTGTTTCCGTTCGAGCTTCTAATGGGCTATCCACCCCGTAGGCTCCTTTTGTTTCTGTTCGAGCTTCTAACGAGCAGTCCATCCCACAAGTTTTTTAGTTTGAGTCTCGGTAGGCAATCTGACCTTTGGGAATCTTATTCTCCCGGACAAAATCGAAGTTCAAGTCTTTACTCGTTTCTTATAACGATAAAAGGTAAACTACGGTTACACCTATTATCTAATAAGGACCTAGTAAAGAGGGGCAGCTGTGAACACCCAATTTTGTCCGGGTTAATTAATTTGTTCGCTAAGTAATTAAAAAAAAGGAAAGAAAAATTAAGTGGGCTTTGGCCCATAATCCCATTTTTGTTTAACCCACTTAAAAGCCCTTTTCTTGTTCAAAAAAAAAAAAAAAAAAAGAAAACGAAAATAAAAAAAATAATAACAGCAGACTCAATTCAAAAATGTGATGATACGTTGGTATTTCTGGAGGTCTTCCCCATCTTCTTTTTTCCTTTCTTTTGTCTTCTTTCACTTTATTTCCCCTTTTTATTAAGCAACCACAGCAATGGCAAGGACACTGCTTCCCTGTTGCTGCACCACAAAAACACAGAGGGACAAAGCTGATATGCTCCCTCCTGAGGCACCCATTTTCCTGCATTTGTACAATTTTTTTCCTCAGCAAGTTAATAGCAAATTTTGGCATTACCCCCTCATAATTTTATCTATAAATTCAACACTTCACAGAGAGCAAAAGAAAAAAATTTTCGAGCAGAATAAGAGGGGGGTTCAGAGAGCAGTCAGAAAACCAAACAGAAAAAACATCAAAATAAATCATAGTTATTTTTCCTTCATAATCGGAAACCGGCCGGAGCACCACCGTGAACCGCCGGAGCACCGCCGCGCGGACACCGTGCCTCCACCCACGAGCGGCTGCGCCCCGTTCAGAACCCGGATCTGTCATCCCTACCCACAAACCATCACCGCCCAGTCCAGATCGTGACCCGGAGGACCACCGCGCGCCCCTCGCCCAGCACCGCCGCCCACTGCGTCACCTCCGTGGACCAGCGTCGCCGTCCCTCCGCCGTTCCCGCCGTAAGCAGCGCACAGGTCCCGTCGACCTCCATCCAGCCGGCCACCGCGAGCCCAGCCGCGTCCACCACTGTCGTCCGCCTCTTCCACGCCGCAGCCATCAGCCCGAGCGTCGTCCAGCCAGCCGCCGCCGCCGGCCTCCCCCTCTGCACTTCTGGGTGGGACACGTGAAGGAAGAAGGCAAAGGCCCTTCCTTTGCTTTCTTTCAACTCTGATCTCTTTTGTCTCATGTATCAGTTTTTATTTGTTGATTTTTAAGTAGGGATAAAAGGACCAGCTAAGGATGAGTGTGTAGTATTGGGTTGGGCTTGATATGAAGGATTAGCTTAAGTTTTTTTTTTTTTCTTTTCTTTCTAATTTCTTTTTGCTTTTGGGCCAAACTCATACTTTTTTGTGTGTCAGATTCTGGTCTCAAAGAAGAGAAAAGAGGGAAAAATCTTTATAAAAAAAAAATATATATATAATAATGGCTTTCAAAGAAATTCACGCAACAATCTACGACGTTGATGTATGAATTTTTCATCCTCAAGTGTCGCATGAATTGTAAGGGTTTATCGTATAGTTTTGCTATCTTTAACCCCGTGCAAGAGTGAATTCTTCTTTAAGTAAAATATTTTAAAATTCGCGCGACAATTTATGACGTTGATGTATGGTCTCCCATCCTCAAGTGTTATAAGAATTGTAAAGGTTTATCGTATAGCACTGCTATCTTTAACCTTGTGCAAAAGCGAACCAGTTTTGAAATAAAATCCTTTTTCGAAATCAAATCTTCTCCCAAAAACTAAAACCAACCAACCAAACTTTTTCTATTAAGAACTACGTGGCTTTGAGTTTTCCATCGCACCGGGGAATACGTAGGAGCAGAATAATCATTCTGTCAAGCCAAAATTTTATTTTTCTTCCTTTTGTGTTTATTTCCTTTTTTGTTTTAATATGGGGTAAAATAATATTTTTAAAGGTTATTAAAAATTTTGCACAATTAACTTGGGGTACCGTTCTTAGAACGAGTGACGTAGGGTGCTAACACATTCCCTATTCATAACCGACTCCCGAACTCAAATCTCTGTCTTGTTTTTTTTAGGACCGGTTTTCCTTAAATAATTGGGTTTTCCAGAGTTTTCCCAAATAAAAATTTTGGTGGCGACTCCTCTGTTTTTTTTAATCCCCTCTCCCCTTTTTTTTCGCGGCGCCCGGACGGGACGGTCGCGACATACGTCTCAAGCTTTTTAAAGCTTTTAGGTTACATATTGTCGGATCCTAATCGGTATTAGGTCTGTTAATGCAATAAACCCACAGCAGGGCACACGCTGCATCCATACATTTATTCCACAAATATACCATACATTCATAGATAAGCAGGTATATCATACATATGCAATTAACAGCAGTAAAATGAATCACTCCACAACCAATCAAATACCGACAATTATTTACAATCCAAGCACACAAATATAGCACATAGCTGTCGGAATTGGAATTCCTCAGGTTTATCCCCTTACCTCTTGGAGTTCCAAGGTAAGAAGCAACCGTCTGATTGATCTGAAACTTCGCTCGACTATCCGCCGATCACTACACACACACAATCAATCAATACATTAACACAAATACAAAGATTTTTCCTATTTCTCTACCCCTAGGGTTCGGCCCTATGGTATTAAAAATAGCTAGGGAGCTCAAAAATATCTCATCTCTTGGATACTACCCTAACTAAGTGAGATAACCCTAGATACCAACTCCAAAACATCAAAATCCAACCAAAAACTCTCCCACCCACAAGTGGAGGTTTCAGCCTCTCTTTACCTAAAAGGGTTAGAGAGATTTCTTGACTCTAAGCTCTTGAATCATGCAAGTATGTCATGAATCTAGGCCAAAGAAATTGGTTTGATATTAAAAGGATTTTTCTACAATTTTTCATGGAATTTTGAAGTTAATGGGTTAAAAACCCTAACTCCATGAAAATGAAATTTTAAATGAGAGAAAGGAAAGATTGAGAGAGATAGAGGAGGATGGATACCTCCTAGATGATTCTCCTTCAAAGATGGATGAGTTTGCTTCACAAAAAACTCAAGCTTTTCAACTTTCAACAATGGAGAAAAGTGAAGAAAATGAGAGAAAGGAGAGAAAAGTGAAGGTGGGGGAGAAAGAGTTGATGGCCGAAGGCCTTGGGTGAGTGGGAGTTAAGTAGAATTTTTTTTTTTTTTTTCAATAGCAAACTTGTAAATAAGTGCAAGGGTAATTTGATAATTTTGTATAAAGACAAAGGGTAATTTGGTTATTTCGCGTCCAGATATTTTGAAAATCATCATGACACTAGCACGAGTCTCTAGATGACTTGACACTGACTTGACATGAGGATTATCCGCTTGTGGGTCCCGTAAAACCCTTATACGGCTTCTATCGACACCCAGTTCGATTCTTGCCCCGAATATAATATATTATTTTCACTTTTGAACGTCGGGACGTATTTTAGTAAAAAGGTAGAGGATCGAATTCTAAGGCTAATGGTTCTGACCGTTAGTCAAAATTAGGTGTTGATAGTAGTAAAACACTACTATCTGTGAAACATAGATCGAGCTCCGTTTGAGTTTTCGGCCCATTTAACCGTAGGCTCCTACGATCATGTAGAGCATGAATACGATTTTATTTTTCCCAAAATCATTTTCTAAAACACATAAAAAATATAAACTCATTAATCGAGTTTATTGTCCTTAGAAAGCACGAAAAATCGGGGTGTTACATATTTAGTGAAAACTAGTGTTAGTATGAGATTGGTTTTTAAGCCTGCAAAGGCTTGTTGTGAAAGAATACTAAGTGGTATGCAGTGGCTATGAAGAATACTAGTGTATGGGCTAAAGAGACCGTGAAGAATACTTGTCTTGTGATTGGTTAGTGGAAAGTCCAATTGTGAGTGTGGAGCGGGCATAGCCCGAGGGTTGTTTGGGTGAACCAGGATCAAATCTCGTGTGCAGTATGTCTTTCCCTTAAGCTTTTTACATTCTGCATTTTTTAAATTGTTGGTATTCCTATTCATTTTCAAAGTTCAAGATTATGAAAACTTTGAGTAGTATAACAAGCTTCTGAACAATTTTCAAAGTACCATATTGATTTATTAATTTCTCAGAATTAAGATTGTAATTAACATTCACAATCACTTCCAAGAAATCACTTTATTCTCACAAAGTTGAAGTTCTTGATCAGAAACATCTGAACATTGCTTTCTAAATTTTCTGAGTGTTAGAAAACTGTTTTATATATATACTTGAGATATTTTATCTACAACTCATAAAGATTAACTCGAACCATATTTACTCATTATATGTTTATTGTATTCTCATAAAGGTCACATTTTTGAGTTAGCTATACTAACAATTTTCTGAAATCTTCGGAGTGCCAAGTTTGATCTTGAGCAAATAGTCAAAAGTGTATTTCCTTGTCCGGTTATAAATTTTTTAAAAGGTCACTATTCAACCTCCTTCTATTGACTCTACAACATTTCATAACAAACCACCCATTTTGGCCCCATAAAATAGATAATCTAACAAGTTGAATCAAGTCTCGAGCTCTACATGAAAGTTGAAGCTCTACGTCTTAGATTTCCAACGAGTTCAAGATCATCCTTATAGCCCAACTACAACTCCATATATGCCTTGCAGACCGAGACAATGTCAGAAATAGTCTTTCTTTTTTTTATAAGCAAGGTCAGAAATAGGCTTAAATTCGAAATTAAACACTAATTAGCACAAAGGCCCAATTTTTTTTCCTCTAGAAAATGGTATGCAGAGGCATCACTATTGAAGCTGATATCCCAGCTAGGCTGGCACCTCAGAAACAATCGATCATCTGCAACACAAAAGCCCAATTAAGCTCAATACCACCACGGAGAGTGTTACCAACACACTCTCTAATACTCTCTTTCTATAGAAAGAGTCAATCTATTTTGGAAATGAGGGACTCTTTTCTATAGCTAATACACTCTCTTCTATTGATTAAAATTCAAATGAGTCCCTCTATTTTGGAAATGAGTTCCATGAATTCATGGGTTACACTTGAATTCGATAGGACTCACATGAATTTCAACCAATAGAAGAAAGTGAGTTGGAAAGAAAATGTTAGAGAGTGTGTTGCTAGCATTTCTCATACAACAAAACATTGTAAAATCCTCTCAATTAAGCACAAATTGAGTCTAAATAGGTGGGGCATGAAGTAATATTACAAATTTTGTAAAACTTTTATTAATTAGTTTAAAATAATAAGACTTTTTTGACTTAAATTAACAACTTTTGCATAACATGATATTATATTTATATATGAATATTATTTGTCTTAAATTTTTTCACACTGAATCACTTACAGACTGATGGCTGAGAGGGAATGTCCCTTCAGAAGTTAATCTCTAACGGCTGAAATGTGTTTATAATCTGGTCTCTCTTGGATTCCCATTCTGGATATATATTCACAACTAACTAAATTCAGCACCCATTTATCTACTCACAAAAACCATTACCAAATAGCTCCACCATCAACTCGACCCCATTAACCCCTACTGCAACACCATTTAACCGGCCCCCAAGCCTGTAGCAAACTAAACATCGCAACATATTCACCTCTTTTCTTTTGTTTTTGGTTTCTCTAACATTCTTCATTTTATTAACACATTTTGAATACTATTATGTTTATGTTACATTGATTTCATTTTGTTGAGGAGACTGATAGTGTTGATGACACAATTATATCACTATCTTGATGTATTTGTTATTTTAATAGTTGCTTACTTTATGAACTTAAAGTCAAAAGTTCTTCCTAAAGTTGTTGTGCGGCAATGTGAAAGATAAAGATGTGAACGGATAAAGATAAAGCATATAAGCCATGCCTATCAAATTCTTCCTCAGCTCCCATTCCATCATCATAACAAATGTATGTTTGATTTATCACTTCTGAAATTAAATACTAAATAAATAAACTTTTAGGGCATCATCACTATATAGTATCCTGAGAAAATTGTCCTCCTTTTATAGAAATTAGCTCTATGGGATAGTTTAGTAGCATTGTAAGAGATGGTTACCAAAAAGGTTATATATATCTATTATAAATTATGAAAGAAAATTCAAGGTTATATATTGAAGGTATTGTCATTTGAATATAAATAAATTTTCAAATCTTGTTCTTAATTTAGTACAAAATTTTAAGCTTTTAGAATATGTTGTTTGTTCATATGGTACCAAAAATCTCCCTATATTTGATTCTCTTAAGATTTACCACTCGGTTGAGATAAATCTATCTTTTGTTCAATTGAAAATACAAGTATTATTATGTGTATGAGTTAGCAGTGAAAGAACAATTGTTTAGTTTAATTACACCTCTCAAATGTGAGAGATTAAGGTAAGATATTAAGGAAAAGGAGTAGGGATTGAGGATAAGCGATTTGATTTTTACGGTAAATCGAATGAAGAATAAGTATGAAGTTCGTTATTAGATTACAAGTGTTACCTAAGGAAGAATTACGTACGGGGAGTACAATGTGGAATCTGGGATGAAGAGATCCTGTCGAGTTTTAAGTCACGAAATTTCGAGGACGAAATTTTTTAAGAGGGGTAGTAATGTAACGTCTCGATTTTCGCTGCTTTCTAAGGTTGTAAATTAATATAAATAAACTTATATTTTATCCAAGATTTAGAAAATGATTTTGATTAAACCGAAGTCATATGCATATTCTACGCTATTGTAGGGAGCTATGATTAAATTTTGGGTTGAAAATTCAGACGGAGCCCGGTATGTGTTTTTAACTGACAGTAAGATTTTACCGATCAGAAGACCTATTTTTGACTCGTGAACGAAATAGTTAGGTTTAGAATCTAATTTCCAACAATTTTGATAAAATTGGTTTTTCGCACAAAAAAAATGAAATAATATAAGTTATACGGGCGAAAACTTAAATCAGGTGAAGAACGGAACTGAATATGGATTTACCGGGACCCACTAACAGATAAACTTGAAGTCACGTCAGGTCAAGTCACCCAAGAAAGCGTGCCATGACTCACCACTATCACAATGACAAACGAAAATATCTGAACGCGTTTACATTGCGAAAAGACCAAAATACCCCTAACCTTTTTTCTTAATTACATTTTGCCCTAAGGTGAAAAGTCCATTTTGTCCCTTAAGTGAAAATGGTTGGACTACCTTATGCCTCCTTGTCTCCCACGCCCCTAAGGCTTCAAGATAGCCTCCGTCCATTTCTTCTTCATAACTTCACTTTCTCTCATTTTCTCAAGAAGAACTCAAGGAATTTTGGGAAGAAAAGTGGTTGATCTTGCTCATTTTCATCCTCCAAGAGGTATGAATTCTTACTTTGATCCCTTAAACTTCATGTTCTTCCTTTGAATCTTGTTTTCCAAGCTATGCTCAAAGTTCTAACATTAAACTTCACAAATCTCTGGAAAATTGTAGAAAAATCATATGATCATAAAACCAATTTCTATGAAACCAGCATGATGTGTATATTGAGTATCTAGAAGCTTGAACACAAAATAAATTCCCTCCTTATTTTTCTAGGGAGAGGCTGAAACCTAGCTTGGAAGGAAACATGAGTTTTTGCTTCAAGTTTTGAATGATGAAGTTTGTTTTAGTGTTAGGGTATACCTAAGGATGATTCATCCAAGAGATGTAGGGAAAACTTATGTTGTTAATGTTGATGTTTGTATTGATTGTGTGAATGTCTTTGGTGTTGAGTGTACGGGCGAGTAATCGAAAGATTTGCGAATCAATCAGACGACGCGCATCCAGAGATTTGCCTTCAAGAGGTAAGGGGAGATTGCCTGAGGGATTTCTCGATAACTATATGTTACCAGTGTTTGGTTTGTATAAATTGGTTTGAATTGTGTGGTGGTTGCTTAAGTTACATTCAGCTGTTATTTTATCTGTTGATAATTATCTGCTGTTGATTGATTATCTGCAATTATGTGTTATTGTATTTTAATGCATGTTATAAACTGTATTATCTGCTATGACGTTGGTATGTCAATTTTATTGATGTTGATTTTTGATTGAGAAGTCTGACAGTGGTCACTGCTCAACTAATTGATGAGATAAAAGCCTTAAAAAGTTCATGAGGAATGTCAGATAATCAATTGAGAAATGTAGAAAAGTTTGTAGTGATGCCTGTTTTTACGAAAAGGAATTTTAAAGTAATATAACGAGTTAGTAGAAAAAGTTAATTTTCAAAGATAATTTAAATTATTATGTTGAGAAAACTATTTGAAGAGAAAAGTCAAATTTTGACTTCATACGTTTTTTGGAAATGCTAAACGATGGTCAACCTCAAAAATATTTACGGAAGGTGTTTTTGAAAAACAGTGGTACTGATTTGGACAACGATTTAGTCTCAAATGCTTTTTTTCAAGAACCGTAGCTTTGGAAAGAGAACTTTCAAGCGAAAATAAGTTTTATTGGTAATTTGACAGTTTATAAATAAATTTCCAACGGAAAGGATTTTCTGTAAACGCGTTTTTCCCAACGGTGTTAATTCCGACAACTGGGATAAGTTGCGGAGATTTTGTTTTGGATTTGTGTTCCCCAGAACGAAAACGGTGAAAACGTAGAAACGTGAACCTAGTAAACGAGACATCAGGATACTAGTGTTCTGTGATAATGGCACATGGATTTGAGATCAGATCCATGTTACGGTGTTGTGGACTTTGTGTCCTGTGGACTGTGTGTCCTCTTTACGTTATGATGAACGTTGTTAAACGTGAATGTTGTTTTTTATCACCATGGACCTTGGAATGGTGCATCGGTCTAGGGCTTCGTGATTGAGCACTCGAACGTTTTGTCCTGTGTTAACGGTGAAAAATCTTAAAACATTGTAAATCATGAATGGTCGAGAGCCTTTGAGCTTCTACAAGGAAAGAAAGAACAAAAAGAAAAGTGAAAAGACATGAAACGTTTTACTTGCATAAATTGGCAGACGTGCTTACGGTGTTAATCTGGATATCTTGATGGTCAGGATAATCAAGATGGTGTGTATCATTGTGCCTTGGTGGACAATGAAAATAAACGGTGATCACTTGTGCCTTGTGTTGGATAGTGTGCAATGGTTAATAACGGTGTGCCTTTTTGGCAATCGAGCTTGATCAGCTCATTTATATGGTGTTGGGATCTCCGGAGATTAAGTAAAGAACTAGATGTTGAACGTTGAAGTGTCATTCATTTTTTTTAAAAAAATGATGATGACTGTCGGGTATGAAACCCTTTGATAAACTACTTGTTTATTTTGTAAATCTTATGCATCATTATTATACATATGATGTTCGGTGTGTTGCGCATGTAGTTATCCTGCTTAAATCCATATATGGGTTTCTTACCCTTGCCTGTATATGTTGGACACCCTGTTGTGTTTTTGGATACGTGTACAAATGTTTATCAACAGTCCTCTGGGTTACTTCGGAACCCTGTAGCTTGAGCTGCTTGAGGTTGACGACGAATAAGGTGTGGATTATTGAAGACGAGACCCAGTCTCATTGGTACGACGTATGCTAGGTAGTACGTCTTTTGTCCTTATGATGCAAACCAAGGATGATCAACTTTGAATGAAATTAGAATTTATCCTATTTGGGTATTTTTGTGAGTTGAGCATTGGCTCCTCCTCTTCAAGTTCTTGGATTAGAATTTACTTGATTCTTATCAAAGAGTTCTATCTTTTTGTGGCGAATCCTCCTTGGCTTATCAATCTTCCCATTCTATGGATGATTGTGGCGCCTTCCCCTTCATCTTCTTCCTCTTTCATTTGCTTAATTTCTTTTATGTTCTTCTTTACATTTGCGCCATTTACATTCTGTTTTTAGTCGTTGCACTTTAATTCTTTGTTTGGTTAAGTTTCTTGTTTAGTTATTTTCATTCTTTAGTTGTTTCCTTTTGTTAATCATATTCGGGTGACAACTGCACCTTCTTCTTCCCCAATTCTTTTCATCTTTTTAACATACGAACTAAGAATAAGCTCTTGGATAGATCCTTCAAATTTGATGATTCTAACTTGGATCATATCATGTGGTATCTAGAAAATCATCCAACAATGTTCCTTCCACCCACACTTCTAAATCTAGAACTAGGGATATTCATTGCTGCATGTGTACGGGAAGAGGACACACAAGTTCTCAATGTCCAAATTGGATGATAAAAGTTTGTAAGATTAAAGAGGAGATTCAAAGGGAGTTAAAAATTATAAGAAATCAAGAGACGAAAGACTTGAGAGAAAAGGAGAGCGTGGAAGAAGTGATTCCCAATTTTGAAGGCAAAATTCAAGAGAAAGAGGAAAAGATTGAGGGAAAACATGAAAGTGCCTTTGAAAAGAAAGTAGAGAAAGAGAAAGAGGGAAAGGATTTGAGAGACAAAGAGAAAGATTTTGAGAGTGCTTTTGAAAAAGAAATCTATGAGCTTTTTCTTAAGTTCTACCTCTAACCCATTGTTTAGTTTTGATGATTCACTTTTGAAGGAATTTGAAGAAGTGCATCCAAAGGAGGAATACAAGGAATCCATTGAAGTTAAATTTGAGCTTCCAAACAAACAAGTCCCTCATGGTTTAAAGGATTTTGGTGGACCCTCCATGACCTTGACTACGAAGTTGAAAACTTTTAAGACCTATCAAGGTTCCAAAGGATTGCAAGAGGAAGTCGAAGAATTGAAGATAACTAGAGAAAGGCTAAACCCTAAAGCCGAGAATGAGTCCTCAACAACACTTGGGAAGTCATGGCGTTCTACTACTCTACTACCTTCTTCTAAGTTGGTTTGTGGCTTCAAGTGTCGGGATTCTTCTATTTTTGTTCCTTTGTCTTACATTTCTTCCCTAGGTCATAAAAAGAAGAAAGTGAATGAAGGAGAATTCTCTCAAGAAATGGTTAGCCTTCATGAAGAAGATAAGTTGGATATGAAGTTTCAATTTGCAAAGCAACTTGATGGGGTGTTGAACCAATTTGCGAAGAAAGACAACAACAGGGAGGAGAAATCCTTGACTGACACTACTCCTAGATTTTCAGATTTGTTGAATTTGAAAGAACATGCTTCAATTCATGATATTCTGAATTTGCATGAACTTGTTTTAAAAAATTATGATAAATCTTTGAGATTTGGGTGTGTTGTTTTACCCGTTATTAGTCTTGGTCAAATTGAAAAGTTTTATATGAATGATGAAAATGTTTCTAATGTGGACATTACATATGATGGATTCTTTAGACTAGTTTTTGACCCTGGAGATTGGTTTTGTAGGCACATGAAGAATAAGAGCTTGGTTTGATTCAAAGCAAATCAAGTCTCCATTGAAATAAACTTTTCTTAATGCAATTTTCAATAAAATTAATACATGCTTTTTTGGTTTAGGTTTTGGAGCTATAAATTCGAGGTCGAATTCTCTTGAAGAGGGGGGAATGATGCAAACCAAGGATGATCAACTTTGAATGAAATTAGAATTTATCCTATTTGGGTATTTTTGTGAGTTGAGCATTGTCTCCTCCTCTTCAAGTTCTTGGATTAGAATTTACTCGATTCTTATCAAAGAGTTCTATCTCTTTGTGGCGAATCCTCCTCGGCTTATCAATCTTCCCATTCTATGGATGATTGTGGCACCTTCCCCTTCATCTTCTTCCTCTTCCATTTGCTTAATTTCTTTTATGTTCTTCTTTACATTTGCGCCATTTATATTCTGTTTTTAGTCGTTGCACTTTAATTCTTTGTCTAGTTAAGTTTCTTGTTTAGTTATTTCCATTCTTTAGTTGTTTCCTTTTGTGAATCATATTCGAGTGACAACCGTACCTTCTTCTTCCCTAATTCTTTTCATCTTTTTAACATAAGAGCTAAGAACAAACTCTTGGATAGATCCTTCAAATTTGATGATTCTAACTTGGATCATATCACCTTAGAGTTCTTTTACTAGATCAGCTCTTAGGATTCATAAATATTTAAGCTCAGTCTTTCGACTGTGACTATGTGTGTCGTGTATTTAGAGATTGGAACGATATATGCCTAATGGCGATGCTTGAATTGTTTTATATATGATAAGTTTCCATTTGTTTTCATCTGATTGTAGAAATTTTCTTTTGGTATCAGATATTCGCAACTACTCTACAGAGTCATTTTCGAAAACAAGTTTTGTTTTTTAAGGAAAAGGGATAATTTGGGTTACGAAAGTGACATCGGGATGGGATGTTACATTATGCAACGAAGATAGCAATGGCATTTAGAAATATGAAAACAAATCATTTATAAATTTTTAATTATGCTATTTGCATGTCCCAGAATTTTTTGATGAACCACCTTAATTAGGACCTCTTGCTCCCTTGTAGCATCCCAGGATATCTCTACAAGCTTCGGCCGTTTGGACCGGTTACGAGACTAATCATCGGTTAGTTGCTTAGAAGTGTCTTTTTGCTGCCTTAATTCTCATCCATCCTTGGATAGAATTTCTTATATCTTCTAGCACGTCTCGGCTAAAAGATAGCTTCGATTTGTCCAAGTTAATTAATAAGCTGCCCTGAAGCTAACTAATAAAGATTTAGAACATATATCATTTCTGATGCTTCCTCTTGATTAGCACTGGAAAAAAAAAAAAAAAGCAAACTGTCATTAGTAAAAAGTAGATGATCAAATATTTCTGGGGTTGTTCTAGCAATTTTAATGCCATGAAGGGCTTGATTTTCTTGAGATCTAAGAAGAAGTCCTGAAAATACCTCAGCACAAATAATAAATAGATAAGGGGATAGGGGGTCTCCCTGCCTAAGGCCCCTTTCAGGATAAAAATAGGGTAGAGAAGCACCATTAAAAAGAACAGAAAAAGAATCTGAAGAGACACATTTCATTATAAGAATTATCCATTTATTTCGAAATCCCATAGAATAAAGAACTTGGCTCAAAAAGTTTCATTCAATCCTAACATAAGCTTTAGACATGTCCAATTTTAAGTCCTAATCCTTTTTCCTTTAGTTTTCTTTCTCAGGTAGTGGAAAATGTCAAAAGCAATCAAAGCATTGTCAATTATTAGAGGACTTTAGCTTTAGCAATGTCAGGGAGGACCAATTTCAACCTATTAGCTATAGTTTTAGTAATAATTTTAAAATAACATTACACAGAGAAATGAGGCGAAATTCACCTTAGTGTTCAGGCTTTTTGACTTTCGGAATAAGACAAATAAGAGTTTGATTGATATTACTTGGACTTGCATCCCCATTTAGGATATCTAGGGCCAGATTTGTAATATCAAGGCCTTCAATCTCCCAAAATTATTGATAAAAGATGGTTGGCATACCATTAGGGCCAAGGGTAGCAGAGCTTTTCATGAGAATTACCTCTCCAAAATACTCTTTCTTTCGTAATTTATTTTGTCCTTCACAACTTCATTGGCCTCAATAATGTTGGTGGGGTCAAAAGATCTAAAAAGATCCTGGAATTATTCAGTAATAATTCTGCCAATATCTTGTTCATGAGACCAAAGGGGGCCATTGTTGTCAAAAATGGATTCGATCCAATTCCTCTCAATTCTTTGAAAGGCTTTTTGATGGAAGAATTTAGTATTCTTTTCTCCAAATTTAAGCCAATGAGCTCTAGATCTTTGACTCCAATAGATTTCCTCACTTTCTATTAAACCATCAAGTGTTGAAAGGGAAATTGTATATTCAATTCATGATAGGACTTATATGATGTTGTTGTGTTGATTTATGGGATTTAGGATATCTATGTTTAGGATATACAAATAGTTTTTATTCCATTTTAAACATTAGCCCTTTAGTAAGCTATGAACTTGAAGGATGTGTCGATAGTGTTGTTAACATTTGAGTTACTCCGCTATTGCCTTTCTCCATTTCTTTGTTATAACACGGTTGTTTTTGACCCATGCAATGCACAGGTTAAAACAACTTTTAATATAATATTTTTCTATTTTATAGTTGAAGTAAATTTTCTAAGGTGAGAGTTATTTAATCCCTCACCAGTCACCAGTGAGGGAGGGAAAAAAACAGGTTGTAGCTGGTTATTATAGGATTTGAAACCAGTTTTACAAATTGTAAAAAAAAATCTAAAATTTAATGAAATTAAAAAGCTGTGCTGAAAAATCATCATCACCTCCCACTTCCATTTGCCCCCATTAGACCATCGAAGACAAACATATTGATTTGAATAATAATGATCATAATAATAATAAGAGTAAATTACACACCACCCCCTTGAATTTTATTAAAATAACAATTAACCCCAAACATGATCATAAATTACAATTCATCCCAATTTTTAGTGTTGACTAACCATTTATTTAACACCGTTAAGTCACAAAAAAATAAATAAAAATATAATTAGTTATTTGATATTTATACATAAAAATGATTTTAAAGATTAATCTTACACTTTCATCTTTATAAAATAAAGTTGATTTTTTAATTTAAAAAAATAAAATTAGAAAATCATATAAAAATAGTATAATTTATTTAAGTATTTATTTTTTTAATCTATTATATATTTATTTTACTCAAGCGAATATTTTTTAGTAATCACTCTAACAAATAATGGATATAAAACATGTATCAATTATGTAAAAACAATTTTTTCAATATATTCTCTTGTTGTTTAGTTATTTAGCTCAACAACTTCTAAATAAATATCATGCTTTCGATTATTTTATCTATGAAAGATATGAATTATTATAATAATTGCTGTTGATGAATATGACAAAATATTGTTTAAACAAGTATATTTGAGTAAAAGACTGAATATAATTTAGATCAAAAAAATAGTGAATATAATTTTATCAAATCATGATATACAAACTAAATAAGTATACTTTGAAAATGTTATGAATAAATTTATGATTTACATATATTTATTTTAATCTAAAAATAATTAATGTATCTTAAGTTCATTATGTAATAAAAATATATATATTATTCTTTTTAACTCGAGTTATTTATATTGTTGAGCCTATAATTTTGTTCATTTTTAAAGAAGTTCTTATTTCAAATTATTTGTGTCTATGTTTGACACAAAATGTTGTAATATATATGCATTTCATATTTTTGTTTTCTCACTAAATTTATTTTTATATATTTAAAATTAAGTATTTACAAGAATGTGAATTTTAATTCCATCCTATATCACAATTTAAAATATAGGGGCAAATTTATCTTCATTTTTTTTACTCAAATATGTCTATTTAAACGATATTTTATTATCTTTATTATAAAAATTATTATAATAATTCATATATTCTATAGACAAAATAATTAAAATGTAATATTTATGTAGAAGTTGATGAGTTAAGTAATTAAAATAAATCATGAATATAATTTAAGATCATCTCCAACATAATAGATACATGTTTAATATCCATCATTTATTAAAGTGTATACTAAAAAAACATCTATTTGAACAAAGAAACTATATATAATAGATTGAAAAAAAAATACATATACGCATTATATTCCCTTTTATAAGATTTGCAAATTGTACATTTTATTTTTCAAATTAAAAAAACAAATTTATTTTGTAAACAAGAAAGCCTAAGATTAATCTTTAAAATTCTTTTTTGATGTATAATTATCACATAATTAATTATAAATATTTTTTTAGTGACTTAACAATGGTTAGTCAACACTAAAAATTGGGATGGGGTGTAATTTATCATCATGTTTGGGATTTGTTGTTATTTTGATAAAATTCAAGATAGTGAGGTGTAATTTACTCTAATAATAATAATAATCTTTGCTTTCATTGCATTTTTCTCTGGATCTCTCTGTCTCTCTTTATATACTAATCTCCTCTCTTACGTATCTTCATTTTCACACACTATCTCATTCCCATTCTTTTCCTCCCCTCCTCCCCCTCCTCCTCCTCTTCCTCTCCCTCTCCCTCTTCCTCTTCTTCTTCCTCTTACTCCTCTTCCCCTTCCTCCTCCTCCTCCTCCTCCTCCTCCTCCTTCTTATTTGTAGCACTCTCACTTTCGCTTTCTAAAAGCTTAGCCTTAGATTTGGACCAGCCACTGTCAGAGGCTTGTTCGTTTTATTATTTATTTTGGTTACAACTAGGAATCATTACATCTATTAAAAAATAAAAAGAATTGATTATCTGATAAGTGTTTCATATGTGGTTTGTGATGTGAAGCTCAGATCTTGTGAGAGAGAAGCTCAGATCCTTGTTGGTCTTTATTAGTGAGTTTGGTGAGTGAAGGGTTTGGTTGATTTGAAGATCATAGGAACTGTGGCGACAATATTTGATTTCAAGAATGAAACGTTTATTTATTTAAATTAAAAAAAATTATTTCAAGATTATAATAACTTCAATCACTGATTATTCCCTCTAAATTAAAAAGAAAAATCAGCTGGACGCCATGAGATTTTGTAGCTTGGGAACCAGGACTCGAGCTCGACGAATAATGGCCACAATTCAAGGGACTTTGATTCATATACCAACACAACATATGAGAAAATTTAGAGAGAACAATTGAAGAAGGTTTGGAAGAAGGAAGGGATGAACTCAAAGAAGAGGAGGCATTGGTATGACGTTAATTGATGCAATGGTTATTTTGGAAGAGAGGAGACATTGTTGAGGGAACTGACACAACAGGTCACCATGGATTGATCTCAGCTACCCACTTTTTAAATTAATAAATCCAATGATTATTTTGGCTTTCTCAGTGGTGAGGGACTTAATAGCTCCCTCACCATAGCAGCCACCCAAGTATTCATCGTAAGTATATTTTATCTGAAATGATTATGTAAAAACTCAAGTTATTTTCACCAATTTTTCCTGGACATGACCTATATGCAACAGGCTCTTTAAGTTAATTGTGTCTAATATTCTTTATTCTTTTCGCCTCTAAATTCCACAATCTTTTGTTCATTACTACACCATGCAGAGGAGGAATATTATAGAACTCATTTTCACCCTTCAAATCTTTTGAGATGCCTTTTTTCTTTATAGTATACCTAACAGATGTGCTTTTGAATAATATATTAATGCGACATCTAGAAAATCATAAGTCATTCGATAATTTATTCAATCAAAAGTAGAAGAATTTAAAAGATTAAAAATTGCATAAATTTTAAAGGGCATTGTCCTTATGGTAGTAGAAAAGTAACATATGTAGGAGCAAATCATAAACTGTTAGGGGCCCTCGATTAAGAGTTTAGACTTAGGATAATGGCTTGTCTTTGCAAGTTATTTTTGGGAGCCCATCACTTAGGAACTCTAAGGTTAAGCGTGCTTGACCTAGAGCAGTTCTGGGATGGGTGACCTTCTGAAAATTTTTCCTAGAAAGCATGTAAGTGAGGACAAAGTACGCTGAAAACACTCGTGTTGGTTTGTAGGGATAACTGTCAATTCGGAAAGCACCCTGGGGCGTTACACCGTGACCCCGTTGAAGCACCACGCTCCTCTCACCACCACCGCGAGCCACCTCGCACCACCACAAACCCGATCTATCATCTATTATTTTGCATATGTTTGGTAGCAAACATCTTTCTTGTTCCAAATATGTCATCTTTTTTGTTTGGTAACAAACTCCTCGCACCACCTCTTACAATGGTGTTGCACGATGGTTCACAGTCTGGGGAGGGGAGCCGGAGTGGCTCACTGTTGCAAGGTGGTGGCCGACGGTGGAGGTTGTCTTGGAAAATGTGGAGGCTTTTGGGAGTTTGCATATCTGGTTCAGCCCAATGATGCTTGGTCGTCCCATTGGGCCATGGTGATGATTGCTTCGCTGGTTAATTAGGGGAAGTCGCGCTTGTGCACAGGAAGGTGTAATTTTGTGGGCAGTGGATGGCGTGGTGGAGACCGAGGTGCTATGATGATGGATTGACGGTTGTGGGTGAGGTGGTGACGATGCTAAGGTGAGGGGGAAGGAACAAGGACCATTTTGCGATTACCAGAAAAATTACTTTGACCGGTTACTAGTTGCGATCTCAGCCCTCCCTCTAAATTTCCTCGAAATCAACAATGACCATTCATGCATAGATACACCTTATTTTTAAGGTGCATTCTAGAAACATCTGATTAACATAACTTGAGTTTCAGGAGAAGAAAATTTAGAACTTGAGTTTAGTCTAGACTGATAAGATTTTTAGGTAGATTGGGTTTAGCCGAAACTTAAATAAAAAAATTGAGGTAAATGAATCACAATTTTGTGATAGCCTATATGAAAATTAAAGTATTTGGATCAGTAGCTCGGTGAGACTTTATACTTTTGCTTGAAGGCCAAGTTAAAAAATTCTTTTTTAAAATACATAAAATAAAAGGATTTTGAAAATGTTTGGGATGCCATGTTCTCCTATGGCAAATAGTAGAGTTGTCCCTTATTTTATTCATTTCAGATTTTTCTTCTTAAAACTTTAATGACGTGATTTTAATATTATTTTTTGTAAACCACCATAATTAGGATATTTGGCTCCCCGATGACATCCTGGGGTATCCTCACAAAGCTTCGACCTTTTAAACCAGTTATGAGACTAATCCTTGGTCGCCTTCTTATAGCAGGGAATTAACCCTTGGTTTTTAGAACCTCCCAACAAGAGTGTTTCTCACCCGAATTCAAACTAGCTTTCTCCTCCTTGTGGGGTGAAGATGATTATAATATTTTTTATTTCTTTGTTTCTTATGTGTATATAATTTAGGCTAAAATATACTTTTGGTCCCTTATCTTATTTTTTTGGTTTTGATTTGGTCCTTTATTTTTAAAAAATTTCATTTTAGTTCTCTAACTATTAAACGTTATATAAAATGGTTCATTCCGTTAGTTTCCTTACTAATATCGTTAACTGTGGCTTGTGTGGTAGTTAACTCTCATTCTTGGTAGGTGACATGACAACTCTTCCACCCGGGAGCTAACATGGCAGGTGACATAGAAACTCTTCCAATTTTTCGCAAAATAAAAACAATTAAAATTTAAAGGAACCCATCATCACTTTGGAGGTTGTGGTGCTTGAAGTTCTGGCTTTTCTGAAAATATCGTTTGGGGGTGAGATAGGATGAAGATGATGTGGGTTTTTCAAATTGATACACATAGATATCATCAGTGAACGCAATTTTTCAATAAACTTATTTACTTTCTGTGAAACAAAGAGAATAACAATGAAGGCAGAGAGACCCAGAAGCAATTTAATTAAGTGAACCTGAGAAATGTGAATTGTGCCAACCAAATAGACATCACAAAAACCCCTGTTGGCCTTCCAGAGTGTTTATTCATCATTACCCACAAAAAATTAATTTTGAAGAAATTCACGAGCCCAGATTTAAAGAAAATGGGTAGTCCAGAAGAAGAACCCTCTTCCTTCCTCTCTCCGCCAAACCCAGGTACACTACTATATAACACTACAAAATTGCGATTCAAACTAACCATGAAGGCGAATTGCGACAATTGAAGGAAGGCTTTATGTTATCAAGGTCATCATTGGCATGAAAACCATGCAGTTGTGGATAAAATTCCTCTTTTTGACGAACATTTTCATCGTCGTTGTCAGATTCCACTTGGGAGTGTTGAAAAGGGTAACAATCCATCGAACTTGTGAGTGTTTTTGTTTATCGTAACTACAAAAAACCTTGTGACTTCAAATGAATAGAGATTGCAATGCGAATAATTGGGGGTTGGAGGCAAAGTGAATTTGATGCATGGATTTTTTGTAAATTCTAAATTTCAATATAATTACTTTAATTAATAGATTAAGCTATTATGAGGATTAGTGGAGAAAATTATTAGTATAAGATTTTATTAGAATTGTTTAGTATATTAATGTGTATATTAATGGTGCTGACCGCATTGAGAGTTTTAGACCTATTGCATTGGCTAACTTTCAATTTAAAATCATTACAAAGGTTCCTTCTGTTATTGCCCCCAAAATCATATCTGATTAGCAGAGAGGCTTCATTAAAGGGAGACAAATTGTTGATTGTATCGGTACAGCTTCTGAAGCAGTGAATATGCTGAATAGTAGAGTTTTTGGTGGCAATTTAGCTCTAAAATTTGATGTCCGAAAGGCTTTTGATTCTATTTATTAAAATTTTCTTCTAAAGGTTCTGGAGGCAAGGTTTTGATCACAAATTCTGCAACTGGGTGAAAATCATTCTTCATTCGGCCAAGCTATCATTCTATGTCAATGGTCATGCAGTTGGTTTCTTTCCTTGCAAAAGAGGAGTTAAACAA
Source organism: Ammopiptanthus mongolicus (assembly GCA_039655645.1). NCBI lineage: Eukaryota > Viridiplantae > Streptophyta > Magnoliopsida > Fabales > Fabaceae > Ammopiptanthus > Ammopiptanthus mongolicus. Next base: position 63,096,645 of record CM077351.1, on the reverse strand, counting down.
GGAGATCCACTTTCTCCCTTGCTCTTTTGTCTTGCAGAATATGTTTTAAGCCGAGGCATTTCAAATTTGGTGGAATCTGGCCATTTGATATGGCAAGCTCAAGACATTTTCCAACTCCAAGTCATGTTCTTTATGCTGATGACATTCTTGTCTTTTGTAGAGGTACAAAAAAGTATCTAAAGGTCTTAATGGATCTATTTCAGTCGTATGGTGAAGCTTCTGGTCAATGGTTGAACTTGGATAAATGTAAATTTTATTCTGGAGCTATGTCTCCTAGGCGTGTGGGGGAAATCAGCTCAATGCTTGGCTTTACTGCAAGTCAGCGTCCATTTACTTATTTAGATGTCCCTTTTTTTAAAGAGAAACCTACGAAAATCTATCTTCAACCTATTGTTGATAGAATTAAGAACAAGCTATCTAGTTGGAAAGGTTCTATGCTCTTAATTATGGGAAGGGTGCGGTTAGTTAACTCCGTTATACATGGTAAACTTGTCTATAGTTCCATGTTTATTCATGGCCTATATCATTATTAAAGATACTTGATCAATGGATAAGGAATTTTGTTTGGTTCGGGGACATTCACACAAAAAATTTAGTCACTATTGCTTGGAGCAAGGTTTGTAAACCTTATTAAGAGGGTGGTCTTGACCTTAGATCAAGAAGATCCATTAATGATGCTGCAGTTTTAAAGCTGACCTGGGAAATGCTTTCATCTAGCAGTCAGTGGGCCTGTTTTCTTAGAGTAAAATTCATGATAGGGATGACACCAATCTCATATCATAGACATTCTTCTATTTGGCCTGCAATTAAATCTTGCCTTCATACTGTTTTAGATAATGTCTCCTGGCTGATTGATAATGGTGAAAAGACCAATTTTTGGGTGGATAGATGGATGAGTTCTCCTATTATGGGATTTCTACAAATTCCTATCTCTATGCATAATCTGTTGAAAGCTTCTGTTAAGGAGATTATTTGCAATCAGAATTGGCATGTCCCTACTTATTTATCTGATAGATTTCCAGCATTGATAGAGGAGATTCATAAACAAGTAATTCCTTCTGCTCCTTGTGATGATCAGCTGGTTTGGCATTCTTCTCCCTCTGGTTGCTTGTCCTTCAAAGAAGCTTATATGTTTCTTAATCCTAGAAGGCAGTCAATGCCTTGGTCGAAATTCATTTGGAGCAAAGTGATCCCTCCTTCTAAGTCTTTTCTGGTTTGGAGGTTGTTTAATCATAAACTTCCAACTGATGAGAATCTTCGAATGAGAGGCTGCATTATTGTTTCCATGTGCAGCTTATGTGGTAAATCTGAGGAGACTTCTGAGCACCTTTTTTTAATTGTCCATAAGCTATTGTGCTTTGGAGATGGTTGAGTAATATTTTGCAGTTTAGCATTGATTTTTCTTCATTGCCTGCTGTTTTTCAATTTTAAACAGCAATATAAGCTCTCAAATGCTGGATCTAAAGCAGGCATCGATTATTAATGTCTTCTGGGTAATTTGGTACAGTAGAAACCAAAACAGATTTAATAACAGAAGAATCACATCTTCTATGGCTTTTAATTTGGTTGCTATTGCGGTCTCTCTTTCTGGAAATGCATCTCATGGTTTTATGTCCTCTGCTGTGACTGATTTGTCTATTATGAAGTATTTTTCAATATCTGGAAAGGTTTGCAAGGCTCCAAAAATTATCCAAGTGCAGTGGTTTCCTCCTTTAGGTGGTTGGATCAAATGTAATTCGGATGGAGCATCTGGAGGATCGCTTAGCATATCAGCTTGTGGGGAAATTTATAGATATAGCAATGCAGCTTTCTTAGGTGGTTTTTCTTATCATATTGGTTTGACTAGCTCTTTGAATGCAGAATTATTGGGGGCTATAATAGCAATTGAAACAACTACAGATAAAGGTTGGAGAAAATTATGGTTAGAGTATGATTCAAAGGTGGTTGTTTTAGCTTTTGATAATCTGTCTTTAGTTCCTTGGAGTTTGAGAAATCGATGGAAGAACTGTATTGCAAGGCTGAATGGAATGAACTTCAGAATTTCTCACATTCATAGAGAAGGGAATTGTTGCTCTGATAAACTAGCTTCTTTCGGAATTAATAATCCTGGATTTACTTGGTGGGATACATTGCCTACTTTTCTTAGTGAAGATTTTAGTCGAAATAGACTAAATCTTCCTAATTATAGATTTAGATAATTGTTGCTCTTTTTTATTTTTTCATGTGTTTTGGTTTGGTCCCCATGCTTTGTTTTTTATTCTATATTTTTTTTAATAAAACAAGGGTGATGTACTCTTTTTCTTTCTTAATATTTTTTTTCTAAGAAGGGTTTTGTATCAGAAGATTTTAACGAGACTCCATATCTTCTTGCTTATATATATATATATATATATATATATATATATATATATATATAAAGGGTGAACACCTTCCCTGACTGTAGCTACGTTTTTGCTTTTTCTTTTTGCATTCTTTATGAATCTTGAAAATTGAGTGTGCTTTGTTTGAAAGTTTTATTTTCTTGGTTATTTGTCTGGTTGTTTCCTATATATGTACTCATTTTTTCCTTTTTATATAAATCTAAAGTATTGTTGTTGAAAATCTAATCCAATGGCCCACGTTTTATCAAATCAAAATTTGGCTTCATTCACCCAAACCAACTTACGGTGAATTCATTATGAATTCATAGAAACGAAAAAAAAGAAACAGGGCCCACACACTCAAAGAAAAAGGAATTAATCTAGAATTCCAATTGAAAGACTGGACCTCATTCATCTGCTTTATTAATAAACATAATAAGAAGCACACACCCACATGGCCACATGAGAAACCGCAAACGAAAAAAATAAATATAAATAGGAGGCCGACAAAGGGAGTGGTGCTGATTCAAGACCCTTAGCGAGGAGAGATCAATGATTCTTGGTGAAACATTATTTCGGTTGTAGGGAATATTTTGGATTTTTTTTTTTTTTTTTTTTTTTTGGAGATTTGTCAGTAAAAATACATTTTATTATCCTTTTATAATATAAAGATTTGAGATTTTGAATCTTAAAATTAATAATAAATTTGAAAAATTGATTTGAAAAAATTAAGTTTTTTTATGTGAAGGTTCAATAATGCTAAATTGATTTGGGAATTTTCGATTAAAAAGAAATTTTATTAAATTGAGTATTTATCCTTGTGATTGATAATATAAGATGTATGATTGACATGTGTATTGATTGATTGACATGCTTTATGTGATGATATATATTTGATGAGTAAAGATCAAAACTAGTCCTTGACAAAAAAATACGGTGATATTTTGGTCCCTAAAAAATGGAAAATACCAATTTGGTCATCAAGAATGTAAAATGCGAGTCAAAATAGTCCGTGACAAAGACTAAAATGTCCCTAAAAATTACTCTAAAAAGGACTAATTTGACCCACATTTTACATTCTTGAGAATCAAATTGGTATTTTTTATTTCTCAGGGACCAAAATGTTATCGCGTTTTTTTATCAAGGACCAATCTGGGTCTTTACTCATATTTGATTTGATATGTTTAATTGATTATTATGCATGTGGCATAACTTTTGAGAAATATTGTTCATGAAGGGCTATCACAAGTAACATTATCATTAAATTGTGATATCGAAATTTTATAATATCATCCGTTGATAGAGTATCGATAATAACATCGTCATAAATTGGAATATCAAAAATATATAATACTGTCAGTTGATGAAATATCGAAAATAATATCATCATATCTTGAGATGTCGAAAAATGGATAATACCATCATATTAGTATAAGATTTATTAGAATTGTTTAATATATACAAAAGAAACACGAAGTTAAAAAAAAATTAAAATGAACAATATCGTGAACTAATTCACGCACCGAAGCCAGAATTCCCTTGGCAATTAAAAATCACCATGGCCCACGTTTTATCAAATCAAAATTTGGCTTCATTCACCCAGACAAACATAGAAAAGAAAAAACAGAAACAGGGCCCAACCCTAAAAGAATAGATATCTTTTTCGGTATCTTTAATAATTTTATGATAAAAGTTATTTTATTCAGTTAAAATGAGTTTTTTCAGTTAAATTAATCATATTAATGGATCAAATCAAATGATTCTCATCATCTAATTAGATCATCTAAATAAGATAAAGTTATTCATGAGACAGGAGAGAATTCACCAAAAGAAAAATGAATTAATCTAGAATTCCAATTGAAAGACTTGACCTGATTCATATGCTTTAATAAACATAAGAAGCGCATCGCCCACTTGAGAAACCGCAAACTAGAAAAAATATATATGAATAGCGACATAGGGAGTGACGCTGATTCAAGATCCTTAGCAAGGAGAGATCGACGATTATTGGTGAAACATTATTTCGCTTGTAGATAATATTTTGGATTTTTTGGAGGTCTTTAATAGATGTAAAAATATCTTTTTTCATTTTTTTTATGATACAAAAATTTGGGGTTTTGGGTTTTAGACCCATTAATGAATTTGAGAGATTAATTTGAAAAAATTGAATTTTTTTATGTTATGATTCAAGAACGCTAAATGGATTTGAGGGTTTTCGATTAAAAAGAAAGATTATTAAATTGAGTATTTATCCTTGTGATTGATGATATAAGATGTATGATTGATATGTATATTGATTGATTGATATACTTTACTTGAATTATGTGATGATATATATTTGATTTGATATGTCTAATTAATCATTATATATATATATATAATATGATGTTTGAGAAATACAATCTATGAAAAGGGTATCAAAAATAACATCTTTATATTTAAAAGGAAGGTAGTGGCTGGGGTATTTTGGTATATTCACTTCTCTTATTGAAGTAATCTTCAGGGATAGCAGGGGTAAAAGTGGAAAGACGTTTGTGGTTGTTGTATTATTTGGTTGAGCATTCTCGACCTATTTAATTTGGACGATCCACTTGGGGTTTTATTCTGTCGTTCTGGAAGCTACTCTCTTCACTCTCTGTCGGCGCCGACTCACTTCAACTTTCATCCTCATCTGCACCCGCTCATCCCCATATGCTCTGATTGCCTCTTCTTTTAGGTTTTCTAAATTATCAAAGGACCTGTGATTGCTGCTGGATAATGTTTTTAACCTCCACATTAGTGTTTTGATTTTATGATTTGTTAATTTTCATTGTCCATTCCACCCATTGTTTTGAATATCAATGTTTGCATAGGAAGGAGCTTCAACTGATTATCACCCACTACAGCTTTCATCACCATGTGCACCTATTCATCGTCACTACACCAATTACCTCTTTTTTGGGCTCTTTAAATCGTGGAAGTACCTGCGATCGTTGTTGGGAAGAGGTTTTTTTTACCTCCATGTTCGGGTTTTGATTTTCTGATTTGTGATTTTTAGTAGTCCATTTCACCCATTGTTTTGAATCAGTGTTTGCATCGGAAGGAACTTCAACTGATTATCTTGGTCCAGGTTTGCGCTTCCCTTTAATTTTTCTTATTTTTTTCATTTACTTTTTTACTCCCACGAATAAGAGTCATATGATTTTTTAAGTGGTCTTTCAAGTGGCTGTTTTGTGTTAAATTTATGTGACAAGAATGACTAATCATGCGGCTGTTGTATCTTTTTCACTAATTTATGATGCTGACAATTGATTGAAGCTTCATTGTGATCTTTTGGTTTAGAATGAGACACTCTGTTTATGGTCTATAATACTAGATCAATTCATTCATTTTAAGCGCCTCTGCATCTGGTTTTTTGAAGCTCTAGCCAACCTCCACTCTGTTTTGAAGTCCAATAATTGAATTAATGGATGAAAATATGGCTTTGTTCTTTCTATAATTCTTTACATAGTACATTATGTTCATCTCCATTTTGATCTAAGCATTTTTTTGTTAGTTTTTTTAATGAAAGAGTTATAATGTTAATTGTTTATTTTTAATTCCTTTTGGTAGCTCTTCTGAACAAACTTGATCTTGGAAATTCTCAGCTCAACAATTGAATAGAGAATTCATTGTCTATGAGAGGCGTGAAACCATGGAAGATGGCACCTTGGTTAGTACTTAAATGTTGCTAAGCACATCTTAGGTTGCTTTAATTCCTCAAAATATATAGTTGCTTACACCAATGCTGATATAGTTTCAACAACACAATCTTTTGTCTTTCAAATCATTGAGAAAAAAAGTGTTAACTGAATCTTTAGGTGGTAGTAGTTGCTTCACTACCAAAGGAAATAGTTGTTGGGTTACATCCAAAGCAAAGTAATGCAATCAGAGGACTGTTCTACAATTAAGATAGGTAGTGAAGAAGCTTGAAAATAATTCATGTGTGATCACTTATGTTGTTCAAGTAATTAATATTCGTTTGCAATAACCTCATGTTTCTTCTTCCAAAAACTGAACAATGTGAACTTGACTTTACCGATTTTTCCTCATTGCTTTCTTTTGTTTCAGTTGGATCCTGCATGATGGCTGCCCAAGTGCTTTGTCAATCGATTTAACACAAAACTGGTTATGATCATTGAAAACCTTAGAAAATTAGCCCAAGCATGTCCAAATGAAGGTAAAAAATGATTACTTTATCAAGTTGGAAGCTATGTTGTCAATCGCGTCGCTATCGCGGAAAGGCGGAGCAGAGTGGACCTCTGCTGCGACGCGAACCCCTGGTGCATCGCGCTTCACGGGTGCGGCCGTCGCGGCCTGAATCGCGTCGGAATCGCGATGTAATTGCGCAGTTTCACGCGCACCTTGGCCGCGATTCTATGTTGACGGCGGCTCTAAGCTTCTTCTCCCTCATGTTCTGACGGTGGCTACTGGTTTTTGAGAAACCAGAAGCTAACCTTAAGTCTCCCTCTTCTAAAGCAAAAGGGCCTAACCTAAAGCCCAAAGAAAATAAAAATAATCTTATGAAACAATGGGGCCTAACTCTAAGCCCAAAGAAAAAAATTAAACCTATCCTTAAAAAGCCTTATTTACCTTCACTTAAACACAGTAAATCCCCATTTTTACTTTTACTTCTAGGGTTTCTTATTTTTTCTTTTTAAACACCACAATAAATCCTTATTTTTCTGGTAGGTTTCATTTTTTCTTCGGCCTTGTCCCCTTCTTCTCCCCCTTTCTTCCTTCTTCCCCCTCTTCGCAATAGCAGCCATCCCGCTACCGCTATCCCGCTATAACGTTTTTGGGCTCGGCCGCTCCGCGCCGCTATTTGGGATTGACAACATAGGTTGGAAGGAGAGGGAGTGTAATCAAGTATAGTATTACCTAACTTCTTATAGAGTATTTTGCCTACTCTAGGGAGGGTAATATGCGTTTTTTGGGTGTGTTTTTCATTCTACCTAATTTAATTTGTTATGGAATGGTGTCAAGATTCAAATGGACAATTGGTGATATACAATGTGGGTATATTTGCCAACTTTTCCGGTTACCAATTCTAACATACTAAAAGAACAAACAAGAATTCTGATGAGTAATTTGGTGCTAAATATGCTCTTTTGGTGCTATTACATGGATAAGAAGCATAGTATATTAGTATCCAATCGTGAAGATCTGCTCAAGGTTGCAGCTGCTGAACCAATAGCATGTGTTAACAGAAAAAAATATTAGTAACCAATATTTGACTGAAGTTGATCATTTACTGAATATAAAGCTTATCTATAGTTTGATAAAAACAACTTATCCATAGGATCTTTAGAATAACATAGATAGAACTCTGACTTAGGATTTGTAAGTTAGGTTCCTATAATATTGAATTTAAGCAACATAGAAAATGAAACTTCTCTAAGGGGTTCAATTAAGACATGGAGTATGTGTTGTAATTGCAAAACTCTCACTTTCAAATTCTGTTTTGATTTTTGGATAATCAAAAGCAAAGCTCCTCCATAAGCATATAATGCGGAAAACTCTTAGAAAAAGTTCTCTTTGATGAAATACAATACAACACTATGCAGTAGTAACATTTAGAGAACTAGATTTTTATAAATGTCTTGGTACCTATTAGTCAAAAAAGGAGAAGAGCTATACAGGAATTCATTTTCTTTTTAGATCATGAAATTGGAATTCATTTATTTTTGTTTTCTTAGAAACTATGCTTAAAATATAATTTGAAATGCAACTTTTGGTAGCATCAGTCACAGTTTTTTGACTTTTTATTTTTTAGCATATAAGGAATTAATATTAGAGTCTATATTTAATAACCAAGATTGCAGTTAAGTTCTATTAGCTGAAAACTTGAAGCATCAAAGCGTGCAACTGATATTGATATAATTACATTCTCTTTGCTAATGAGCTCCTTAATAAGGCAAGAGAAAAAAAGTAATTTTTTGGAGTTCATTGATTGATTTTATTCAATCAAAAATTGTGAATGCTGCACTTAACTATCTCCTCAATATAATTTCATTTAACTGTCTCCTATTTTGTTGTGGATTTTTTTTTAATTTTTTGTTAATGCATATCTCCCTCTTCTTTTTACTCTATATGCTTTTGTTAATGATAAATTATTTTACTATTACTTCTGCATAATAAATCTATGTGCTTTTGCCGCACAAAAGTACCCAATATTTTACACACAATAACATAGTGACATTAATATAAGAACCAAATATTTGTAGTCAATTATATGATAGACCTCACGTAGCCCCTACCCTATTTACTCTATCTTGATCATGATCACACTAATATAGTTCTTGCTGTTAGGGGTCTAAATTTGGCAAAGGAGAATGACTATGCAATTCTGTTAGATAATAGATTGGGGCAGAGAAAGTTTGATGAAGGGTATGTTCACAATGGCCTGTTGAAAGCATCTGGATGGGTTTTGGATGCTGTATGTGAATTTTTGAGGGAATTGCTAGAGAAGCATCCAAACTACACTCTGACTTTTGCTAGACATTCCATTGCATCAAGAGTAGCAACAATGTTGAGGATGGTGGTGTTGCAGAATCGAGATAGACTCTGAAATATTGAGAGGAAGAGGGTCAGGTGCTATGCTATTGCACCTGCTTGGTGTATGTCACTGAATTTGTCAGTCAGATACGCAAATGTTATCAACCTTGTTGTGCTTCAGGCAAGTAATCAGAATCTTATTTGTTTTATTTGTTTAGTTGAAGAATCCTTAACATCATCCTTTTGAATATTTTTAATTCAGTAGTAATTAAAGCATTTGTTGGTAGAGAAGGTAGGCTGCTTTAAATTGCCTTCTATCGAAATTTGTTTCTGGCCTTGTGTATAAAGAGGATACAATGAGCAAAGTGGACCAAAATTTTTAATATTGTGGATTTCATTCCTCAATTGCTCCATTCCTATACTTGTACTAATTACTACCGGGTAAAGAAATACAAAATGATGAATTATGAAAATATAACCCCACAACCTCAAAATACAAGCTATAACTTACATTTAATTTACTGCATCGTGAGAATTTGTAGTCATAGGTACATATATCTGTACATGAAGATACATATGTTTTTGGGTTTAAATACGTTTTTGATCCTTATAAAATTGTTAAAATTTGATCTTCGTCCCTATACAAATTTTATTCTTTTTTAGTATTGACATCAACTAAAAATAGTGTGTTTTAGTCCCTTACCATGGATTAAAAACATAGTTTTTGTGTTTTTAGGAACTAAAATTGAATAATTTTTTTTGTAGTGACCAAAAATCCAGTTTACCTATTTTATAGGGATGAAAACCATATTTAACCCTATGTTTTTAATTAATTGTAGCATTACATATATGTGGTGAGAGAGGAGCATCGTTTAAAGACTAAGTTCTATTTCATGAATAATTTTTTTCCTCTTCAGGTTTTATTACAATATTCTTTGCCAACTTATGAAGTTCTCTTCAATTTTTTTATAAAATCTATTTTACAATGAATATGTGCAGGAAACTGTAATGTGACACACTCCTACCAATAAGACAGCTGTAAAGAGATGTGTTAATAACATAAAGTGTTATGAAAATGATGAGGAATATGGTAGTCGAACCTCAAGCACAAAAACGCAGAAACTTATGGAGGTTAAAAAGGAGTCAGTTGATTGAATGATATAATTGTACTTTGCAATTTAGAGTCTGGTTTCATGGGATATATAGGACATTTATAGGTATCTTTGTTGCGAAGTGTACGCTAATATTTAGCCACATTTCGTTCCTACAATATTTAATTTTCTAATTTAGATTTCGAATTGTGATTTGTGTTGATTACTATTATGTTTGATCGAAATATATATTAATATATATTACTGTTTTACAAATATATTGATGTAATCCTGAATTCCCTTTTATTGGAGACACGACTGCATCAAAACATCCTACCACATATTAAAATGTTAGTGTGAACATTACAAAAATTGGCTTAATACATCCTTTTAATGGACCTACTGTAAAAAAAATCAGGAATACATCAATATATTACTATATCAACACCTACCACATTCTTTAGTATAAGTTGATAAATTCGTACAATAAATACAGGTCTTTTTAAATGGCTAAATATCTTGCTTGGTACATGAAAATATTTGGTGCATACATGATACACGACATATTTGGAACCATAGCTTAACTTTGTCATTAAAAAGGGTTGAGAAAATTATTATATTCTTATTTTTTTTTTGCTTGCCTAAAATTAAGTGCTATTTATGCTTTATCGCACATAACTTTACAAAGTTGATGTACTTTGATTGATGATGCAACAAAGGATCGACTGTTTTAAGACTACACAAAGTTGACAACAGTGTGCTTCATTATGAGATCAGTGATAGTAAGTTCAAGTTGAATAAAGGCTAGACAGTAAGTAACCTACATAGAGTTCGGTTGATTAGCGGGAAGAAGTGTACCAAAAGGTATCTGCCATTTTTCTTATCACTTTTTCTTTATTCACTAAAGGTTACCAGAGCAAAAATGGAAATGTTACTATGGTTCCTAATAGTGGTAGGTGTTATCCAAATTAAATGCAAAACAACACTTTAGTTCAAAGCTATATATATGATTCTCTTCAGTTTCGTCTGCATTTTGGTTATAACAGTATAAAGAATGACCTAATTGTATGCCTTCTTCATCACCAATGCTCATTTAGGCGGGTGGTGCTATCTTCTCTTTATCTCTTCATTGGCAGAAGCATAATTAATAGAACTTGACATTGCATGGATCACCCCGGTTACAAAAAAATTTCTAATTTCTCGGTTCTTTCTTGCATATAATAAGATCCAATTGGCAGCAATTTCTAATTTCAGTTTTCTGAAATTTCTCAGATTAGGAGAAGAGGAATGATACAAGGAGACTAGGTGGAGATAGTAAAGAATGATTTGTTTATATTTTATTTTATTTTTACCAAAAATGTACATTTTTCTGGTGTGGCTTGATTAGTGGCAGCTACTGTTGTTGTAGACCGCAGTTGGTGTTGGTCGCAACGATGCTTAGGGTGTTAACAGGACTGGCTCTGATTTTGCTCCAATGGAGACATAGGTATTACAAGAAATGGTTCAAACTGGAAATTTTTGGAATACCCTTTGAAGTTTAGTACTTTTTTCTTTACTGAATGCATGGTTGAATGATTAGAAATATGGAACTAAAGTTAATTCTTAACATTTTTGCAATAAGTTTTCTTTGTATAAATTAAGAAGTAAACATGCCTTAGTTACTATTGCTTACATATGTCAAGAACGTTTCAGCTTCAATGAGAGATAGAAGAACTTGTATGTTATGAAGTTTGGTCATGGAAAAATCATTATTAGATATATTCAGTTGTATCAAAGTGAGCAATAAAAACCATAATGACGTTAGGAGTGATACAATATATTTAAAAATATACCTAATATCATATGAATATAGAGTCATAAAAAACAAATAACAATTTGATATATTTGAAAGGTAACTTAATGATCATCTAAATGACTGACAATTTGTTATAATCTGCTGCTCTAACATTACGGTTATGTATAATACGTTACAAGTTTATGTTCTTCAATTGTTAACAATATCATATCACTCGGTACAATGTTCAATCTAGGCATCTTAATTCAAACAAATAGGATGTAACCAAGAGACTACTTGTGGAATGCTTTGGAGTTCTCAACAAAAATATTACATCTCAATCACATGGGGAGAAGTACATCATATATATATATATATATATATATATATATACACACACACCAAACCATAATGCCTCCTTAAGAGTTGTTCACTAAAATACTTTTTCCCAGTAGTTTTACTTTCATGTCTCAGAGATAATGCCCAAACTCTTCAAATACTACACAGATACTTATTCTTTGATATTTGAATGCCTTAGTTTCAACATTTTAAAAAATACAAAAAAAATGATACATCCGTACATTGTTCGGGTAGAAGATCTAGTTACCATTAAATTCACGTAAAGAAGCGAAGAATTCCTTTGGCAATTAAAATTCCCCATGGCCCACGTTTTATCAAATCCAAATTTGGCTTCATTCACCCAAACCAACTTACGGTGAATTCATTATGAATTCGTAGAAAAGAAAAAGAGAAACAGGGCCTACACACTAAAAGAAAAATGAATTAATCTAGAATTCCAATTGAAAGACTGGGCCTGATTCAGCTGCTTTAATAAACAGTAGACGATGGACCGTATGATGCTGCTCGGATGAATTATTTGTGGGTGGTATAATTTTCCGTTATATTAAATGGTAATATATGATTATGTTAAATTTTAAAAGAAATAATAAAAAGCATGAATGATAATGCATTTTCTATATCTGCTTTAATAAACAGTAGACGATGGACCCCTATGATGCTGCACGGATGAATTATTTGTGGGTGGTATAATTTTCTGTTATATGAAAAGGTAATATATGATTATGGTAAATTTCAAAAGAAATAATAAAAAGCATGAATGATAATGAATTTTCTATAGGTTTTGCAAGATACACTCCTGAAATTCTAAATAAAATTGAAAATTTGAAATTAAATACATATTTCATTTATAAAAAGAAAATGTCAATAAAGAGTTTATAGTTTCAATAAAGAGATTAATTGCTATGCACGTGTAAAGTTTTTTATACTGTCAACCAATCAGAAATCATGATGTGAATGACTTTTAAGGTTATTAGGATAAGAGTCAAATATTTTAACTTATGTGACAATTTCTGATTTGATAACTGTGTAAATTTTTTTACACTAACAGTACATACCAATTAAATCCTTCAATAAAATATGCAAATATTACTTAATTGTACATAGATAAAAAATTTATTTTAAATATATGATCGATTAATTTTATTACAATAAATTTTACACGTAATAGAAATGCAATGACTAAAAAATCATTTAACAAATCTTATCATTTTTCCAAATTGACTTAATGCTCTCTTAACCAAAATTAGTGTCCTTTCCGTTCTGTCTTCATTTTTCGGATTTTTTCAATACATTGGAACAAAGTTCTAATTCAATATCTCAACCTTTTTACCCAGCATTCGATGCCTTCATTGAATATTTTTATTTTTGGAAATTCATTTAAAAAGATTGCCGTAAAAGGATTGAACCTCGTGATGAAACCTGTTAAAACTTTAAGCATATCCACATGATATAACTATAGATATAAATATAAATAGTTATGTTATTTTGACACCAAATTTGGGACACCTACGGTGTCCACCGTAGGTATAAATGACAAAATAGTAATAAAACAATTCAACAATCATCATTCCTAAGACACATAATTGTTTTCCCACTTCTTTATTATTTTCTTCTCTCTCATCATGTATTTCATCACTTCCAAGATACTCACCTGATATTTCTCTCATCTCAACACTCGTCTAAGCTGGAGCTCACCCGTCTGATGAAAATATATGACCCGTCTGACCGAGAAAGCTCACCCGTCTACTCTCAGTTTCACCCATCTGAAGCTGAAGATCTTCACCCGTCTGATGACTATCAGTGAAGAAATGTTCACCCGTCTGGTTCACCCGTCTCTTCACTGATAGTCATCAGACGGGTGACTGAGACAACCCCTTCCTAGGAGGTGTGACCCCACTTATAATTATTAGAGTTATAGCGTAGCGTAGTAGTATAAAATTTGCGGAAATATTAAAACATACAATACATACTGATACCATAGTAATATTGACAGACATAAGAGTATCGGATCCATTAGTAGAGCCTACAACAACCGATGCCAAATATAAAAGATTCAGAGTATACAGTAGATAAAATTAAAAACATAGCAACGGAAATAAAGGCACGTCAGAGATCCTTTCCTAGCGCTCAAGGTCCCCCAGCATTGGGATCCGAGGCTCTCCCGCTGGCATCAGGCTCCACAGGTATCCCGTCAATCTCCTCTGGAAACTCCTCATCAGGATCATCTCGTACAGTCGAGAACGAGGAAATACAACATAGAAAAGTATAGGGGATAAGAAACAGTAATATGTCATACATGAGAAAAACAACGATATAAATAATCTATACGGATAACACACTCACAAACACGACAGTTACAACCAAACGACTTCCGAATAGTTTTTCCCTTAACTGCTATCCCTCACACTCATGCAACTAACGACTATATGGACGCGATCACGATGCGACATTCCTAACAGATCAAGGTGTCCCAATCATCACTATGCCACCCCGATAAAGATAGGGTTCGGTCTAAAGCCCGCAGGCCCAAATCGTCTCATGGATACGACATATTCCCCCGCCCGCAGGCCAGGTCAGCATATTCGCCCGTCAACAACGCAACTTACGGTAACGATATGTTCCCCCACCCACAGGCTAGGTCGGAGCATTCGCCCGTTCGTTAAGAACTCAACTTTCGGTAACGACATATCCCCCCCGCCCGCAGGCTAGGTCAAGATATGCGCCCGTCCGTCTACAATTCGACTAGCGGGTACGACTACCTCCCCGCAGGTAAGATCGAAATCGCCCGTATGCCAACACAGTGATGAATAACAACTATGCAACATGAATCTCACTGACTCATCTCAGGATTAACACTCAGTGCCTCAACCACGACTTATATGCAACCACGACCAACTTTCATCCGGTTCAACCGGGCATCAACTCACATCACAACAACAACAGATCAACTATATCACTAGGTTGAGCACTACACACACACACACACACACACACACACACATATATATATATATATATATATATATATATATATATATATAACCTCGACTTTCTCACCACACATTCATCACCCGATTTATCAGAAATCAATGCCTAGTTCTACTCAGACATCAGCAGTCACAACAGACATCAACAGTCAGAATATATATTCAACAATAAAATCAACTTCCAAATAAATAACATTTAATCAACTATAGTATATAATAGACATTATATACATATCACATATAATATACCAAATATCCAATCACAGCACAAACAACCTCAATATGCAGTAAAATCAACCTAACGGTCAAACGACCTCTAGTAGGGTTTGGGTCGCCCTACGCATATCAATATATATTATTTAAAGCTTGCCTCCCCGACGATATTGCGGCTCTTTCCCTCACCTTTGTGATTTTTCCGAGAGATTCCGAATGCGGCTCCGCAGCAGTCAATCGAGTGCACGATCGAGCGTTCGAGTCCTGTCGGATTCTATACAGTAAAACACATCCAGAAATTAAAATAATGAAACCATAATCTACCTAATCTCTAGGATTAGCTACTGCCCTTAATTAATTAAATAAGCTAGGGATATTGAAATTCTACCAACTCTTGGATCAATGACCCTTAAGCATACCTAATGCATAATCAGTGATCAATTATCAAAGATTTGAACCAAAACCCCTTAAACCAACAAAGTAGGGTTTCGGCCATCACCATGAAAAATAGGTGAGAGTTTGATTTGGCCTCCTAATCACTTGGATTACATGATTAAGGGATGAAACATATGGAATCAAGAACAATGAACAACAAAAACCTATTTCCTACATACACTTACATTCGGCCCCTTTTTGATAAATAGGCTAGAGAGTTTATTTCATTACAAGCTCTTGGATTATGATAGTAGGGGATGATACTAGCTCATGGGAATTGGTTTGGTCTCAAAATGATTTTTCTACAATTTTCTAGAGATTTTTGAAGTTTAGATCTAGAAATTGAAATTCATTAAAATAAATGGAGAAAATAAAGATTGAGAGCTCAAGGATGAAATCTATACTTCTAGGTGATAGAGGAGGATGAGAGGAGAAACTTTGCTTCACAAACCTTCTTGAAAAAGCCTGAGGAAGCTTGAGAAAAATGAGGTTGAAAATGGAGGAAGAAGAAGAAAGAAGAAAGAAGAAGAAGAAGAAAGAAGAAGGGAGAAGCAGCAGCTAGAGTTGGCCAACGTGAATGAGGAGGAAAAAGGTGAAGAATAGTGTATTAATAGGTGACTAAGGTTTAAGAAAGGTAAAAGTAATAGTAGGTAATTAGTAAAAACTAACCAAGGGTAATTTGGTCAATTCACGTCCCGATAATTTGAAAATCCTCACGACATTTGTAGGAGTCCCCAAATGATTTAACATAGCCCTGTTATGAAAATTATTGATTCAAGGTTCTCGAAAAACCCTAAGACAACTCGAATCGTCTACCCGATCGATTTTCTGTCCTAATATAAAAATATTATTTTTATTTTCGAACGTCTGGAAGAACTTTTTCGAAAATATAGGAAACGTGATTCTAAGATTAACTGTCTCGTTTTCACTGGTCCAAATTAGGGCTCGGTAGTTGTAAAGCACTACTGTCAAGGAAAAACGCAGACCGGGCTCCGTCTGAGTTTTCGACCCAAAACTTAACCATAGCTTCCTACGATAGCGTAGAGCGTGACTATGGCCTCGGAATAATTTATTTAATTTTCTAGACCTCTAGTAAAATACAATTACTTAAATACTAGTTAAATAAAAAGATTAAGAAAATCGGGGTGTTACATTACTACCCCCTAAAAAGAATTTCGTCCCGAAATTCGACGTACCTTTTTAAAATAGGCTTGGATATTACTGTTGCATGTCCACTTCGCGTCCCCAGGTAGCATCTCTGGTAGCTTCATCCCATATGATCTTGACCAACGGAATATGTTTACCTCGGAGTTCTTTAATCCTTCTATCCGCGATCCTTACAGGTAGAGCTTCATACTCAAGGTTATCTCTTAATTGTATTGACTCTGGTTCTAAGATGTGTGATGGATCGGGGTAGTACTTTCTCAACCGAGAGACATGAAAGACGTCATGAAGGTTGGATAAGTTTGGGGGTAAAGCGATGTAATAGGCCACAAGACCAATTCGACGAAGAATTTGAAAAGGTCCAATGAACCTAGGAGTAAGCTTTCTAGATTTTATTGCCCTACCGATTCCAGTTCTTGGAGTCACTCTCAGAAAAACATGGTCTCCTTCCTGGAATTCTAACGGTCTTCTTCTCTTATCGCTGTAACTCTTCTACTTGTCCTGTGCGATTTTCATCTTTTCCTGTATCCTCTTGATCTGTTCCGTTATCTGTTGCACTACCTCCGGTCCTAACGCTTGACTTTCTCCATTCTCATACCAACACAAAGGTGTTCTACATTTTCTGCCATACAATGCTTCGTAAGGTGCCATACCTATACCCGAATGAAAACTATTGTTATAGGTGAACTCAATCAATGATAAGAACTCCTCCCAACTTCCTGTGTGTTCCAAAACACACGCTCTTAAGAGGTCTTCCAACGATTGAATCGTTCGCTCCGACTGACCATCCGTCTGAGGATGATAAGCAGAACTCAACCTTAACTTAGTTCCCAAAGCCTCATGTAATTGCTTCCAGAATCTAGATGTAAATCTAAGGTCTCTGTCTGAAACAATACCAGAAGGCACTCCGTGCAACCTTACTACTTCCTTGATGTAGATTTGGGTTAACTTTTCCAACGTATAACTTTCGCCAATAGGTAGGAAGTGAGCACACTTCGTTAACCTATCAACGATTATCCAAATGGCACCATGCCTCTTGTTAGTCCTCGGCAAACAAACCACGAAATCCATAGATATTCCATCCCATTTCCATTCTGTGATATCTAAAGATTGTAGCAGTTCTGCTAGCTTTTGGTGTTCTATCTTCGCCTTTTGACACACCAAGCAAGCCAACACATACTCGGCTACCTCCTTCTTCATTCCCGGCCACCAAAACATTTTCTTTAAGTCTTGGTACATCTTGGTCGCTCCTGGATGAAAACTCAACCTACTCTTGTGCCCTTCCTCTAAGATCATTCTTCTTAGTTCTATATCCATCGGCACACAAATCCTATCACCATACCTCAAGACTCCATCTTGATTCATCCTAAACTCAGAAGTTCTGCCTTCCGTCACTTGTTCCTTTACTTTATGAAGATACTGATCAACCTCCTGCTTCTCCTTGTCTGTCTTAAAAAATTCACTGGTTACCGTGACTATTCCTAGGTGTATCTTATCCTTAGATAATTCCATGCCTAGATTCAAATCTCTAAACTGTTCAACCAGTTCCAGTTCTTTCACCATCATAGCAGATACGTGTAAGGATTTCCTACTTAACGCATCCGCTACTACATTCGCTTTTCCTGGATGGTATTGGAGATCGAATTCATAATCCTTTATGAATTCCATCCATCTCCTTTGCCTCATATTTAACTCTTTCTGATCAAATAGATACCTTAAGCTCTTATGGTCACTGTACACTATAAACTTAGCTCCATATAAATAGTGTCGTCATATCTTTAAAGCAAACACTATGGCTGCTAGCTCCAAATCATGAGTCGGATAATTCCTCTCATGAGTTCTTAGCTGCCGTGAAGCATATGCTACCACTCTCCGGTATTGCATTAAGACACAACCCAATCCTTGGTATGACGCATCACAGTACACGTCAAACTGCCCTGAAGAATCCGGTAACGTCAATACCGGTGACGTAGTCAGCCTCCTTTTCAGATCTTGAAAACTCTTCTCACATTCATCCGTCCAATCAAAGGATATTTCCTTCCTTGTTAACTGCGTCATTGGCAATGCGATCTTCGAGAATCCTTCGATGAACCTTCGGTAATAGCCAGCTAAGCCCAGAAAACTCCGTATTTCACTCACCGACTTTGGGCTTTCCCATTGCACTACAGCTTCAACCTTTGCTGGGTCTACAGCTATCCCATCACGATCAATCACATGACCTAAGAATTGTACTTCTTCTAACCAGAATTTGCACTTGGACAACTTTGTATAAAGTTGTCGGTCCTTTAACACTTGAAGCACAATCCTAAGATGTTCCTGATGTTCCTCCCTATCAAAAGAATAAATAAGAATGTCGTCGATAAACACAACAACAAACTTATTTAAGAACGGTCGAAAAATCCGGTTCATGTAATCCATGAACACTGCTGGAGCATTAGTTATGCCAAAAGGCATAACCAGGTACTCGTAGTGTCCATACCGGCTCCTAAACGCCGTCTTCGGTATATCCTCCCTCTTGACTCGAATCTGGTGATAACCAGATCTTAAGTCAATCTTCGAAAATATTACCGCTCCTTTCAACTGGTCCATCAAATCGTCAATCCTAGGCAACGGATACTTATTCTTAACTGTCGCCTTGTTCAGCTGTCGATAATCCACGCACAGCCTCGAACTTCCGTCCTTATTTTTGACGAACAGCACCGGTGCTCCCCAAGGTGAGGCACTCGGTCTTATAAACTCCTTATCTAACATGTCGTCCAATTGCTTTTTCAGCTCCACTAACTTCGCTGGAGCCATTCGATAAGGTGCTATCGAAATCAGTCCAGTTCCCGGTACCAGATCTATAGCGAACTCTATTTCTCTCTCTGATGGTAAACCCGGAATGTCATCAGGGAAAATTTCTGGAAACTCCCGCACTACAGGCAACGAATCCAACGTAGGAGATTCCTTCGCTTCCACAGAGAGTAGCAACACGTGTTTCTGAGATTTACTACCTAGCTTACTATCCTTGGCAGGCATTAATCTAGATTGCTCAGGAAAAGATAAGGTCTTTTTAGAACACTACATGGTTAGCCGAAAGCCAATTCATGCCTAAAATTATATCGAGTTGATGCATAGGTAAGCAAATGAGATCAATAGAAAAAGTTCGATTTTCAATGACAATCAGACAATTTAAACAGACAGTTATGGTTGTCAAAGAATTACCGGTAGGAGTAGAAACAGTTAAGTCATGGGGAAATAAAGAGACATGCAACTTCAAATGATCCACACACTCTTGGGATATGAAAGAATGAGTAGCTCCTGAGTCAAACAATACAGATAAGAGTTTACCTGACACTAGGCACATATCTTGTATCAGATAAGGGGATTGAGAGGATTCAGCTCCTCGTATGGTAAACACCCTTCCGGTGGCTTGTGGTCTTGCTGCTTGCTGTCCAGTTCCTTAAGTCCTGGTCACTGGGCCCTGCCTGCCTGTATTGTACCTCGCTCCTTGTGTACATTCTGGCGCTATGTGACCTACTTGGCCACATCGGAAACACTGGCGAGTCTCCTTTATCGGACAGTCCCGAATTGCATGTGTTCGTCCACACCTGAAGCAGCCACTTGGTTGGAGTTGTCCTTCAGTCTGTCTTGCAGCCTGACGGTCATAAGGCCTCCGTCCCGTCTGGAATCTTCCCTTTCTGCCTCGACCTCTTTGGTCAAACCTCCGAGCAGGTGCTCCAGTTCTGCCTTGCTGCAGCTCTCGCTTCTTGTCAATGTTCTCGATGACAGAACACCTCTCCAGTATCTTAGGCAGTCGGGTGATGTTCAGTGGTGCAATCACCCGTTGCAATTCATATTTCAGGCCGTCCTCAAAGCGCCTGCAAACCCATTCTTCATCAGGGAACCTCTGGTAGAATTCAGAAAATTTGAGCAGCGCCTCAAATCTGGCAGAGTACTCCCCAACAGACATGGTCCCTTGCTTCAGACCCATAAACTCTTTCTCTTTTTCTCTCCTCATCATCCTGGGGAAATACTTCTCCAGAAAGCATTCCCGAAACAGTCCCCAGTTGATGAGTCTGTCTTCAGCTTCAAGCATCCTCTGCTTGCCTTTCCACCACAGTTCTGCACCTCCTATCAGCATGAAGGATGCATAGGTTACCTTTCTGTCCTCACGGCAGTGAATCGCCGCAAAGATTTTCTCCAGCTCTTGTATCCAGAGTTCATCTCCCTCTGGGTTGAAGTCGCCATTGAATTGCGGCGGCTTCCCTTTCAAAAAAGTATTCAGCCCGGTGTCTTCCCTCACAACTTCACCTTGCTGATTTTGTCTCTGCTGTTGTTGCATGGTCAACTGTAGCTGTTGAGCGTTCTGCAGCGTTTGGTGCAGCATTGCCGTTGCCAGTTCCCTAACTGTCCTCAGGGTTTCAGTTGATTCTATCCCATCGACAGCGTGGGAACTTGCTTCGTATCCAATTCCGAGTTCAGCGGCACTCGCTGTGGCCCTTCCGCCACGTCCTCTAGGTCGCCCGCGAACCATTTCTTCCTGGCAAGGAAAAATATTAGCTTCGATTCATAAGACATATGATAAGCTTGCGGCTTATTCAGCTTTTCAGAAAAAGAAACAAAACAAGGAAAAAGGCAAAAACAAGGTTTCGCTTAGCGAGACTCCATTCGCTTAGCGAAATAGAATGAATTTCGCTCAGCGAGACTCAATTCGCTTAGCGAAATTGAGTGCATTTCGCTTAGCGAGGATCCATTCGCTTGGCGTAATTGAGACAGCGATGCACCATTTGAATGCTCTCTGGATCGCTTAGCGAGATCAATTTCGCTTAGCGAAATTGAGACAATGATTAGAACTTCTCTGGATCGCTCGACGAGATCAATTTCGCTTAGTGAAATTGAGACAGTGATTGGAACTTCTCTGGATAGCTCAGCGAGGCAAAATTCGCTTAGCGAAACAATATTTCGCTTAGCGAGATTAATTTCGCTTAGCGAACTTCCCCAGATCCTTGGTTATTCCCAACAAGAATAGAACACAGCTAGTACCCAATGCTGACATAACCGTCAATGCTGGTATACTTTCTAAACCACACAGTCCGATATTAGAATCGAACTGCTCTGATACCATAAAATGAGACAACCCCTTCCTAGGAGGTCCCATTGGTGACCCCACTTATAATTATTAGAGTTATAGCGTAGCGTAGTAGTATAAAATTTGCGGAAATATTAAAACATACAATACATACTGATACCATAGTAATATATACAGACATAAGAGTATCGACTCCATCAGTAGAGCCTACAACAACCGATGCCAAATATAAAAGATTCAGAGTATACAGTAGATAAAACTAAAAACATAGCAACGGAAATAAAGGCACGTCAGAGATCCTTTCCTAGCGCTCAAGGTCCCCCAGCATTGGGATCCGAGGCTCTCCCGCCGGCATTAGGCTCCACAGGTATCCCGTCAATCTCCTCTGGAAACTCCTCATCAGGGTCTTCTCGTACAGTCGAGAACGAGAAAATACAACATAGAAAAGTATAGGGGATAAGAAACAGTAATATGTCATACATGGGAAAAACAACGATATAAATAATCTATACGGATAGCACACTCATAAACATGACAGTTACAACCAAACGACTTCTGAATAGTTTTTCCCTTAACTGCTATCCCTCACACTCATGCAACTAACGACTATATGGACGCGATCACGATGCGACATCCCTAACGGATCAAGGTGTCCCAATCATCACTATGCCACCCCCATAAAGGTAGGGTTCGGTCTAAAGCCCGCAGGCCCAAATCGTCTCATGGATACGACATATTCCCCCGCCCGCAGGCCAGGTCGGAGTATTCGCCCGTCAACAACACAACTTACGGTAACGACATGTTCCCCCACCTGCAGGCTAAGTCGAAGCATTCGCCCGTTCGTTAACAACTCAACTTTCGGTAACGACATATCCCCCCCGCCCGTAGGCTAGGTTGAGATATGCGCCCGTCCGTCTACAATTCGACTAGCGGGTACGACCACCTCCCCGCAGGTAAGATCGAAATCGCCCCTACGCCAAACTAATCGGTACGACCATCTCCCCGTAGGTAAGATCGAAATCGCCCGTATGCCAACACAGTGATGAATAACAACTATGCAACATGAATCTCACTGACTCATCTCAGGATTAACACTCAGTGCCTCAACCACGACTTATATGCAACCACGACCAACTTTCATCCGGTTCAACCGGGCATCAACTCACATCACAACAACAACAGATCAACTATATCACTAGGTTGAGCACTACAACATATATATATATATATATATATATATATATATATATATATATATGTATATATATACTCGACTTTCTCACCACACATTCATCACCCGATTTATCAGAAATCAATGCCTAGTTCTACTCAGACATCAACAGTCACAACAGACATCAACAGTCACAACAGACATCAACAGTCAGAATATATATTCAACAATAAAATCAACTTCCAAATAAATAACATTTAAGCAACTATAGTATATAATAGACATCATATACATATCACATATAATATACCAAATATCCAATCATAGCACAAACGACCTCAATATGCAGTAAAATCAACCTAACGGTCAAACGACCTGTAGTAGCGTTTGGGTCTCCCTACGCATATCAATATATATTATTTAAAGCTTGCCTCCCCGACGATATTGCGGTTCTTTCCCCCACCTTTGTGATTTTCCCGAGAGATTCCGAATGCGGCTCCGCAGCAGTCAATCGAGTGGGCGATCGAGCGTTCCAGTCCTGTCGGATTCTATACAGTAAAACACATCCAGAAATTAAAATAATGAAACCATAATCTACCTAAACTCTAGGATTAGCTACTGCCCTTAATTAATTAAATAAGCTAGGGATATTGAAATTCTACCAACTCTTGGATCAATGACCCTTAAGCATACCTAATGCATAATTAATGATCAATTATCAAAGATTTGAACCAAAACCCCTTAAACCAACAAAGTAGGGTTTCAGCCATCACCATGAAAAATAGGTGAGAGTTTGATTTGGCCTCCTAATCACTTGGATTACATGATTAAGGGATGAAACATATGGAATCAAGAACAATGAACAACAAAAACCTATTTCCTACATACACTTACATTCGGCCCCTTTTTGATAAATAGGCGAGAGAGCTTATTTCATTACAAGCTCTTGGATTATGATAGTAGGGGATGATACTAGCTCATAGGAATTGGTTTGGTCTCAAAATGATTTTTCTACAATATTCTAGAGATTTTTGAAGTTTAGATCTAGAAATTGAAATTCATGAAAATAAATGGAGAAAATAAAGATTGAGAGCTCAAGGATGAAATCTATACCTTCTAGGTGATAGAGGAGGATGAGAGGAGCAACTTTGCTTCACAAACCTTCTTGAAAAAGCTTGAGGAAGCTTGAGAAAAATGAGGTTGAAAATGGAGGAAGAAGAAGAAAGAAGAAAGAAGAAGAAGGAAGAAGAAGAAGAAAGAAGAAGGGAGAAGCAGCAGCTGGAGTTGGCCAACGTGAATGAGGAGGAAAAAGGTGAAGAATATTATATTAATAGGTGACTTAAGGTTTAAGAAAGGTAAAACTAATAGTAGGTAATTAGTAAAAACTAACCAAGGGTAATTTGGTCAATTCACGTCCCGATAATTTGAAAATCCTTACGACATTTGTAGGAGTCCCCAAATGATTTAACATAGCCCTCTTATGAAAATCATTGGCTCAAGTTCTCGAAAAACCCTAAGACAACTCGAATCGTCTACCTGATCGATTTTCTGCCCTAATATAAAAATATTATTTTTATTTTCGAATGTCAAGACGAACTTTTTCGAAAATATAGAAAACGTGATTCTAAGACTAACTGTCTCGTTCACGGGTCCAAATTAGGTTTCGATAGTAGTAAAACACTACTGTCAAGGAAAAACGCAGATCGGGCTCCGTCTGAGTTTTCGACCCAAAACTTAACCATAGCTTTCTACGATAGCGTAGAGCGTGACTATGGCCTCAGAATAATTTATTTATTTTTCTAGACCCTCTAGTAAAATACAATTACTTAAATACTAGTTAAATAAAAAGATTAAGAAAATCGGGGTGTTACAATGACACTGAGATTCAGCAGACATGTGATTATTTAAAATGTTATTCGCTGAGAGTCATCAGACGGATGATCATTTAAAATGTTATTCACTGAGAGTCATCAGACGGGTGATTCAGACGGGTGAACATTTCTTCACTCAGAGTCATCAGACGGCTGAAGATCTTCAGCTTCAGACGGGTGAAACTGAGAGTAGACGGGTGAGTTTTCTCGATCAGACGGGTGAAGATCAGCTTAGACGAGTGTTGAAATGAGAGAAATATCAGGTGAGTGTCATGGGAGTGATGCAATACATGATGAGAGAGAAGAAAATAATAAATAAGTAGGAAAATAATTATGTATCTTAGGAGTGATGATTGTTAAGTTATTTTATTTGTATTTTGTCATTTACACCTACGATATAGATGTCTCAAATTTGATTGTTAACTTAACATTTTTCTTGATATAAATCGCTCAACCAATTACGCGTAAGTAGAAAAATCAACCGGCCAAGCAAATCTAATACATAATCTTTAAACTGTGCAATTGGTTTTGTAAGCAAATAATTAAAATAAATAAAGGAGGAAAGCTAGCAAATGTAATATTAGTACTTTACTTTTGTGTGGTATGTGTTATCAACTTCCATAATTTATATACGTAATAAAGAAATTGGAAATAAATTAAAAAGATTTGCATACTTTATCGCAATACAATATGTAGCTTTTTATACATAATAAAATTTAAATAATGGATTAGAACAACTGATAGAAATCTAACCGTTTAAAAAAAGGACAAAAATGATCTATAAATAGTTAAAAATAAGCAAAAAAAGTACTTAAAAATAGTTGGAAAAAAATGGTCCATCAAATGAACAGTCAGTAATTGGAGTTTTTTAATATGAAAATATTATTTCATCATAGGATGTATTGTGAAAAAAAATAATGGTTCATCTCTGCTAACTATCCATAATATCTCTTTTTATCATCATTTGCATGTTAATGATCCGTTTAAGTCTTTCTGATGTTTTGAGGGCCCTCCGGAACCACTTGTCTTTAATTTTGCTAATGCTGAAGACGTGTTGTGGAAAAGAGAACAACAATCAATAAATTTAATAAAGAAAAAAATTTAGACAACACTTACGTTAAAAAAACTGAAAGAAATACCCCATTGTAATACCGCCAAAAAAGAAAGATGTCAAATTATTATATAATAAGGAAAACTTTCATGGTATCCCTGTCCACAGTTGGTAGCACTATCATATATTAGATGCTTGGATGAATATGGCTAGAATCTTGACAAAAAATTATTGATCAACCATAAAAATCATCTATAATAAGAACTCCCTTCACATAGAACATTTTTTTTTTTTGGGGGATATACATTGTCGGCTGATGACACATACCTTTCCGAGGCTTCAAGAGTTTAGTGCTCCTATCCTTCTCATAAGATACACCAGATGCAGGAGCATTGAAATTGCAATTAATATTAAAGATAGTCATGCATAGTCAGGCCCACTTGAGAAACCGCAAACTAAAAAACAAAATATAAATAGGAGGCAGAGGCGTCGGTGTCCGTGCGACAAGGGATGAAAAAAAGAAAATCTAATTATTCACCGTTTATCCTGTCCATTCAAATGAAAAATCCATCCGATTTATCCTTTATAAAAAAAAGTAATAATAGATCAGATGGATTGGATTGATTTATTTTATAGATGGTTGTGATCTATCCATCATTATTCTAAAATCCATTGGACCACTTCATAAAACAAAAAAAAAATCATCGGAATAAAAATGAAATAAAATAAATAAATGATAAAAAATCATAACTTTAAAAAATAAATCAATTTGCTGTTATTATGAACATAACATTATATTTTTTGGTGTTTTGCTATTACGATTTGCATTCCTTGTGCCGACGGATATTTGTGATGAACTGATAATTACAAAAAAAAAAAAAATAGGCAAAAATATTATTTTTGGAATTTTTTTGTGGATGGATAAGAGATATTATTTGGAAATAGCCATAAAAATTATT
The DNA here is from genome assembly GCA_039655645.1 of Ammopiptanthus mongolicus. NCBI lineage: Eukaryota > Viridiplantae > Streptophyta > Magnoliopsida > Fabales > Fabaceae > Ammopiptanthus > Ammopiptanthus mongolicus. Next base: position 63,069,622 of record CM077351.1, on the reverse strand, counting down.
TAATTTTTTAAATACTTTTCATGGATGGATTGGATATCCATCCGTAAAAAAAATTGTTAATAGATGGATTGGATGGATTTTTTTAAATGGATCATGGATTTTAAATGGATCATGGATGGATTGGATTTCATGAATAAAATTTTAATGGATCATAATGGATTAATGGATTATTTTTAATCCATTCATTATAATTCGAATAAAAATTTATCCAATCCATCCGTTTGTCACCCTAAGTACGACATTGGGAGTGACGCTGATTCAAGATCATTAGCCAGGAGAGATCAATGATTCTTGGTGAAACATGATTTGGCATGTAGGGAATATTTTGGATTTTTTGGAGGTCTTTAATATGTGAGTAAAATTACCTTTTCCCACTCTTTCATGGTACAAAGATTTGGGGTTTTGGGTCTTAAAATCAATAATGAATTTGGAAGACTGATTTGGAAAAACTGAGTTTTCTATGTTAGGGTTCAAGAAAGCTAAATTGATTTGGAGGTTTTCGTTTAAAAAGAAAGTTTATTAAATTGAGTATTTACCCTTGTGATTGATGATATGTGATGTATGATTGGTATATATATTGGTTGATTGATATGCTTTACTTGAGTTATGTGATGATATATATTTGATTTGGTATGTTTAATTGATCATTGTGCATGTGACATGACGTTTGAGAAATACCATATATGAAAGGGGTATCAAAAGTAACATTGGCGTTAAATTGGGATGTCGAATCGAAAGCAACATCGTCATAAATTGGGATGTCAAAAATATGTAATACCGCCAGTTGATGGGGGTATCGAAAGTAACATTGCCATATGTTGGGATGTCGAAAAATGGGCAATACCGCCGTGCACATGGTTGGTATCGAAAAATGAGTAATGTCACCGATGAAACTGTAACATCGAAGTACCTCTCTTGAGTAGAGGTGAGCAATGAGATGCCATTATTGAGTGATGTTTGATAGTCTTATGACATATAGTTTATTAGAATTAATTGATATATGAGATTTTTGACATACATGATTTTTGATGTGTTGACGATGATTGACTATTGTCAATAATAATTTATATTATTATTATTATTAAAATTTTATTATTTCGGAAAATAGCAGGTACCATGAATTATTTTTCCGGTTGCCGCGCCGACTGAAAACAATGCTTTGGCGAAAATCTTTATAAATGTATTTTTATTCACTGGGATTATAAATCTCATTAGTAGTATTGTTTTCAGAGCCTGAGGACGACATCGTTGAGCATACAGAAGCTTGAAGATCTGTTCTTTAGTTTATAATTTGGTTTGTATGTTACGGCTTATGTCAGGAGGACCTACGTTATCGCTACACTTTATTTTATTTATGCGAGTTGCATTAGACGTCCGATTTTGAGGCTTTTGAATTAAATATGTTATTTCAGTATTTTATGAGTTTATTGATGTGAACAATTTTTTTATATTATTATATTAAATATTTATTCAGATTTATCATTAAGAAAATTTTCATTTCTCCTCATTTTATTTAAGTATTAATTGGGTTACTAATGTAATGAAGGATATTACATTTTTCCAGAAATCCTAGGTCATCAATTTGAGGAAGAAGATCCATTGGGGACAAAGACTGCCACATGGTTTAGGGTTTGATTTGGTCTTTTTTTTTTTATTTGGTCCTTTTCATGTGGCTCCAACACATACTGCCACGTGAATAACATGTCAACTCAGCTGCCTAGATCATCACATAACTGCCACGTACACTAACATTAACAGTGTTAGTAACAAACATGACGGAAAATATCATTTTGTATAATGTTTGATAGATAAAAGACTAACACGGATCTTTGTAAAAATAAAGGACCAAAATGAATTCTAAAAATTAGATGAAAGACCAAAAATATATTTTAGCCTGTAATTTATTTTTGTCTATCAAAGTTAATCAACAGGCTAGTCTTTTTTTGGAATATTTTCCCACTCAGTAGGCGAAAGACTAATCTCTCGGAGTGCGACCAAACGTTTCCCACAGTATTTTTTTCATACACATAAATCCATACATCGAACCCAGAAATACATGGTTAAAGGACTTTTGACCAAAATAGTGCTTTTTTAGAAATTTTTTGTCAAAATGGGATTATTTTATAACATTTTATCAGAATGGGATTGTTTTTGCCAGCGTGGACTTCTTTTATTTTTATTTTTTTATGCTGACGTGGAAGGCGCCAGTCCAAAAAAATGACATGTGTCACACACCAGTGCATTTTTCCTTTTTGTTAAAAAAAAATGTAAAGCTGCAGCCTCCACCGCTCGCATCACGTGGCGCGCGCAGTGGAGGCTGTCCCCCCACCCCAACAACCCCCCAACCACCGATTAAATACCCCCACCCCTTCTATTTCACCGACCCCCTCCCCCCAAACCCCTCTTCATCTTACATTCTATACATTCTAGTTCTTCTTCTTACATTTCATTTCTTCTACTTCTTCTTCTTACACTATATCTTTTTTTTTTTACTTCTTCTTCTTACATTCTACTTCTTTTCTTACACTCTAATTCTTCTACTATTTTCTTTTTACGTACCAAATTTTAATCATGGTATTATTACTACATTTATTATTTTTTATTATTATGATTAATTAGTATTATTTTTATTTTTATTTTTATTATTATTACTAGTATTATTACTAGATTTCTAATTTTTAGTTTGTTGTAATTTATTATTATTATTATTATTATTATTATTATTATTATTATTGCTATTATTACTATTATTATTATTATTATTATTATATGTTTATTTATTGTTACTATTTTTTAGTGTTATTGTTATTATGATTATAATCATTATTAATACTAATCTTTTATTTTTGTTATTGTAGTGTGGAAAAAACGGCTTCAAATATTGTAGTATTAAAGAAAATATTATGAGTATTATTAATTAAAATATTGTTTATTGTTATTGTTGCTACTTTTATTTTAATTAACAAAACATCACAAAATAACAGTACACTCACCGTGCACCATAAGGGGTACCGAATTGTCGATTTCATGGCTGATGGAGGGCGCAATGGATGAAAATCTTTCTCACGCCCATAATTGAATCAGCAGGCTGAAGCCGCATATCTCTTTATACTCATCATTTGTTGACTTGCAAAGCTCACGGTACAAGTAACTTAATATTGCAGCGCCCCAACTATATTCATCGACCTCTCCAAAATCTTCTAACAAAGTAAGGTATCTTAACGGCACGTATGTGCCTGAGTGATCCGTGAACATTAACCCACCAAGCAACCTCAATGTATAAGCACGAACATATCTTACGATATGCCAGTCTGAATGACGATGTTCATTAAAATTGCCAAACTGTTCATCGAGCCATTTCATCTTAATTTGACTTCCATTAATGACTCCATCAGGTGGGATCATACCTAACATATTATTCGCGTATTCTACCCAATCTTCCGCGGTTTTACCAATGCCTGGTTTGCCATCAACCCGGACACCCATAAGAATTGCTACATCCTGCAATGTGATTGTGCACTCTCCGAATGACATGTGAAAAGTGTGAGTCTCCGGTCTCCACCGCTCCACCAGTACACTGACTAATCTCATGTCAACTTGGAACAACCCAAGTTATGCAATTCCCAAGAAGCCGGCTTGACTCAGATAGCCTATGATCTCCTCCGGCATAGGTACAGCTCCACGATGACCACCTGCAGCTAATCTACTCCTCAACAATCGATCCTCTTCTCCATTCCATATATGTGTGGAAACATGGGTTGCTTGCATCCCTAGCAATGACGTATCTGTTGGGCCGGGATTAATCAATTGTCCACCTCCAATCGAACTTGAAGTCATTTTTTCCACTCTAAAATAACAAAAATATAAAATTAGTGTTAATAATAATTATAATCATAATAGTAAAACAAATAACCATTTTTCTCTTCTTTTCTTTCCATAAGTGGGTTTTCCACACAGATCTGGTTCTTTTGTGTGGGTTTCCCACATAGATCTAGATCTTTTTGTGTTTTTTTCCTTGTTCTTCGTAGTCTTGGTGTGACTTTGTTTGATTTCCCGTCTTGATGCGGTGTTGTTTGATTCCCGTCTTGGTGCGGTATTCATTTGTTCCAGATTGACAGATCTGCTTCGATCCATAACAGATTTGATCAAGAGTTGGGTCTCAATGATACAGATCCGGAAACATGGGTGTTCTGATGACTTTGATGGTGTCACTTTTGTAAGCAATTTGACTTTGCTGTATTATGTTTTTAACCTGAGTGCTGTGAGTTTGTTCGCAGTTTCATCCTTTTCGATTTTTAGCAATTTTGGATCTATATTGTCATCGATGTACTCTATCAATTTGATTGAATGAATGTATTTCCTTGTAAAAAAAACAGTAACACTAAAAAATAGTAACCTTAAACAAACATATTATAATTACTATAATAATAATAATAATAATAATAAATTACAACAAACTAAAAATTAGAAATCTAGTAATAATACTACTAATAATAATAAAAATAAAAATAATATCAATTAATCATAATAATAAAAAATAAAAAATATAATAAATGTAGTAATAATACAGTGATTAAAATTTGATACGTAAAAAGAAAAAGAGTAGAAGATTTATAGTGTAAGAGAAGAAGTAAAATGTAAGAAGAAGAATTAGAAAAAATATAGTGTAAGAAGAAGAAGTAGAAGAAGAAATGAAATGTAAGAAGAAGAAGTAGAATGTATAGAATGTAAGATGAGGGGGGGTTTGGGGGGAGGGGGTCGGTTAAATAGAAGGGGTTTGGGGGTTGGGGGTATTTAACGGGTGCTTGGGGAGGGGGGACAGCCTCCATTGCACGCGTCATGTGGCGCGACACAGTGGAGGCTGCAGCTTTACATTTTTTCTTTTTTTAAAAAGGGAAGAATGTACTAGTGTGTGACACGTGTCATTTTTGTGGAAGGCGCCAATTCGTCAGCATAAAAAAAATAAAAAATGTTCACGTTGGCAAAAATAACCCCATTATGATAAAATGTTACAAAACAATCCCATTTTAATAAAAAATTTCTAAAAAAAAAGAATTACTTTGGTCAAAAAGCCCCCATTCTCGACCAATACAGGTTAGTTGGTTCGATGACATTACTACGAAACTAAATCGAGACATTATTACAATTAAGATATAATCTCAACTCCAGGATTGTCCATGTCTATCGAGGGCTGTTTATATATTATGACTCCCGGTATCGTAAGAAATAGGACTCACACTATTTGATATTTGACTTCTGATTAGTTGACTCTAACTTGATTTATTAGAATACTTATCTTCCTAGTTGCTTCTCTCACATGATTTGTTGTGACCCTATACTTTGACCGAAATAGATGAACACCTGAAAAAGAATCAAACAACAAAGAACACCAGCAAACAATCCAAGCAAAGAAAGAGTTTCTAAATTGAGTAACAGAAATCTAAAATCAATAAAAGAGAAAGGAAAGGAATAACACCTAGAAATGTTAACGAGGTTCGGAGTGATTTCTCCTACATCCCCGGGACTGAATCCGACTAAGAAAATCCACTATGGAATCAATGTTTACATGCAGCTTGTATGTTCGTCACAGAACTTAGATCTCAATCCTCAAATTCCCCAGATGAATCACTCTATCTCACTCGCACAAGACTCACTTTTGTTCTATCTTTTTGAGCTTCAGTACACTCAGTTATTCACTCTGTCTCAAACCCAGGTGAGATGGCTTATATACATAGCCTACAAGTTTTTCCCAGTAACAGTGAAACTAACTATTACATAATAACTAACTCTCATCTAACTGATTTTGGAGCCAAGGAAATAACTAACTAAACTGAAAAAACAAAGACACAAGGAGTTGGGCTGCGAGACTTTGTAATTGGGCCAAACTAATTGTACCAACTTCAACATGATCTTTGAGTTTTCTTTCTCAACTATTCAAAATCTATTGAACAAATATCATTTGGCTTGCAGTGACTTCTATTATTTCCCATTTGAAATTTTTCAGCACAGCAAGCATTTTTCTCTATATAAAAAGATAGCAGATAGCAACTACTTCCCTCAACATTCCCACATAGCCACCATGACTATCACTCCAATTTGGCTGTTAGCCCTCTTCTCTGTCATTTATGGAAGTGGTTTTCTTCCTATTGAAGCTACCCAACATGTTTACAGAAATCTTCAGAGTCTATCTTCTGCTTCCTCCAATCAACCTTACAGAACTGCTTATCACTTCCAACCTCCTAAGAATCAGATAATTGGTAGATAGTATATTCCTTCAACTGGTCTAATATCTTGTCCTCCCACCCTTTCTTCCTTCCTTTTCTTTTTTCTTTGAAATTTTTTAAATCACTAACAGTTGTTCTTTTTTGCTTCATGATTTTGTCTTTTGACATGTTATGCTGAAATGGACATTTGGGTGTATTTGGACTTGCAGATCCTAATGGTTAGTTCTGTTATCTTTTGCCCCCCCCCTCTGTATACTTATATTTGCAGTTTCCATCAATCTATGTATCATCATCATCCAGTTCTCATGTCTATCCTATTTCAGAATGTTAGAATATATATGATTCCAAAATTTCCATAGAACTTGATCAAAATGGTTGAAATGCTCAAATTTAGGATCCGGTAAGATAAATATAAAGGCAGTTCTTAAGCTGTTGAATCAGATAACAGTTATATAAAGGCATATTCTCTATAGTAGAGCCAGAGTGAGAGAAATGAGCATCTGTTTGATAAGAAGTTTCTTCCATTTGGTCGGTGTTTTTATATGAATGTAGATGATAGTTTAAGGAACTCAAAAGTTGATTGTTTGTCCTTTCCTATCTCTTTATTTATTATTTCTTGTTAATCATGCACCAAAATTTATACACTATTTTTATATTGTTCAGTAGATAATACACATGGATCATCAATATGTCTACATAAGAATAATTGATTATCATATTCAATTATCATATACTATTCATTATAATTATTAATATTTTGTACCTGATCATCGATGTAAAAACAGCGTGCAAAACTTACGATGTGTTTGGTTCTCAACTGAAAAATCACATTTTTCCACCGCAACAAAATTTTGCTTTCACCTTAGATGATAAAAAAATAATGATTGTGTCATTACAAACTTACTTTTGGAATTGCAAACGACAATATAAACATGCACTCAGTGTAAAAATATGTTTTGCTTATTATGTTGGCCTAAAAAATGCCTTTGTATGTGACTTTTATGCAGGACCAATGAGTTACAAAGGATTTTATCATCTGTTCTATCAATACAATCCTAAGGGTGTAGTTTGGGGAAATATTGTGTGGGCCCACTCTATATCAAAGGATCTTGTGAATTGGACCCCACTAAATCCTGCCATCTTCCCATCTCAGCCGTCTGATATCAATGGCTGTTGGTCAGGGTCAACCACACTACTTCCTGGGGGCAAACCTGCCATTTTATACACAGGAATTGACCACATGAATCACCAAGTTCAAAACTTAGCCTTCCCTAAAAACTTGTCTGACCCATTCCTTAGGGAATGGGTTAAGTCACCAAAAAATCCACTAATGGCCCCAACTAGTGCTAACAAGATCAATTCAAGCTCATTTAGGGACCCTACCACTGCATGGCTAGGCAAAGATGGGCACTGGAGGGTGCTTATTGGGAGCAAAAGAAACACTAGGGGAATGGCAATTTTGTACAAGAGCAAAGACTTTGTTAATTGGGTTATAGCTAAACACCCATTACATTCAGCCCAAGGTGCTGGAATGTGGGAGTGCCCTGACTTCTTTCCAGTTTTGAATAAGAGCCCATTTGGTGTTGACACATATGTGAATGGTGATCATGTTAGGCATGTACTCAAGGTTAGCTTGGATGATAAAAACCATGATTACTATATGATTGGGACTTATATTAATGCTCCCAACGATATCTTTATCCCGGATAAAGGATTTGAGGATAATAAATCATTTTTAGGATATGATTATGGAAAATATTATGCCTCAAAAACGTTCTTTGATGATGGTAAGAACAGAAGGGTATTACTGGGTTGGGTCAACGAATCCTCAAGTGTTGCGGATGATATCAAGAAAGGATGGTCTGGAATCTATGTGAGTTTGCTATTATTGGTTTGTTTATTTTATCTAAATTCAAGACAAGACTCGATTAGATTAAAATCTCTAAGTTAGATTAGTTTATGAGTTTAATTGTTATGCACTGTTAGTGTAAAGTTTTGTACACTGTCAACCAATTAGAAATTATGATATGAATGACTTTTAAGGCAATTAGTATAAGAGTCAAACATTTTAGGTGATGTGCTATGATTGGTTGACAGTGTAAAAAATATTTACACTAAGGGTGTATAACAATTAAATTCTTAATTTATTGGGATATGGTTTATGAAATATGGAAAATGGTTTAATTAACATAACATGAGCCAGCTCAAACTATATGCTTAAGAACTTGGCTCCATAAAAACTAAAACTAAAATAAAATAAAGTTAAGTTGACCTTAAACAGTGTAGCATAAACAGTGGGGTATAGTTTCATCAATAATGCACATGTATTTACAGGCAATTCCAAGGGCTATCTGGCTCCATAAGTCTGGTAAACAGTTGGTACAGTGGCCAGTTGTGGAAATTGAAAAACTGCGTGCAAACCCAGTCAACTGGCCTACCAAAATGCTCAAGGGAGGTGAACTACTTCAAATTCATGGTGTCACAGCAGCACAGGTAAGTTTTCCTTGTTATATAGTCTAGTAAGAGAAATACTAATACAATATGTATATTATATATCTTAATTTGAGCTGCAAAGTTCTTGCAATTATATTTGGGCACAATTTGAAATCAGCTCTAAGTTTAATAGTAAAATATTTAATTGAGGTTACTTGAAGTAAGACAGAACCGCCTACATTCAAAATTTTAGGTACAAAAGTATTTTAAATAGCATTATTTTCTCAATAATATTTTATAAATTTAACAGCTTTAATAAAATTGGTTTTTGTGATACATTTGGTGCATTCTTTGTTATTGATTATCGGATTCTCAAGGTTTTAAATTACCGTCACGATTACGTTACGTTTTTCATTATTGCGGAAAATTGCGAAAAATGTGATTGATGCGGCCATAATTACAATGGCAATACGATTCCAAAACATCACGACCTCAATTGCGTTTTCGGATCCAGATTTAAAACCTTATAGATTCTATATCAAAGTTCCTTAAATCATCCTCCAAAAATTAACAATATTGTTATTTAGTAGAAATATAATAATAATAATAATAATAATAATAATAATAATAATAATAGAGTTAAATGGCAAATTAATTACGGAATATAGATGATTTGTCCACTATAATAAAATGACTATGATTCTTTTCATATTAGATTAATCATTTGATCTTTGCAGGCTGATGTTGAAATTTCATTTGAAGTGAATAAATTTGGTGAGGCTGAAGTATTGGACTATTGGACAGACCCCCAAATTCTGTGTAGTCGAAAGGGTTCATCCGTTAGAAGTGGACTGGGACCATTTGGTCTGTTAGTTTTTGCTTCAAAGGGATTGCAAGAATACACATCAATATTCTTCAGAATATTCAGACACCAACACAAAAATTTGGTGCTGTTGTGTAGTGACCAAAGCAGGTTTAACCTTTTTAGTCCTATAATCCATCAACTTCTCTCCAAACTTAAAGTTTGTACTGATCTTCTCTGACATGCAAATGCAATTTTGACAGGTCTTCTTTGGACAAAGATAATGATAAAACCACTTATGGGACTTTTGTGGATGTGGATCCTGTTCATGAGAAGCTGTCATTGAGAAGCTTGGTAAGTTCCAGTTTATGAAGTCATGAGATCTTAAGATGCACCGACCTTTTTTATTTTTGGAATAGATGCTTAAACTTTATTATTCAAACATATAAAAGTCAATTTCTTGGATTTAGTGGCCCGCAAAAGTTGCATATTAACAGAAAAGTTATAGGCATGACCATGTTAAAAAAAAAAAAAACAGAAAAGGCTCAAACAAGTACTCGATAAAAAAAAAATATGATGACATTTTGTTTCTTGAAAAATAAAAAATATCAATTTGTTTCTCAAGAATGTAAAATACAGGTCAAAATAGTCTCTGACAGGGACTAAAGTGTCCTTAAATATTATCCTAAAAAGGCCCAATTTGATCCATTATATTCTTAAGAACCAAATCGATATTTTCATTTTTCAGGGACTAAAATGTCACCGTATTTTTTTGTCAAGGACCAATTTAGACATTTACTCGAAACTTCTTAAAAAAAAATACAAAATAATAAATATGCAAAATCATTAAAATACATAGGCAAAAAATAATACATTTTGTATGTGGAGATAAATTTAATAATAACAATAGGGATTCTGTCAAAAAAAAAATAATAACGATAGGGATAAAAAAAGAAGAAGTAATAAGCATAACTTAAAGGTTAAGCTCATTTAAAGAGAGCTTTTTTTTTTTTTTTGGTTTAATGGGAGGCTTTTTGTAGATCTTATAAAGGGGAGGGGGAGAGGGGAGTAGGAACGGAAAAAGAGTGAAGCACGTTGCGAGAGCTTGAACCCACACATTCACAATTATCATGTTCCACAACTTATAAACAATTGAGTTGACTCAAGGGGACCATATTAACTGAGATATAATATATCTAATATTAAATTTTAATAAGTTAAGAGCATGATGTACTTTAAATTAAATTAGAGATACATCCTTGTTTGCTTACCTTTATGATAAGTTTATCTTAGAAGAATGGATACAAAGATCATAATCTTTATTAGTTTTTTTTTTTGTTTAATTACTTTGTTTGTCCTTGAATTTTTTGAAAATTCAAATTAGTCACCGAACTTTAAAAATTTGTAATTAATCCATCATACAATCACCGTCAGGTTTCATTAATTTTTCGTTAGGATTCTGTTAAGTGATTCATCCGTTCGTGGGAAAAATTAAATAGGTCCGTATATATTTTGAAAAATCTATTATAGAGCATCTATCCAATTCATTTTCAAGTGCCACCATGCACTAACAGTTTGAAGTCACTTTAAGTTCTCTACTTTAGCTTTTTCTTTTCTTTTGGGTGGGGTGGGGGGCATTAGAGAGACTCCAAAATCATAATAAAAAAAAGGAATTCAATCTCTTTATACTTGTATTTTTTGCATGTAGCAAAAAGTCTTAATCTTATAGGATCATAATTCATAAGTAGTGGCTAAACAATAAGCAATACTAGAGGACTTCCTTATCTTTCCCTTACATACATTTCATCATATTTGCCTTTTATCCTTGTAATGCATGAGTTTCTCCCTTTCACAGATTGATCACTCTGTTGTGGAGAGTTTTGGAGGAGAAGGAAGGGCTTGCATCACAGCCAGAGTTTATCCCACATTGGCAATCAATGATAAGGCACAACTATACGCATTCAATAATGGAACTGTTGATGTCAAGATCACAAGATTGAGTGCTTGGAGCATGAAAAAAGCACAAATAAATGGAAATTAAGTAGAAAAGAGGAGACGGAACATTCATGATGACAATTTTTGTGTGTTCCTCTATTAGATCCTCCAAATATTATTATTGTGACATTAATATGCATACCATTCATCTTATTGTGACATTAAACCTCAATAATAAATAAGCAACTCCATACTTAAATAAAAACACATAATTTTTATTTAATTTATCAAAACTCTGTCTCATTTACATAATCACCTATAGGGTATTTATAATCTAAAACTAATAAAGTCCTAATTAAATATAAGATCTTAAAAAATACAAAATATTAATTACATATTACTTTTTAAAATATAAAATCCTAGTAAAATCAAATAGCATATTAAATAAAAGAGGATTTAGATTCTCTAATTTTTTTCTTTCTTATGTTTTCTCATGTTATGAGGCACAAAATCCAATTTATTTTTATATGTGGGGTCCATTTTCTCATAACATGGGAGGAAACCTGAGAAAAAAAAAGATTTTAATCCTTTATTTAATACATGAAATTGATACATAACAATAAAAAGGGGAATCATAAATCTGAAATCATATAGTCAAACTCAAATATTACAATGACAATTAAACTTGAATATTTCATACTCCAACAAAAAGTATATCTGTATAAGTCCAATCAAGCGAGGCTCCAAAAACGTCTAATTGAAGATTCAAGGTAAAAACCACAAATAAATCCAAATGATTTTCTCCCTTTTGGCTATCACTTATAACCTATCAGTGTTAACAGATTTCACACCTCAGTCTCACGCTCTCTTCATTAACATTTGGCACACAGTCCCCGACTTCGTTACACACATATATGTGGCTGATGCGTTGTTCTCTAAGTAGGCATTACTTTGATATTTATTTTTTACTTTTGAGTATATATTGATCAAATTTTCAAGTATTTTATTAACATTTTGTTGCATATATTTAATAATATTATGAACAAGGGCACATCTAGTAAGATGGATTTTCTTTATGTGAGAGTGGGGGGATCAAATCTGACCATTAAAACCATACACCAATGATTAAGATTAAAAGTTAGTTAGTGATCATGTGATTACTTAAAAAAGCCACATGACCTTATGTTCTAATCTTGACTAGGGGTGGTCACGGGTCCGGGTTAACCCGTGAACCTCACAACCCGAACCGAACAAAACAGGAAAATCCGGGTTGGTTCGAGTTTGTAGGATGAAGAACCTGAGGGGTCCGGTTCGGGTGTCGAGTTGGAAAAATGCAACCCAAGCAACCCGAACCAACCCTGAAGAAGAAGAAGCAACATAGCGAGCGAGGGGGCACTGAAGCAATATAGCGAGCAACTAACGCACGAGGAAGAAGAAGCAGAAAGATAGCAAGCGACAAAAGCACTGAAGCAAGACAATGAGCGACTGAAACAAGGAAGGAGAAAGATTATGAAGCACTGAAGCTGAAAGCAGCGACCAACGACGGTGGCGGTGCAATTGCTATTAACAGAGAAGAATAAGGTGCAGCGCAATTGCTGTTAACATTGTGAGATTTTTAGGGTTAGGGATTTTGGTTTAACTTTGGAGTTATGGTGTTGGCCATTTGCTGATGGTAATGGTGGCGCGTTAGGTCACATTCTTTCTTTTATTTCCTCACTTAAGCCCATGAAGCATGTCTACTTGATTTTGGGTTCTTTTTCATTTGTTTGTTTTTAATATTTAAATTGGTGACCGACTCGACCCGACCTGAATGTGGCCGGGTTAGGTTACTAAAAAATTCACAAACCTGACCCGATCCAACCCAAGCACCTTTGTTTGGGTTGGGTCCAAATTCCTATCAAACCCGACCGACCCATGATCACCTCTAATCTTGACCATTCACGGATGATCCAAAAACTAAGAATAACCCTTCTCACTCTCACATAAAAAACTTCTCTTACTTGTTATATCTCCTTTATGAACATTTATTATTAAATTAACATTAATAAATATTTCATAGCAAACCCATCACCATACGATAGCTCCTCTTCAAGTTGGATTCTTGACCTTGTCGTGTTACGCCACTGCATCTAGTTTTCACTTAAAGCCTTGTTTTGAGCACGTGGAGAATGGAGATGAAACATACCACGATAGCCAAGGAGGGGATAGAGTGATTCTAAAATACACCCTCTTGAGCTATGGTGCATTGCGCATTAAGTAATTTTGTCGGTCTATAAATAAGAAGTTAATAAAGCAACGAATTTTTATATTTACAACTTTGACCCAAAACTAATGATAATTGAAAAGAGGACAATCTTCCTTACATCCTCCATGCTGGAGACCCCACTTTTCGGCGACCAACTTTGTCCTAGAATTGCCACCGTACGTGTTAACAACCTTCTAGAACATTTCATCACTCTACAAACCAGTGTGGCTACCCCCATAATAACGAACAATGACTGTGTGTGATACCCGGGGATGACGAGGGCGGAGAGTGATTGCTGCTACAAAATGAAACACAGACAAGGAGCGGCTCTTGACAGGCTTCTAGGAGGAGGGAAACATGAATGAACTGATTACATGCCGGACAAGAGGGATCTTAAGATTGTGAAGGTATGTAACTGTACATTTGAGGGATTCCAAGACTATGTAGGTATGAGACTGTACGATTGAGGAAAGCTTAAAATGAATTAATTGGTACTACCTATACCAACAAGATGCATATTCTTTTCGGGAACCCAATACTTAGGAACTCTAAGGTTAAGCGTGCTTGACCTAGAGCAATTATGGAATGGGTGACCGTCCAGGAATTTTTCCAAGAAAACATGTAAGTGAGGACAAAACACACTGAAAAGACTTGTGTTGGTTTGTGGGACAATCATCATTTCGGAAAGCACCCTGGGACATTACACCGTGACCCCATTGAAGCACCACGCTCCTCTCACCACCACCGCGTGTAACATGCCGATTTTCAAGCTTTCCAATACTAATATACAGTATTTATGAGTTTATATTTTATTGGATGGTCTACAGAGTGAAATAAAATAAACTAAGACCATAGTCACGCTCTACGCTATCGTAGGGAGTTACGGTTAAATTTTGGGTCGAAAACTCTGGCGGAGCTTGGTCTGTGTTTTTTCACTGACAGTAGTATTTTACTACTCAAAAGACCTAATTTTGCCTCGTGAACGAGAAATTTAGTCTTAGAATTGAATTTCCAACGTTTTCGTTAAATTTGAAAAAAATCAGTTCTTACGCTTTATTCGGGTGTAATCTCCAATCGGGTGACGAACGGAGCTGCGTATGGATTTATTGGGACCCGTGAATGGATAATCATGAAGTCACGTCAAGTCACATCACCTTGGGATGCATGCCAGTGTCATGATGGATTTTCAAAATATCTATACCCGAAAAGACCAAAATGCCCTTGGACTTTTAAGGAAAAGACCATTTGGTCCTTAGGCAAAAAGACCATAATGCCCTTAATGAATTTTTTAGTGGACATCCTTGTCCCACACCCCCTCATATTCAGCCATCTATTCCTCTCCCTCATCCTTCACTTCTTCTTCTTCTTCTTCTTCTTCTTCTTCACTTCATCTTCCTCCGTTTTCTCTCATTTCCTTAAAGCTTTTCAAGAACTTTTGAGAAGCAAAGTTGATCACCTCATCCATCTTCATCATCTAGGAGTTATGGACTTCATTCTTGAGCCCTCAATCTCCCTACTTCTCCATTAAATTCTATGGTTCATGCTAAGTTTTCAAGTTTATGATCCATACTTCAAAAATCTCTAGAAAATTCTAGAAAAATCCTTTTAATATCAAACCAATTTCTATGAGCTAGTTTCATCCTCTTCTATCACTATCTAAGAGCATAAAATCATATAAGCTTCCTATCCTATTTAACTTAGAGAGGCCGAACCCTAACATTTTGGGGGAAATGGGTTTTTGTTCAATTTTTGTAAAATGATTCCTGATTTCACCTCTTTCATTCTATGATCATGTAATCTAAGTGGTTAGAAACCAAAATCAAACTCTCACCTATTTCTAACCATGATGGCCGAAACCCTAGCTTGTTGGTTGAAGGGGTTTTGGTTCAAATTTTTGACAATTGATCATAGATTATGTCTTAGTTATGCTTAAGGATCATTGATCCAAGAGTTGATAGAATTTCAACATCTCTAGCCTATTTAAATAAATAAGTGCAGAACCTTGGTCATAAGGATTAGGGAAATTTTGATTTAAATGTATTGATTTCTGGTTGAGGTTTGTTGTGAAGGATCCAACGGTGTTAGAACATTCGAAAGTACGCACGAGTGACAGTTGCAGAGCCGTAGTCGGAGCCGCACGGAAACACTACTAAGGTAGGGGAAAGAACCATAATATCGTCGAGGAGGCAAGCTTTAAAATAATATATATTGACATGCATAAGGCGACCTAAACCCTATAGAGGTCGATTGGTCGATAGGTTGATTTTACTGTATGTTGAGGTTGCTTGTTTTGTGACTGGATGTTTATTATAATATATGAGATATGTATGTTGTGCCTATTATATATTTATAATTACTTGAATTTATCTATGAGTTGATATTATCATTGAACCTGTTTCTGGTTGCTTTATGATATGATGTTGTGATTGCTGATGTCTGAGTAGAGATAAGCAGTAGCTATCTTAGAGAAACCTTCTATAAACCGCCTATAATACCCTGCTAACCCCAAGAAACTCCTAATCTCAGTTACTGACTTCGGTGATTCCCACTGGAGCACCGACTCAACCTTAGCTGGATCAACTGCTATGCCACCCGTAGAGATAACATGCTCTAAGAAGCTCACCTCCTCTAACCAGAACTCACACTTAGACAACTTAGCATACAACTGCTTCTCCTTAAGGGTATGCAAAACAACCCTCAAGTGCTCCTCATGTTCCTCCTTGGTCTTGGAGTACACTAAGATGTCATCTATGAACACCACCACAAACGTATCCAAGTAAGGGTGAAAGGTCTTGTTCATGTAGTCCATGAACACAACAGGAGCATTGGTCACACCAAAGGACATAACCAAGTACTCATAGTGACTATATCGCGTCCTAAACGCTGTCTTCTGGATGTCCTCAGACTTAACCCGAATCTAATGGTACCCTGACCTCAAATCTATCTTAGAAAAGACCCAAGCGCCTATCAAGTGGTCCATGAGATCATCAATCCTTGGGAGAGGTTATCGATTCTTAATGGTCACCTTGTTGAGTTGCCGATAATCGACACACAACTTCATACTGCCATCCTTCTTCTTCACTAACAACACAGGTGCTCCCTAAGGAGACACACTAGGCCTAATAAACTGCTTCTTCATCAGGTCCTCTATCTGTTCTTTCAACTTGGCTAGCTCTAGAGGAGACATTCTATAAAGGGCTATGGAGATTGGCCCGGTGCCAAGCACTAAGTCTATGGAGAACTTAACATCTCTCTCTAGGGGTAAGTCATAAACATCCCCCGAAAACACTTCAAGAAAATCCCGCACAACAGGCACATTTCCAACATCAGGAGGGCTCTCTGGTTCCAGGGAAGCTAACATCATGTACACTTGCACTTCGTTTTTCATCGAAGCTTTCACTTGGTTGGCAGAAAGAAAGGTCGGATCCCTAAACTCCGTAGGAGTGCCAAAGACTAAGGTCTTATCAAAACAGTTCAAAAGAACGTGGTTCGAAGATAACCAGTCCATGCCAAGAATAACATCAAGGTCTTTCAAAGATAGACATATAAGATCGACAACAAAAGCTCTTAACTTAAAGCATCATTGTATAGACAACCATACATGCCAAACAAAAAACAGACTCACAACAGACTCATACCACGTCCTGATATGACAACCTGGCTCTGATACCAATAAATGTGACACCCTTCTACCCTGCATGTTATAAATGGATTAAATGTAAATAATAATAATAAATTAAATACAGATAAGAATTAAAACATGCATTCTTTTATTAAAAAGATTCATGGGTAGAAAAGGTACCACATGAACAGTTATCAAACATGGAAAAAAATTAAGTCAATAATTTAAAAGATAAAGAAAATCTCAACATAATAAATAAACCCAACCCTGATGTCATAATTCAGAGCTAGTACAACCGTTTCGGAAAATCCTCGGAATACAACTGAAAACTAAAATAAAAATAAACAATTAAACAGAAGGCCCTAACTATGAGTGGTGGCTCCTCAGAGTCACTTCTCTCTGGGCTGCTCGTCATCCTCTGCATAAACCATACATGCCAAACAAAAAACATAAAAAGGGAGTAAGGAAACATGTAATCACAACGGCATGGAAATAGTCATAAGATGACATACATCATGGCATGGCAACAGTCATAGCATACACTTACATACATAAATATCATCTCAACATCATAAATCAACCAGTATGCTATATAATGCAATGCAACTCTACTCCACTACTCCATGAATGCATGCGGATCCAACTAACTCAGGAAGAACAACTTTGGAGTTACATATCCACATTGGCCACTACAGGCACCAACGTCAGCAGTTCACCAAACCATGGGTGAACCCCTTGGATAGCCAACGCATCAAACCATGGATGCCTCATCATGGGGGGCCATAGTTCACCAAACCTTGGGTGAACCAACCGTGGATGGCCAGATCGCCGTACTCTAGGACGACCTCCCCTATGTTGAACTTCCTCCAACTAACATGTCCAATGCTATGCATGAACATTATCAACAAACAACAATAACCACCACCTCTGCTTGGGCCACTAAAGGCACCCAATTATATCAACGTGCGGTAACCCCGAGGGCACCGACTTAACCAACTCATCATCTTGATTATTATAAAATTAAGTTATCTATCATTATCATTTGTTTGGTGTGTTATGCTATCATTATTGGGGAATATTGGGGTTAAAACCCCATTAAACCGTAAGTCACTGTTTCTGACCAGAGGGGTGGCACGGCCGTGCTCCACGATGGCACGGTCGTGCTCCCTCCTAAGTGTAACACGAGCGTGCTGCATATATGGCACGGGCGTGCTGCACTATGGCACGAGCATGTTACACGATAGCATGGACGTGCTCTCTATGCTGCACGGCCGTGCTCAAGGCGCGACCATTTTCCAGAATTCAACTGGGAGCACGGGCGTGCTCCCTGTTTAGCACGGCCGTGCTGATCGCGCGACAGTGCTGTTCTAGGTAGCGAAGAACAGATTAACCAATTGATCCAAAAATCCCTAACACTCTCAAAGATCATCCCTAGGCTCATGACTAATCCATTAACAAAAAAACTCGCACTCTTTATTAATTCATGTTTTATGAAATATTTTTAGGGAACAACAGTCCCTTTATTATTTAACCAATTAAATCCTAATTAACCAATTTTAGGTACATAACAGCAGGTTTATATCAACAGCAATTAAACAACAAATATATGCACATACCATCAAACATCAATCCAACAACAATGCATATAGCAATCAATTATAGCAACAAGCATATTAACAAATAGCATACAAATAATCTCGGAGGTCATGGGAACCCCTAATCTTACACTACCCCCACTGCCTAGTGATTAAACTATCCTCATCACCATACCTGGTTTCAAGGCTGCAGCAACGATAGCCCAAACAACAATCCGATCACGTCCTCCCAAGTGGCTCAGTCCAAATCCAAGCCTTGGTCAACTAAAACATCAACCCAGTCAGTTTCTAATCCAAAACATGAAAAGAAACTAATAAGGTAGAAGAACATTACCTACAGGGCTGGCACAAGCATACCAGGGGCTTACCAAAGGCCTCCAAAACTCCAAGAAAAACTCCAAGAACACACCTAGGTGGATGGAGATCAGAAGTAAGGTGCTCTGGCGGCACTAAGGTAGCAGCGCCGTCAAATGAGGGTTTAAATCGCTAACCCTCGGTCAAATGAGCGAAATATAATTTTGGGGCCAGAAGAGGAAGTCTTTCTATTTTTATTTTGCTACCATGCTTTCACATTATTTATGTGTTGCGTACTCTGAGATTATATATTTAATATCAGTTGTTGTAGGCTCTATTGAGGGAGCCAGTATTCTTATGTTTGTATAAGTTATTATGATATCAGTGTGTTGATTGTTTTAATAATTTTCGCATCTTATATTACCACGCTGCGCCGCAACGCTAAGAATTCCAGTTCGGGTTACCAATGGGACCTCCGAGGAAGGGGTTGTCTCATTTTATGGTATCAGAGCAGTTTGATTCTTAATCAAGGACTGCTTGGGTTAAGTTGTGATTTCTGGCCATGTCTAGTTGAACCTGAATTGGGTTTTAACTATGCTTAGAAGTTGGGTAGAGCGTCCGATGCGCAAGTTATCGAGTGTGATAACTGTTTTGTTCATAAGGCATGCCTTCTGTCTCACGTGGCGAGCATCGTTTTCACGTCGCTAGGCCGAAAGGCTGTACTTTATTGCTCAAGCCGGTCTTCTGACTCGTGAGGACGAGCATTGGATTGCGAGGCGAGCGCTTTATTTTTGCCTTTTCCTTTGTTTTCTTATCTTTCCTAGCCTTTTTTAGCTGAAAAACTAGGTAAGCTGCATGCTTATCATATGTCTTACGGATCGAAGCATTGTAAGGCATATAATGCATGTATAAGATAATAAAGTGCGTATATCTTACAAATGTGAGCTGAAAATTTCTTCTACGGGAAATTAAATGGCTCACAGACTAGGTAGAGGACGTGGTGGAAGAGCCACTGAGGGTGTAGCTGAACCCAGGAATGGTAATGGAGAGAATTCCCACATTAGGGGTGGGACAGTTAGGGAGTTGACAACGGCAATGCTACAACAGAACGCAGCAAAACGCTCAATTGTTGTAAGCGACTATGCAGCAACAACAGAGACGGAATCAGAGAAGTGAAGTAGAGAGAGAAGATATTGGATTGAGTATTTTTATGAAAGGGAAGCCGCCACCGTTTAATGGTGACTTCAATCAGGAGGGAGCAAAACTCTGGATATATGAGCTGGAGAAAACCTTCGCGGCAAAGCACTGTCGTGAGGACAGGAAGGTGACCTATGCATCCTTCATGCTGATGGGAGGTGCAGAGCTATGGTGGAAAGGCAAGCAGAAAATGCTTGAAGCAGAAGGAAGAGTTATTAACTGGGGACTATTCCGGGAATGCTTTCTAGAGAAATATTTCCCCAGATTGATGAGGAGAGAAATATAGTTCACTATAGATCTCGTACCAGGAACTGGACCGATTTTGTTAGCACCTTATCGAATGGCTCCAGCAGAGTTAGCAGAGCTGAAGAAGCAGTTGGACGACATGTTGGGTAAGGAGTTTATAAGACCGATTGCTTCACCTTGGGGAGCGCCGGTGCTGTTCGTCAAGAGAAAGGACGGAAGTTCAAGGCTGTGCGTGGATTATCGGCAGTTGAACAAGGTGACGATCAAGAATAGGTATCTATTACTTAGGATTGAAGACTTGATGGACCAGTTGAAAGGAGCGGTAGTGTTTTCGAAGATTGACTTAAGATCTAGTTATCACCAAATTCGAGTCAAGATGGAGGACGCACCGAAGACAACGTTTAGGAGTCGATATAGACAATACCAGTATCTGGTTA
This sequence comes from Ammopiptanthus mongolicus, assembly GCA_039655645.1. NCBI lineage: Eukaryota > Viridiplantae > Streptophyta > Magnoliopsida > Fabales > Fabaceae > Ammopiptanthus > Ammopiptanthus mongolicus. The sequence goes on along the minus strand of CM077351.1, from coordinate 63,048,592 downwards.
TGCCCTTTGGTGTAACTAATGCTCCAGCAGTGTTTATGGATTACGTAAACCGGATTTTTCGACCTTTCTTGGATAAGTTTGTAGTTTTCTTTGTCGACGACATTCTTATTTATTCCCTTAATCGGGAAGAACATCAGGAGCATCTTAGGGTTATGCTTGAAGTGTTACAGGATCGACAGCTTTATGCAAAGTTGTCCAAGTGTGAGTTTTGGTTAGAAGAAGTGCAATTCTTAGGTCATGTGATTAATCATGATGGGATGGCAGTAGATCCAGCAAAGGTTGAAGCTGCGGTACAATGGGAAAGTCCTAAGTTGGTAAGTGACATACAGAGTTTTCTAGGCTTGGTTGGATATTACCGAAGGTTCATTAAAGGATTCTCGAAGATTGTGTTGTCCATGACGCAGCTAACGAGAAAGGGAATATCCTTTGTATGGTCGGACAAATGCCAGGAGAGTTTTTAAGAGATGAAAAGGAGGTTGACTATGTCACCAGTATTGACGTTACTGGACTCTTTAGGACAGTTTGACGTATATTGTGATGCATCATACCAAGGATTAGGCTGTGTCCTGATGCAAGACCGGAGGGCTGTAGCGTATGCTTCACGACAACTGAGAGTTCATGAGAGGAATTATCCAACTCATGATTTGGAACTGGAAGCTATAGTGTTTGCTTTAAAGATATGACGATACTATTTATATAGAGCTAAGTTTGCGGTGTATAGTGACCATAAGAGTTTAAGGTACCTGTTTGATCAGAAGGAGTTAAATATGAGACAAAGGAGGTGGATGGAATTCATAAAGTATTATGAATTTAATCTACAGTACCATCCAAGAAAAGCAAAGGTGGTAGCTGATGCGTTAAGTAGGAAATCCTTGCACGTATCTGCTATGATGGTAAAAGAGCTGGAACTGATTGAACAGTTCAGAGATTTGAATCTAGTTATGGAATTATCTAGGGATAAGATACACCTAGGAATGGTCTCGGTGACGAGCGACTTTTGAAGACGATCAAAGAGAAGTAAGAGGTTGATCAGTATCTTCAGAAAGTAAAGGAACAAGTAACGGAAGGCAGAACTTCTGAGTTTAGGATGAATCAAGATGGAGTTTGGAGGTATGGTGATAGGATTTGTGTGCCAATGGATATAGAGTTAAGAAGGATGATCTTGGAAGAAGCGTATAAGAGTAGGTTGAGTTTTCATCCAGGAGCTACCAAGATGTACCAAGACTTGAAGAAAATGTTTTGGTGGCCCAGAATGAAGAAGGAGGTAGCTGAGTATGTGTTGGCTTGCTTGGTGTGTCAAAAAGCGAAGATAGAACACCAAAATCTAGCAGGATTGTTACAATCTTTAGATATCCCAGAATGGAAATAAGATGGAATATCTATGGATTTTGTGGTTGGGTTGCCAAGGACTAACAAAAGGCATGATGCCATTTGGGTAATCGTTGATAGGTTGACGAAGTGTGCTCACTTCTTACCTATTGGCGAAAGTTATACATTGGAGAAGTTAACCCAAATCTACATCAAGGAAGTAGTAAGGTCGCACAGAGTGCCTTCTAGTATTGTTTCCGACAGAGATCCTAGATTTACATCTAGATTCTGGAAGCAGTTACATAAGGCTTTGGGAACTAAGTTGAGGTTGAGTTCTGCTTATCATCCTCAGACGGATGGTCAGTCGGAACGAACGTTTCAATCATTCGAGGATCTCCTGAGAGCTTGTGTTTTGGAACACACAGGAAGTTGGGATGAGTTCTTACCGTTGATTGAGTTCACCTATAACAATAGTTTTCATTCAAGCATAGGGATGACACCTTACAAAGCGTTGTACGACAGAAAGTGTAGAACACCATTGTGTTGTTATGAGACGGGAGAAAGTCAAATGTTACGACAGGAAATAGTACAGCAGATGACGGAACAAATCAAGAGGATACGGGAAAAGATGAAAATCGCACAGGATTGACAAAAGAGTTACAGCGATAAAAAGAGAAGATCTTTAGAATTCCAGGAAGGAGATCATGTTTTTCTGAGAGTAACTCCGAGAAATGGAATCGGCAGAGCAATAAAATCTAGAAAGCTTACTCCTAGATTCACTAGACCATTTCAAATTCTTCGTCGAATTGGTCCTGTAGCCTATCATGTCGTTTTACCACCAAACCTATCCAATCTTCATGATGTCTTTCATGTTTCTCAGTTGAGGAAATATTACCCTGATCCATCACACATCCTAGAACCAGAGTCAATACAATTGAGAGAGAACCTTGAGTATGAGGCTTTGCCTATAAGGATCACGGATATAAGGACGAAGGACCTCAGAGGTAAAGACATTCCGTTGGTGAAATTCATATGGGATGAAGCTACAGGAGATGCTACCTGGGAACGCGAAATGGACATGCAGCTACCTTTCGAGGACGAAATTATTTTTAAGGGTGGTAGTAATGTAACACCCCGATTTTTCAAGTTTTCCAATAATAATATACAGTATTATTGAGTTTGTATTTATTGGAGGGTCTACAGAGTGAAATAAAATAAACTAAGACCATAGTCACGCTCTACGCTATCGTAGGGTGTTACGGTTAAATTTTGGATCGAAAACTCAGACGGAGCCTGATCTGTATTTTTTCACTGACAGTATTATTTTACTACTCAGAAGACCTAATTTTCACCCTTGAACGAGATAGTAAGTCTTAGAATTGAATTTCCAACATTTTCGTTAAATTTGAAAAAAAAATCAGTTCTTACGCTTTATTCGAGCGAAATCTCCAATCGGGTGACGAACAGAGCTGCGTATGGATTTATCGGGACCCGCGAACGGATAATCATGAAGTCACATCAAGTCACATCACCTTGGGATGCGTGTTAGTGTCATGATGGATTTTCAAAATATCTGAACTCAAAAATACCGAAATGCCCTTGGACTTTTAAGGAAAAGACCATTTGGTCCTTAGGCAAAAAGACCAGAGTGCCCTTAATGAATTTTTTAGTGGACATCCTTGTCCCACACCCCCTCATAATCGGCCATCTCTTCCTCTCCCTCCTCATTCACTTCTTTTCTTCTCTTCTTCTTCTTCTTCAAGAACTTTTGAGAAGCAAAGTTGATCACCTCATCCATCTTCACCATCTAGGAGGTATGAACTTCATTCTTGAGCTCTCAATCTCCCTGCTTCTCCATTAAATTCTATGGTTCATGCTAAGTTTTCAAGTTTATGATCCAAACTTCAAAAATCTCTAGAAAAATCCTTTTAATGTCAAACCAATTTCTATGAGCTAGTTTCATCCTCTTCTATCACTATCTAAGAGCATGAAATCAAATAAGCTTCCTAGCCTATTTAACTTAGAGAGGCCGAACCCTAACATTTTGGGGGAAATGGGTTTTTGTTCAATTTTTGTGAAATGATTCTTGATTTCACCTCTTTCATTTTATGATCATGTAATCCCAGTGGTTAGAAACCCAAATCAAACTCTCACCTATTTCTAACCATGATGGCCAAAACCCTAGCTTGTTGGTTGAAGGGGTTTTAGTTCAAATTTTTGACAATTGATCATAGATTATGTCTTAGTCATGCTTAAGGATCATTGATCCAAGAGTTGGTAGAATTTCAACATCTCTAGCCTATTTAAATAAATAGGGGCATAACCTTGGTCATAAGGATTAGGGAAATTTTGATTTAACTGTATTGATTTCTGGTTGTGGTTTGTTGTGAAGGATTCGACGGTGTTCGAACATTCGAAAGTACGCACGAGTGACAGCTGCAGAGCCGCAATCGGAGTCAAACGGGAACACTACTAAGGTGGGAGAAAGAACCACAATATCGTCGGGGAGGCAAGATTTAAAATAATATATATTGATATGCGTAGGGCGACCTAAGCCCTACTAGAGGTCGATTGGCCGATAGGTTGATTTTTCTGTATGTCGAGGTTGCTTGTTCTGTGACTGGATGTTTATTATAATATATGTGATATGTATGTTGTGCCTATTATATGTTTATAATTACTTGAATTTATCTATGAGTTGATATTATCATTGAACCTGTTTCTGATTGCCTTATGATATGATGTTGTGCCTGGTGATGTCTGAGTAGATATATGCAGTAAATTCTGATAAGTTGGGAGATGAATATGTGTTGAGAAAGTCGAGGATATATATATGTTATAGTGCTCAACCTAGAGATTTAGTTGATCTGTTTGCGTTGTGATTTAAAGTTGATACCAGGTTAAGCCGGAGAAAGTTGGTCGTGGTTGTTATAAGTCGTGGTTGAGACACTAAGTGTTATCCGAGATGAGTCAGTGAGATTCATGTGGCATAGTTGTTGTTCATCACTGTGTTGGCGTACGAGCGATCGATCTTGCCTACAGGGAGATGATCGTACCAAATAGTTATCGACGGACGGGCGAATGTCCCGACCTGGCCTGCGTGCGGGGGAATATATCGTACCCATGAGACGAGTTGAGCCTGCGGGCTGTTGGCCGAACCTTGCATTACAGGGGGTGGCACAGAGACTAACGAGACATCTTGATCTGTTAGGGATGTCGCGTCGTGATCGCGTCCATATAATCGTTAGTTGCATGAGTGTAAGAGATAGTAGTTAAGAGAGAATGATTTGAGAGTTGATTGATTGACACTGCTGTGTTGTTGAGTGTTGCTATCTATATAAATTATTTTATAGCTGTTTTCCTATTTATGATGAGTTGCTATTTCTTATCCCCTATATTTTCTCTATGTTGTATTTTTTTTATTCTCGATCGCACGAGAAGATCCTGTTTAGGATTTGCCAGAGGAGATCGATGTGGTATCCCCGTTGGACCGGATGCTGGTGGGAGAGCCCCGGATCCTAGCGCTGGAGGACTTTAGAGCTTTGGGTTTTCATTACCCTCGTGATGGTTGTGTTGGGGTTAGTAGTGTTAGTTTGTTATGGCCAGTACATGGGTTGAGCGAAATGTAATTTTGGGGCTAGAAGAGGAAGTCTATGTATTTTTATTTTGCTACCATGCTTTCACATTATTTATGTGTTGCGTACTTTGAGGTTGTATATTTAATATCAGTTGTTATAGGCTCTACTGAAGGAGCCAGTATTCATATGTCTGTATAAGTTATTATGGTATCAGTATGTTGATTGTTTTAATAATTTCCGCATCTTATATTGCCACACTGCGCCACAACGCTAAGAATTCCAGTTCGGGTTACCAATGGGACCTCCAAGGAAAGGGTTGTCTCACTGCGAGCCACCTCGCACCACACGAACCCGATCTATCATCTATTATTTTGCATATATGTTTGGTAGCAAACATCTTTCTTGTTCCAAATATGTCATCTTTCTTGTTTGGTAACAAACACCTTGCACCACCTCTTAAAATGGTGTTGCGCGATGGTTCACAGTCTAGGGAGGGGAGTCGGAGTGGCTCACAGTTGCAAGGTGGTGGCCAACGATGGAGGGTGTGTCTAGGCAAATGTGGAGGCTTTTGGGAGTTCGGATATCTGGTTCGGCCTGATGGTGCTTGGTGGTCCCATGGAGGTGATTGCTTCGCTGGATAGGGGAAGTCGTGGTAGTGCACAAGAAGGTGCAATGTTGTGGGCAGTGGATGGCGTGGTGGAGACCGAGGTGCTGCGACGATGGATTGACGGTTGTGGGTGGTGATGATGCTGAGGTGAGGGGAAAGGAACAATGACCATTATGCGATTACTAGAAAAACTAGTTTGACCGGTTACCAGTTGCGGTCTCACCCCTCCATCTCAATTGCCTCAAAATCAACAATAACAATTCATGCATATATATACCTTATTTTTAAGGGTGCATTCTAGAAACACCCGATTAACATAACTTGAATTTCAGGAGAAGAAAATTTAGAACTTGAGTTTAGTCTAGATTGATAAGATTTTTAGGTAGATTAGGTTTAGCCTAAACCTAAATACCAAAAAATTGGGGTAAATGAATCACAATTTTGTGATAGCCTATATGAAAATTAAAAAATTTGGGTCGGTAGTTCAATGAGACTTTATATTTTTGCTTGAAGGCCAAGTTAAAAAGATTCTTTTTTAAAATACATAAAATAAAAAGATTTTGAAAATGTTGGAGATGCCATGTTCTCCTATCGCAAATAGTGGAGTTGTCTCCTATTTTATTAATTTTAGATTTTTCTTCTTAAGACTTTAAAGACGTGATTTTAATATTATTTTTTATAAATCACTATAATTAGGGTATTTTGGCTCCCCGTTGGCATCCTGGTGTATCCCCACAAACTTCGACCCTTTAAACCGGCTATGAGACTAATCCTTGGTCGACTTCTATTGGCAGGGAATTAACCGTTGTTTTCGCAACCTTCCAACTAGAGTGTTTGTCACCCGGATTCAAACTAACGTTCTCCTCCTTATGGGATCGAGATGATTTTAATATTTTTTATTTCTTTGTTTCTTATGTGTATATAATTTAGGCTAAAATATACTTTTGGTTCCTTATCTTATTTTTTTGATTTTGATTTGGTCCTTTATCTTTAAAAAGTTTCATTTTAGTTCTCTAACTATCAAACACTATACAAAATGGTCCATTTTGTCAGTTCCGTTACTAATGTCGTTAACCATGGCTTATGTGATAGCTAACTCTCATCCTTGACTGGTGACATGACAACTCTTCCACACTGGAGCTGACATGGCGGGTGACATAGCAACTCTTCCAATTTTTCGCAAAATAAAAACAATTAAAATTTGAAGGAACCCATCATCAGTTTGGAGGCTGTCGTGCTTGAAGTTCTGGCTTTTCTGAAAATATGATTTAGGGGTGAGATTAGGATGAAGATGACGTGGGTATGTGGAATTGATACACATAGATATCATTAGTGAACACAATTTTTTGCATAAACTTATTTACTTTCTGTGAAACACAGAGAATAACAATGAATGCAAAGAGACCCAGAAGCAATTTAATTGAGGGAACCCGAGAAATGTGAATTGTGCCAACCAAATAGACTTCACAAAAACCCCTCTTGGCCTTCCAGAGTGTTTATTCATCATTACCCACACAAAAAAGTAATTTTGAAGAAATTGACAAGCCCAGATTTAAAGAAAATGAGTGGTCCAGAAGAAGAACCCTTTTCCTTCCTCTCTCCTCCAAACCCAGGTACACTAATTCATAACACTACAAAATTGCGATTCAAACTAGCCCTGAAGGTGAATCGCAACGATTGAAGGAGGGCTTTACGTTATCAAGGTCATCATTGGCATGAAAACCATATACTTGTGGATAAATTCCTCTTTTTGATGAACAATTTCGTCGTCATTGTCAGATTCCAATTGGGAGTGTTGAAACGGGTAACAATCCATCAAACTTGTGAATGTTTTTGTTTACTGTAACGACAAAAACCTTGTGACTTCAAATGAATAGAGATTGCACATGCGAATAATTGGGGGTTGGAGGCAGAGTGAATCGAATGCATGAATTTGTCCAGAAATCCTAGGTCATCAATTTGGGAAGAAGACTCATTGGGAAAAATACTGCCACATGGTTTAGGGTTTCGATTTGATCCTTTATCATTTTTGTTTATTTTGATTTGGTCCTTTCCACATGGCTCCAACACATACTGCCACGTGGATGATGTGTCAACTCAGCTGTCCAGATCACCACTTAATTGTCACGTACGTTAACATTAATTATGTCAGTAGCAAACATGACGGAAATGATCGTTTTTGTATAACATTTGATAGATAAAGGAACCATAGATCGAACTCAGGAACTCATGTTTAAAGGACCCCATCTCGACCAATACAGGTTGGTTGGTTCGATGACATTACTACGAAAATAACTTGAGACATTATTACAATTAAGATATCATCCAGGTTGCTTCTCTCACAAGATCTTTGAGTTTTCTTTCTCAACTATTCCAAATCTAAACAAATACCACTTGGCTTGCAGTTACTTCTATCATTTCCCATTTGCAATTTTTCAGCACAGCAAGCATTTTTCTCTATATAAATAGATAGCAGATAGCACTTACTTCCCTCCACATTCCCACATAGCCACCATGACTATCTCTCCAATTTGGCTGTTAGCCCTCTTTTCTGTCATTTATGGAAATGGTTTTCTTCCTATTGAAGCTACCCACAATGTTTACAGAAATCTTCAGAGTCTATCTTCTGCTTCCTCCAATCAACCTTACAGAACTGCTTATCACTTCCAACCTCCAAAGAATTGGATAAATGGTAGATAATATATTTACTTCAACTGGTCTTAAATCTTGTCTTCCCACCCTTCCTTTTCTTTTTTCTTTGAAACATTTTATATCACTAACAGTTGTTCTTTTGCTTCATGATTTTGTCTTGCCATGTTATGCTGAAATGGACATTTGGGTGTATTTTGACTTGCAGATCCTAATGGTTAGTTCTGTTATATATCTTTTGGACCCCCTCTGTATACTTATTTTTGCACTTCCCTTCAATCTATGTATCATTATCATCCAGTTCTCATGTCTACCTATTTCAGAATGTTACAATATGATTCCAAAATTTCCATAGAACTGGGTCAAAATGGTTGAAATGCTGAAATTTAGGATCCTGCAAGATAAATATAAACTAACTAGCAAGAGTGCAGAAAATTACAACCCTATTCAACGGCAGTTCTTAAGCTGTTGAATCATATAATAGTTATATAAAGGCATATTCTCTATAGTAGCGCCAGAGTGACAGAAAATGAGCACCTCTTTGATAAGAAGTTCCTTCCATTTGTCGGTGTTTTAATATTACAAACTGATGCATGTAGATGATAATTTAAGGAACTCAAAAGTTGTTTGTTTGTCCTTTCCTATCTCTTTATTATTTCTTGTTAATCATGCTCCAAAATTTATACACTATTTTTATATTGATCATTATATAATACACATGGATCATCACAAATCTAATATGACATGACAACAAGAGTTTAATTTTTATATACTGTCTGTGTAAAGTTTTTTCCCCGGTCAACGAATAAGAAATTAATGATATGAGTGACTTTTAAGATAGTTAGGATAAGAGTCAATTACTTTTACTGATATGACAAATTCTGATTGGTTGACAATGTAAAAAAACTTTACACTGTCAGTGTATATCAATTAAATCCTAACAATAATTGATTATCATATTCAATTATCATATACTATTCAGTATTCATTAATTATTAATATTTTGTACTTGATCAACCGATGTAAAAATAGCGTGCAAAACTTAGTGTAAAAATATTTTTTGCTTATTATGTTTGGCTGAAAATGCCTTTTTATGTGACTTTAATGTAGGACCAATGAGATACAAGGAATTTTATCATCTGTTCTATCAATACAATCCTAAAGGTGCAGTTTGGGGAAATATTGTGTGGGCCCACTCTATATCAAAGGATCTCGTGAACTGGACCCCACTAGATCCTGCCATCTTCCCATCTCAGCCGTCCGATATCAATGGCTGCTGGTCAAGGTCAGCCACACTGCTTCCTGGGGGCAAACCCGCCATTTTATACACAGGAATTGACCGCATGAATAACCAAGTTCAAAACTTAGCCTTCCCCAAAAACTTGTCTGACCCATTTCTTAGGGAATGGGTTAAGTCACCAAAAAATCCACTAATGGCTCCAACTAGTGCTAACAAGATCAATGCAAGCTCATTTAGGGACCCTACCACTGCATGGCTAGGCAAAGATGGGCACTGGAGGGTTCTCATTGGGAGCAAAAGAAACACTAGGGGAATGACAATTTTGAACAAGAGTAAAGACTTTGTTAATTGGGCTAAAGCTAAACACCCATTACATTCAGCCCAAGGCACTGGAATGTGGGAGTGCCCTGACTTCTTTCCAGTTTTGAGTAAGAGCCCATTTGGTGTTGACACATCTGTGAAAGGTGATCATGTTAGGCATGTACTCAAGGTTAGCTTGGATGATAAAAAACATGATTAATATATGATTGGGACTTATTATAATGCTCCCAAGGATGTCTTTATCTCGGATAAAGGTTTTGAGGATAATGAATCATTTTTAAGATATGATTATGGAAAATATTATGCCTCAAAAACGTTCTTTGATGATGGTAAGAACAGAAGGGTATTACTGGGTTGGGTCAACGAATCCTCAAGTGTTGCGGATGATATCAAGAAAGTATGGTCTGGAATCCATGTGAGTTTGTTGCAATTTCTTAGTTTTCTACTATTTGTTTGTTTATTTTCTAAATTCAAGACAAGGCTTGATTATATTAAAGGACAAAACGTAGGTGCTATTTTCCAATGAAAAAAGATACGTATAACAGCTCATCAATAAAAATATAACATGTGTAACAATTATTACACATGTCTTATTCACATTGAATACCAGCACGATAAGCCCATATGAAAAAGGACCTAAGTTTTTTTTTTTTTTTTTCATATTAAAAGCTCTGCATTAAGTAAGTTAGATTAGTTTATTGGGATATGGTTTATAAAATATGGAATATGGTTTAATTAATATAACATGAGCCAGCTCAAACTATATAAGCTAAGAACTTGGCTCCACAAAAACTAAAAATAAAATAAAGTTAAGTTGATCTTAAACAGTTTAGTATAAACAGTGTTGGGGTATGGTTTCATCAATAATGCACATGTATTTGCAGGCAATTCCAAGGGCTATCTGGCTCCATAAGTCTGGTAAACAGTTGGTACAGTGGCCAGTTGTGGAAATTGAAAAACTGCGTGCAAATCCAGTCAACTGGCCTACCAAAATGCTCAAGGGAGGTGAACGACTTCAAATTCTTGGTGTCACAGCTGCACAGGTAAGTTTTACTTGTTATAGTCTAGTAAGAGAAATACTAATACAATATGTATATTATATATCTTAATTTGAGCTGCAAAGTTCTTGCAATTATATTTGGGCACAATTTGAAGGCAGCTCTAAGTTTAATAGTAAAATGTTTAATTGAGGTTACTTGAAGTAAGACAGAACCGCCTACATGCAAAATTTTATGTACACAAGTAATTTAAATAGCATTATTTTCTCAATAATATTTTCGAAATTTAACAGCTTTAATAAAATTGGTTTTTGTGATACATTCAGTGCATTCTTTATTATCGATTATCATATTCTCAAGATTTTAAATAGCGGTTGTGGTTGCATTGCATTTTTCATTATTGCGGATAATTACGAAAAAATGTGGTCGATGCGATCGCAATTGCAGTTGCGATACGATTTCAGAGACTGCCGAAACCAAAACGTTGCGGCCTCAATTACGTTTTTGAATCCAGATTTAAAACGTTGCAGATTCTATATCAAAGTTTATTAAATCATCCTCCAAAAATTAACAATATTGTTATTTAGCCGAAATATACTACATAATAATAATAATAATAATAATAATAATAATAATAATAATAATAATAGAGTTAAATGACAAATTAATACCAATATGTGGTTGGTCCAAGTTGTAACGAGTTCAGACTCCTTAAACAAGTGGTCAATGTCGTCCAGGTCCCCCGACGGAGATTAATCACTGTTTACGACTGTGAATACTTTATATCAATAACATGGTTACCCAAAAAAAATGATAAATTAATTACTGAATATAGATGAATTGTCCACTATAATAAAATGACTATGATTCTTTTCATATTAGATTAATCATTTGATCTTTGCAGGCTGATGTTGATATTTCATTTGAAGTGAATAAATTTGGAGAGGCTGAAGTATTGGACTATTGGACAGACCCTCAAATTCTGTGTAGTCGAAAGGGTTCAGCCGTTAGAAGTGGACTAGGACCATTTGGTTTGTTAGTTTTTGCTTCAAAGGGATTGCAAGAGTACACATCAATATTCTTCAGAATATTCAGATACCAACACAAAAATTTGGTGCTGTTGTGTAGTGACCAAAGCAGGTTTAACCTTTTTAGTCCTATAATCCATCAACTTCTCTCCAAACTTAAAGTTTGTACGGATCTTCTCTGATATATGCAAATGCAACTTTGACAGGTCTTCTATGGACAAAGATAATGATAAAACCACCTACGGGACGTTCGTGGATGTGGACCCTGTTCATGAGAAGCTGTCATTGAGAAGCTTGGTAAGTTCCAGTTATGAAGCCATGAGATATTAAGATGCACCAACCTTTTTTATTTTTGGAATAGATGCTTAAACTTTATTACTCATACTTATAAAAGTCAATTTCTGGGATTTAGTGGTCCGCAAAAGTTGCATTAACAGAAAAGTTATTACACGTGCATGACCATGTTAAAAAAACAGGCCCAAACTGTTGTTCGATCAAAAAAAATTTGGTGATATTTTGTTCCCTCAAAAATAAAAAATATTAATTTGATTTTCAAGAAGGTAAAATACAAGTCTAAATAGTTTCTGAGAGGGACAAAAGTGTCCGTAAATATTATCCTAAAAATGATCAATTTGATCCATATTTTATATTCTTGAGAACCAAATTAGTATTTTCATTTCTCAGATACCAAAATGTCACCGTGTTTTTTTGTCAAGGACCAATTTAGACCTTTACTCAAAAGTTCTTAAAAAAATACAAAATAATAAATATGCAAAATATTTAAAATACATACGCAAAAAATAATACATTTTGTATGTAGAGATATGTTTAATAACAACAACAGGGATAAAAAAAAAAAAAAAAGTAATAGCCGTAACTTAAAGGTTAAGCTCATTTAAAGAGAGAATTTTTTTTTTTTTTTTTTTTTGTTTAAGGGGAGGCTTATAATAGATCTTATAAAGGGGAGTAGGGAACGGAAAAAGGGTGGAGCACATTGCATGGATTTGAACCTGCACACTCACAATCATCATGTCTCACAACTTAACCAACTGAGTTGACTTAAGGCGACCATTTAAAGAGAGATTATAATATACTCCTTCCGTCCCAATATATATGTCATATTTGGCTAAATTACACAGTTTAAAAAAAAGCATTAAATGAAAGAAAGAGAGTAGTAATTTTATCAAGTTAACCTTATTAACCATTGGTGTATTAACTATTGTTATAAATGCAAAGTGGAGTATTTACGAGTAGAATTGGTAGAAAGCATTTAATATTACATTGAAAATAGAAAATAACATATATTTTGGGACAATTTTTTGTTGTAAATATGACATATATAATGGGAGGGAGGGAGTATCTAATATTAAATTTTAATAAGTTAAGATCATTATGTACTTTAAATTAAATTAGAGATACATCCTTGTTTGCTTATCTTAATGATACATTTATCTTAGAAGAATTGATACAAAGATCTTATTTGTTATTAGTTTTTTTTTTCCGGTTTAATTACTTTGTTTGTCCGTGAATTTTTTGAAAAATTCAAATTAGTCACCTAACTTTAAAAATTTGTAATTTGTCCCTCATACAATCACTGTTAGGGTTTTGTTAATTTTCCGTTATGGTTCTGTGACATGATTCAAGTGCCATCATGCACCAACAGTTTGAAGTCACTTTAAGTTCTCTATTTTAGCTTTTTATTTTCTTTTATTTATTTATTTATTTTTTTTTTGGGGGCCGGGGGCATTAGAGAGGCTCCAAAATCATAATAAAAAAGTGGAATTCAATCTCTTTATACTTGTATTATTTGCATGTAGCGAAAGGTCTTAATCTTATAGGATCATAATTCATAAGTAGCGGCTAAACAAAAAACAATACTAGAGGACTTCCTTATCTTTCCCTTATATACACTTCATCATATTTGCCTTTTATCCTTGTAATGCATGAGTTTCTCCCTTTCACAGATTGATCACTCTGTTGTGGAGAGTTTTGGAGGAGAAGGAAGGGCTTGCATCACAGCCAGAGTTTATCCCACATTGGCAATCAATGACAAGGCACAACTATACGCATTCAATAATGGAACTGTTGATGTCAAGATCGCAAGATTGAGTGCTTGGAGCATGAAGAAAGCACAAATAAATGGAAATTAAGCAGACAAGGGGAAAGGGAACACTGATTCAGAACAATGAAAATTCATGATGACAAATTTAGTGTTACTCTATTAGATCCTCCAAATATTGTTATTGTGACATTAACATGCATACCATTCATCTTACACTACGTTTGGTAAAAGATGAAAAATAAAAAGGACAAGACTTAAGTATAATTCCATATGTACATTAGGTGTTGTTTTCCAATGAGAATAAGACATGTGTAAAGGTTCATCAATAAAAAATAACATGTGTAACAACTATTACACATGTCATATTTCTATTGGAAAAAAACATCTAATGCTCCTGTGAAATTGTGTCCAAAAAAAAAATTGTTTAGTAAACAATAGAACATTATCTACATGACTGTCATCAACATATTTTACCATTTGTTATCTCTAAACTACACTTCGACAATGATCCATGCCACTCAACAAAGATTGTTTATCTTTGACTTTAATCCATATGCATTTGTGATTGTAAGAAGGTTTTCCCATAATAAATGTAATCGTGTTGATCTTCTATTGTTGCTAACGATTATCGTCCCACCAAGATTTCATTGAGCTATTATGTGCATCATGATTTTTTTTTTTTTTTTGACTGGAAAATCAATTTCATTAAGCACCAACAGAATCAGATGCTACAACTGATGCTACAACAGAATTTAAAGCAAACTTAGCTAAGGTGTGTGCTGCAATATTAGCAGTTCGCTTTACATGTGCAATATGGAAACTAGAAAAACATCTGCTAATCATTTTGCAATCTGACATCACCATCCCAAAATAGGAGCTATCAATTGAAGTAGCTTTCAATGCATGGACCACATTAAGAGAGTCACCTTCAGCAACAATATCTTGGAAACCAAGGTCACTTGCGGATTGGAGAGCTAAACGCATACCCATTGCCTCAGCTACATCAGAGTCAGGTAAGCCATTAATCTTCCAAGTAGCTGCTGCCAAAGTTGTTAAAAAGTGATGCAAATTTTCTGGAAAATTCTACAAACTTCTAAGCTAAATGTATTGTCTAGAATGTGCTAGAGTTTTAACAATAAAAAACATGCAATAGGTAGCTGGTGTAAGAAATGTCAGAACAATCTAGAAAACTCTAAACAACCACAGTATGGCGGTGGCTGTAGCCTATAAATAGGCCTATAATGAGTTGTAACAATTGAAGAAATTGAAAATCAATTTGTACTTCTCCAACCATAAGTCCTCCACGTTATCTTCTTGGGTGCAATACTTTCAATATAAATCTTGCACTCTCACCAGCAAATTAAGCCTTCTACTATCCAACTATCATTTTCATTTCTTAAATTCTATCAATGGCATCAGAGCTACGTTCGGTCATATACTGGGCGTAGTAATACATCCCAACTACTTCACAAAAATCTCTCATCTATCATAAACTAGTTGCAATATTTTTCAGAGCCATGGCAGACACGACCCAACTATCATCTATTCCTGTCCCAATTTTCACAGGTGAAAACTACGATTTTTGGAGCGTAAAAATGAAGACATATTTTTGCTTCCAAGATTTATGGGACATTGTAGAAGAAGGATTTACGATTCCTCAAGACATTTCAACTCTTACCGCGGCTCAAAAGAAAGAGTTGAAGGAGAATAAGCAAAAAGACTCGAAGGCATTATTTATTCTTCAACAAGCTGTGGCCGACACTATCTTTCCAAGAATTATGGGAGCTACTAGTGCTAAGGATGCGTGGAATATTCTTAAGGAGGAGTTTCACGGTAGCGACAAGGTACGCACCATTAAACTTCAAACTCTAAGACGAGAGTTTGAATTAATTAAAATGAAAGAGTCTGAGACTATAAAAATTTATTATTCCAAAATTAAAGAAATAGTAAATCAAATGAAGGCCTATGGGGAAAATATTCTTGACAAGAGAATTGTCGAGAAAATTCTAATTTCTATTCCCCAAAGGTATGATGCAATTGTGACAACAATTGAGCAAACCAAAGATCTGTCTACCTTGTCGGTGACAGAACTAATGGGATATCTTGAAGCATATGAGCAAAGATCGAATAGGCATGATGAAGGTTCAGTTGAAAATGCCTTTCAATCAAAGCTAAAATTACGATCTCATAATGATGGGACTGAAGAAAAAAATAATAATGTGCGAGAAATTTTAGAAGCAAAGAAAATTCTAGAGATTTATCTAGAAATAATAAGTATTCTCCATGTGGTATTTGTAAGAGAACAAATCATGCCGAGAAAGATTGTCGGTATAGTGGAAAGCCACAATGTCAACACTGCAAGAGATTTGGACACTTGGAGAAGAATTGCTATAACAAAAATAAGCATCAAGCTAATTTGGTTGAAGATCAAGACCATGAGCAGCATCAGCATGAACATGAGCAACATCTTTTCTATGCTACCCAAGATTCTAGTGATAAAATGGGTGGAAAGTGGTGCTTAGATAGCGGATGCAGCAATCACATGGCCAAAGATAGAAGCATCTTCAAGGATATTGATGACTCTGTCAAAGTGAAAGTTCGACTGGGGAACGGTGCTATTGTGGAATCGAAAGGCAAAGGCACTGTGATGTTGGAAACGAAGAAAGGTACGAGATTCATCAAAGATGTCTTATTAGTTCCCAATCTTAAAGAAAACCTCTTGAGCATTGGTCAGATGATGGAGAAAGGCTATGCTCTTAACTTTGAAGGTGACACATGCACAATATATGACAACAAAAACAAAAGGCAAGAGATAGCCAAAGTAAAAATGGAGAAAAGAAATAGAAGTTTTCCAATAAGCTTCAAATACACTACTAACATTGCCATGAAAGTGCAAGTTGATGATTCATGGCTATGGCATCGGAGATTTGGCCACTTCAACACCTATGCCTTAAAGCTTCTATATAAGAAAGGTATGATTAGAGATCTTCCATGCCTCAAAGAAAATAGTGAAGCATGTGAAGGATGTCTACTTGGCAAGCAACACAGACTACCTTTCTCAACTAACAAAGCATGGAGAGCAAAGGACTTGCTAGAGCTTGTTCATACAGACGTATGTGGACCGACAAGAACGCCATCACTTACCAACAACAGGTATTTCATCCTTTTCATTGATGATTTTCTAGAATGACATGGGTCTACTTTATTAGAGAAAAATCAGAAGTTTTTGGAGTATTCAAGAAGTTTAAGGCCCTCGCTGAGAAGAAAAGTGGGAAACATATAAAAGTACTCCGAAGTGATTGAGGCAAAAAGTACAACTCACGCGAGTTCGATAAATTCTGTGAGGATGAAGGCATCGAGCGTCAGCTTACAGTTGCATACACACCACAACAAAATGGAGTATCTGAAAGGAAAAATTGCACAGTCATGGAGATGGCGAGATCGATGCTAAATGAGAAGGGTCTTCCAAACACCTTCTGGGCCGAAGCAGTTTACACTGCTGTCTACATTCTAAACAGATGTCCAACTAAGGCAGTTCGAGATAAAACTCCTATAGAAGCTTGGAGTGGACAAAAGCCATCGGCCAAACATCTAAGAGTCTTTGGATCAATCTGTTACATCCATGTTCCAAATGAAAAGAGACACAAGCTAGAAGACAAGATGATACGAGGCATATTCTTGGGGTATAGTACACAATCAAAAGGTTATCGAGTTTACAACCTAAAAACAAAAAAGCTTACCATCAGTCGAGATGTTGAGGTTGATGAAAATGCTGCTTGGAATTGGGATGAAGAAAAAGTTGTCAAAAGCAACATCTCCATACCAATGCAACGACCCCAAGAAATTGAAGAAGTTGAAGAAGAAATAGCAGAAGATCCACGTATGCTCCCTTCACCTCCGCAAGAACAAGGTTCTTCACCAGAATCTACTCCAAGAAGAGTAAGATCTTTGATGGATATATATGAAACTTGCAACTTGGCCATACTTGAGCCTGAAAGCTTTGAAGCAGCATCAAAGCAAGAAGTATGGGTCAAGGCAATGGAAGAAGAGATTAGAATGATCGAGAAGAATAACACATGGGAGTTAGTGGATTGTCCTAAAGACAAGGACATCATTGGAGTTAGATGGGTTTATAAGACAAAGCTCAACCCCGATGGCTCAATTCAAAAACACAAGGCCAGACTAGTAGCCAAGGGTTACTCACAACAGCCTGGAATCGACTACAACGAAACATTTGCCCCTGTTGCTTGTCTAGATATAATAAGAGCTCTAATAGCTCTTCCAGCGCAAAAGGAGTGGAAGATTTATCAACTAGATGTTAAATCTGCCTTTCTCAATGGCGTACTTGAAGAAGAAGTTTATGTGGAGCAACCACAAGGCTTTGTGAGCAAAGGCAACGAAAACAAAGTACTAAGGCTAAGGAAAGCTTTATATGGCTTGAAGCAAGCTCCTCGAGCCTGGTATAGCAGAATTGATCAATACTTTATAGATAAAGGATTCAGGAGGAGCAAGAGTGAGCCAACACTATACATCAAGACCCAAGGTCAGTATGACACTCTCATTGTCTCCTTGTATGTAGATGATCTTATCTACATTGGCAACAAGATAAAGATGATAGCTGAATTCAAAGAAGACATGAAGAAGACATTCGAGATGACAGACCTGGGTTTGATGCACTACTTCCTTGGCATTGAGGTGAGTCAAAGGAAAGAAGGGATATTTATCTCGCAGAAGAAATACACGAATGAACTACTAAAGAAATTCAAGATGTACGAGTGCAAGCCAGTTCTTACTCCACTGGTGACTAATGAAAAGTTGCTAAAGGACGATGGATCACCAAAGGCGGATACAACACTTTATAGAAGTTTGATCGGAAGCCTTCTATATCTCATAGCCACACGGCCAGATATCATGTACGCTACAAGTCTTCTATCGAGGTTTATGCAAAGTCCAAGCCAAATTCACTTTGGAGCAGGCAAACGAATTTTGAGATATTTACAAGGCACCAAGGAGTTTGGTATATGGTATACACCTACAACCAACTCAAAGTTGCTTGGTTACACCGACAGTGACTGGGCAGGATCTATCGATGATATGAAGAGCACGTCAGGGTACGCTTTCTCACTTGGATCGGGAATATTCTATTGGGCATCTAAGAAACAAGCAACTATTGCACAATCAACAGCCGAAGCAGAGTACGTAGCAGCAGCTGAATCTACAAGCCAAGCTATATGGCTTAGAAAAATACTCAGTGATATGGGAGAGCAACAAACAGAGCCAACTATAATCTATTGCGACAACAAATCGGCAATTGCAATGACGAAGAATCCAGTATATCATAGCAGAACAAAGCATACAGCAATTAAATATCATTTTATTAGAGAAGCAAAAGCAGCTAAAGAAATACAACTCAAGTATTGCAAGACTGAAGATCAAGTTACAGATATATTCACGAAGGCACTTCCAAAACCGAAGTTCGAGGAATTACGAACTATGCTTGGAGTTATAGAAAATTGCATCAAGGAGGAGTGTTAAAAAGTGATGCAAATTTTCTGGAAAATTCTACAAACTTCTAAGCTAAATGTATTGTCTAGAATGTGCTAGAGTTTTAACAATAAAAAACATGCAATAGGTAGCTGGTGTAAGAAATGTCAGAACAATCTAGAAAACTCTAAACAACCACAGTATGGCGGTGGCTGTAGCCTATAAATAGGCCTATAATAAGTTGTAACAATTGAAGAAATGGAAAAGCAATTTGTACTTCTCCAACCATAAGTCCTCCACGTTATCTTCTTGGGTACAATAATTTCAATATAAATCTTGCACTCTCACCAGCAAATTAAGCCTTCTACTATCCAACTATCATTTTCATTTCTTAAATTCTATCAAAAGTGAAACCTTCAGCATCTCTTACAATAGTTCCAATACCCCACTCGTTGTTTATCAGACCTGCAGCATCTACATTCACTTTATACCACAATCTAGGCGGGGGAGTCCACTTTCAGATAAAATTGCTAAGTGAACATGTTTTTGAATAGTCTTGAGCTTCCACAATTTTGACCACAAAGTAGAGTTTATATTTTGCACTGAAACATGTGAATGCTCATCAATCTCCCATTGTCTAATCGAATGGTAGGCACTTTTAACAGAAAAAAAAAAACCTTTCTTACTAGGCCCCCAAGTCAGCTGATCCGCTTGATTAAAGGCATGAAAGTAGCATTGATCAACGGATAATTCCACACTCCGGATTCATGACAAAGTAATTCTGAAACCTGTGATAACTCAGAATGTGGTGGTTTAGGAGACCAAATTTTATATCCATTTTGTAAAGGAAGCCAATTGTCCTCCCAAATGTTAATAAAGTGACCAGTGCTCACAG
Organism: Ammopiptanthus mongolicus; assembly: GCA_039655645.1. Taxonomy (NCBI): domain Eukaryota; kingdom Viridiplantae; phylum Streptophyta; class Magnoliopsida; order Fabales; family Fabaceae; genus Ammopiptanthus; species Ammopiptanthus mongolicus. Next base: position 63,028,422 of record CM077351.1, on the reverse strand, counting down.
TCCAAAGGCAACCACGTTTTAAGACCCACAAAGCCTCATAAATACTACGCCATGTATAACTTGGTAAGTGACCCAACCGACCTTTAAGGATACTGCCCCGAGGAAAATAGCGAGCATCTAGAAAGCATGGAATCGGGGTTGGATAAAATGCAACATCCTTGTTTAGCGAGCAAAGCAAGATTAAAAGCTTTGAAGCTTCTAAATCCCATCCTTCCTCTACTTTTTGGTTGACAGTAACTATTCCAATTAATCCAATGGATCTTTTTCTTCTCCCCTTGAGCATTGTTGAAGTTAATTCAAACATAGAATAGTTAGTTAGTTCTATTAATAAAAGTGGTTAGTCAGTTAGTAACAAACTAAGTGATGTAAAGCATTATAAAAGAGATTGATGTGCTTATGCAAATAGACAGTGTGAATATCAAAAGAATTTTATCAGTGCATATCCTATTTTTCTTATCTTCCCGAGTGTGTGTGTTTTGTGAGTTTCATCCCCAACAAATTGGTATCAGTAGCAATAAGATTAGGGACCTGTGTTCGTGCAGCCATGACTTCCACAAATGGCAATGGAAGCTTCTTATCTTCAATGCCAGTTCTTGATGGTAAGAATTATGATCACTGGGTTGTTAGAATGGAAGCCATTCTTGGGTTTCAGGAAATATTGGAGATTGTGAAAGATGATGTCTCTGATAAAGATGAAGCAGCAGCGAAGAAGAAAGATTATAAGGCTAGATGTTTTCTTCACCAATGTGTGGATCTTGTCAACTTTGAAAAGATCTCCAAAGCTAAGACAGCTAAGGAGGCTTGGGACATCCTGCATAAGGCGTATAGGGGCGCTGAGAAGACCAAGAAAGTGAAGTTGCAGTCTCTCAGAAGACAATATGAGCTATTGTCTATGGTTGATCAAGAGTCCATAGCTGAGTATTTCAACAGGCTCCAGTTGCTTGTGAATTCAATGACAATATGTGGAGAATCATATTCAGACCAGCAAATGGTGGAGAAGATCTTGAGAATCCTAACTCCTCGATTTGACCACATTGTGGTGGCAATTGAGGAGTCTAAAGATCTTGCAACGATGAAGGTCGAAAAGCTACAAAGTTCACTTGAAGCTCATGAGCAAAGGCTTAATGAGAGATCTGGAGTGAAAGAACCAGACCAGGCTTTACAAGCTCAAGTGGTCAAGAAAGGGGATGCTGATACAAGAAAATGGAAGAAAGGAAAAGAACGGGGAAAAGGAGACTGGTCTTCCAATAAAGACAAGACAAAGGTTGATGACAAACCTGAATCCTCAAGTAAAAGAGGAGAAGGGTTTGTTAGCAATCAAAGGAAGAAAAGGGGTCAAGACAAAAGGAAGATTTAGTGCTTTAATTGTGAGAAGTGGGGTCACTATGCTGCTGAGTACTGGCATGGCAAAGGGAAGCAAGTCAGAACCAGAGAAGAGGAGGCAAACGTGGCTCATGATGCTCATGATGATTCTGACTCAGATCCTGTGTTGATGATGGTCACAATTAGTGATGGAGACCATAATTCGGAATCATGGTACTTAGATACTGGCTGTTCGAATTATATGACTGATCATAAGGGCTGGCTGAGAGACTTGGACTCAAGTAGGAGAACCAAGATCAGGCTTGCAGATAGCAGAGTCCTGATAGCTGAAGGTGTGAGAATTATAGTGATAAAAAGGAAAGATGGCAAGGCAGCACTCATTGAAAATTTGTTGTTTGTGCCTGGTATGAAATGTAACTTGATGAGTGAGTGTTGGACAGCTGATTGAAAAGGGTTTCTCTGTGGTCATGAAGCATGAGTTCTTGGAGCTGTTTGATCCTGGCCAAAGACTGGTGTTGAGATCTCCACTATCAAAGAATAGAACTTTTCAGACCAACATTAAAGCAGCTGAGGTGCAATGTCTTACAACAACAGAGACTAATCAAAAGAGCTGGCTATGGCATTTGAGGTTTGGTCATTTAAATTTCCGAAGTTTAAATCAATTGGTAGATAAAGAAATGGTGATAGGACTCCCTAAACTTGTGATGCCTGGAAAAATGTGTGAAGTATGTTTGATTGGTAAACAACCAAGAAATGCTTTTAATTCCTATCTACCAATGAGAGCTTCAAATGTGTTACATGTGGTGCATTCTGATGTCTGTGGTCCTTTTGAGGTGCAGTCATTAGTTGGAAACAAATACTTCACATCTTTTGTTGATGAATACAGCAGAATGATGTGGATCTTTTTGATCAAATCAAAAAATGAAGTATTTGCAGTTTTTCAACAGTTTAAGGCCATGGCTGAGAGACAAAGTGGCAAAGTTCTCAAGATATTGAGAACAGATGGAGGTGGTGAATATACCTCAAAAGAATTTTAAGCATTTTGTGAGAAGCTAGGAATTCAACATGAAGTTGCAGCACCCTATACACCTCAGCATAATGGCCTGGCTGAGAGAAGGAATAGAACTGTCCTCAATATGGCAAGAAGCATGATAAAGCAGAAGAATTTGCCACATTCTTTCTGGGGTGAGGCAGTCACTACTGCAGTCTACTTGTTCAATAGATGTCCCACAAAGAGGCTCAAAGAGAAGGTACCTGAGGAATATTGGTCAGGCAAGAAACCAATGGTAAACCATTTGAAAATCTTTGGCTCACTATGCTTTAAGCATGTGCCTGATGCAAGGAGAAAGAAGCTACAAGATAAGAGTGAGCCTATGATTTTGGTTGGCTATCATGTAACTCGAGCTTATCGATTGTTTGATCCAACAAAGCAGAAAATTGAAATGAGTAGAGATGTCATGGTGAATGAGGTAGAGACATGGGACTGGCAGCTTCAGAGGAGTAGTCTTCCATCAGTAACTCCATTGCTGATGGTAGATGATCCAAATGAAGCTGAAGAAGGTACACAACCTGCAGCTACTCAGGTTGCACAGAGATCACAGAGACAGAGACATATGCCAGTTAGACTTGAGGATTATGAATTAATGTCAGACAATGCAGTAACATCAGAGGGTGAATTGGTGCATTTTGCCTTACTGGCCGATGCAGAACCAATTGATTATGAGGAGGCAATGACAGAACCAGTATGGAAGTCAGCAATGCTGGAGGAATTAAGGGCCATTGAGAAGAATCAAATATGGGAGTTAGTTGTTTTACCTTCATCTAAGAAACCAATTGATGTAAAATGGGTCTTTAAGCTGAAATTCCATCCTGATGGGTCAATTGCAAAACACAAAGCAAGGTTGGTTGCTAGAGGTTTTCTGCAGAAGCCTGGTATAGATTACACAGATGTGTTTGCACCAGTGGCAAGACTCGAGATAGTAAGGCTAGTGGTTGCTTAGGCAGGACGTAGTGGATGGCCTTTACATCACTTAGATGTAAAATATGCATTTCTGAATGGTCCCCTTGAAGAAATAGTGTATGTTATACAGCCACCAGGATTTGAAATTAAGGAGAGAGAGAACATGGTGTATAAACTGAATAAGGCATTATATGGCCTTAAACAAGCTCCCCGAGCTTGGAATAAAAGAATAGATTCATTCTTAAAACAACATGGTCTTCTAAAGTGCTCAGTGGAATATGGCATGTATGTTAAAAGGAAGAAGGAGGCTGTTGTGCTACTAGTTTGCCTCTATGTTGATGATTTACTTGTTACAGGTAGTAACCTAACAGAGATTGAATGTTTTAAAGCATTAATGATGTCAGACTTCGAAATGACAGATCTAGGAAGATTGGATAGTTCTTGGGCCTGGAATTTATAACTACATCAAAAGGAATTCTTATTCATCAAAGGAAGTATGCAGTTGAGGTCTTGAACAGATTCAATATGGTGGATTGTAACCCTGCATCCATTCCTGCTGAAACAAACACCAAGCTTGCAAACAATAGTACAGAAGAAGAAGTTGACCCTACAATGTACAAACAGCTGGTTGGTTCATTGAGGTACTTGTGTAACAGTAGACCTGATATCTGTTATGTCGTAGGCTTGATTAGTCGATTTATGTGTAAACCAAAGAAGTCTCATCTGATGGCAACTAAGAGAGTGCTCAGGTACTTAAAAGGTACCTTGAAGTATGGTTTGTTATTTCCTGCCGAGTCTGAACAGAAAGCAGCTGATTTGCTGGGATATTCTGATTCAGATTGGTGTGGAGATAGAGTTGATAGAAGGAGTACTACAGGGTGTTTGTTCAAGTTTAAAGGAGCTGCAATTTCTTGGTGTTCCAAGAAACAGCAGGTGGTAGCTCTATCATCGTGTGAAGCTAAGTATATAGCGGGTTCTTATGTAGCTTGTCAAGCAATTTGGCTTGATTCATTACTAAGGGAGATGGAGATTGAAGTAAAGAAGCTAATGCAATTGTTAATTGATAATAAATCTGCTATAAAGTTAGCCAAGAATCCAGTTTCTCATGGTCGAAGTAAGCATATTGAAGCTAGGTTTCACTTCTTGAGAGAACAAGTGAACAATGGTATGCTTGAAGTATTTTATTGCCCCACAGAGTTGCAGACTGCTGATGTATTGACTAAAGCAGTAACAACTGATAGATTTGTAAAGCTTAGAGAGGATTTAAGAGTTGTATCCTTTGATAGTTTTGATTGTATGAATGTTGGAGTTTTGAAGTTAATTCAAACATAGAATAGTTAGTTAGTTCTGTTAATAAAAGTGGTTAGTCAGTTTGTAACTAACTAAGTGATGTAAAGCACTATAAAAGAGATTGATGTGCTTATGCAAATATACAGTGTGAATATCAAAAGAATTTTATCAGTACATATCCTATTTTTCTTATCTTCCCGAGTGTGTGTGTGTTTTGTGAGTTTCATCCCCAACAAGCATTACCCCACCAAAATTGCTTAATCATACTTTTTATATGGTCACATAATCCTGATGGTAATAAGAAACCCCCCATAACATAGGCAAGAATGGATTGGGCCACAACCTTAATAAGTACTTCTCTACCAGCTGATGAAAGAAATTTCTCCTTCCATCCCTTGAGCTTCTTCCAAACTCTATCTTGAACAAACTCAAACACCTGTTGCTTCCATCTTCCAACAAAAGAAGGAAGGCCCAAGTACTTTGATTGAGTTTCCATCGCCTTAATCTGAATCCATCTTTGGAAATCATTTCTTCTATCTGTAGGAACATTTCGGCTAAAGGAAACCTTAGATTTATCAAGATTAATAAGCTGACCAGAAGCATCTTGGTACAGTTGAAGAATACCCTGAATACAATCAGCATAGATTGAGTGGCTCTACAAAAAATAAGGCTAATATCATCCGCAAAAAATAAATGGGATATCACAGGAGCACCCTTTGCAATTTGAATTCCATGAATAGATCTTTGCTCTTGTGCTTTAGTAAAAAGACCTGAAAACACCTCAGCGCATAATATAAAAAGATAAGGCGAAAGAGGGTCTCCTTATCTCAGTCCTCTTTGGGGAACAAAAGATTGACAAGAGCCACCATTTAAGAGGACAGAAAATGAAACAGTAGACACAATTCATAATAAAGGAGATCCAATTCTCAGAAAAACCCATTCTAGCCAACACAGCTTTTAAAAAAGGCCATTCAATCCTATCATAAGCTTTAGACATATCCAATTTCAAGCCCACATGTCCTTTTATCCAATTTGTTTTTTCCCCTCATAAAATGAAAAGCATCAAAAGCAACGAGGGCATTATCTGTAATTAATCTTCCAGGTACAAAAGCACTTTTGAGATTTATCAATAATGGCTGGTAAAATTAATTTCAGACGATTAGCAATAGTTTTAGTAACTAGTTTAAAAACAACATTACAAAGGGAGATTGGCTTGAAATCACCTGTCAAACTGGGCTTCTTATTCTTTGGGATAAGGCATATAAAAGTGTGATTAATGCTACTCAGATCACCACCATGATTAAGAACATTTGAGTAACTTCATCCCCTACAATATGCCAGTATTTTTGGAAAAAAATAGGCGGCATTCCATCTGGCCCCGGATCTGTTGTAGGCTTCATGGATTCAATAGCTGCAAAGACCTCATCCCTAGAAAATTGTTGTTAAAAAATAGTCCTCATTTCATCAGTAATTCTCCAATGCACCACCCCCACAGCCTCAATTCTATTAGGATCTGGGGATGTGAAAAGATTTTTTTCTTTGAGAGGCTTTCTGATGGAAAAATTTTGTGTTTCGGTCCCCATGTTGAAGCCACATAACCCTTGAACGTTGAGCCCACCACACCTCCTCACTTTCAAGTAAATCATCAAGAACACCCTCCAACTCCTTAATTTTCTCAGCTACAACATTCTCATCAGACCTTTTATTCCACTGAATGAGTTGAGCCTGTATATCTGCCTAACTTGATGTTCAAAATTCTCGTCTCTCATCCAACATTGTTCAAATCGTTGCGGTTTAACAAATTGACGCCTTCTTCATTTTTGTAACAGACAGTCGAAGCAAAAGAGGCATATGATCTGAAGCATGTCTAGTCAAATTGCTAACTGAGGTTGTGGGAAAAGATGTCATCCAATCAGGCGTAGCCACACAATGATCAAGCCTTGCCTTAATGTTATTATCTCCATCTTGATTGTTATGCCAAGTATAAGGGTCCCCGTGACACTCGCTACCCCGCATACGATAAAATTAAATAAAGCATGCAAGTTAATTAAAATAAAATGAAAACTTTAACTTAAAAGGTAGCAAGTACCACATGATCCGAAAAAGTTTAAAGCATAAGCAACAATTGCGGAAAACATAAACATAAACAAAACCCGAAACCCGATGTCACATAATCAGAGCTGGTAACCACTACCGATATTACATCGAAAAACAACTAACTTAACTAAACTATACCATGAGCAAGCGATCTCCTCGGGATCACTCCTCAGCTGGCAGCTCACCATCCTCTGCATAACCAAAGGTCCATGCAAAACACAACAACAACAAACAGGGAGTAAGGAACTGTACGTATAAACATAAACGGTAATAGAGTAGAAAGCAAGATGATCATGCAACATATAAACATCATAATACAACATACATGTTATAACGCATACCATCATATCACAATATAAGCATGTTATGCGATGCATAACTACTCCACTACTTCATATGCAATGTGGATCCATCAACATCAACTCTGGAAAGACGATTAGGAGTACATATCCATGTTGACCATCCTGCATCATCGTTGGAACATTCACCAAACCATGGGTGACGTCCGTATCACTCTCAACTAATCATGATAACGTACTGTGGCTTGTCAGGGTAGTCAAGTTATCGATAGGACACTCCGACAACGAGTTGCAAGTCCATGCCATATGGAACCTCCTTACCCAACTCTACCCTCAAGGCCGGGATAACACCCATCATGGCCTCCATTGTCGCGATTCATCGTTTGCTTTCTGCCTAAAACTGTCATCTCTATGCAATGATGCATGCAATGTTCAACCATCCATCATCAACACCATTACATGGCTATCAACTTTGACCAACAAGCATCAAAGATGATTTATCAACATCAAACTTGACCAATAAGCATCAAGAATGATTTAACCAACAACATCGGTAATAGTACATCGTTACCCATAACATCATCTTCTCATTAGTTAATTTCTTTATTAAGTCTCCATTATTACATTTTACCATATCGTTATCCTAGTCCATTAACTATCATCAGGGTCGTGTTTTACAATCTCTTATATCATATTTTTATTCCAAAAAGGGTATTAAATCTCTTTTCAATTAAAACAATGAAGTTTTCTTAATTCTGATAGTGGCACGGCCTGAGCATGGGCATGTTGGCCAACTGGCACGGGCGTGCTAAATAGCGTCACTTTTCTCGTTTTCTGGCACGGGCGTGCTACTGAGAGCACGGTCATGCTGGCTTTACTGGGTAGATAGCACGGGCGTGCTCAATGCTGTTACAGCGTCTCAGTTCTGGGAACTTAGCAGCTTTTCTAGATTTCAACCCTCCAAATCAATCCTAAGGTTCTTGACTAATCCATTGGCATTAATCTCATCTCTCATCAACATCTTTTATGTTTTATGCACATCAATTGGACTAATCCTAGTTTAGGCTTAGCGCTAACATCCCTATGTCTTTTATTAACATAGATTTAACAACAGTTCAACCATACCAACTCATACAATCATGGCATATCATCATCTTCATCATAAACCACATCATAAACATCATGCCAAGATCATACAAACCATTTAAACAGTTAACAACATGTATAAACAATCATAACAACTTCACACAGCAATTAAGGCATATAGCACACAAATAGGGTCATGGGTTAACCCTCATCTTACGCTACCCTAGAACCTATATGTTATACTAATCCCTTCTCCCCATACCTGGCATGACGATTCTAGCCTACGAGCCAACAAGAACGATGTCTACGCTTGACTCCTCCAAACGGGTTCAACAGTTGACCAAGAACATCAAGAAAGGACAAAGGTAGTTAATTCCCAAACAAGGAAAGGAAGGTAATTAACACAAGGGTTATGCACATACCTCGATTAGATCCCTGGGTAACTAATCTGCTAGTTGTCGTTCACAATACTGGCACACGAACCACGAAGTCTGGTTTGACAGGGACAAAACGGTTCAACATTAACTCAAGGGATCCAAAGAAAAAGGATGAACAGGGTTGGTTACCATACCTCAGAGTAACACTAAGCTAGCAGCTTAACCCCAAACACAACAGCAAACACCACAGGGGTGTGTTCTTGACGAAGAACAACCAAACAAGAACTGGGGACGGTCAAGGATTCAATGGGAACCCACGAGAAAGGTAAAATACGGCTGTTTCTAACTTTAGGATTGACAGCTATGAGTTTTAGGTCGCGCAAAAGAGATATAAAAAGGATTGGGGCGAAACGGGCTGTCCAAAAGAGCCCAAAACGCGTTTTTGGTGCGCGCGAAGAGTACGGGCGTGCTAACTTTTAGCATGGGGTTGCTGAACAACTGGCACGGGCGTGCTGCATAGGAGCACGGGCGTGCCACACTGACAGGATCACTTATAAGCTAGATCTAATGTTTAACTACCCCAAAACACGTCCCTAAACATCTAATGTAAGCATAGCAACACATTATATATATATATAACAAGCAAACGAAAACTGGGGTGTTACAGTCCCCCTCATATCCAAGATCACACAAATTATGCAGCTTTCATTTGAATGGGACCTTGCAAGATTATGGATGAGCTCACATGTACGAGCCTTATTTGCAGCATCTGGGTACCCATAAATTCCTGTACATCTCCACTCTCTATATCATCTTTCCAAAAGCATAACATAAATGAACTTTACCAATCACTGAAAGAAAGCTGCTCTATACCTGAAAAAACAAACAACAACATGAACAAAAGCATTTACAAAAGCATGTGTGGCCTCATTTGGAGGCGAGCCAGACTCTTAGTGAACCGTCAAATACTTGAAAGGCTTTCTGACTCGCACTTGAGGGGGAGATTGTAGGGAATTCCAAATGTGAGTAAGATGTGGATGAAGAAATCTCACATTGAAAAGAAATTGACTAGTTGAAGGCTATATAATTCACCCCCTACTATTCAATTACATGGGGTATAGCCTAAACCTTAAACCCTAAACCCTAATAGAGGCAATTGAATACATTAATATCATTAATTATAATCGTAAAAAAAATTTGAATAATATACCGTGTAATTAAAAAAGTTATATTCTAATCAATAGCCTAAACCTTAAACCTAATAGAGGCAATTGAATACATTAATATCATTAATTATAACCATAAAAACAATTTGAATAATGTACCGTGTAATTAAAAAAGTTATATTCTAATCAAATGCACATTGAATTTTGAATATAAAGAGATAGGGGTTGAGTCCTCTTCATTTCTTCACTTCATTTTCCCTCTCTATTACTATAGTTTTAGGGATATAAACATGATAATGTGACATTGCGTGAGGTCCAAATATTCTTTATACACCCCAAAACCAAAGTAATAGAACTCTCCATTTCTCACGAAAAATGGAGAGAATCTTTACTCATGCAATAAAGAGTATTAAGAAGCAATAAAAGGAAATTAAAACATTAACAAAATGGTTATAAAATAAATTGTAATAAAAAGTAATATATAAATATTTAAAACTTTTAAATTTAAATTCAAAATAAATTATTTTGAAATAAAAATTCCAACAAGACCTAAATCATTACAATTTTGGGTCAAGATCTGGTGTCAAGCTCACATGTGTGTGTCAAGACCCAATTTAGGCGTCCCTGACCGGTCAGAATGGGACTTCGCTATTAGATTATTTTAATAATCTATAAAAGTGACCCATGTAATTAATAAACTAGTTTTAAATAAAAGATGGCCTAATGTGATGGTTGTTTGGCCTAATGGTAATTAAAGTTAGTGGGGGGTAATTTTGAATTTCAAAATTAAATCCCTCTCCTCTCCCTTTTTGAATCAGTAGTTTTCTGGAAGTTACTGGAAGTTATATAAGATAACTATTTAGTGGGAAAAAGGATAGAAAGGAAGTGGGTTTTTTATCAGAATAAGAAAGGAGAAAACTGAAGGTGTCTTCACCATCATAGACACAAGGAAAGGAAGGAAGAGAGGGAAGAAAATCCTCAAGAATCAAGAACGAGAAAAAGGCTATGGATCCAGGTAAGGTTCTTGAACTCTCCTAATAGATGTTAATGGCATAGTGCGAATTATGATATCCAAGATTCTTTTATTTTAGTGTAGTTTTCTGCATTGTTGAACCCTAGGAAAACTACAACTTATTGTTTTAAAGTTTTACAATTGGTATCAGAGCATGGTTAAGGATATTGTGATTCTCCTTGAATGATTGTTTCCCAAATTTATATGAACCCTAATTATAATTTTGGGAGTTAAAGAACACAGAATGTTACTTTTTTTTTTGTGTGTACGTGAAAGTGAAAAGAAGTAATATTCCTGGAACTATGGATTTTCATTTTATTGAATATAAAAGTCATTTTGATTCACGAAAAGTTTCTTGGTACGTTTTCAAACTGGTTGCAAAAATACTAGTACAACTTTATTGGTTATATTGGTGAGCATGTTAGCTTGTACAAGTCCCTGTCAGTACGAAATATTGGCTTTTTCGAAAGTGTTCTGCCATCAAAGTTTTCTTGCCTTTTAATTTGAACGTGTAAATACCCACGTTTTGCCCCCACGCTATTGTAGATTGTGGGTGACAAGATTGATATTGCGAAAATGGAATATGGCTTCTGGGTTGCCAATTTTGTTCTTTTTCTGGCAGAAAGGTTTATGGCTAGCCGTGATAAATATCACAGCCATGATTGGCAATTAAAATAATAATAATAATAATAATAAATAAATAAATTCAAGTTTTAATTTGAAATTATATATCAAAGTTGGGGTTTGTTAATCACCAAAGTGGTCAAATCCATAAATTTTATGATTTCAAATTATATAATTGTTTTGTGATTGTGATGCTATGTGAATAACATGTTTGGGTTCATTGAAATTCATTATTATAAGGCATATATGGATCACCCAAAGGTGGATCATTGCTGATAATTAATGATATTAAAGGTTTTATGTCATACTTGTTAAGTGCTTGTTTATCCAAAGATGACATGCATGTTAAGATTAGTATGGATGATTGCCCAATAAAGCATGTTTGTTTAGCATCATTATTGATATGTGAATGTATTTAAGTATTGCCCAAAGGTGAACTTAAATACATAATTAAAGTTGACATTCGTTTGAATCCTTTAAGTTTTACTCAAAGCATTAATGTGTGAGCTTGTTTTGAATGTCTGTAGTCACCAATAATATGTTAGCATTGGGCAATGGAATGACTAAGTTCAATGGGCTGAACTATGCTGATTGGTCCGAACAGATCCAGTTTCAACTGGGTGTAATGGATCTGGATCTAGCATTAGTAATGGATGAAAAGCCCCATCCATTACAGAGATCGGTACGGAGGCTGACCAGTCTCTTTTTGAGGCTTGGGAGCGGTCTAATAGGCTGAGTTTGAGCTTAATGAAGATTACTATGACTGAAAATGTTAAGCCATCTATGCCCAAGACAGACAATGCAAGGGAATTCATGAAAATGATTAAGGAGTACTCACAATCGGATATTACTGATAAATCCATTATGGGAAACTTAATGAGTGAATTGACAACCAAGAAATTTGACTTGTCTCATCCCATTCATGATCATGTGACAAGCATGGCAAACCTAGCAGCAAAGTTGAAGTCGATGGGGATGGAGGTGAATGAGACATTCCTGGTACAATTCATTATCAACTCACTTCCTCCTGAGTTCGGTCAGTTCCAGGTGAATTATAACACCATTAAGGAAAAATGGAACTTTCAAGAAATCAAGGCCTTGTTGGTTAAAGAGGAAGGGAGGTCGAAGAAGATAAAGAACCACTCCATTCACTTATCGACTCATGAAGGAGCTAGCAACAACAAGGCCAAACCGGGTAACAAGGACAAGAAAAAGGGAAAAGCCCCAATGAAGGTTAATGAGGGTGAAGTCCGAAAGGAAAAGAAGTGCTACTTTTGCAAACAGAGTGGACACTTCAAGAAGGATTGTCTGAAAAGAAAGAGTTGGTTCGAAAAGAAAGGTAAACATTATGTTTCCGTAAGTTTTGAATCAAATCTTGTTGAGGTTCCTTATAATACCTGGTGGTTGGATTCTGGTGCAACTACTCATGTGTCATATATTATACAGGGATTCATTTCGATCCAAACCATAAAAAGAACTGAAAAGTTCCTATATATGGGAAACAGAATGAAGGCACGCATAGAGGGAATCGGGACGTACAGATTGATCTTGGATAGTGGTTGCCATTTTGATCTAGAAAATTGTCTCTATGTTCCTGGATGTGCTAGGAATTTAGTTACTGTTGGAAAGTTGGATGACTTATGTTTTAATTTTAGGATTGGACATGGTGTATTTTCCTTATATAAACATATGTACTATTATGGTTCTGGTACTTTAATAGATGGTTTATATCATTTCAATCTTGATGTTAAATTTATGGAATCTCTGTTTAATGTTGACCATGTTGTTGGTAGTAAGCTTAGTGTGCATAATGAGAGTTCTGCTTATTTGTGGCATCAAAGGTTAGGTCACATATCCAAAGAAAGGATAATGAGGTTAATGAAAAGTGAAATATTACCTCATTTGGATTTTAATGATTGGGATATATGTTTGGATTGCATTAAAGCAAGCAAACCAAACACATATCAAAGAATGCGGCTACAAGAAGTAGTGAACTCCATGAATTGATACACACTGATATTTGTGGTCCCTTTGACATTCCATCTTGGAGCGGTGAAAAATATTTTATCACCCTCGTTGATGACTACTCACGTTTTTGTTACTTGTATTTGTTGCATGAAAAGTCTCAGTCGGTGGATATCCTCAAAGTCTTCATTGATGAGGTAGAAAAGCAACTGGAAAGAAAAGTAAAAGTTGTGAGCTCTGATAGAGGTGGTGAATATTATGGAAAATTTAATGAGAATGGACAATGTCCAGGTCCATTTTCAAAGTTTCTCGAAAGTCGGGGCATATGTGCACATTATACTATGCCTAGCACACCGCAACAGAATGGTGTAGCTGAAAGGCGGAATCTTACTCTTATGGATATGGTTAGGTCAATGTTAAATTATAGTATTGTACCTTTATCGTTGTGGATGCATGCTTTAAAGACCGCTGCATATCTGCTTAATAGGGTTCCCAGTAAAGCAGTTCCTAAGACTCCTTATGAGCTGTGGACGGGAAGAAAACCCAGTTTAAGGCATCTTCATGTTTGGGGTTGCCAAGCAGAAGTAAAGGTGTATAATCCACATGAAAAGAAGCTTGATGCAAGAACCGTTAGTGGTTTTTCATTGGCTATCCCGAAAAGTCAAAAGGTTACAAATTTTATTGTCCTAATCATAGTACAAGAATAGTTGAGTCTAGTAATGCTCGGTTTATTGAGAATGGCCAGTTCAGTGGGAGTGAGAAATCACGAAAAGTGGATATTATGGAGACTTGTGGTGAATCTTCTTCACCTAAAGATTTTTCTCAGGTTGTTGTCCCTCTTGTTATATTACCGTCACATGACATACAAAGACAACAAAATAATATTCAAAACCCACAGGATGAACCTATAGATGAACCAGCTGATAATGTAGAAGTTGCAAATGAACAAGTGATAGAAGAAGCGCAAGAAATAACATTAAGAAGGTCAGAAAGGCAAAGAAGGCCAGCTATTTCAAATGATTATTGTTTATTCACTTGAACATGAATGTGACTTAAGCATTGATAAGGATCTAGTCTCGTTCAGACAAGCCATGGAAAGTAACAATTCTGAAAAGTGGCTTAATGCTATGAAAGAAGAGTTGAAGTCAATGGAGGACAATATGGTATGGGATCTAGTTGAGTTGCCTGAAGGTTCAAAACGAGTCGGTTGTAAATGGATCTATAAGACTAAGCGTGACTCAAAAGGCAACATCGAAAGGCATAAAGCTAGACTCGTCGCCAAAGGTTTCACTCAAAAGGATGGCATAGACTACAAAGAGACCTTCTCTTCAGTTTCAAAGAAGGACTCTTTAAGGATTGTTTTGGCTTTGGTGGCTCATTACGACTTAGAGCTTCACCAAATGGATGTAAAGACCGCCTTTTTAAATGGTGACTTAGAGGAAGAGATTTATATGGACCAACCCGAAGGGTTTTTTACTACAGGAAAGGAAAATCTAGTGTGTAAATTAAAGAAGTCAATATATGGACTGAAACAGGCTTCCAGACAATGGTATTTTAAGTTCAATGGTACCATTACGTCGTATGGTTTTGTAGAGAACACTGTTGATCGGTGTATCTATATGAAGGTTAGTGGGAGCAAATTCATAATTTTGGTATTATGTTGATAATATTCTACTTGCTACCAATGATGTTGTTTTGTTACATGATGTAAAGAAGTTTCTCTCTCATAACTTTGAAATGAAAGATATGGGTGAGGCATCCTATGTGATAGGAATAGAAATATTCTGTGATAGATCACAAGGATTATTGGGATTGTTTCAGAAAAGATATATCAATAAGGTATTAGAGAGATTCAAAATGGAAAAATGCTCCGCAGGGATAGTTCCAATTCAGAAAGGGGATAAATTTAGTGAAATGCAATGTCCTAGAAATGATTTGGAACGAAAAGAAATGGAGTCTATTCCCAATGCATCAGTGTTAGGAGTTTGATATATGCCCAGACATGTACTCGATCGGATATCAGTTTTGTCGTTGGAATGTTGGGCCGATATCAAAGTAATCCCAGAATAGATCACTGGAAAGCTGCAAAGAAGGTTCTTAGGTACTTACAAGGCACCAAAGATTACATGCTCACATACGGAAGGTCAGATCACCTTGAAGTGGTTAGCTACTCGGATTCAGACTATGCTGGATGTGTGGACTCAAGAAAATCCACATTTGAGTATGTTTTTCTTCAAGCTGGAGGAGTGGTATCATGGAAAAGTGGAAAACAATCTGTGATTGCTACCTCTACAATGGAGGCAGAATTTGTGGTGTGCTATGAGGCCATAGTTCAACCATTATGGCTGCGGAACTTTACCTTAGGGCTTGGTATTGTCGATAGTATAGCTAGGCCGCTTAGGTTTTATTGTGATAATTCTGCAGCTGTCTTCTTCTCTAAGAATGACAGGTATTCGAAAGGTAAAAAACACATGGATTTGAAGTACTTGTCAGTTAAAGAAGAAGTGCGGAAACAAAAAGTGTCAATTGAGCATATTGGTACAGATTTGATGATAGCGGATCCGTTAACTAAACGGTTGCCGCCCAAAACATTCATTGGCCATGTTGAAAGGATGGGCATTATGGATAAGTCCTTGTTAACATTATAGTTTGATATATGTATATGCATGTATGGTTGTAATGCTCGTATTGTATGACAACTGTGAATTCAATTAAAGTTATGTTTCTGCTTTGTTTCTTGTTATCCATGTTATAGGGTATACTTGTATTGTTACGGTGTGATAACAGGATGTGTCTTCGAAAAGACATTAAAGACACAATTTACAGTATTGATTAAAGTTGCTTGAGTTGAGTTGATTTGTGATACATTGAAGGAATCAAGTTGTTGGATAACCTATGATCGCCATGATCCAATCATTTCAATTCAATTAAAGATGATGACTTGATAATTTCAATGTATGGTGTACAATTATGGTTTATTGTTGAATTTCAAGTTGTCACATGGGTCAAGTAGGAGATTGTTAGATTATTTTAATAATCTATAAAAGTGACCCATGTAATTAATAGACTAGCTTTAAATAAAAGATGGCCTAATGTGATGGTTGTTTGGCCTAATGATAATTAAAGTTAGTGGGTGGTTAATTTCAAAATTAAATCCCTCCCCTCTCCCTTTTTGAATGAGTAGTTTTCTGGAAGTTACTGGAAGTTATATAAGATAACTATTTAGTGGGAAAAGGATAGAAAGGAAGTGGGTTTTTTTTATCAAAATAAGAAAGGAGAAAACTGAAGGTTCTTCACCATCATAGACACAAGGAAAGGAAGGAAGAGAGAGGACAAAATCCTCAAGAATCAAGAACAAGAGAAAGGCTATGGATCTAGGTAAGGTTCTTGAACTCTCCTAATAGATGTTAATGGCATAGTGAGAATTATGATATCCAAGATTCTTTTATATTAGTGTAGTTTTCTGCATTGTTGAACCCTAGGAAAACTACAACTTATGGTTTTAAAGTTTTACATCCGCTACCCCATTTCCAAGGCCTTTCAAGTACATAATGTCACATTATAACAGAATGCGTAAAAATGCCATAAGCGATTATCAGAGTAAACAGTTATATAGCAACATAAGGCAAAGGTGGCCCCGAGTCAAGATCTAATAGTTTGTAAAAGGCATTAAAGCGTTTACAAACCCAAAGGAAAAACAAATCTAAAAAAACACGAGGGATATCCCATATGAACAAACGATACGAACAGAAACAACAACAGCTGCCCAAGCACTTCACATGTGCAAGGACTTCCGGAGATGACTTCCCTCATGAAGTACATGAAGCTGAACCAAAAAGGGCGGGGTGAGTCCCAGAACTCAATGAGAGTGAACAAAACATAAACGATAATTAATCTGATAACAAAAATGCACTTATCACATAATCTATTTCCAGTCCATTTGCCAAAACATAGCGATACTAACTCGCTAAATTCTGAAATTTCTCCATTGAGCAAGATACATGTGCTACCCTTGGAGTTGTTCTCTAGAGTCTCCCACTCCGACAGTCGCATTTATACCTCGGTCGAATCCGCTGATCGGCAAGTGACCTCAATCACTACACAACATCCCTCCGAACTCCAAGGTTCTTTCACTAGAGGCCCCTGCTCCAACGGTCACATTTACATACCGGTCTGGTCCGCTGAACGGTCGGGTACACCAAGTCTTACTCAATGCTTACATTTCACATCAAGCTTTTTCCATAACATATATCATCTGTGTTTCCTTACATAGATTGTCTCATCTCAACAATGAATCACCACATAAATTACACATACTAGTTTCCTCATTTAATGGGTAACCATATCGACCATTAACACATATTGTGTGCAATCATACAATTTATGCTAAATATCTAAAATCGTTACCATGATACGAATACTCATCATCATTAATAATTGCATAACTATCTCAGCAACAACATGATACATATCCTTTATCATAATTTACCAAGACCAAAAGCTTATTGCAAACCGCTCTCGGCACACAAAGAATAGTCATCTCATCGTCATACTCATTACTATAACTATATCAATACATAATTTGACATCATTAAATCATATATAACATCCTCAATCGTGGAAATAATAAGCATACACAATAATAATCCAATACAACACATACCATAATCTTGTGTTAATATCAAGATCATCCATAGAAAACATCTCCAAACAATGTACATAACTCCTCCCCACAATAGCATATATAAAATTATCTTGGTCCTCTATATCTTCTAACAATTTGGTATCACGAGTATTCTTTCCCATAACAATTATTGTAATCACTTTTACCGTACCATCATTATATATACATGTAATTCATTAAATTCCATAACTCAATCATATACGTAATTGCACTTTCCATTTTCACACTTTATATAACAAAATATCATTCACAAGTGGTCACCTCATATATATAACCATATTACAGTCCTTTTGATTCACATATCACTCATCACTACAGTCATTTGCATTTTATTATGAAATTTATTCTATTTCAGTAAGTGTGCAGCACTCAGTGCAGCGATAGGAGTGCTCTGCGCCGGGGTCAGGTTACAGGTGTTGCTCTCGGGTGCTCCAGCGCTCAACCTGTTTTATGGGCGCTTAGCGCTGGAGGGTCAGTTCCCCTCTGACATGCTAGCGCTCAGCGCTGGCACGAATTCTGTAGAAACACAGAAACACGATTTCTGCAAAATCTCACTCATTTCAAGATACATACAGGTCTCGAAATACACATAGAAAATGCACGAAACTTAGTGTATAATAACATACATAACAAGCAAACAATATTACGTATATAACAACAACATCCAACCAATTTAACATCAATTTCATGCCAAAAATCACACAATTTCATAACTTAAAAATCCATGTTATCATACCTCCGAAGTTTTCCCAAATTCAACACCAATCCCACCTACATTCTAAACCCCTCACCTGATCTCGCACATTTGATGGAGAGAAAGGTGGTGGAGATGAATTCCTCGTGTCCAAGATGTTAGAAGTACGCCAAAAGTCCGCCCCTTTTTCTTGAATCATTGGTCCTTCTTCCTCTTCTCTCCCAAGAATTCCTCTATTTCTGCTAGGGTTGCTCATGACTGCCCACTCCCTTTCTCTAACTATTTATACCATGTAGGTTTTACTGATAAGCCCTTGGCCTAAGTTAGCTCATAACTTATATGAGGATTAAAAAGGGAATATGTCTCTCTTTTTATCCTAACAACCTATTTTAATTTTATTTTAAATTTTCTTAAGCACATTAAATGTTTATTGTTTACACATTCCTGGTACATTTTTTTTTTTTAAAATTGCTTAATAACATGTCTAACAAATTTAACATTTTTCATATCTTAATATTTATACCTCCTACCGTTTTGTAAATAAATACAACATTTTTGGCAGGTTTTACAATGTGGTTCATCACTTAACCTATGAATAAATATCAAAGTCCAAAGAAGGAGATCTTCCAATTCTTTACAAACACCTAATCCCAACAAAAGTAGCATTGACCGATGGGTAAACCCAATATGCCACGTCACTAAATAGGCGGGGCAAACTCACTTGTTGAACTAGTGGATTGGAAGTTTTTTAACTCAACCCAATCTATACAAGTTTTCTTTAATTGCATATTAAAAGTATATAATTGTGTCTTATCATTATTTTTGTTGCAAGTAAATGAACTAAAGTTTTAACCTGGAATCCTGTTGGTAAGCGATATGTAAATTCCACTATAAATCCTCATTGAGATTGGTGGTATTTTTCATGGCCTTACAAAGGGCATGCCTTCCCTTAATCTAAACTTTAAAAAAATAAAAATAAAATAAAAATTTATCCTGGAATCCTGCATCACTTATCCTTCTTATTTCTCATTGCCAATTAATGCTCTTCTTCAATACTTACTCATCATTCCATTAATTTATTTAATTCCCTACTAACCCGAGGACGTAGATCCTTTGTCCCCTAATCGTGTGCCACTCTCTGTCACACCAATGAAATGATGCCACGTCAATTATAAATTCATCTCATTCTTAACATATATTATAACACAACATCCCGTTAACTTTTTTAACCTATCTATGATTCCTCTTTATCCCGTTAACATAGAGTAGCATAGGATTAGGGGACAGAGGACCCGCGTCCCTAACTCGATTTTTAGCAGAAAGTTGAATTTAAATCTATAAAATCATTTACCACTAACCCATTTTAAGTATCTTAAAGTCATGGCACTTTGTGAAGGAGTTCCGAATTTTTCACAGTATTTTTCTTATATATATATATATATATATATATATAAAGAGAGAGAGAGATGAGGGATCGATTTACACCAATGTAAGACATTTTTTGCTTACACTCACCCAGGGAAGGAATCTGAGTTGGATGATGTGGGAGAGGCCGACTATAAAAGTTAAAGTTTATCCAACAAATATATATGCATCAAATTTCATATAAAATATTCATAATTATATGTTTCAAAGAGTTAATTACATTAATAATCTATCAAAATATATAACGTCTCTCCTGCATATCGCGAAAATCATCTATAATTGAATCTACATTAAACTTTTCAACAATTTTCTTTTCAATGTATATTAGCAGACAGTCAGTCAAAAATTCATTTTCTATCTTGTTGCGAAGTGTAGTCTTGACTATATTCATAAATGAAAAAGATCGCTCAGTAGTAGCTATAAAAACAGGAAGTGTAAGAATAATAGTTACCACTCTATAAACAAGAGGATAGACTTCTACTTTTCTAGTTTTTACGAACCAATGACATAGATCTAAATAGTTTCCAATGCTCCAAAATCAAGAATTTGCCTCTCATGATATTATTAAACTATCCTCTTAGTAAATTGTTATGCATCATAAAATTAAATTAATATTATAATTATTTTTTTGTGCCATGAATAATATAATCATGTGTATTGTTAAGATTTAATTAGAACTATTAATGTAAAATTTACACTAACAACCAATCATGTATTGTCACATTATTAAAAATATTTGATTTTTATTTTAATTATCTTAAAAGTTACACATGACCACATGAGATAATATATAATTGATTGACCGTATCAAAAAATTTACACGGATATTGTATCAATATTAAACAACAACAATTACTATTATTATTATGGATTTAACCGGTATACGCTGTTAGTGTAAAAAAAAAATTAAATTGTCAACCAATCATAAATTTACATATCATTAAAAATGTTTAACTCTCCAATACTACTAGAAATTTGCTCATTTCCTGCGGAATTTGCTACCGATATTGACAAAATATCCGCAGGAAAACCATTTCCTGCGGATATTCCTAGGGATAAAAATCCGTAGGTAATACCTTTGTGGGTAATTATTTCCTGCAGATACTAAAATCCGCAAGAAATTAGACGCCGATTTTCTTGGGAATATTAAGTTAAAATCCGCAAGTAATTCCTTCAACACCAAAGATTTTTGGGATGAAATTTTCTACGGATGGGTGGCAGGAAAATCCACAGGAAATGAATCCACGGGAAAATCCGCCGGAATACAGTTCACAGGGAAAATCCGCAGGAATACAGTTCGCAGGAAAATCCGCAGATATATTATCCGCAGGAAAAGCCGCATGAATACAATCCGCAGGAACATATGCAGCAACATCTGCAATTACAAAATCCATAGGAAAATCCGTGGGAAAAATTCACAATTAATTACATTCGCGAAAGTAGTAGAAAAATCCGTAGGGAATTAAACTAATAAGAGATAAAATTCAAATGGAATTCTTAGAAATTGAAAATATGTATATTTCCTGCAAATTTTGTCTAGAAAAAAATCATAGACAAAACATTAAATGTATCAAATGTTATACAAAAGTATCAAAATGTCAATCTATAAACTCACAATATTAAACATTTAGAAATAATTCATACTCATAAATCAAAATATTAAATGTCATACTAAAAGTAATCCTACTCCTACTCCTCATCATCATCATCTTCATCTTCATCATCATCATCATCATCATCTTCATATTCATCTCTATTGCTTTGTTGGGGTGATGGTGGCTGTTGTGAAGAAGAGCCATGAAACCCTAAGTGTTGCATTAGTGCAGCTAATTGTTGTTGGGTCTTGGTTAGCTCCTTTCTCATCTCTAATTTCTCTCGTTGTTCCCATTGTAATGACTCATTTAAGGCATGAACTTGACTCCTGATAGCATCAACATCCACTGTAGTAGTAGTCGATTGGCTTGAAGATGGAATAAGAGTCCTACCCATGGAACCAAGTCCAAAAATTCTTCCCTTCATTCTGCCAACTACATCTACCCATATATCTATGTCACATGGCATTGCGGCTGGCTGCTGACTAGCATCTCCATTATCCTCTCCCAAAGCAGATGCTGAGCTTTGAGAAGATAATTCTGCCTTTCTTTATTCAAACTTTTCCTACACCATGTTTGAATAATAGTGAATGACAAATATATATATATATATATATATATATATATATATATATATATATATATATATATATATATTAAAAAATCATGCGCAGTAAAAATTGTAAAACTAAATACTTCAGGAACACTCAATTAAAAGCTGATTGGTTCCTGCATTGGTCATTCAGGGATTTTAGTATCAAATCTGCATTCCTATCTACTGTAGTATGGCCCTTCAAAGTGTTATAGTCCAAGCTATCAGAAACCAAATGCTCCAGGATTTAAACTCTTGAGCAAACTCTTGAATCTCAAAAGTTAAACATAAAGAAAATAAAACAGTAGCTCCTACTAATTACAAGAGGGTTGTCTTTAAATCCATAGCATGCTTTTTCACAATGTTTATAAATCAGAACAACACTAAATATGTCAAGTATACGTTCATAATGCTCAAACTCTTCATAACAACTTAAGTTAGAGTAGTGTGATACTTACATAAGCAGATTCTGCGTGAGGACCCACCCAACTTTGGTCCTTTTTTCGATGAGTGCGAAAATAAAAATCTACTAATTCTGGATCTCTCCCATGTTCTTCCCTCTGCAATTGATACATGATGTTTTAGTATATATGTCAAATGATTTTGCAAACTAAGTTAATGAAACTATTATTCATTAACAATACCATTTTATTCCAATGTTGACGATGAGGTATTGATCCACCGGTGTGAAGAGATGCACCAGCCATTAACTCTCGATTTCTTTTATTTGTATCAGACTTTTTTTTTAATTCATTTGATGCCCAATGTTCCTTCAATTGTGGCCATATGGAATCTCCCATCCAATCGTGTTTACGATCTATGTCTTTTCGAGCATCTTGCATTAATTGACTAAATTTAGCGGCACCTCTTTTGTCAAAGTTACGACGCACCGTGTTGTTATATTGAGGTGGCCATGTAAACTTATCCTGCAAAGATTTTGAAATGAATAAAAAATAAAAACATTAAATTATACATGTATTTTTTAACCAATGTAAAAATAACTTTGAAACCATTTAAATCTAAGCTTCAAATTTGTTTACTTTAAACATATCAAACCACATATCCCGTTGGTGTTTAGAAAGCTTCTTCCATGATGGTTTAGCCTCACCCAACTTCTTGCGTATGAAAGAACCAATGGTTGAAACAACCAACTTGTGTTTATCAAACCTATATATTTAACGAAATGAAAAGGGAAGAACATTTAAAAATCACAACATGGATAATTCATATCATATGCTAAGATAATCGAATAACTCACCCATCCCCTTCTGGGAGTATCATAGTTTTTTTTTACATTGTTGCTTTCAACATGACTAGAAGAAGATACTGGTGTTTGGGGTTGAGATTGAGATTGAGTAGATTGAGGTTGAGGTTGAGGTTGAATAGGTTGAGATTGAGTGGGTTGACGTTGAGGTTGAATAGATTGAGATTGAGTAGTTTGGGGCTGGTTGGTATGAGATAGGAGGGTCTCTGATGGAATTATCAATGGAATATTTATTTAGTAAATACCTGATTTAGTCCCTGAAATTGTAAGGTCGTATCAACTTAGTCCCCCCACATTATCAATATTCCAAAATGATCCTTGAAATTGCAAAATATAACAAATGCATCCCTGACATTATTCACTTAGTTTCAAATGCGTCCCTTACATTACCAACTTAA
Source organism: Ammopiptanthus mongolicus (assembly GCA_039655645.1). Taxonomy (NCBI): domain Eukaryota; kingdom Viridiplantae; phylum Streptophyta; class Magnoliopsida; order Fabales; family Fabaceae; genus Ammopiptanthus; species Ammopiptanthus mongolicus. Next base: position 63,004,574 of record CM077351.1, on the reverse strand, counting down.
TGTCATTATAGTCCATGCAAATATTAACGATGACGAATTTGATTAACTTTCTACAATTCCAGGGATCATTTTGGAATATCGATAATGTGGGGAACTAAGTTGATACAACCCTATAATTTCAGGGACCAAATTGAGTATTTACTCAATATTTATTGGTGGAGTATGAGAAATGCACGATTCAATTTGTGTACGCTTCTTGCGTTTCCCATTTTTAGATGACTTTGACAATCTTCTACAAGATCTAGAGTCAGACATCTGTATATCCATGTTAAAAGCAAAGTTAAAACAAAAAATAGCATACTTAGGCCACTTTTAGACACAGGCTATACCTTTTGCAGAACATGTGAAGGTCGCATAATTATAATATAAGTATGTAGAATATGAGGTGAACTGTGAAAATTATGTAAATTTGAAATAATGTACATGGATAACAATATTACTCCTAGAAAAACAATCAACCTTGTGGGCTGCTATGCTATAATGGCTTAGGCGTGAATAAATGAATACATGCCTCAAAGGAAGTATGATATTCTTTCTAATAGTTGTGAAGAATCATTTGGGGCTCACATAGGGTATATGTGTTTTCTAATCAACCCATTTATGCTAAATAATAATCCACACATAGGATAGAAAACACATCTTCATTTGTCAGCAAAATCTTTTTTAGTAATGAACTAATTGTTAATTAAAAGACAGTACAAGAAAATTCTGCACTTAGCCAAAAGGGAATGTTAGATGTGAACAATCATATGCAAATAGCCCACCATTATTCATCCATTTTTATCACCTCCATACGAAGGGGTACTATATGACATATAGTCTCACAAGCAAAGTGTGCAAACATCAATCTTAGTTCATATTTACATCTAGAGAGTAATCATCCAACATAAAGCATAGTACTCAAGACACCAATGTAATTTCTAACCAACCTGCTCTAACTTTAAATAGAGATAAGTGCTCATGCCACAACCAAAACTTTTACAAACTTACCATAATAAAGTTCAAGGTGTATATTTCAAGTAAAACAAGTTTCAAGTGGTTTGGATACTTGGGCTAGAAGATATAAGTTCTGCAATATCGTCAGTCTCAGCACTAGGTTCAGCAGAATAAGGTCAATTTTAAACGAGGTCTGGTGTTGTTATGACCCCTCAATTTGTCTGAAATTTTTACCAATATTAGCTTAAGATGTTAGCTTTCATACAGGACAAGGTGTAAGTTATGCAAGTTGTACTACAGGCTGATTAGATTTAGAATCTACATAAATTATCAACTTCAAATTAAAACTGGTTGTAAGACAGAAAATTAAAAATTCTAATAATTGAACCAGAGAAGCATATTAGTAAGCACAGCATATCAGTAAGCACATAATGCAACCAGAGAAGCATGTCAGTAAGCACATGGCCTCACAAAACTCTCAGTCTTTCACTCCCTAGCAAAACCTCAGTGTTTCACTCCTTCACAAAACTCTCAGTCTTTCACTCCCTAGCAAAACCTCAGTGTTTCACTCCCTCACAAAACTCTCAGTGCTTATCAAACTCCTATTACCTTGCAGCTACTAAGAACCTACACATGCCTCTTAGTTACATTTTACTTACCATAGCAGCCTAGGTAAGTGTAGAAAACAGAGTCCCTTCATTTGATTAAAATAATTAAAGAAATAAAATAAAATCTGCAACAAATAAGCCTATGAGCTCATAAACAACACACTTGCTTAATTAAAACATCATTCAAAGGATGCACCTAATAAACACTCAACACAAATTATACAAATGAAGCACAGTGTTTACTCAGACTATGAAAAACATATCCAATAGATTGAGATTTGAGATTTCTAAACAGCGAAAACCTAACACTGAAAATCATGTGAAAATTACCAAACACTGAAAACGGATTGAGTAGCTAGCTAGCAAATTTTAGATTTCTATGCTTCAACAAAGGAAAAAAAGAAATGAGCGAAGAAGGATTGAGATCCGGAGCTTTTAACGTTTCAGAGAAGAGTTCAAATCGCAGATCCGTGATGCTTAGGGATTCGAAAACGGATTGCCCGATGAAGCTTCAAATCGCGTGATGCATGATGCGTGATGCCTGAAGAGTTCAATTAGGGCGTGATGCAAGAGAGTTCAATTTGGGCGTGATGAGCGAAGCCATTGAGAAGAGAGAGTTCCAGACTGAGAGATCGTGATGCGCGAAGCCATTAGGGGAGAGAGTTCCAAATTGAGCGTATGAAGAAGAAGGTACCTGGTGGCTGGTGGCGAGAGAGACGAGGGAACCGGGCGGGAGGTGGTGGTCAGCCGCGGCGTCGGTGACGGTGAGGAGCGGCCGTCGAGGATGAACCGTAATTTCTGAGTGAGGGTGAGTGATTGTGTTCTGTTACTCAGTGAGTGATAAGGTATAAAATTTTTAAAAAATACTCCCTCCAGACCTAAAAAATACCTAAATTTTTTGGACTCAAATATAAGCAAAAGTCAATCAAATCAACCTTATTTAATGCTAGTGTTTCAAAAGTACCCTTTACTTAGTTGTTTTTTTATTTTTCCAATAGCATTATACACTCTCAAGACACAACTTCCAAGAGTACTATACACTCCCAATAAAGGGTAGTTTAGGAACTATAACTTATTTTTTACACAAATCAAGATAATTAAAATAATATAACTAATTTTCTTAATACATGTGAAGTTAGTTTTTTTTGCTTATATATAGGTCCGGAGTAGTACCTAATAGTAACCCTAACCCGTCCCTGACCCGACCCCAGGTTGTTTAAGTGGATTGGGGTTTGTCCCATCTTTGTCACCGGTTCGGGTCTGACCCGGCCCAACGCCTTCGGGTTGACGGATCGGAGCAGGTTATGCTCACACCTACCTGAAAATTAGCATTTTTATTAAGCACAACAGTCCCAACAAGGGATTTGACCGTGAAGGAGAAATTGATTTACTAATCGACTTGTCAAACTGGAAGAAATATTATTGGGAGATGAAGTTATAAACTAGAAATAAGAGGGTAGGGCAATCAACAATCAAAAATGAATATGTGCATGGTTATGGTTTCAAGAATTTGGATTCAACAAAAAAAACCACCAACAAAACTACAAAAGATCACCAAACATGAGCACAAATGAGCAATCGAAGTTTGATGGAAACTCAAATCGGTGTTGGAAGCTTGAATATGTTCATTGTAGAAGCTCGATGTAATCTTAATTCTGCAAGCTAGTAGGTAAGATTAGTGTTTGTAGGGTTAGCTACCGTTAGGGTTTGTATATGAAAAATATATATGAAAAATGTTGTATTGAATCTTAAAGTATTAATTTCAAAATATTTTTGAATTAATTAGTCTTTATTTACAAGTTCCATTAATTAAATAAGGTATAAGCAACAAATTTATAACTAATTAAATGACAAAACTTAATAAATAAATAATTAAATGAGAAAACTAAAATAATAACAAATATTTAGAAAATTAAATTAAAATATAAAAGCAAAAAACATTTTGAGTTACTTATTTTGGAATAATTAGATAATATATTAATTTTTTATTAAAATTCCCAGAAAAATCTGCAGAACCAACTTCGCAAGTAAATCCGTAGGAACAAAATCCGTAGGTGACAAATTCGCAGGAAATTCTACAGGAAAAGGACATCCGCAGGAAAATCCGCAAGTAAATCCGCAGGAACATTGGCAGGAAATAAATCCGCATGAATATCGACAGGAAAAAATCCCCAACTAAATCCGCAAGAAACATAAATCCGCAAGAAAATTTGCAAGAAATATCCGCAAAAACAATCGCAGCTAATTACCTGCGGTTTTTCTTGCGATTTTCTCATATTAACTTTCATAACCAATTTGAAAATTAATTACTTGCGGATTTTGGGGCGGAATTTTGTTACAGAAAATCTGCGGGAAAATCCGCAAGTAAATCCGCAGAAAGCATTTACCCGTCACTTGGCGGCAAACTTACCTACGAATTTTCCTACGAACTTTTTATCTGCAAGAAGATTATCATAAAAATACAAATCCGCAGGAAATACCTGCGGAAAATATCCACAGGAAATATTTGCAGGAAAATCGCATATTTTTAGTAGTGGCTTCTGGTAAAGGCCTTCCAATAATTTTGGCATTATAATTACTAATTTTAAAATAAAAAAATTGGTAGGGTCTAGGCCCTTGTAAAGCTCCATGTACCTCTGTCCTTGCACTCATCCTCAGCCATTGATTTTATTTTCATTCAACGGTTTAAACTACGAAAATAATAATCATCGTTGGATGAAAATAATGAATGAGGTGTGTGTATGCAAAAAATGACTTACAAAGGTGTAAATCAATCCCTATATATATATATATATATATATATATATATATATATATATATATATATATATATATATTTGAAGCTTTGGTTTCTTCATTTTCTAACAATTAGGACACTAAAATGTTTTTGGAATCGAAAGTACCATGAAGGATCCCCAAGACACCACCACCAAATTGGTTACAAAATCACATATACACAGTTTCACATTGCAACTAAATATGTCAATACACAAAGGTTTTTGGAATTGAAGTTTAGTTTTTAGGACACATGATATGTTTTGAGGTTTTGGTTTTTCAATTTCTAACATTAAAGGCACATCGGGATTTCGGAATTGAAAGTGTCATGTCATGAAGGTTTCCCACTTCACCACCAAGATGATGTTCGATTTTAGTTTGTAAAATTGAGTTTATCTGAATGGAAAACTAAAATTTTTTTACTTATCAACCGATGGTTATCAAAATTCAGTTAGTTACTAATAAATCAAAAGTAATTTTAATTTAAAAAATATCTATAAGCAAAGGTGAAACTCTACTACAAGTTTGGTTCGACCCGAACCCCATTCTATCAGTTACCCAGCCTCGACAAATAGGGTGAAACTGTACCATGATTTTGGTTCGGCTTGGACCCCATTCCATTAGCTGCCCGACCTCTGGTTGCTCATGAGCAAGTCAAGGCGAAGCTCAATCTAAAGGTTCGACAACCAGATTTATGTTTAGGCATTTTGGAAGGAAGTATCCACGGTTGGCCCACAAAATATGGAGTTCAGATCCTCTCCATTTAAGGGGTAAATAAAAAATCTCCATTTAGGAGAGAGATAGATACAAGAAAGAGATTTATATTTTAAACTTTTTATTATTATTTAAAAAAATTTAAATCATTAAAAAAAATTGCGTCTATCTCTCTCCTAAATGGAAAGAAAAATGGAGAAAACAAAATAGAAAGGATATCCACTCCAAAATATGAGGCATTTGCCATTGTTCTACCACAGCTAGGAATCTTCCACCTCTAGCCAATCAAGCTTCTTTTGCAACATGATGATCTTCACCTTTGTTGACTTCTGGAGACCTTCTTTGGCTTCCTCCTAGCCCTTCTTCATTGAGTCCAACTCCGTTCGGACCTCCCGCATCTTTCCTGCCTCCAGGTCCACTACCTACGCCTTTGCTTTAGCAGAACGAGCCTTCTCTTCAACCTCATGAGGCTGCTCTTTGGCATTTCGTGCCTACAAAGCCTCCACCTCTAACTTAGTCTTCAGCGACCCTAGGGCTTGCCTGAACTAGAACAACTTCGCCTTCCAAGGGTTATGAACCTGAAGGAAGCGAGAAAAACAAGCGATATACATAGCCCACTTCCTGATTGCCTTCACATGGGATCATGACTTGCCACAAAAAGACTAGAGCACTCCTTTCCCGGGGGAGAAGTGCACGATCCAATGCCGTCGAAACATCTATACCTGAAGTAGGATTCTCCAGCTAGTCCGAAGAAGCCTTAACCATCCGAGCAAGGTACGTCGACCACCGCCTCACCCTTAGCATTTTTCGCTCGAATGAATTTGCTCACAGCTGGACCTTTCCCTTCCTTTTGAATTTCTTCACGGAAGAAGCATTGATCGTGGCCTCATCTGCCTTCCTCTTCCAAGCATCAGATCTAGAAGACACAAATTGGGCCACAACAGTAGGCTTGGCTGCTGTAGGTACCACATATGCAGGACCGACCTCAACAACCTAGATTTCCCTATTACGCTTTATTTATTGCTTCATCTCAGCCAACACCAACAACATATTTGCCCCGACCATTTTCTATGCAAAACATAAAGTTCTCAATACCGCCAGAAAAAATGGAAAATCCCATATCAACCTAAGAATGTTGTCAGTTGTATTAATGATCACTCAAGATCTAACCACACCTAACTTGCTCTACGACCTCCAACCAATTAGAAAGTTCCGTCGCAATTCTCTACTTGGCATAACTCAGTTGGTTGTCTAAGATATTGTAATGACCAACCTTATGCCTCTGGTGGCCCTTACTCCAGTATAAAGGAAAGTTCGTGCTCCTATCATCCCTCATTTGAATGACCATAACGCAGTAAGATTTTTAATAGAATTCGGGCTCAGAAAGACAAAGACTGACAACTTGTTTTCTCTCATACTTTTTGACTAGGAGTCTCTTGCAGGATTTGGGGATGCATATGATTGAAGCTCCTCATATGAAGCTAACTTTTAATCTTGACCATCTATATATGATTTTAATGTTCAAGATTTGCTCCTCTAACTCTCACATGAAAAACTCCTCTCACTAGATATGCCCCCTATATATATATATATATATATATATATATATATATATATATATATATATATATATATAAGAATTTTGTTTACACATTTCATTTCTAAAGTCGACTTCGTAAACGTAATTAAGACTCTTTTCCATACTAAAGTTTAGTAGATTGTTGATACATCACTTGCATTAGGTATACCCAAAAGGCTCAAAAGCGAAAGATGGTTAAAAGGTCAGAAGAGATATATTTTTTATCAATAGGCTAAATTACTCTTTTGGTCCCTCATTTGTTTTAATTTATTCAACTTGGTCCCTCTATTTTAAAAATGTTCAAGATGGTCCCTCACTTGCCAAACGTTAAGCAATTTGGTCATTTCCGTTAAGTTTCACCGCTAAGTTGAATAAATTAAAACAAATAAGGGATCAAAAAAGTTATTTAGTCAAAATTTACGGTGAAACTTAATGGAAGGGACCAACTTGCTTAACGTTTGGTAAGTAAGAAACCAACTTGAACATTTTTAAAATAGAGGGACCAAATTGAATAAATTAAAACAAATGGAGGACCAAAAGATTAATTTAGCCTTATCAATAAAAAAGGATATTATTAAAGGGAGTACAAGGGGTACTCCAACCATTACATAAAGAATTCAAATCCAATTACATTGCCTTAAACAATCCAATGGATTCATACACCATTCCGAAAAGGGAAAATAAACACCATTTGTCTTTGCCAAGACCTTACCTTAATCAATTCAACTAGGCTATCTAATATCTGAATCATCATTCCTATGTAACCAAATAAACCATATAGTTGTGAACCATATAAGGAACCATACCTCTTTTGCTTTCTTCCCCCTCAAGAAGCCCGAATGTTGGACGAAATGGGCCATGCAATCCTCCGGAAACACCACCACGAATCCAAGCCAAGCATAACATCTAGACCATACTTCATAAGAGAACCTACAAGAAAAGAACAAATGTGTTGTTGGCTCCTCCTCGTTCATGCAAAAAACACATTTGGTGTCACTTTGACCAAGATGCCTCTTCTTCTAAGATTTGTTCTTGTTGGAATGTCATTCATCAGAATCCTCCAAGCTAAGCTCGTTAATTTTAAAGGAACTAATTTTTCCCAAAATCGATTGAAGAAGTCTCCATCAATGGTTCTACTATCCATCTGCAATAAAGAATATGCTGACGTTATCTTATATGACCTAGAAGTGTCATACTTCCATCTCCAACCGTCGTCCTAGTTTTGCTTTATGTTTGCCAAACAAAGTAAATTTATGAAATCACGTAAAGCTTGTCGCTCCCACTCAAAACAATTTTTCCTCGATCCACTTCAAATTCCACATTCAAACCCCATTCCTCCACCAACCTGACTCGCCTTAGCTTCCTTATGTCCTGATATAGCAAATAACCTACTAAAAGAAACCCTCGGTTCTTCACCCCAATCCAAACATCATGCCAAAATGACACTGCCCTCCCATCACCTAGAACTCTTTTCATCCCCCCTCCATACTTCCCACCTCTATACTAACCCCTTTTTAAAAGCAATATCCCCTCCAAAGACCACTCTCCTTGTAATTTTCCCCCATACCTAGCTTTTAACATCTTAAAACAAAGTACTTCTTTTTCACACAAGATCCTCAACCTCCATTTGTAACACCCCACTTTAGGGGTCACGATTATTTAACACGAGAAAAATAAAATGCGGAAATATATATAATATAAAGAGCATATCGAAAATATGAGTTTTCTTTTTTCTTTTTCTTTTTATACTCAAGTTCCCAAAACATATAAGTATACTTGTACTCATAAAGATAATTATAAGAAATCATAAGCAACATTGAAATAATAAAAGCTTCCCACAAAATGTATATACAGATAGTAGTTCTCAACATCTGACTACAAACGAAAGTAAACAACATAAAGACAAACTCATCCTACTTTACTGGAGACGCAGCTCCACAACTGAAAAGGGGGAGGGAGTACATCATATAAATACAGACGCTGGGAAGACACTAGAGACTGGCCAAAACAAAATGATGCACTACTCGTCAGAGTAGTACTCCTCTGGATCCTCCTCCTCGTCCTCCTCCATGGGCTACTTGTCATGTCTGCTCATGATCTGCTCTGCATACCGTAGCGTCTCCTCATCAGTTCTCATCCACCACACATCCTAACTCGCGCTGGCAGAGGCTACCTCAGGCACATCCTCCGGTACATACTCTGGCATTTCCTCCTCCTCCTCCATCTCCTCATCATCAGATGAGAGGATAACGAGGGGAGTGGAGAAGAATATCCTGGTATGAGCCGGTGTGCTCTTATGAGCAGTCATCCTTTAATTCGTCGGCTGCCGAGGAATCTAGGGGTGTAGCTCGGAAGGCACATAGGTAGGTCCCGGGGGTGGGACTATGGAACAGATGGTCCGACAGCAAGTACAGGTAAGGTAGAAGTAGATGGTGTCGTAGGTGGAGGTGGCATGGAAGAAGGGTCAACGTACACGTCTCTGGGCTCCTCCTGATGAATTGCAGGCTGGGCACTAGGCAGGCATGGGCGATCAGCAGGTGGCGGTGGTGGCTGGGTGATCCCCGAGCTACCCCGCCATTGATGCGCAGGGTGCAGACTCTCTTAAATAAGCTTTTCATGGAAAAGGGTGACTCTCTCCTACTCATGAGACTCACAACTCCAGTGTATGTGCAACGTCCGTCTGGGTGGATCGTCCAGGCGTCCTCCCCATCATGGAGTGTCAGGTCCAAGGTCAGTCGGGATCGTGGATCGCTTACCATGACTACTCACCCGAGCAAGATGAAACCACGCGACCAACGTAACAACAAAGTAATGAGGTGAGATTCCGCATATCGCACAACCAGAGCAGCAGTGATAAAAGTCACGCACACACGCACCCAATCGGTATACAGCGCATGGGCATTCACAGCATAACAACGAATCACATGGCATCACAGATAATATAGCAAGAATAATAATATGGGTCAGACATCAATTGAGCATGCAATGACACAATATGCAACATGACTCAGACCCCTATTCCATGAAGCTAAACATAACAAGAGTGAGTGCTTGGGAGAACATTGTCTGCGATATCTCAGCCCACGGTGCCACATCCAAAGTTTGTAATCATTATAACGGCTCACGCCAGACGTTCTTTATCCAAATCATGATTTGTCCAGTGTCCAGTTAGGACGTCAGCTTTTTTCGACAGGTAACCCACGACACAGAGGAGCTACTCTCTGCCCACATGTGGTCTTCCCAACCCCAACGTCCTCAAGATCTCCACGATCGTCACCTCCAACAATCGCACCCGCACAAAGGTGTAAGCTCAACTCTCGGGCACAACACCCAACTCATGCACAAATGCATATCCATGTCCAGAAATGCCACAACACAAACACATACTACTCTATCACTGTAGTACCACGTTTATCTCTTGATAAACTACAGGGCACCCCTACGGGACCCACTTTCACATGACTTGCCATCAGTCGCCCGTTCTTGGTTCCGTTCCTTGCAATCACGTACCACCTCGTCGTTCGTAAAACGATGTTCATGTCTTATGATATATTGTTCCATAACCTAAATGCATTATGGAAAACAAGATCCATAAGGATCCCCTTCATCATATCCTCTCCCTTATCTATCAAAGAAACGTTACATATTCTTTATACGTAACTTTTTGTGATTAAACATCATGGATTCCTTAGATGACCTAAATCATCAAGGGTGTGGGTCATGATTTTGTCATGACCACATGATATTGGTGCATGTCTTTTACTTAATCTTTGTGAGTTCTTTGTGGAACTCATGTAATTTCTCTTAGGAGATAACACGCGTTTACACTATTATAGTTAAAAGCTTCAAAGTACTATCCTTGTAGTAAAGTAGTTGATGAGATCTCCTTTATTAATTATAGTTTGAAATCTCTATTCAATTGCCCATAAAGCGTCTTATTTAGTGTAAAACTCTTTTGAATTGGTTTCCTAGTTCTATTACTTAGTGTAAAAGAAATATACTTCTTACTTGAAATCACCATTTCATTTTCAATGAACTATAACTTATATAATTTTATAAAGTTCTAAAAGGTAATAGTAGTGTAAAAACTCTTTGTTTTTAAAGAAAAGCTTGTAAGAATCTTATTTTCTAAAAAAAAGACTTACTAACCAAAAATCCTTGAAAACCATCTTGACTAACTATGAAACTCTTGGTTCTTGAAAATCTTTTCTTTAAAACAACTTGTTAAAATAAGTGGTTGATTAATATCAAACCAACCTATTCTTAAAATAATTTTCACATGAAGTCAAAAAGACTTATTTCATAACACATGATTCTTTGGAACCAAAACTTGATTTCTTTGGAAACCTCTTCAATTTATATAACCCTTATACTTTAGTATGAACACATTAAACCCCTTAACATAAACATTTCAAGTTCCTAACCCTAATTAGAAAGACAAGGCCGAATGCCCCCAAGCAACAAGGGTAGGTTTCTTTTAATTATTTTGCCTTCTTGGTAGGGATGGCAATGGGTACTGGACCTGCAGGGTACCCTCAAAATTTACCCGCTATGGGTAGGGTAATTACCCACTAATTGGGTATGGGTTCGGGTATAGGTAATTACTCGCAAAAATTAATGGGTACGAGTACTTTAGTACCCACCCCGACCCACACCTGCACTATATATATATATATATATATATATATATATATATATATATATATATATAGTACTTTAGTACCCACCCCGACCCACACCTGCACTATATATATATATATATATATATATATATATATATATATATATTTATATATCTGATATATAATTTAAAAAATTAAAAAAAACTTAAGGAAAGTAAGAAACCCTCTTACCTAACCTATTTCACTCTCATTCTCCTAATCTCATTGTGACTGGTGCCGCTGATTCAGTATCACTGCACCTTGCGGTCCTTAACTAAATTTGTGTTTGTTACTCTTAATTAGTTAGACTAATCATTTACTTTCTTGTTATGTTCTAGTTTCTATTGGCATCATTGGACCAAAACAATATTTACATTTGAAAGATAAACATTTGCAGTCTTTTGGGGACTCTAATTCAGATGATAGGTAATGTATCATTGTTTACTTTACGATGTGTTATTGATGGATATCTTTACAATTACACTTAATTAGTGTATTGTATCTTTTTTAGCAGATTTTGGAGAGTGCCAGTAGCCCACACGAGTGCAAAATATGGATTCTACAACAGGTTTCTAGATCGGTTCAAAAGAAACCGATTTAAAAAAAGAGGCGGTGGCAATTTTGAAAATAAGTTCAAAATTATTTACATCGGTTCAAAAAGAAACCGATGTATAAAACATTTAACATCGGTTACATAGTTCAACCGATGAAAACAATTTAAGTAAAAAACTATTTATTTATTCCCGCCAAGTATTTACATCGGTTATTACACAACCGATCTCATTAGTAAACTTTCAAACTCGGTTATTTGACAACCGATCTCATTATTAAACTTTCAAAATCGGTTCTATTAACTAACCGATTTCAAATCTTCATTAAACCCATTTCACGTTCCAACGTTCTTTCATATCTTTCCCTCCTCACTGTTTGCCCTCTCTCTCGTTTGCTCCTTCTCCTTCATCCTTCACCACCGTAACCTAGCACCATCCTTCATCCTTCTCCTTCTCCTCACAAATCGTTGCTGCTCCTTCATCGCTGATACACTGCCCAGTCGCGCACGGCTTCACCCTCTCCTCTGAACCTCTGTACCAAACTTTGCCCACGGCTTCACCCTCTCCTCGGTGGAGAAACTTTGCCCAGGTTCTCTTTCTTTCTCTCTACATGCTTCTTGCATTTAAGCAAAAAAACCTGCGCATCCTCTAAGTTGTCCTCTAGACATAGCACCTTGTTTTCACCATTTCCTTTTGTCTCTTGAGCACCAGGACAACAAACATTCTCAATTCTAACCACGAATGCAATAACCAACAATCCTTGTTAAGTAGCAATATCCTTTAATAGAAAGCCCAAAAATTGAAAGAGATGACACAATGAATAATTTGAAATAGATTAGAAAGTTCCTCACCTTAATGTTCAATTTCCAAACAATTTTGCAGATGACTATGCTTAATTACCCACACAACATTGCTAATAGTGTTCAGATGACTCTGCTTGATTGCCCACGTAAAATTGCTAATAGTGTTAACTGAAAATTCAGTCATGTCAAGTCAAGAATTATTTTGTAGATTAGGTCGAAATACTCCATGACATGTAGATTTATAGATAGTAGACTTGCAGTACATGATAACACAACATAAAAAGATTAGGTTGAAGAGTGAAACTATCATTCTGCCTCCAATGTAAAAGATTAGTTTGAGGAGTGAAAATAACCTTCAAGCACATTTGTATATATTGAATAACACCGATGATGTTCATCCTTACTTATGTGATCACAAAACCATTGTCAAGCAAAATTACCCTCGAATGAACGAAAAATGGTTGTTGAACAAGCATAATAAGACTTTCTTAAACTGGTTTAAAGATCAAATTGCGGAGGATAATACTGCTTCTGATACATTAAAATGGTTAGCACACGGGCCTAACTTTGATGTTATATGTTGGAGTGGATACGATATCAATAAGTTTTCCTTCTATACAAAGTCCCAGGATGACAAGAGTACCGTGCAAAACAGTGGGGTTATGGTTGTAGCCGAGTCTATGCACTTCTCTAGTTCAAAAGGTACAAACCCCGTTATGGCATCCATATCTTACTTTGGAGTCATTGAAGAGATTTGGGAGGTCGATTACACTAAATTTAGAGTACCTGTTTTTAAATGTAAGTGGGTTGACAGTAACAGTGGTGTACAAACCGATGAGTTAGGATTTACATTGGTAGACCTTGGCAAGGTAGGTCATACAGAAGAGCCTTTTATCATGGCTTTCCAAGCAAGACAAGTGTTTTATATCCATGATCCTTCTAACAAAAGGTGGTCGGTGGTTCTCCAAGGAAAAAAGATGCATAATGGTAGTGAGGAAAATCAAGATTCAACTCTCGATATTTCCGATACTCCTTCTTTCTCAACACGGATGCCTACTTTCAATGAGGAAAATGAAGCGGACGATGTACATGCCATTCGTGATGATCATCATGAAGGGATATGGGAGAACATTACTACTTGACCATGGTGTAAGTTATGTTTAAAGTTATATTTATTAGTTAAGTTATGTTTATCTTGATAAATATAAGTTAAGTTTTTTTTGTTATTTAATTTGATATTTATATGTTAAGTTATAGTGTAAGTTATGTTTAAAGTGATATTTGTTATTTATCCATCTATACTGACATAGTTTATTATTTTTTGTATAAACAGGCATACATGGCAGATCCCTCGGGCATCCCTCCTACACGCAGCGGGTCGGATACCCCATTGACAAGTAAAAAAGGTAGACGCGCCACACGATTAAAAAAATTGGCCATCAACCGTAGTGGTAATCAAAGGATGAGGATTGAGTTTGATGGAGATTGCTTACCTATAGGGCCAATGGAAGATCAGTTTAAGAGTTTTGTGGCCGTCCTTGCCAAAAGCAAGGCTAGTATACTTATTGAGAATTGGGACCATGTACCGACGAACGTGAAGGATCAGATATGGGATAGTATCATGGTATTTTAGTCTTACCCTCTTTGGTTGTATATATTTTATTTCACCATATTATTTTCATATACACTAATTTCTCCAGTTTGTTTTGTAAATATAGCTCACCTTTGAAGTGCCGGATACCGAGCGTATGAAGAAAAAATGGATTTCGTATGCTGGTGAGCGTTGGAGAGCATTTAAAACACAACTAAGCGGGAAATACATACATGGGCGTGCAGACAAATCTCCACTTGAGATGTACCCGTTCCTTGATCAAGAGACATGGGATAGATTTGTTCAGATCCGATTGGATCCCGCCTTTCAGGTTAACTTGAGTTATATTGTTTAACTTTACCAACCAAATTGATTTTATTAATATACTGAATTCAGTTGATGTTATTTATAATAGGAGAAAAGGAAAAAGGCGCAGGAGATCCAGAGTAAGAATCTCTACCCCCATCATTTGTCTCGTGGGGGATATAAAAAGCTGAGGAGGAAGATGATTGAAGAGAAGAAGAAACAACTTTTGGAACAAGCATCCCAAGCTGATCCTACGGCTGATCCTACGGCTGATCCACCTCCAGAAGTTGTTGATCCACCTCCACCCCCACGCCACCATACATGGAAGAGAGCCCAACAAGGACCATCGGGCCAATATACATCCGAGGAGGCACGTCTTGTTGCCGAAAAGATTGTAAGTATATATTCAATTCTAATTGTAATTGTAACATGCTTATCCATCATCTTACACAAATTAATGTGACAATTGTATGTTGTAGGATTCCTTGGACGAACAAAGCACACAAGGAACCTTTGTGTCTACTGGACGCAAAGATGTCTTGGCTGTTGCGATTGGGAAAGAGGACCACCCAGGCCGTGTCCTTGGTGTTGGATGGGGTGTTGGCATTACCCAATACCATGGACCATCTTCACATCATCGGAAGAGGGATGATATTGAGTCCATCAAGGCGCAGCTTCGAGAAGAAATAAAATGAGATCTTCTCTCAGAGTTGGCATCTATGGGTTTTTCCCAGCAAAACACAAGTGCCCAACCGTCTGTACCTGTGAGCACTATGGGTTCATGTGATCATTCACATCAGCCTGATAAGGAGGACGATCAACGTGAGTTGTATGTTGATGATCATCATGATCGCCGGGTAGTGGCATTTGGGAGGGTACACAACTTGGGAAATACCTTACACCACCAGACATTAGAGGATGATCATGTGAGGGTGGTGGTTGAAGATGTTCTAGATGTTGATGCTCTAGTCCCTGTGCCCACTGAGGAGGTTATTACAGTTGGCCAGGCCCCCGGTAATTTCATCCCTTGGCCGAGAAGACTTGTGAGGTTTTTTGTTTCAGCCAAGGTATTCATGTAATTGTTCACTTACTTATGTTTTTCTATATTTACAATTGAAATAACTTAATTGCGTTTACTTGTGTTTACTAATGCTTTACCTCTATTGTTTAGGATGATGGAAAAGATCATCGACCCAAAAGGCCTAGGTCGGATCCGAGAAAACTTGTGGCGTCTGGTTCATCGAAGGTATTCATATAATCATTCAATAAGTTAAGTTTTTTTTTATTTACAATTGAAATAACCTAACCGTGTTTACTAATGTTCTATATTTGCTGTTTAGGGTATTGACAAGGATGTTGAACTTGATGCTCTGGAACGTCTCACATTAGCTGCCGTGAAACTTGGGAAGGAGTCCGCTTTTATAAATTTGGAACACGATGGCAAGCCCGACACTTTCTATATCCCCCAGAGGGAGATTATGGAGATATGCATTGATAGTGAAATGCTTTGCATGACAGTTGTCTCATTATGGTGCACGTAAGTTATGTTATTTCAACTAATTAATTTGTAAGTTAACTAATTAAGTTTTTAACTATTATAACTAATATTTATTTCAATATCTTAGGTATCTGCATCGCCTGTGTATTGATAGGGATAACCTCCATCTTTATGGATTCCTTGACCCTCAACTAATTCAGGGTGAAACACTTAGGTCAGATGAGATTACTACGTACATGCGACGTGTGCTTGATGAAGGCAAAAAACAGTTCTACCTAGCACCTTACCTGCATCTGTAAGTACAAGTTTTACTAGTGATTTATAATTATCTGTGAATTGTCTCTAACTATTTCCAAATGCAGTAAACATTGGCAATTATTGATCATCTATCGTGGTATGAGTGTTGTGGTCTTCTTTTGTTCGTTGGGAAGGAAGCCGACGAAAGAAATCAAGCTTATTGTTGAAACGTAAGCTTTTAATTAATTTAATTTGTACTACATTTGCTTTATTAATTACTCTGAAATATATAACATACTTTAAATTCATATTTTCTTAATTATGATAGAGCTATGAACGCAAGTCGTGTTTTGGATGGTGGTAGGCCTAGGCCTATTAGGTGGATTTACCCTAATGTAAGTAGTTTATTAATTAGTACCCGAGATTCAATTGCAGTGTAAAATAGTTACTATTATGTTTTTACTCATTATATATTCAAATTGTGTATTCATTTGTAGTGTCATAGGCAACGTGGCGGCTGGGAGTGCGGATATTATGTCATGAAGAGGATGTTCAACATTGTCTCCGCGAGTATTACAGATCGATGGAAGGAGGTAATTAACTAATAACATTTGTAAATAGTTATAGATTAATTATGTATAGTTATAGTTGATTAGTTATAATTAATGTGCAGATTTTCGACAATCCGGAAGCATTCTCTGAAGAGGACATTAAGAACATCAAGGAGCGTTGGGCAAACTTCTTTCTTGAGATGACTTCTGAACATTAATTTCTGGATGACATTTTGTTTCTTTAATTAGTTTAATTTGTTATATTTCTTTGTTGTTTCTTTGTTATGTATTTAATTAATTAGTTTGAATTTATTCCATTATATAATTAGTTGAGTTTGTTGAATCAAAAGCTGACTTTTGCATAATCAATAAAGTATAGTTTGGCTTACTTAGTATATAGTGATTTGGATTCTGTTATTGTTGGGATTCTATTTTGGCGGGGATTGTTCTGGTTGTACATATATGAAACAGGGTTAAGGATTGCCACTGGTTTAAAACAGAGTATTTAAAAAAAAATTGGACTATCAACATCAGTTACAATAGAGAACCGATGTTGAACTATCAATTTCAATCGATTCTGAGTTACAACCGATGTGAAAAGATACTTTCAACATCGGTTACACGACCAAACCGATGTTGAATTATAACTTTCAACATCGGTTCTATATTATAACCGATATGAAAAGATCTTTTTCAATAATTATTAATCTGTTCAATGAGCACTTTCAAAATCGGTTTGGTTTATAACCGATGTTGAAAGTTAACTTTCAACATCGGTTAAAAACCGATGTTAAAAGGTCTTACATTCTACATCATCTGTTTCTACATCGGTTCCATAACCGATTTAGAATGATATTTTTAACCGATTTTAAACATGTTTATTGCACTAGTGCCAAGAGCGCCAAGTTTATGAATTATTGTTCTTAGAAGTTTATTGTAATATTTACCTGATGTTTTGGAGATTGATTATTGAATATTTTGTATTAAATCCTTTGGATTTCATGTTCACAAATTGATTATTAGATGCACAGATTTCATTTTTTAGTTTGGAATGCAAGAGTTTACAAGAGTTTAGGCATTTTATTGTTTAATTAAAATTTCTTATATTAAAGTGCGGGTAACGGGTGCGGGTACGAATACTTAGGTACCCAGAGGGTAAGGGTACGGGTATTGAAGTTACTACCCACGAGTTTATGGGTCCGGGTCCGGGTACTTTTTCAAAAGGCGGGTATGGGGTCGGGTACTATAGTACCCTACCCATACCCTACCCATTGCCATCCCTACTTCTTGGAACCATTTTAAGTCCATTACATCATCACTTGAACATGGAAGCTTTGGCTTCCCTCATTACACAATATATGGCCGAACCTTACATGTTATTTTTCAACCAAAATGAAGCCATCCAACAACATCCAAAGTAGCTAGAAAATCATGCCAACATATAAGCATATTGTTAAGGTAACTTAGAACATAAACAAGTTCAACATTATAAAATCCTATCCTTAGGTCTTTGGACCCAAGGATATTTTTTCACCATGTCAAAATGTTTTTCTACTACCACATACAAACACAATCACCATATCAACACAACAACATAATACAAGATGACAACAAAGTAATGAACTTTATAAGGAAATCCTGGATCTAGGGTTTTCCTTCAACAAAACTAGGAGGCCTTTATCATCACCATTAAGGTGTGATATGGTTCACTCCCCCATTACCTCTTTGAAGTTCCTTTGGAGAAGATGAAGAGAAAACTTGGTCACCCAAAAGAATGTTAAAACCGTAGCGCCTAGGAGGTAAAGAAACAAGTTTTAAAACTTGATTTTTAACATCAAGAACACGATAAGATAAAGTGTTCCCTTAGAGTAAAGACATGAAGGAACTAAGTTTAGGAACTTACTTCTTCGAAGAAAGGTTCTCAATAAGTCAAGAAGCTTGAAACCTCCTTGAATGATTCTTGAATAACTTTAAGTAAACAATTTCAAATGAAGAAATTTGTTTAGATGGATGAGATGAACAAGAATATGAAGTTAAAATGATGAAATAAACTATGTAAGGTTGCTTACTAAGGGCTGGCCGAAACTAGAGAGAAGTGAGGGAAGAGAGAAAACTTGAACTTTGGTGTTTAAGAGAGATAAGTTAGAAATGAATGGAATAGTGATTTTTGGTGTTTTAATCACCATATGGCCGAACTCTCCCCTCCTTGTGGACTCCAAAATTTCATTCAAAAATGTTCATAGAAAATGGAAGGCCAAGATGTAAAATGGTGGGTGTGTTGTTGCTTGTAGAGAGTTTAAGTACAAGATTAACTAAAAATGGCTAAAACACTTTTTCCATTAAGAGTTAGTGTCATAACCTTTTCTTGGATGATGATAAAGGGAGATTTTGGCTCTTCCCCAAGCAACATGACCGAATGGCCTAACTAGGATAACTAGGATGGTTACATTTTCCATTTAATTAGGAATTGGGTGATTAGGGTTTTTATCAAAAATGGATAATCGGTTTTTACTATTTTTGGTAAATTTTTGGATTTTATGAAAACTAATTCTCTTCATAAGGAATAATCAACAAGGCAATGGAAAATGTAATTCAACATTAAATCTCACTCAATTCCCCGTTTCCCAGCCTCCAGCATGCGAAACAAGAAATTACTCAATACCGGTTAAAACACAACTTTTACCAATTTTCCTCTCAAAACGATAAAAGAAAACTTTATCACCACAACATCATGGACATAAGACCATCATATAAAACATTCATACATATATAACAAGGTCATACAAAACATAAAGGTAGCAATCACAATGTTAAAGTGATTATAACCGATTACAAAAAACGGGGGTGTTACACCATTTCCCAATTAGTGCTACATTAAACAGCTCTACATTTTTTATCCTTAGACCCTCTTCCTCCTTTGGTTTGCATACCCTAACTCAACTCACCAAAGCTATCTTCCTCCTCTCCTCCCCAGCACCCCATAAGAAATTCTCATACGGCCACTGGTTGTTGTTTATTTTTCACATTGGGACCGCTCCTATTTTAAGATTGGATTTCCACACTTTCCGGAACAGGTGCTGGTGCAGCGTGATTCTCATTTTCCACTATAGTGGTACAATAGGCCCTAACATGCTTCCCACTTCTCCAACCGATACCTCTTTCGTTTCAGGCATCTACTTCTCATACCCCACTATATACTTTTATTACCCCTCCTATTTTTTCCAATTAAATCCCAAAAATACCCTTCTGACCTTCCCACCTCTATACTAACCCCTTTCTCCACAATTAACTTTCCTTCCTCTCATCAAACTCCTGTCCACCCCCTTTGTTTCTACTTTTTCTTCTCTCTCCCCATATTTTCTTCTTTTAGTCCCAATCCAACCCCATTTGTCACCTCCGACAGGTGCAGAGGGGAGCACAACCAAGCAGTAGCGAGCATAGCGGTGGTAAAGTGAGTTTTTCTGACTTTTTCGTATGATTTATACCTTACGGTACAAGGCATTCAAATTTGGAATACCTTACGGAAACTATAGTTTCCGTAATGCTCTCAAATTCAAGTACATTGCAGAAACTGTAGTTTCCATAAGGTATTCTAAATTTCAATACCCTACGGAAACTATAGTTTCCGTAATGCACCCAAATTTGAGTATATTACAGAAACTATAGTTTTCATAGGACATTCAAATAGTTTCTGTAATGTACTCAAATTTGGGTGCATTACAAAAACTATAGTTTCCGTAGGGTATTTAAATTTGAATACCCTAAAATCAGGAAGGAAAAAAAAGTTTTATAATGCTAATTATAATTAATTACGATAAGTAAACTGAATTTTAATATAATTTTTTTTTTGTGATTTTGATATTCTTAATAATAATTAATAATATTATTACTTTTTGTAATAATAGTTAAAAAATTTATTATTAATAATTTGATAATATTTGTAATATTTGATATTATTTATTGTTAATGTATTTAATCATTTTAATACATTAAGGAAACTTAGTGTAACGGCGTTTTCTGAGTTTGTGGTGTTATGTAGATCAATATAAGTGGACATGGAACATTATGTAAGCAAAGTGTCTTATGAAGTGGATTGTTGTGAAACATTTACCACTAAAGAGGTAATTGATTAGTAAATGATCATTGTTAAGTTTTAAATATGTACATATCTTGCGTCTGAATTTCTAATTTTATTTTCAAGTCTTTCTTATTCAAGATGACGGATATGCCTGACTCATAGTTTTGAATATGTATATATCCTGCGCCTAAATTTTTAATTTTATTTTTAAGTCTTTCCAACTCGAGATGAATCTTGGGCTATAGTACGTCACGATTTGATTAAGGAGTTTGGACAGTAGCGTGACGGATATGCCCGACTCTTAGGGGGTCATGACCGGGTGAAACAATATTTTGAAAGCTTACGGAAACTATAGTTTCTGTATGCCTAAAAACCATAACACATACCTCTGGACAATCCGCCGCTCTTCGCCTCCGTTAAAACCGCCTCCGTTCTGCCTCTTCTACTCCAACGATCAGCCGCAACAATGGGGTTAGTGGGGTTGGGTAACGAAGGGGGAGGGGAGGGGAAACAAAAGCAAGAATGAGGGGATGGGAGGGGAAGCAAAAGCAAGGAGGGATGGGGTTGGGTAACAAAGGGGAAGAAAAAATAGAAGAAAGAAAGCTGGAGTTTTACGGGGAAGAAAAGTAAAATTGAGGGGGTAGAAAAAGTATTTCTGAGAGAAGGGGGAAGATTTTTTGTAGGGTGGGAAGGTCAGAAGGGTATTTTTGGGACTTAATTGGGGAAAAAATGGGAAAGCGAGGTAAGGAAAGTAAATAATGGGGTAAGAAAAGCAAATGCCTTCGTTTCACCTATTGAATGTGACTGGCCCAACCCAACTCCCACCATCGCATAATAACCCATCATTTTTTGTTTATTTCCCACTTCCATCTCTAGCTTTTGGCCCATTACTCCTTTTTCCTTTCCTATCAAAGGGTCTGTTTCCTCATCCCTCTATTCACCATACAGCCTGCCCCATCCAAGCACGTTTTCGGTGGTTCCAAATCATAGTCACTTACCAATATTGTTCATTTAAGGGAATGAGATTGAATCCTTACCAGTTCTATTATGGGGGGCATTTGAGTGCTTATAGTAGAACTCTACATACATAAGTATCAATCAAGTAAGAAGATTTTATTATTTCGGATTTTATATTTTATTAAGTAAGAATTCTTTATTGTTGATATTTTTTTTTCGATAACTAAGGAAATTTATTTAAAGAATCTAGCTCTAGCATCACAATGAATATCCTCCCTACCTTCTAGGAAGGGTTGAAGAACACCCACTCTATCATGTGCTAAAGACTAGATTGGAGAAGTAATACAAAATGGTCCACAACAAAAACAGAGTTTACACCCCTATGAGCAAATCACACCCTTATTTTGGTCCCCTTTCTACCTTTTCACAACATAAAAGCACCAGAAACAAACCATATGCTACCCTCCCCTTATGCAAATGAAATACTTTTATCAAATGCACCAATACATACACCATTAAGATCTCAATCATCTATGTCTAATCTTTTCAAGTCCCTGTGCATTTTCATGTTTGCTGCCTGTCATTCCTTCTATAGGAATTCACCTCCAGCTTGTTACCACTTTATTAGTTCACTGCATCTATTAAATTCAGCACCTGTATATAATCGAAGCTGGTTTTATGCATCTATAGCACCCTCCTAAGCTTGACAGCACCTGTAAACACAAAACAATTCATCAGAACAATACACAAAAGAAAATTAGCATATGTATGTTTCTCCTGTCAGCCCTGTGATAACTATGTTAGCTTTTGGTCTTTCCCGAGAAATTATTGCTGACTATTACATCTTATCTTTTCCTTCATTCAAAACCACATAATCCATCTTCCTTCCATTTGTGATCCTTCCTTTGCTAATGAATCAGCCAAGTCATTTGCTTCCCTATTCTTGTGCTCAAAGACCACTTCTTTCATTACCAATAAGAGGTTACACAATTTATTGCAATAGAATCTTAAAGTCCACGGACATTCCTCCTTCTTTTTTACCCATGTTAAAGCATTTTTGGAATCTGATTCAACAGTGATTCCCTTCTCCATTATCCACCTATACTGCATAGATTGTTCTAAGGCAAAGACAATGGCCATAAACTCGGCCTCATTTGAGTCCCTTATTCCAACTGAAGCAGCACACTTTCCTCTAATTGTACCATGCTCATCTCTTAGAACTCCTCCAATTTCTGCTTCACCTAGCTTGCCTATAGATGACCCATCTACATTCCATTTCAGTTTATTTGTGGGGGGAGGGAACCAACTTATTCCAAGTCTTGGAGTTTTCACTTGTTTCCATAATCTAATAATCTAACACAGTCTAGCTCTTATACTACTTCCCCTGGATTGAATTGACAGTTTTTATTCCATCCTTTAACCAGAAACTAAGCCTTAGTTTTATGAGATAGTAGAGGCTATTCCAATTCGTTTCCTCTTTCTCAAAAAGCACATTGTTCCTTTGATATTATATTGACCAAACAAAAACATAGAAAAGTGAGCTCCATAGCTTCTTCTGAAAATCTCCTTTAATAGCACCTATCCAGCACTCAAACCATTGTGTAGGCAGATTTGGTATAGGCATTTGTACACCCCACCATTCTAAGCAATATGCCCATACTCTCCATGTGTGAGTGCAATGAAGGAATAAGTGGTTTAATGTTTCCTCCTCACTTTCATAGAATGGGCATAATGCTTCATGGGCTTGCATTAGATTTAGCCTCTTAAGCCTACTTCTAGTGGTCAATTTCTACTGCTACACAAACCATACCAGCAGCTCCACTTTTGGAGGAGCTACCCCAAGCCACATACCACTTATACTATTTGTAGTATACCCTTGTTCCCACACTGCTTTAGTAAAGGAGCTAACAGTGAATTTGCCTTTTTTTTATCAAAATTCCATCATGGTAGATCTTGTCTCCTTTGCTAAATTCACCTCTTCCAAGCACCTCATCAACTCCTCCAATTGCTCACTTTTCCATTGGAATAATTGTCTTCTCCAAGATAAACTCCATTGCTATTGAAGTCCATCCTATATACCCACATTTGTTATTTTTTCTTCCTTTTGTAGAGACAATAGAAACAGCCTTGAGAATTTATTTTTTAAGCGTATACTCCCTATCTATTTGTCTTTCCAAAACCTTGAGCTCCTACCATCCCCTACTCTCATATAGCTTCCTTGTTGAATGACCCGTGCAAAGTTCTCTCCCCATGCATTCACAGTCATAATTGTGTCCCAAGTGCCTCCAATTTTTCTTTTGTTTTGTTGTTGCCACAAAGGCTTATCAGGGGCTAACCTATGAATTGAACAATTTGTTCTTTTCCATAAAGAATCCCCCTCCTTGGAGAATATCCACCACCACTTGAATAGTAAAGTTGCATTCTTAATTAATAACTAGACTGTGACCCGCACTTTGCGTGGTTGCAATTTTGTATTTTATAGTGTTAAATTGAGAATAAATTGACAATAAATGAGATGGCAATGAAAGACAATACTTGTGAGAGATAGTGAAAGATAATAAAAGACTTATTCTGAATTACTACATTTTATATTTCAATAAAAAAAATTTACATTTTTCGCTTGATCTGTCTATTGTTACTTCGAGTGTCTGTTTTATCCTTTTTTCCCTTCTCCTTAAGCTTTCTATGAGGATTGTTTATTCATCAGAAGATGTTATCCGATGCATTTTTTTGTTGAGTTTTGCTTATCTTGCACTTGATACTTGGTTGTTCATCTAATGATGTTATGAAGAATCTTTGATTGATTGGTTATCTCTTTAGTTTGGCTTTGAATAGTGTCTCTCTTCTTCTCATTGTAGTAAGAAAAAATGATGCTAGTAGTTGAGTTTGTTGTAAAAGAATATATTGTTAATAATTCTTAGTCTCGAAATATGTCTAAATCGTCTAAATATGTTGAAATATGTTTGTTGTAGAAGAATACAGTGTTAACAACTCATTCTTTCTTCCTTTCTCTACGGCTGAAAAACACTAACAATGGGATAGCTTTGTTTATGTGTTTGTTGATATAGTGAGATATTTAATTTACCATATTAGTTAAAGTTAGAATTCTATTTTATAGATATATTTAGATGGATAGGACAAAAAATAAACTAAACATTGGTAATAAAGGATTTGAACACAAACAAATGCTAGTTTATAACAATTAGACTGCCCCATATTTTCAATGCTTATCTGAGTCCAAATATTAATATACCTGTGCAATTTTAAGGATCATTTTCCCTTGTGTTATGAACACTTGTGGACCCATTTGATCAGGTAAACAAAGTTTTTCATAGAGTCATAGATTGTGATATGCATTAGAGAGATCAAAGTACTTTGGACAAAAACAAAAAATTGCAGCATTGATCATTTACAAATTACAAACAAAGTGGTTATGTAATCACAACAACTAAAGATAAAAAAAGCATGACCTCCATATAATTTTGCTGCTCTGAACATATGTTTCGAAGCAAACTTCCTAATACAACATCACAAACAAAAGCTTGTGAAAATCTATCAAGGACTAATCAAAGTGTGGCCAGAATACTAAATAGTAGGCTTTAGAGATGTATTATAAAGTGCAGCAACAGGCGCACAAATCTTCCAACTGTATGTTTAATGCAATGGCTACTCAACACATAGTGTCTTCTTCACAGTGCCTTCCATCCTCTTGGCATTAAAACCCATGTATCAAGGTTCTTGTCACCTACAACATACTAGAAAACTTTGCAAGCATGCTGTATCCACCAAAACTCTATTGAAAACAGCAGCCGAAGTAGCTCCATCGGCTATACTATTTAAGATAAAATGCAAGCTGCACCATAGCAAAAGAAATTAGAAATTGGACAGTGAACCAGATTTTGGACATAAACATGCAACTCGCAAATCACAATCACATACTGGTTTAGCCTCCCTATGATCTCTCAAGCCACAAAATCTGATCTATATGAATCTCATATCAGTAGAAGAACATTAACAGAGTTAGAAAAACACTCGAAACAATCAAAGCAACAGAAACAGATGCACCTTGCTATTGATTGTACAATTAATTTGCTTTCTTTTAGGTCTTTGTTGTATTCTTCCTCAGCACCGTGAAGCTTGTAAGAAAACCTGAAGAAACACAAGCATAACCGAGATCCCAAAGAGTATTTAATTGAAACTCCTTACCTTCATACACTGGGACAGAGTTAGAAAATACTTTGTGTAGAACAATTGCATACTATCCATGGAAGCCCATTAATGGTATGAGCATCTGATACATTCGTTGCCAATCTTGAATTCAGAGCATCATGGATAACAACTTCAGTATAATATTTCCACCATTCTCCTATAGTTTATCGCCATAGTACATTTTAATTTGAATTCCAATCAAATGCTATTAAAAGACCAATTAACATAATGGTTAATATGAAAATATGAAAGGTATTGTTTGGCTCACCTATTACCCAAACCAAATCACCATCTGGCTTTGGGAGAGGATACGGCACCATGGACAGTTGCTCTTAACCAGTTAAGATGTGCATGCCAAAGTAGTGTTCCTTTTTACCATGTAATTTTGAAGTTGTACACATAGGTATGAGTATGGCCGCAAATATTCTGTCACGATTCTACGATTTTAGTGTTGGTGAGAGCGAAGGATGATAGTGGCATGCGACGGAGCTGTAGCGGTGGACGCATAGAGTGGAGGATCTGGGCGATGAACACTCCACTCTGTGCGATGAACACAATGGAATTGCATCTCTCAAGGTGGAGATCTGGAAGGCGTGGGTCGCGGTAGAGCGGAGGATGGGCAGCGGCTGTCGCAAGGAAGAACATTGGCTCGAGGTGAACGCATTCATCAGAATAGTTGGATGAGCAGAGTGGAGGAACTGGAGGGTAAACGTAGTGGAGCTGCGCCTTTGGTAGGTGGTCACGGGGGTTTGGGTTTGGTGCAGGTCTGGATGGCGTGAAAGAGAGATAGAAAGCAGTGTGGGAGAACTGAATAGCAAAGGGATGAAATTTTAGAGGAGCCACATCAGATAATTAGTGAGGTGGAGGAAATAGCATTAGCTGGCCAAAAACAGTGTGAGATGTCATTACCAGATTTTGGGACTCAGTTTTAATATATGATAATAAACACTAACAATGGGATAGCTTTGTTCATGTGTTTGTTGATATAGTGAGATATTTAATTTACCATATTAGTTAAAGTTAGAATTCTATTTTATAGATATATTTAGATGGATAGGACAAAAAATAAACTAAACATTGGTAATAAAGGATTTGAACACAAACAAATGCTAGTTTATAACAATTAGACTGCCCCATATTTTCAATGCTTATCTGAGTCCAAATATTAATGTACCTGTGCAATTTTAAGGATCATTTTCCCTTGTGTTATGAACACTTGTGGACCCATTTGATCAGGTAAACAAAGTTTTTCATAGAGTCATAGATTGTGATATGCATTAGAGAGATCAAAGTACTTTGGACAAAAACAAAAAATTGCAGCATTGATCGTTTACAAATTACAAACAAAGTGGTTATGTAATCACAACAACTAAAGATAAAAAAAGCATGACCTCCATATAATTTTGCTGCTCTGAACATATGTTTCGATGCAAACTTCCTAATACAACATCACAAACAAAAGCTTGTGTAAATCTATCAAGGACTAATCAAAGTGTGGCCAGAATACTAAATAGTAGGCTTTAGAGATGTATTATAAAGTGCAGCAACAGGCGCACAAATCTTCCAACTGTATGTTTAATGCAACGGCTACTCAACACATAGTGTCTTCTTCACAGTGCCTTCCATCCTCTTGGCATTAAAACCCATGTTTCAAGGTTCTTGTCACCTACAACATACTAGAAAACTTTGCAAGCATGCTGTATCCACCAAAACTCTATTGAAAACAGTAGCCGAAGTAGCTACATCGGCTATACTATTTAAGATAAAATGCAAGCTGCACCATAGCAAAAGAAATTAGAAATTGGACAGTGAACCAGATTTTGGACATAAACATGCAACTCGCAAATCACAATCACATACTGGTTTAGCCTCCCTCTGATCTCTCAAGCCACAAAATCTGATCTGTATGAATCTCAGATCAGCAGAAGAACATTAACAGAGTTAGAAAAACACTCGAAACAATCAAAGCAACAGAAACAGATGCACCTTGCTATTGATTGTACAATTAATTTGCTTTCTTTTAGGTATTTGTTGTATTCTTCCTCAGCACCGTGAAGCTTGTAAGAAAACCTGAAGAAACACAAGCATAACCGAGATTCCAAAGAGTATTTAATTGAAACTCCTTACCTTCATACACTGGGACAGAGTTAGAAAATACTTTGTGTAGAACAATTGCATACTATCCATGGAAGCCCATTAATGGTATGAGCATCTGATACATTCGTTGCCAATCTTGAATTCAGAGCATCATTGATAACAACTTCAGTATAATATTTCCACCATTCTCCTATAGTTTATCGCCATAGTACATTTTAATTTGAATTCCAATCAAATGCTATTAAAAGACCAATTAACATAATGGTTAATATGAAAATATGAAAGGTATTGTTTGGCTCACCTATTACCCAAACCAAATCACCATCTGGCTTTGGGAGAGGATACGGCACCATGGACAGTTGCTCTTAACCAGTTAAGATGTGCATGCCAAAGTAGTGTTCCTTTTTGCCATGTAATTTTGAAGTTGTACACATAGGTATGAGTATGGCCGCAAATATTCTGTCACGATTCTACGATTTTAGTGTTGGTGAGAGCGGAGGATGATAGTGGCATGCGACGGAGCTGTAGCGGTGGACGCATAGAGTGGAGGATCTGGGCGATGAACACTCCATTCTGTGCGATGAACGCAATGGAATTGCATCTCTCGAGGTGGAGATCTGGAAGGCATGGGTCGCGGTAGAGCGGAGGATGGGCAGCGGCTTTCGCAAGGAAGAACATTGGCTCGAGGTGAACGCATTCATCAGAATAGTTGGATGAGCAGAGTGGAGGAACTGGAGGGTAAACGTAGTGGAGCTGCGCCTTTGGTAGGTGGTCACGGGGGTTTGGGTTTGGTGCAGGTCTGGATGGCATGAAAGAGAGATAGAAAGCAGTGTGGGAGAACTGAATAGCAAAGGGATGAAATTTTAGAGGAGCCACGTCAGATAATTAGTGAGGTGGAGGAAATAGCATTAGCTGGCCAAAAACAGTGTGAGATGTCATTACCAGATTTTGGGACTCAGTTTTAATATATGATAATAAATAGATAGATAAATAGATTGTTGATATATTTGTTGATATATTTTTAAGCTTCTCTAATATTTTGTTTTATCCGATCCAATAGTATGTTTTCCTAATTTGAAACACAAAATTATATTGCACATATATTAATGATAATTTTGAATTTTAATTTTTTAAAATTATTTGTTTATTTTAAATATTTTCTATATTTTTTATTTTAATATATTATAATTATTTTTTAAAATTCAATTAAATTTTCTCAAACTTTCTTGATATCTTTACATTAAAGAATATATTTCAATATCTAATTTAAATTCTTAATCTGTGCAGCAAATAAGTACACACTAATTTTATTACATGGGTGAGACTCCTAATTATCTATTTAAACTTCTTATTAACCAGTAATTGATATGAGTAGCCAATTAGAGTTTCACAATTAGCAAAAAAAAAAAAAAAATAGAGTTTCAACAACATTAACCCATTATATATCTCTAACAATTTACACTCATACACTCTTCACATACTTTTACCCAAAAAAAAAATCATCACATGTATACTCATGCAAAATGCTGAAGTTGCTGTTGTTTTCTTGTAATGATCTAAATGCTACCTATAGATACCTCTAAATTGTTTCGTTTTTATGCAAATAAATATACATATCATTTATCATCACTCTATTTTTTTATTTTTTTGGTATAGTCATCACTCTATTTTTTAACCTCAAGGTATTGGTGAGTGGTGACAATGACTAGTAGACTGTGACCACGGGCATAGTTGGGGGCGAAAATGTAATTCCAACATGGTTGGCCGGCTGTGTCTTTTACCAAAGCCTGAATATATAGCAAGTTCATATTGAATTATCAGAAATTGCCACAAACAAATCTTGAACTAAAATTCCACAGATGTTACATAGAAGCATACCTGCAATATGAGGAAAAGTTTGCTCCGGTCTCCAGTCTCTTCAGCCTATCAGGTCAAAGCAGGGTATATACATAGGTCCATCATGTCACTTGCTTGGTAGGACTGGTATTTTCCTACTTTATATATATATATATATATATATATATATATATAAAATTTATTTAAATTTTCCTGAAATGTCAGTATGAATTAATATTGTAGACTAAAATATAAGATATGTAGGTTAACATCTTTCTCCAAATAATTTCCTACTTATCAAGATTTTAAATTGCGGTCACGGTTGCGTTCACGTTGCGTTTACCGTTAGTGCAGACAATTGCGAGAAAATGCAGCTGATATGATCACAATTACGATCGTGATACGGTTTCAGAGACTACTAAAACAACAATGTTACGGCCTCAATTGCGGACTTTTTTTAAAACTCCGCTACTTATCATTCAGTAATGTTTCCTTTACAGACTTCCTGTTCAATGGAGCCCTCATCTTCCCATGTTATTAAAATGGAACATGATGTCTTCATCAGCTTTAGAGGTGAAGTCCGGCTTGGTTTGCTTAGCGTTTTGGAAAATGAATTATGTGGCATGGAGCTTGATGTCTATGTAGATAGGAGACTTGAGAGAGGAGTTGACATATTACCCACACTTTTCAGAGAAATTGAAAGATCACAAATTTTATTGGTCATATTCTCACAAGACTATGCTTCTTCAACCTGGTGCTTGGAAGAGCTTGCCAAAATGGTTGAATGCAAGGAAAAAAATAAACAAATTTTAATACCTGTTTTCTACAAAGTAAGTCCATCAGATGTGCGGAAACAAAATGGAGATTATGGGTCTGCTTTAGCTAAACATGAAGAAAAACATAAAGAAAAGGTGCAAATATGGAGATCTGCTCTGGAGAAAGCTGCTAAAGTTTCAGGATTTCATTATCCATCAAACGACATTGAGTAAGTCTTTTTTTTCAAAAAATACATGTTTATTATTTTTTAACCTAGTTATTTATTTATTCCTTGTACAACATGAATGATGCATTTCTAGGTGCATGTTTGCCCTAATTGCAGCAAGAACTTAAAGCCTTTATTTTGTAGATTAATTTTCATTAGACTAGATTCTTAGAGATCGAAGGTGCATCAACCTTATCATTATTTTGTTGATGGTCTATGGCTTCGCACATTTCAATAAATGATTTTATTTTATGGATAAAAAATATGTATATTATGGATATATTGTTAGGAATTCAAATGTGGGTGAAATATAAGTCTCACGTCTAGGAGGAATGAAAAAAGTGATGAACATATAAGCGGATGCATTCATGAACCTAATGCAATAAGATCAAAATTGGGTCAAGATGTTGTGTCAAGCACATTTATGTGTCAAGATTCATCTTTTAACAAAATTTTCTTTTTTCTTTTAAATTCTTTACGCATTCTCCTCGATTTATTTCCTTACTCTACGGCCGAATCTGACCTTGTTGATGATATTGTTGAAAATGATATTATTGAAGACTGAACAAATTTACGCCAGTGAATTTAGGATAAGATTATTCTAAAGTGACTAATTAGTAGTAGTATTGTCTACAATATACATTTCCCATGAATGTACCTTACATCCCATGAATATACGATGGAGTTACCTACTAAAGATTTGTGAAATTTCATTTAAAACCTTTGGATTTATTTCTCTCTGCCACATAATCACATGAGAGAAAAAAACTGCCACATAATCACATGAGAGAAAAAATGACATGAAAGGATCTTGATCCTGATAATCATGTGATAAATAAGTGTTCTTTCAATTTAGTGTATACATTTTAATTAACATAATAACGTGATGTCATTAATGATATAATTTCTTGTTTTTCCATGTGGCACAGGTCCGAAGCTAAGCTTGTTGAAAAAATTGTTGAATGTGTATTCAAGAAGTTGAAAAATATGGTTCAACTTAATACAGAAGCCATTCTTACTACTGCCCGCACGAGTGATTCAATAATTTCCAAACCAGACGCACAACATTCCAAATCACAAAGAAGAAAAAGGGTTTTATGCACCCTTCTCTTTCTCTTCCTCTTCATTATCTTTCTTTTCTTAATCTATGTGTTTTTCTTTATCTTATTTTAAATTCTCTTCTTAAACATGTTTTTAATAATTGTCTAATTTATTGAATAAAAAACATTAAATACGTCATGCTCCAAAAAATATTAAATACATTTACTTTTACATTTAACTACAGTAAGCATCCATGCATTAAAAAAAAATATAATAATTATTTATCATTATAGAAAATTGAATTATTTTCATAAGTGATCATGGGCAGCAAAATTTTCACATCAAGGTTCAAATATTTATTTTATCTTTTGGAGGATGTCAAATATCAAGTTTATTACTCTTTCTAGTATTTTTTTCATCCCAAATTAAAAAAAAAAAAAAAAAAAAAAAAAGTGTAAAGATGATATAAATTTTTCCATGTGTATCAACATGACTCCAGAAAAAGGGCATCAGTAGCGTTCTTCTGTTATAGTATCAAAGAGTGGAGGTATTTCAAAGTGATGCTCCTGACTTTCCAGCATTGTTGTAATACTCCTATTTTGTAAAGGTACTTTGTCTGCTACTCTGGCAGTTTTGTATTTTAATTTCTTGTAAATCTCATCCATAAAGATTATAAAATAGTTAAATTGTGGTTACGGTGGCTGTTGTGTTACATGATGTGATCTATAACTTTGAAATAAAGAAAAATGCAACAAACTTCATTTTCTTATTTGTAATTAAGGTACTTAATTTATTTTCTTATGTACTGAAGGTTTAGTTTCCTGCTTTTCTAGCTCTTCATTGTAGGAAAAAATGATCGAAAGTTAAGGTGATTCTGATTTTTGTATCTGAATCAGAGGTGTGTACCTGATTATATTATAATTTTTTTAAGTGGTGTTTGATGGTGGCTCCTTCTACTGCAGCAACGGTAAAGTGTTGGTGAGGGGGTGTCTATAAAAGACAGGCCAATGTTCAAGTTAGAGGTGACACCAAGTTTATAAGTGTAGGGTAGATCTCGTATATGAGGGTTTTACTCTATATTTATAGCGTGAGATTACATGTGAGGAGAATTATATCTAATTAGATATACTTTTTTGTAATTAGAATTGATAGTTATGAAAAAGATATATAATCCATAAATATCCTCACTTGCGAGGATTGTATTATAATATGATAATTTCCTATTATGTAAATAATTAGTTATGGGGTCAAAATAGCTTAAAGTTGACCTAAGAACACTTACATAAGATGACACGAGTCTTTTCCAACTTAACCAGTGGTGTCAACTTCGAATCTCAGTATTGAAAATGTAGCAGCGTTAAAACTTTTGAAGGAGAGCTTTGCCGTCCTTGTGATCCTACCTAGATCGAAAGATTAGTCTCCACAGTTGCACGCAGATGATACCCTGGAAAAAAAAAAATAGCTTAAAGTTGCGATTTGGACTTAACATTTGTCGCTTATGTTAGGCTAGGGTTCGTGATAGCGATCTAGACAATAATAACTCCTGGAAGAGTGCTAACAATACACTCTCTAACACTCTCTTTCCAACATACAACCTCTTAATAGTTAAAATTCATATTGGTCTCACTAATTCATGTGAGTTCTACTTGAATTTTATAGGACTCGTATAAATTTCAACCAATAGGCGAGTGTGTTGAAAAGAGAGTATTAGAAAAAGTCCGCTTGACTTATCCAAAAGTAACCAAATTTAGACAATCTTCACTTTTAGTAAGAGAAACATACAGTTTAATATAAGCTCCTTGTCTCATTGGCGATTCAGTACTATAATAATTGATTAAAAGGGATTCCTACACTAGTAGGGACCCACAGCAGAGCCACATGAAGCATGATGAACTGCTATTTCATACAGATAAGTTCAATGCAAACCTGATGATGGTAATTTGGAATTTGTTTGCAGTGACTTGGACAGATAGTTTCAGTCTTATTTCGTACAGTACAAATACATATACTAGTCGTCTGTTCCACAATATTCATTTCAAATACGCTACTTTCTTATAACCTATAGATGTTTCAATTTCTTTGCAGATGAACTAAGCCTAATAAAATCTCTGTAAGTCTCAGACTCTGATTGCATGGCATGAAACAAAGATGTCACCAGGTTAAAATGGACCACATGTGCACGTCTCAACTTTTGAGTGGCAGTAAACAAAGATGTAGTCACCTTTTTGTTGGTCGAAATGAATCATGTGCAGATAGCAAGACACAACCAAAAGCTACAGAAAGCATCTTGGAAATACTAATAGAGTTTTTCAACCCACAAATGCATCCAATATCTTTAAAATATAAAATGCATTCGATATTGTCTTTGTTCAGTAAGTAGAAGGGGATTAATAGAAGGATTGAGTAGGAGAATATAGAATTATTGGGCAACTATTACAATGTCCTATGAAGCAAATGTTTCCCAAAATTAAACTTTCAAAAAATCCACAAAAATCTAAACTTTTCTTTGTCATCTGGGACGAAATTGCAATCAATATTTCGGTTGAGTGAGCAATTTGTACTCAATCAAAATCAGAACTGTAAGAAGCTGCAAGACAAGTACACGGCTGAGCAGCCCCTTTAGTAATATATAATGAAAATGTAAAATCAGGCCATACATCAAGAACAAGGAAAGGAACAAAGAAAACATCCAATACGCCTAGAACAAAAAGGCCAAATGGAGCCTTACTGCAGTTACTTGCTAACTATCTTGCTCCAAATGTATCAATTGTTGTTTTCTCTCTTTTAACTTGAATAAATATGCCACCCTCTTCCATAGGATATGTTCTTGTAGTGTGGTCCTTCCAACCATAAGTTGTAAATATCAGAGGAATTTGCTTCAATCACTGTTCTGGTTCATACTCCATACCCAGGTGGTCCTTTTGCCTACGTTTCCGACTACCCTTCTTTCTCATTTTCTCCTTTGGTATTTCTTCCGACTGCTCTGTTAAACATTTATGCACAATATTTTTCACCTCATCAAGCAAATCTCTATTATAAGAATCCAACCCTTCTGTCGAGACTAAATCTGCTATGTTTGCAATTTCCCTCATAGCAGTAACCTGTAAAGTATGTAGTAGTCATGTATACATTACATATATTCAAGTGAAAGATCAGTAATGATAACTAAGCAAAGACTTACTGTTCTCTGATACTCTGACTCCAGAGATGATGTGACTCTCCCAATATATTTACGAGAAATCTTCTGGTACCACTGCATGTACTCGACTTCATCTGCAATGTCACCACCTTCAACAATATGAAGCCAACGCTCTGACCATTCTTTGAGAGCCAAGTCCATTTTTCCCATCAAATCTACCCCATGATCTACTATACGGCTCTTCCTCTCCCACCGTTGCACTTCTTTTGGGATGGTTTGATGCATGCCAAATTGCCTTAAGCAACGATCTGGAAGGTGCCTTTCTGCCTTGTCAAAACACAATAGCATAGTCCTAGATGCCCGTAATATCAGGGTAGATTGTATATCTTCTGGTACGGCTGTGAAGTCCATATCCTTGTAAGGAAGCCACTGGACCTGTGTATTTACACTAAAGTGGATTTACTATTTTCTTCTACATAATTCATCAAATAAGCCACATTATTAAGACTTACATCACAAGAATTAAGAGAATCCAAACCCTTTCTGTAGGATACTACGTTACATTTCGTCCTAGAACCACTTTTCCCTTTCCATTTAAGCACAAAGGGAAAGCAACTGTTATCAGGCTCTTGAATAAATTTTGGCTGTCCAACATTGAGGCGAGAATAACTCCAACACTAAAAAGAATACTATTCAGTCAGTATTCAAACTGAAACTATCAGCAAAACAAAAGAAAGGAAAAGCACAGCAAAAGTAAAAGGAAGTAATGTTTGTAACCTGTACTAGAGTTAAACAGCCACTAATGGTGCTTTGAGATTTAAGGGAGGCATTGCCAAGTGCTCTGTATAAAAATGCCAACGCTCCTGCACCCCAAGCAAACTTCCCAGCCTTGGCAAAGTTTTCAAACAAAGAAAGGTACATAACAGGAACTTTGTTCCCAGTTGTTGTAGAAAATATTGTACTACCAACCAGGTATAGAAGATAAGCACGAGTACAACGCTCAATTTCTTCCACTGGTGCATCTTCAGGACAATCAGAAAAGAACTCCTTCAGCCAAGTAAGCTTCACCATTCCACCATTCAGGTCCTCCGGTACTCTCCCTAGTAATTTTTCACAAATTGAAATTGGTGCACTTATTGGGCCTATAACAGGTTCTCCATCAATAGGCAATCCAAGTAATAGTGCTACATCTTCAAGGGTTATTGTCAATTCTCCAACAGTCAAGTGAAAGGTATTTGTTTCTCTCCTCCACCGCTCAACCAAAGCTGCTATCAGGGCATTGTCAAGACTCATAGCAGGAAGTAATCGTAGGTAACCAAAACCAGCCTTCTCAACCAACTTAATCTGTTTGGGTGTGAGCTTCCACTGATCAAGCATTGAAGTATGTTCATGGCATCTAAGCACACCACGCTCCTGTGCATTTGGTAAGAATATTGAAAACAATTCATGTGACATAGCAGAAATTATAAATACATAAGAAAATCTACCCACCTGTCCATCCCAAACTGCTGAAGAGACATGATTATCTTGATCATAAAGCACATAATTATCAATTGGCCCAGGATCTTCATTGAACTCCATTTAGGAAAGTAATGAGAACTGTCCAGAATACAATAAATCAATAATCACAAAAGGAGATAACTAAAGATCAGCCCCAATTTGTGATTCAGTAGCAACTTATCAAACTAATTGCTATTCTTCAAGAAGCAAAGATAAAATGACACAGGACAAGAGCATATCAAGTTTCGACCTTATTGATTCAGAGCTAACCTTCAGACTACGTGTGAGGTTGACGTCTGTTTTGGCAATTGAAAGTTGCATCAGATTAACATGCACATACTGTTGAGCCATGTTTAAGCTAGAGTCAGAGCATGATTTAAGTTGCTTCTACAAAACTTACAGCCAAATTCCTTTCTTCCAATTTATCCCACTATTTTGCACCACCTTGATAAAAAAGAGAGATTTCACATTTAGGAATAAAACTTGGACTACTATCACTACAAGTTTAAGCAATGAAAAACATAATTCTGCTTCACAATATACATCTACTAGAATCATGAACCATGGCATTTTCACTGCATTTAAATTAAAGAAGTTTCTATATGGGTTATTTCTTTCTCTTGCTTTTTTTTAACTTCACAGTTAGCAAAACAATGGAAAGAAGAAGAATTCAAAATTTTTGTTGGCACTATTGCTTTCCCTTTACGTGCAGAATAACCATATACCATTGCTAATCTTATATCATCCAATAGGATTTTCCTTTGAGTTTGATAAGCACTTTGAAATCATGAATTCCACCTCAAGCATCTCTCCTTTTATGATCCACACAGTTTGAAACTTTGAATCCTACATGCAACGTGTAACGTATCCATCACATTGTAAAATGGATCCAAGATACCTAAACTCT
Organism: Ammopiptanthus mongolicus; assembly: GCA_039655645.1. Classification (NCBI taxonomy): domain Eukaryota; kingdom Viridiplantae; phylum Streptophyta; class Magnoliopsida; order Fabales; family Fabaceae; genus Ammopiptanthus; species Ammopiptanthus mongolicus. Next base: position 62,967,018 of record CM077351.1, on the reverse strand, counting down.
ACAACTTGTGAAATGATGCCATCTCAATCTTCATCTCCAAAAAATTGCTAACTCATATCTTGCTAAATATACATTCCATATACTCTGTCTTACTCCTTAACCAAAAATCTTTTCATTCCAAATCTTATCTCCACAACTCAACAACTCCACAATCTCCTCATCCATGTAAATATTCCATTTAATAATTCCTGGCTACTCTTGGCACAAAGGTAAGGTTGCTGTATTGTAACCTGAAGGTCACAGTTTCAAATCCTGAAAACAGCCTCTCCGCTTACTGGGCCGCCCTTTTACTCTTAGCGTAATGAACAGAGGTGTTAATAATTGATAACTATTTTCAACTTGAGATAAAAATCCTTGCAACTTAATGAGGTGCTTTCTACCTTGGTTATGACAAGAACTGACTTAAGAACAATAAGGTATGACATAACTGGTGCTGCTACTGTTTGGAAAATGAAGAACTTTAAAGAGAGGTAGTAGCCAACCCTAAATGAAGGACCACAAATCTCTACTAACTCAATGTCTTCCTCTTCCATAGTGATAACAGTAAGGAAGGGTTGCTAAAAGCAGAATTTCATAGGACCCAACCGCATAGCTTAGTGGCACCCAGTGCTAACCCTATTAGAGCCATTGTTGATAATTTTCTTAAAAACATGTGTTTTCTTTTGAGCCTTAAAATAAAAAAATTACCCTTTAACCCATGACAGTAATTCTGGACCCTAATGGATAAGCATAGCAGGAAATCAAGTTCCCATAAATCCTCCTAAGCAAAATGAAAGACCCACAAAAAAAAAAAAAGACCATTAATTTAGCCAGATACATTGATACAGGGGGAGAGAGAGAGAGAGTACCGTCGTGATGGAAGAGAGTTTGAGAGAGAATGAATGAATGAATGAGGGAACAAAAGTGAACGCTGTAATCTAACACGACAATACAAATATATTTGGATTTTGGATATTAACGTTGTTGGCAGTGATTGCTGCCACTGTGACCACCCAACAAATTGGAAACTAGGGAGAATGGGAGAGTAGTCGTGGTGACCCTCGTGACGGAGATGACCAAAAAGCTCATATAAAGTGAGTAATTAATTTTGTTGCAAAATATTAGTAATACACTTTTTAATATTTTTTTTTAACATATTTTTTTTTATTGATTAAAATTCAAGTGGTTTACACAATTCAAGTAGACTTTATATAAATTAGTAGTATCCATATAAATTTCAACTAATAGAAGGGAGTGTGTTAGAAAGAAAATGTTAAAAAATATGTTATTAACATTCCTCTAATTATATTTGCACTCTTAATTTAATAATATGAATTAAGATCTCCATACATTCATTAAATTATTAGTAGAAATATCTAATTACTCACGTTAGAGAAGAGAAACTCACTTGACCCTTTATCCTTTTTTTTCTCTCTTTCTCTCTCCCCTCCACCGTTGGTTGGTTAGTTGAAAAATGAAAATAACAATAAAACAGAAATTGATTTTTTTTCTACTTTGCTAACTTTTTTAATGTTTTGCATAAACAAAATTATGTTTGAAAATTATATTGGGGTAAAACTCATATTTTATAACTTCTAAAATAATTGTATCGAATGTTATTTTCACATTTATATTAAAATTAGTCTTAATCGAACAGACACTTCATTTTTTAAAAATAAGTTTAGATAAAGGAACACATACACAATAAAATCAAGTCAAAAAAACTCTTGTATGCAAGTAATTATGTACTATCAATTTATTTTAGTGTAATCTTATTTCAACTCACTAAACTTTAATATTTAATATATTTTTATTTACTCATCTTATAAATAAGTTAACTTTATATAAGTTTTATTCAAAACAATAAAAGTTAGTATTTATTACACCTGTCAGAATAGTACATAACATGAATTATGAGTTTTGTTATGTGTTTAGTATACTTTATAAATGGTACAAAATAAGATATAAGATTAAAAAGTTCAACATTTTGAGTGGAATCAAAGAGGGCAAAACAAAATATCATTGTCCATCCTATTTCGTCTGATATATCTGCACGCCAAACGCAGCCTCAAAAAGGATGTTGTGAAATGAGCTAATATCTTTATTGTAACACCCCCTCCCGGTGTCACTTACGTAACCCAAATCAACATAAAATACGAAATAAAAATTTGCTGGTTGCTTTCGGAAAACAGATTTTCTTTACTCCGTTCTTCCTTTATTTGAAAATCGTGGTAAAATTTTTCTTCATACAACACTAAAGAAACATATACTCAAGATAATCATTAACACTACTCATATACATATATATGTATCATCAGTTAACATTATACATAGTGGAACCTTGGACAAAACTCGTCCGTTTCCAAAAGATAAACTAACATAAGTAAACACTACAAATCTACGAACTAGGTAGTGATAGCCTGGAAACTGTATCTCCAAAATCCCGGCCATCAGTAGTCGCTAACAGACCACCTAAAAGACACTACCTCAAAAGAAACCCTAAGCTGGTCCGACAAAACTAGTACCTAGCATATAATGTATCAATGAGATTGGGTCTCGTCTTCAACCATCCATACTTCTTCGTCATCAACATCGAGAAGCTCAAGCTACTGAGTCCCAAAGTGATCCAGAGGACTGTTGATAAACATCTGTACATGTATCCAAAAACACAACAGGGTGTCCAACATGTACAGGCAAGGATGAGAAACCAATATATGAATTCGAAATACGACAACTACATACATCATGTACAAACAACAGATCCATATATGTACACATATACCAAATATGGTTCAGAAGCATCATGGTCATAATACAAAATATCATAACAGTGAAAGTAAAGCAAGAGTCTCATACCCAACAGTCATCGTCATTTCTAAAACGTATTCATGACACTTCCATATATAACATCTAACATTTGATTCTTAATATCCGGAAATACCATCACCTTATAAATGAGTTGATCAAGCTCGATTGCCAAAAAGGGCATACAGTGTTTACCATATCACGCTGTCCAACACAGGGCACAATGCTTCACATTATATGGATTTATTTACCATATCACGCTGTCCAACACAAGGCACAACGCTTCACATTATATGGATTTCAGTACCATATCACGTTATCCAACACAAGGTATAGCGCTTCACATTATATGGATTTCATTACCATATCACGCCATCCAACACAGGGCATAGTGCTTCCCATTATATGGATTTCATTACCATACCACACTGACCAACACAGGGTACAATGCTTCACATTATATGGATTTGTATATCATATCACACTGTCCAACACAAGGCACAGTGCTTCACTTTATATGGATTTTTCATTTCCATCAAGGCACAATAATACACAATGACTTAAAGTCATCACAGGGTTCCCTATCATCAAGGTCCCCTATTCCATGGCACGTCTGCCAAAAACAAATACATGAAAAAACCTTTTGTTTTTGTATGTTTTTTGGTGTCGTACAGTTATTTCCTCGTTGAAACTCAAAGCAATCAACCACCACAACTTTTAGACTCTTAAATCTTTTTAACATTTATCAAGGACATACAGTCCAAAACCAAAAAGGACACATAGTCCGACAACCCAAACCCAAAAAAAAATCCTCAACCGATGCATCAGTCTCAGATTTTGGATTCTAGAGCATACAAAACATCCACAAGCCTACAGGACCACAAAGATTGTCCACAAGCTTACAGGACCAATTTACTAACACGGATCCTTGATCCACGTGTTCTGCAGAACACTAGAACCCCAACGTCTCGGTTTCTAGATTCACTTTCAAATTAACTTTTCCTTTTGAAATACCAAAACAAAACCCACATCACCAAAGCTTACACACAAGTCATCGAAATCGATTTTTCTATAAAACAGAACTCCTTATCAACACCACCTTTCTTTTTGAAACCAAACTAAACCTTAGTAAAACTTCAACACTTTGAAAACATAGCTCATGAAAACTCTAGGGCAAAAACTACTCTCTTTTGAAATACCTTGGTACACCACCAAAACCTTGAAATATAGTTCGTGAAAACCCATTTTTCTTGAATAAAACAAACTTGATTCCAAAACTAAGTCCTTGAAAATACTTTTGCTCGAAAATGATTCGCTTTAACCGCTTTAAAACTAATGATGATTCCTAAAAGCACTTTTTCTTCTTGAAAGCTTACTTTTCTTAAACTATAATTATTTGCACTTTTCTTTCCTTATGCCTTTTTATTTTTATTAATCAAATCTATTTCACTTTCTTACTTTCTAATTCCTTCAAAAACTCTTATCCTTTTATTTACTTGTTTACATCCCAAGCTTTTTAAAGCTTTTAACTTTATTCGATGGTGAGCCCTAACCAATGTTAGGTTCCTTGGCATAATACCAATCATTATTTCAACTCAATACATCATGCTAAGCATGCATATCATAATCAAGATACTGGAGCACAATTAAACACAAATCAACATACTTAAGCACATTTAAGCATAGGCAAGCATATTTTAGCAATAAATAAATCACTCCGCCAAAATAATTACAATACAATACAATTACATATTTTCACCCAATAAACAATACAAACAGTACACAGTCGTCGGAAATTGAATTCCTTAGGTTTTCTCCCCTTATCTCTTGAAGAATTCCTCGAAGTGAAAAGTCGCTCGATCGATCCGCGAATCGTCCGATTACACACCCGAATACTCAACACCAACTACATTCACACAAACCAATCAAACATCAACACTTAACAACACAAAAACCCCTATTTCTTCCTATCTAGGGTTCGGCCATAGCTCTAAAAATTAGCTAGAGATATCTAAAAATTCTTATCACTTGGATGAATGATCCTTAGGTATACCTAACACTAAAACAAGTCTTATTACTCAAAAATTGAATCAAAAACTTAAGCTTTCTCAATATATAGGTTTTAGCCTTCTATACCCATATGAGCTAGGGAAATCTTTTGGTTACATGCTCTTGGATAATGAAAGAGGGTAATGAAACTAGCCCATAGAAATTGGTTTTATATTAAAAAGATTTTTCTACAATTTTCTATGGATTTATGAAGTTTGAAGTTCCAACTTGAACATAGGTTAAAAAACAAGATTCTAAATGAAGAACATGAAGATTGAGAGACCAATGAAGAGTTCATACCTCTTGGAGGATGAAGATGAGTAAGATCACAAAGTTTCTTCACAAAAATCCTTAAGATTTTCTTAGGAAAAGGAGAGAAAGAAAGGAAAGAAATGAAGGTGAAGAAGAAAGAAGTGGACTTGTGTTTCTATGAAGAGGGGGCGTGGGGCTTATGGAGGTGGGACAAGGATGTCCACAAAATTTTCACTTAAGGGTAGAAATGTCATTTCACACAAGGGTAAAATGGTAATTATGAAAAAGGTCAGGAGCATTTTGGTCTTTTCGCGTCCAGATATTTTCAAACGTCATCATGACACTGGCATGACTTCCTAGGTGATGTGACCTGATGTGACTTCATATTTATCCGTTAGTGGGTCCCGATAATTCCGAATTCAGCTCCGTTCTTCACTCGGTTGGAGATTTCGCCCGAATAACTTATATTATTTCGCTTTTTAGTGCGAAAAACCAATTTTATCAAAAAGGTTAGAAATTCGATTCTAAACCTAACCGTTTCATTCACGAGTCAAAATTAGGTTTTATGAGCAGTAAAATTTTACTGTCAATGAAAATGCAGACCGAGCTCCGTCTGAGTTTTCAACCCAAAATTTAACCATAGCTTTCTACAATAGCGTAGAGTATGAATATGACTTCGGTTTATTCAAAATCATTTTCTAAAACTCAGATAAAATATAAACGTATTATATTCATTTCCGACCTTAGAAAACAGCGAAAATCGGGGTGTTACATTTATGCTTTCTGGTAATATGTTTTTGTTCGGTGAAGGCGATGTTTGAATTGGTAGAATGAGGTGGAATGGAATCTTAATACATTCTATTGTTTAGATATCTAAAATTAAGATGGATTGAAATAGAATATGATGGATCCAAAACTCCATTTTTTCTTCTTCCCATATTTGGGTGCTATCTGATGGAACTAGTTAATTTTTATTCCTATATTTATTAAATTACGTTTTTATCCTTTCAAACCTAAATAGTCTCACTTTATCCTCTAATAGACACCTTCGTCTTCCATCCTTGTCTCTGCAACCCTTCTTCTTCCCCTCACTCACACTTCTTCTCCGAACCTTTTTCTCACTTCTTCTTTTGGTTCTTTTTCTGTGAAACCCCTTTACAAATTCAGGTAGGAAATCAAATTAGGGTTCCTCTATTTCTAAATTTTTTGGGCTCTCAAACGCGGTTCTTTCTTTGTGCAATTTTTTATCTGGGTTCTTATAAAGTTCAAATTTTTATTTTTTTATTTGTCTTTTTTGGATGATGGGATTCGAAAGAGATAAGGAGAGGAGGATAATGGCTTGGGAACACACATACACATATATTCCAATACAATACCTTATTATATGGAGTTCTTTTTTTGATAAAATATTATATGGAGTACTATATCTTTAACCTACAAAGATAAGAATTTCCTTTCCTTTTTTTTGGTGCAGTACATGAAAAAATAGAAAAGAACACAAAGCAGAAAAACTAGCCAGGACTAAAGCCCAAGGAGTCCCTCAACAAAAGGGAGACCATATCACCAGGGGGATCATCCCAAACTTTCCATCTAGCCCTTGAAGAAGCACCCATTTTGGCGAGGAAGTCCGCACAGGAGTTGGCCTCATGAAAGACATGTTCAAAGATCACCTTCCAAGGTCTCCTGCAACTGTCTAGTTGAAGCAATAAGAGAAGCATGGCTATGGAAATCATTCGTCTGCCCCTGCTTAAACAAGTAAACCACCTCTAGAGAATCAGATTCACAAATCACCTCTTTAAAGCCTAAATCCCAAGCAAGAGAAAGGCCATTATCGACCGCCAATAACTCAGCCAGGAACACATCACCATCACCGTCATAACTGGAAAACCCTTCAACCAGGGGCATGCCTTTGAGTGAATAAGCCCCAATGCCCATAGCCAAGGTTCCATCATAATAACTATCGTCAACATTAACCTTAACACAACCAATAGGCGGTGGCTCCCATCTAACTGATAGTAACCTCTGAACATGAATCAATTTCTTGGAAGGAAAAAAGATACGCATTCATCGTGGGAGGTAAAGATGTTGAAGATCACCTTTGAAATGTTCCAGACCTCATCACTAAAAAGCATATTGTTACGCCAGCACCAAACCCACCACACTCTAGCTATAAATAAATAAGACCAATCACCACAAGCAAAGGTCTTGATCCAAGATGCCGAATCAGTAAGGTCAAGAAACGAAGGGTGATGACACATACCCAATCTCATCCAAACTTCCTTAGAATGGGGGCAATCCCGCAGACAGTGTAACACATCCTCCATGTTAGAGGAGCATCTTTGACAGGTTGGAAGAGTAGCCAAGTTGCACCTAAAACGTAAGGCGTTAGTCGGAATAGCCTCATGAAGACATAACCAGATTAAGTGAAGTATCTTAGTAGGAGCACCAAGCCGCCAAACCCAACTCCAATCTTGCAAAGTATCCCAAGCTCTTTTCTGACTAAGCAACCAGTTATACCCAGAAGAAGCTGAGTACTTGCCATCCTTACTACCCGATCAAATTCAACAGTCCAAGAGTGCTTCTTGAGAACTATCAATGAAAGGCATATCTTGAATAGTCGACTTGATATGGTTAGGAAGAGCTATGGAAAGTTCATTTAGCTTCCACTCATCTGCCTCCCAGATATCATAGATTCTACAGTTCACATCCGGGATGTTAACAAAATCCACATGATTACAAAGCAAACCATTACCAAGCCAATCTGAGTACCAAAGCGAAGCACCTGAGCCAACCGCATCTTAAATCCATGACGTAATTCATGCATCGCTTTTAATATGTTGCGCCAAGTGATAAAGCTGCGAGCACCTCGAGTAGTAGACCAAAAGGATCCGGACCCCATGTACCTGTGACTAAGCACCTGAACCCAAAAGTTGATCCTTGTCATGAAGCATACACCAAATCATTTTACCAAGCAGAGCCACATTTGTGAGCCAAGTTTCCTGGATGCCCAACCCACCATATCTCCGAGGTGAAGTTTAAAGTTTGCGAGTTCACAATGCTCCATGTACAAGTGTTACCATATTTACCCCAAATAAAACTATGAGTGAGAGAATCAATTTTATTACAAACACAGAAGGAAGGTGATGAAGCTGCATCGAGTAGATGGGGATAGAAGAGGCCACAGATTTCGCAAGGCAAACCCGCCCTACTTTGTTCAAGAGTTTCGACTTCAAGAAGCCATGCGGCGTTGCACCTTCTCAATAACAGATTTATATAAGTTCTTGCTAACCCTCCCTTGAAACAGAGGAAAACCAAGGTAGGAGCCCAAGTCCTTAACAAAACGAATAGAAGAGAGATCTCTGAATCCAAACAGTCTAGATCTTGACACTTTAGCAGAGCACATTGCATGAGATTTGTCAACATTAACTTTCAAAACAGAAGCTGCACAAAACTGTTGAAGAGTGTCCATAACGAGTTTAACTTGGGAGTTATTGGCTTGGCAAAATAACAAAACATTGTCTGCAAAAAGTAGATGAGAAAGATTCGAACTAACTCGGGAAACATGAACCAGACGCCAAATTCCCTCATTAACTTCATGCTGAATTGTAAGGGCAAGCTTCTCCATGCACAGAACAAAAAGGTATGGGGATAGAGGATCACCCTGGCGCAACCCTCTAGACGATTTAAAACTATCCAACTTTTCATCATTCCATAAGATAGATAAATCAGTAGACTTGACACACCACATAATCAAAGAAATTGTAGTTGCAGGAAAGCCAAAATCTCTCAAAGTAACTTCCAAAAAATCCCAGCAATCTCTATCATAGGCTTTTCCAAGTTAATCTTAAAGGCAATGACACCTTTCTTGGATTTAGAATGATGCATAAAATGAACAACTTCCTGAGCCAAGATGGCATTATCTGTAGTTCCCCTACCTGGGATGAAACTACTCTGAAGCGGGCCAATTAAATCATCTAGGAAAGGACGAAGCCAATTAACAAGGACCTTTGTCATAATTTTGAAAACCATATTGCTCAAACTAATAAGACGAAAAATTTTAAGTGGGTCGGGCTATCAACTTTCGGAATTAGCACTAATACCGTCTCAGCTATGCTTTCATCAAAACTGCCTCTCTCAAAAGCCTGTCTAACCAAAGTCTAAAGATCATCCCCAAACGTCCCCTAGAACTGTTTAAAAAACAACGGTTGAAAACCATCCGGACTCGGCACTTTTTAAGATTTCATACTAAAAAGAGCAAGTCTAACCTCTTCTTTAGTTACCTGAGTAGTGAGAATCAACCCAACTTCACTACTGAGACTAGGCATATAACCAACCTGCAAAGTGACAGTGGCTTGATCACGAGAAAATAGACTAAGATAGAAAAGTTGGGCTTCTACCTTTAATCTATTAGCCTTGGTGCACCAAGACCCATCTTCAAGGAAAAGCCCTTGGATTTTATTTCTCTCGTCTGACTATAGTTTGCGTATGGAAGAAATGCATGTTACAATCCCCAAGCTTTACCCATTTTTCCCAAGACCTATGAAACCAAATGAGTTCTTCTTGTCTGAGAACATCATAATATTCCTTTTTGATATCAACTTCCAAATTAGCTAGCCGGATAGAGTCTATAGTTTCAAGTTTACCTTGGATATCTTTCAAATGATGTTCCAAATCCCTTTTCCTGCGAAAGATATTTCCAAAAACATTGTTGTTAAAAGCATATGCATCCACCAGGACCTGAGTAAGACAGCTGGAACAACATGATTTCCTTTTACCCAAGCTCGTTCCACGACTGATGGAAACTCTTTATGATTTAACCAAGCAGCTTGGAATCGAAAGGCTCTAGCATGCTTAGGAGGAATAAAGCCATTGCATCTAAGAAGAATAGGCCGATGATCAAAGTGAAAACGGCATAGGTTTTCTACGTAGGCTTCCAAAAAGCTATTACGCCAAGCACAATATGCTAAGGCACGATCCAAGCGTTTTGCACTGTCCAGAAACCCTCTAACTTTCTTTAGTTTTGGTTTTCTAATATGTAATCTTTTTTATCTATATGTTGTAATATCTAACTTGTACATGCATGTATACCAAAATGCACAATACACCATACACATTTCTCTCTCATCTACAAGCCTGCAAATTGAACAGGGTGTTGTAGTTGCGTTTTCCTAGTTATTTATCATTTAGCATCGGCTTGATGATTATTGAAAAAGGCGTACAATCATGTACATGTACTCCTAATTCAATATATATGTCTTGAGTTGAGTTGGATGAATCATTTTCAAAATCTATGGCCTACCATTTGATCACTAAAATAATTAGAGATCGAATTAGCGACCGCCATAAAGCGGTCGCTATAGTATTGATAGCTAATCGGTAGTTATTAATAATGAGATAATTCATGATTGATTAACGATGTAATTTTTTTTTTTACATTGACAATACAGAACAATTAAATCCAAATATTAATGATGATTTCTTGAAAACGGTGAATTGTATTAAGGAATTAAAGATTGAGCTAACATGAAAATAATAAATAAATAAAACATCGTGGATGATTAAAGCGCCATGTGTAGATTAGGATAGTTCGGTTATAAAGCAAGTCACTAAAATTCTTGATTCTATATACGCTACAAGTAAAAGACATCCTCCTATGATAAGAAAGGTTTCAAAACATGATAAAATTGTGAAGAGGAAGCTTACAAGAAATAGAACTCAACAAAAAAAGTGAAGACTATCAAAGTAAAAAAAAAAATGTGTTCTTCAAATTCTAAATTTATATTCTCTAGTTGAGCGTAACAACACACATCGGCTTTTTCACCTCCATGGTGTAAATGGAGTGGAAAATTCCCAAATTAGTGCAAGTTTAAAAGTATTTCCCGGGATGGTATATTTTTCAACAAGTCGTGGTTGATGAGTACGACTTAAGTGTTTATGTTTCTTTTTTTAAAATAAATGACGTAAGTCGTATATAGAGGAAACGACTTCCATGATTTTTTTTAAATTTATATCAATTCAAGTGGTGTATACTAGATACGACTTCCCCCATTATATATATAGCAAGCAAGTCGTAATTTTGAAACACGACTTGCTTAGGTTTTCTTAAAGACAATAATATAATAACGTATTTGTGAAAAAAAATAAAAAATGGAGCAAAGGTGAGTCAAATTAGTCTTTTTTAGGATAATTTTAGGGACATTTTAGTGCTTATCAGAGACTATTTTGACTCGCATTTTACATTCTTGAGGGTCAAATTAGTATTTTTCATTTTTTAGAGACCAAAACATCACTATATTTTTTTTATCAAGAACCAATTTGGATATTTACTCTAAAAAATAAGAAAGTCGCATATCTGATACACAACTTCGTCTATATATAAAATAAAATAAAAAAATCATGCAAATCGTTTCTGTTATATACGACTTACGTTATTTTATTTAAAAAAAAAATCAAAAATTTACAAGTCGTAATCATTATACATGACTTGTTTAAAACTACACTATCCAGGCAAATACTTTTAAAGTTGCACTATTTTGGTAAATTTTCATTCAAATTACACTACCCAGGTTAAAAAGCCCCACACATCTTTAATCTTGAATATTTGATGGTAGGGCTTTTGTGCAACTAGAATCCAAGAAAATGAAAATGGAGGACTTTTGAGATCAAAACTTATTGATGGGATTGGAACACAAGAGAGCACTCGGATAAATAAAATTTATTACTTTTATTCTTAATTAATATTTTAAGTGATTATGATGATATTGCATACTAATTATATATATATATATATATATATATATATATATATATATATATATATATTTATATGATGCAAGCAAAGTTATTTTTGAAGGAATGCATGTGGTACTCCAAATTTTTTAGCTCCATTCAATCCAAATCATGAGCATATTGGTGAAGGAAATTAGATGCAAATATAGAATTAAGTATTTTATTTTTTTATTCTATTATTTATGTTATGACTGTAGTTGATTATAGAAACATACTTGTTTTGTAAGTTTCACATTAATCTCATATGATCCACAATGTTACCTACGATAAACTTCTACATGTATAAGTTCTATGTTTTGTGCCAATTTGATGATGTTAAATTTAAATATTTTTGTCCATTTGTGTTTTTTTGGGCACAACACCGAATAAATAATCAACCCTTATTAAAAGAGATGAACTACAAGTCACGATTTAAAGATACGAATTATCAAACATTACCCAAAGAAAAGAAAAGTATAAGGAAGAAGATAAAGAATAGACTCAAGGCCTAAATTGGTGCCTTAAAAATTTTCGGAGACCCACTTTTTGTTGTTAAAAAAAAATAAACTAATCATTTAATCCCCAAATTTACAAATGAGAAACACATTAGTTCCTAGATTTAATTTCGACGTTCATTTACTTGTCTACATGTCACATTAACCATCCTACCTGATTCTTTAATGGTCTTGCGTGACCTATGACGAATTCCCTTTGTGAAAAACCAATAAAAAGTGGAAAAAACATGGACAACTTTAAAATTAATATAGCTTAAAATTATGTACTTTTTTTTTCACTTTTCATTCATTTCTCATGTGAAAATTCGTCATACATTACGGAAGATCAATAATGGACCAAGTAGGATGGTTAATGGGACACGTAGGCAAGTAAATGGACGTTGGAACTAAACTTATGGATTTATGCGTCAGCATTTATAAATTTGAGGAACTAAATGATTAATTTATTTTTTTCAGGGATTAAATATGGATCCCCAAAAATTTTCAGGAACTAATTTGGATCTTCACTCTAAAGAATAATGTGGAAATTCATATTTTTTTCCTCATCTCCGCTCCCAAATGATGTTGTTTCATGCAAGGGGATTCTATTTCCAACCCACTTGAAAAAGAAAATTTCATGTTAAAAAATCATGGGACAAGCCATATATTTAATGTGCCGTATGTGTCATCCACGCCTCTTTTAACTGTGGGATTAATGTGTTCAATCATTACCGTTTTTAATAATTGAAATAATTATTTTGTTTAACGACTATTTTGAGGGGATGTTGTTTTTCTCCATGTCTAAATTAGGGGTTTATTCTTATTTTAGAACTAGGTCAACAAAAAATTGAGAAGGACTTAATAGAATATGAATTTTATAGTTTATAAGACTAATTAATTTATATGCATCAATAAATTCAAGGACTAAACTACAAGTGATAAATATCTTAAGGGGTGAAGTTGTCTATTTATATTTTTATAATTTTTATAAAGATTTTAGGTTAAATTAAAACTTATTCTTTATATTTTACACCCATTATCAATTTAGGGCTCATAGTTTTTCTTCAAATAAATTTTTACACTCAAACATTTTCAAGGGCAGACGGTTGATCTCTCGTACTCAGGTTTTTTTCTGTACACAAGAGTCAGGAATCAAAATCCTAACCACTTGCTTACGGGATTCGAATCCGTTACCACTCGAACCAACCACATGTTGGTGACGATAAACTATTTTGAAAAATACGTAAAAGTGAAGACTAATTTGAAAATAAAAAATTATAAGAACTAAATCTTTATATTGGTAAATTTTTTGTTTAATAGAGGGTATTTATGTATATATATTTCTTTTTCTATTTATCTTAAAAATGAGCCTCCTTAAGTCACTATTTAATGATTCTTTATTGTTGTGAACACTCATTTTTTAATCTTATTTAATTTTCAATATGTGATTTTAATTTAATTTTAAATTTAATTTTTAACTTTAATTTCAATTTTAATTAAAAAAATTCATTTCATTCTAACATTTATTTTTAAATTTATTTCCAATTTAAATTTTATTTTCATTGTCATTTTTAGATTTTAAATTTAATTCTATTTTTTTACTATAAATTTTACTTTTCATTTTTATAAAACAATCAAGTTAATCAACTTGATTGTGCTTTATCAAAACAGATAAATAAATAAACAATATTATTAAGTAAATTATTTTCTTTTTCAAAGTTCATATTTCCATCTCACGATCTTACTTTATTGTGCTTTATTTTTTTAACTTCTATTGATATAATCCAGTTTCTAACCATTAATCAGAAATATTTTCTCAACTTCATCATAAAATCTAATATTTGTTTATCAAAACTTTCATTAGAATTTTGCTTAAATTTAATTTATGTGAAAAATATTTATAAGATATAAAATATTTATATGAAAATGTATTAAGATTTAGAGAGAAATACTTACATCATATATGAATGAAAATTTACATAAACTTTCATTAGAATTTTACTTAATTTTAGTTTATGTGAAAAATATTTATAAGATATAAAGAATTTATATGAAAACGTATTAAGATTTAGAGGAAAAAATACTTACATCTTATAGGAATGAAAATTTACATAAAACACATTAATTTTGAAGTCAATAAAAGTAAATATAAATAAAAGCATAATAACCTAATCTACACAAAAAAAAATATAAGCATATATATTACAAGTTCAAAATATACCGCATGAAGAAAATATTTATTTAATAAAACAAAAGATTTTTAAAATAAAAATTGTTTTTATGGTTAGAACATTTTAAATTACTTCATAATTTTTCAATACATCATAATTGATAAATCTTTTGATAAACATAACATACATTATAAAATTTATATCATGAAACAACAATTGATGTTATATAGATTCAATTTTTTTTGACTTTTTTAAGTAATCACATTTCCACCAACTAACTTCTAATCCTGGCCATCCATGTATGATTTAATGGCCCAGATTTGTTCCTCTCACTCTCACAATAACACACTCCTCTCACTTGAGTCGCTCCATATATATATATATATATATATATATATATATATATATATATATATATATATATATATATATATAAGTAAGGGACATTTGAGTTTTTTTTTTCGTCCAATAATTGCAGATCTTCATTGTATACCATGCATATGTATATTATTCTGTAGAGTTTAGGATTTAGAATATGTTTATTTTAGTGTATCTGTATGTGGTAACCATTATTAAATAATTTACATTTGATATATATATATATATATATATATATATATATATGGAAAGGTCTAATTTTTCTTTATTCTATGCTTTAATTATAATAAAAATATCTAATTATTAATCTTTTATAACTGTACGGACAATAATGTGTGGGGAGTATAATTATGTAACATTTGGAAAGACAATAAGCTTTTGTCAGTCAAAAATAATAACATGATTAAAACTGCAGATTAATTAATATTTGTATTAACCCAAATAGATAACAAATATGCCAAAGGATGCTTTCGATTTGTTGAAGGATGATTTCTTTTAGGCAAAATAGGTTGATTGGTCTTATACGTTTATTTAAATTTTCACATCGGTCCCATAAGTTTTATTTTTTTCAAATTGGTCCTGCATGTTATATTCCGTTTCCATATTAGTCTTTTTCGTCAATTTCGATCTAACACCGTCAATTTTGACATGACGTGGGTATGATATTAGTGCTACACATGTCTTTTGATCTGACACCATAAGGTAGAAATTGACGGAAAGAACTAACATGAAAACGAAACATAACGTATAAGATTAATTTGAAAAAAATAAAACTTATAGAACCGATATGAAAATTTAAATAAACATATAGGATCAATCAACCTATTTTGCCTTTCTTTTCCTTCTTTGGATTTTCTCTTTCGATTATTCTCAGAGGAAATATCTGTCATCAAGTTCCCTATTGCATTGATTATTCCATCATTAAAAGCAAAGAAATAAGTCTCTTGACTTCCCTCTTTAGTCACTTCTCTGTGCACATCTTCTGACCGATCCTCTCTATTGCCAATAAGATACTAGAACTTGAGAGGGGGATGTAAAAGTCATTTCCCATGCGTTTCAACCAAATATTTTCATATTGCTTAAGAACGAAAAAGAAATCCTGAAAATTCTTCTCCTAAAGTGATTAGTACGAAATATCCTTTTCCACTTTCTCTTGGCTGCAAAATAAAATGGATTAGTAAATATATCATAAAATACAAAAAAAAAAAAATTAACTACAATACTATACGTCCATGTTCTGATTGACAAAAGATAACCATAATTCAAGTCTTCAAAGAAAAATAGAAAGGGGAGAACGTGTAAAAAACTCTTGAACAATAGGTTGCTTGAATACCATACAATCATTCATAATCTACATATATTCATTAAGGCATATAAATGTCCATACAAGTAGTTTGAAAAATGCTAGGAGACAGCATAAAACATATATTTTCATTAAACCCAGTGATTTATGTTCAACTAGGATATTGATAAGACAACAAAAGAATTTTCATTTTACACTCGAATCAAACATTTATGTTCATAAGACAACAAAAGAATTTCCATTTTGCACTTGAACCAAGCATTTTTAAAATATTTGATTTATGTGTTTTGATTTACACATGGTACAATTAGGATATTGATAGTATGAATGTTCATACAATGAATTCTCTACTATTTGAACAAAATCAACCTCTAGGTAAAGAACATTGTACTCAGTGGACTAAATTTTCAAAAGCATACAACCATAACTTTTATGGTCTACCAAGATCAAACCAGAGATAAATGAATTATAACTGAAAAATAGATATAATCCCAAAAGAAATTTTACAATTTATTACTGAAATAGACAGATGTAAACACAAGAAGGGGGTTGAATTGTGTTTACCAGATTTAAAGAGAAATAAAAACTTTTTTGCAAGCAGAACAGAGATTAGACAAGTGTTTTAAGACAAAGCAGTTAGACAGGCAACTTGTCTGAAGGTTTTCGCGAAAAAGCACACAATCATGCAAGATGAAAAACGAATTGATAAACACAGTTATAACCTCCTTAGTTAAAAAAACAGTTAAGATAAATAATCAAACCAAAGAGATAAGAGATAGAGAGATAAACACAATAGGTCTATCCTGGTTCACCCCTTAATATTTAAGGCTACGTCCAGTCCTTGGCAGCACCAAGTTTTCTCAACTATAACTGATCAGGTTACAAGATAGACAAGTATTCTTTGCTCACCTAGCCTCTTCAGGCTCTAACACAAGTATTGTTTTCTCACCTAGCCTCTTCAGGCCCACTCAGGTTTGTTTAAAAGAAGATGTAAATTAATTACAACTTACAAGTCTTTCACAATCACTCAGATGAGTGTATTAAATGTGAAGGTTTGAAAGAGTGCATATTAACTTCAAATGATTGAAGAATAATGAGTGAAAGAATGAAGATATAAATGCACAGAGTTTTGCTCTTTGAATGCTGCGTTTGTTCTCTGTTGGGATCTTCAAAGTCTTCTAAATTAAATAGGCTTTAAGGGATTGAAGTCGTTAGAGACATTCCTTAAGAGCTTGGCTTTTTGCAGATCTTCATCAAATGCAAATAGAGTCGTTCTGGTCAGCCATTAATGCTTGAGGAACGTTGCTTGTTCTCTGACATAAGAAGAACAGAGTTTTCTGATACACCATCAGTCATATCAGCATTTTACAAATGCTTTTTGTCCTTTGCAGACAAACTTTCCTTTTGTGGGTAACTTGTAGTTATACTCAGGAATAAAGTACTTTTGTTGTACTTTCATTTTAGAATACGAGGTTACTTTACTATAGCTGGGCTACAGATTTCTTGATCCTTGTGAGAAGACTTTTTAACATATTCTGAGTTGAACAAAAGTTTTCAATATGCTTCACTGATAGTCATCAGACGAGTGAATGTCTTTAGCTTTAGACAAGTTGACTTTCAATAAGCAACAGACGGGTGAGCTTGCTTGGTCAGATGAGTCATATATCTTTATCAGACGAGTAAGTTCCAGCTTAGACGAGTCTTGACTTAGTACAGACAAGTATCTAAAAACTTATTATATAAATCTGCGCACTAAGTAGACAAGTCAGCAACCACAGTTGAGTTCAATAAAATCATTGAATAAATGTTTAGTTTCATCAAAACTTAGGTAAATACACATTAGCCATTTTGGAGTCTCAACAATCTCCCCATTTTTTATGATGACAAACATTTTAAAATGATTTAATGAACTTGAGAGAAATCAACGGTTTTAAAAAAAAATTCAAGAACATTAATAACATCAATACAGACAGGTATCAGAGAAAATAACATAAGATCTGTGTTTATGCTATCAGAATGGCTTCTATCAGAAGTTAAAGTTGTTTACTTGCCTTTGTTATTATTTCATTCAAGTTAATATGCTAATATTGATATTTGCAAGTTAATATACTAACATTGATATTTAACATTTGTAGTTTTTCTCCTCCTTTTGACATCAGCAAAAAGAAAGAAAAAGAATAAAATGGAAAACAAAGCCATATTTATTTTCAAGTTAATATGCTAACATTGATATTTAATCATTTGTAGTTTTTCTCCTCCTTTTGACATCAGCAAAAAGAAAGAAAAAGAATAAAATGGAAAACAAAGCCATATTTATTTATCAATCATTGGCCGTGTACAAAGCTGTTTATGTAACACCCCGATTTGCTTAATCTTTTTATTTAACTAATATTTAAGTAATTGTATTTTCTTAGAGGGTCTATAAAATTAAATAAATTATTCCGAGGCCACAGTCACGCTTTACGCTATCGTAGGAAGCTATGGTTAAGTTTTGGATTGAAAACTCAGACGGAGCCCGGTCTGCGTTTTTCCTTGACAGTAGTGTTTTACTACTATCGAGACCTAATTTGGACCCGTGAACGAGACAGTTAGTCTTAGAATCACGTTTCCTATATTTCTGAAAGAGTTCGTCCTGACGTTCGAAAATGAAAATAATATATTATATTCGGGCCGATAATCGTTCTAGCAGACGATTCGAGCTATCTTAGGGTTTTTCGAGAACTTTGAGCCAATAATTTTCATACCAGGGCTATGATAAATTAATTGGGAACTCCTACTAGTGTCGTAAGGATTTTCAAAATATCGGGACGCGAAATGACCAAATTGCCCTTGGTCTTTTTACTAAATTACCTTTTTACCCTTTTCTTAACTCTTAAGTTACCTCAAATGAAAATATCTAAATTTTCATGACTCACCTCACTCTCTCTCCATAATTTCGTGCAGCCCTCTCTCTCTCATCCCCTCCAACTTCTTCTTCTTCCTTCCTTTCTTCTTCCTCTTCCATTTTCTTCCATTTTTCTTCATCTCCATTTTTCTCAAGCTTCCTCAAGCTTTTTCAAGAAGGTTTGTGAAGCAAAGTTGCTCTTCTCATCCTCCTCTATCACCTAGAAGGTATAGATTTAATCCTTGAGCTCTCAATCTTTATTTTATCCATTTATTTTCATGAATTTCAATTTCTAGATCTAAACTTCAAAAATCTCTAGAAAATTGTAGAAAAATCATTTTGAGACCAAACCAATTCCTATGAGCTAGTGTCATACCCTACTATCATAATCCAAGAGCTTGTAATGAAATAAGATCTCTAGCCTATTTATCAAAAAGGGGCCGAATGTATGTATATGTAGGAAATAGGTTTTTGTTGTTCATTGTTCTTGATTCCACATGTTTCATCCCTTAATCATGTAATCCAAGTGATTAGGAGGCCAAATCAAACTCTCACCTATTTTTCATGGTGATGGCCGAAACCGTACTTTGTTGGTTTAAGGGGTTTTGGTTCAAATCTTTGATAATTGATCATTGATTATGCATTAGGTATGCTTAAGGGTTATTGCTCCAAGAGTTGGTAGAATTTCAATATCTCTAGCCTATTTAATTAATTAAGGGCAGTAGCTAATCCTAGAGATTAGGTAGATTATGATTTCATTATTTTAATTTCTGGTTGTGTTTTCCTGTATAGAATCTGACAGGACTCGAACGCTCGATCGCGCACTCGATTGACTGCTGCGGAGCCACATTTGGAATCTCTCGGGAAAATCACTAAGGTGGGGCAAAAAACTACAATATCGTCGGGGAGGCAAGCTTTAAATAATATATATTGATATGCGTAGGGCGACCCAAACCCTACTAGAGGTCGTTTGACCGTTAGGTTGATTTTACTTTTATGGAGGTTGTTTGTGTTGCGATTGGATATTTGGTATATTATATGTGATATGTGTATGATGTCTATTATATGCTATAGTTGATTAAATGTTATTTATTTGGAAATTGATTTTATTGTTGAATATATATTCTGACTGTTGTTGATGTCTGTTGTGACTGCTGATGTCTGAGTAGAACTAGGCATTGATTTATGAGAAATCGGGTGATGAATGTGTGGTGAGAAAGTCGAGGTTATATATATATATATATATATGTCGTAGTGCTCAACCTAGTGATATAGTTGATCAGTTTGTTTTTGTGATGTGAGTTGATACCCGGTTAAGCCGGATGAAAGTTGGTCGTGGTTGCATATAAGTCGTGGTTGAGGCACTAAGTGTTAATCCTGAGATGAGTCAGTGAGATTCATGTCGCATAGTTGTTATTCATCACTGTGTTGGCATACGAGCGATTTCGATCTTACCTGCGGGGAGATGGTCGTACCGATTAGTTCGGCGTAGGGGCGATTTCGATCTTACCTGCGGAGAGGTGGTCGTACCCGTTAGTTGAACTGTAGACGGACGGGCGCATATCTCGACCTAGCCTGCGGGCGAGGGGATATGTCGTTACCGAAAATTGAGTTGTGAACGAACGGACGAATGCTCCGACCCAGCCTGCGGGCGGGGGAACATGTCGTTACCGTAAGTTGCGATATTGACGGGCGAATATTCCGACCTGGCCTACGGGCGGGAGAATATGTCGTATCCATGAGACGATTTGGGCCTGCGAGCTTTAGACCGAACCCTACCTTTATGGGGGTGGCATAGTGATGATTGGGACACCTTGATCAGTTGGGGATGTCGCGTCGTGATCGCGTCCATATAGTCGTTAGTTGCATGAGTGTGAGGGACAGTAGTTAAGGGAAAAACTATTCGGAAGTCGTTTGGTTGTAACTGTTGTGTTTGTGAGTGTGCTATCCATATACATTATTTATATCGCTGTTTTTCCCATGTATGACATATTACTGTTTCTTATCCCCTGTATTTTCTATGTTGTATTTCCTCGTTCTCGACTGTACGAGAAGACCCTGATGAGGAGTTTCTAGAGGAGATTGACGGGATACCTGTGGAGCCTGATGCCGGCGGGAGAGCCTCGGATCCCAATGATGGGGGACCTTGAGCGTCAAGAGATGAAGTCGGAGTGCATTTTTGTTCTGATGCTATGTTTTTTTGTTTTTATTTATTTCGTACTCTGAAGTATTTTATATTTGGTATCAGTGTTGTAGGCTCTACTGATGGAGCCAATACTGTTATGTATATATGCTTTTATTATGGTAACACCCCGATTTGCTTAATCTTTTTATTTAACTAGTATTTAAGTAATTGTATTTTCTTAGTGGGTCTAGAAAATTAAATAAATTATTCCGAGGCCACAGGCACGCTCTACGCTATCGTAGGAAGCTATGGTTAAGTTTTGGGTCGAAAACTCAGACGGAGCCCGGTCTGCGTTTTATCTTGACAGTAGTGCTTTACTACTATCGAGACCTAATTTGGACCCGTGAACGGGACAGTTAGTCTTAGAATCACGTTTCCTATATTTCTGAAAGAGTTCGTCCTGACGTTCGAAAATAAAAATAATATATTATATTCGGACCGATAATCGTTCTAGCAGACGATTCGAGTTATCTTAGGGTTTTTCGAGAACTTTGAGCCAATAATTTTCATACCAGGGCTATGATAAATTATTTGGGAAGTCCTACTAGTGTCGCGAGGATTTTCAAAATATCGGAACGCATCCCTTAATGATGTAATCCAAGTGATTAGGAGACCAAATCAAACTCTCACCCATTTTTCATGGTGATGGCCGAAACTGTACTTTGTTGGTTTAAGGGGTTTTGGTTCAAATCTTTGATAATTGATCATTGATTATGCATTAGGTATGCTTAAGAGTCATTGATCCAAGAGTTGGTAGAATTTCAATATCCCTAGCCTATTTAATTAATTAAGGGCAGTAGCTAATCTTAGAGATTAGGTAGATTATGGTTTCATTATTTTAATTTTTGGTTGTGTTTTCCTGTATAGAATCTGACAGGACTCGAACGCTCGATTGCGCACTCGATTGACTGCTGCGGAGCCACATTCAGAATCTCTCGGGAAAATCACTAAGGTGGGGGAAAGAACTACAATATCGTCGGGGAGACAAGCTTTAAATAATATATATTGATATGCGTAGGGCGACCCAAACCCTACTAGAGGTCGTTTGACCGTTAGGTTGATTTTACTCATATGGAGGTTGTTTGTGCTGTGATTGAATATTTGGTATATTATATGTGATATGTGTATGATGTCTATTATATGCTATAATTGATTAAATGTTATTTATTTGGAAGTTGATTTTATTGTTGAATATATATTCTGACTGTTGTTGATGTCTGTTGTGACTGCTGATGTGTGAGTAGAACTAGGGATTGATTTATGAGAAATCGGGTGATGAATGTGTGGTGAGAAAGTCAAGGTTATATATATATATATATATGTCGTAGTGCTTAACCTAGTGATATAGTTGATCAGCTTGTTGTTGTGATGTGAGTTGATACCCGGTTAAGCCGGATGAAAGTTGGTCATGGTTGCATATAAATCGTGGTTGAGGCACTAAGTGTTAATCCTGAGATGAGTCGGTGAGATTTATGTTGCATAGTTGTTATTCATCACTGTGCTGGCATAAGGGCGATTTCGATCTTACCTGCGGGGAGATGGTCGTACCGATTAGTTCGGTGTAGGGACGATTTCGATCTTACCTGCGGGGAGGTGGTCGTACCCGTTAGTCGAACTGTAGACGGACGGGCGCATATCTCGACCTAGCCTGCGGGCGTGGGGATATGTCGTTACCGGAAGTTGAGTTGTGAACGAACGGACGAATGCTCCGACCTAGCCTACGGGCGGGGGAACATGTCGTTACAGTAAGTTGCGTTGTTGACTGGCGAATATTCCGACCTGGCCTGCGGGCGGGGGAATATGTCATATCCATGAGACGATTTGGGCCTGCAGGCTGTAGACCGAACCCGACCTTTATGGGGGTGGCATAGTGATGATTGGGAAACCTTGATCCGTCGGGGATGTCGCGTCGTGATCGCGTCCATATAGTCGTTAGTTGCATGAGTGTGAGGGATAGTAGTTAAGGGAAAAACTATTCGGAAGTCGTTTGGTTGTAACTGTCGTGTTTGTGAGTGTGCTATCCATATACATTATTTATATCGTTGTTTTTCCCATGTATGACATATTACTGTTTCTTATCCCCGGTATTTTCTATGTTGTATTTCCTCGTTCTCGACTGTACGAGAAGACCCTGATGGGGAGTTTCCAGAGGAGATTGACGGGATACCTGTGGAGCCTGATGCCGGCGGGAGAGCCTCGGATCCCAATGCTGGGGGACCTTGAGCGCCAAGAGATGAAGTCGGAGTGCATTTTTGTTCTGATGCTATGTTTTTTTTTGTTTTTATTTATTTTGTACTCTGAAGTATTTTATATTTGGTATCAGTGTTGTAGGCTCTACTGATGGAGCCAATACTATTATGTATATATGCTTTTATTATGGTATCAGTATGTATTGTATATTTTAATATTTCCGCAAATTTTATACTACTACGCTACGCTATAACTCTAATTATTATAAGTGGGGTCACTAATGGGACCTCTTAGGAAGGGGTTGTCTCAGTTTACAAAAGTTGTTGTAGATAAGTACTAAAAAGAACAAAGAGAGCTTCTACTTTATCTTCTAGATCATCTCTAGCTCTCCTTTCTTCAGCAAGATCTCTATGAGCAGCTTCTACTAAAGTCCTCAGGGATGCTACTTCATACTGCAAAGCCTGAAAGGCTCGTCTATCAACAATAATGTTGTCATCAGAGTCTTCAGAATGCCAAGGAAGACCATAGACAGGTGGTGCATAGGGGACAGAGAAGGGTGCAGAGATTCTATGAAAGAAGAATAAATGAAGATTGCAATAGAAAATAAAAGCAAGTTTAGAAAAAACAGGTTGAGAAGGGAGAAAGTATCCGTCAGGAGATGGAAAAACAGAGGACAGACGGGTAAAAAGAGAAGGATGAGTGATGATGATCGGTTCAGGTGAAGGTAAAGGATCAGCAGTGTATGATCTAGGATAAGGTATTAAAAGATCGACATATATTGCATGAATGAATAAGATCCAGTAATAAGAATAAAAAGAGGTCTAGAAGGGTTGGGTAGGATAACTACTGAGTTATGGTAGGTAATACTAGGATTAAGGTGATGAAAAAAGAAGACAATAGGCTACATCAAGTACATGTCCCTACAGGAGTTGATAAAGTGAGGAGGAGGAGGAGGAATGACAGACAGGTTAGAAAAGATGGCAGACATCAAGAGTTGCAAATTAGATAAGAACAAGGAAGATGAAAACGCCAACTGATTGGTTGGGAGTAAAATCCCTTTAAACATGAACATGGCATTCATCACACACAACTATATAAGATGAAGATTGGATGTTATGATAGGAGATAGGTGAAGAGGGAATATCTACAGGAAATGAAGAGGATGAAGTCGAAGGCACATAGTCTGCAAGAAAGTTGGAGTTCTATGACATCCTGAGCTTCTTGAAACGTCTAAGAGCCTCTAGAGCAACAGCTGGTGCAACAACAGGAGCTTCTTTAGTAGGAGCAGCAGCTTCCACTGGTACTCCTTTTCCTCTTAAGAATAATCCCTGGATAGAAGGCTTGCTTTTCCTTGGGTTTTTCTAAAGACTTCTCCATCTACTCCCCCTGAACAGGTACATCCTCTTTACTGGGAACAGACTAGACTTGTCTGTTTGCAGCAAAGGCCTTTCTCAGGACAATCTATTTTGAAGGTTGAGTAGATGCAACTTCAGCATCCTCCACAACAGAAGCTTTCTTCTTAGGAAGCAACTTCCTTCTTTTAAAGGCCAGAGGCTGAACATTGTCCTCTGTCTCGTAAGAATGGGTTGGCTTCTTAGAGGAAGGCCTCTGATCTTTTCTGGCAACCTTTCCAGCAGGCTCCCACAACTTTTTAGATACAGGTGCCTCAGACTTGTCTGTTGATTCAACAGGAGCTTTGGTATGCTGTTCTTTTGAAACTTGATCTGATGAAGCCTGAGCAGGAGTTGAGAACCTCATCATAGACAAGGTCTTCTAGTCCAGAGCAAGGGCCAAGTCTACAAAGACAGCATCTTTAGGAACAAAGATTTTCATTTTGAAGAGCAAGATCAAGAGCATTCCATAACGATAAGTAGGAGAGGTAGGTCTCCTAACTAGAGTCACGAAATGCTTAAAGATGAGATCGTTTAGGTCAATCTCGATCTTGTGGATAAGATGATAGAGGGCGAACTTCTCCATCTTAGAGATATTGTCTCTAGATCCATTTCTAGGCAACACACATTCTTGCAGAAGTTTGAGTAAGAACCGGCATTTAGGAACAAGGGTTATGGATTTGAAGTTTGGAGGGTGTGGAGTACCGTATAAGGCGATGTTGATATCGTCCAGACTCGGAGAGTTTTCCCATTCTTCTGTAAAACCAACCTCAAGCCTAGGACAACCAGTTGCGTTCTCCAATGTGTTGAGGGAAAAAGAGAAACGTTGACCATGAACATGTGCTTGAATCTCAGTGGGAAGGCCATTTGGGGACTGAATGATTACAGCGCTTATCGAAAAGTCTCTCACCATCTTGGGGTGCACGAGCTCCTTTATTTTGAAGAATGGAGTCCATGTGGAGTATTCAAGTTCCTCCAGCACATCCATTCCTAGACGCCTCAAATGCTCAAGCTCCACAGTTTTTCCAATGATGATCTTTTCAACATCCTCTACGTCCATATTGTACCTTTGACCAATATCAGCAGAAGATAGCTTCTACTTTGGTGCCATATTTGGAGGGAATAAGAGAGAAGATGAAGAGTTGTAGCAAAGAGAGGGTTTTGAACTCTTAAGGGAGAACGATCGTTTTATTTTAAAGATAAAAAAAAGGTTCCTTTTAAGTCTAAAAACGGTTAAAATTTTAAGCAAAAAGTGGTTTTAAAAGAAAACAACTGCTATGCACACGTTTTGCCTCAGATAATTAAATAGCATTAAGGAATAAAAACCATTTAAATTTTTAGGTTCAAGTATGATTATGACTCAGCAGGGTCAGATCGGTAAGCACCGAAAGGTAATGCAACACTCATTAGACAGGTTAATCAACAATGAAATGCATGTTTAGATTATCTCTAATATACTTAAACCTATCTTCAGCTAAGGGTTTTGTGAAGATATCAGCCCATTGATTCTCAGTTTTAACGAACTTGACATCAAACACACCTTTTTGAACATAACCCTTTATAAAGTGATGTTTAATTTCTATATGCTTAGCTTTAGAATGTTGTATGGGATTTTTAGTTAAGCTAATAGCACTTGAATTATCATACCAGACAGATATATCATGCTCAAATATAGAGTAATCTTCGAGTTAATGTTTTACCCATAAAAGCTGTGAGCAGCAACTTGTAGCAGAGACATATTCTGCTTCTGCAGTTGAGAGTGCAATAGTTGTCTGTCTTTTGCTTGACCAAGAGACTAAGTTTGCTCCAATGAAATGACATCCTCCACTAGTACTTTTTCTTTCAATTTTGTCTCCAACGAAGTCAGTATCACAGAAACCAACTAACTTGTATTCTTGTGTCCTTAAATACAGTAAACCAAGATTAGTGGTTCCAAGCAAATACCTAAATATTCTCTTAACAGCCTTAAGATGAGATTCTCTAGGATCATATTGAAATCTAGCACACATACAAACACTAAACAGAATGTCAGGTATGCTGGAAGTTAAGTATAGTAGAGATCCAATCATATCTCGGTAGACAGTTTGGTCTACCTTTTTACCTTCCTCATCTTTGCTTAGATTAGTATTGGGTTGCATGGGAGTTTTCATAGCCTTTGAGCTATCCATTTTGTATTTCTTTAGAATTTCCTTGGTGTATTTTTGTTGATGGATGTAGATACCATCACTCGTCTGCTTGATTTGCAGCCCAAGGAAGAACTTCAATTCTCCCATCATGCTCATCTTAAATTCTGCTTGCATCAACTTAGAAAATTCTTTGCAAAGATTTTCATCTCATCTCGTGTTGGTTTGGAGACAAGTTTCCAGACATCATTCCTTTTGAACTGATTTAGTTCCTCTTGCATGGCAAGAATTCAGCTTTCATCTTCAAGAGCTTCTTCTATATGCTTTGGTTCAATTTCAGATAAAAAAGCAATATAGCTTGATTCTCTTAAGACAGATTTAGTTCTAACACCTTCAGAGGGACTTCTAATGATAAGATCTTCAGGATGATGAACTTTGAATTTCCAGTCTCTTCTGAGATTTGAATCATCATGCTGATGTTGACTTGTCTGTTGACTTGTCTGCTCCACTCGTCTAACAGATCCTTCAACAGGTTCATTTTTGGATAAGTCTGGCTGTTGACTTTCATGTCTGGTTAAGTCAAGTCCTGCAAGATCATCTTCTAGATCTGATAGTTCCCTATCAGTCTTTAAACAATCATTGAACTTCACATGAATTGATTCCTCAACCACAAAGGTTCTAGAGTTAAAAATTCTATATTCTTTAGACATTTCAGAATATCCGATGAAGATAACTTTATCCACTTTGGAATTAAACTTTCCAAGTTGATCCTTAATGTTTAGAATGAAACATTCACATCCAAATGGATGGAAGTAAAATATGTTGGGTTTTCTTCCTTTCCACAATTAATAAGGAGTCTTCTTTAAGAAAGACTGTATAAATATTCTCTTTTGTACATAACATGTACTGTTTACTACTTCAGCCTAGAAGTACATAGGGAGATTATTTTCATTGAGCACAGACCTAGCCATCTCTTGCTGAGATCTATTCTTTCTCTTAACCACTCCATTTTGCTGTGGAGTTCTAGGTGCAGTGAAGTTGTGAGAGATTCCATTCTCTTCACAGAACAGTCTGAATTGTTTATTTTCAAATTCTCCCCCATGATCACTTGTAAGGGTTGAAATACAAAAACTTTGCTCATTTTGTACTTTCATACAGAATATAGAGAAAACCTTAAAAGACTCATCTTTGTGGATTAAGAAAAGTACCTATGTAAATCTAGAATAGTCATCAACTACGACAAATCTATATTTTCTTCCAGATAAGCTAGCAACACTAACTGGTCCAAACAAATCCATGTGTAACAACTGAAGAGATCTAGAGGTTGATACAAGGTTTTTAGATTTGAAACTTGATTTTACTTGTTTAGCTCTCTGACATGCATCTTTCTTAAAACTGACATCAGGCAATCCTCTCACTAGGTTATCCTTTTTCAATTTCGAAATCAGTTTCATACTAGCATGTCCTAGTTTCTTATGCCATAACCATCTTTCATCCTCTTTAGACATCAGACAGGTCACACTTGGATCTGAAAGTTCAGTTAGCTCAATCTTATAAAGATTTTGCTGTCTATTGGCTGAAAAGAGGGTCTTGCCACTTTTATCTTTGACTATGCATTCTGTGACAGACCCTTCTGGGACTCACATGGTAACCCGTTGTAGAAAGAAATAAATCTTTAGTAGTCTAATAACTTTTTTAAAAAAAAAAAAAAACTCACTCAAGTGCTTATAGAAATCTGATACCAAAAGCAAAACAGAACAATCATATAGAACAAATTGACATTCATCATTTATAATAATAACTCAACTTCGCCATAAGGCGTACACTCTTTTCCCAATCTTTTATTACACACCACGTACATCAAAAATCCTAAGAGCCGGTCTAAAGAGACATCTAAAGACGATAGAGTATACTACCTAGTATACTTCATACCCATGAGACTAAGCCTCGTCGTCGCTAGTTCACACATCTTCGCCGTCAACGTAAGAAGACTCCAACTTCAGGATCCTGAAGTGACCCAGAGATTCGCTGAAATGCATCGGTACACGTATCCAAAAACACAACAGGGTGTCCAACATGTACAGGCAAGGATGAAATACCAATATATGGATTTCAAACACGATAACCACATGCGGGACACAACCCCAACAAATAAGCATATATAATATCACGATGCATCAAATTCCACTAAATAAACAAGTAGTATATCATAGGATTTCGTACCCGACAGTCATCGTCATTTTTAAAAGAAATGCATAACACTTCAATATTCATCATCTAATTCTTTACTTAATCTCCGGAGATCCCAACACCGTTGTATATAAAAAAAACTGAGCTGATCAAGCTCAAGGTACATTGGCCCCAGGCAACAATGACCAGCACCTAAGTGCTTGTTCAGAGGTACATGAACACCATGACATTACGCTATTACATGGAATTACATTCAACGGTACTTGATAAATCGTAAATTGTCATACTATATTGTTCAACTCAAGGCACAATATGCACCGTGCGTATGACACCATTATTCATCAAGGCACAATGTTACACATCGTCTTGAATATCTGCCATCAAGTTATCCAGATTAACACCGTTGGCACGTTTGTCGAATTTTAATGCATGTAAAAACGTTTCAAGTCTTGCAACTTTTCTTTGTGTTCATTCTTTCGTTGTCGTAGCTCAAAGATTCCCGACTATTCATAATTTACACCGTTTTAAAACCTTTCATCGTTAACACAGGACGAAATGTCTGAGTGCTCAATCGCGGAACCTTAGACCGATGCACCAGCCTAAGTTCCGTGGTAATAGAAAACATCATTCACCTTTAATCACGTTTCCTCATAACAACAGGAGGACACACAGTCCATAGGACACGCAGTCCATAACATCGTTGCACGGCTTCTCATGCTATTTTTATAGAACACTAGCATCCTGACATCTCGTATATTAGGTTCATGTTTTCAACATTTTTCACCGTTTTTCGTTCTGTGAAACATAAATCCAAAACGAAAACTCTGCCACTCATCCAAGTTGTTGGATTTTACACCGTTTGGAAAAACTCGTTTACAGAGAAACTTTTCTGTTTGAAAGTGGTTTGAAAACCATCGAATTACTAATAAAACTTAACTTTTGTTGAAAGTCCCTTCCCCAAAAATCCATTTTTGAAAGGAAACAGCTGAGACCAAAAACATCGTCCCAAAACAGTATTGCTGTTTTTCGAAAACATTTTCCGTAAATCTTTTCGGAATTAAAATGTCGTTTTAGCATTAAAACGTCATAGGTTAAAATTCTTAACTTTTTCAATTTATTTCACAAAGCGATTAATTTATTCTTAAAAACCCAACTTTTCTACTAATTTTATAATTTTTCTTTAGAATTTACTTTTTCTTTAGAAAACTAACGTCATTGAAAATCTCCAACGTTTCCCCAAATAAATATTTGGTGTTTCATACAAACCTTTTAAGGCTTTTATTCCCGTTAATTATTTGAGCACTGACCACTGTCAGGCTTCCCAATCAACAATCAACATCATCATATTAATATACCAACATTATAGCAGATAACACAGTTTATAACATGCATTAAAATACTATAACACATATTAGCAGATATTTCAACCAATCACCACATAGCTCAAATAAATATATACAGACCAATACAGACAACACATAGTTATCGAGAGATTCCCTCAGGCAATTCTCCCCTTACCTTATACGAAGTCTCTTTGATGAGCAACTCCAAGCATCAAATCCAAGAGGTAGCTGAAGGCGGCATTGACGTCCCAACACGTGCAAGCAACTCCACAACAGCTCCAAGAATGCATATCCAGCTCCTCCAAGTAAGCATAGCCACAACCAAAAATTCAAGAGATAACATCCAAGCACATTTAACATCCAAACAACATATCAATTAATTAATCATCATTAAAAACATAACCTAATGGATTTAAATATTTTATTTAATAAAAACAGAATTACTTTTCCAATAAAATCAATTTGGGAAAATAGGGTTCATTAACAAAATTTGAGAAAAACCAATTTGGTCATGGAAATATGAAATTAGCTTAGGGAATCATTAATTAACTACCCTAATTACACTAAAACAAAATTAATTTCAGGATTAGAATAAGATAAAAACTTAGGGATTTAGTGAAATTGGGGAAATCCTAATTTAAGAGGGAACTTGAGCAATTGGCATAAGGAATTTGAAATTGATATACTCATTTGCATAAAAACATAATCAATTTCACATTTAAAGCATGGAATCAAAATGTTAGGGTTTCAATTTGGGGATTTAGGGTTAGGGTTCCTCATGAAATCAAAAGCTAAGAGAAGGGGAAGAAGTAAATGAAGGATTCTTACCAAGGAGGAAGAAAAAGCATGAACGGCGATCCCGGCAGTGGCGCACGGTGGCGGCGCACAGCGGTGGCAGTGGCGGGGCTTGGTCCAAAACGTGAAGAAAGATGCGGCTTTCCACGAGGTTGATTCATTTCTGGAAAGAGAGGCCAAACGGTGGCCGGAAAAGCCCAAAAACAATGACGGCTTCATGGTGGCTCCGCCGTCAAAGATGTCTGTTCGCGAAGATGTTCGGTTAGAAATGTAGAGGAGAAGATAGGGGACATCGCTATGATTTCGGTTTTGTGAGAGGTGGTCGGAGTTGGCCGGAAATTAAGAGAGAAGAAGAGAAAGTTAGAGAGAGTGAGAGAGAAAACGATGTCCAACGAAGAAGAAAGAAAAGAAAAGAGAAGAGAAGAGAAGAGAAGAAAGAAAAGAAAAGAGAAAGAAGAGAAAAAAGAGAAAAAGAGAGAAAGAGAGAGAGAAAGTGAGGCGGTGGGGTGACGGGGGGTTCGGGGATTTTCTTTTCTTTTCTTTTTTCTTTATTTCTTTTTGTAGTTGTAGGTGAAAAATGAGTGGTTGAGATTGAGTAAAAAAAAAAGAAATAAATCTTGACCCTTTAATCTAAAAGCAAAGAGGGACAAATCTTGATTTTCAAATTTTGAATTAGAGTAGAGATTGATGGTTGAATGTATCAACCTAGGGAATCAATGATCCAAAATAAATTTTTGATTAAATCCAAACCATTTTATTTTTAAATCTAAAATCAAATAGATTAAATTTAGAATTCAACCATATTATTTAAATAATATTTTTCTAAAGAATAATAATAATAACAATAGCATAATATTTTGTCTTGCAAGAGTTTATAAATTGTGATGACCAACCCAATAAACAAAATAAAATAATTCAAGCATATAAAATTAATTATTAACATATATAAAAGATTTTCGGGGTGT
The DNA here is from genome assembly GCA_039655645.1 of Ammopiptanthus mongolicus. Classification (NCBI taxonomy): domain Eukaryota; kingdom Viridiplantae; phylum Streptophyta; class Magnoliopsida; order Fabales; family Fabaceae; genus Ammopiptanthus; species Ammopiptanthus mongolicus. The sequence goes on along the minus strand of CM077351.1, from coordinate 62,934,753 downwards.
TACACATTCATTCTTAGTGAAGGAGACATCAAATCCACTATCACATAATTGACTTATGCTAAGTAAATTATGTCTTAATCATTCAACCATAAGGACGTTAGAGATTGAGGGAAGAGGGGATTTACCACCAATTGTACCAACACCAATTACTTTTCCCTTTTGGTTGCCTCCAAAGGCAACATATCCACTGTTCTTACATTGGAAGTCTTGGAACATAGACCTTTCTCCTGTCATGTGTTGCGAGCAGCCACTGTCCAGGTACCAGCAAAGGAGTTTGCTTTGTCCTATTAAGGATATCTGCAACAGAAAGTATTTTGTCTTTAGGTACCCATATTTTTCTGGGTTCTTTTCTGTTAGTTTTAGGAGTCTGTGAAGACTTCCTTTTCTTCTTGTGAGTACACTTAGACATAACATGTCCAGCTTTTCCACATAAGTTACAGACAGATCTAGTTTTAACTGGAACAGATTCAATAGATACTATTGAGATTCTTGTTGATACTTTATGATGAGCTTGATGATCATAACCAATACCTTCTTTGTTAAGAGAGTGTCTCTGACATCCAAGCAATTTAGTCAGATTATCTTTGCCATTAACAAATTTGGTAAGATCAGTCGTGAGCTCCTTCACTTTCTGTTGAAGCTTAACAACTTCGTCAGAATGTGACATTTCACTTGAGATCCTACCTTCATTAGACTTTTCAGTCCTCAGCTGCCTGTTCTCTTTGGCCAGCATCTCACACTCTTGAGATTTTTGTTTATGCTCATTAAGGAGTTTAACATACTCTCTCTTGAGGGAATTGAAAGCCTTAGATAAGCCTTTGGATTCCTCTACCAGCTCTTCATAAGCATCATGCAATTCCTTAAATTCAGAATGTACCTCAGTTTCGGGTTCTGAATCTTCTTTGGCCATCAGACAGATATTGGCTTCCTCCTTTGTCTCTTCTTCTTCAGAAGATGTACACTTAAGATCTTCCCACGTGGCCATCATACATTTCTTCTTCTTCTTGAAGAACTTCTTTTTAGGAGCTTTCTTTAAACGAGGGCACTCAGATTTGATGTGACCAAGCAGACAATAGGATTCTTGTCTGTTGATGTGGATTCCTTGTTGAATTTTCTAAAGGGCTTCTCTTTTTGAAACTTCTTCTTTTTCCAGAGTTTTCTAATATTTCCGGTCATGAGAGATGTTTCTTCATCATTATCAGAATCCTCATCTTCAGACTCGTCCGCGTCCCTAGCAGACTCGTCTGCCTTTGAAGCTTTTATGGCTTTAGACGCTTTTAGATCAGCCTTTAGAGCAATGGCCTTGCCCTTTTTGATTGATACATCTTCATTGAGATCTTGCTCATGAACAGTAAGGGTGCCAAGAAGTTCATCCATAGTCAAGGTAGTAAGATCCTTGGCTTGAGATATAGCAGTGACAAGAGGTCTCCAGTGCCTTGGAAGACTTCTGAGAATTTTGGCAACTTTCTCAGCATTTGTGTATATTTTACCAAGAGATTTCAAACCATTTGTAATAGTTTGGAATCTTCCAATCATCTGAGCAACATATTCACCTTCATCCAAGGTGAATAGTTCATATTTTCTTACAAGCATAGAAATTTTGATTCTTTTACCTTTACAGTTCCTTCATGTGTGACGGATAGAGTCCCAAATTTCTTTACCAGAATCACAAGCATATACCTTTTCAAATTCTTCTGGACTGAAAGCACAGATTATAGCATATCTGGCTTTGTGGTTTAGATCCCACCTTGTCTTTTCTGTAGGTGTCCATTGAGCTTTTGGCTTATCTGAGTTATCATCATTCTTAGGAGTGTAAGGACCATCAGTGATGACATCCCAGAGATCAGAGTTTGTTGACAGAATGAACCAGTGAAATATTTCTTTCCAATAGTTGTAGTTTACAGCATTGAAGAAAGGAGGTGTGGTCATGGAGCCTCCTTCTGGTTGGGTGTTTCCACTTGAGCTTGCTCCAGTAGTCATGTCTATTCTTCAGGATCTTTTCTCTACACTGTTAGGTGCTCAACTTAGAGGCTGAGCTCTGATACCAACTGAAATAGACATATGTAAACACTAGAAGGGGGTTGAATTGTGTTTACCAGATTTAAAGAGAAATAAAAACTTTTTCGCAAGCACAACAGAGAGCAGACGAGTGTTTTAAGACAGAGCAGTAAGACAGGCAACTTGTCTGAAGGTTTTCGTAGAAAAGCACACAATCATGCAAGATGAAAAACGGATTGATAAACACAGTTATAACATTCTTAGTTAAAAAAACTATTAAGATAAATAATCAAACTAAATGGATAATGGATATAGAGATTAAACACAATAGGTTTATCATGGTTCACCCCTTAATAATTGAGGCTACGTCCAGTCCCTGACAGCACCAAGTTTTCTCAACTATAACTGATCAGGTTACAGGATAGACAAGTATTCTTTGCTCACCTAGCCTCTTCAAACTCTAACACAAGTATTGTTTTCTCACCTTGCCTCTTCAGGTTCACTTAGATTTGTTTAAAAGAAGATGTAAATTAATTACAATTTGCAAGTCTTTCACAATCACTCAGACTAGTGTATTAAATGTGAAGGTCTGAAAGACTGCGTATTAACTTCAAATGATTAAAGAATAAGGAGTGAAAGAATGAAAATATAAATGCACAGAGTTATGCTCTTTGAATGCTGCGTTTGTTCTTTGTTGGGATCTTTAGAGTTGTTTTCATTAAATAGGCTTCAAGGGATTGAAGCCGTTAGAGACATTCCTTAAGAGCTTGCCTTTTTGCAGATCATCATTAAATGCAAATAGAGTCGTTCTGGTCAGCATTAATGCTTGAGAAATGTTGCTTGTTCTCTAACATAAGAAGGACAGAGTTTTCTGATACACCATCAGTCATATCAGCTTTTTACAAATGCTTTTTGTCCTTTGCAGGCAAACTTTCCTTTTGTGTGTAACTTGCAGTTGTACTCAGGAATAAAGTACTTTTGTTGTACTTTCTTTTTAGAATACGAGGTTACTTTGCGACAGCTGGGCTATAGATTTATTGATCCTTGTGAGAAGACTTTTTAACATATTCTGAGTTGAACAAAAGTCTTCAATACGCTTCACTGATAGTTATCAGATGAGTGAAGGTCTTCAGCTTTAGATAAGTTGACTTTCAATAAGCTTCAGATGTGTGAGCTTGCTTGGTCAGACGAGTCATATATCTTTATCACACAGGTAAGCTCCAGCTGAGACGAGTCATGACTTAGTACAAACAAGTATCTAAAAACTTATTATATAAATCTATGCACTAAGTAGACAGGTCAGCAACTACAGACGAGTTCAATAAAATCATTGAATAAATGTTTAGTTTTCATCAAAACTTAGGTAAATGCACATTAAACATTTTGGAAACTCAACAATTACAACCTAACAAAATGATGGTAAAATCAGGTTTAATATCTTATGAAAAAGAACAATATAATAGGCGACATTCTTTTTTTGTTGTTTGATTCATGTCTTAAATTATCTTCAAACGAACAAAGACTGTAGAGATTATGAATAGTGATATGTTAATATTTTATTTTTTTATGCAAAAAAATGTAACTTTTTTGGGTTTGGCTTCATTGGTCAAAAGATGTTATTGTTGTAGAATGTTATTGGGGTTCGTTCATGTGAAGCTTAGGGTGTTATAAGGACGATAGCTGATTTTGCACCAATGGAGATGCAAATATTAGAAGGGACGGTTCAAATTACGCCTTTTTGGAATAACCTTTGAAGTTTTGTACTTTTATTTGCACTTAATGGATAGTTCAATAATTAGAAATAGAAAACTAAGCTTATATCTTATAATTTTTTATGTTAATTTTCTTAATTTGTATAAAGAAGCAAACATGTCAACAACGATAGAATAACTATTCATCATTAGTGGGATAACTTAATGAGCATTTAAGAGAATGACAATTTGCAAACCATAGTGACGTCTTAAGAGTTGTTCACAAAAGTATGTTTCCCCAACGATTTGACTTTAATGACTCAAAAATACAAACCCTCTCTCGAACCATTCAAATACAACACAAATATGTATTCGTTCATCTTTTAATGTGTTACTTCCTTCATTTAAAAAAAAACATTCAAAAAAAAAATAAATAGAAAAACATGATACATTCGTGCATCGAACGGGTGGTAAAGAACAATATACTAGGCGACATTATTTTTGTGTGGTTTGATTCATGTCTTAAATTAACTTAAAAAGAACAAAGACAGTAGAAATTTTGAATAATGATATGTTAATATTTTATTTTTCTATGCAAAAAAAATTGTGATTTTTTTGGGTTTGACTTCATTGGCCAAAATTGTTGTTGTTGTTGTAGACTATTATTGGGGTTGGGTTAAGCTTAGGATGTTACAAGGACGACTGCTGATTTTGCACAAATGGAGATACAAGTATTAGAAGGATCCGTTCAAATTGCTCCTTTTTGGAATATCCTTTGAAGTTTTGCATTTTTATTTGCACAAAATGAATAATTCAATTATTAGAAATAGGAAACTAAGGTTATATCTTATCATTTTTTATGTTAATTTTCTTTGTATAAAGAAGCAAACATGTCAACAACGATAGAACAATCGTTCAACATTAGTGGGATAACTTAACGAGCATCTAAGAGAATGATAATTTGCAAACCAAAACATCGTCTTTAGAGTTGTTCACAAAAGTACATTTCCCCAACGATTTAACATTAATGATTCAAACATACAAACTTCTCTTCCGAATCATTCAAATATAACACAAATATGTATTCGTTCATCTTTTAATTTGTTAAGTCCTAAATTTTTTAAAAAACATTCAAAACAAAAAAATATAAAAACATGATACACTCATGTATCGCACGGGTACATGATCTAGTTAAAAATAAATGGAAGGGGTCAAGACTAGAACTTTTTTTTTTAAAGTAAATACCCAAATTCGTTTCCGAGAAATGGAAAATCATGAAAAAGCTCAACTTGATACTTAAGAATCTCAAATGTCGGTCAAAGTTGTCCTTTTCAAGACAAATTTTAGGGACACATTAGTCCTGTTAGGATTAATTTGACCATCATTTAAGAATCTTAAGAATTAAGTTCAGATTTTTCTTTTCTTAAAAACTAAATTTGGGGGCGCATTTTTTTTCTTAAGGACAAATTTCGATATTTACTCTTAAATTCAACTAAGATACTAATTGATTTACAAGTTTGTCATATTATAAAGTCTCAATAATTTTTCTTACGATTAAAATCTCATTAATTTTATTAAATAAAATTTAAATTTAATTTAAAAATTATACAATATAAAAATCTTAAAGTAAAAATCCAGCGACCTGGACGCTTTGCCCCTTTGTTTTACCAAAAAAACCAGCCACTTAACCGTCATTTATTTTTATTTTTTCCCAAGAGGACTCTAGGAGTAGGGGTGGGAATAGGCCAGGCCAGACCAGGCTTTGCTTAGATAGGCCTGGCCTATTTAAAGATTTGAAAGCCTAAGCCTGGCCTGTTACTTGTTAAAGGTTTTATTTTAAGCCTGACTTGGCCTTTTTAAAAGCCTGGTCTGCCATGTTAGCCTTTTTAAAAGCCTATTTCGTATTAAGGCCTTCAAATAGGCCGTTTAGCCTATCTCTGAATAGGCTAATTTGCTTCTTTTCTATAGCTATATGTAGCTTCCTTTGAATGCAATGTTCAACATGTCTTCTCAAATGGCTAGTACTTGGGGGACCACAATAAAATATGAACAAAGGGGCTTGGGGGCTTGAGTTTATGATTCAGAACAACAAAATATGATAAAGGAGGCTTGAGACAAAATATGACAAAGTTGGGCGCACCTGGACAAGCGACCGAGACGCAGCAGAGAGGCGCGATCGAACGGAGAGGCGTGGTGCGGAGGAGTCGGATGGGAGAGGAAGCGAAGCGGCGGGAGTTGGACGGTTGGGCACGAGTCTAAGTTCTAAATTTCTGATTTCTGATAAAGTTGGGTTGCTTGGGGAATGGCCGAATGGGGAATGGGGATTTAGGAATTGGGGCGCTACATTTGGGGTTAGGGGACTTAGGTTAGGGAGTCCATGAGTCAATTTCAAGCATTCAATTTATTTTAATATTAATATATATATATATATATATATATAATTAACATAATTTATATTTTATTTTCTATTAAAAATATCATATATTATATATATAATCAAGTCGGCCTGACAGGCCTGAAAGACTTTTTTATAGGCCTAGGACTGGCCTATTTAAATAAAAAGGCATTTTAGAAAGCCTGAACCTGACCTTTTTACTAAACAGGCCAGGCCATAGGTCCCTGTCGGGCGGCCTGACCTATTCCCACCCCTATCTAGGAGGCCTTATAAGAGGAAGGGGAAACGAGAGAAGAGAATAAGAAAGGGTGGAACGCATTGCAGGATTTAGATCCGTACAATCACAATTCATGTCCCACAACTTAACCAATTGAGCTGACTGATGTATATTTGAGTTTTTAAAAAAAAAAATGAATAAATAAAACGAGAGATGATTATATAAAATTTCAATAATCTTTGATTCATTTTTATAGAGATTTTATAGTTTTTTAAATTTAGAAATAAAACATAAATCTTCTCCTTATTTTTCGGCTTTTTTATCAAAGTAGCGTTTTTTTAGAAACAATTTATCAAAATGGGGTTGTTTTGAAACATTTTACCAGAATGGGATTGTTTGTAAAGCGCCTGATAAAATGTTTCAAAACAGCCCCATTTTGATAAATTATTTCTAAAAAAACATTACTTTGATAAAAAAGCCTTATTTTTCCTCCAAAATCCTCTCTCCAAACATGCCTGAAGAGACCTTGTACTCGAAATCCATAGCATTTTTCTCTCGGCCCAAAGAATATAACATAAGTCCGTGATAGGCCCAATCCCCCTTTTGAAAAGTGTGCCGAAAAGAATCATAAACGGATCTTTCGGGTCGGACCGTATCAACCCGAATTTGAAGATCACCAAGGCTCTATTCTTCTTCTTCTTCTTCAATCTTCATCATCTTGGTGCATATGCTAGGGTTAGGAAACGCTGTTTTTTGAGGAATTACCAAAACCAATGGCATCAAAAACCCTTATTATCAGAAGTGGAGCTTCTCTGTTGAATCGGCTTTCACAACCGTTTCTTCATCAAACCCCTCAAATCACTCCCCAGCTGTTCCCATCACTGTCTAGGTTCCCCACTTATCCTTACTTACCTCAAAACGACGCCGAATCAGCCAAGAAGCTTGCCTCCGAAGGTACAATTTACCCTTGTGGCATCCCCTCTCTCCGGTTCTTCTTACCTGATGGTACAATTTCCTTCTCTATCACATCTTAAACCTTTCACTCTCTACCAAACCTGTGTGTTTGGATTAGTTTATTTTGTGTTTAAAAAAGCTTATAATCCAAAAGTCTCTGAGAGAGCCTTTGAAAAAAAAAAAAAAAACCCATTATTTCCCTGAAGAAAATGCTTTACCAAACATGTTGCAAGCCTTATTATAACCAAGGTCTTAAAATGAGGTCTGCTACAGCACTTGTGGCCGCGACTTTGTTGTTTTGGTAGTTTACGCAACCGCATCGCGACTGCAATTATCCATAATGACCATAAACGCAATGGTGAACACAACAGCAAATGCAATTTAAAACCTTGGTTATAATCTTTGTTATAATTTACTGGTGTTTTGTTTTTTAAATAATAAATTTAATGTCACTTCAGGGGTGTATAACTGTATTCTAGAATTGACCAATATATGAAATGTTGGATTAGTGGATTTTTGTTCTCTAGTATATGATGAGCTATTTCTTGTGCTGTGATGAATTTCTTTGTCTCTAGTATCTAGTTTGATTTCTGTTTTACTTGAAGAGATTTTTCTGGGTATAGTTGTATAGCACAGTGGCTTATAAGTTAGAAGACTATTGCCTTGATTGTGCTTGTTCTTGATAAATATATTTAGCTTTAGCTTTGCATCAAAGAAATGTGAGTTGAAGTGCTTGTATAGAAAATATAGCAACAGTAAACTTGTATATGTGCTTTTATTCAAATGTAATTTTCGTTTGTTACTTTTCATGGTTGAATGCTGGATTGATGCCATGATTTTGTGATCTCAGCATTTCTGCGATTCATTTTTGTTCATTAATACTCATTTCATTTTTTTAATTGGTTCACCATACCAATTTTAATCACTTGTTGGCGGTTATGTTGTGTCAGTCAAGTTTATTATAATTAATGTCACTTGCTAAATGTGTACTTCACCACCCAATTTGGCCTATAAACAATATAACCACTTTCAATCAACATAATAGTCATCCTCGGTAGATCACGTGAATCATGATAGTTGAACTTTGATGAATAACAGCTTAAACTTAAAGTTAGTCCCCTTTTTTCTGCTGTTATCTATTGAAATTCTACCTAAGATGAAAACAACTGAACAAGAAGAGGCTCTCTTTGGTTCTATGTTAGTTAGTTCACTTCATTTATGCTTTCAAGTCCCTTATGGAAACCGTGGAAAATCTGCTGCTTATAGTTTGGCTTCGTGCATGATTTTTGTGCTTGTATAATTATGGCAAATGCACATCAAGGGAGAATCCTTTTAGTAGAAAGAACAGAAATAGGAAGGTGATATGCCACTTAACCTGGACAGGATTGTGGATCACTAGGTATAGATGAACGGAAATTATATTAATATTTTATCTAAGTGAAATGGCATTCAGCTATGCCATTTTTCTTGGAAGAAATTTATCTCTTCTACGACAACAAATTTGTGTCTATGGAACATATGAGTACTGCCTTCTTGGGTGGCTGGTCCAAGCTGCAGATAATGTTTTAACCAATTATCCAACAATAACTGGTCAGTTGCTTTCACTTGCCTCGAGGAGAAAAGGTCAATGTTTTTTTATTAGTATCTTCATGTCCATACTCCATAGTTTTTGCTATGGGGAAGCATTTGTGGAATTAGAGTGGGTCATTGAGTTATGGTTAGTATGTTGGTTTATTTGGAACTCTTTGATTTCAATAGATATAAAGAAGATCTTATCTTGTTAGGCTTTCCCTCAGGTTAATGTATCTTTGACTTGAAGTGTTGACAGCAGATTTCTGGAATGAATTGTAGAAATGCATTTCTCAACTTCTGTTGCGTCATGTTCTTTCAACCCTTAATTTAATTGGAGTTAACTATGAAGAGCACTTTTTTTTACTTTTTTGGCAATTAATTGCAATCGATCTTTATATATAATTTTGACAAAAAAATGTTTTATTGAAGAAAAATAGAATAATACCACAAGAGGGATGCAATTAATCTTTATAATGCACTCAAATTGTTTGTCATGCTTTACATTTCTATGAAAAAGTATATTTTTCATACTAATACTAGCTTATACATGAGATTGTTTTTTATGAAATTTTAAGCAGTTGACCTCCCTCTCGATTTTGTTTTTGAGGTTAAAATCCCTCTTGAATTTTTTAGTGTTTATCATTGATCTGCAGGGGATGCTTCTTCATCAGAAGATCCAATGATTTTATTCCCAAAAAGGACATTTCAACCTAGCCTTATCAAGCGAAAGAGGAATCATGGATTTTTTGCTCGGTAAACCTCATCTCCTCGCCTATATGTCTCTTTTATTGAAAAAAAATAAGAATAGATAGTTTTACCCTTCCTTTTCATCTACATTAGTATCAGTGTTTGTATATTTTAAAATTCTTGTGGAGAATGTCACCATGCTTCAGGATACTTAATGCAAAAGACATGAGGCATATGCAGAGGATTTGAAGGAATTAGATGGTCACTTAAATGTTGACACCTCATAAAATTTCATTACACCTTGTATTGCACAGATCTTTTGGCATGTTGGCATAGATGAAATGATGCATAGATAACTAGGAAATTGTCAAGAATATTTGAAAACCTTTTTAATGAATAAAAACTAAAACCTTTGCCTGAATTGTATATTGTTTCTTTGAATGTGACACCACACTGAGTATCATCTTTCCTTAGGTTGCCTATGTCTCTAGACTATGGTTGCTTTGTTTTTGGCATAGATAAGCTGATAATGAGGGCATCTAGCATAATCCAAATTGTTTTTCAGAACTAAGAAAAATAATGGATAAATGGGTGTGGCATTTTAGACTAATGACCATGCAAAGTGGCAATCCTAGTGGATGCTATTAGGCCCAATGACTATTTGCTCTTTTTCTTACCAGGATACATTTTTTTTTGTTTAAAGTTGTCACTATTCCGTATCAGTGAGTGAATGGTCAGGTCCTACCTTCTGATTGGTATGAAATGCCTGGCATTATCACTTATGAGTTATGACTAATGGGACAGAAATGCTGAATTTTATGTATGGCTGATATGCAAATTCACATCAGTAATCTCAAAAACAGAACTCTGCCTTGGACATAACATAATTCTTCTTTTACATGAGCAGGAAGGCAACCAAGGGTGGCAGAAAAGTAATTGCTCGAAGAATAGCCAAGGGTCGCTTTAGGATTACGGCTTAGTATCATTTACTAAAGATTCAATGTAGAAACTTAGTGGACTTCATAGTGAGACCCAGTGAAACAGGGTGAACTCTGTTAAAGAGCTCCTCTTATGGACAGTGGTGGAGGGGGGTGGGGGGGGGGGTGGGGTGGGGTGAGTGCAGTCTGCATTGAGCAAATTTTTAGACACCTATTGTGTTTGACTATTTTAAGATTCTGTTTATTGTCGTCTTTATTTGAGATTCTCCTCAGTTGTTGCAATAATTTCTATCTCTACTATTAGTTTTATGTCCAGTACTACAGTGTGATCTAGTGTAGTGGGTGTAAAGACCCTTGTTGCATTGTTCTTGTTAGAGTTATATCTCCTATGCAAATTCATAGGTGTATAAGGATTTTATAGATTAAAAGCTTTATCTTGCTACGAAGCTTAAGAGGACCTTATATTGTCGTCACTTTGTGAGACTCAGCCTGAGAGGAAAATGAAAGGTGGTAAAGGAAAGAAAAGAGGGGGGAGGGGGTCTATTAAAAAAAATTAACTAGATCGATGCAGAAAAAGTTGATGTGAAGAGGCCGCTTTTTATTTCTTATCTCTTCTTTCCTTCTTGATCGATTCCATGTGAAGAAAAGACTGTTTTTTTGGTCGAAATGTGAAGAAAAGGCTCAAAAGAATAAAATGAATCTGAATGTGGGCCATAAGAAAGATGAACTTTTATTTTGAGTTATGGAAATTGATTGGAATGCAAAATAAGGGTCACCCTTCAGTCATGATAGAGCAGGGGAGTCCAGTTCCACGGTTCTAAGCCCCTCATATTATTGAGCAAACGCTGTACTAACTGTCAGCACGAGGGCTTTGGTGAATTTATGTCTGCTTTCTCTCTCTCCCTCTCGCTCTCTCTCTATATGAAAGATAATTATCAACATATAGGTGACATTTGGTTCTCACACATGAGGATAAATTCAAAATTTTATTCATGGACGTCTTTTATTTTTGTGAATGATGTTTTATTTTTTGTATTAAATATGAGAAATTTTTATTACCATTTTATTTTCTCGAAAATATTAAAATATAATTGATACTAAACACTACCATTATGGGTGTTCATTGATTCGAATCGATCGGATGAACTCGAAAATATGAATCGAACCAATTAAATTGGTTCAAATTTTTTTGGTATTCGGATACGAACCGAACCAAACCGATGATAATCGGTTCAATTATCAGGTTCACGAATTTTGGAATCGATTCGAACCAATCGATTACTATATTTTAATATTTTTATATATTTTTTAATATTTACTATATATATTTAAATATTTTTCGAATTCTAACCTAATCGAATCAATTTGTTCTTGATCGGATTGGTTTGATTCGGATTTACTAAAAAAGCTGCAAATCTAGTGAATAGAACCAATCAATTTTGATTGGTTCCAAATATTTTTCATATAAATCCAAATCAACCCGACAGCTAAACCCCCGTTAGTTACCAACTTACCATGATAGATAGAAGGGAGAAGGGTATGCATAAAATCATCTTATGATTGAACGGGGCTTTGTCGTTCTAACTTAGATTCTTTTCAGAAGATCCATATGTTCATAATTTGGCAATGCTCGTGAGTCATTCTCTGATTTGATGACCTTACGAAAGCATAGAAAATAACGTGGCTAAAATTGTCTTCTGCTTGGTTAACACGGGAAATCTCTGTCACTTTCTGCTCTGATATTGACAATAATTACAATTAAAGAGAACCACTAGGATGCCAAGTATAATCACCCTCATTCAAAATTTGTCTCATTTTCCTGTATGCAATCTTGTTTGTTATAAAATACACTAATTAAGACAAAAAAGTATTAGAGAGATTATTGCTATACCGAGGTGCAATTTTGTTTTTGTTTTAGTCCACAAGATTTTGTTAAAAGGACAAATTAAGAACAAGAAGACAGAAATTTTGAATCCAACAAAGGTTAAAGAAATAAGATGCGTTAATTGTTAAAGCTGAGCCGGACGAAAAATATTTTCGTTCAGGTTTAATCTATTCAACTATATGGTCCAACCGGATAATATATAACATAAATTTTTCTCATAAGTCATAACATACCATACTAATAAAATATTATAATTATTAAAATTTAAAATAAGAAATTAAAAATTGAACTTATCATCTTTATAATATAATATTATTATTAGAAAGTTTATAACTTTATAAGTTTTAATAATTCTTAATTTTGAGAGGATTAGGAGTTTGTCTTTTTTTTTTTTTTTTTTTTAGTTTTTCACTATCTTGTAAGTTTTACTCAAGTCAAGTGCGTGAATACTAAGGAGGGGAGAGCATGAGCGTCTTATGTTGTTTTACACTTTTACATATACAAGGGAAGAAATACTAGACCTGAAATAGAGGATTAGTTTACCGATTCAACCTGATCCAATCAGGTTGTTGACCGATTTAAAGTCGTTTAATCGAAGAAATGGTTTTGATCTCTAACTAGGACCGGTCAAGAGACCGTTGTGAATGCCTTTTGTCTTTGTTCCACGTCCTAGTGAATAAGTGAAATTCTTCGAGTAGGGACTTCCTACTTTAGATATGCAAATTAATTTTTTGTATGTATAAAGTTATGTTAACAAAGATTTATATATTTTTAACATGATTCACACACCTTTATAAATGTCAAAAAAATGATTTGCATACATAAAAAAGTTATCATCCCAAGAATCTCTCCATCAATGGGAGGGAGCGGGGGCAGAGGATGGAACGGAATATTGATTAGGGTCATGTTAACGAATGTCCTAATTAACGACACTCTTTAAGAAAACAAAAAAAAAACAATTTTACATTGAAAAATTAAGTACATCACATCTTCAAATATTAATTACATTAATTTTCAATGAAAAATTTCTTTTCTTGCTTTCTTAACGATTGCTCTTAGGCATTCATTAGCATTCTCCTATTGATTAATTAGTTAACAAATATATAGTTCTCCATAAATGACTCATATATACTTTTAGGTGACAAACATGTGTGAAAGTGCCCAGACATATGTATGGAACTTCAGCAAGCATCGCTTAATGAAAGAGCCTGAATCAGCAAGGTTCAGGTTTACGAATAGGAGATGTGCACCCTCTTGTGCAAAAGTTGGAGAGATACTGATTAAATGTATGGAAATAATTGAGCTCATAATGATCATTATAGACATTCCCCCACTATTCAATTATATATATTATAACGGAAATGCTAACCTGACAACCGTTAAGGAATTAAAATGGGAAATGGATCTTCTCCATTTCTCTTTCTCTCCATTTCCTCCATTAGTATTGTTTTGGAAGTATAAATATGATAATGTGATATTAAATGAGGTCCAAATATTCTCTATACAGCCCCAAACTTCCTATAACTGTAGTAATGGAAAGGATAAATGAAGAGGAAAAATGGAGAGGATCCATTCTCATTAAAAAGGTAAGTTTTGATAGGAAAATTAATGGTGCAGTAAATGTATCGATTGGAATTTTTGGTTTTTTCAATAAGACATTACCTTTTCTTGATTCCTTAATCAGGATGAGGATCTCGTGTTCCATTTTGATATATCACATCATGTTCCAACTGATAATATCTTGTCATGTATTCTATTTTTTCAATATTAAATAAAATTTTAACTTATATGACAATATATTATTGGTTGAAATATGATGTGGTACATCAAAATGGGACAGGAGAACCTCGTCCCTTTAATCAATGGGGCACTGATTAGCAAGATCCATACTTTAAATAAATAAAGTTTAATTTTTGTTTATATTTAGTACCATGCTCAAGGCCGAGGCTCCCAACTTGAAGGAATAATAGGGTTTGTGACTATTTGGCTGCTTGATACTGATGATGGTGTTGTTGAGGATGGCAATGATGACATGAGGGAATCGATGTACTCCAATTGATTGGCTGCCACAGTTTGATCTTGTGGATAAAAAATAGGGGGATAGCATTGGATTTTTGCTTCACCTTCATGTTCCTGGGAAGCAGATGAATGCAGGATACTACTACAAACATAATCCTCAATGCTCTCACTGGCTTTTGGCACAATGGGTTACACCAAGTGACATTCATATTGATGCAATGTAGTTGGGTTGATGAATTTGTCAACAATATAATGTGGAGTGGCATCACTTTTGGTAATTTGATTTTCATGATTTGGATTAAAATGAAGAGCTACACAACCCAATGACCATGTATCATCATAAGAGGATGGATTGGTTGGCACTGTTTCAGGCATTATTGGATTCTGAGCATGAAGGAAATTGGGAGTGTAATTGTTGATGTCTAACTTAATATCATTATGATCAAAACCTTGTGGGAATGGGGATGGAGTAGTGGGAAGGTATAGTTGATCTGGGTGATGAAAAGTGTTTAGGATCACATTAGGGTTTGTAGTTAAAGGGAAGAAACTTTCCATAGAACCAATATTGCCGGGGCTGTGAATATCAGAGAATGTGGCTAAAGAAGGAACAACATCACGAGAAAGGAGTTTCTTCTTTATGCTTGAATTCCAAAAGTTTTTCACCTCATTATGTAGGTGCTTGGCTATCTGAGCCCACCTGTCCAAATAATGTACTCTTGTTGAAAAAAGTGAATAAAGCAACCTTTTGAAAAATAATAATGTTGATAATGAATGTCAAGGGTTTTATAATGAGGTCTGTCACCGTAATTGAGACTGTAACGTTATGATTTTGATAGTCTGCGTAACTACATTACGATCGTAGTTGTGATCGTATCAACCGTATTTTTTCTCAATAGCGATAAACGCAAGGTAAATGCGAGTGCGACCAAACTCAATTTAAAACCTTGATTCAGATGAAAAATAACAATGATTTTCTTTTTTAAAGGAGCATCTAGCTAACTAGCAATGGCTACCTATTGCCTAGAATGCTGTGGAGTTCGATAATGAGTGCTGCTTCTTGAGGAGAGAAACTTCCACGTTTCAAATCAGGTCTTAGATAATTTATCCATCTTAATCTGCAACTCTTTCCACACCTCTGTAGACCTTCACACCATGAAATGACCACATAATAAGAAACTCAGAAGTTTTGAGAATGTATACTACCTGATGATAATGAGAAGTGAGAAGAAAGAGTAGTGGTAGAGTTCTTCTATACCTGCATGTTTTGGGACAGAACTCCAACAACCATGTCCATAAGTTGTGATGTAGTTGATGAGTTTTTCATCTTCTTCAGGTGACCATAGCCCTCTTTTGACCTTCTGCTTGTTGCAGCAAGAGTGATGCCCCATGTCTTTTTTCTTTGCTCCCTATCTTACTCTCAAGTCTCAAGTCTCAAGTCTCAAGTCTCAAGTCTCAAAGCACTAATACATCCAATGGGAAACAATATCAGTTTTGGTATTATTTAGAAAAAGGTGAAAGAAAGGACAAAGAAAGCTCTAGTCTCTCTAGCTTTAGAACAAGCTTACAAGAGGTTACATATTAAACTATGAATAGAATGCGGGGAGAAGACTGAAAGAAATGGATGAGTGTGAGTACACCGAGGTGGTGAATTTAACGTGGAAGTTGTACCATGGTGGCCCAGTAATGTTTGTGGAAAGAATTTGAGGCTTATAAAGTGAGTGAAATTCTAAAGTGAAAAATTTAGGGACTATCCATCCTTAAATTATTTAATGTGTTGAGATCTTTATGTAATTATTTAAATCAATGGTAAATAGTCCCTTACTTTTTCACTTTAAAGGATTTGATCTAATCCTTATGAAAAAGGGCTAAAAGCTGCAGCGTCACCCTGCAAGAGTTCTTGTTCTAGGCCTTATAAAGGATCCTTCTTTGCTCCCTCTGGGGATGGGCTGGGTTGTACACGTGTCATACATGCAGGTGGTGGGATCCTATGTGTTGACAGGTCCCACCTTGAACATATAGAGACGAAGAAAGTTTTCAATGAGTTGGTGAAACTTGATATACTTTGTGATGGTTCTACGGTTAACCTCTTAATTTTCGTTTCGATATTTTTTCATTAGACAAAAAATTTTAAATAACACGGAGTAAAAAAGGTTACTCCAACGGATTTGATATCTTGTGGGATACCAATATTTTTATATAAGTGATGTTAAATGTTGTTGTATATTATATGAGCTTTGCTCTATGGTACGAAAGCTCCAGGCATGAATTGTACGAAAAATTCTTGCCAAGGCATTTTTTATGTTGTTGCGGGTCAAAGAGATAACAAAGGCTTCTATAAAAAAGCAACACAGAGAGGAAAAGAGGGGAACATCTACAGAGTGAAAACCGCAACAAGATCAAGAGTGAATTAGGGAGAGAATGTGAATCAAGGGGAAAAGGCGTAACACCCAAAAATAGAAACAACAAGAGAATTCGAAAACTGAGAAAAGAGAGAACACTAACTGAGAGAGGAGATAAATTTAACATTAATATTTTATTTGAATTGTGCTATACAAACAATGATTCGTACATTTTCGTTTCGTACCAAAAATCTTTTCTTATATTATATATAAAATTGAAATAAATATATTATTATGTAAATGTGAAACAAGTGTCAAATATTATACCATAAATATTTAAATAACGAGAAAAGTTCAGTGATTTGAAGAAAGATAGAATTTGCAAGAGTAAATAATTGGACATAGATAACTTTTTCATCAACTGTTGGAATTCATCAAAGCCATTCTTAGCTGTAATGTATATATTGTCATCAAGTCTTAGTAATTAAGCAAATTTAAAAATATATCTCTTTATAGAATTATTTGATGAGCTGCTAACTACATTAAGAATGTCCTTATTATCATTAGTCACAATCCAGCTTTAATAGCGTACACTTAACAGCGATTTTGGGATGAAACACTTCGAAAAATATGTGCAAAGTGTTTAATAACGCTTCCCCAAGAAACACTATATTTACCCCATGTTTTTTTTTCAAAAATGCGTTTCACCTTTTATGGTGTTTCCTCGAAGAAACATTATTAAAGTATAGATATTTAATAGCGTTTTCTCAAGTAAGAGCTATCTTTTATCTTTTTTTTTTTTAAATATGTTCCGCCTCTAATAACATTTCTTCAAAAAAGCGCTATAAAAGGGATACCTTTAATAACGCTTCCTTTAAGAAGCCCTATTAAAAATTACACCTTTAATAGTGCTTCCTCAATGAAGCACTATCCCACCCCCCCTTTTTTATAAAAAAATGTGCTCCTTTTGGATAGCATGTATCGCTTTATGTTCGCAGTCTCCTGCCGAGTTTTCTGCTAGGTTTTTATAGGACTCAATCGCGTCCTCTTATGTCCCTGTTTACAAAAGTTAAGTGTGAATTCTTTCTTTTTTAGTTTCCAAATCCAGATCGCAAAGTCTGAGGTTTCTAAGAGCAATGTCGCGATTTATTTTCATTTCTATGCCTTCGTTTGAAGAAGGTAAGTATGAATCCTTTAATTTTTCATTTCCAAATCGTGATACTGATGAAATTTCTTTTTTAGTTTTCAAATCCAAAGGCGCAAAGTTTAGGGTTTCTAAAAGGAATATCGCGCTTTATTTCAATTCCTAGTCTCCGTTTGAAGAAGATAAGTATGAGTTTTTTCCTTTTTAGTTTCAAAATCATGATACTGATGAAATTTTTTTTTAGTTTCCAAATCTAGATCGCAAAGTCAGGATTTCTTAAGAGGACTGTCGCGGTTTATTTCCATTCCTATGTCTCTATTTGATGAAGGTAAGTATGAATTCTTTATTTTTTTCATTTGCAAATCGTGATACTGAATGAATTTCTTTTTTAATTAGTTTCTAAATCCTAAGATGTAAAGTTTGGGGTGTCTAAGAGGAATATTGCGATTTATTTCCATTCCTAAATCTTCGTTTGAAGAAGGTAAGTATAAGTTCTTTCCTTTTTAGTTTCAAAATTGTGATACTGATAAAACTTTCTTTATAGTTTCCAAATCCATAGACGTAAAGTTTGAGGTTTCAAAGAGGAATATCGCTATTTATTTTCACCCCTATATTTCCGTTTGAAGAAGGTGTATATGAATCGTTTCCTTTTTCGTTTTCAAATTGTGATAATGATGAAATTTTCCTTTTAGTTTAAAAATCCAAAGACACAAAATATGTGGTTTCTAAGAGGGAATGTCGCAATTCCTTTCTATTCCTATGTCTCTGTTTGATGAAGGTAAATATGAATTTTTTTCTTTTTAGTCTTCGAATCACAATCTTGCCCATATAATTGATTGTATTAAATATCATTTCTTTGCTTTGAACTTCCTTTTGAATCTGCAAGTTTAAACACTGAATACAAAATTATGATATATTTTTAAAAAAAGGAAAAAAGATTGTGTTTCCTCTAGAAATCGTTATTAAAAAGATATTTTTAATAGCTCATCTTTGAAGAAGCGCTATCGTGCCCCTACGACAGTACTTCAAAAATGTTATCTTTAGTTACCCTTTTAATAGTGTCAAAATATATAGTGCTCAAAAACACTGTTAAAGTAAAAAAAAAAAGTCATTTCTAGGGTAGTATATGTCTCCAATGTCAAAAGCACGTGGACGATATTTAAAGAAGTAAATTTCTAGTTCTTTAAAAATACAAACATTACTATTTTTGTTTTAACATATTTGTAATATTAATTTACTGATTTAACTATAAAAAAAATAAGGATTTATTTGATATGCACTACAGTGT
Source organism: Ammopiptanthus mongolicus (assembly GCA_039655645.1). Taxonomy (NCBI): domain Eukaryota; kingdom Viridiplantae; phylum Streptophyta; class Magnoliopsida; order Fabales; family Fabaceae; genus Ammopiptanthus; species Ammopiptanthus mongolicus. The sequence continues at coordinate 62,915,626 of CM077351.1, read as the reverse complement.
AAAGATTTTTACACTGCCAATTAATCATAACTTATCACGTCAGCTAAAATGTTTGACTCTTATCATAATTACCTTAAAAGTCATTTATACCATGAATTTTGATTGGTTGACAGTGTAAAAGACTTTACACTGACATCGTATAACAATTAAACTAAAAAAATAATGTCAAAATATTCATAAATTATATCATCTGATATGCCTACGTACCTATCAATGTATAAGAACAGATTAGATGATCTGTTTTTATTTGCGAATGAAGGTTGATCCAGTTGATAAGAATACGACTGATATCCCACAGGGACGTGAGTTCGAATCCCACTGTCGATGTGAGGATCTCGTTGGTGGGTAATCTGTAAGTACATCTGTAAACGCTATTTGAGATGTGAGGCATGTCCTAGCCCTGATGTGCCCCCATAACCCAACTCATCTAAACTTTTTTTTATTACCAAAAAGAAATATGATAAGGACTTACACTTCCAATAGAAATGTTATAACGACGTATCATTTTATTAGAAAATAATAGTTTTTTTCTTTGGTTGAGATAAAATAAAATATTTTCGTTTGAGATCATTCTCGTTGTGCGAGCATTCGATGGATGGAAAAATAATATAAACAAAGAGTGAAGATAGACATATTAATAGAATACTTAGTTATTTATAAAAAAAAAAATAGAATAGTTAGTTACATTTCTGAAGTTTTAGAACTGTCCCAGAAAAGATTACACAAGATATTGAGCACCATATATCAGACTTCCAACCAATTTATACAGTTCTTTTTTCAACAACCTTAAACATGTTACCATTCTCAAATCCTTTTTGGACCACTAGTTGAAAATACCTTTTTCACGTCACGGATTTAACATCTGTTAATGATAAACAGATGTTAAAAGTGCAACCGATGTTAAAAGTCAACGGCTATACAACAACCGTGTTTAACATCGATTTTTTGGACAACAGATATTAAAAGTCATTAAAATGTTATAACGTTACATTCTTAGTCCCACGTCCTAACATTTCAATGTAACATTTCTCAGTTTCGCGATCTAGCTTCTTCTCTTCACTGACCTCCTTCTCACTGACCCCCTTCTCCTCTGTTCATGAGCCACCATAGAACCACCACCACCTCCTCCTCCGGTGAAAAGGTAACCCTCTCTTCTCTGCTTTTATTAATTTGCTAAATCCCTAAATCCCCAAATCGTTTGCTAAATACATTTTTGGCTACAATGCTCAGAAGCACTGCGACCCTCTCTTCTACTTGGTAAGTCCTCTCCTTCATTTCCCTTCCCTTCCTCCTCAGTACTTGTCTCTATTAGTTAGTGTTTAGTATTGTCTCTGTTTTTATGTATCTTTCGAATTATGATTTGAATATTTTATGATAGAATGAAATGAGGTGATGAGCTGAAAGTTAGTAGGGTATTTGATTTGAAAATTTTATGAGAGAATATTAGTAGGATGAGAGAATATTTTCTGCTTACTCTCCCTTAAAGAAACTAGTGAAAATATTAGGTTCTGTTTGATAAAAATAACTGATAAGCTAGCAGAAAACTTATAGCTGAAAGTTAGTAGGGCAGACTGTTCATAGTAGGGATGGTAAAACGGGCCGCCCCGCCCCGACCCGCCATTGACCCGCTTAAAACGGGGTGAGGCGGGTTGACCCGCTTGAACAAAATAAGTTAGACCTCCTAACCCACCCCGTTTAGTGGTGAGTTGGTCCGCCAAAAACAAAAAACTAGAAAAATAGGTTGATGGGTTGACGGTTGGTGAGTTGACCCGCCAAAAAATAATAAAAAAATTTAAAGCAATTATAAAATATAGGAATTAGGCATAAAAATCGAAAATGGGTTGGCGGGTCAACCCATCCCGCCCCCACCTCTGACTTGCTTTCTTGGTGGGTTAAGCGGGGCGAGTCAAAACGGGTTGGTGGGTTGAGAACCCCAACCAACTAACCAAAATAGGCGGGTTAAACGGGTTGATCCGTCGGGCCCAACCCATTTTGCCACCCCTAGTTCATAGGAAGTTGTACAGCTACGCATTTTGAGTTTTTTAAACTTAAACACTCTTGAGCTTACAAATTGAGCAAAGACTTTTAGGCTTTGCTTGTAAACCCACTTGTAATATAAAGCTCTTTAGTTTAATTTTTTAGTTTATGTGAGAGAGATTTTAGGCTTTTAGTTCATTTGAACCAAGACTTTTAGGTATGAAATCAATAGTTGGGCCATCTGGATTGGTTTGATCAATAGTCAATGGGTTTAGATTCTATTATAGGACTTAGGGTTTAGGCCTACAATTTCAAATGAAGCTCTTCCAATCTCCCCTCTTATGCTTATATTGTATAAATGTGTGTATATCTACAAAACGTGGATATGGATCGTAGTTGGATGGTTAGTAGACGCACAAGTGATGAGTATCGGAAGGGAGTGAAAGAGTTTCTAGAATTTTCTCAAAGAAATCTTCCTGATAGTAATGGAAGATTTAATTATCCTTGTGTCAAATGTTTGAATATGAGGAAATGTGAAGTTAAGCAAATACGTGATCATCTTATTTGTGATGGGATTTGCAAGAGTTATACAAGATGAATATGGCATGGTGATGACTTGTTAAACATGCCAAGTGTGTCCCAAAGTGAGGAAGTTGACGTAGATATGGAGGACACTAGACTAGTGGACATGACCGGTTATATTGGACAAGGGTCTTTTCAGCGAGCACATGTGTATGATACTTTGTGCATTGATGCAGATAAGCCTTTGTATCCGGGGTGCACTACTTATACACGGTTGTTGGCGGTGTCAAAATTGTTCAGTGTGAAGACGAGAAATGGGTGGAGTGATAAAAGCTTCACTGAATTGGTTGAGTTGTTAAAAAACATGCTTCCAGAAGGCAACATATTGCCGGACCGTAACTATGAGGCGAAGAAGGTATTGTGTCTAATGGGTATGGAGTATAAGAAGATACATGCATGCCCTAATGATTGCATACTATACAGGGGTGTGTATAAAGGGATGCGCGATTGCCCCAAATGTGGGGTATCACGATACAAAGTGAATGATGGTGATTCTAGTTGTGATGTGATCACAAAGGGTCCTTCTGTGAAGGTGTTGTGGTATCTTCCAATAATTCCAAGGTTCAAGCAATTGTTCTCTAATATAAATTACGCAAAGAACATTAGATGGCATGCACATGAGAGGAAACACGATGGAATGCTTCGCCATCTGGCTGATTCTGTGCAATGGGATAGAATTGATAGTTTGTTTCCGGATTTCGGAAATGAGCCAAGAAATCTTAGGCTTGGACTTGCTACGGATGGAATGAATCCGTATGGTACCTTAAGTAGTATCCATAGTTCATGGCCTGTTCTCCTCGTAATTTACAACCTACCTCCTTGGTTGTGCATGAAGTGCAAATACATGATGTTATCTATGATGATTTTGGGCCCAAAACATCCAGGACATGACTTAGATGCTTATCTAAGTCCCTTGATTGAGGACTTGAGAAAGCTGTGGGTGGAAGGCATTGATGTGCTTGACGGCCATTACAAAGGGACTTTCAAGATGTGTGTCATGTTATTTTGCACCATCAATGACTTTCCAGCATATGGGAACTTGTCCGGGTATAGTGTTAAGGGGCATAAAACATGCCCTATATGTGAAGAAGGCACGTGCTTCACTCAATTGTAACATGGAAGGAAGATGATTTACCTTGAGGATCGGATATTTCTCAGACGTGATCACCTATATCGTAGATTGAAAAAAGCTTTCAACGAATCCCAAGAGAATGGAACTGCTCCGACGACTTTAAATGGAGAGAAAGGTTATCAAAGGGTGAAGGATATCAATGTTATATTCAGAAAGTCCCAAAAGAAGGCTACTGAGAAAAACATATGGAAGAAGAGGTCGATTTTCTTTGATCTTCCATACTGGTGCAAACTTGATGTCAGATGTCACTATATTGATGTCATGCATGTCGAGAAAAATGTGTGTGATAGTCTAATCGGAACGCTTCTCAACATTCAAGGCAAGACAAAGGACAGTGTGAATGCTCGGCTAGATCTGGTTGCGATGGGTATACGAGAGCAGTTAGCTCCACAGCCAAAGGATGGTAAGCGGACATATTTGCCTCCAGCATGTCATACTTTGTCAAAAACAAAAGAGAACAAGTTTTTGTCAGTGTCTATGGGGCGTCAAAGTGCCATAAGAATATCGTAGCCTGGTTTAAAGAACAAATTACGAATGATCATACTGCTTCCGATACATTACAATGGTTAGAACAGGGGCCACGTTTTGAAGTCATATGTTGGAGTGGATATGATATCAATATGTTTTCCTTCTATACTAAGGTATAAGATGACAAGAGTAACATGCAAAACAGCGGGTTTATGATCGTATCTGAGTTAATGCATTTCTTTAATTCAAAAGATACAAATTTCGTTATGGTATCGATATCTTACTTTGGAGTCATTGAAGAGATTTGGGAGGTCGATTACACTAAATTTCAAGTGCTTGTTTTAAGTGTAAGTCGGCTGACAGTAACAGTGGTGTGTAAACCGATGAATTAGAATTTACATTGGTAAACCTTGACAAGGTAAGTCATACGAAAGAGCCCTTCATCATGGCTTCCCAAGCAAAACAAGTGTTTTATATCAATAATCCTTCTGAAAAAAGGTTGTCAGTTGTTCTCCAAGGAAAAAGCATGCATAATGGTATCCATGAAAGTCAGGATTCAACTCCTGATATTCCAGAGACTCCTTCTTTCTCAACACGGATGCCTACTTTCATTTAGGAAAATGTAGTGGACGATGTACTTGCCACTCATGATGATCATCATGAAGGGATATTGATCTAAACTTGACCATAGTGTAAGTTATGTTTAAATTAAAGTAGACTTATTTTTATTTATCCATAGTGTAGGTTATGTTTTTTTATTTATCGATGTTAAAGTAGACTTATTTTTATTTATCCATAGTGTAGCTTATGTTTTTTATTTATCCATTTTAAAGTAGGCTTATTTTTACTAATCCATAGTGTAAGTTATGTTTTTTTTTTATTTATCCATGTTAAAGTAGGCTTGTTTTTATTTATCCATGTTAAAGTAGGCTTATTTTTATATATCCATTTTTATATACTAACCTAATTTATTATTTTTTGTCTAAACAAGCATACATGGCTGATTCAGCTGACATCCCTCATTCTCTTTCACATAGCGGGTCAGGTGGTGCACGCCTAAAAAAAAGGGTAGATCAGCCACAAAGTTGCGATCGTTGGTGTGACACCCTCAAAACCCGTGCCACTTTCGTAACTCAACACACTTAATGAAACGATAAATAAAATTTCGCTGGTTTTACTTTCGGAAAATAAATCCTTTGTATAAGCAGAATCTGAAAATCGTGATAAAATTTTTTTCTTATTAATACGTATAAACACCACTCCAGATAGTACAGAACTGCTCATATGTAATAATAACAAGGTATATATATATAATGGACAACACGTCCCTTTACAAAAGAACGAATGATACTAAACCTCTAAAAATCTATAAAACTAGGCAGCGACAGTCTGGAACCATATCTCTAAAACCTATTGCCATCAGTAGCCGTTAACAGACTACCCAAAAACCGCTGCCACAAAAGAAGATCTACATCCTAAGCTGGTCCAACTAATGGAAGCCATTGGACAATCCCCCGGAGGGAGGTCCAATGCTGGAACCAGGGGAAGAACTCTGGGAATCTACGTTCCCGTTCCCCTGTGGATCGGGCTCGGAAGCATCCGAAAGATGATCCTCTGGGTCCTCCTGAGGATCCTCCTCAGGGTCTTCCTCCTCCTCCTCTTCCTCCACATCCTCCACTACGTGCTCGCCCGCTACCAAAACAAAAGGCGGGGGAGGCGTCTGTGGTGGCTGCTGCTGAGGGGACTGTGCAGCGGGGGCGAACGACTCGATCACACCCTGCTCCATAAGGGCCTGCAGCATCAACCCGATGGGAGGGAGAGGCACCTGGATGGTCTCCACTGTACGAGTGCTCTTCCGCGGTCCCGTCTCAGTCGTCCCGCTTACGGTGCAAACCGGTCCGGTGTATGCCGCGCTTTCCACTCCTGGGTGGATAACCCACGCGGCTGGGTCCGTCCTCCGATCAAATACTAGGACGCGCATCCCTGAGTGCGCTAGGTGATCTAGCGTCGGCTCCATCTGTAAACGCGATATAATATATACCAAAGGACAACCCGTCCAAAAACATGCAAGGGTGAGAAACCAATATATGAATCCATAAACAACAACTATATGCCCAATCCAAACAACAGATTCATATAATGTAACTCACTAAGTCATCATACATCATATAACATAACATGTATAATCAAGTACCAATAGCGGTAAAGGCACAAGGGCTTCGTACCCCACAATCAACGTTATCTCCTAAACGTATGCATGGCACTTCCATATATCTCAACTAATATTCAAACTAGATTTCCGGAAATCCCATCACCATTCGCAATGAGCTGATCAGGCTCTAAAGATTAACACCAATATTTGGCCCAGAAACGAGTACTTTGAATCCCATGACACTACGCGATTCTCACATGGGGGCGCAATCAGAAGTACTCCACAAGAATACGGTCATATTATATTGCCCAACTTAAGGCACAATACGTTCCCAGAACACATATGACACCATTGTCTATCAAGGCACAATGTCATGACAAATAAGTCATCTCAGGTTCTCCTTGCTTACCAAGGTCCCCCGTTTCACGGCACGTCTGCCCCGCATTTAATGCATGAGAAAACTATCTAGTTTCCGATAATTGATCTTTGTCGCATCAATATTTCCTCGTTGTAGCATCAATGCTAACAACCACCATAATGTCTTAGACTCTTTAAGCCTCAAAAACACCTTTTCTCAAAACAGGACACTTAGCCCAAAAACAACTTAAATCCCAACACCCCTAACCGATGCACCAGTCAAGGACGCCGGATTCAAGATATAAAAACATCCTCAAGCTTACAGGACCACAGAGATCGTCCTTAAGCCGACAGGATCACCACTAACACGGATCCTTGATCCACGTGTTCTACAGAATCCTAGAACCCCGACGTCTCGGTTTCTAGTTTCCAAACTTCAAAACCACTTTTCTTGAAAACTCGAAAACTAAAAACTCAAAATCTCCGATACTTACACAAAGTCATCGGGATCGGTTTTCCATAAAACAAAACTTGGTCTAGAGACCATTTCTTTTCCTTTCGTTGTTTTTCGGTAAAATACGAACTTAAAACAAAGCTTGCAAAAACTCATTTTCCTTGAATAAACTCAATATAACTTTGGAAACCACATTTCTCAAAATGCCCTTGCTCAAAGGGTTGACTCATCGAATTTGTACAATTGAAGGTTTCTAATGCCCTATTTGCTTTTAAACTTTACTTCTCATTATTAAAACACATTTCAGACTTTTAAAGCTTTTAACTTACACGATGTCGGATCCTAATCAAAATTAGGTCCTCTATTGCCTAAATCCCACAACAGGGCACACTATACAGCCATATAACTATTCAGCAAGTCTAACATGCATTCAACTATATCAACAGTTACATCAATACATATTCCAATCACAGCAGTCAATCAAGTATTTAACCAATATCAGAATACAAACGATTTACATACAATACAAACACCGATGCAGCACATAGCTGTCGAGAATGGAATTCCTCAGGTTTATCCCCTTACCTCTTGTAGCTTCCAGCTAAACGTTGAACACCCGATCAACTTGTTCACTGTCCCAGCACGCTGCCGATCACTACATACACGTAAATCATATCGACATTAACTTACAAAACAAAGATTTCTCCTAATGCACCACCCCTAGGGTTCGGCCCTATTACACTAAAAATAGCTAGGGAGCTCCAAAATTTCTCATTTTCTGGATAACACCCTAACTAAGTGTGACAGCCCTAGATATCAGATCAGATCATCAAAAACCAACCAAAACCCTACCCTACACACATAGGGGGTTTCAGCCTCCACCTAGAAAATATAGCTAGGGAGATTTCTTGGCTCTAAGCTCTTGGATCATACAAGTGTGTCATGAACCTAGGCCATAGAAATTGGTTTGGTACAGATACGATTTTCCTACAATTTTTCATGGATTTTCAAAGATTTTAAGGACAAAACCCTAACATCCTTGATCATGAACATATGAGGAAAGAAAGGAGAGATTGAGAGAGATAGAGTTGGAATACTACCTCCTATGATGATCCACTCCAAGTTTGATGAAGGTTGCTTCACAAAAAGCCAAGCTTTTCACCTTCAAAAATGAAGATTTTGTGTGAGAGAAAAAGAGAAATGAGAGAAAGGAAGAAGATGGAGTTGAGGGGGAGGGAGCTGCCGAAAAAAATGAGGGGAGAAAGTGAGAGGATGAGAGTAAAAGTTGGTAGATATTTAGGGTTTTATTAGTTTAATAATAGGAGAGGTAAATTGTAATAAAAATTAACCAATGGCAATTTGGTCAATTCACATCCCGGTATTTGGAATCATCCCGACACTGGTATAAATTCCTCACATGACTTGATACAATTTTGACATGAAAAACATCTGATCGTGGGTCTCGAAAAACCCTAAGACAGCTCGAATCGCGTCCTCGATCGATTATCGGCCCGAATATAAAATATTATTTATATTTTGGACGTCAGGACACATTTTAGGAAAAAGATAGAGGATCAAATTCTAAGACTAATGGTCTCGTCCGTTAGTCAAGATTAGGTCGTGATAGTAGAAAAACACTATCATCTGAAAAACATAGATCGGCTTTTGTTTGAGTTTTCGGCCCAAAACTTAACCGAAGGCTCCTGCGATTTTATGAAACAAGACTATGATTTTCGTTTTCCCAAAATCATTTTCTAAAACACAGATAAAAATATAAACTCATTAATAGAGTTTATCGTCCTTAGAAAGCATGAAAAATCGGGGTGTTACAGTTGGCACTGAGTCGTTGTGGTGATCAAAGGCTTCTGATTGAGTTTGATACATATGGGGTGCCCATAGGGCCGAATGCTGAAAAATCCACTGGTTTTGTGGCCCTGGAAGCTCGAAACAGGGTTAGCATTTTGATTGATGAATGGCCTTAGGTACCGGGTATCGTGAAGGATCAGATTTGGTCTTAAATCTTGGTATTTTACTTTTACCATCTCTGTTTGTATCTATTACTTGTATTTAATCATATTATTATCATACACTAATATTTCCTCCATTTTGTTTTGTAATGTAGCTGACCTTTGATGTCCCGAATACTCCAGAATGTAAGAGGAAATGACTTTCTTATGCCGCGAAGCGGTGGACGGGGGTTTAAGACCTATTTGGTCAATAAATACATTTTTGGGAAGAAAGACGACAAATCTCCACTTGAGACATACTTTTTCATTTATCAAGAGATGCGGGATAGCTTTGTTGCGAGCCGACACGACCCTACCTTTCTGGTTAGTTGAAGTTATATATATATATTTTTATAATATGCCAATATAATTTATTTACTTATTTAATTGAATTGAGTACGTGTTATTTGTAACTGGAGAAAGGGAAAAGGCCAAGAAAACCAGAAAAAGAATATCTACCCCCACCATATGTCTCGTGGTGGCTATCGTTTGGTTCGGAAGAAGATTATGGAGGAGTAGCTGAAAAAGAAGCAAGAAGAAGCCGGAGCCGATGGAGAAACATTTGTTAATCCTCCATCTCCACCCCAACGCCATGAATCATGGATGGAAGCCCAAAAGACAAAATCGGGAGATTTTAGAGTTGAGCCCACACGCATTGTTACCGAAAAGATTGTAAGTAATTAATATTCAATTCTACTTGTAATTAATAAAGTTAAGTAAACACGGTCTTACACATATTTTGTAAGTTTCCCTCTTGTAGACATCGCTAGTGGAACAAAGCTCGCAAGGATCCTTCGTTCAACATGGACGTAGGGATATCCTGAACACTGCCCTAGATAAAGACGACCACCCTGGCTTTGTGAAGGGTGTTGGAGGGCTAGTGGGCATTTGACAATTTAACGGACCACGAGTCCATGTTTGAAGCAGTATCAACAGCGACGAGCGGAAGCTCATTAAGCAGGAGCTTAAAAGAGAGATGTTTTCGGAGCTTATGGAATCATTCAAAAAGGAGATGTCATCTACGGGGCTTACTTTTTCCCAACAAAGCCCAATGAGCCAACCGTCTCAGCATGTGAGCACATTGGGGAGCTGTGAGGATGCACATAAGGCAGTTGAGGCGCCTTTATCCGAGGTATTCATATTAATCATTCTATTACTTATGTTTTCTTTATTTACAAATGACATAACTTAACTAATGCTTTATCTTTGTTGTTTAGAGCAATGGTAACTAGGCATGTCCGTCGAAAGCCGTGTTGAAGCCAAGATCGAATGTAGCTCTTTTGGCCGCATTTGCTACGGATGCGCTAGATAAAGAGTTTTCTATTCCCTTGGAACACGAAGGCGCTTGCAACTTGCAAGGATTTTTTTCTCTAGGAAAGATATAGGTGACATATGCCTGCCTGGTAATTGGCTAGCCAATACCGTTCTAAGTATATGGTGCATGTAAGTACATTTTGTCATGTGTCTTAGGTATTTCAATATTATAATTTATTTCAATATTTTAGGTAATTAACATTAATTTATTTCAATATCTGAGGTATCTTCATCGCTTATGTATTGAAAGAGTCAACCAGGGTGTGTGTGGATTCTTAGACCCAAGCGTAATTCAAGGAAATCACTGCACTAATGGGGATGCGATGAAGACATACATCCTGAAGCTACTTGGTCAAACAAAGAAAGAGATTTATCTAGCATCAATACTTAGGAGTGGCCATTGGCAGTTGCTGATACTTCATCCTAGCCAATATCGCGTCATCTTCTTATGCTCGTTGCACTATAATCCGGCATCTGAATTGAAGGACGCGACTGACATGTAAGCTTTAACTTAATTTGTAATACAAATTGCTTTTACTTTATTACATGAACATAATTGACATGATTATTTATTTAATCATAGAGCTGTGGTTGCAAGTAGCATGTCTTGCGCAGATGGCAAAAGTAGGCCATCCAAGTCAAAAAGAAAGCCGAAATGGATTATCCCATGCGTAAGTAGTTTTTTAGTTCTTACAAAAAAATTTATAATAGTAATTATTATTATACAAGTTTACTTGATATTCAATTTCATATTCATTTATAGTCTCGTAGATAAGCTAGCGGTTGAGAGTGTGGATACTACGCGATGAGACATATGTTGAACGTGATCTCCGCTACTATTATAGATGGATGAACTCATGTAATTAATATAGAATTTTCAACAAGTTAAATTATATTTTGTTTTTGTTGATGAGTTAATGTTGAGTTTATTTGAATTTGTACATGCTTTTGACAATCAAACTCCATTCACTAAAGAGGAGATGAAAGACCTGAGGGAATGTTTTGTAAACTTCTTTTATGAGTATGCTATGGAGCATAATATAGAATTAGATATAGAGTAGACTCTTAGGGATTATACACTGATTTATATGTTAGAGTACACTTGTGAATTGTGTATGATTTCTGCACTTGTACTGTTGAGTTTATAATGTAGATTCTGCATATAACACTATATGTATTGTGCATGCAATTAGTTTAGTTATTCTGAACTTGTGATATGAATTCTGTACATGTGTAATTGTATATGTAGTTTTGGAGTAATGTATGAGTAGTTTATGGAATTCTGGACTTGTGTTGTGTACTAAATTCTTGATGATATACTGATTGATTTGCAGAGAATGGAAATGAATTATGTATCCCCCTAGTTTAAAAAAAAAAATATTTTTAACATCGGTTATTTTGAAAACCGATGTTAAAAGTAGTAACCATAACCGATATTAAAAGTATACTTTTTACATTGATTTTCAAAATAATCGATGTTAAAAGTTTGATGACCAGGATATCTCTCAGTCTTGTGGCCTTACTTTTAACATCGGTTGTACCAATAACCGATGTTAAAAGTTTGACTTTTAACATCAATTCTTGTCTTAACCAATGTTAAAAGTCATCCCTTGAATTAACGTTGCCTCTTTAACCTGTGTTAGAAATCTTTTTTTAACCGATGTTAAAAGTGCTTTCCGTACTAGTGGATCTACCATGCCAATATATCCAAATTATGAAGTTGTGGCCACAAACCTTCCCGAGCTATTATTTCTCTTGTCATTTGAGTTTTTTTATCCTTTTTCGTATGGTGTTCTTGTCAACTTATGATATATTTTTTTGGATAAGAAACTTGTGAACATTTTAATAAAATAGAAGTGTTGTTTTGTTTGTTCAATTTTACGGCGACGTCTAGCATGAAGTATCTCAACAAGTGTCTTACCCATGTACCACCAAATACTCATGTGAAATCCCATTTTTATCCTTCTCATTAACACATTCTCCCAACCTTTGACTACCACCCCCATCTCAACCACCCCAACCACCATCATCAGCAATCGCCGTCTCCTCCGAGAAGACCATGTAACACCCGGGACTGACGAGGGCCGGGAGTGATCGCCGGTACATGAGGCACGAACAAGGAGCGGCTTCTGACAGGCTTTTAGGCGGAGGGATACATGAATGAACCGATTCACACCGGAATGAGAGGGATCCTGAGGCTGTGCAGGTATAGGACTGTACAGTGGAAGGAAGACTTATAAGAATTGATTTGTACTACCTATACCAACAAGATGCATCTTCTTTTTGGTAGCCCATCACTTAAGAACTCCAAAGTTAAGCGTGCTTGACTTGGAGTAATTCTGGGATAGGTGACCTCCTGGGAAGTTTTTCTAGGAAGCGTGTGAGTGAGGACAAAGCACGCTGAAGAGACTCGTGTTGGTTGGTGGGGACAGTCGGCAATCCTTAAAGCAGTCCGGGCCGTTATAGACCACCACCACCGTCTCGTCGTCGGCCAGCCACCACCACCACCACCCCGATGCCACTGCCTCACGCACAAGCCATTAAAGAACGGACATAGCGGCAAATCTGGTTTATGGGGAGCGGCCCAAACCGTTGTCGCATGCCTCCGCGCACCACATCGCCATTGCTCACCTTTGCTTTGCCTCAGATCTCAACCTCTTCACCTCAGGTTTGGCATCGAGCCTCTGCTTCGCCTCATATCTCAACCTCGCGCATCAGACCTCCGTTTGCGAGCCGCCATCATCGCCTCAGATCTCAACCTCTCAACACCGCTGCGCCGCCATCTTCCCCGGATCAGAACTGCTTCGTCGTGCCCAGATCTTTGCGTCCTTCCTCCACCATTTTTGAAACTCTGCTCCACAGAATCTTCACTTTGAACTTCACCATTTTTCATTTCTTGTCTTTTCCTTTAGCGTTGGTTCTTTATTATCTGTTCTTACATTTTCGTTTTCCTGGAAAATCAAAACCAGAATCGTGATCGTGTTTTTCGATTCGTCAATCCGCGAGCAGCTTCTGGCGAGAGCACAAACGATGGCGGAATCGAAGCCAAGAAAGGTCGCTGGATGAACAGGCAGATGGACGTTGTGTTTTGTACAATTGGGATTGCAGGAGGAAGATAAACACGCAGGGCAAATCAAAGAAGGAAACGAGCATGACAAAGGTTGGTGAACCAAAGTTCGTGGATGCGGGGTGTGGTGACTGGCATGATGGTGGTCGTTGCGGAGGTGACGACGATGGCGCGCAATGAATGGCGCAGTGGTCGTCGCAGAGGAGATGGCGGTGGCTGATGGTGGGGATGGGTGAAAGGGAAAGTGGTCATTGCACAAGTGAGAGGTTACTTTTAATTTTTTTTTGGAGCAATCAATCTACACCGTCAATTAAAATAATAATATATCATGCGGTTAGAAATTATGCTTCATTGGTGAGGCACTTGATTGGATACTTGATGTTAGACGTCTCCCAATTTTACATTCTTACTAAGAGTGTGTTTGGAAAAGCTGGAAAAAATAGATTATGCCGATAATCTATTATATATATAATCAATTATTGTGATAATCGATTATAATCAGAATCTGTTTTTGTTTGGGTATATTTGCTGAAAATCGATTTTAAGATAATCTATTTCATTTGGGTGGTGCAAAAAAAATCACTTTTACAGAGTAAATTACGAAAAAAGGTATGAAGTTATTTGTATGATTTAATAATACTTGTTTGGAAGTTAGTTTTGTAGGGATAAATAGGGAAGAGAATTTTGAGAATAAAAAATAATCAAATCACAACAATCTTAAATTAAAATAAATTAGATGATATAAAATAGCTTTTTTCCCCCAAAAAAGCTTTTTTATAAATTTAAGTTATTTACCAAACATAATAGATTATGTATGAAATAACTTTTTAATCAAAAAAACAGCTAAAATAAAAAAAATCAACCTTCTCCAAACATTCTCTAAGTTTAACTAAGTCATTCAGGATATAATGATGAAAATGGACATACAGAGTGAGGCATATTCATGTTCACAAGGTATAACCATAATGATTGGAGCTACAATATCCAATCATTAGCTTAGCTTTAACCACGGGTGGGGAATTTTTTCAATATATCACTCTTTTAATATTTATTTTCCAAAATACCACCCTTTTCAAATTATGTACCAAACTACCACTGTTTTGAAATTAGTTTAGAAGTCGTTTTTAGGATTAACGACTTCTCAACATAATATTTAATAAATTTACTTTTAATCCCTTGAGAAGTCTGGTTTGCTAACCACGACTTCTCAAGGGCATATATATTTTTTTTTTTTTGAAGTTCTATATTTAAATTAATTTAAATTATTATTGAAATTATTGAAATTAATTTTAATTAAGGTATAAATATTAAGGCAATTAATTTTATTAATTAAGATTAATAAAAAATTTATTTATTAAAACTAAAAGGGAAAATAATGACAAGTACCCAAATATTTTAGATATAATTAAGTAAACAAAAAATACAATAATGATAAGTGCACAAAAATTAATCTCCTAAGTGATGTCCAGTTCCACATCGTGGAGGTCGTCGGTTACGGCGTGGACGACTTTGATGTGGTTGTTCCTCATCCGCTGTAGCGGGTTGCGCTGCTTGTTGCACACCCTCGTTGAGATTAAGATTTGTGGGAGGCATTGAAGAACTAGCGTCGACTGGGAAGGGGAATGATGGAACGCCAAACGAGTACATACTTTGCATGTATGCGGCTGCCGACTGTGGCGTTCCGAGGTCTGTGCCAAACAGATTGCTATAAAATTCTCCATCACTGGAAGCGATAGAGTGTCGACCTTGGTCAAGCGGTGGGGAAGCGTCTCGCTGCATAGGGGTGTAGGCAAATGAATGGCGAGGCGGTTGGGGGTCATCATAAGCCATGGGAACCGGGGGGCTGGATTGGC
This sequence comes from Ammopiptanthus mongolicus, assembly GCA_039655645.1. Lineage (NCBI taxonomy): Eukaryota > Viridiplantae > Streptophyta > Magnoliopsida > Fabales > Fabaceae > Ammopiptanthus > Ammopiptanthus mongolicus. Next base: position 62,900,264 of record CM077351.1, on the reverse strand, counting down.
GACGTGCATGACGCCGTGGACGCTGTTGGGTGGGCATACTTGGTCCAACATCCGGAACGTGTTGAGCATCACCCCGCGGGTCTTGCAACTGTTGCGGAATAGACAGGTACGGTCTCGAGTTCTGCCTAAACCACATCATATACTCAGCAGTGTGACACACATAACCCGGAATCGGTTGTCCCGATATGATGCCATTTCGGCGTTCTTGCCAACACTGGATCCATTCTGCATGCTTTATTCTCCAGTTTTCAGCGTGATTACCTCGCATGTCCAAGTCATGCAAGGCATCCATATTTGCAGGTTCTCCCGGTATTTCCTGCGAAAGACCAAATTGGAGCTTCACCCTATCTGTTTGATGCCATTCTACATTCTGGAAACATATGAGTGCGGTACTGGAAGTCCACAATCTGGATTCTCTGTATGCTTCTCGTGGTATCACGCTCTGAAGATCTCTGTAAGGCAACCACAAAAACTAGTTACTTTCCATATGATCGACCCTCGATCTGTACCCCGTAATGTCACCCCGCGGAGTTCCGCTATACTGTAGTCCCCCGCCACTCCATCTAGTAAAATACATCGCAAGGTCAGTATAATAAGTAGAGGATGTAAGGTAATTTAACTATGAATAGAATCTTTACCGTCGTGCTAGTGGAAACGATGGTTCGCGGTTGCACCGTGGTGCAAGGAACGGCATGCGATACCATACCCAAGATTGTAGCAACAATACGCATCCACCCATACAGGCAGCGGCCGGTGCAGATGCACGACACATTTCCCTGTACAGATTTGCTAGACATGCCGTGCCCCAGCTGTATCTTCCAGCACGGTGAAAATCTTCCAACAGTGGAAGATACATCAAGTGAACTCTGTTACCAGATTTGTCAGGCATCAAGAGCCCCCCGATCAAGCGTAAAATGTACGCTCTACAATAGGCTTGTACCTGTTGGACTGTTGCATCATGAGGGGGAGTGGCAAACGTTTGTTGCAACCACTTGAGTTTTATTTGTTGTCCCTTCATCTGATTAGACGGAGGAACCACACCTAAAAGTCGATGGCATTCTTCTTGCCAGGCAAGGAAGCTAGGTCCAGTAACGGGCAGTCCGTTCACACGCAATCCTAGCTGAAGAGCAACATCTTCCATGGTTATTGTGCATTCTCCGATGGGAAGATGGAACGTGTGTGTTTCTGGCCTCCACCTTTCTACCATTGCAAGAACCAACGATTTGTCAATCTTTGTGTGTCCCACTGTTGCAGCGATAGAAAACCCAGCTTGCTCCAAGTATGGTACAATCAGTGGACTTGGAGCCTCTATGGTATGTAGGTGACAATCAATGTGGTCCTGCAACCAAAAAGTAGAGTTGTAAGTATAGAAATAGTAAGGACCATTTAATGTAAATATCATTTGCAGACACTTACCATATCACCCACTTGCGATGACCTATGAACGTGTTGCAGTCTTAGCAAATCCATTGAAGTGAAGTTTGTATGGTGTTACCTGTTGCAGGCTGAGTGAAGAATGAGGTTGACTGAAGAAATGAGGCTTAGTGAAGAAATGAGGCAGATTGAAGTTCAATTTATAGTGGTGAGTGGTGACATTATTGTGACCCGTCTGCCCCATCACCCGTCTGCTTCACCCGTCTGCTGCTTCACCATTTACTGTGCGCATGTGAGCGCATCAGTGACATTATTTGCTGCTGGGACCCGTCTGCTGTGACCATGTGAGCATGGCAGTGTGTCAGAATGACCCGTCTGCTGGTCATGTGGGTGTGTCAGTGCATTGGGCAGTATACTGTGCACATGTGAGCTGGTCTACTGTTTCACTTGTCTGCTTAGACAAGTGATGGGCAGACGAGTGAAACATCAGCTGATCACTTGTCTGAGGTTTCACTCGTCTAAGCAGACAAGTGAAACAACAGAGCTTAGACAAGTGAAGCCTCAGACAAGTGATCAGCTGATGTTTCACCTGTCTGCTTAGACAAGTGATGGGCAGACGAGTGAAACATCAGCTGATCACTTGTCTGAGGCTTCACTTGTCTAAGCTCTGATGTTTCACTTGTCTGCCCATCACTTGTCTAAGCAGACAAGTGATTCACTTGTCTGAGGTTTCACTTGTCTAAGCTCTGATGTTTCACTTGTCTGCCCATCACTTGTCTAAGCACACAAGTGATTCACTTGTCTGAGCTCTGATGTCTAAGCAGACAAGTGAAACAGCAGACTAGTGAATGACTTGTCTGCTTAGACAAGTGATGGGCAGACAAGTGAAACATCAGAGCTTAGACAAGTGAAACCTCAGACAAGTGATCAGCTGATGTTTCACCTGTCTGCTTAGACAAGTGAAACAGCACACTAGTGAATCACTTGTCTGCTTAGACAAGTGAAACAGCAGACTAGTGAATCACTTGTGTGCTTAGACAAGTGATGGGCAGACAAGTGAAACATCAGAGCTCAGACAAGTGAATCACTTGTCTGCTTAGACAAGTGATGGGCAGACAAGTGAAACATCAGAGCTTAGACAAGTGAAACAGCAGACTAGTGAATCACTTGTGTGCTTAGACAAGTGATGGCCAGACAAGTGAAACAACAGAGCTTAGACAAGTGAAGCCTCAGACAAGTGATCAGCTGATGTTTCACCTGTCTGCTTAGACAAGTGATGGGCAGACGAGTGAAACATCAGCTGATCACTAGTCTGAGGCTTCACTTGTCTAAGCTCTGATGTTTCACTTGTCTGCCCATCACTTGTCTAAGCAGACAAGTGATTCACTTGTCTGAGGTTTCACTCGTCTAAGCTCTGATGTTTCACTTGTCTGCCCATCACTTGTCTAAGCACACAAGTGATTCACTTGTCTCAGGTTTCACTTGTCTAAGCAGACAAGTGAAACAGCAGACTAGTGAATCACTTGTGTGCTTAGACAAGTGATGGGCAGACAAGTGAAACATCAGAGCTTAGACAAGTGAAACCTCAGACTAGTGAATCACTTGTGTGCTTAGACAAGTGATGGGCAGACAAGTGAAACATCAGAGCTTAGACAAGTGAAGCCTCAGACTAGTGATCAGCTGATGTTTCACTCGTCTGCCCATCACTTGTCTAAGCAGACAGGTGAAACATCAGCTGATCACTTGTCTGAGGCTTCACTTGTCTAAGCTCTGTTGTTTCACTTGTCTGGCCATCACTTGTCTAAGCACACAAGTGATTCACTAGTCTGCTGTTTCACTTGTCTAAGCTCTGATGTTTCACTTGTCTGCCCATCACTTGTCTAAGCAGACAAGTGATTCACTTGTCTGAGCTCTGATGTTTCACTTGTCTGCCCATCACTTGTCTAAGCACACAAGTGATTCACTAGTCTGCTGTTTCACTTGTCTAAGCTCTGATGTTTCACTTGTCTGCCCATCACTTGTCTAAGCAGACAAGTGATTCACTAGTCTGAGGTTTCACTTGTCTAAGCTCTGATGTTTCACTTGTCTGCCCATCACTTGTCTAAGCACACAAGTGATTCACTAGTCTGTTGTTTCACTTGTCTGCTTAGACAAGTGAAACCTGAGACAAGTGAATCACTTGTGTGCTTAGACAAGTGATGGGCAGACAAGTGAAACATCAGAGCTTAGACAAGTGAAACCTCAGACAAGTGATCAGCTGATGTTTCACTCGTCTGCCCATCACTTGTCTAAGCAGACAGGTGAAACATCAGCTGATCACTTGTCTGAGGCTTCACTTGTCTAAGCTCTGTTGTTTCACTTGTCTGCTTAGACGAGTGAAACCTCAGACAAGTGATCAGCTGATGTTTCACTCGTCTGCCCATCACTTGTCTAAGCAGACAAGTGAAATAGTAGACGAGCTCACATGTGCACAGTATACTGCCCAATGCACTGACACACCCACATGACCAGCAGACAAGTGAAACTGACACACTGCCATGCTCACATGGTCACAGCAGACGGGTCCCAGCAGCAAATAATGTCACTGATGCGCTCACATGCGCACAGTAAATGGTGAAGCAGCAGACGGGTGAAGCAGACGGGTGATGGGGCAGACGGGTCACAATAATGTCACCACTAACCACTATAAATTGAACTTCAATCTGCCTCATTTCTTCACTAAGCTTCATTTCTTCACTCAACCTCATCCTTCACTCAGCCACATTTCTTCACTAAGTCACCCAACCACATTTCTTCACCAAGTCATGGCACCTACATCAGTCTTTGTTACACTCTATCACAACGGCCAAATTGAAATGGACTCTCCATACGGGGTGTTGTTTCAGTGCGACCACCCAATCTTGCTGAAGGTGAGGAAAACCATCAACCTTCAACAACTGAGAACAACTATCCATACGAAGATAAAAGCCGGCAACGACAAGAGGGTGGGCGATATTGTTTATCGATATCCTATGTCCATTGCAACGGGATATGTTCGATACCAGCCACACTATCTTCAAGGAGATGAGGATGTAGAACTGATGTTCGACATGTTCGACAATTGCAAAAGCCTCAACCTCGGCGTTACCACCATTGAGCTATACGCACATCTCGAGGATGTTTCCATCGATAACCCCCAAGCCGAACCGTCCTACATCTTTGACCTTAATGCACCAACGCAAACATTCCACACATCTTTCCCTGAATCAGAACCCTACCACACATCTTTTCCAGTGACTGAAGACTACCACCCATCTTTCCCTTCCTCCTCTGACTATGACTACAACCCATCTTTTCCTTCCTCCTATGACTACCGCCCATCTTTTCCTTCCTCCTCTGACCACAACCCATCTTTTCCTTCCTCCTATGACTATCGCCCCTCCTTTCCTCCGGCCGAAGAGTGCAACCCATCATTCCTTGATGCCGAGGACAACCACCCATCCCATGTTGATGTACAAACTCATGCAATTCCCGTCAGCGTCGTGGCTGGGTTCCACCACGAAGAAGTTGGTGACTTCAGTGAGGATGAAGCCGAGATTCTTGCACTGTCAGTCAATGATGACGACGACGACGAAGAAGAAGAAGCTGGTGTGGGTCCCTCCTCAACCGCGCCTCCATACGAACCACCACCACACTTTCGTAATGTGAACTTAGATGGGGTTGCTCCATCAGACGATTTCAGCCACGTCCTATCGCGAGTGTCTTTGGATCAAATTGATGTCCCAGATAGCCTACAAACAAACATGAGGTTTGCTACAAAAGAAATGGCCCAGTTTGCTATCAAGGGATACCATATCAAGAACTCCCTGGATTTCAAGGTAGAGCACTCCGATAACGACAGATGGATGATTAAGTGCAACAACCCTGCATGCCGGTGGAGGTGTAGAGTGAAGAATCGCACAACAAAAGGCTATTGGGAGATCCGTAAGCTGGACGGACCACATACATGTGTATCAGCAACTCTCTCACAAGATCATCGGAAGCTTGACTCGAACATTATTTGTGAAAGTATCAAGCAAATGGTGAAGGAGGATCCGGCGTTGTCTATCTCGGTGTTGATTGCCCACATACGAGAAAAATACAACTATACCACAACGTATAGGAAGGTATGGATAGCCAAGCAAAAGGCTATCGAACAAATATACGGGAACTGGGAGCTATCTTACAATTACCTTCCAACATGGCTCATGGCCTTACATACTTATGTTCCGGGCACAATCACTGAACTGCAGACGCTGCCAGCTTACGACGGGGCCTATCTAGTTCCCGATAAGAGAATCTTCCACCGTCTTTTCTGGACTTTCAAGCCTTGCATTAGTGGATTTGCATTTTGCAAGCCAATTGTTATGGTGGATGGAACATGGCTGTATGGAAAGTACAAGGGGACGCTATTGATTGCAACAGCTCAAGATGGAGCCAACCAACCAATTCCCATAGCCTTCGCTCTTGTCGAGGGTGAGACGGCAGAGGCATGGTTTTTCTTCCTCCAAAACTTGAGGAGGCACGTCACACCCCAAGCCAACATAACATTGGTCTCGGACAGGCACGAGTCAATAAAAGCTGCATACCGGCGAGCTGACAGTGGATGGCACAATCCTCCTTCAATGCATGTGTATTGCGTTCGACACATCGCACAAAACTTCATGCGGAGATTCAAGAATGCAGATATGAGAAAGAAGGTCGTCAATATGGGTTAGTACCGCAGTCATACAAATTGCAATTTTTATTGTTTCTATTCTATTCATGTCAATTTAGACATTTCTAACATTCCAACCATTCAGGATACGCCCTGAACCAGCCAAGCATGCGTTATTACCGGGGTTTGCTCCTCGACTGGAACGAAGAGGCCGCGGCATGGGTTGACGAGATCCCCAAGGAAAAATGGACTCAAGCGTATGATGAAGGGCGACGTTGGGGACACATGACAACGAACCTTTCCGAGTGCATTAACAGGGTACTTAAGGGAACGCGGCATCTTCCAATCACTGCTGTGGTCCAGGCAACCTATTATAGGTTATCTCAAACTTTCGCCGACAGTGGGAGGCAACTAAGCGCAATGATCCATTCCGGTCATGTCTGGTCTGAAATTGTCACCAAGGCCATTGAGGAGGAACGGGCAAAGTCCAACTCTCACCGTGTCCAACATTATAACCGGGAACACAGCATTTTCACGGTCGAGGAGTTGATCAACCCACGAGAAGGGCGGCCTGCGGGGCGATTCAAGGTAGACTTGAACGCGAGGTGGTGTGACTGTGGAAAGTTTCAGGCCATACACATTCCATGCTCACATGTCATCGCGGGATGTTCAAGCGAAAATCACGACTATTGGAAGTATGTGCCTGCTGTCTACAAGCTGGAATATGTCTTCAATGTTTACCGCGAAGAGTTCAGCGTGGTGCCAAACGAAGCATATTGGCCAACGTATACTGGAGTAGAGGTGTGCCACAATCAAGACATGCGAAGAAATCCACGGGGTCGTCCACAATCTACCCGCATTCGCACGGAGATGGATCTGAGGGAGGGGGTGAGTCGCCGTAAGAGATGTGGTCTGTGTCGGAATGAGGGTCATAGCAGGAATAAATGTCCGAACCGTGCCGGACCTTCTACGCAACAATAGAAAATTTGTATCGTTGTACCGTTTCTATATTTAATCGATGTTAAATATTTTCTATAAGTGTATTATTTATTTTTTTATTGTATTAATAAAATTAATATTTAAAATTATAATTTAAAATTAATATAATTAATTTAGCTAATTATCATAATTAATATAAATTAATATAAATTAATATAAAGTAATATAAATATAGAACATTCAAAAAAAAAAAAAAAAAACCCCTTGAGAAGTCGTGTTTGTCAAAACCGACTTCTCAAGGGGTTAAAAAACAAAATCAGATATATTATGTTGAGAAGTCGTTAATTCCAAAACCGACTTCTAAACTAATTTCAAAACAGTGGTAGTTTGGTACATAATTTGAAAAGGGTGGTATTTTGGAAAATAAATATTAAAAGAGTGATATATTGAAAAAATTGCCCCACGGGTGAGCTACGGTGTCAATTTTAAGAATAAAGTTAAATCAACAGTCATAAACACGTTTTCTTTGTTTTCTTTTTCCTTCTTAGTGTTTGCAGCTGTTACAAAACCAAAATTTATGATTTTGGTGCACTATTAGGTCAAAAAAAAAAAATTTATATATTATTATCAATTGCTAAAAAGTTTAACTATATCATGATGATGTGCCTGGCATATCATTAAATAATAATGTAAGATATTTTATACTAATAATGCATCAAATATTTAAACTTAAAAAATTATGTATAATCAAGATTTTAATTTGAGGTTGTGATTATGATTACATTGTGTTTATTACCAATGCGGAAAAATGTGATCATAATTACGACTGTGATGTAGTTTTGAAAACTACTAAAACCATAATTACAGTATCAAATGGAGTTGCCTACCTTTCATAAAACAAATTTTTGTCTGTCTGTTACAGCACTAAGGAGGACAAGAAGAATCTAATTGCTTCAAAATTTATTTACCCGCATTATGCATTTCAATTTTCATTCATGGAAAGCAAAGAAAAGTATCCTTTCCTGTTTAGGGATTCCATCTAAAGCAGTGGTAAAAATAATTGGGTCATCCAATTTTTTAGGATCAAGATCCTCTTATGTTGAAAGTCAACATGAGAAAATAATGTTGAGGATCTCATCCTTAAAAGATAAAAGGAATGAGAGTTTTGGAATATGAAAAAAAATGAGTGAGAATTGATTAAGGGTGGAGATTAAAAACTTGAGAAAAAATAATGGGAGAGAATCCATTACCAATTTTTTATGCTTAGTGATCTGAATACTTTCAATAACAATCCATATTTTTTCTCTGTGTTTCTTTTCTTTTTTAAATTTGTGTTTTCTCGTGAAAGGAGCCTTGACCCAATTTGTGTTTACCCGCAATATTGCATTTCATTTTGATAGACGGAAAGCAAAGAAAAGTATGCTTTTACATCCTGTTTAGGGATTCCATCTATATAGTGCTAAAAATAATTGGGTCATCTAATCATTTTGGTTGAGTGAATTTTGATTCTTCCCTTATTCTTGTGTTTCTTTTGTTTTTTATTTGTTTTTTTCCTCATAAAAATGAGTTTTGAGTCAACTCAATCGATTCGGCTGCAAGATTATCATGAATGCGCGGATTCATATCCCAGTAATGTGCTTCGCCCATTTATCATTTTTAACTTTCCTGTCGACCTCTTGTAAAGCCTCTTATGAACCTCCCGATTAAAGAAAAATGAAGTCTTGACTCAATGGTTGAATTTATTGTGTCATTTAAGGTGGAGGTCACATACTCTAGTGGTGAAAATAATCTCTTACCAATGCAAGACTATCTACAGTAAACTCATACACTAATCGTTTCCTAAACCTATGGATAGTACGAGCTTTGTAAAACCCTATTGCACTCTCTTGTGTTTTCCGGCGTATCAAATTTGGGTGTTACCCACCACAAACTTTGTTAAACATTTTTTGATATGTTAGGTTTAGATGATATATAACGCAAACGAGAAAATTTACCGTCCCGAGACAATTTTTCCCAAAGCTCAAACTTGTAGTTTTTGATGAACGGAACTCTAAACGTGATTTTAATGTGGAAGAATTTGTAACAGTCAAGCTACTTATTGTTGGAGACCTTTGATATAACAAGAGGGTGGCATTACAATTGGCATGGGGTGGTAGAAAATGTTTATCAATTATCATATTGGTCACCATATCATTCTATATATTGTTGAATATTTATTCATTACTCTTTGACCATTCAGTGTCCTGCGCTGGTTTCACGTTTGAATGCACACTTTAGAGAAGTAGTTCTTCCGCAATTTCTAATTACAAGTTTATCTAATTTGTTAATGTCAATGTATGCGATAGAAAAAAGTAGAAACTAATGCTTTAGAACTAGGGGTGGCAAACGGATGGTTCGGATCGATTTTGATTCAGATTATAATGGATGGGTCAAAAACAATCCACCAATCCAATCCATCTATGACCCATTTAATAAAAAATCATCCAACCCATCCATTAATCATTTTTATATGGATGGATATCCGACCCATCCATTTTTATTTTAATATTTTTCACATACAGCCTACAGACTGGGTCGCCGGTCGGCTGGCGGACCGGTAGGCAGTTGGTGGTCGGTCGTGCCGATCCGAGTTTATGAGAAAAAAATTGTTAAAAAGACTTGAAACATCAATGGTTAAATTCAATGTCTGAGCAACTAGGGTATATGCAGGACTGCAAGCTAATGCCAATTTTCTATGTCATTGAACGTTAAGAATCTGAGGTGTAACATGGAGAAGAGCAGGTAATTAAGAATCACTGGCAACAGACACTATCACTCCTCTTTTATGTCCTCTAATAATTAATCATCATCACGAAAGTTTGTTTTGATATTTAAGTCCACCTTTTACAATATTCCACGAAGTTTGGCTATGCTTGGAATATAAGGTCGAAGGGGGTCACTATCTTCTCACTTGATTTTTTTGGTTTGTGAAAAATATTTTGGAATGGATAAAAAAATCTATTATGTTTTTTTTTCCTGGTCCAACGGATTTACAAAAAGCAATGGATGAATCATGAACCATCCATTAAAAAAAAAGAATCCAACCCAATCCAATCCACTTACTTTTTTTTTTTTTTTTTTATAAATGGATGGATTGGATGGATTTTTTTATGGATGGACTAGATGGATAATGGGTCCACGGATTATTTTGCCCGCCCTATTTTGAACTTTGATCAGCAGTAAAAAAATAATCAATTTATTGCCTTTAGGATCATTTTTAATTAAAACTTGTATCTAGTAAAATAAGAAAAAAAGGAAGATGCGCTCTTGCGGTGAAAGAGGCTGCCAAGCAAGTTGGAATTCATGTATACCATCCGGTCTTTATTATAAGCAAAAATTAAATAAAACGTACATATTAAGGTGGTTAATTAATCTCATTTAATCTTGTTAATCTTATTTAAAAAATTAAGTAGGTTACTTAAATTATCCTTCATCGAAAACTTCAATCTTCGTTGTTAAAAGGAGTTGCTTGTGTTGTTGGGAATAAAAGGAGTCATTTGAAAACAAAATATATTTAAATGAAGGGTATTTTGGGAATAATATCATTAAATTGGATGAAAGTAGTAAAAATTTACTTATATATTGGACTAAAAAATTGGAGGTTTTTTTGCTTATAATAGGGACCAGAACGAGTAATTTGTTGCTTGCGAGAGAAAAAGTAGGGAATGGAAATGGGAATGGGAATGCTTATGATAGAAGAAACAGCTAGACCAAACAAGATTGGTAATTAATCGTTGCACATGCTACATTTAATACTACTAGGCTCTTTTCTTTATTTGTTAAGCCATCAAAGGACGGTTGTCAGAGTTTTGTTTTTATACCTTGCAAATCATAACAAGTGCATGAAAGAATGCTATGTAATTCTTTGTCCTCTCCTGATCCCAGATTGGTTTTGGTATGAGTCATTTTCAGTTCTTCTCTTTTTGCCCCTTTTGAGAGGGTGGTGAATTTTTCCTTAATATATGGAAAGAAATATCAAGATGCATTGTCCCTTGAGATACAACGAAGACCCAAAACAAGAAAGAAAGGTAGCTTCTGGCTTACCTAAACATATCTTTAAGGCACATGTGATGGTAAATCACCAGAAGATATAGATTAGAATATTTTAGATGGTGGAACTATATAATTCTTGTGAACTGAAATGTATTTCCAAGAAATAATGAGATGAACGAATATTGAACTATTAAATGACTACATGCATACATGGATTGGGACCGAAAACTCTATACCCTATCTTTCTTGTCCACTATATGTTGGAATATTGGATAGCTCACACAAGTCTTTGAGTTATGCTAGAGATCAAGGTTTTAAATCTGGGTTCGAAATCGCAATTGAGACCATGATGTTTTGGTTTTGACAATCTACGAAACCTCATCGCGGTCGTAATTACGGTCAATTCGACTGCATTTTTTCACAATTGTCCGTAATAACGAAAAGCACAACGTAATCATAACCGCAATCGCAATTTAAAACCGTGCTAGAGATAAATACTTGCTTTGCATAAACACATGCACACTCTGCCCAACACAATCTTCAACACCAAGACACTTTGAATGAGAACAAAAAATGGCAAACAAGTTTTCCCATTGCCATTCACACTTCCATTAAACATAAAAGGAGAAAATAAACAAACTTAAGTGTTAATTTTCACGAGTAAACCAATAATTGGCACTGATATATGTAACTTAGGGGGCCATACTGGTCTTATCACTATTGCCGGTCCAAATAATGGGAATGTAAAGGAAAATGAAAACAGAGCTAATATTCTTCATAAAGCAATGAAACAAAAACTACAATTGCCCCATTGAAAAAGGGATAACCAAGAAAAAAGCCCTCCTATATAGGGCCCCACTTAGTCTTCCTTCTTTTCGTGGCAACCCCTTATGAAAGGAAGTTTGCATACTTACTCCAAATTGAAGAAAGCTTCCCAAACATTTTTCAATTTTTGTTTCCTTCACTTCAGAATCCATTCAAATTTTTTTACAACTTTTGGTGGCATCCTGATTTCTTGCCATTATTAGCGGACAAAATCACGTGGGAATCCTGTGTGAACCGAATAGCAATCTCATCGTGAGCACGTAGGCCATGCAGTTGAGAGAAGTCAACCTTTAACGCATTGGAGATACTGTCTAAAGCCTCATCAGTATTTGTCCATGGTTTTGAAATTGACCTATGAACCATTTCATATCTTATGGGGGTCTCGTTTGTCTCCAGCGGTGCAGCGTTTGATTTTACACATGATATATACTGCATGCAATATTATAGGTGTTTTTTTTTCTTTTTCAATCCAATGGTTGTGCAACTCTATCTAGCAAACATCAATCATTGGATCTAGTGGAAGAAAGGAAGGGTAGGAATTTGACCGGAGAGAATCCAAATTTATCTTTTGGTCTGTCTAGAATGAAAATATTTTATTAGTATTTTATGTGTCTATCAATCTACTTTCTTTAATGTACAACAGTTAAGTGACACACAAATACTTCAATACTGGTGAAGGTGATAACAGTGGTCCTTTTGGAGCATGAATGACTGGACCAATGGACTATGATAGATGTTGCATAATTACATATTATCATTTCATCACTATGGACCACATGATTTTTCCTGTTAATTATTCTTGTTGCTTAAGTGGAGATAAGAGATGTCTAATCAAGCTTAGTCATTTTTTAATTGATGTTTTCTGAATCTTTCTCGTTATGCTGATAGTTACTGCACTGAAGTTTTGGGTCAAAATATGATAATTGCAAAACAAAAGTTGGGCAAAAAGGTCAGAGATTGAGCCATTGATGCAGCCAAACAAACAAATTAAAAAAATGATGTGGATAGGGCATACAATTAACTATTTATGATAGATTGAATTGATGAGCCAAGATTAACATAGTTAACTATAAAAATTAATCAAGTGTCATATATGATCATAGAATATCACATATATAAGAGTAGGTCACACATCTCATAGAATATAGATAGAATAGGTTTACTTGTTAAAAATGTGGTAAGAGCTATCCCAAAATTCTTGTATGAACCTTGTCGCGACCGTTACGTCCGGGCGCTATCAGGAAAGATAGAATCAGAGGAGTCGCCACCAACATTTTTAATTTGGGAAAATATTGGAAAACCCAGTAATCGAAGGAAAACTGGTCTCAAAAAAATGAGTTTGAGTTCGGGAGTTGATTACGAGTAGGGAAGGTATCAGCACCCTACATCGCCCGTTTTAAGAACGGTACCTCAAGTTAATTGTGCAAATTTTTAATAACTTTAAAATATATTAATTTTACCCATTTTGAAAATAGAAAGAAAAAAAAATTAAAACACAAAAATTAAGAAAAGATAGTTTGAGCTTGACAGAATGTTTAATTCTGCTCCTACGTATCCTTGGTATGATAGGGAATTCAAAGCTACGTAGTTCTCATAAAAACGTGTGATTGGTAGGTGGATTTTTATTTGAGGAATTCTGAGTTGTACAAATCATGCATCCTATTAAGTTATTATTATTTTTAGAATGGATTAAGGAATTCTGAGTTGTACAACTCATGCATCCTATGAAATTAATATTAATTATTTTTTAAAGAAAAGTTTAAGGAATTCTGAGTTGTACAACTCATGCATCCTATGAAATTATTGTTAATTATTTTTTTTAGAATGGATTAAGGAATTCTGAGTTGTACAACTCATGCATCCTATGAAATTAATATTAATTATTTTTTTTAAAAAACGTTTAAGGAATTCTGAGTTGTACAACTCATGCATCCTATGAAATTATTGTTAATTATTTTTTAGAACAGTTTAAGGTTTAAGGAATTCTGAATTGTATAACTCATGCATCCTATGAAATTAATATTAATTATCTTTTTTTAAAAAAGGTTTAAGGAATTCTGAGTTGTACAACTCATGCATCCTATGAAATTATTGTTAATTATGTTTTAGAACAGTTTAAGGTTTAAGGAATTCTGAGTTGTACAACTCATGCATCCTATGAAATTATTGTTGATTATTTTTAACCAAATATTTTGCATATTTATTTAGAGTAAGGGTGAAAAGTAATTATATATAAAAAACCATTTTAGTGACAAGGAACAGTAGAATGCAATTATTTTGATATAAACAACTAAATAAGTTTTAAAGTTATAATAATAAGCTTACCAAAAAATAAATCATGTAATCACACAACCAAAGCCATAAATTCCTTATTTTTCACACACAAAACAAAAACACTAGCCCAAGTAGTATCCAGCCCATTCCCAATGTCCAAATAAAATAAAAACCCTACCAATTAATAAAACACATATCAGAGGCAAAGCTAAAGAGAAGAAAAAAAAGCTCAAGAGACCAGACCTGTTAACTGAAAACAGGGGAGAAAAGATGAAGCAGGTGGCGGCTGTCCTCCTCCGGCAGCAGGGATGCGGCGGCGATGACGGTGGCGGTTCAAAGCAGGTTGCGGTGTCGGCGGAGGTTGGGTCCTAGGTGCAGCGCGAGGCGGAGCTGTTTGCGGTGTCCGGCCGCAGTGACCGCTCTGACAGCGACGGCGTGCGCGGTGGTTCTAGTGCTTCGCGGTGTGCGGTCGCGGTGGGGCTCCTAGGTGCAGCGCACGACAGAGGGCAGTGCTATTTGTGGTGACAGTGGCGTGACGCGGCGGTTGCTGGACAACGACGGCGTGCAGCGACTTCGCGGTGGGGCAGGGCTCTGACGAAGTGGAGCTCCGGTGAACGGCGGACTTGGGTTGGGTGGAGAATGTGGATGGTCTTGCTATGGTGGCTGCAGTTCCTTTCCTTCCTTCTTTCCTTTAGTTTTCTGATGCTTGTTTTGGTAAAATGGTGATGGTGGTTTAGTGATTTATTGTGTGTAAGTATTTGAGTGATGAAGGATTATGACTCCCAGAATTTTGGGAAGAATCCGTAATCTCCTCTTCTGCTATGGTTCTCTTCCATTTTATACACACATAATCTCACATCCTCCCTTTTTGTAACTGATTACACCCCATTAACCCATGATTTAAATTAGCAATTATAGGAGTAGTAATTCCTTTCAATGTGTAACAGTTCCCCTCAAGAGAATCTTTTCATTGAATGAGTTCTTCTTCAACCGAAAATGGATGATGGCTTCCTGCTCTGTAACCTACTACCTGGCTTTTAAAGAGTGATTGATTTCCCCATTAAAAAAAAAAACTTCATGACTTTCCTACGGTTACAAATTGTATCTCATGGGACATTAGGTGTGAAAATGTGAGGCTCTTCATCTCTGCTGACTGTTACAAAAATTCGAACACCAAACCTCATTTGTTTACTTTTTATTTTTATTTTTATTTTTATTTTTTTTTTTTATGATTTTCAAAATAAAAACATATCCGGACAAAAGAGGGTGTTCACAGCTGCCCCTCTTTACTTGTTTCTTACTAGATAATAGGCATAACCGTAGTTTGCTTATTATCGTTGTAAGTAACAAGTAAAGACATGAACTCCAATTTTGTCCGGACGAGTAAAAAACTTGCTGATTATATACCTGATGATGATTATAGCAAAGCCTTGCGGGTTAAATTCCCGCCTTAGCACGAAAATAAAGGTGCGGGTCACACTCTCGATATTGACAGTAAAATAACAGTGCAGGAAAAAAAAGGTGCGGGTCAGGAAAACGTACAGGAAAATAAAAGGTGTGGGTCAGTCTCCCGACTTTGACTAGAAAATAAAAGTGCAGAAAAATAAAGGTGCGGGTCAGTCTCCCGACTTTGATAGGAAAATAAAAGGTGCGGGAAAATAAAAGGTGCGGGTCAGTCTCCCGACTTTGACAGGAAAATAAAAGATGCGGGTCAGTCTCCCGACTTTGAGAAAATAATAGTGCAGGAAAATAAAGGTGCGGGTCAGTCTCCCGACTTTGACAGGAAAATACTTTGAGAAAATAATAGTGCAGGAAAATAAAGGTGCGGGGCAGTCTCCCGACTTTGACAGGAAAATAAAAGTGCAGGAAAATAAAGGTGCGGGTCAGTCTCCCGACTTTGACAGGAAAATAAAAGTGCAGGAAAATAAAAGGTGCGGGTCAGTCTCCCGACTTTGAGAAAATAATAGTGCAGGAAAATAAAGGTGCGGGTCAGTCTCCCGACTTTGACAGGAAAATAAAAGATGCGGGCCAGTCTCCCGACTTTGAGAAAATAATAGTGCAGGAAAATAAAGGTGCGGGTCAGTCTCCCGACTTGGACCGGAAAATAAAAGGTGCAGGGGACATTATAAGATTCTAAAATGCATGATTAATGATATGATGCATGATGCAGAGAATGACATGTGACCATGAATGTTCCTGGCGACTCTAAAAGATGGTTGAAAAACATTTCTTTTATTATATTTTTTAATTCCCTCATCCTTATGATCTTGAGCACTTTCCGATTCACGGGTGAACAAAGAACTCAATTATGGAACTGCTGGAAACCTCTGTTGATTCGCCTCATGCTTCAGATATCTGATGGGAATATTTCTTGAAATAAGTTACTGCTGCTATAGTGGTTATTTTGATTTATCAACATTATTACCATATCAAAGCCTGTCGTTCAGGATTTCATTATATTTCCCATGATTTTTGAAACCTTTATAGTAATAGTAATGCTTTTTAGTATCATCACACATTTCACACTTCAGTATAAATTATTAGAAAACAACAACTTTGAATCAATAAGAAACTGCAGACAAAGGTGAAAATATTTCATTATCTGGAAAAAATTTTGTCTACATGGACAAGAGTGGAATGAAAGCAAAATGATCGGTAGGAGAAAACAACAAAAGAAAATGAAGAAACAAAGGTGTTCAACTGGTCGAGTGATGCCCTCTGAAATAAACAATGCTAGTTTCCCATTTCCACAAAAGCCCACTACTCAGCTTATAAGGATATTGATTGCCCCAGTTTCATATGCTTCAAATATCTCATTTGCCCCAATTTGAAGTCTAAGTTTTCTTTGTAGCAGCTGATGCAATCTCTTTTTGTTCTTGACCCTAATTTTTGCCTGGATTGCTCTTTCGAGTTTTCAATCCACTGGGCCGCTCTAACTTTTGCCTAGGCTGCCTTTTCAGGTTTTCAACCTAGCGAGCTTCCTTTTTATTTATCTTTTTCTTTTAAGCATAGTATCTCTTGACTGCATCAGAATTTACTGGAAGTGGGAGTTCCTCACCATCCATCCTTACGAGGATTAAGGCTCCTCCAGAGAAAGCTTTTTTCACAACATAAGGTCCTTCATAATTTGGGGTCCATTTACCACGGCAGTCCTTTTGGTTGGGCAAAATCTTCTTAAGCACCAAATTTCCTTCTTGGAATTCTCGAGGGCGCACTTTTTTCTCATAGGCTTTCTTCAACCTCCTTTGATACAATTGACCATGACACAGAGCAGTCAATCTCCTTTCTTCAATGAAATTCAATTGATCAAGTCGGGATTAAACCCATTCAGTTTCTTCTAATTTCGCCTCCATTAACACTCTTAATGAAGGGATCTCTACTTCAATAGGAAGCACCGCTTCCATTCCATACACCAAGGAAAAAGGGGTTGCCCCTGTTGATGTACGAACAGAGGTGCGGTAACCATGTAAGGCAAAAGGAAGCATTTCATGCCAATCTTTATATGTCACCACCATCTTTTGGACAATCTTCTTAATATTCTTATTTGCTGCTTCAACTGCTCCATTCATCTTTGGGCGATATGGTGAAGAATTATGATGCTGAATTTTGAAGCTATCACACAACTCTGTCATCATCTTATTGTTCAAATTAGTTGCATTGTCTGTGATGATTTTGCTTGGCAACCCATAACGACAAATCAATTCCCTCTTGACGAACTTGACTACTACAGTCTTAGTCACATGGGCATAAGAAGCTGCTTCAACCCATTTTGTGAAGTAATCAATGGCGACCAAGATGAAACGATGTCCATTTGATGCCTTGGGCTCAATTGGTCCTATTACGTCCATTCCCCACATCGAAAATGGCCATGGTGCCGCTAAGACATTCAGAGGTGTTGGTGGTGCATGAATATTATCAGCATATATTTGGCATTTGTGACATTTCTTTACATAGCTGAAACAATCAGCTTCCATGGTTAACCAGTAATAACCAGCCCTCAAAATCTTCTTTGCCATTGCATGCCCATTTGCATGGGTTCCAAATGAACCTTCATGAACATCTTGCATAAATTTTTTGGCTTCCATTGCATCAACACACCTGAGAAGCACCATATCATGATTTCTGAGGCACCTAGAGATAAAGCTTGGATTGATGCTCAACAGTCGAAAGAACTGTGGGCAAAATCGAAGATGGCTGAAAGGAGTTTGAAAAGGCAGTTTGAAGATCTAAACCAACAATTAGAAAAGGTAGTAGCCGAGTATGAGAAAAGGGTCAAGATTGAAAAGCAATACAGTGAAGAAGTAGAAGGAAGAAATGCAGAATATCGAGATGCAATGAAAAGAGAACAGGAGAATGCATGTGAGCTAAGAAGCTATATAGAAGGCCAAGAAAGGATCACCAATGAACTTAAGAATGAAGGCATCTATTGGAAAGATTGTTTTACAAAGTTAGCTAATCGTGTAGAAGATCAAAACAAACAAATCAATGAGTTCAGAGAAGAAAGTATATACTGGATGGACCGTTGTTCTAAGCTAGTGTGGTTAGCCAACCAAGCTATAAAGAACGTTCCAAGACTTCTGAGAGAAGCCGAAGGAATGATCAACCCGCTATCTACCCCTGTTGAAATTTCCAGATTTATAGAAAGTTGCAAAGACTTAATAAGTGAAATGAACAAGTTGTGCAAAAGTGACTAGCTAGTTTATGCAAGACTTCAGATGTTTTCGGATCCTTGTCTTTATGCATTCATCCTTATGTAAGGTGACTTTGGCATTTCATTTTGAATAAAAGAATCTTGCTTCAAATTCTTTGTCCCGCTTCAATTCTTGATCCTATATTGTCAAACAAGGCACCAAAATACTCACAAACGAGCGGCAATACTTACGGTTCTCTGACATCAAAATGAAAAATAATAAAATATTGCATTTTATTTTTTTTTCCCCGCCGTATGCATACTCATGACATTTTTCAAATAACAGAAAATAAAACAAGCTGATTCCTCGTCATCCTTATCGAACTCGCTCCCAATCAAGGATCATGGCTGAACTAGAACTAAAGGATGAAGTCAATCAATTGAAGGCAAATGTCCAGGGTTCTAGAGCTTCTAGAAAAGAACAAAAACACAGATGGGGCATCCTCGGCGGTAAACGAAGAACAACAAGCCACACCTTCTCATCCACCTGGATTCAGTTCAATGCCTGTGCAATATGGTCTTAATCCTCAAGGAATGTGGGTACCACTTACAGCTTACCAACATGGTTCCACCCAACCACAAGACGCCCAAGCACAACAATTCCCACTTTATGGGCTCCCACCTGGTTATACACCACCATTCGCGACCAACGCTGCAGAAAATAACTCCCAAATACCTGCTGCACAGAATTTGACTCAACCACCGGGCTCTGGCTCGAATATTGAAACTCCACAGGTTCAGACTTCATCTCCTACTCTAATGACATATGGCCTTCCACCGGGTTATTTTCAACCACAGACCAATGCTCAAGGAACTGGGATGCCTGTAATGACACCCGTGATCAATCCCCAAAATCCAACCCAGCCACAGTTTCTTCATTTTAATGTCCAAGGTAATTCACCAATCCCTCATGCAACACCTGTTGTTGTGCCACCGCTTCATCCTCACCAGCTGCAAAGCCTTGAGGATAGATTAAGAGCCATAGAAGGAGGGGGTTATTATGGTCTTGGTGACGCTTCAGAGCTTTGCCTTATTCCAGATGTAGTCATACCACCCAAGTTTAAAGTCCCTGATTTTGATAAATACAAGGGGGCTACTTGTCCGAGAAGTCACTTGACCATTATACACACATAATCTCACATCCTCCCTTTTTGTAACTGATTACACCCCATTAACCCATGATTTAAATTAGCAATTATAGGAGTAGTAATTCCTTTCAATGTGTAACAGTTCCCCTCAAGAGAATCTTTTCATTGAATGAGTTCTTCTTCAACCGAAAATGGATGATGGCTTCCTGCTCTGTAACCTACTACCTGGCTTTTAAAGAGTGATTGATTTCCCCATTAAAAAAACTTCATGACTTTCCTACGGTTACAAATTGTATCTCATGGGACATTAGGTGTGAAAATGTGAGGCTCTTCATCTCTGCTGACTGTTACAAAAATTCAAACACCAAACCTCATTTGTTTACTTTTTATTTTTATTTTTATTTTTATTTTTATTTTTATTTTTATTTTTATTTTTTTTATGATTTTCAAAATAAAAACATATCCGGACAAAATAGGGTGTTCACAAACCTACAAAGTGGAAAGACTAGATCTTCTTCTGCAGCACACTCGCCCTTGTACTGGCTATTACTGGGGCAAGCTGAAAAGGCGCAATATCTGTAATCATCTATGGAGTGTAGAGGGGACTTAACCATATATAAACATAACCAATGGGTCTTTTCATCAAAAGAGTTATTAAGGCCTAAACTTATCTTATTAAACCACACTAATCAAGTATTAGGTACCCCAAGTCCATTACAAATGAATCACTAAATTAGTGGGATTTAATATCTTTAAATAGATCATAACATTAACCTATTTTTTTGCCAACCAAGAATTTAAATGATTACAGCCAACAAGAATTATGAGAAAATTCTAACACTCGTCCACTTGGACAAAATCAATTATGTAATTTTAATTATTTTTGAAAATGGCTCTCAGATGAATAACTTATTTCTTAATGTAGCCACAAAACATATAACCTCAAGATATAACACCTAATTAAGACTTCATCCAACTAAATCCAATTAACATTGAATCATGGCAATCGTTATATCCGTTATTGATGTAAAATCAATTCATGGTTACAAATATCACTAACTTTGTCTACTTATCATTAGTGTGGAGTATAACAAGAAAATGGCATGCCAATGTGATCCAATAAATATATTGTTATTCTCATTGTCAATCCTCATTATTTCTCTCAAATGCCTTAAAGCTAGAGAAATGTATAGTTCATCAAAAGCCATCATGCATTAGCTCCAACATGGCGTCAATCACGGACACAGTTGTCCCAACATCATTTGATTTTCAAAATGTCAGCATGCCTCAAACTCTATTATGGTGTCAATTGTAACACCCTTCTCGAGTGGTACATTGTTTGTGACACTGTTAACATTTTATAAGGCCGAAAATAAAATATGAGGAAATTAAAGCTTAGGTTTGTTCATAAATGCGGTTTCTCTTCTCGAAAACATAAAATAATAAATAATATCGTAACATGACGTAAAACATTTTCACAATAGGTTCGAGCTTGGAATCATTTTCTGACAGAATATAAGATCAAAGTGAAAGAGGGTTCCATAATATAAAACAAGGTAACCAAATATCTGTTACAGTCTCAAATGTAGCCAAAATAAATATAAAAAGAGGCTAGGAGTCGCAGCTCCTCAAAATATAGGTTTTTGACTCAAAGACCAAGATAACCAGACTGGCCCAACACACACACTACCACTCCGAAGACTCCTCAACGGACTCAACCATCATCTCTGGGTTGTCCTTGGGATCCTCCTCCATGTCCGCCTCCGAGTTCTCCATCGAAGCCTCCTTTATGTCTCTAGGAATCACAATCGGCACCGGCTCCCTCAGAATAGGTCTAGGCCTATGGAGGACGTTCTTCTGGGCCATATACCGAATGCGAGGGTACAACGACACAACAGGTGGGTCGTGAGGTGGAAGTACCGTAGGGACATCGTCATCCGCAGCAGCAGCAGGAAAATCAGGTACCGGCACCGGTGGTGCAACAAAAGGGGCAGTTGTAGATGCTACGACTGGAGGTGCAACCGGCGGGACACCATCTCCTCGTGGAGGGAAACCATAAGAAGAAGCAGAGGAACGTGGTCTAATAACCCTGATCTTGGTCACTGCCCACGAACCTGTCCTCCTCCTCTGATGCCACTCCATGTGGAGAGGTAGATGAATGGTGAACCATACGCAGCAACTCTGGCTCTCTCGGATGGTGATAGAGGCGTCTCCGATGTACTCCATGTGCCAAGCGTCCGTGTGCCCAATCCATGAGTCATCTCCTCCGTGGAACTCAATGTAAATGTAAGGAGGCATCGTTCTTGTCCGGAACGATAACAGAAAGGAAAAGCATGACAGAAGAATAACAATAATAGGTGAGATTCCTATTCATCATTCACAACATAAGGTAAATGAAGATAGCACGACACAACAAAGCAAGGCATACTCATATAGTCACATATACAGGTTGTATTGTCATGATCATTCATATAACCCCAAATCATGAAGCATCTCAATTAAACAAGTCAATGTCATGTGGGATGATGTAATGATGCAATGACCAACAATGCGGTGATGTGACATAATCCTACTCCATGGAGCTAGACAAACGTAGGAGAAAGTAATCGGGAGTACATGCTTTGCTTGCACCAGCTAGCCAGCTATATGTGCTAAGACATTTCAGTTCATGGGTGTACACTGGCTTTTTGCAAAGACGCTCTACACCAATCTTGAACAAGGCAGTGTCTAGTCGAGAACGTTGGTGTGGGATCTTGATTTACCATGGCACATGAGAGCTACCAACTGGCCACATATGGAGTTACACACCCCACCATCTCCAAGTTCAAACTGATCGTCACCACTATATTCGCACCCGCATAAGATGTAAGCTCAGCTCATAGGCTCATAGGCCTTAACTAACAATAAATGCAATATGTTGAACTTCTCATGCGAATGCGATCAATGTGCGTTTGACGTCTAATGACATATTTCTCCAAGAAACTAGCCATCACTAGGCCTCATAAGGTAACTCAAGTTACTTGATTGATCTCCATGCCTCCTTGCGTTAAGTTGTTATCAAACACGTGGTATCATTCATGTTCATGTATTATTCGATTGGCTTACAATCCTAAATGTCTTATGAAGGAAGATTCAAAATCTTTCCCTTATCAATTCTTTAATCCTTACTAAGACATAATGACTTGTTGATCAAGTATTTGTGAGAGATTCTTTGTTGTTTTAAGTGTTATGGGTAACTAGTGACTAATGTCACTAAGAGTATGAAATGTAGTCTTGATCCACTACATGACACACTTAAGCATTCATATTTTAGAATTCTAAGTCCTTCATTGACATAGGTTTTCATTTCGCAAAAGCTTGTCCTGTAAGTCTTTAATATTCTTGTAAGGTTAAGATGAGAGAATTCCTTTTGCCTTAGAAGTATGGAAAGGAGGTACATTGGTACCTTTTTAGTTATCTTTAGGTAAAGAAACTTCTTTAAAAACAATTGAGTGCTAAAGGTACATAGACCTTTATCCTTGCTCAAAACCCTCAAAGAAATTGAGTGTTAGTGAATACAAGTCAACCAATGAATGGATATTGGGAATAAGTAAAAGCTTACTCCCATAGGGTCCATCCAAGCCTAAACCGTGTTTGCACATCTCAATTCTCTTTGGTTTGAAAACATTTGGAATCAAAAGGGTTCTTAAGTTTAAACTTCAAAGCCATTTTCCATTTAGAAAGGAAAGTCCAAAACAAGGAGGAAAAAAATGTGTAGAACATTCCCTGCCTGTCACGGCCGTGGCCAGCATCATGGCCAGGCCGTGGTAGGTTCTGTCCCTAACACACATAAGATCACGGCCATGAGCCTCATCACGGCTAGGCCGTGATGCTTTCTGTCCCCCATAATTTGAGAGATCATGGTCGTGAGCCACTTCACGGCTAGGCAGTGATGCTTTCTGTTCCTCATATTTTGAGAGATCACGGTCGTGAGCCAGCTCACGGCTAAGCCGTGATACTCTCTGTTTCTCATTTTATGGGGTTTCACAGTCGTTACACCCATCAGGGGCAGGCCGTGATCCTTATTGTTTCATCTAAAACATTTTCTTAAGTTTTCCAAAAACTTCTTTGGTCCATTCTTTGGTTTTTCATGAAAATCAAAACATGATATAGTTCCAAAAACTCATAAAACTTTATATCATTTAACATTATAGGTTCAAAAGTATCATCTTTGGATAATTCAAGAGCTCTTTAAGTTCAAGAGGTAGTTTTCTCCCTTACTAACACTCAAGCAAAACTTGCCATCACAAGGCTAAGAGTGAAGTTTCACTTCAACAACACATTCCCATGGTAAGCATAATAAGTACATGAATATACTAAACATCTCATCAACATTATAGATCTAAACATATCGTCGAAATCTCCTACCTTGACCAAAGCCAAGGCTAGGGTTTTTCATCATTTTCAAACCATAGCATCATCTAAGATATCAAACAAGCATATAGAGCATGAAACTAAGATTATTACAAACCAAATCATTAAATACACAACCACACAAGATAGGAAGACCTATCAACACAACTTAGGGTTTTCACCCAAACTAGAAGCCATGATCATCCATCTATGAGGTGAGATGAAGGTTCACTCCCCATTACCTTTGAAGACTTTCGAAAGTTATGAAGAGAAGAGATGAGGTTCCAAGATTTCCAAGCTTGCTTCCTAGAAAAGAACAAGAAAATCTTAGGAAGATCATTTTTGAAAATGTCATGAACATGACTAGGAGTTCATGTTTTTGAAGTAGAAAATGAAAAGAAAGATGAAGATAAGATGCTCACCACAAGAGCTTCAACTTTGAAGGAGATGGTGATTCTTGACTCTTAGCTTGAATCCTCCAATGAAGAAATCTCCTACACTAAAGATGAAGAGCATGAAGAGAAGATTAGAGATATGAAGTTAGTTCTTAAAAAGAACATGATAAGATGTAAGGTAGTGTGCATTTCAAAGGTCTACCAATGGAATTTGAAGATGAACACTAGGGTTCTTACCCTTAGAGAAGATGAAGATGGATGAGAGAGAAGAGAGCAAATGAAACTCTTTGTCTCCCTTTGACCTATGAGGTTCGAATATGATGATGGGAATGAGAGGGAAATGAGTCTTGCACTCCAAGTGTAAGGAGATGAAGGGTTGAGATTGATGGAGGGGGATTTGACTTGATGGATGAGCATTGCTTGATATGGGAGGAGACATTTTGGTTGGTAGAGAAAAGCATAATGGTCTCTTACCATAGGAGGAAAAAGTGAAGATCTTGCTGGGAAAATGTGGGGACAAGGAGAGAAGGTGTGATAGTAACATATAGGTGAAACTATTAGGTTATCGGCCTTGACTCAGCTCCAAGCCCAAACATTTCTGGCCCCGGAAACTTCGCGGGCCCGATAATATTTTTATCAGCTCTGCTTCAAAACAGTAGATAAAACTCAATCAACCTTTTTATGAGATTAGGGTTGAATTTCGAATTCCCTAAGGAATTCTAGGTATCAACCTCTGATTATTAATTATGATTAGCCGAATTACATTTTCAATCAATTTATTCATAGCAGTCAGTTAAATATAGCAGATAAGGATTTTCGGAGCGTTACACCAATCACATGCATAGTGATTCCAACGACACTGAGTTCCCAAAAATGTAACTGGTAACACAAATATGCAAATATAAAAATGAAGAGTTATAATAATTAAAAACCAATGCGTTATTAATTTCTCAAAATATAGTACATATGAACCAAACATAAAACTAAGTGTCCAAAGTAAAAGGTCCTACATGTCGATGCATATTAACGTCCAAACTCTCACTAACCAAAAATATCAAAGGAACTGCCCAACTTTACAACATGCATTTCAAACGCTTTGGGCCTAAGATTTTTGGCTAAGGGATTGGCTAACGTAGAATCAATATGAATGTATCCAACTATTTTGCCTTTATTTTTCACAATATGTTTGACATCAAATGTTTCATACTTCCAAATACTCAAGATCACTATGAAGTATCACAATGATTTTCAATAGTATATCAATAAAATTCTAAATATGAAGTCATGTCGCAAGTTTTTTAACCAAGCACCCCAAATAGTATATAGCAATGTAACTGCGACAGAATGCACATATGGTTTAATATCACACAATTTCTAAATCAATACACATCATAAGATATCTGATATTCAAAAGCATTTCAATATCCAAAATATTAAAATCTCCAAAAACCTTGTAGTTTAACAAATTATTTTTACTGCCACTCTTGACATCAAATAATGACTTCAGTTTCTTCATAAAGCAAGTACCCTTTAAATTACCAAAAACCTAATTATCCTAATTGCAATTCATGTTCAAAGTTAAATTCCCTTAAGTGATTCTAACCCAAATTCCTTTGGTGAAACAACCTAATTAAAACTCTACCAACTAGCCTATTTCCTTAGATTAAGTCAACAAAACATGATGATTAAGCTCAATGGAATTCCTAAGCACAACCACATTAACCAAGTTATCTATTTCGATCCTAGGTAAACCCAATCAATGGTATCAATTGCAAATGGAAAATCCACAACTCACTATTCCTAGCAAAAAAGAGAACCCACAAAACACATGAATGACAGCTAAGCATTCAATAGCATTAAAAATAGCAATTAATACATCAACAAGATAAATCGTTCATAGAATAACTTGAGATGAAGAAGTCAAGTCATATTGAATTACATCAAAACCTAGCTAAAAGTAAGTTTAGTTAGACATGCTAAACCTCAAAAACAAAGAAAGTAAAGAAGAAGATAATAAAAACTCCATGAGATGAAGATGGTTGGTGAAGAATCTCTTCTCCTCCACCTCCTCAAGCTCCAAGGGATGAATAACTAGAGCAAAACGAGCAAAAAACGGCCCTGGAACCACCAAAACTGTTGGAACACACGCTTTCGAATTGTTAAAGATAAACCAACGGCAAAAACACGCACACACGCGAGAAAGAAAAAGAAAAGGTTTACGTGGTTCGGCGAATAGTGCCTACTTCCACGGGAGCTGTTACGTCTGTGTTTTACTATATATGAATAGGGTTACATAAGCGCAGTATTTATACTGATCACCACTGCGATAGAAATTACATTAATAACCTTTTACTAACCTTAATCCGTACCGCGGGGGGCGAAGCCTCCCGTACCCCCCAACCCACTCGCCAGCTCGGGCGTCGGCCCGACTGTCAGTATCTATATGAGCCATACTCAACAAAAACACCCCTCCTAAATAGAAATGCAGAAATTTATAGATGACAATAACACGCAAGGCATCTAGCATTGGGCGCGTGGAAAGCCACTCAAAATTAGATCGCAGATTGAGGAGTGCTCAGCACTCATACCCCTACCACAGGGCACTTGGTAGGTTTTTTTACTGATGGGGGCCCGACGCCCCCACATCTTGTGCTGGGCGCGCGGGTGGCTGAGAGTTTTTTTTGTGATCTGTTGGACGCCTAACTCTGGGGATATGAGTGCAGAGTGTTGGGGATGCAATGAATGGACTTATTTTCTTACCTCTTGCTACCCATTTTTACATCTTCTCATGCTCCTTTCTCATAAGTATTTGATTCCTATAATGAAAAAAAAGGAAATAAGACTCAATTGGACTGAAATGCGTTAAATCAAAGCAAAACCTATGTAACTATCATAAATTCAAAGATAAATGACATATAAGAAAAAATAGAGAATAAACAAGGTTTAAAGCTTGGATTAACCTTTGTTTTTGTCTCATTAAATGGCTTTGCAGCAGCCAGTGCAGCAGTTATTGAAGGTAGATCCCCATATCTTCTGAAGATATGATTTTGAATTTATTCCTTTCATTAAAAGGCTCATTTTTCTCTCCACAGCTACTGATTTATTAAAATTTCCCCTTCTTTTGGAAACAACTAGCCAATCACCATGCAATTGCTGCTCCATATCATCATCTGCCTTTTGTATTTGATGTTTCTCCTCAATACTAGCCTACATTAACTTTTTTTTATTACTTGCATTAACTCCCTTCTGTAATGAGGATTCTGACAGCTGGTCCCTTTCTCCGCGCCGCACTAAGGCCTCCTGTAGGGCAAACCCTGATAACATGGCCGTAGCAGCCAGATGTAAAGCAAATAATTTGTAGGCCCTCATATTCTACCTTGTACCAATGGTCATTCAACCACTTTACCAACATCATGCTGATCCAAATTGTTCTCAACACAAACTCGAACAAATCTTCCCTCCTCCCCCTTTAGACCATTGGTGTCCACCTTCACTGGCTTACCAACGGCTAAAGCCATGGCTAGTAAAACGTTCTCATCATAAAAAAAACCAAGTTGAGCCCTGGGAACCTTATCCAAACTTGTGTTTGATCCCCCCTTGTTGTTGGAGAAACAAAGTCTGGGCTCCAACATAACATTGTTAGGTAGTGGTCAAAAAACATCTAAGGATTCATGACTTTTTCCCTTGTCCACTGGCAAGTCAAATTTTACCATGTAAAAGCCATTGTCAACGTCCATTGTATCAAAATCCCCCGTCAATTTTCAAAGGCATCTCAACCTATCCCTCATAGTATTGTAACCAATGGATTTACCTAAAAGCTTCACCACCAAGGCATCAACCCATGGTTGGCAGAGCTCTTGGGAAACTCCATCATCTAAGAAAACCTTAGGCTTTAGTCTGTCTCCTTCTTCCAACTTTATTTTCACCAAATTTTGATGCAAAAAGTCCATCTTCTCTCTCACAGATGGGGGAGTTTTATTCCCATCACTTTGTCATCAAAGGGAACCTTTGAAACAGCCGCCTTGACTCCACCATCAAGTGGTTTTTCCGGTGGTGGAGCTTGAACCTCCCTTTGTGCGGTGAAAATTACTCCTTCCATATGATCTTAACAAAAGAAAATAAATTAATTGCAATGAGATAGTAACATGTGGCAATAGTGGTTGTCCAATTAACAATAAATAAATAATGAATCAAAGCTACTGGAGATATTATGGTTGAATGCTGATCAATATGAGAAATAAAGGTTAGCAATTCAAAGCATGCTAGAATGCTACTATTATTGATACGCACCAACATTCCACAATGAGTCACCATTTGCAGCACATGCTCATTTGCCTTAGTCATCATATTCTGTTAGAATAATTCCATTTGTAATTCTCTTTCTGTTACCAAGAATTGATAGGATTCAGCCACGTGGCTCTTGATTCACCAATGTAGGAGTCCCTTGTAGCTATTAATAGCATATTACCTCAGGAATGAAAAGTAGAGAAAAATTATGTCAAAACTTCCCTTCTTTTATCTCTAGCTTCCTTCTCTAAATTCAGGAGTTTGACCCTACTCGTATTGTGTCGTATCATTGGTGCTTTCATTTCTATCTCATTCCTGTTGAACTGAGGTTGGTGATGGTGACTACGGTGTTTGACGGCGACGAAGATGCTTATGAGTGGATTCTTTGCACTGAAAAATATTTTCGTGCACGGGGCACATCAGAGGTAGTGAAGCTACCGGAAACTGTGACGGCCTTGAGAGGTCGAGCACTCCACTGGTGGCTCTGGTGGTCTCACTGTCATCCAGAGCCCAGTTGGGACACCTTCACCACTATCTTTCTGTGGTGTTTCAAGTCTGAATGGCGACACCTTTTACCAGTATTCGATGCGGAAGAGGAGCCAGAGCAAGAATCAGTGGTCGATTCTGAAGCAGTGCAAGAGGAAGAGGATCCGGATTCGGAGTAGTTGAACTCTGCTCTCAAGGCTCCGGACGAGTTTCTCTCCCCCTGAACCAGATAGAGGCGCCTTTCCTCAACAAAGATGATATTGAACAATTTGCCATGGTTGAGACGTTCCAGGAACATCTACCACCACCAAAACCGGAGCTGCAGCTCACATAGCTGGATACCGAGGCCAAGAACTCTCAAGTAGAACAGAGAAACAGCAAAACCTCTGCGGGAGATAAGCAATTTCCCAACCCAGCTCTCAAGCCACCACCTCCGAAGCCGCCGGAGTTAGGTACGCCACGGGGAGAAAGGGGTTCACCTCAGCCACTAAACTCTCGCTTACTTACAGCCTGGACACGATTCCACCACAGCAGCTATTGGACAGCGTCTCAACCTCGTCTCCGCGGCCACCTTCGCCACAACATGATTCTCAACTATTGGTCACTACTGGCCCGAGGAGAGAGTTGTGGGGGATGAGTGTCGCAGTACCGGAACTGCCGGACATTAACCCAATCGTGATGGCTCTTCCACAACCAGAGCCGCCGGCCGCATTCGTGGGTTCACTGTTGAAGGAAGATACTCTGCCTAAGGAGGAAGGTAGAGGGACAAAATGGGTCTCCCATAAACTGAGTACAAGTTTTGACCTAATGGGCCTGGCCCAATGTGTTGGTAGCGTCTGGGTTCAGATGGAAATACTATTGCTGACCCTAATTCCAAGCCAACTTCACGCCTAATTCGAGATAGGCCAATTAGGGATTTGAAGATGGGCTCTACGGCACACTTATCTGGAATACCACCGCCACCGCCGCTTCCTCTCGGGGATGATGCCACCACCTTTGCCGCCGCTATGCCAACCATGGACACCGGAACATATGTCCCTGCTCCCCTCGAGTTATCAACCCCAAGCACGGATACCTATCAGCCATGTGTCTTTTCGATGGAGCATGGGAAATCGTGCGTGACACCTGCTGGACCATTGAGTTTCGCCAAATTAGTCCATACCTTGGATTGAGAATTGATGAATCCAAGTTCTTATTTCCCCAAGGTATGCATCACACATTAATTTCCCTGTTTCTAGCTATCTTCCTCCTGTTCAAGACATTGTTGAAAATGGTAGTGCTATTTCTTTTGAGTCAATTGTTGCTGGTTTGCATTTTATTTGTGGGTTGACTACTAGGATTTTGTATCTCAATTATTTGGGTCCTGATTGGTCTTCTAAGCCTCATTTGCCTAATGATATTCCATTGGGTATGATCCTTCCTGGTCTATGTGTTAAGAATTCTTGTAGTTCTTGTAATATATATCCAAACTTTGCTGTGTTCTGTTATAGTTCTGGAAGTATTTGCCATCAATGCCAAACCGAGTTCCCAACTATTCCTTATTTCCTTTGGATTGGAGCCCAAAGATTCTTAAGGGAAAGAGTTGATCATTATGTGCAATCCACAAGTGGCGTGTCTGATGCCTATGTGGGTATAGTTCCAATGCCTAATATTGATTCTAAAATTGGAACCACATGGAGATCCTTTTTTAGCATAAAAATGTGTGATGGCATGGTTACTGGTGTTGCTGGCATAATGCATAAGAATGTGTTTGATGAGGAATTTCCCTTGCTTGAAGGAGCAGATAAACATGGAAGTTCTAAGTTGGGAAGTGTGTTTTCTTCTTGCTCAAATTCTTTCCCTCATTATGCATCCCAACTTGCCAATATTGACTGGATGCTGCATGGGAGTGCCACTGCCATTTCTGTTGACATTTGGAAGGCACATCCTGAGTATCATACCTATATCAAGATTGCTTGGCAGATAGCTTGGTTTTGGGAGGTTGTTGGGTTAATAAGATCAATGCAAGAAGTTCATTTGGACAAAAAATTTAAGTTACTGGATTGCCCTAGTGTTGTTATGTTGAAGTCTCAAGGAAATGGTGCACCTATTGCCTTAAAAAATTGCAAGATAATTGAGAAGCTACTTGATCCACTTAGCCCAGTAAAGGAAATTCGCAAGCTCTGTCCAGCCAAACCGCGCGCAACTCTTTACAAGACTCCAAGTTTGGATTCGGTTGATGATTTCCCACAGAAGGTCACAATAGTTAGGGGCAAGCTCAAGGAGAGTGGCGTAATTGATGCCGAGGCTGCTACAAGAATCATTCTTCATGACTGGAATGAAGTTACATCTGGTGGAAATTTGGATTCATCCATGGCGGCTAGGTTCTCACCATTCAAACAATGGGACCCAGGAAAACTTATTCACAATGGCGATTTCTACAACCTTGAGGATAAGGTTGATTTGGAAGAGTGGTGTAATGATACGCACCAACATTCCACAATGAGTCACCATTTGTAGCACATGCTCATTTGCCTTAGTCATCATATTTTGTTAGAATAATTCCATTTGTAATTCTCTTTCTGTTACCAAGTATTGGTAGGATTTAGCCACGTGGCTCTTGATCCACCAATGTAGGAGTCCCTTGTAGCTATTAATAGCATATTACCCTGTGAATGAAAAGCAGAGAAAAATTATGCTTCTTCTATCTCTAGCTTCCTTTTTTAAATTCTGGCGTTTGACCCTACTCGAATTGGGTCGTATCAACTATCTATAAGTTCTAATTTTCATTGGATGTGAATAAGTGGATTCTTAAAATCAATTCAAGGATCTTACAATCAATTAATACCTCTGTTTTAAAATAATAATCGTTTAATGTTTTAAAATTATGATTAAATAGGGAGGAGATCAAGTTACTTCAAGAATAACTTTATACTCTTATCATTAGAGAACAAGCTCAAGAAATCTGAATCACAAGATTTCCAAAGGAGAGAAAGAATCAATCTGAAAGGAAACTTTCATTGAAATGAATAATTGTGATTTACAACCTATGGTGACAACTTATATAGCTGCAACAATGACTAAACTACCAAATAGCTATTAACAGCTATTAACAGACTAACAACAGATTAACAAACTAATCTAATTAACTAACAAACAGAATCCTAACTAACAGAATCTTAACTAACTAACTAAAGGAAATACAAAGATTTAAAATACTTGTGTAACATGCCTGCACAAATGACATTGAGTTAGTTAGTGGTTAAGATAATTAACCAAGGATTCTAAACAATTCTAATTCTAATACGCCCCCCTCAAGGTGGAGAATATATATTATGTATTCCCATTTTGCTTATCAAAGTGGAAAAAGAAGCATTGGGCAGTGCTTTGGTGAACAAATTCGCAAGCTGGTGTTGACCTTTGATGTGGACCAATTTGATCTTGTGAGCTTGAACCAACTCTCGGATAAAATGATAATCCGTGTCAATGTGTTTTGACCTTTCATGATGAGCTGGATTTGAAGCCAAATGGATGGCTGATTGGTTATCACAATAGATCATGCAAGATTCAACTTGAATCTCAAAATGTAGAAGTAACCGAGTGAACCACACCACTTCACTAGCAACATAGGATAAGGCTTTATATTCAGCCTCTACTGAAGACTTGGAGACAGTAGGTTGCTTTTTGGACTTTTAAGATAGAAGAGCATTCCCAAGGAAGACACGTGATCCTTAGGTTGATCTTCTAGTGTCAAGGCATCCTCCCCAATCGGCATCTGCATAAGCAGAAAGATGCAGGGAGTTTTCTGCAGGAAATAACAGCCCTTGGCCAGGAGTAAGCTTAAGATATTGAAGCAAATGATGAAGAGCATGCAAATGAGGGGTGCGGGGTTCCTGCATGTATTGACTTAATTTACAAACAGCAAAAGAGATATCCGGTCTAGAGATGGTTAGATAAATAAGCCTAACAATCAATCTTCTATAGATAGTAAGATCGGGTAAAGGATCCCCATCTATTTTAGTAAGCTTTAAGTTAGGATCCATAGGTAATTTAAGGGGTTTGCAACCAAGGAAACCCGTATCATCAAGTAATTGCAAAGTATATTTTCTTTGAGAAAGGGAACTACCTTGGCTTGATCGAGCTATTTCTAATCCTAAGAAATATTGCAAATTACCAAGAATTTTGAGCTTAAACAGCTGTTGAAGGAGCCGCTGGACCTGCAGAACATGCTTGGAATTCGGGCCAGCAAGCAGAATGCCATCTACATAGACTAAAACAACAACAAGTGAGGCACCAGCACCAATGGTAAACAAAGAATAATCATTTTTGGATTGTGTAAAACCATTATTAAGAAGAGTAGTAGAAAACTTACAAAACCATTGTCGTGGGGCTTGTTTTAAACCATAAATAGACTTGTTAAGCTTGCAAACAAGGTTAGATTGAGAGGTTTTGTAACCTTTAGGTAATTCCATATAAACCTCCTCAAAGAGGTCACCATTTAAAAAGGCATTATCAACGTCAAGTTGAAATAAAGTCCAATTTTTAGCAGCAGAAACAGCCAATAAAACCCTCACAGAAGTTAATTTAGCTACAGGTGAGAATGTGTCAGAGAAATCTATGCCAGCCTGTTGAGTGCAGCCCTTGGCAACCAATCGGGCTTTGTATCTATTAACAGTGCCATTAGGATTGAATTTAACCTTATAAATCCATCTACACCCTATGCATTTTTTATGTGAAGGAAGAGGGACAAGAGTCCAAGCATGATTGGACTCCAAAGCTTTAATTTCGGAATTCATAGCTTGTTGCCAATGTGGATACTTGGCAGCTTGGTGAAAAAAGGAAGGTGTAACACCCTGGTTTTCGCTTGCTTGTTATAAAGTGTTGTTACATACGTTGTTTATGTTGTTATGTATATGTTAGGTGTTGTTATGCATGTGTTAGATGTTTAGGACGTGTTTTAGGATAGTTAAACCTTAGAAACGAGCCTATAAGTGATCCTGTCAGGATGGCACGCCTGTGCTCTTGTGTAGCACGCCCGTGCCAGTTGTTCAGCATGCCCGTGCTCTTCGCGCGTACCATAAACGCGTTTTGGGCTCTTTTGGTCAGCCCGTTTCACCCCAATCCTTTTTATACCTCTTTTGCTCGACCTAAACCTCATAGCCGTCATTCCTAGAGTTAGAAACAACCGTCTTTTACCTTTCTCTTGGGTTCCTATTGAATCCTTGAGCGTCTCCAATCCTTGTTTGGGTGTTCTTCGTCAAGAACACATCTCTGTGGTGTTTGCCGTTGCGTTTGGGGTTAAGCTGCTAGCTTCGTGTTACTCTGAGGTAAAGTAACCAACCCTATGCATCCTTTTTCTTTGAATCCTTTGAGTTAATATTGAACCGTTTTGTCCCTGTCAAACTAGACTTCATTGTTCGTGTGCCAGTGCTGTGAACGGTAACTAGCAGATTAGTTCCCCAGGGATCTAATCGAGGTATGTGCATAACCCTTGTGTTAATTCCCTTCCCTTTCTTGTTTGGGAATTAACTACCTTTGTCCTTTCTTGATGTTCTTCGTCAAGCTCGCTGAACCTGTTGAACCCGTTTGGAGGAGTCACGCTTGGACTTCCTTTTGTTGGCTCGTAGGCTGTTATCGTCACGTCAAGTATGGGAAGAAGGGATTAGTATAACATATAGGTTCTAGGGTAGCGTAAGATGAAGGTTAACCCATGACCCTATTTGTGTGCTATGTGCCTTAATTGTTGTATGGAGTTATTATGGTTATTTATATATGTTGTTAACTGTTTAATTGGTCTGTATGATCTTGGCATGATATTTATGATGTTGTTATGACGTTGTTGATGATGATATGCCATGATTTTATGAGTTGGTATGGTTGAACTGCTATTAAATCTATGTTAATAAAAGACATATGGATGTTAGCGCTAAGCCTAAAACTAGGATTAGTCTAATTGATATGCATAAAACATAAAGATGTTGATGAGGGGTGAGATTAATGCCAATGGATTAGTCAAGAACCTTAGGATTAAATTGGAGTGTTGAAATCTAGAGAAATTGCTAAGTTTCCAAGATTTGAGACACTGTAACAGCGTTGAGCACGCTTGTGCTCATTATCGACACGCCCGTGCTCTTTGCCAAGTAAAGCCAGCACAACCGTGCTCTCATGTAGCACGCCCATGTTGATAAATCACCTTTGATGCTTATTGGTCAAAGTTGATAGCATGTGTTAAATGGTGTCGATGGAGGTGGTTGTCATGTTGTTTGTGTGTTAGCATTGCATGTATCATGATATAGTGTTGTTAGTTGGGGGAAGTTCATTCAAGAGTATGGCAAACAGGCAACTCGTGGGGATTCATCCGAAAGTATGGTGAATCATTACTCATGGGGGTTCATCCGAGAGTAAGGTGAACAACCAGTGTTAATCATTCACCCGAGAGTTTGGTGGACAGGCAACTCATGGGGATTCATCCAAGAGTATGGTGAATCGTTACTCATGGGGGTTCATCCGAGAGTAAGGTGAACAACCAGTGTTGATAGACAGGCAACTCGTGGGTATTCATCCGAGAGTAAGGTGAATCGTTACTCATGGGGGTTCATCTGAGAGTAAGGTGAACTGCCAATGTTGATACATGATGGTCAACAAGTTGATGTACTCCGAATCGTCTTCCTGAGTTAGTTATTGGATTCACATTGCATATGGAGTAGTTGAGTAGTTATGCATCGCATAGCATGTTATTAATGTGAGATGATGGAGTGTGTTATAATATGTATGTTATATTATGATGTTGTATATGCTGCATGATCATCTTGCTAACTGCTCTATTACCGTTTATGTTTATACATACAGTTCCTTACTCCCTACTGTTGTTGTTGTTGTTATTGTTTTGCATGTACCTTTGGTTATGTAAAGGATGGTGAGCTGCCAGCTGAGGAGTGATCCCGAGGAGATCGCTTACTCATAGTTTAGTTTAGCTATGTTAGTTGTTTTCCGATGCAATATCGGTAATGGTTACCAGCTCTGATCATGTGACATCGGGATTTGGGTCTTGTTTTATGTTTGTTGTTTCGCAGTTGTTACTTATGTTTTAAATGTTTTTGAATGATGTGGTACTTGCTACCTTTTATGTTAAAGTTTTATTTAACTTGCATGGTTTATTTAATATTATCGTATGCGGGGTAGCGGGTGTCACAGAAGGCTCATAAGTAGAGGAAACTTGAGCCACAAAAGAATGATATGAAGGGCCAAGATTGGCAAGAGTATGATAATTCTGAATAGGGTAAGGTAAAGTCATGGAATTGAGAACATAGTCCCTTAAGTAGGGAGGTGGATTGGAAGGTCTAGTGGAGTGTCTAAGGGGCTGTTCGGTAGCAGGTGGAGGTGAAGGAGGCCGAGGACAAGGTGGAGGATCATTAGGGTCAGCAGGGTCATTGGGAGGAGGGTCCTGTGGTGGAGGATCTGGTGTGGTAATAGAGGAATCATCCGGAAGGGGATTAGGAATAACCACATTAGGAAACAAATCGGTTACTTGATTATTCGGAAGAGGAACAGGAAGATGGTGGAAAGGAAATACACTCTCATGAAAAATAACATCCCTAGAAATAAAAAATTTTCTAGAAGGTAAAGAGTACAGAAGATTACCTTTATATCCTTTAGGATAGCCAAGGAAGACAGATGGAGTAACTCTCTCAGAAAACTTATTTCTGGAAGATGGAAGGGTAGCTGCATAAGCCAAACAACCAAAAGATTTGAGGATGTGATAATTAGGAGCAGCATCATACAGCATAGAATAAGGAGACTTGTTCTTTAAGAGAGGAGTGGGAGTCCTATTAATTAAAAAGGCAGCAGTGGAAACACAATGGCCCCAAAAAGAGATAGGGACCTTAGATTGAAAAAATAAGGACCTAGCTACATTTAAAAGATGTTGATGTTTTCATTCTACAACAGAATTTTGTTGAGGCCTTTCAACACATGAGAATTGGTGTAAAGTACCTTGTGTTTTAAGAAAATCATGTAGGTTTAATTCTCTTGTATTGTCAGATCGAAAACATTTGATCTTTTTATTAAATTGAGTGTGAATCATAGCAAAAAAATGAATGATAATAGAAGACGCCTCAGATTTATTCTTAAGAAGAAATAACCAAGTAAATCCAGAGCAATCATCAACTATAGTGAGAAAAAATCTGTTCCCATCATAAGTAGTATGTTTATAGGGACCCCAAATGTCACAGTGAACCAAATCAAAGGGAAAATCGGACATGTTATTATTAGAAGGAAAAGCTAATCTTCTAAACTTAGTAAGAGGACATATGTCACAGCAAGATGTAGGAAATGCAACAGGCATAGTAAAAGGAATGTAATCACTCAGAATTTTGAGAACTTTGTTAGAAATATGACCAAAACGAGAATGCCAAATAGAAGCATTGTTATTGTGATTACAAGTGATAGCATTTATAGAAGAAGTAACTGATTTGTAACCAGCAAAAAACACTGAAGCATCAGATTTGTTCACAGATTTGCAAGTGGAAACATAATTGCAAAAAGAAACAGAATGTGGCACAGAAGTAGCAGAATTACTGTTGTGTGCATTATTACAAGATAAAATGTATAAGCCTTCAATGAGTTGACCCCTGCCAATCCTCTTGGAGTGAGTGAGGTCCTATATGACAAATTCAGCATGAGTAAAAATGATATTGGCATTGTAATGTTTTAAAAGAGAACTAACTGAAATGAGATTAAAAGAAAATTGGGGAATGAATAAAACATTATGCAAGATCAAAGAAGGATTTAAATGAACAGTCCCTATAGCAGTGATAGTAATTCTGTTTTTATTAGGTAAGGTAACAAACTTATTGGAAATATATTGAAAAGAACTAAAAGATTGAAGGGAGCAAGAAACATGAGCACTTGCACCCGAATCCAATATCCAAGAATCATGTGCTATAGTAGTTTGTATAGGGTTAAAAGAGAATAGCATACCATTTTGAGGCTCAGTTTGTGGTGCACTGACCGAATTGGAGGAATTCTGCAGAATGGCCATGAGTGTGCTATATTGTTGAGCTGTCAGTTGGAAGGTGGAGTCCTCTGCATCAGCGGAACATTGATTAATGGCAGCAGTGGAGGGTGCCTTCTTCTTGTAATTTGGTGGATAACCATGGAGTTTCCAACACTTATCCTTGGTGTGGCCTATAAAATTTCAATGACTGCATACTGGTCTGTCCTTCCTAACCCCTCGGTTTGCAGAATTAGAAAAAAAATTGAGGGCAAAGGCATGGGAATAATCTTGATTTGAATTAGTAAGAGTGCCAAAATTATTTGAGATAGGCATGGAAAAGGCCTCTAATGGAGGAGAACCTATCGTTCAAACCCATCAAGAAATGCATAACATATTCGGTTTGAGCAAAATGAACCCATGGTTCAATACCATTGCAATTGCATGCATGAGCAGGTTTAAGATCAATCAAAGATTCCCACAAAGATTTGATTTTAGAATAATAGGCACTAACCGATAAGGTGCCCTGTTGCAGGGTGGCAAGTTCACGCTTCAATTTTGGAAGATTAGAGGCCCGTTCTGTTGATCGAAACGTTCCTTTAGGTCAGTCCAAATCGCTGCAACTGTGGTACAATCCAAGACACTAGATTGCATCTCCTTTGAAATGAGTAACCAAGAGGCAACAATATTGTTGTTGCGTTGATAGGCAGCAAAGTTTGCATCATCAGCCGCGGGTTCTTGAATGGTGCCATCAACATACCCAAACTTGTTTTTGCCCAGAAGCGCCAATCGCATTGCCTTGCGCCAGGAGCTGTAATTCTCGCCGGTGAGGGGTTGAGATACCAGAATGATACCGGGATTGTCCGATGGGTGCAGAAAGAAGTGGTTGGCATATTGATCGATGGCAGCTATGGTGAGAAAGGAAACCCAGAAGAAAAGGGGAAAAGGAAGAATGGTCTCACGGGAAACGAAAGAAGACCGGGAAGGGGAAAAAGAGAAACAAGAAGAATCAAAGGAAGCAGGGAAGATTATCTACTGATACCATATTAGAGAACAAGATCAAGAAATCTGAATCACAAGATTTCCAAAGGAGAGAAAGAATTAATCTGAAAGGAAACTTCCGTTGAAATGAATAATTGTGATTTACAACCTATGGTGACAGCTTATATAGCTGCAACAATGACTAAACTACCCAATAGCTATTAACAGCTATTAACGGATTAACAACAAATTAACAAATTAACAAACTAATCTAATTAACTAACAAACAGAATCCTAACTAATAGAATCCTAACTAACTAACTAAAGGAAATACAAAGATTTAAAATACTTGTGTAACATGCCTACACAAATGACATTGAGTTAGTGGTTAACATACTTAACCAAGGATTCTAAACAATTCGAATTCTAATACTTATTCTCAAAATATGCACCGTTTAATTTATATTAAGCTAATAATTTAAATTAAGTCCTAATTATCCCCTTCTCTCTTCTTTCCAATTCTGCACCCTCACGCCAAACGAACCCGTCGTGCATTCACTGTTAGAATTTTGTAGCTTAGCAAATTTTTTTTTTCCCAATCAAAGCTCAAATTTCTACCGCATTCTTATTTCAATAAAACATCATACCTTAGCATGTGAGCCAACCATTCTGGTGGGTTCCCGATTTATTAGCACATTGTGGCCTGGGCTATTAGATTGTACTGCCGCAGTTACCGTTTATATGTAAAGTCAATCATTTTTACATTTATTAAGAATTATTTATTCACATTTAATTTTTTGATCTCACTTAAAAGTTCAATCAAAATGCCTAAATTACCTCCTAGGAAAAAAAACGTGGGAAGTGGTGAAGTGATGGAGCTGTTCTTAATAAATGAGGGTGTTTGTTGGAAATAGGCTAGGTGAGTGGGAAGTGGTGGCGCTACTCTTAATAAATAGAGGAAGGATATTTTGGACAAATATTATTAACTACATGAATTTTTCTTATATTTTGTTTCATTATATATGAGTGAAATTTTGTTTATAAACTGTAACGGAGGGAGTATTTCTGAAACCATTTGGCAGGTAAGTCAAAAGTCATGATAGGAAGATCATTATCTGTTATCTGTTGGGAGTAAGTAGGGCTGATAATGAACTGAACCGATTCGAACATAGTTCAAAATTCGACTCGATAAATAACTCGTCGAACTTGGTTCATGAATCAAATGATCTGAACTTGAGCTAAAAATTGAGCTCGTTAAATAAATGAGCTGAACTTGAGTTAGATATAATTCAACTCGTTTGGTTCATAAACAAGCTCAATAATTTTATATATATATTACTTAAATTATATATTTTTATTATTATTTAAATAATATTTAAATATATTATTTAAAGAGTTTAATTGCTATACACTGTCAGTGTAAAAATTTTTACACTGACAACCAATCAAAAATCATGGTATGTGACTTTTAAGGTAGTTAGGATAAAAGTCAATCACTTTATCTTATGTGGCAATTTCTAATTGGTTGTCTATATAAAAAATCTTTACACTGACAGTGTATACAAATTAAATCCTTATTTAAATACTAAATTTATTTAAATAATATGTATTAATTTTTTTGACAATATTTTGTATTAGCTTTTAAAACTATTCAACTAGTTTTATTGAGGGAGGAGGTCGAACACTTATTTTGACTTTTGATTGATACGAGTCGAGCTAACAAGCTAAACCGAGCTGCTCGCGAGCTTGAGTCGAGTTGTATCGAGTTCGAGCTGAAAAAAAAGGTTTATGTCGATCTCGAGTCGAGCTACGAGCTGAACCAATTCTTATCAAGTCGAGTCGAGCTGAACCAAGTTCGACTTGGTTCGACTCATTTCCAGCCCTAAGAGTAAGAGTTTAAAGTTACGGCTGACTAAATTGATCCCCTCCCTATTAAATAATGTTAATACTTCCTTTGATCCTCAATATAACAAACACAATTCTAATTCATCAAGATCAAGGGAAATTATTGAAATCAATTTATTTTAAATTTTATTCCACAAATGTCCCTATTTAATTACTTTTAATTCAAATAACTTATTTATTCCTAAATCCAAGCATCATACTATCTGAATAAGGAATAAACGATGAGTCAGCTAAACCAAAACACTTGCATGGGGAATTGTTGAGTATCTTTAATATGAATTTTACAATATATAAAGGTAGAAATAGAATTTAGCTTAAAAATTGATCAATGTTTCTTATATTAGAAAAAAAAAAAAGAAGATGTTTTATCTCTTATATTCAGGATCGGAGTTAATAAAAAAATTATATTACTTGACTAAATTGTCTTTATCGTGAATTATCGTGTCATAAATGTTGCAAATTTTAAAAATTGTTATGTTATATTACTTAAGAGTATAGTTAAAAATGTAATAAATAGTTATTAATATTTTAAATAAATATTTTTCCATACCCAAGGTCTCGAGTTCGAGCCTTGGATATGAAAAAAACCTCAGCTGGGAGGGATGCCACCCATCGAGGTGCCGAACAAACTCCCGCGGGAGATTAGTCCCCGTCTCAGGTTGGCGGTGAGATACTCCTCAAAGTAGATAGAAAAAAAAAATATTACTCAAGAGTATAGTTAAAAATGTAATAAATAGTTATTAATATTTTAAAATGACAATTAAAATATAACAAGATTAAATTATCAAAGAGTCAATTATTATAGAACGGGGTTATAC
Organism: Ammopiptanthus mongolicus; assembly: GCA_039655645.1. Taxonomy (NCBI): domain Eukaryota; kingdom Viridiplantae; phylum Streptophyta; class Magnoliopsida; order Fabales; family Fabaceae; genus Ammopiptanthus; species Ammopiptanthus mongolicus. Next base: position 62,858,132 of record CM077351.1, on the reverse strand, counting down.
TTTATTAATTGGATAAAATCATTCAATTATGAAAGGGAATTAATGGATTAGTTAGATTTTACGAGCATTATTTTCTGATTTTCAACAGTACAATAAACTATGAGTTTTTTTGGGTAAAAAACACTGACTTTAGTTATTACTCTGATTTCAACCGATCAATGCAGCGAATGAAATAATGTTTAACATAAGTGGTTTTAAATTGGGATTTGCAACCATAATTGCAATCATAATATAACAGTCGTAATAGTTCCCCCAACTGCATTATAACTGAAATTACGGTTACATCAATCATATTTTTTACAATAATCTGTAATTAAAATAAACGTGAGATAACTACAAGTGCAATTCAAAACCATAAACACAAACTACTCCGGTCCAAAGCAATTTCCACCCAATTAGAGTCAAACTTTCTTGAGTTTATTGATCACATTATTGTACATCCATATCACAGGCAAATCCTTTCTTAAAAGCAATCAAAACCCTATCTCATTAGTTATGTTATTTGAACATCAAATTTTGGATATCATATGTGACACCATATATGTTTATCTCTATCTCTCACTTACTCTTTACCTTCTTTATATACATGCATTTCAAAAATACATCAAAAACACAGAGACACTGTATTATGGTCCCCTATTTTGATGTTAAAGAATCATTTCTCATGTGTCACCATAGTTGTTCTACTAGGGATTTTAGATAGCAGAGGCATAGAGTTACAATGTACAAATCAGAGTTAAAAACACCATACAAATGAAAGTAACACTTTGATTCTTCATACAAACCATTCGCTTAGCTACTACATCAACCTACAAACAAACATCCATGTATTCATTCAAAAGCTTCAAGTCAAAGAATATGTCTCATCTTAAGCTCATATTGTCGTACTTCAGCTACTAATTAAAATTGGCCTAAAAACACCTTATAAATTGAAACTCATCTTCACACAAAACCACTTGTGTTATCTACACTATCAATCATCCATCATCAGTATACACATCCATCTCACTATGTCAAGGTAACAATGGACAACAAGCTGTTGGACTCATAGAAAGTAGACACATTCCAGCCATTGTTGCTTGTCTCCCGAAAGTTTATCATTTTTGGAAACTTGCCCTTAGAGGTGTTGCATAGTGATCCTTCCATAAATTAACTGAAGAATAGGAACCAGAACTGCTTCTAGTATCTCCATTTAGAAAGTCTGTTTTTGTGCTATGAGACAGACAATCATCCATTAAGAGTCGCTTTAAATTCGGAGAAGACCTGCAAGCTTTCAGTTTAGCTTTGGTTGATTCTGTCAGATTCATGTAACTTGGCTTACCAATATTTCTTTCCTCTGTTGCTTCCACCATGACAGTATTGGTAGATGGTAGAGATGGTGATCCAGATGTACATGAAGTTGATACAGGGCTATCATCATACATGCATTCAGAGCTTATGGCCGAAGATGATGGAGTTGATTGGCTAGTTGTAAGAGATTTAGGTGAAATCCTAGTTGTCACACCATTCCTTCTTGTTTTGGCTAAGCCATTTTGTTGATATGAATTGAAGTGGGGAACAAGATCATCACTTTTCCTTGACAATGGAGTCATGTCAGGTGAGTCAAAATATATCTCTTCCATCAACCTGCTCTCCCATGGCTTCGTCGCCATCCAGCGTTCTAACAAGCTCTTCCTGTCTATGCTATGGTGCTTGAGAGGAGTCACTGGCTTAGCAGCTCTCAAGTTTGGACTAACACATGGTATTGATTGCTGGAAGCAAGAAAAGTTTATTCAAGTATGAATATTTTGTTAATCATTAAACAATTGAAATTTGAATCTCACCACACATATATTAGCTCTCCTCAGCTCCATTACCTGGGTAGAGAAAGAGTATGCCATTGCTCTATCCCTCGTAATTGCTCCTCTTTGCCTTATTTTTAGCTTTGCTTTAACTTCTTCTGCAGTTCCTGGAATATCACACCATCCTTGCTGATAATAACATGGCAAAATTTGGTATATGTTAACACCTCGTTATCAACTTAACTCAGCATCAACATTGGAGAATGTTGCATAACCTTGAGGCAAATTGTAAAAAACTTATGATACCTCAGTCTGCTTAACAGGATCAGCTTGGTTGCTATGCTCATCTAATAGCTTATGTACACCTTTCCCTTCTGGAGACTTACTCACATTCTTTGCCTTGACACGTGCTTGAACTCGAACAAGAGCTTGCATACACCTTAGAGTAACAGCTGCTTGCTTTCTCACTTGCTGCCCACGAAATATAGCTTGCAGCCTCACCACTGCCCTCAAGGCCCTCAAAGCTCGTCTTGCCTGCAACATTTATCACAAAAGTAAAGTCAATATAAACAAGAAAGATAAAAACACAACAACAATAACAATCAAAAGTTTTTTCCACTAGGTGGAGTCAGCTACATGAATCAAATAACGCCATTGTGTTCTATCAAAAAACAAATCTTCCAAACAATAGAGGGGAAAAACATAACGAAAAAAATATGCAAGCAAACGAAACATACATTTAATATACTAATCAAACTTTCCAACACAATAATCAAAAGAGTGGCAGAACTTTCTGTAATCAACCCCCACCTACACTATAAGGAATCAGAGGCCATGAGGGAAGAGAGAAAAAGCTTCTGAAGCTTGAGAGAGAATTTATCTCTAAAGGTGGTTTCATTATGATAAGATGCAGAATGAGTACAATGGTGCTCTTATTTATACTAATTGTTGAGCACTAACAGTTAACAACCAATTGCTAACTGACTAACCAACCGCTGTAACTGACTAACTAACTGCAGCAACTAACACATAGCAATTCCATTCAGAAATCTAGAAAAATTGCAGGTTGATGGCCTACTATGGACTCAACTCTAAATTATATTCCTACAGTAAGTTAGCTCCATAACCAACCAAATCTATCCAATATAAACATCACAACTCGTAGCAAAAGCTTGTCTTTAAGAGTAATAATATATTCCTACAGTAAATTAACTCCATAACCAACCAAATCTATCCAATATGAACATCACAAAGTAGCAAAAGCTTGTCTTTAAGAGTAGTAACAGGTTGAATTTTGACCACAATTGAGCTCATTTCCAATTAGAGAAATTACTAAAACAAAAGCACCATTCAACCAACTGCTAGTCATTCATCTACAAAAAATCATGCTATGAAGATAGAAACGATTTTAGAAAGGAGAACAAACAACCTGCAACATGATTATGCAAAAAGTTATGAAACAAGCTAAGAAGTGAAGCGTGGCAGTTACCAAGAAGCCTCGAAACAAAGCCTGAATGCGGATGGCAGCCCATTCCTGTTTGATAACCATGAAATCTTTATGTGGAGCTCGAACCACAGTGGCCATAGCAACAGCAAATGCTTCGTCTTCCTCCACCACAAACGAAGCAGAAGCAGCACCATGCCCCTTCTTCATTGAGGATCCAATTCCAAAGCTTTCTGAAGAGCTGCTCCATAGTTTCCATTTCTTCTTACCATTATCACCACCCTTCTCCTGAAAAAGCAGAAAAAATGCTAAGTAAAAACACCAGAGTCAAACATACCCAGAAAACAAATCCCAATAAAGTTACAAACTTGATCGTTTGTGAAGGGCTTTCTGAGAGAAATAAGTGACTTAAACCATTTTCCTGAACCACCCATTTGAGAAAAGAACTTGTTTTTGCAGAGCAATGGACAAGATCAGATTCTGCAGTGTGTATTATGAGTTTGGAGCTTCTCCTACTTCGCTTAATTAAGAAGAAAAGAAGAAAAGTTTTGAAATTTGAAATGTTTGTGAAGAGAAAAAGTCTAAAAGAACAGAAACCATAACGGATAGGAAGACTTTTCTTCTTTTTCTCACGTCCAGCTCATAGTGGAGCAGCCATGAATACGACCACCGAACTGAATGCCAAGAAACGGTGCGGTTTAATATGAGAATCTCCCTGGGCCATAGTAGTTTTTTTTTTTGGGTTACCATGACATTAATACGAAGTATCCACCTGTATCGTCGATGACTAATCTTTATCGGAAAACCTAGCTGACCACCTTTAGTAGGGTCTGCCCTCCCAACCACATTTTTTCCATACACAAGATTCAAACTTGAGACCTTGCTTAAGGGATCCGAGCCTTTTGCCATCGCATTTTAAGAGGGGGTTTCAAAATATTTTTTCTTGAAAAATTTATCCTTTGTAGATAAAAATTAGTTAAGTTTAATTTTGATATCGCGTAAATGTCGAAGTAAAGTTTTTTACACAGCTAATTTATCGCAGATCATGTTATGTGTATTTTTTAAGGTAGTTATTATAAGAATGAAACATTTTTATTTTTAATAATGTGATAATCATGATTGATTGATAGTGTAAAAAATCTTTCACTAAAACGGTGCATGATAATTAGATCCAATTTATTGTGTTTGATATGGATTTGGATTCCCTGCATCTGAGTTTCCTGAATTTCCTATATTTACTCAAATTTCAAGAGTGATTTTGTATTTGCATCACCGATCAAATGTGGCTCCACACTTTTTCTTGGAAAGATTATACCTAATTGCAGGAAAATTTAGGAAACTCAAATGCAGAAAATCCAAATCCGTTTGATATGAGATGTTTGGGGAATTTGATTAAATTAAAAACAACTTTTTATAAAAAAAAAAAAAATTTAATTTCATACAATATGGAAGTTTGAGTATAATGGAAAAAGATTTAATTTTGATATTGTGTCGATGTAATTTTTTTTTCATTGTCAATTCAACATAAATCACTCTATGTGTGATTTTTAAGATATTTATTATATGATATTAAATTCGTACTTACTATTACTATTTAAGTTCACCTAGAAAAGCTAAAAGATCACTAAGGGTCTATTTTGATGAGATAATTAGAGAGAGTATATGACAAAAGTCAATGCTCAAGTTCTAAGTCGCACAACTACTAAACATCTAGGGTTGGAAATAAGATAGGTTAGATTAAGTTTGATTAAATAGGCAACTACTAAACATCTAGGGTTCCAAGTCAATGCTTATTTTGGTACAACAGATGAAAGAAAAAAAAACTAGGATCGAACAAACTCAACCCCCATAGCATCAACAAGGAGTAACATGCCAATACTAGAAAGAGGGAAATTCTACACTTGAAGAGCCACACTATTCTGAGCTCCAAGCTTAGCAAAAAATCAGCACCATTGTTCCCTTCTCTAACAGTATGCACCACACTCACATCCTAGGTAAGAGAAAGGAACCTCTTGCAATTTGAAATAACACAACCATATCTATGAAATGACACTAACTCATCCAAAACCAATCGAATTGCATTGAACCCCCTCCTACGTGATTTTGAGCCTCCGACTAATAGTTGCTATCTCCCCCAGAAGATTCGTGGCAGTACCACAGAAACCTGAAAAGCCCAGAAGCCAATTGCCATTGTTATCCCAAAAACACCCCCAAATCTAACTCGGCCAAGATTTCCAAAGGAGCTACCATACACATTAATTTTGATAATCTCATTTGGGGGCTTATTCCACGAAATCAGCCTAGCAGGTGCAGAAGAGAACAAGCCAGAATGGAAGATTTGACTATAGGTATAGAATTGTGTTGGTGTAAGTCCTAGTGGTCAATCTATATATTAGATTTATATTTTGTATCATGACTTGGATTTAAATATATTGGATTTATATATTTATAAATAAGGCATTCATTTATTATGTTGTTGTTATGATCATATATATAGCATAATAAAGTCTTTAGAATAGACAGTTCGTTTAATGGAACATCAAGTGTGACTTGATCGTGAGACCCCATTAGGCAATGTTGTTAGTCTGGGGAAGCATTTGCAAGGTAGCAAGAAAGGATGAAGATTTACAAGGAGTTGATATGAGCAATTCCAGTTGCACAGACAATGCCATAAAATTTTGTGATGAACATGAGACAATTGGGACAATAAGACGTAAAAGAATACAATTAGAAGTAATATACTTACTACTCTAACTATTTGACTTTGTTGTTAATTTCTTATTTAAACATATTTATTTTATCATTTTTATTAGGTTTGATGAACCTATTGTTATTGAGGATGATCTTTTTTCTAAACATCACGATCACTTGAGACTAATCCAAGTGGAGATGATGTCCTGTATATGAGAGATGACCATGATGAGGGGATATGGGTCAATCCATCTCTATATTTAGCACTTTTAATTTATTTTGTTTGAATATTCTTCTCTTATTGTCCACTGACGTTTTACTTGTATGTTCTCATTTTGTTGTGATCACAACACTCACCAAGTTGGGAGATTCTAGTTGTCAGTGCTGAAAATTAAGGATGATAGTGCATGCAACTAAAATCATGCAAGGTATAAGAAAAATTCAATTCCTGGACTTTATCAAATTCTAGTATATATATTATGGTATATGCATGATCAATATCACTTCTATAGCGTCTCAAGTTATGTGTTCTAATTCTGTTTTTGTTGTATTATCCTATAATGATCGATTCTGATGATTGGTGTTTGATTGCATGAGGGGTATTTAAGAATCCATCCATGTGAGATATATATTAAATGTTGAATGCGGGAGAATTTGTGGAGAAAGTAACGATTATAAATATTTTAAAATAAATAGGTGAATAAATAGCGCATTAGACAACGTTTTAATTACGAAGCACTGTCTAATTTGCCACCGAGAAAAAGTAGATATGTGAATAGATAGCGCTCCATCAAAGAAGCATTATTTTCGGACAAAACATTAAACAAGGTTTACCACAGGAAGTGCTATTTTATCTTCAACTTAAAACGTTTCCACGCAGTAGCAGTGTCGTATATTTATCTATGGTAGAGCTTCTAAAGCGCTATCTTTAGATTAATTCATAGGTATACTTGTGAATAATTAAAAATAAGAAGCACAATTTATTGAAGAAAAGAAATAGAATTGTAAAGAGATATACACCAAATCATAATAGGTGCAACAAAACAGTTTGTCATACCCTTGGCAGGACAATAGCCATCTCCCTAAGGTTCTCTTCAGCACAAAAGGAAGCTAATACTCATCTGCATAAGCTAATTGATGCATTGTTGGTGTACAATTTTTTTACAGTGTTAACCAATCATAAATTATCACATCATTAAAACTGTTTGACTTTTATCCTAACTATCTTAAAAGTCACCGATACCATGATTTGTTATGGATATATATCAAAATTAAACTCATAAACTTTTAGAAGTTGTTTTTGGGTAAAAGACTTGTAAGAATCATGTGAATCTTCAAGTTAGTTAAGTTAGTTAGGCCTAGATTCAGTTAGTTATGAGGATCTGTTTTAGAGCTTTGAGTTAGTTATTATTAGGTAATTCAGTTGTAACTAACAAAGTTGTTATTGTAGAATAGATTGTATATATATCATAGCTAATATAACAACTTTAGAGAGTGATTCATATGATTCTATAGATCAAAATTTTGAGTGCAAGTGAGGTGAGAATATTTTAACCTAGAAGTCTTGTACTGTTTCTGGTTTTTGGCATTGATCATAGTGGAAGAATCGACTTCAGTTTGGATGTAGGACATTATTCTGAACCATGATAAGATCTTGTGTTCTTTTATTCTTCTTTAGCATTTCTTTGTTCTCTACATACTGAAATTGTGTTGCATCATCTTCAATTTCTTATTGAATCTGTTGATCAGTTTTTCCAATTGGTATCAGTAGCTTTGTTCGAATTGGGGATTATTCCGCGCAATGGGCATCGCTAAGTTCGATGTGGAGAAATTCATTGGGGGAAACGACTTTAGTCTCTGGAGGATCAAGATGAAGGCTCTTCTTATCCATCAAGGACTTGAAGATGCCTTGGCAGGCGAGGCAAAAATTCTTGCGACCCTCACTGAAAAAGAGAAGAAAGATCTTCTCAGCAAAGCCCACAGCACAATAATTCTCTCACTCGACGATGAGGTTTTGAGAGAAGTGGCAGAGGAAGGTACATCAGCAGGGGTTTGGCTCAAGCTAGAAAACTTATACATGACAAATTCCCTCACCAACAAGCTATACTTAAAGAAAAGACTCCATCAAATGAAGTTGGAGGAAGGAGAATCAATTAAAGAACACGTTTCTTTGTTCACAAAGGCAATCCTTGACCTGAAAACTGTTGATGTCAAGACCAAGTTGTAATGTTGTTATGCTCTCTTCCTCCATCCTATGAAAACCTAGTCGACACAAGGATGTTTGGAAGGGAAACTCTTACTCTGGAAGAAGTTCAAGCCACATTGAATTCCAGAGAAATGAAGAAAAGAATTGCTGAAAACATGGGAACAAGTGGAGATGCTGAGGGATTAATTGCCCAAGGAAGGTCTAACAAACGTGAAAGTAAGTTCAAGAGCAAGCATCAATCAAAGTCCAAATTCAAAAAGAATTGTTATTACAACCATAAAGATGGTCATTACAGGAAAGAATGCACAGAGAGGAAGAAGAAGCATTACTCTTCAAACAAGGAAGTTTCAGATGCTGCAGTGGCAGAAGATGGATATGATAGTGCAGATGTTCTTGCAGTTTCCACTGAAAGCTGCCTAGATGAATGGATCCTTGATTCAGGGTGTTCTTTTCATACGACCCCTTACCAAGAATGGTTCAATTCATTCAAGGAGATGGATGGTGGAAAGGTTCTAATGGGCAATAATATTGAATGCAAAGTCATTGGAATTGGAACTGTGGAATTACAAATGGCAGATGGTTCCACAAAACTCCTCACAAATGTGAGACATGTACCTGATCTCAAAAGGAATCTTCTATCATTAGGAATGCTTGACCAAGAAGGGTATACTTTCAAAGGAGAAGATGGAGTTCTAAAGGTATTCAAAGGGGCCCTAGAAGTATTCAAAGGTGTTAAGGTAAATGGTCTCTACAAGCTGCAAGGTATATCCATCCAAAACTCAGTTGGATTAATTTCTGTTTCTAAAATCATTTCTTCAAACTTTGGCATTATAGACTAGGCCAGGTGAGTGAAAAAGGATTAGAAGAATTGCATAAGCAAGGTCTGATTGGTACGGGGAACTTAGAAAAATTAGATTTTTGTGAACATTGTGTATATGGTAAGCAAAAGAGGGTAAAGTTTGCCTCGGGTATACACAATACCAAAGGCATTGTTGACTATGTGCATTCTGAAACGATCCGCCGTCCCATTGGAGAACCTGAGATATTTAACTAAGCCTTAAACCGTATTATAAACATTAATGCGCTTTATTAAGACGAATCGCAGCGGAAAGATTAAAACGCGAAAACGAATATATATTAAGGCTATGCCAATACACGCACATATCAGAGTAACGTAGTTCAAATGTAGGGCTACAGTAATACTGTATACATACAGAGTACGTTCGTACAAACTATAATCAAAATACATCCAAAAGTAAAGAGAAGACTCTCAGCTGACAGCGAACGCCACCTCCGCCTCCAGAGGCCAGGGTCCGTGACTAGTCCACCGACATTAGGCTCGTAAGGAGTGTCATCCAACTGCTCAGCATCTGGTTCCTCCACAGGGTCTTCCCATAAAATAAAATAAACATACAGAGAAAATAAAGTGAGATAAGAAACATGCATCATCAAATATGGGAGAAGGGCATCAGTACAACATATATATACATGCAGCACACACATACGAAAAACAAACAACACACCAACACCCATCCCTTGAGCCATACAACACAACCATCTCAAATTTCAATCTCTTAGATCAAACCTATACGAGGGATACTAGTCCCTATGTACATGCTGACTTCCCTATATGCATGTCGGCCGATACATCACGTCCCCAGTTGGACATCCCACCTCAGGATTAAAAATATCACGTCCCCAATTAGACATCCCCCTTTGGGACAAATATGTTGTGGTATGAAATGCTATGATATGCAACACACATCCATCACAGGTTGATACGGGACCTCACACCTAAGCACTTGGCCATTACCACGATGCACTGCATCCACATCAACATCAACATCAACATCACGACGCCTTGCGTCTACGAGTCACAGCTTTATGGTCAGGACCACGACGATATCAACTCGAACAACATCACAACTCACCATAATCTCATCAACAATCATCCAGCCAATCACAATAAAATATCGCAACAGTAATCATGCCAATACAAATATCATCACGATGACAGACAAACAACTAATCACACAGGCAGTTCAACATAACAGATTAATAGATAAGCACATAAACAGTTCAACATATCAACCTCAATCAATCACATCATCTAGATTATCATCTTAGTGATGAAAGCCAAAAAGTACCTACACCTAGGGTCCAAACACTTTGTCCAGGGCTCAACCACTAGTAGGGTTTAAGGTTCCCGTACACATGTATACATTCTATATTAAGCTTGCCTTCCCGACGATACTAGTTCTTTCTCTCCACCTGAATAGTTTTCTGGTGCAACTCCAACTGCGGCTCTGCAACTGTCAGTCGTACATGCTCTCGAACGATCGAATGTCGTCTGATCCTTCACAACAAATCACAACCAAAAATTAATATAGTTAAATCAAAACTTCCCTAATCCTTATGAGTTGGGTTCGGCCCCTATTTATTTAAATAGACTATGGGGTGTTGAAATCCTACCAACTCTTGGATCAATGATCCTTAAGCATGCACAACACTAGAGTAAGTCTTTTTACTCAAAAATGGAATCAAAAATCGAGGATTTCAACATATATAGAGTTCGGTCTCTTCATACCCATATGGGTTAGAGAGCTCTGTTGGTTACAATCTCTTGGATTATGAAATAAGACAATGAATCTAGCCCAAAGAAATTGATTTGACATTAAAAGGATTTTTCTACAAATTTTCATGAATTTTTGAAGTTCAAGCTTCAAACTTGAAACATAGCACAAACCATAGAATTAAGTGGAGAAGTGTAGAGATTTAGAGCTCAAGAATGGAGTTCATACCTCCTAGATGACAAAGATGAGTGAGTGATCAACTTTGTTTTCACAAAAAGCTTGAAGAATCCTTAAGAAAAATGAGAGAAAGTGATGAAGAAAGATGAAGAAGAAAGAAATGAAGAGTGAAGGAATGAGGAAGGAGGGCATGGGATATGATGAAGGGAAGGGTAGGAAGGTCCAAAAAAAGTCACTTAAGGGCAATTTGGTCTTTTCTCACAAGGACAAAATGATAATTTTGAAGAAAGCCAGGGGCATTTTGGTCTTTTCGTGTCCAGATATTTTCAAAAATCCATCATTACTTCGGCACGCTTCCCATGGTGATGTGACTTGATGCGACATCGTGATTATCCGTTAGCGAGTCCCGTTAAATCCATATACAGCTCTGTTTGTCCTCCGGTTCGAGTTTTCGCTCGAATAGTTTATTATTATTCTGCTTTTTAGAGCGTGAAACCACTTTTTGAAAAATTGTAGAGAATTCGATTCTAGGACTACTAACTTCTTGGTTCACGAATCCAAATTAGGTCTTCTGAGTAGTAAAACACTACTATCAGTGAAAAACGCAGACCGGGCTCCGTTTGAGTTTTCAACCCAAAATTTAATCATAACTCCCTATGATAGCATAGAGCATGACTATGGTCTCCGTTTATTTTAATTCATTTTCTAAACCTCAGATAAAAATATAAACTCAATTATATAATTTACTGATATTAGAAAGCATGAAAATCGGGGCGTTGCATTAATATCTCCCTTAAAAAGAATTTCGTCCTCGAAATTCGATGTACGTTAGAATAAATGGGGATATCGCTGTTGCATATCTTCTTCACGTTCCCAGGTGGCATCTCCTGTTGTAGCATCCCATATGACCTTGACTAAGGGAATCTGCTTCCCGCAGAGTTCTTTCACCCTCTTATCCTCGATTCGTACAGGCAGTGCTTCATATTCCAAGTTCTCTTTTATCTAGATTGATTCAGGCTCTATCACGTGTGATGGATCGGGATGGTATTTTCTGTGTTGGGATACATGGAATACATTATGAATATTGGATAGGTTGGGAGGTAAAGCAATTTGGTAGGCAACTGGACCAATTCGGCGAAGAATTTGAAATGGTCCAATGAATCTAGGTGTAAGCTTTCTGGATTTGATTGCCCTACCGATTCCAGTTCTTGGAGTGACTCTCATAAAGACATGATCACCTTCTTGGAACTCCAAGGATCTCCTGCTCTTATCACTGTAGCTCTTCTGTCGATCCCATGCGACTTTCATCCTTTCCCGAATTTTCTTAACCTGTTCCATCGTCCGCTGCACCATCTCTAGGCCTATCAACTGTTTCTCTCCGGTTTCATACCAACAGAGCGGTGTTCTGCACTTTCGTCCATAGAGCGCCTCGTATGGCGCCATGCTAATACTCGAGTGGAAACTATTATTGTACGTGAATTCAATCAGTGGAAGGAATTCATCCCAACTTCCTGTGTTTTCCAAAATAAATGCTCTTGAAAGATTCTCCAAAGATTGAATCGTCCTTTCAGACTGACCATCCGTCTGCGGATGATAGGCTGAACTCATCCTTAGCTTGGTTCCCAAAGCACTGTTTAAACTCTGCCAAAATCGGGAATTAAATCTCGGATCCCTGTCCGAAATTATACTCGAAGGTACCCCATGCAATCTCACCACCTCCTTGATGTAAATCTGGGTTAATCTTTCCAAAGAATATCTCTGGTTGATTGGCAAGAAATGAGCACATTTCGTAAGCCTGTCAACGATTATCCAAATTGTATCGCACTTCCTTTGCGTCCTTGGTAGTCCGGAAACAAAATCCATTGCAATGCTATCCCATTTCCATTCTGGGATGTCTAGTGATTGCAATAACCCTGTTGGTTTCTGGTGTTCAATCTTTGCCTTTTGACACACCAAACAGGATTGGACATACCCTGGGGACCTGCTAGAGTAACATCTTTAGGTGGGGCTAGATACTTTATAACTTTCATAGATGAATGGTCTAGGAAGGTGTGTATTTACCTAATGAAACACAAAAATCAAGCCTTTAAGATCTTCAAACAATGGAAGACACTTATAGAAAACCAAACTGGTATAAGAATAAAAGTCTTAAGAAAAGACAATGGATTAGAATACATGAATGAAGAGTTCTCAGAATTTTGCAAAGGAAATGGGATTGCACGACATAAAACAGTAAGAATGACCTCTCAACAAAATGTTCTTGCTGAAAGAATGAACAAGACCATCTTGAAGAGGGTAAGGTGCATGTTGTCAAATGCAAAATTGTCTAAGAATTTTTTTTTTGGGGGGGGAGGGGGCAGTAAATAGTACATGCTTCTTGATTAATAGATGTCCCTCAAGTGCCATTGGTTTTAAAACTCCAGAGGAGCTTTGGACAGGCAAAGCTCCAAATTATGAAAACTTGAGAGTTTTTGGATGCACTGCCTATATTCATTCAAATGAAGGAAAACTAGAACCTAGAGCTAAGAAGGGTGTCTTCTTAGGCTACCCTGAGGGTTATAAGGGTTATAAAATTTGGTTAACACAACCCTCGGGTTCAAGATCTGTAATCAGTAGAGATGTTGTTTTTAGGGACGATGAAATACTGAAAGATGCTATGATTTCTCAACTGCCTATTGATATTGATCCGCGAACTCACTTGGAGGTGGAGCAATCCACTGAAAAACCTAGTGAGTTGGAGGGATTTGTCATAACCTCTTAGGAAGATAATGAAAATCTAAACCAACATGAGCCTACTAATTTCTATTGGAACCTAGCAAGGGATAGGGAAAGAAGGCAGGTAAAGGCACCTCAAAGACTCGGATATGCTGACTTAATAGCATATACTTTAAACATAGAACTGGAGGATAATGGTACTGAACCTTTAAGCTACAAAGATGTCGTTACAAGACTTGATAGCAACAATTGGATGACTGCTATGGCAGAAGAAATTGATTCTTTGATGAAAAACCAAATCTGGGAATTAGTTGAAAAACCTAAAAATCAAAGAATAGTTGGCTGGAAATGGATATATATAAGAAAACCAGAACTGCCAAGAGTAGAAAGAAACATATATAAGGTTAGGCTACTGGCAAAGGGCTTTACTCGAAGGGAAGGAATAGACTTCAATCAAATCTTTTCCCCTGTAGTTAAGCACACTAGCATTAGAACCATTTTAGCCTTAGTTGCTGTGCATAACTTAGAACTTGAGCAAATGGTTGTAAAAACAGCTTTTTTACATGGACACCTAGATGAGAAGATATATATGAATCAACCTAAAGGTTATGTTGACAAAGGAAAGGAACAAATGATTTGTTTGTTGAAAAAATCTCTTTATGGACTTAAACAGTCACCAAGACAATGGTATTTAAGATTTGATTCCTTTGTAATCTCAAATTGTTATAAGAGAAGCTCTTAAGACAGTTGTGTCTATTTTAATAAGACAAATTCTGGTTGTTTCATATATCTTCTCCTCTATGTGGATGATATGTTCATTGCAAGTGCTGATAAAGAAGACATTATAAAACTAAAAACCTTACTATGCTTAGAGTTTGAAATGAAAGATCTAGGAGAAGCCAAGAAAATTCTTGGCATGGAAATAAATAGAAATAGGTCTGAAGGCCTGCTATTTCTGTCTCAAACAAGTTATGTCCAGAAGTTACTAAAAAGGTTTAGTATGACTGATGCAGAACCTGTGGTCTTGTTTTTGGTAAAACTCATGATATTTCTAATGGTTTATCTGGCAATGTAGATGCAGATTTTGCAAGAGATTTGGATAAACGCAGGTCCTTATCTGGTTATTTGTTTACTCTATATGGCAATCTTATTAGCTGGAAGGAAGATTTGCAGCCAATTGTGGCTCTCTCCACCACAGAATCAGAATATATAGCCTTGACTGAAGCTATCAAAGAAGCCATTTGGTTGAAAGGGCTTGTGAATGAGCTAGAAGGAAAAACAATTCATGTTTCAGTGTGGTGTGACGTTCAAAGTGCCATTTGTCTTTCTAAGAATCAAGTAAAAGAACAAAGCACATTGACATAAGATTACATTACATTCGGGACATCATATCTCAAAAGTTGATAGAAGTGAAGAAAGTGGCTAGTGAAGATAATCCAGCTGATATGTTAACAAAAGTTGTTCCAAGCACCAAGTTTGTTCATTGTTTAATCTTGGTGAATATGGTTTAAATAAGTTTTAGGTCCCTGTTAATATGACGAAATTTGGTTTTAGTCCCTCCAAAAAAATTTCTTTGGAAATGGTTCCTTAACGTTTTAAAATTTTGGAAAACATCCCTGCCGTCAACTTACCTCTGTTAAGTGATGACGTGGCAAACAGACTGCCACGTCATCAATGCCACATGTACCAAAATAATATTTTTTATTCCAGGTGGAAATTATTTAAATAATTAAAAAATTAAATAAAATTTAAATATTATTTAAATAATTAAATAATTATTTATTAATCTGGTTAATAAAAATATTAAAATATTATACAAAAAAATATTATTTTGGTACAGGTGGCATTGATGATGTGGCAGTCCGTTTGCCACGTCATCACTTAACAGAGTTAAGTTGACGGCAGGGATGTTTTCCAAAATTTTAAAACATTAAGGGACCATTTCCAAAGAAAATTTTTTGCTGGGACTAAAATCAAATCTCGTCATATTTACAGGGACCTAAAACTTATTTAAACCATATTGGAAACTGTGGAGTGTAAGCCTCTTTTAAAGACTGAGGTAAACTAACTACTAGAAGTCTTGAAGATCCAAGGTGGAGACTGGTAAGAATCATGTGGATCATCAAGTTATTTAAGTTAGTTAGGCCAGGATTCAGTTAGTTATGAGGATCTGTTTTAGAGCTTTGAGTTAGTTATTATTAGGTAATTCAGTTGTAACTAACAAAGCTGTTATTGTAGAATAGATTTTATATATATCATAGCTAATGTAATCAGTTTAGAGAGTAATTCATATGATTCTATAGATAAGAATTTTGAGTGCAAGTGAGGTGAGAATACTGTAACCTAGAAGTCTTGTACTGTTGCTGGTTTTTGGCATTGATCATAGTGGAAGAATCAATCTCAGTGTGGATGTAGGACATTGTTCCGAACCACGATAAGATCTTTTGTTCTTTCATTCTTCTTTAGCATTTCTTTGTTCTTTGCATACTGAAATTGTCCTGCAATGTAACATCCTACTTTAGTAAAGGAAAACTAGGAATCTTAACAAGGTTTGAATGAACCTTTATTAGTTAAGTTAACTTAGAAATAATTTTCTATGATTTATGGGCACATAAATCTAATGACTAAATTAGATTTAGTAAAAATTATAAGTTGGAAGAGTACCTAATTAAAGCTAATTTAGCATAAATGACTTCGTTAAGCAAAATACTTAAAGTTTAATCACCTAATTATGATCTAGTTAACACCTTTAATCCTAGTTAAATTATTATTAGATAAAAGAAATGGTTCTTTAACCATTTAGGCGCCTAAGAATATAAGCCTACACTAATTGCAAAAAAAAAAAAAAAATCACTGAACCCACAGTAAATCAAAGGAAGCCTTAATCTATGTCAATAAAGGATGGAGATCTTCTGTCCCAATTTTCTGTTTCATTCTCTGTCCCCCATCAATAATAATTTGACACTTAAGAAAATAAAATCACAACTCACTGATATCTGTGCTCATTCTCAACATTTGATTGGTGGAGGATACCGAGACACCATTTTTTGGGACATAAGATTTTTATAACAAATAAAATGACACCTCCTCAAATTTTCCTTACATGTTGCCATCCGTATAATCTAGTAAAATAGTAGCTTTGATGGGTCATTCACCTATAAGAAAATATGTTCGTTAGAATATGACCAGCTTACATCAAAGAATGGCTAATTAGTAAGTACTTCATAAACAATTAACACAAAATCCTAAGCATGGCACCTCCTCTAGGAAACCTTACAATGCGACAACTAGATTAGTCTATAGAAGATAGACTTGCTTAGTCACCTACTAACTATAATGAAATGAGATTTCCTTGCCCTTAAGTAATCTTTTATATAAAAGAAAAATGAAATATTTGATAACATGAAGTTACCGCATGGATGAGAATAGTGGAAAGAGAAGAATTTTCCTATAAAAAAGGCCACTTCCAAACCTATCCAGATTTTATTGGATTCTAGTGCATATCATTGTTCTTAAATAAACACTAAACTCCAGACCTATGAATACGTAGAAGAGCATACCAGAGAACGTATCTGATCTTCCGTGAGTTCGTCCGTTCAATTCGTTCGTCGGTTCTGAATTCTGATCGTACCATTGAACTCGTGGAAACTTCCCCTTTAATTCTAACCGGTCATTTTGTCGAATCGTTGAAGGTAAGCTTAAGTTCCGTTTATGACGCCGATAAGTGTTCCTTGCCCATTCTTCGTTCTTATTCCCGTTTTGATCCGTTTTAAGGCTAAAATAGTTGTTTACGTGTTGTTTGCGAGATTAGGGCTAATTTTGGAGCACCGTAGTGCTTGTTCTTGAAGTGGGAAGATCTGAACCGAGGTTGAAGAAGGTGGCTCGTGGCTGCCAAATGGTGGTGGTGATGGTGAGCGTGGTGCTCGTGGTGGTGGTGTTCGTGTCGGTACCCGTTTTCAGGTGGGGGAAAGAATCAAACTCGTCGGGGAGGCAAGAGTAGAGTAGAATACATTGATATGTGTAGGGGAACCTAAACCCTACTAGAAGTTGAGCCCTGATAAAGTACCTAAACCCTCGGTATAGGTATCTTTGGGCTATCACCGCTAAGGATATACCCTAGGTTCGACGATGATAACATGATGAATGACATGCTATGTTGGTTTGCACATTAAATGCTATATGTGCTCATGATTGATATGATATACTTGACTAATGTATGCTTGATATGAGATAGTAACATGCTATGATATGCCTTTTAACATGCTTTAAGTGACATTTGTAACTTGCTATAATATGTTTATGAATATCCTTATTTTTATGGTGATAACATGCATATTTAATAACATGATATGATTGAGAGTGCAAGTGTGATTAAAGATAAGTATTCGTTATAATGCTTAACCTGACAAGATGACAAAAGTGGACTACGAGTAGTTGTGCGACACTCTGCTTGGTAGGGGGTGTCGGTGATCAGTGTGTCAAGCTAAGAGGTTGAGTGACTAAGCTATGGATTGGTATGAGTCGTGAGAATTCATGTTAGATTGCATTGTGTGATGTCACAGCCGCATAGATCTGGGATTATGCGAGGTCAGACCGGATATCACAGTTAGATGCTTGGTAGGTCTACTGTGTGATTCCGAGATCCTTGATGCGTGACTCCGACACCGAGGCAGCTATCCCTAACGGGAATAGGGGAATAGTGCCACCCTGCTTGGTAGGGGGTGAGCATCCTGCTTGGTAGAGGATGTAATGCTCTTGTGAGTGTGATGGACCTCACTGCTCGGACGTCTGACTTTCATCCTGCTTGATAGGGGATGAGTATCCTGCTTGGTAGGGGATATGTTGTGACGTAGAAAAGTGGTCGCGTCTTCATGTATAGTCTAGGTGCATGAGTGAGAGTGAGATAAGGATATAAAGTGAGTGACTTTGAGGATGATTGTTATAGTGATTGTGCATGCTTGTGATATCTTTGTAGCCTACTTTACTTATATCCCTATCTACGATGAAATGTAATTCTTATCTCTTTCTTCTCTATCTTGGTATTTTTGTTTATGTTATCCCGTGAGAAGGCCCGGAGCTTGAGGAGCTGGATGGAACACCTTTCAAACCCGATGCTGGCGGAAGAGTTGTGAATCCCAGGCTTGGCAAGGTATGAGTTCGTCAAGTTCTCATCATCCGCGTTAAAGTTTGAGGAGTGTTAGTGTCTTTTGAGTAAATGGCCATGTTGTGGATTAATCACGCAATCAAACAACAATGTAGAATGCAACAGCACGAAATTAAAGAGATAGAGAAGAAGAATATGACACCAAGAATTGGTAACGCAGTTCAGCCAATATGGCCTACGTCTGCGGGGGAGGGAGCAATCGAACAATTCACTATGAATAATGAGGTTACAAGATCAACAAGTGCATAGAGTTCCTCTTGGCCCTTGTTTACTACTGTTGAGAAAACAGATACAAGATCCCCAAGCCCTTACCACACTCTATCTTTACACAGTACCCATGATCTCTACAATCTCTCTAATCTTCTTTTGCAGTAGAGAGTTTACAAAGAAAACCTCACAATCACACCCCTGATCTATTTCAAAGCTAAGAGAACTATACAAAAGTATATCTTTCTCCCTTCCTTTCTAGAGATATCCCTATGCCTATTTATAGGAGTGGAAAACCAAACTACAGCCAATAACCACTTACAACCGAAGTAACAAAACCATTATTTCAGTTATGGCCAGTAACTGAATAACAGAATTCAATCACAAGTCCTGATGACTCTGCAGCATTCAAATGCTTTTGGCACTTGAACTTGAATGCATGATTTTGAGACACATTCAACAAGCCAGTGAGTCTCTTTATCTTTGATGTACTTTGGGGCAAGATGAGAGGAAGTCCTTATGTATGTATGTTTATACTACGTTTCCCTATGTCTTACTCTGTACTCTGATGACGGTTGTATTAAAGACTTTATTGAGGGAGCCATTTTATATCTATACTTATGTATTTATGTGTGTTGGTTTAAATTCCTTCGTGTATTTATTAAGCGCGCTAACATTTAATATGCGATAATTAAGATTAGTTAACTAAATTTACTCTAATGAGGCAAGGGGACGTCTTATGCATCATCTTCAATTTGTTATTGAATCTCTTGATTAGTTTTTACAAGACTGATTTTAGTTATTACTTTCTGACATGAAACGTTCAATGCAGTGACAGAAATAATGTTTAATATAAGTGGTTTTAAATTGTGATTTGCAACCATAATTGTAGTCATAATATAACAGTCGTAATACAGCATTACAACTGTAATAACGGCTGCATCAATTGTATTTTTTTTTTGTAATAATCTGCAATTAAAGTAAACGTGAGATAACTACAAGTGCAATTCAAAACCACAAACACAAACTACTCCAGTCCAAATCAATTTCCACCCAATTAGAGGCAAACTTTCTCAGGTTTATTCATCACATTACTGTACATCCATATCACAGGCAAATCTATTCTTAAAAATAATCAAAAACATGTTTCACTATAGTTGTTCTAGTAGAGATTTTAGATAGCACAAGCATAAAGTTACCATGTACAAATGAGAGTTAAAAACACACACTACAACAAAATGCACTTTTATCGGCAATTATTATGACCTTTAGCGGCAATCATAATAACCGCTAAAACTTTTACCGGCAATTATTAATTAGCCGATGCATCAAGTGTTGCTAAAAGCTTTCCCGGCAATTGTAGGAAATGGTAGTAAAGACCCAAATAATTGCCACTAAAAATCAAAAGTTATAACGACAATTATCATGGCCTTTAGCGACAATTTTAATGGCCACTAAATATGATTTTAGAATTGTCTTTTAATCTAATTTACCAGCTTTCTTTATTGCCTTTTAAATATGAAGCACTATTGCAAATTCTGCACACTCAATAAAGAAGGTACCAGATAACATTTACTGCAGTTTGAGGGACAAAAAGTAGGTACCTCCGAAGCAACATAATCTGAAGTTTTAAAAGCAGTGTGAATAAGTTCATGTTCCTGTAATAAATAATAAAGAATTTACATAAGGGTTAGTCTTTTGTTATGCAAATGAACCAACCCATCAACTAGGTAGCTGAAGTGAAAGTGAAGATCGGACAGTTTCAAAACACCAAAGGCTAGCTAGCAAACCTGGTGACGTAAGATATAAAGCCAAAAATCTTAAATCTAGGAATCAAAGCATATCACTAATAAGACATACAACAGAGATTGGGATAAACTCACCTTTCATAATTTTAGGCAAGAAACCAAATTTAAGCCTGCTCAATAATCCTCCTTCAACTCATCGGAATCGGATTCAATTGCACTATAAGCTAACAAAATGCATCAAAACAAAAATAGTCACACAAATTACAGATGAAAATAAAATGAAGCTGCTGGCAATAACAAGGAAGGGAGGGTTCATCTGGGTGTTTATGACTGAACACTTAGTCTTTGAGGATTTGGTGATCAGCAAATAACATCAGTCTTGAAAACCAAAAGTCAACAACATGCAAACAAGTACATCTGCTCTTTTATAAGATAGATCACTCAGGTAGCAATGAAATGTAGACACTTTTCTCATCTTGATACTTTAAATGTAAAAGAACTTGGTGAGGTAAAATCTGTTGTAAAAACAAATAAAGCAATATTGCTGCTATAAAAGTGACAAACTACATGAGACTAGACCACTAACAAGGCACCCACACAATGTATTAAGAACTTCTTCCTTTTAATCTGATCAATCTGCAACTGTAACCAGTGTTATGCTTCAACTTACAAGCTTGAAACAAAGCCTATGGTTAGCCAACACCTGCTCCACCAAAATGCCGACTTGGCTTTTTGTAAATAAATCACACCGCCATGTTATAATTGTTATCACATTCAAGAAATTACCTCATCTCCCAAAATATCTTAGGGGACTATCAACAGTTCACGAAAATTTCAATTCCCAGTGTCAAATATAGAAAATCCAAATTTTTAGATGTCAAACCTCCAAATTAGTAGGACGTTGAAAAAAAATCTCCTCCAAATTAAGCCAATAATAATAACACACCAAGTACCATAGTTCGTGACGCAGATTTTACAGCTGAAAATCGCTTTTGGCGAACAAATATATTTATCTCATCGCATCTCTATCTCCATTTTGCGAAATCAACCCTAGTTTCACATAGTTTTCACTCACAATGTTTCTAATGAATCCCACTGGTAACACACGAAACACCATAATTCACGATTTGCGATGCAAATTTCACAGCTGAAATCGTTTTCGGGGAAAAAAATATTATTTACCTTTTCCTATTTGCTTCGCATCAAGATTCAAAGCAAACAAGTCATATCTTCATTTCGTCAAATTGACCATAGTTTTACATAGTTTTCACTTTTCACTTATACTCTCACCAAAAACAAATTACTATACAAATCAAGGTTGATTCCATATACATATCACACATTTCTTCGACAACGAAACAGATGGTAACTATGTTGCATAGGTACGGATACAGTACCTGGTATGGATACCGGTACGACGGTACGTGATACGGCGTATTTTAAAAAATCAAGGTAGGGTACGTCAATATAAATTATTTAAAAATGATATATATATATATATATATATATATATATATATATATATATATATAATAAAATGTTACGTGATTAAACATGACAAAATTGTATAAAAGATAAGCATAAATAGAACAACAACAATAATAATAATAATAGAATTTAATTGTTATATACTGTCAGCGTAAAGTTATTTACGTTGACAACCAATCAGAAATTATGATATGAGTGACTTTTATGGTAGTTAGGATAAAAGTTAAACATTTTAGCTTATGTGGTAATTTTTGATTGGTTGACTGTGTAAAATATATTTACATTGACAGTCCATACCATAATAATAATAATAATAATAATAATAATAATGTTGATAATGATGATATAAAGTTCACAAATGCAACTATATCAAAAAAAAGTAATAGAAAAATCTATTTTTAATGTTTTTTTACTGAACAACAATGTTATTTTATTTATCAGAGTGTGTGTACAGGAACCGGTACGTACCCAAAAAGTACCATGTGTACCCAAATCGAGTATCCAAATTTTTTTGTTTGAATTTTTTTTTCGGATACATGTTTGATACGTAACCATGAGTACCCAACGAGTACCGGGTACGAGTACGGTACTCGGTACGGATATGACACTTATTTTGAAGGACCCATGCATCAGAGGATGGTAACCATTAGAGGAAATTGAATCGAACCTGTTGCTCGAAGAGTGGTTTCCATTCCATGAGCTGCGAGATTTGCTCTTCGAGATCGTGAGAATTGGCGCCCATCGTGATCCTCAACTGAATCGGAACACAGTGAAGAATAGCGGGATTATGGGAAACCCTTACCCTAGGTTTCGAAGATTCTCCGGTGGCTCTTGTCGGAGAAAGGTAGAGGAGAGTAAGGATTGAAAATGGAGAGGGCGCATGAAGTAAAGTAACGAGCAAAATATTTTAGGGAACATTGTTTTTACAGCCAATTTAAAATAATTGCCGGTATAAAATGAGTTAAACTGGCTAATGTATATTAGTCACAAAAAAATTAGTTTAGAGAATAAATTACTGCAATTACTTTATGGCCACTAAATAATTGTCACTAAAAGTAAAATTTGGTGTAGTGACAATAGGAATGAAAGTAACACTATTTCATTCTTCATACAAACCACTCGCTTAGCTACTACATCAACCTACAAACAAGCATCCAAGTATTCAGACAAAAGCTTCAAGTCAAATAATATATCTCATCTTAAGCTCATGTTGTCGTACTTCAGTTCTTAGATAGTACAAACATAGAGCTACAAATTAAAATTGGCATAAAAACACCTAATAAATTGAAACTATGTGCAATTTCATCTTCACACAAAACCACTTGTGTTATCTACACTATCAATTATCCATCATCAGTGAACTGTATACACATTCATCTCACTAGGTCAAGGTAACAATGGACAACAAGCTGTTGGACTCATAGAAAGTAGACACATTCCAGCCATTGTTGCTTGTCTCCGAAAGTATCATTTTTGAAAACTTGCCCTTAGAGGTGTTGCATAGATATCCTTCCATAAATTAACTGAAGAATAGGAACCACAACTGCTTCTAGTATCTCCATTTACAAAGTCTGTTTTTGTGCTATGAGAAAAACAATCATCCATTAAGAGTCATTAAGAGTCGCTTTAAATTCGGAGAATGAGACAACCCCTCCTCGGAGGTCCCATTCAGTAACTCGAACTTATATTCTCGACGTTATAGCGTAGAGCGATTATATAAAATGCGGAAATATTAAAAACAATCAACACTGATACCACAACCATATATATATTCACACATATATTAAAGTACTGGCTCCATCAGTAGAGCCTACAACAACACCAACTAGCTCAGAGTACTGAATATATATAACCCAAAAGTATGGTAACCAAAATAAAATACATCAGACTTTCTCTCCTGACCCCAAAAATAAATTTCACTCAAACCCACCCATGTACTGGCCCTAACAAGACTAAGACTACTACCCCCCCCCCCCCACGACTATAGCGAGGATAGCGAGAGCTCCCAACCGAAGCTCGCTGCCTCCTACGGTAAGTCCGCAGTGCCTCGTACTCCGTCTCGCTCTCTGACATCACGATCCGGCGACGACGATACTCCCTCATCCTTCGCGCAGCACGACAACGTCGGCCTCTAGCCACATAACCAGTCCTAGAAGATGCATGAGATCTCCATGCAACATCCGAGTCACGATGGTAGTCCCACGGCGGGTTCGACAACCTCTCCAACGGTAGCCTCTGTGGAATACGGAAGTCTCCTACTAAGTAGCTCCTGGACGATCCCCAAGCTCTAAAGTATACGGTAGTCGGTCCCGTATACATTACTCGTCGCTAAGAGTAATCAATCTCCCAGTAACGATCATCATCCTCGTACAACAACTCAAAGTCTCCCAATACTGGGATCCGGGGCTCTCCCGCCAGCATCAGGCTCAGTAGGTGTGCCATCGATCTCCTCAGGCAACTCCTCAACAGGGTCTTCTCGTGCGAGCGAGAATAAAATATAACATAGAAGAGTACGAGAGATAAGAAACAGCAATACATTATAAATAGGGAAACAACTATAAAATAAGCTATACTGATAGCAACATACAACAGTGCAACTATATCAAGCAATCATCTCCCAAGTCCTTCTCTCTCAGCTATTGTCTCTCACACTCATGCAACTAACGACTATATAGACGCGATCATGACGCGACATCCCCAACAGATCAAAATGCATTGTTCATAACTATGCCACCCCCCGTAATGCAGGGTTCGGCCAATAGCCTTTTTGGCCCAACTCAACTCATAGGTACGCATACTCCCCCGCCTGCAGGCCAGGTCAGAATATTCGCTCGTTGGCAATTAACGACATATCCCCCCGCCCACAGACCAGGTCGGGACATTCGCCCGTTTCACAACTGATGGGTATGATCATCTCCCTGCAGGCAAGATCGATAGCCCGTACGCCAACATAGTGTCGCGACCGAAATCGCGAAGGAGACGGCGAGAAGAAAAAAAGATTTTAGAAAAACATGGGAGCCGCCACCAATTTTATTTAATTTAGGGGAAAAATTGGAAAACCTTTAAAACTGGTCTTGTGAACCAAAAACGAGTTCGAAAGCCAATTGTGCATAGGGAAGGATGGAGACTTAACCCCACAGCACCCGTAATGCACCCGTTAAAGAAACGATTACCCCAAATTAATTGTGCAAATTAATTTATGAATTTTAACATATTTATTTTACCCCAAAAAGCAAACCTATTAAGAAAATCTTTCTTTATTTTTTTATATTAAATTCCATGAATCACTAGGGAAAAAAAAAGAAACAAAAATGTTTGACTAATTTAAAGAAAGGTAATGCACCAATTTAGAGCTGGCAGTGACACCAAAGCCACACTCACTTGTAAAGAATAGTATATAGGCAAGAATATAGGAGACCATGGTCCAATCAAGTCCATTATAAGCTATTAAGCCAATTCTGGATGATAAAAGCAATTGTGCATATCCACTGATGCAATTTTTCACAGCAAGGACCTTTCATGCTTCTTGCATTTAAGCAAAAAAAGCCTGCGCATCCTCTAAGTTGTCCTCTAAACATAACACCTTGTTTTCACCATTTTCTTTTGTCTCTTGAGTACCAAGACAACAAACATTCTCAATTCTAACCACCAATGCATTAGATTGCTATCTAGGACTTGATAATGAGATCAACTTCATTCCTTTCTGCAAACTCAGATGCTCTAATTGAAAATTTGTAGTATACACAGCCGGCAAATACATCGTATATCGAATATGTTATATAAAAATGTAGAAGAACACATTATATTACTAATACTATAGCAACCTCTTTATCACAGGGCACCCAGAAATGATGAGATCAAATTCGATGAAATGATTAAGACCAAAACATGATTGTAAGCTTTCCACAATTGAATAACATCTGAGAAGAAACTCTGGCAATTAAACTGTTGTCAAGATCAAATTTATAGCAAGGCAGATATCACAACCCAGTTCACTAAGCCAACCAATCTTTGGTGTTTACCAATGAGCAAGAGCAAAAGGGAAGAGAACAGGTCATTAGTGGGCATGCAACAACTCCTAGTGATCAAGGACAATTCATACATATCGCATAATTCAACACCGCACACCAGGAAACATAATTTCACTCAAAGTTCTATGCACAAACCTTATAGAATTTAAGCAAAATCAGAAGTTGGATCTATAAACTTAAAACCAGTGGAATTCATCAAAAGTATTCATACTATCTAACCAATTCCACACATCCTCTGTCACCATATATACCAAAAAAATTCACCAGCACAATAACTCAAGTACCTATCGAAATAAATAGCCAAGAGACATTGCTAAATGCCCAAAACAACAAATATAAATTTAATTAATCAAATGAGCAAGTCATGAACAGAGTCAAGTAGAGGGATGATGCAAACTTAATCCATCCTTCAATTTCGAAACTAACATCAATCTTGTTACAGAAAATCTCAACAGGTTCATGGTCACAATCAATTTGAATTTAGGCATAACATCATATTCTAATAATAGGAGAAGTAAACAGACTACCAATGGAAATAGTAAAATAAATTAAGGCAAAAATAGATTAAGCAACATCAAAATGATAACCATAAACTTGATGCATTAATTCTTGAAAGTTATTCAATACAAATGAAAGAGGAAGAATAAAATCTGTGTTTTTCAGAAAGCAACAATCTGAAGAATAAGTACACTCAAACCCTCAACATGAAATCATTTTCAATTTTACAAATTCTCTCCCCAAAAATGAATCTCTCCTTCTCTATTTCCCCCTTTGCTCTCTGTGTTGGTTTCTGCTCTTTGTATCTTTGTTTTTTTTCCTCTCTGTGTAAGCCTTCCCTCCTATCAGTTCGTCAATGCTATCTCCTTTTCGAGTTGAATCTCTGCATCCTTTATAGTGCTCCAATGTATTGCTGAATCTTCAAAATAAAACGAGATTAATTTGCGATTTGGAAGCTAGAAATGGAAGGACTTATGCTCAGCTGTTGGAAATGACGGAATCAATCCCGGATTCAAGGCCAAAAATGGCATGATTTTGGTCAGGGTAGGCCAAGCTGCGATTTGAGTGGAGAGAAGAATGGTGCTTGATGGCTAGGGTTCTCAAAGGGAATGAAAAAAAATGAGAAGTGGTGGATCCCAGTCATGGAGCAAGGGTTTTGTTTCTGGACTTGGATTTTGGCCCATAAGACTCTACTTTTACTTTTTTTTTTTCTCTTTATTAATAAGACATAATAAATAAAATGCTGCTATATTATATTTTTCTAAGACAAACTGCAATAATAAAATATTTTTATGATTTTCATTTTCTCTAAAAAACTCTACTTTTTTAATTTTTTCTGAAAAAAAAAATGACATTTTTATGATTTTGACTCTTTTTTTTTTCATTTTTTTTGGATTTTTCTAAATTTAGGCAAAGAAAAAAAAAAACAAAAAGGACGCGATCAAAATGGGGTGTTCACACATAGTGATGAACAACAACGATGCAATATGAGCCTCACCAACTCATCTTGGGATCACAGGTATCATTTTAAGCATACCAACACACAAGCATACAACCTCGACATATCATAAAATCATCCTATCGGCGATAAACCTACAATACCTAAAACTGCATTGGTACCACAACTTAGTAGTCGCCAATGTGAATTAGGTGTTGTCGGTTATTCGACCACTAGTAGGGTTTAAGTCGCCCTACGCATATCAATATATATTATTTTACTCTTGCCTCCCCGACGATCTTGTGGTTCTTTCTCCCATCTAATAGCAAAATGTAGCAATGATCACGAACTCACGAGCCTCCCAGCTCACTCTACAGCCGCAACCTCCTTCTCCCAAAAGGATCCCGAACGCAACTTCCAACCTTACTCTAATCACGGAAACAACACGTAGACTATAGCATTAACCCTAATACGAAGCCATAACCGTGAATAGAAGCTAGAAATAAAGGAAGAACATTGTATAACCATAATGTAGGTTGATACGGAACCTCGGCTTACCCTTGACGGATCAAAGAAGTAAACCGATAGAATTGAAGTAGAAGTCGAGCTGATTATGAATACACGATCGGAATAGAAATCGGATCAACAAACGAACCACCAACTTGAATCACAACTCTTCACCTCAATTCTGCCTTCTCAATCTCTAATTCTCTGTATAAGTGTGAAGAGTGAAAACTCTTCCCTCGGTGAAAATGATGAGGTATTTATAGGGAAATATTTTACTGTCCACGCTTTAGCGTTGGGATTCTCCACACTTTAGAGTTCCAATGTTTGAGCGTTGGCTTCTCCCACACTTGAGCGTTGACGTTTCCTCACCGCCAAGGCACCACTCATCACGTGCCTGCTATGACACGTAACCGACATGTGTCACTTTACGTCCTATCACTGCCAGTCAACTGGTCAGAGTGGCCACGCTTGAGCGTCCACCCTGCTCCACGCTTGAGCGTTCTACCCAGAGTCACACACACTCTTCATCCTTTTCTAATCCAATTTAACCCTAACTCTCAACATCCATCCTAAGCATATCATTAAACCAACATATATTCACGCATTTAATTAAGGTGATGAAAATGAGGATGTTATAGAGAAGACCTGCAAGCTTTCAATTTAGCTTTGGTTGATTCTGTCAAATTCATGTAACTTGGCTTAAGCATATTTCTTTCCTATGTTGCTTCCACCATGACACACTATTGGTAGATGGTAGAGAAGGTGATCCCGATGTAAAAGAAGTTGATACAGGGCTATCATCATACATGCATTCAGAGCTTATGGCTGAAGATGATGGAGTTGATTGGCTAGTTGTAAGAGATTTAGGTGAAATCCTAGTTGTCAAACCATTCCTTCTTGTTTTGGCTAAGCCATTTTGTTGATATGAATTAAAGTGGGGAACAAGATTTTGGTGAAATCAACACCATTGTTCCCTTCTCTAACAGTATGCACCACGCTCACATCGTACCTAAGAAAAAGTAGCCTCTTGCAATTTGAAATAACACAACCATATCTATGAAATGGCACTAACTCGTCCAAAACTAACTGAATTGCATCCAGCGAATCAGATTCACACACCACACACCTGAACCCCGCCTCCCACGTGATTTTGAGCCCCCGACTAATAGTTGTTATCTACCCCAAAAGAATCGTGGCAGTACCACAGGAGCCCGAAAAGCCCATAAGCCAGTTGCCATCGCTACCGAAATACACCCCTAAATCTAACTCGGCTAGGATTTCCAAAGGAGCTACAATTCACATTAATTTTGATAATCTAATCCGTGGGGCCTATTCCGCAAAACCAGCCTAGCAGATGCAGAAGAGCACGAGCCAAAATGGAAGATTTGACTATAGGCATAGAATTGTTTTATAATATGTTGACATGAACGTGATTTGTTGTTTGTAAAAAGAAAAGGTAAGATATAATTGAAAAACTAAATACATCATTTCGTAATCTATTAAATACACCATTTCAACACCACTTTTTATGGCCGACCGGAAGAGGGGTAATGTCCCCAATTCAAAGGCCTTACTCACGTTCATATTTTCTCATACATAAACCAAATATCCACTACTCACAGTGCATAAATCAAAATACGCTTGTCCATAACTATAAAAAAGAAAAAGGTTTTACAATTGAACTTCCTTTTTTTATTTATTTATCAAAATAGCGAAATTTGAAAGTTGTAAAACTTAGCAGCGTCAAACACTACCACTAACTCTTTTACACGTACAAGAAAATCGATTCAAAACACATGTTTCCAAAAATACATAAACCAGATAATAAAGGTCAAGTTTCTTGAGGTCACGACATGACTCTAAGCTCCCCCACTTAAAAGAGTCGGGACAACTCGGGATGGTCTTATAACAATTTCCATACCTACAATTAAGACACTAAGAGAGTGAGCTAAATAAACTCAGTAAGGATTGGAGTATAGTCAAATACATGTTCATATAATTAAAATGTGCAGCAAGATCCAAGACATTAACTAATTTAATCATACTTTTAATATTTCTCTTCATGGATTTTCTACCGTGATGCATCCCAAAGATACCATTATTTCATATTGCAATCAATTCAATGCTTAAACTGAAACATAGCAGAAGTTCATGTTACACATATCAAACATGTGCAATAATACTTATTCAAAATATCGTACCATTTATGAACAACACACGTTTTCCATATTCACACTTCATAACCATTCTGCAACTTAACCGTTTATCATAAGTCATCAAGCACATATCAAAAAAATATCAAGCAGGTTCCACTTTTCATACACAATAACCATACCTGAATTCATCAGTTCATCATGATTCAATAATAATTGTGGCCAATCAATTATTTGAGTGCATACACAGAAATGTCGTATATATTTATATTGAAAGGACAACTCGGGATGGTCTAACAATTTCCATACCTACAATTAAGACACTAAGAGAGTGAGCTAAATAAACTCAGTAAGGATTGGAGTATAGTCAAATACATGTTCATATAATTAAAATGTGCAGCAAGATCCAAGACATTAACTAATTTAATCATACTTTTAATATTTCTCGTCATGGATTTTCTACCGTGATGCATGAATTGTCCCAAAGATACCATTATTTC
This sequence comes from Ammopiptanthus mongolicus, assembly GCA_039655645.1. NCBI lineage: Eukaryota > Viridiplantae > Streptophyta > Magnoliopsida > Fabales > Fabaceae > Ammopiptanthus > Ammopiptanthus mongolicus. The sequence goes on along the minus strand of CM077351.1, from coordinate 62,827,312 downwards.
ATATTGCAATCAATTCAATGCTTAAACTGAAACATCGCAGAAGTTCATGTTACACATATCAAACATGTGCAATAATACTTATTCAAAATATCGTACCATTTATGAACAACACACGTTTTCCATATTCACACTTCATAACCATTCTGCAACTTAACAGTTTATCATAAGTCATCAAGCACATATCAAAAAAATATCAAGCAGGTTCCACTTTTCATATACAATAACCATACCTGAATTCATCAGTTCACCATGATTCAATAATAATTGTGGCCAATCAATTATTTGAGTGCATACACAGAAATGTCGTATATATTTATATTACACACAAGTATGTACAATAATACTCATTCATTTTATCATACCATTCAAGAACAAGCATGTGCTCCATAATTACGTCTCATAACCATTTCACATTTCAGTAGTTCATTATAATTCATCAATCATGCATCAACCAAATATTTCAATGTTTATAGCTGAAAATAGCTTAAGTTCATAGTAAACAAACCATAGCTGATGCAACCATGCATATACGACATGTTAAACCGGTTATGAGTTTCATACTGTTCTAATAAAGTTTTATCATATCAAGACATCTACCCCATGACACTTACTTCTTGAATCAACCTTTCATGATAGCGAGATCAGTACCTCAGTTTAGCCTAAACTCAACTCAAGGGAGCAATGCGTTGTGGCTCAGGATCAACCAGGCCGCAACGTGGCACCACTTTGCTCCTGCGCCGCAACTCATGGCATGATAATTAGGCCCTTTATTACTAGGACCAATAACAACAATGACATCTATCATAGGCCGACAATAGACTGAATTTGTGCAATTAATTGAGATGCAACAATCATAAAAGAATCTAGCAACAACCGAATGGGTCTTGTGTATAGCTTCCTTACCTCCAAAAGCTATTCTAAGTTCTAACTGAAGGTTGAGCTCCAGTAGTAGTTCTTGGAACAAAGTAATTGTTAATGCCTCACTTCCAATTGATTTTTTCTTTGGTATTTCAGTTTCCTTCCCTTTTGCTTGACTTGGTATTGGTGGATTACTTAAGTCTTTCAAATTTGGCCTATCTCCTTCAAGTTGGATTACATTATCCCCCTATGGTTGTCTGCTTCTCCTCCTTGAATTTGATCATTTCCTCTTATTTTGGTGCTGGAAACTTGCATCAAATTCTACGCTAATTGATATCCAAAAAGGAACTTTAGTACAAATTAAAGAGTGTCCTTTTTGTCCAGCAACATGTTTTTTCATTGGATGTATTCCTCCACCTTTGAAATATTTCCCACAATACAAGCATTTTAAGGATTTCTTTCCTTAAGCATCTTCAAATATTTCACGATGATCCTATGTTGAGTCAAATTTTGCTCTAGTAGATTGTGTGCTCCGCGCTACTGAATGAGTTGCATTTGGAGCATTTGCAGGTAATGACATACCCTACAAAATGTAAAACTGATTAAAAATCTTGTGGCCTATATAGTGACAACGAATTGATTTTTTTTATAAGACAACCCAGTTAAAGTGGTTCGTAATATAATATTATAATGATTAAAACAAAAGAACTGAAAAGCTGACATCAATTGGTGAGCCGCGCGCAACCACTATTGTCGATTTATAATGTATATCAGTATTCATTGTTCAGTAGTTAACATCGTGTAAAAGGAGAAAAAATTCACTATTGAAAAATTAGAGATGGCCTTTGACTGGAGTCGTGGAGGGTGTTAAAAAGTGATGCAAATTTTCTGAAAATTCTACAAACTTCTAAGCTAAATGTATTGTCTAGAATGTGCTAGAGTTTTAACAATAAAAAACATGCAATAGGTAGCTAGTGTAAGAAATGTCAGAACAATCTAGAAAACTCTAAACAACCATAGTATGGCGGTGGCTGTAGCCTATAAATAGGCCTATAATGAGTTGTAACAATTGAAGAAATGGAAAAGCAACTTGTACTTCTCCAACCATAAGTCCTCCACGTTATCTTCTTGGGTGCAATACTTTCAATATAAATCTTGCAAATTAAGCAAATTAAGCCTTCTACTATCCAACTATCATTTTCATTTTCTTAAATTCTATCAGTGGTATCAGAGCTACGTTCGGTCATATACTGGGCGTAGTAATACATCCCAACTACTTCACAAAAATCTCTCATCTATCATAAACTAGTTGCAATATTTTCTAGAGCCATGGCAGACACAACCCAACTATCATCTATGCCTGTCCCAATTTTCTCAGGTGAAAACTATGATTTTTGGAGCGTAAAAATGAAGACATATTTTTGCTTCCAAGATTTATGGGACATTGTAGAAGAAGGATTTACTATTCCTCAAGACATTTCAACTCTTACTGTGGCTCAAAAGAAAGAGTTGAAGGAGAATAAGCAAAAAGACTCGAAGGCATTATTTATTCTTCAACAAGCTGTGGCCGACACAATCTTTCCAAGAATTATGGGAGCTACTAGTGCTAAGGATGCGTGGAATATTCTCAAGGAGGAGTTTCACGGCAGTAACAAGGTACGCACCATTAAACTTCAAACTCTAAGACGAGAGTTTGAATTAATTAAAATGAAAGAGTCTGAGACCATAAAAGATTATTATTCCAAAATTAAAGAAATAGTAAATCAAATGAAGGCCTATGGGGAAAATATTCTTGACAAGAGAATTGTCGAGAAAATTCTAATTTCTATTCCCCAAAGGTATGATGCAATTGTGACAACTATTGAGCAAACCAAAGATCTGTCCACCTTGTCGGTGACAGAACTAATGGGATCTCTTGAAGCATATGAGCAAAGATTGAATAGGCATGATGAAGGTTCAGTTGAAAATGCCTTTCAATCAAAGCTAAAATTACGATCTCATAATGATGGGAGTGAAGAAAAAAATAATAATGGTGCGAGAAATTTTAGAAGCAAAGAAAATTCTAGAGATTTCTCTAGAAAAAATAAGTATTCTCCATGTGGTATTTGCAAGAGAACAAATCATGTCGAAAAAGATTGTCGGTATCGTGGAAAGCCACAATGTCGACACTGCAAGAGATTTGGACACGTGGAGAAGAATTGCTATAACAAAAATAAGCATCAAGCTAATTTGGTTGAGGATCAAAACCACGAGCAGCATCAGCATGACCATGAGCAACATCTTTTCTATGCTACCCAAGATTCTAGTGATGAAATGGGTGGAAAGTGGTGCTTAGATAGTGGATGCAGCAATCACATGGCCAAAGATAGGAGCATCTTCAAGGATATTGATGACTCTGTCAAAGTGAAAGTTCGATTGGGGAACGGTGCTATTGTGGAAACGAAAGGCAAAGGCACTGTTATGGTGGAAACGAAGAAAGGTACGAGATTCATCAAAGATGTCTTACTAGTTCCCAGTCTTAAAGAAAACCTCTTGAGCATTGGTCAGATGATGGAGAAAGGCTATGCTCTTCACTTTGAAGGTGACATATGCACGATATATGACAACAAAAACAAAAGGCAAGAGATAGCCAAAGTAAAAATGGAGAAAAGAAATAGAAGTTTTCCAATAAGCTTCAAATACACTACTAACATTGCCATGAAAGTGCAAGTTGATGATTCATGGCTATGGCATCGAAGATTTGGCCACTTCAACACCTATGCCTTAAAGCTTCTATATAAGAAAGGTATGATGAGAGATCTTCCATGTCTCAAAGAAAATAATGAAGCATGTGAAGGATGTCTACTTGGCAAACAACACAGACTACCTTTCTCAACTAACAAAGCATGGAGAGCAAAGGACTTGCTAGAGCTTGTTCATACAGACGTATGTGGACCGATGAGAATGCCATCACTTACCAACAACAGGTATTTCATCCTTTTCATTGATGATTTTTCTAGAATGACATGGGTCTACTTTATTAGAGAAAAATCAGAAGTTTTTGGAGTATTCAAGAAGTTTAAGGCCCTCGTCGAGAAGAAAAGTGGGAAACATATAAAAGTACTCCGAAGTGATCAAGGCAAAGAGTACAACTCACGCGAGTTCGATAAATTCTGTGAGGACGAAGGCATTGAGCGTCAACTTACAGTTGCATACACTCCACAACAAAATGGAGTATCTGAAAGGAAAAATCGCACAGTCATGGAGATGGCGAGATCAATGCTAAAGGAGAAGGGTCTTCCAAACACCTTCTGGGCCGAAGCAGTTTACACTGCTGTCTACATTCTAAACAGATGTCCAACTAAGGCAGTTCGAGATAAGACTCCTATAGAAGCTTGGAGTGGGCAAAAGCCATCGGCCAAACATCTAAGGGTCTTTGGATCAATCTGCTACATCCATGTTCCAAATGAAAAGAGACACAAGCTAGAAGACAAGACAATACGAGGCATATTCTTGGGGTATAGTACACAATCAAAAGGTTATCGAGTTTACAACCTACAAACAAAGAAGCTTACCATCAGTCGAGATGTTGAGGTTGATGAAAATGCTGCTTGGAATTGGGATGAAGAAAAAGTTGTCAAAAGCAGCATCTCCATACCAATGCAACGACCCCAAGAAATTGAAGAAGTTGAAGAAGAAATAACAGAAGATCCAGGTATGCTCCCTTCACTTCCGCAAGAACAAGGTTCTTCACCAGAATCTACTCCGAGAAGAGTAAGATCTTTGATGGATATATATGAAACTTGCAACTTGGCCATACTTGAGCCTGAAAGCTTTGAAGCAGCATCAAAGCAAGAAGTATGGGTCAAGGCAATGGAAGAAGAGATTAGAATGATCGAGAAGAATAACACATGGGAGTTAGTGGATTGTCCTAAAGACAAGGACATCATTGGAGTTAAATGGGTTTATAAGACAAAGCTCAACCCCGATGGCTCAATTCAAAAACACAAGGCCAGACTAGTAGCCAAGGGTTACTCACAACAGCCTGGAATCGACTACAACGAAACATTTGCCCCTGTTGCTCGTCTAGATACAATAAGAGCTCTAATAGCTCTTGCAGCGCAAAAAGGGTGGAAGATTTATCAACTAGATGTTAAATCTGCCTTTCTCAATGGCATACTTGAAGAAGAAGTTTATGTGGAGCAACCACAAGGCTTTGTGAGCAAAGGCAACGAAAACAAAGTACTAAGGCTAAGGAAAGCTTTATATGGCTTGAAGCAAGCTCCTCGAGCCTGGTATAGCAGAATTGATCAATACTTTATAGATAAAGGATTCAGGAGGAGCAAAAGTGAGCCAACACTATACATCAAGACCCAAGGTCAGTATGACACTCTCATTGTCTCCCTGTATGTAGATGATCTTATCTACACTGGCAACAATATAAAGATGATAGCTGAATTCAAAGAAGACATGAAGAAGACATTCGAGATGACAGACTTGGGTTTGATGCACTACTTCCTTGGCATTGAAGTGAGTCAAAGGAAAGAAGGGATATTTATTTCACAGAAGAAATACACGAATGAACTACTAAAGAAATTCAAGATGTACGAGTGCAAGCCAGTCGCTACTCCACTGGTGACTAATGAAAAGTTGCTAAAGGACGATGGATCACCAAAGGCAGATACAACACTTTATAGAAGTTTGATCGGAAGCCTTCTATATCTCACAGCCACACGGCCAGATATCATGTATGCCACAAGTCTTCTATCTAGGTTTATGCAAAGCCCAAGCCAAATTCACTTTGGAGTAGGAAAACGAATTTTGAGATATTTACAAGGCACCAAGGAGTTTGGTATATGGTATACACCTACAACCAACTCAAAGTTGCTCGGTTATACCGACAGTGACTGGGCAGGATCTATCGATGATATGAAGAGCACGTCAGGCTACGCCTTTTCACTTGGATCGGGAATATTTTCTTGGGCATCTAAGAAGCAAGCAACTGTTGCACAATCAACAGCAGAAGCAGAATACGTGGCAGCAGCTGAAGCTACAAGCCAAGCAATATGGCTTAGAAAAATACTTGGTGATATAGGAGAACAGCAGACAGAGCCAACTACAATCTACTGCGACAACAAATCTGCAATTGCAATGGCGAAGAATCCAGTTCATCACAACAGAACAAAACACATAGCTATTAAATATCACTTTATCCGAGAAGCAGAAGCAACTAAGCAAATACAACTTGAGTATTGCAAGACTGAAGATCAAGTTGCAGATATATTCACGAAGACACTTCCAAAACCGAAGTTCGAGGAATTACGAACTATGCTTGGAGTTATAGAAAATTGCATCAAGGAGGAGTGTTAAAAAGTGATGCAAATTTTCTGAAAATTCTACAAACTTCTAAGCTAAATGTATTGTCTAGAATGTGCTAGAGTTTTAACAATAAAAAACATGCAATAGGTAGCTAGTGTAAGAAATGTCAGAACAATCTAGAAAACTCTAAACAACCATAGTATGGCGGTGGCTGTAGCCTATAAATAGGCCTATAATGAGTTGTAACAATTGAAGAAATGGAAAAGCAACTTGTACTTCTCCAACCATAAGTCCTCCACGTTATCTTCTTGGGTGCAATACTTTCAATATAAATCTTGCAAATTAAGCAAATTAAGCCTTCTACTATCCAACTATCATTTTCATTTTCTTAAATTCTATCAGAGGGCAACGAGACCGTGACTTAAGTGTCGTCGATGAAGACAGTGGAGAACAGTTGGGTGGGTGGGGACCATGAGGGACAAACCAACGTAGGAGGGATGAACTGCAGAGGAAGATGCCAATAGTGATGTGTTGCTAATAAAGGGAGGGATGAGATGAACACGTTATCTGCAATGGAAATTAGGATTAGGAAGGGATGTGTTGTAACATAAGGTCTTCACTTAGAGGGTGACAGACTGTTTTACAAATGTGCACTAGGTTTTTTGCTTCTTCTTTTTCATTTGTTTCAATTTTTTAAATTTTTATTTTTTCAAAAACCAATCATATCTGGTTTAACTCGGTGTAACCCATTTTTTTTTTTTTTTACCAATTTAAACAGGTTTGATCATAGAAATAGTTATAACCCTTGACTAGGACAAAAAAATAGTCGATTTCCTAATTTTTTTGGTTCGATCGGTCTGTTCGATTTTGATAACATTGTCTAAAACAATTACATCTAATGTTCTATTAAGGTCAACTGCATGGATTAAACAATGCCATAATATTCTATTGTAGATCATGTCTATAGACAAACTATTAACATCTAAGTCCATCTTATCGATTTCATTTACAGGATTTCTTGATCTTCCTCTACCTCTAGCAATTAGGCTACCCTCCATCTAATATACTCTCCCTGGGTTTTTAAAACATAATATCTAAATTAAAATATTTAAAGCTCAATCACTTAATAGGATAAGATTTGATTATTTTTGTACATGTGGATCACAATATTTACTTAATTCAATTTCTTTACAAAACTAATATAAGTAATAAATATAACATGATAATTAAAATATCACAAAAAAGTAAGACCATCCAAATTTCTAGGATTTTATAAGTTTCAACGTCAACGATCTCGCTATCTTACATTCTGACAATGAAAAATTACATAACCCTCCTTAAAATGACTTAATTACATCCAACGTCTCTTATTTCAAAAGCTACACTCATCTCCCTTTAAAAAAGCTACACTGCTCCTTCATAAGAGATAAGTGTAAGGATAATATAGACCTCAAGAAAAGTTTATGTAATTTCTAAAGTAATGTATAATTAAGCTAAACATAAAAAAAGATCACAATAATTACTCCTTATAACAAAGAAAGGGAAATTCGAAAGAAAAATGACTCTTCATCCCCACAAGCTCTCTATGGGGTTTGGGGGAATTACGGAGACCATAGGTTTCTCTTGTGTACGCCTCTTTAACCAGTTCCAAGAAACATCTCCCTGCACAAGCATATAAAACAATGTTAGGTAGAGGTATCACCGAAGGGTTTACCTAACAAAGGACCAAAGAAAGCAAAAGTTGATAGAATGAATGCTTATGACATTTTGGGGAAAGGGATAAAAGGTAAATTAGCAACTCAATAGAGGAAAACATCAATGATCACCTTAGTACTGTCATGGAGATATTTGACACTAAAGATGCACCCACACACTTTATCATGGGCCCACCTCTCAATTTTTACAATACGAGCATCATAATAAAGGGCATCAACGTCTGTTTCTTGTGACAAACCAAGAAAGGCCCAAGAGAATTCTAATAGTTAGAGATGTTCTGGAGTAGCTAAAAGCCAAAAATAACTATATCTATCTTGGTTATATGTTGTAAAAAAGTCATGTGACTTTGCAAATATGTAAACCATGTGGCCAATGGATAAACACATAATGTATACAAATTGTAGTGAAATAAAAAGGGTCGGGGATTCCTTACCTTGAGACATAGTACAAGATCTCCATCGTTCACCTTGTGACACTCCAAAGGTACTAATGGGATGGATCTGTCACGCACCCCCTCTTTTACATTCACCCACTCATTGTACTCATTACCATATCCAGCATATCGTACACGAGCTTCCTAAATGCATGTGACAAGATTCATGAACTTTAATTCTTTGCTCACAATATCCAATTAAATTGCATCCACTAAGCTAATACAACTATCATATGACAGAAGGATGACCTACTATATTCACGGGTGTAAAATATAACTTGTATAGTTATTTTTTGACTTTCTATTCTTTTTTAATGGAGGAAAAATATCCTAAAAAATAGCATGAGTTATATATTGATTAAAATTAGAAGTAAATTTCATTGGGAGTTAAGATAACTATGATTCTATTCTTAGATAGTTTAGATTGAAGAATTTTCCGAATCACTTGTTATTTTAACAAATCCTAAAAACAAAAGGAAGAATAGTATAAGCATGACGGATCAAATCAATGAGTGTGGGGATCTGAAATTTCACCCGTGCTTGGTTACCTTCAGTAGAGTTTTACTTATGGCAGGGTTATATGGACAGCAAACAAATGATTTCAATGGGGAAACAAGAATCTAATATGAGGTGAAAAATTAGGAATTAGGGCACGAAGAGGAGAGAAAATAAAAAGTCTAGCCTCTTAGGTTATGAAGCTATTAATGAAATTCAATAGGCAACTAGTTTGATAATGAAAAACTTGTCATATGCAAAAACACAACATCTGATTGAACTGTGTTGTTCAACTAATAATAACAGTGCTGGAAATGACACAAGAAAATGAAATTAGTGCTTTTGACATCTCTATTTTCTTAAATCGCATGGCCATTCACAGATGTGTTTGGTTAAATTTCTTCAGTAATGCAAAAGGAGTGCCTAAGGAACTAAATCGAGGTGCTAGAAGGCCCTTGCTTCTTGCTGTTAGAACTTCTTTAGTGAAGCTAAGAGTTATGAAGTTGATAGAAATATAGAGCTATGAAATCGATAGAGAGAGAAAGAGAGCAATTCGATTGATTGATTGAATCAAAATAGAAATAGGAGAAAGAACTCCTTCCAAGGGTTTCCCTTTCTTTCACAAAGCTAATGCTCGGTTCCCACAAACTAACAATTCTCAATACCCCTTCTCTGCCCTTTTCCCCTTATTTAAGTTAATTAACTAATCTAATTGATCCCCTCAAACTAATCTAACTTCTCTAACTGTTTCTAACTCCTTTATTCTTCCTTCCTTTATTCTACCGAGTACCCTTCTAGGTCCTACCAATACCACCCCGTTATAGTTCAACCTTATCCTCAACATTGAAATCGGGAAAACTGAGATCTGATAGTATTCACGTCATTACTTCACCAAAATTTGCTAGTTCAATGCCCTTATTTCATCCAATTGCTCTTCTTCACCCATAATAGTAAACGGCATGCTCTTTTCTTGACATCTGTACATCAGGCCAAGTGGCAGGCCACATTGAAAATACCTCCTTTCTTCCCATCTTCTGACATACTCTTGATATAGAAGCTATCGAGCTCCTCTCCATTTTTGTGGGTATATACTATAGACGTTGGATTTTGTTACTGAACGAGCTGAACCTTTATTCTCATCCTGCACACTCCTGTCTGAATATTTGGTTGAAATCATGGAGCCTGAAGATGACTCTACTTGTATTATACTATGAAAGTTCACTAGACCTACCCCAACAAACCAGCCTATTCGGGTGCCAATTTCTCCGGCAGAAGTATGCTTGAAACTCGACATCGAAGCCTGAAATTATGACCCGACGCTGAGTCTGGGGGCACACAATTCTTCCACATCTCTAGCCAAATTTGTGACACCCCCTTCTGGGATATCACATGGTAACTCGTTGCGGAAAATATCACTTTAGTACACTAAAATCTTTTTCAAAAAAAAAACTCACTCGAGTGGTTGTAGAAATCTGATACCAAAAGCAAAACAAAACAATCACATAAAACAAATTGAAAATTCCTTCTTAATAATAGTAATTCAACTTCGCCATAAGGCGTACACCCTTTCTCAATCTTTCAGTACACACCACGTACTCAGTCACAGTCGAAAGACTTGACTTAAACATCAAAAATCCTAAGAGCTAGTTTAATAAAGAAACTTTAAGGACGATAGAGTATACTACGTAGTATACATCATACTGGTGAGACTGTACCTCGTCGTCACCAGTCCACATATCTTTGTCGTCGACGAAAAGGGACTCCAGCATCAGGGTCCTGAAGTGACCCAGAGGACCATTGCAATGCATCTGTACACGCATCCAAAAACACAACAGGGTGTCCAACATGTAAAGGCAAGGGTGAGATACCAATATATGGATTTTAACCACCATAACCACATGCGGGACACAGCCCCAACAAATAAGCATACATAATACCATAATGCATAAGATTCCACTAAATAAACAAGTAGTTTATCATAGGGTTTCATACCTGACAGTCATCGTCATTTTATAAAAAAATGCATGACAATTCAACATTCATCGTCTAATTCTTTACTTAATCTCCGGAGATCCCAACACCGTTATAAAAATGAGTTGATCAAACTCGATTGCCCAAAGGCACACCATTGTTAAAACCATTGCACATTGTCCTACACAAGACACATAGGATCACCGTTTATGATTTTTCATTGTCCATCAAGGCACAATGATTTATATACACCGTTTGAATATCTTGACCACCAAGATATCCAGAATAGCACCGTTGGCACGTCTGCCGATTTTAATGCTTGGAAAAATGTTTCAAGTCTTGCCACTTTTCTTTGTGTTTGTTCTTTCGTTGTCGTAGCTCAAAGGCTCCCGACTATTCGTAATTTGTATTGTTTTAAAACTTTTCACCGTTAGCACAGGACAAAACGTCCGAGTGCTCAATCGCGGAGCCCTAGACCGATGCACCAGCCCAAGGTCCGTGATAATAGAAAACACCATTCACCTTTAATCACGTTTCCTCATAACAAGAGGAGGACACACAGTCCATAACACCGTTGCACGACTTCTCATGCTATTTTTACAGAATACTAGTATCCCGACGTCTCGTATACTAGAATCATGTTTCAACGTTTTCACCGTTTTTCGCTCCGTGAAATACAAATTCAAAACGAAATCTCCGCAACTCATCCAAGTTGTCGGATTTTACAACGTTGGGAAAAACCCGTTTACAGAACACCGTTGGGAAAAACCCATTTACAGAAAAACATTTCTATTTGGAAATCTATTTGTAAACCATCAAATTACTGATAAAACTTATCTTTAGTTAAAAGTCCTTTCCCAGAAACCTGTTTTTGAAAGGAAACAGCTGAGACCAGAAACGTCGTCCCGGAACAATGTTACTGTTTTTCAAAAAAGTTTTCCGTAAATCTTTTCGGAATTAAAACGTCGTTTAGCATTTAAAAACATCCTAATTTCAAAATTTTGACCTTTTCCTGTTATTTCAATTTATTCCACAAAATGATTAATTTATTCTTGAAAATATAACTCTTTTCTACTAACTTTATAATTTATTTTAGGATCCCGTTTTGCAAAACTCACATCATTAAAAACTTTCAAATGTTTCCCAAATAAATATTTGGTGTTCCTTACAAAGCTTTTCAAGGCTTTTATCTTCGTTAATTAATTGAGCACTGACCACTGTCAGGCTTCCCAATCAACAATCATCATCACAATATGATTATAGCAAATAATACAGTTAAAACATATATTAAATCATCATAACACATATCAGCAAGCAATTATCAACAGATAAAGTAATTGCGGAAAGTAAATCAATCAACCACCACACAGCTTAATCACGTATTTACAGACCAAAAACAATAACACATAATCGTCGTGAGATCACTCAGACAATCTCCCCTTACCTCTCGGAGTATCCTCCAGATGCAAATCGTCCGATCGATCCGCAAACTCTCCCGATTACTCGTCTGATTACCCAATCACAATTACAAACACATAATCCATTCAAATATTAACATTAAACAACTCCAATTCTCCTAATCCTACCTATATAGGGTTCGGCCATGGAGCTATAAAATAGCTGGGTATGTCCAAAAATTTCTATCTTTTGGATTCAATACGTCCAAGGTGTGATAAGACTAAATCAAAGCTTATTACACTAAAACTTGAACCAAAACCCTATTCACCCAAGATAGCTCAATTCGGCCATCCATACCCATATGAGCTAGGGAGCTCTTTTGCTTACAAGCACTTGGATTATGGAAGAGGGTGAGGCAACTAGCTCATAGAAATTGGTTTGACATTAAAAGGAATTTTCTACAATTTTTCATGGATTTTTGAAGTTTAAGCTTCAAAACCTAAACTACCATGAATCATTAAATTGGAATGGAGAAGTAGAGAGATTAAGAGGTGAGTTTATACCTCCTAGATGATGGATACGAGCAAGCAATGAACTTTGCTTCTTCAAAATCTCTAGAAATTTCTTAAAGAAAATGAGAGAAAGTGATGGAAGGAAATGTGAAAAAGAAAGAAATGGTGAAGTGTTCTTGGAGGGAGGGGGTGTGAGGCTGATGAAGGTGGGGCCAAGGAAGTCCAGAAATTTCTCACTTAGGGGTAGTTTGGTCGTTTACATAAGGACCAATTTGTAATTTCTTTAAAAGATCAAGGGAATTTTGGTCATTTCGCGTCCAGGTATTTTTAAAATCCATCATGACACTGGCACGCATTCCTAGGTGATGTGACTTAATGTAACATCGATTTTATCCGTTAGCGGGTCCCGTTAAATATATCTACAGCTCCATTTGTCTCCCGGCTCGAGTTTTCGCCCGAGTAGTTTATATTATTTTCACTTTTTAATGCCAAGAACCAATTTTACCGAAATTGTAGAGAATTAAATTCAAAGACTAACTGCCTTGTTCACAAGTCATAATTAGGTCTTCATAGTAGTAAAATACTACTGTTAGTGAAAACGAAGATCGGCCTTCGTCTGAATATTCGACCCAAAATTTAACCGTAGCATCCTACTGTAACACCCCAGTTTTCGCTTGCTTGTTACATATGTTGTTTATGTTGTTATATATATGTTATGTGTTGTTATGCATGTGTTAGATGTTTAGGACGTGTTTTAGGGTAGTTAAACCTTAGAAAACGAGCCTATAAATGATCCTGTCAGGGTGGCACGCTCGTGCTCTTGTATAGCACGCCCGTGCCGGTTGTTCAACACACCTGTGCTCCCGTGCAGCACGCCCGTGCCAGTTGTTCAGCACGCCCGTGCTCTTCGCGCGCTCCAGAAACGCGTTTTGGGCTCTTTTGGTCAGCCCGTTTCGCCCCAATCCTTTTTATACCTCTTTTATTCGACCTAAATCTCATAGCCGTCAATCCTAAAGTTAGAAACAGCCATCTTTAACCTTTCTCTTAGGTTCCCATTGAATCCTTGAGCATCCCCAATCCCTGTTTGGGTGTTCTTCGTCAAGAACACATCCCTGTGGTGTTTGTTGTTGCGTTTGGGGTTAAATTGCTAGTTTCGTGTTACTCTGAGGTGTGGTAATCAACCCTATGCATCCTTTTTCTTTAGATCCCTTGAGTTAATGTTGAACCATTTTGTCCCTGTCAAACCAGACTTCGTGGTTCGTGTGCTAGTGCTGTGAACGGCAACTAGCAGATTACTTCCCCAGGGATCTAATCAAGGTATGTGCATAACCCTTGTGTTAATTCCCTTCCCTTTCTTTGTTTGGGAATTAACTATCTTTGTCCTTTCTTGTTGTTCTTGGTCAAAGCTCGCTAAACCTGTTGAATCCGTTTAGAGGAGTTACGCTTGGACTTCGCTCTGGTTGGCTCATAGGTTGGTATCGTCACGCCAGGTATAGGGAGAAGGGATTAGTATAACATATAGGTTCTAGGGTAGCGTAAGATGAGGGTTAACTCATAGGTTGGTATCGTCACGCCAGGTATGACGTTGAGGATGTTGTTTATGATATTGTTTATGATGATGATGATGATATGCCATGGTTGATGTATGGTTCATGTAGCTAGAACCGCATGCTAATCCTTATTTTGCTCTGCTAGGGTTTGCATGGTGATTGCACCATGACAACTTTTTCCGATTGCCCGTGGGAACTATTGTTCCCCGATTTGAACATTCCTCCTCCTTCTTCATCTCATTCTCCTAAGCTTAATATTTCCTTTATTTCTCCTTCTTCTCAATCTGCTTCATCTCACATAAAGAAAACATTTGCGTAGGCTTTGAATAATGCATGTGATGTGCCATTGAGTCAACTCCCTATCCCATGTATGAAGGGAGATGTGGTTGCTGTTAAAATCCCTCAAGAGGAATATATAGCTGGGGTTGAAGGGTGCAAAAATCATTTGCATGGTTGACTTGTTTTAACAAAGGGTGATGCTCCTATTAAGATTGCTGATTTACTTATGAAATTGCAAAAACTATGGAAGTCTGTAGGAAACTGGCGTGTGACCCCCATTGGAAAGGGTTTTTATGAATTTGCTTTTTCCTCCATTGAAGACTTGAGGAGTTTTCTTGCTGTGGGATCTTGGCCAATGCATCCAGGATCGTTAAAGGTTTTCTCATGGACTTCGGACTTTAATCCTCATTTTGTGAAGCAAACCAATTGCCAATGTTGGATTCGTATTCATTGTTTACCTCAAGAATACTGGAGAAAAAACTCTCTGTTTGCTATTGCCAGAGAAGTGGGAATCCCCTTGGCCCTTGATGTAGCCACGAGTAATAGATATTTGGGTCATTATGCATGCATTTTGATAGAAGTTGACTTATCAAAACCCTTGCAAGATCAAATATTAGTTGAGAGAGATAACTATGCCTTTCTGGTTGATATCAAGTATGAGTATCTTCCTCCATTCTACAGTTCTTGTGTTACAATTGGGCACGCTGTTCATGATTGTAAGAATAATCCGAAATATCAAGAAATCAAGAATGATCAAGTCAGTAAAAAGAGTAATATTGTTGCCTTGCCTCCCAAGAAAACAGTTCTTCGATATGTTCCTAAGCAACAAGATATTGCTGGTGATCAGAATGGGAAAAATATAAATAATGATGGTGAGCCTAGTAATATTAATGCTGTCATAAATGAGTGTGTTAATAAGGCTGATCTGATAATGCTAAATGATGAAAAACAAGAAGAGGATAATATGTTGCATCAGCCTGATGACACTCATGTTTTGAATAAGGATCCTATTATTGAAGATATCAGAGTTCTTGAAGGAAATAAGGGTCCTTTCCTTCCAAGTAATACTCCTTATGTGTTGGAGCAAATTGCTATTAAGGCTGCTTCTGAGGAAAAATCTGAATCCTTTGTTCCTAATTCTGAGCCCAATTCTCCTAATGCTGATGCTTCCAGTGGCTTCCAAAAATTTGCCTCTGCAGAAAATGCTATAAATGGTCAAATTTTTCAAACCCCTCATAATATAGACAATCCTGTGGTTGCCAGAGATTTACATATTGCGACTAGAGGGAAGTTTTGGGACAAGGATCAATGTGATGATCAGCACAGCCAGGATAATACTGCTCAAGATGATTTCATAGATGTTCAGGATGATACAAATTATGTTTCTAATGGCTCTAAATATTTAAATACTTCTCAAGATCAAGTGAAAGAGGCAGAGTCCTTTCAGGTTTTGTCAAAATCAGGAAAAAAGAAGATAAGGCAGAAGAAAAAGAGGACAAAAAATTTAAAATCTGCTGGTTATACAACCCGATCAAAGGGCCGAATGTCTAAAGCTGGTCAATAATGAAGATCTTATACAGAAATATAAGAGGTATTGGTAACTTAGATTCTAGATTAGTTCTTAAAAAGCTTTGATATCTTCATAAGCCAGATTTCTTATTTATTTCAGAACCTTGGATTGAATATTCTAAGCTTTCAAAGGGTTTTGTTAATAGCTTAAATTTAAAGCTGTTTGCTACTAATGATAGGGGAACCATTGCTCCGAATATTTTGTGCTTTTGCAAGACCTCCTTGGATCCTGTTATCCTTGTCAGTTCTGATCAGCATGTGTCTTTCTCAGTTTTTGTTGAAATGCAGGACTGGTTTATTTCAGCAATCTATGCTTCAACTAATTACATTTTTAGAAGATCCCTCTGGAATGAGTTGACTACTCTTGAGTCAAATAATCCTGGACCATGGTGATTTATAGATGATTTCAATGCAATTCTTGGAGCTCATGAATATAGAGGTAGAGGATCTCCCAGTAGAATTTCCTGTGATGAGTTTCGAAATTGGTCTGATGCTGGACAGTATATGCATATTAATACAAGAGGTTCTCAGTTCACTTGGACTAATGGTAGGAAGCAAAGTGCTTATACTGAAAGAAGGCTTGATAGATCCATTTGTAATGTTGCTTGGATTGACTTCTGGAATAGTATAGATTGTTGCACTCTCACAAGAAGCAAATCAGACCATTTCCCTCTACTTTTGAACATGAAAAATGAGGTCAGAGATCATGGTTCCTCTTTTAAATTCATGAAGATGTGGGCTACTCACCCTGATTGTGTTCATATTGTTGAGTCTGTGTGGAAAGAAAATATTTTTGCTGTCCAATGTATGTTCTCACTCAAAAATTGAAGAAATTGAAAATGAAGTTAAAGCAGTGGAACAAGGATTGCTTTGGTAATGTTAATAATATGGTCAAAACTGCTCGGAACAATGTTGATGCTATTTAGCAGGATATTAATGTCTTTGGTCACTGTGATGAGTTGTTTGACAAAGAGAAAACTGCTCAAGTGGAGTTGCAAAAGGCTTTGGATTTTGAGGAGGATTTCTGGGAGGAAAAATCTAGACTAGATTGGAATATTCATGGGGACAGGAATACTGAATTTTTCCATCAAATGACTAAGGTTAGACAGGCCACAAATGAAATTTCTGTTTTGAAAAATGGTGATCAAGTTTTGTCTTCAAATACAGATATTGAGCAGCGCATTTTACAGTACTATGAAGGAATGTTTGCTTCTGAGAACCAATGTCAACCTAATGATCTAATTCAGCAGGTGATTCCCTCTTTGGTTTCTCATCAAGACAATGCAATGATCACTCATGTTCCTTCCATGGAGGAAGTCAAATCTGATGTGTTTTCATTAAATGGAAATAGTGCTCCTAGACCCGATGGCTTTGGTGGATTCTTTTTCCATAAATACTGGGATATTAGTTGATGATGTGCATAATGCTGTTTCTCAATTCTTCAAGCATGGATGGATCCTTCCAAACCTAAACTCTAATGTGGTTGTGTTAATTCCCAAGATTTTTGGTGCTGAAAAGATTGAACAATATCGAGCCATTACTTTAGCCAACTTTCAATTCAAGATCATTACAAAGGTTTTGGCTGATAGATTGGCCATTATTGCTCCAAAGCTTATTTCTGAGAATCAAAGGGGCTTTATTAGAGGAAGACGGATTTTGGATTGTATTTGCACTGCTTCAGAATCGATTAACTTGCTGGACAAGAAAGCTTTTGGTGGGCAAATGGCAATGAAGATTGATATTAAAAAAGCCTTTGACACTATTGATTGGAATTTTTTGATTCAAGTTCTAAGAGCTTTTGGGTTTGCTAACCAGTTTTGTGATTGGATTGGAACTATTCTTCAATCTGCCAGGCTCACTCTTTCAATTAATGGTAAAAGTGTTGGTTTCTTTTGTTGCAAGAGGGGTGTGAGACAAGGTGATCCCCTTTCTCCTCTTCTATTTTGTTTAGCTGAAGAAGTGTTGAGTAGAGGTATTTCAAAGCTAATGACAGATGGGAGACTTCAGCTTATGGCAGGGCTAAGGGGATTGCAAATGCCAAGTCATGTTCTTTATGTAGATGATATTCTGATATTTTGCCGAGCTTCTAGGAGAAGTATTTCCAGCTTAATGTCATTATTCCAGCAGTATGAGCAGGCCTCGGGCCAGGTTGTGAGTAAGGACAAGTCCAAGTTTTTTTGCAGCTCTATGTCTAGAAGAAGACTGGTTGAAATTGCTGACTTAATTGGCTTTGCTTATGGCAGCATTCCTTTTACTTATTTAGGTGTTCATTTGTTTAAAGGAAAGCCTAAAAGGGTCCATCTTAGACCTATTGTTGATAGGATCAAGACTAAGCTATCTAATTAGAAAGGCTCTCTTCTTCCATCTTGGGAAGAGTTCAGCTAGTTAATTCAGTGATAGTTGGCATGTTGCTTTACAATTTTCAAATCTACAATTGGCTTGCTTCTTTGTTGAAAGATGTGGAGGGCTTGATTAGGAACTTTGTTTGGTCTGGAGATGTTAATAAAAGAAAGATTGTCACTGTTGCTTGGAAAAAAGTGTGTAAACCTGTGAATAAAGGAGGGCTTGGCATAAGATCTATCAAGTCTATTAACAAAGCTGGTTTACTGAGACTAGGATGGCAAATGTTTTCTTCTTCTTATTCCTGGTCCAAGCTTATTAAAGCCAGAGTTTTCAGAAATAACACACCAGTAGCTTATCATGTTTCTTCATCGCTTTGGCCAGGCATTAAGGCAAATCTTAGTCTGCTTATGTTGAATACATCTTGGCAAATTGGGAATGGGGAATCAATAAATTTTTGGATAAATCAATGGTTGTCTGCTCCTATTGTGCAAATCTATGATATACCTGATCATCTTCATCACTCTCTCAAGGCTAAGGTGAGAGATTTTATTGTGGATAGGAATTGCTCTATTCCATTTGGACACTTAACTCATTTTCCTGATTTAGAGGATGAGATAAAGAAGATTAGTATCCCTAAACAAGCTGCTACTGATTATTTGGTCTGGAATAAATCAGCCTCGGGTGAATTGAGCTTCAAGGAAGCTTATCATTTTGTTAAACCAGTAGGTCATGCCTTGAATTGGTTTAATATCATTTGGGAAACGAGTATTCCACCTTCCAAGTCTTTTATCCTCTGGAGAATCCTTCATGGGAAAATGCCAACAGATGAAAATTTATGGCATAGAGGCTATCATGTGGTGTCTTTTTGTTCTCTTTGTGGCAAGGCTGCTGAGGCAGCTACACATTTGTTTCTTACTTGCCCTTTTGCGATATATATTTGGAGTTGGTTTGAGATTTTAATCAATTGTCATATTGATTGCACCAGTTTTGATTCTGTTTTCAGTATTTGTAAGGAAAATTGGAGCATGCAGGTTCTTGATTTGATTATTGCTGGAATTATAAATGTTTTCTATACTGTTTGGTATTGTAGAAACAAATTAAAATTTGATGACAAAAGAGTTACTCTTCATGCTGCTAAAACTCTCATTTTGCTAATGCTGCTCTAGCTAGAAACATCAGCTCGAAAAACAGAACTGCTGCTTCCTCTGATCTGCATTTCTTAAGGCAGTTTAATGTTGCTCCTCGATCCCCTCTGCTCCTAAAATCATAACTGTCCTGTGGCAGCCTCCCATTCCTAACTGGGTGAAATGTAATTTAGATGGAGCTGCCTCTGGTTGCCCTGGTCCCTCTTCTTATGGTGGAATTTTTAGAGGTGGTAGATCTGAAATTATTGGTTGTTTTTCATCTAATCTTGTTGTCCATTCAGCTTTGGAGGATGAGCTTTTTGGTGCAATGTTTGCCATCGAAATTGCTCATTCCAAAGGTTGGTTTAGTTTTTGGCTGGAGTGTGACTCCAAGCTTGTTGTTGCAGCCTTCAAAAATCAAATTTTGATTCCTTGGAAGCTTGGAAATCGTTGGATTAATTGCTTGGAATTGTTGAAGCATATGCATTTTGTTTGTTCTCACATATTCAGAGAAGGAAATTCTTGTGCTGATAAGCTAGCTGCTTATGGTTCCTCTATCTCCGGTTTCATTTGGTGGGATATGGTTCCAAATTTTGTAATTGATGACTTTCATAGGAATAGGATTGGTCTACCTTTTTATAGGTTTGCTTGAGTGTCTTTTTTATGTCTGTTTTGTTATGTCCTCTTTTGAGGATGGCTGCTTTACTTTTCAATTGGGTCAAGGCTTTATGTCCCCCATTCTATCTTTTTTCTTTATTTATTAATAAATAAGCAGTTTGAGTACTCTTTTTCCTTCTAGATGTTTTTTCCCTAAGGAGGATTTTGCATCAAAAGGTTTTAACGAGGCCCTTGCTGTAATTTATAGGGAAAAAAAAAAAGATGATATGCCATGGTTGTATGGATTGGTATGTTGAAGCTGCTGTTAAAACTTTGTTAATAAAAGACATAGGGATGTTAGGGCTAAGTCTAAAACTAGGATTAGTCTAATTGATGTACATAAAACATAAAGATGTTGATGAGGGGTGAGATTAATGCCAATAGATTAGTCAAGAACCTTAAGGTTGATTTGGAGTGTTGAAATCTAGAGAAATTGTTAAGTTTCCCAGATCTGAACGCTGTAATAGCGTTCAGCACGCCCGTGCTCAATATTGGCACGCTCGTGCTCCCTGTCCAGAAAAGCCAGCACGCCCGTGCTCTCATGTAGCACGCCTGTGCCAGAAAAACGAGAAAAGTGACGTTGTTTAGCATGCTCGTGCGCTCGCACAGCATGCCCGTGCCAGTTGGCTAGCACATCCGTGCTCAAGCCTTACCACTGTCAGAATTAAGAAAATTTCACTGTTTTAAATAAAAGAGATTTAATACCCCCTTTTGGAATAAAAATACGATATACAGTTTATAAAACACGACCTTGAGGATAGTTAATGAACTAGGATATCGATATGGTAAGGTGCAATAATAGAGACTTAATAAAGAGATTAATTAATGAGAAGATAATGTTATAGGTAACGACGTACTGTTACCGATGTTGTTGGTTAAATCATTCTTGATGCTTATTGGTCAAGTTGATGTTGATAAATCATTTTTTATGCTTATTGGTCAAGTTTGATGTTGATAAATCAACTTTGATGCTTGTTGGTCAAAGTTAATAGCCATGTGATGATGTTGATGATGGATGGTTGGACATGTGTTTGCATGGTTGAACATTGCATGCATCATTGCATAGAGATGATAGTTTGGGTGGAAAGCAAACGATGAAACGCGACGGTGGAGGCCACGATGGGTGTTATCCCGGCCTTGAGGGTAGAGTTGGGTAAGGAGGTTCCATATGGCATTGACTTGCAACCCATTACCGGAGTGTCCTATCGATAACCTGACTACCTTGACGAGCCACGGTACGTTATCAGGATTAGTTGAGAGTATCCACGGACGTCACCCGTGGTTTGGTGAGTGTTCCAACGTTGACGTAGGATGGTTAACATGGATATGTACTCCTAATCGTCTTTCCAAAGTTGATGTTTGGATCCACATTGCATATGAAGTAGTGGAGTAGCTATGCATAGCATAACATGTTATTAATAAGAGATGATGGACTGTGTTATAATATGTATGTTATATTATGATGTTGTATATGCTGCATGATCATCTTGCTAACTGCTCTATCACCATTTATGTTTATACGTACAATTCCTTCCTCCCTACTGTTGTTGTTGCTGTTTTGCATGTACCGTTGGTTATGCAGAGGATGGTGAGCTGCCAGTTGAGGAGTGATCCCGAGGAGATCACTTACTCATAGTTTAGTTTAGTTATGTTAGTTGTTTTCGATGTAATATCAGTCGGGGTTACCAGCTCTGATTATGTGACATCGAGTTCGGGTTTTGTTTATGTTTATGTTTTCCGCAGTTTTTGTTTTATGTTTTAAAACTTTTTGGATAATGTGGTACTTGCTACCTTTTATGATAAAGTTTTTATTTAACTTGCATGCTTTATTTAATTTTAGGCTTAATTGCACTTTTGATCCTTCAGGTATCACGATTGTGCAATTTTGGTCCCCCGGGTTTTAATTGCGCCAATTGGGTCCTCCAAGTATCACGATTGTGCAATTTTGGTCCCCCATGTTTCAATTGCGCCAATTGGGTCCCCCACGCATCATAATTGTGCAATTTTGATCCCCAAATATCACACCTACAACCGTGTAGAGCATGGATATGATTTTGGTTTTCCCAAAATCATTTTCTAAAACACAGATAAAAATATAAACACATTTATATAGTTTACTGGTCTTAGAAAGCGTGAAAATCGGGGCGTTACATTACTACCCCACTTAAAAAAATTTCGTTCTCGAAATTTCATGCTCGAGAGTAGACAGGATTCTCTAAATCCCTAGGTTCTACATCATACTCTCCGTATGTAATTCTCCCTAGGTGACATTTGCAATCTAATAGCGATTCCATACTCATTCTCCGTTTAATTTACCTAACCCCAAATCGTTGGTCTTCAATCCATACTCCACCTCCTTAATACTTCACCTTAATCTCTCACACATGAGAGGTATTATTAAACTTAATCATTTTCCCCTTTTTCACTAATCCATTTGGGAAGACTTCTTCCTACATTTTTAATTCTCGCTGTTGATACCAAGATTCAAACCATGACACACATTCCTTTTATAGTACCTATATCGGTTCTTATCCCAGATGTCCAATCTTAAACTTAGTTTCCTTCGAATATGGTCCACCTCTCCAATTTACATCGTAATCTTGCCTCTTAACTTTAACGAACCTGATTGCACCTCCTAATGCAACTAAAACCCAAAATATTTGCATCGTCTAGAATTCTCCAATATCATAAATCTTGAATTTTTCTAACAACTTAGTTTTTATCCAAGAGCTCTCATTTCCTTCTTACATTCAGTTTAGGTAAAACTACTAAGGACACTTTCCTATAACTCTTCAAACTTTTACCCTCAATCTTAACTACAGATGTTAATCAGTATCCTAGGTTCTGCGACACTTATTTTGCCTCGATCAATACTTGACTGATAATAAATGTCTCACTTACTGAGGCTCATCCTAAGGATTTTCACCTTATCTGTCACAACTTATACCTCATCAAAACTCCTATCACTTCTTGTCTATCCTGCTAAAAGAATGTTCGTAGTTAGGCATTACACTTAATCCTAACCGACCTTCCAGAGATCCAAACGTCTTTCGTGCTCGTCCAATTGAGTTGCGGGTGATTCGTTGAACTCAGTCACTACTTGGTCCTTGAAAATTAAGGAAGAAATTTTCTCACGAAGGAAATTTTCAACAGAGGAAATTTTCTTGGTCCCATTCTCGCACGAAAGTATATGGAAGGGTTTTATTGTTTCGAACAGAATATAGGAATATCCAGTATGTAAAAAGATTCTTCAGTAGGTTCGTGGGTGTAAAAATGCATAGCTAATACATGTTTACAACCATGATTATAATAAAGTCCCTTCTTTCACAAGAATCTTCCAGAGGATTAGGGAATCAAAAAAATGAATAGTCTGGCCAAAAATCAGACTGGATCACGTTTACCAAAGGTAAAAGTGATTAGACTAGTTTCATCAAGAAACTTTCAATATTAAGAATTTGTTTGTGTTACAACTCAAAAAATAGTCATAACAAACTTCTAATCGAGTAATGTGAAGATGTCCAGACCTTTGGATACTATTCAAACAATCTACTCAAATGTATAATACACTGAGGATTATGTAGGAATGTGAGCACAAATACTCGTTTGGGATCGCATGCCCGAAGAATTTCACTCCCCTCGAGTCAAAACTTGCACTTAAGGAATTTCACGACAACTCCTCTCGCGCAGGATCCGCAACACTTGATGCAGAGTTTCCTCATGTTCTTCGTGACTCTCAAAGTAAACGAGAACATCACCGATGATGACGAATTGATTAAGAAACGGACAAAAATTCCATTTCACGTAGTCCAACCTGGTTAGCTTCGTAGGTGATATTCTTCCCAAGCGACGGAGATTCGACTAAATGTAGGGACTAGATGAATCGAAAACTCAACATCCTTAGTCAACACAACTTGGAAAATTCTCGAAAAATTCTCCTGAAAAATTCTCCACGACAGGAAAATTCTTATTCCAATGTCTGACACAATTACAAAAGGATAAACGACGTATCAACATGAATATGAGTACCATTTTCTTAACGTGAGTTCCTACCAGGCCCCAACCCGGTCAGAACCCAAGAAAACGCACACCCTTGTGTGTCAGCACACATTGTTTCGTCAAGGAAACATTTTCAACAAGGTCCTACTTCTTTCGAGAAATAAACTAACTGTAGAAAGTTATCATCAACCTTTTGCTTATCCATCAATTATCGGGAAAAGCATTCCCTCTTTCACTTACATGCTAGTGGGTCGTTCTCTACTACCAATCCTTCCTGAAAGACTTACTTCCATTCTTACTTCTAGGCATTACCTTAGTGATTGATTACTTAATTTAACTTCCATTATTATGTCAAATGCTTAAACCAATTCCCACTCCGTTACTACTCATCTCAATCTCATCAACAAGCTCCCATGCACTTAAATCTTAATAAGCTCACTTAAGAATTCGAGTATCTAAGTGAAAATCCAAATTCAATATCGAACTTAGTCCAAGTCCTCAAAATTCAAAAGCATCGAAACAAAGAGTCAACCCTATCCTCAGATAGTGGTCGTCACAAGCGAGTCTAAACTCATTTGTCTTACTCATCTACACTGGCCACTATCTTACGTTTTATTAACGAGAAAATACTCCTATCCATATAGGATTCATTGTAATTATTTCACCTACTAATACCAGTCCTAAGGCACTCATTCTATTGCCAAAATCCGTTCTTCCATTCTTATTCACTCAGCCTCTGATCACTCGAGATCTTCGAAAAGCTATACTTAGGTATTATACGAATTCTTCACCATCATCAGCATGGATTACGAGTATACCCATAACGTGTAACCCTCAATCTGTCCTAATGAAGGCAATTGTCTTATCCCTCAAATCCACAAACAGTGTAGGCTCCAATCACTTCTTAAAAATATCATCGGAAGAAACTTCACACGATTACCACCCTTCGAGGGACATCATCGCTGAAATATTATCAGGCTCCTAAGTTTTCTCTTTTTCAACATTGTAGGACTGTCTATCCTTTCTGATGGAGGCAAAGGAGGGGCAAGTCAATTTTGCAACAAAAGAAGATCAATCCATTCAAGTCCAACAAAAACCATTCAAGTCCAAGTGATCAGTGTTCTTATTTTGGCTATATCATGAGTTATAGATGTCCGATTGAAGTGATTCTTAATTCGTTGGAAAGATAAGGGAATTATCTACAATTCTTATTTGAAGCTCAAGACCTGATTCGTACTCTATCATGATCAAAACAGGGATAGAAGTTACGAACGCTGTTCTAGACGGATTTGGTCTTATTTAGCAATTTTTAGGCTTGTAATTGGGTTTTGGTTTTAATTGTATAATGGGCTTCAAGGTCCACGAAAATGCTCACCTCCTTAACCTAGAATGTTCCTTAGCTTCTATAAATAGGATTTGTATTGCCTCATTTAGATAACTTTGAATGAAATTAGAATTTATCCTATTTGGGTATTTTTGTGAGTTGAGCATTGGCTCCTCCTCTTCAAGTTCTTGGATTAGAACTTGCTTGATTCTTATCAAAGAGTTCTATCTCTTTGTGGCGAATCCTCCTTGGCTTATCAATCTTCCAAATCCATTGGAATATTGTGGCGCCTTCCCTCTCATCTTCTTCCTCTTCCATTTTCTTAATTTATTTTATGTTCTTCTTTACATTTGCGCCATTTACATTTTGTTTTTAGTTGTTGCACTTTAATTCTTTGTTTGGTTAAGTTTCTTGTTTAGTTATTTCCATTCTTTAGTTGTTTCCTTTTGTTAATCATATTCGGGTGACAACCACACGTTCTTCTTCCCCCAATTCTTTTCATCTTTTAAACATAAGAACTAAGAACAAGCTCTTGGATAGATCCTTAAAACTTGATGATTCCAACTTGGATCATATCATGTGGTATCAGAGCTAGCTTCCTTGAGCTTAATTTCTTTTTTAGTTTGGGTTTTGCTAGTTGGATTGTGCTGAAATTTTTGCAATTTTTGAGCTATTTTTTTAACTTTGAAACCCATGCCCAACCCCATATTTTGATCATTTGTGGTGTTGTAATGAGTTGTTAGACCATTGGGGTTTGTAATTCATAGCATCCAAAAGATGTTTCATAGCTCAAGTTGCTTCCTTTCCTTATATTCCATGTTTTAGATTTTTGAATTTTTTTGAATTCTTCATCTTGTTCTTGGAATTTGAGCCACTTTGATCTTTATGAATTTCAAGAATTGGTGTTAGAGTGTTAATCTACACCTTGATTGAAAGGTCTTTACAAGTGGAATCAAGTATACCGATCAATTTTAAGCTTAAAGCATGAACTAGACATCAATTTGAGGGAATTTAATTTCTGGGCACACTTCCCAAGAACAACCCCTTGTTCATCATGTTCATGTTTCAAAAGGCTATTTGATCTTTGTGATTCACTTAAATTCTGTTTGGGGCGTTCTTTTCTGTAATTTTCAGAAAAATTTTGTGGCCAAAGCTATTTTGCAAAAGTAAGGATCCCAAAAAGTTAAAAAAAAAATCATAAAAATACAAAGGGACCAATCTGCAATTATAAAAAGTAAAAAAAAAAAAAAAATTTGACAGAATTCAAATTAGGCCACAAAACCCCTATTCATGTTTATAGCCTTAAAATTGATATTACTTGATGTTTTGGACATATTTTTGGCTCAAATTCTATTCCTAAACACTAGTTCTTGAGTCTTTGCCTTCTTACTTCTCCATTAGAGTGTGCTTTCTTTCCTTTTTAGCTTTTCTTGCTTGTCTTTAAATTTCTAAGTTTTGTCTTAGTAGTTTTCTTTTCTTGAACTTCTTGATTGATTGCTAGTTTGGATTTTTCACAAAGATTTGGTACTTGTTTACATTATTGAATTAGTATAGTTCTTTTCCAAGGATATTGAAAGAGGACTTCGAGTGAGAAAAGGCAAGAGTGCAAAACAAACCAATGGTGTGGAAAAAGCCAATTTGAGTGAAACACTTAGTGAGGAAAATGGTGAGACCTTTAAATAGGATTGAGGGAGTGAAAATACCAACTTTCCAAGAAAGAAATGATCCTGAAGCCTACTTAGAATGGGAGATGAAAATAGAACGAATCTTCTCTTGTCACCACTATAGTGAACAAAAGAAGATGAAGATAGCATCTCTTGGGTTTGTTGATTATGCCTTGATATGGTGGGATCAATTCCAAAAGGAAAGGAGGAGATATGATGAGCAACCTATTGCTAATTGGAGGGAGATGAAAGCCGTGATAAGGAAGAGACATGTTTCATGCCACTATCAAAGGGATCTTCGCAACCAATTGCAGAAGTTAACACAAGGCACTAAGAGTGTGGATGAGTATTACAAAGAAATGGAGATGACCTTGATTAGAGCCAATATTGATGAAGGAAGAAAGGCAACAATGGCTCGGTTTCTCCATGGCCTAAACCAAGACATCCAAGACATTGTTGGGCTTCAACACTATGTGGAGCTTGATGACTTAGTGCACCAATCCATGAAGGTCGAGCAACAACTCAAAAGAAAGAGGCACAAAATATATTGCAATGTTCCTTCTACTCCAACTCTTAAACTTAGAAGTAGAGATATGAGGTGCCTAGTGTGTTTTGGATGGGAGCATTTGGATTATTAATGCCCAAATGGGAAGGAAAAGAGTGAAAAAAATATTGAGAGAAAAGAGGAGAGATCGATTGAAAAGAAAGATTGATAATTTTGAAGCATATTGGAAGAAAATGTCTCAAGACAAAATTCAAGAGACAAATTTGAGATTGAAAAGAGATGCAGAAAAGAAAGAGGTAGAGAAATTAGAACAAGAGAGTGAGGTCCATGTTGAGAGAAAACATGAGAGGGAGGTGAAAGCAAAAGAGAGTGATGCTAAAGAAAAAGAGGTAAAAGAAAGTGAGAGAATTGAGTATGTGCCTTCAAAGGAAGCTTACAAGGCAACCAATGCACTTGAAGAAATGTGTCCAAAGGAAACACCCCACGGCTTGTTTACTTGCATGGCTCCCCAAAATCATGAACATTCTACCCCTATATTTGATAACATGCCTGGTAAATTGCATGGGTCTTGCTACTTTCCTACATTAAATAGGTTTGATTGCTTGCTTAATGAAATGCATGACTATTGCCATCTTTCTAAGTTTGATTTGAAAAGTGGGTATCATGATATGAGGGTACGTAATTTTTATGCTAATTTTGATAAAAATCCATCTTGCACAAATCATGTTAGCCTTCTTGGGTTTAATGTAAGTTCTCAAAAATTGCATATGGACTCGTTTGATAGGCTCACTAATGCATTCATTCTTGCTTTACCTATTCTTTCAAAGTCCTTTCGAATTGAATGTGATGCATCTAATGTGAACATGGGGGCTGTTTTACTTCAAAAAGGACCATCGATTGTTTATTTGGGTGAAAAGTACAATGGGTCCAAACTTGAGTATTCCACCTATGAGAATAACTTGATGCATTCCAAAAAGGATGCAATACTCTCAAATGTCATCATGCCCAAGCATAGAGAGGTAAATATGGTCGTCAATACAAATTCTCAAAAGTATAACTTTCCTACTCGCCTTGAACTTCAATTTTTAGACTTCACCAATCTTAAGGTGTTGTATGAGGATAATGAAAAATTTCCTAACATCTTTGCCACATGTGGTGAGTTCTTTAAATTTGTGTTTGACCCTGGAGGATTGGGTGTCACACATAAGAAAAATAAAAAGATTCCTACTCAAGTAAATCCAATGATTGATTTACTTTCAATTTCCATAAACTTAGTTCTTTCTCTTGATGTAGGTATGGAGATAATAAATTCGAGGTCGAATTTTCTCTAAGAAGGGGGGAATGATGGAGGCAAAGGAGGGGCAAGTCAATTTTGTAACAAAAGAAGATCAATCCATTCAAGTTCGATTGAAGTGATTCTTAATTCGTTGGAAAGATAAGAGAATTATCTACAATTCTTATTTGAATCTCAAGACCTGATTCATACTCTATCATGATCAAAACGGGGATAGAAGTTAGGGACGTTGTTCTAGACGGATTTGGTCTTATTTAGCAATTTTTAGGCTTGTAATTGGATTTTGGTTTTAATTGTATAATGGGCTTCATGGTCCACGAAAATGCTCACCTCCTTAACCTAGAATGTTCGTTAACTTCTATAAATAGGACTTGTATTGCCTCATTTAGATAACTTTGAATGAAATTAGAATTTATCCTATTTGGGTATTTTTGTGAGTTGAGCATTGGCTCCTCCTCTTCAAGTTCTTGGATTAGAACTTGCTTGATTCTTATCAAAGAGTTCTATCTCTTTGTGGCGAATCCTCCTTGGCTTATCAATTTTCCAAATCCATTGGAATATTGTGGCGCCTTCCCTCTCATCTTCTTCCTCTTCCATTTTCTTAATTTATTTTATGTTCTTCTTTACATTTGCGCCATTTACATTTTGTTTTTAGTTGTTGCACTTTAATTCTTTGTTTGGTTAAGTTTCTTGTTTAGTTATTTCCATTCTTTAGTTGTTTCCTTTTGTTAATCATATTCGGGTGACAACCGCACCTTCTTCTTCCCCCAATTCTTTTCATCTTTTAAACATAAGAACTAAGAACAAGCTCTTGGATAGATCCTTAAAACTTGATGATTCCAACTTGGATCATATCACTTTCAAACAAGGACTCTCATCAGGGGTATAGGCTAACTTATAACAATATGATTAAACCTACATCAAATCATCATAACACAGTTATACAAATTTTCATTTTGTTCAAATCGCCAAGCCTTAGTCCTTATTACACTTCCATTGCTCCACCTGGATTCCATTCCAGTCTCTCAACTCTATTAAAATACACATCATTATCTTGCCATTCCTTTGGTTGCTTACTAGCTACCTATATATCTACTCCAAAAACTTTTTAGTATCCTTCTACCTACCTAAGGCACACTTGTTTCCTTGGCAACTTTCCCAACAATCGGACTTCCTTCACATATAAGGGAGTCTTCCCTCACTTGATAGCTAAGAGTCTAATATCCTTGACTCATAACGTAAGGGTCATTTTCAAGCCTATTTGCTAGAACTAACTAAGGAGCTGCCTCAAAGCCTACCTTAGATGCTACCTCTTAGTAACTCGAATAACTCTTCTATACGAGTCTTAACACATCTGGATCATCAGATCCAACCAATCCAATTGGTCATATTCCACAAGGAAGAAGTCATAACAGAGTGTTCTTACTCTAACTGACCCCTATCAAAGCAAAACACAGAGTAAACACAATAAAAACATCATGAATCCATAACCTAGATCCAAAAAGATATCGACCAGCTCTGATACCACTAATGTGACACCCCCTTCTGGGATATCACATGGTAACCCATTGCGGAAAATAATGCTTTAGTACACTAAAAACTTTTTCAAAAAAAAACTCACTCGAGTGGGTGTAGGAATCTGATACCGAAAGCAAAACAGAACAATCACATAAAACAAATTGAAAATTCCTTCTTAATAATAGTAATTCAACTTCGCCATAAGGCGTACACCCTTTCTCAATCTTTCAGTACACACCATGTACTCAGTCACAGTCTAAAGACTTGACTTAAACATCAAAAATCCTAAGAGCTGGTCTAATAAAAAAACTCTAAAGATGATAGAGTATACTATCAAGTATACATCAAATCCGTGAGACTGTACCTCGTCGTCGCCAGTCCACGCATCTCTGCCGTCGACGAAAAGGGAGTCCAGCGTCAGGAACCTGAAGTGACCCAGAGATCCGTTGAAATGCATCTGTACACGCATCCAAAAACATAATAAGGTGTCCAACATGTACAAGCAAGGGTGAGATACCAATATATGGATTTTAAACACAATAACCACTTGCGGGACACAGCCCCAGCAAATAAGCATACATAGTACCATAATGAATATGATTCCACTAAATAAACAAGTCGTTTATCATAGGGTATCATACCCGACAGTCATCGTCATTTTATAAAAAATTGCTTGACATTTAAACGTTCATCATCTAATTCTTTACTTAATCTCCGGAGATCCCAACACTGTTATAAAAATGAGTTGATCAAACTCGATTGCCCAAAGGCACACCATTGTTAAAACCATTGCACATTGTCCTACACAAGGCATGGGCGATCACCATTTATGGTTTTTCATTGTTCATCAAGGCACAATGATTTATATACACCGTTTGACTATCATGACCACCAAGATATCCAGAATAACACCGTTGGCATGTCTGCCGATTTTAATGCATGGAAAAATGGTTCAAGTTTTGCCACATTTCCTTGTGTTCGTTCTTTCGTTGTCGTAGCTCAAAGTTTACCAACTATTTGTAATTTACATCGTTTTAAAACTTTTCACCGTTAAAACCGGACAAAACGTCGGAGTGCTCAATCGCGGAACCCTAGATCGATGCACTAGCCCAAGGTCCGTGGTAATAGAAAACATCATTCACCTCTAATCACGTTTCCTCATAACAAGAGGAGGACACACAATCCATAGGACACACAGTAAATAACACCGTTGCATGGCTTCTCGTGCAGTTTTTACCGAACACTAGTATCCCGACGTCTCGTATACTAGGTTCAAGTCTCAACATTTTCACCGTTTTTCATTCTGTGAAATAAAAATCCAAAATGAAATCTCCGCAACTCATATAAGTTGTTGGATTTTACACCGTTGGGAAAAACTCGTTTACAGAACACCATTGGGAAAAACCCATTTACAGAAAAACTTTTCTGTTTGAAAATCTATATGTAAACCATCGAATTACTGACAAAACTTATCTTTTGTCGAAAGTCCTTTCCCAGAAACCCATTTTTAAAAGGAAACAGCTGAGACAAAAAACGTCATCCCAGAACCATATTACTGTTTTTCGAAAACGTTTTCCATAAATCTTTTCGGAATTAAAACATCGTTTAGCGTTTAAAAACATCCTAATTTCAAAATTTTGACATTTTCCACTTATTTCAATTTATTCCACAAAATGATTAATTTATTCTTGAAAATCTAACTCTTTTCTACTAACTTTATAATTTATTTTAGAATCCCTTTTTGCAAAACTCACATCATTAAAAACTTTCAAGCGTTTCCCAAATAAATATTTGGCGTTCCTTACAAAGCTTTTCAAGGCTTTTATCTTCGTAAATTAATTGAGTACTGACCACTGTCAGGCTTCCCAATCAACAATCAACATCACAATATGATTATAGCAGATAATAAAGTTAAAACACATATTAAATTACCATAACACATATCAGCAAGCAATTATCAATAGACAAAATAATTGCGAAAAGTAAATCAATCAACCACCACACAGCTTAGAGTACCCTTCGGATGCAAAGTCGTTCGATCGGTCCGCGAACTCTTCCGATTACTCGTCCGATTACCCGATCACAACTACAAACACATAATCCATTCAAACAATAACATCAAACAACACCAATTCTCCTAATCCTACCTATATAGGGTTCGGCCATAGAGCTATAAAAATAGCTAGGTATATCCAAAAATTCCTATCTCTTGGATTCAATACCTACTAGGTGTGATAAGACTACATCAAAGCTTATTACACTAAAACTTGAACCAAAACCCTATTCACCCAAGATAGCTCAATTCGGTCATCCATACCTATATGAGCTAGGGAACTCTTTTGTTTACAAGCTCTTGGATTATGGAAGAGGGTGAGGCAACTAGCTCATAGAAATTGGTTTGACATTAAAAGGATTTTTCTACAATTTTTCATGGATTTTTGAAGTTTAAGCTTCAAAAATTAAACTACCATGAATCATTAAATTTGAATGGAGAAGTAGAGAGATTAAGAGGTGAAGATTGGATTTTATACCTCCTAGATGATGGATATGAGCAAGCAATCAACTTTGCTTCTTCAAAATCTCTTGAAATTTCTTAAAGAAAATAAGAGAAAGTGAGAAAAAAAGGGAACGAAGGAAATGTGAAAAAGAAAGAAATGATGAAGTGTTCTTGGAGGGAGGGGGCGTGAGGCTTATGGAGGTGCGGGCAAGGAAGTCCAAAAATTTCTCACCTATGGGTAGTTTGGTCATTTACTTAAGGACCAATTTGTAATTTCTTTAAAAGACCAAGGGCATTTTGGTCATTTCGCTTTCAGATATTTTGAAAATCCATCAATGACACAGGCACACATTCCTAGGTAATGTGACTTGATGTGACACTAAATTTATCCGTTAGCGGGTCCCGTTAAATTCATCTAAAGCTCCGTTTGTCTCCCGGTTCGAGTTATGTCCGAATAGTTTATATTATTTTCACTTTTTAACGTCAAGAACCAATTTTAGCAAAATTGTAGAGAATTAAATTCTAAGACTAACTGCCTCTTTCACGAGTCAAAATTAGGTTTTTATAGTAGTAAAATACTACTGTTAGTGAAAATACAGACCGAGCTCCGTTTGAGTTTTTAACCCAAAATTTAACCGTAGCTTCCTAAGACCGTGTAGAGCATGGATATGATTTTGGTTTTCCCAAAATCATTTTCTAAAACACAGATAAAAATATAAATTAATTTATATAATTTATCGATTGAAAATCGAGGCGTTACAAAATTGTTGGCCTGTGTATATGGTTGGGGTTATGCGCTTGCAGTCTACACTTCAAATTCCGCAATACACCCATGTACTACCCCTAGAGTTGCTCCCTATGAAATCACTGATGCTTGTCTCACCAAGATTTTTAAGTTCTTAAACCAACTCGCCTAGCGCAACGTCGACAACCTCTCATATGCATTGCCCAAGCTTCTTACCCCAAAACTCTGAATCAAGGTTGTCGTCAATCCTTCATATGACAAGTCTGGCATCTTTTCAAGAATAGAAGAATGAACTACTACTCATCCCTACTAAAGAATGCGAGTTGCTCCTTCTCTGATAGCTTCATCTACTGAACCTCCATAAACTTTTCTGCCCTAGCAATCTATCCCGGTGGTTCATCACTCTAAGCAATTCAACCTTCTCTGCCGAAGAACGAGATTCGCCATTGCCAAATTCCAAGCCACCTTCATCCACGTTCTCCTCATGTTTCTTGTTCGAGTGCAATGCAGCAATCTCTCGAGAAGCTTGCCATTCCACCCTTTCCTCCTCAAGATTTATTCCCCGCTTCTTAATCCACTGACCCAATATCTGCTTAATCTATTCAATTTTGTCAACCCTGTTCTTGATCTCCGAATGTTGGAATCCAATGAACAAAGTTGCAATCCCTGATTAATGGTCACCTTCTAGAACTCCACAAAATTCTCCAACGCTTCCACCCCGGTCTCCATCGCCCTGATAAAGGGTTCAAACATATCAGACCAAATTGTTACGAACCAAAGAAAGAGTTATGACATTGATAAAAATAGAGAGAAAAAATAACAAATTTATTGATTGGTTGAATCAAAACAGAAAAAGGAGAAAAAACTCCTTCCAAGGGTTTAACCTTTTATAACTGAGCTAATGCTGAGTTCCCACAAACTAACAATTCTCAATACCCTTTCTTCTACCATTCTCCCAATTAAAGCTAACTAATCTAACTTATCTAAATGCTTTGTCTTTCCTTTATCCTCCATTCCTTTGATATTCCTTTTTATGCGTCTGAGTATGCACCCTTCTTCATCCCATCAAAAAACGCAAAATATCTCACCCATTTAACTTGTTGAATATGATACCAGCTGATGGTAAAGTGGTCCACGTAGTGTAGAAGAGTAAGTTTTAACTCATAAAGACTTACGGTTTTGTAACGAAATCAAATTAATGATCAAGAGGAGACAACCAAGCACCACCAACAGGTATAGCAAGAAGCAAGTTATAAAAGCTAGAGCCAAGCCAAAAAAGCTAACCCGAGCGATTCAGCAAAGTAGTCAACCAAAGGCTCAAATTTACTTCCTAATATTGAAGAGCCTAAACCTGCTTCATATGAGCCAAAAGATGTTGAAGGATAAAATTCAAATTAAGGATGATATAAAAGTGATGCCAATTGTCAATGATGAATCTGAATCTGATGATTCAGCGGATGAACTCAACTGCTTCTTTCTGTTTCTTTTATGAATTTAGGGCTACTCCCCGTTTAGGGCTATTTTCATTATCTTATTATTTTAATCAAAACTCTTTAAGACTATTTATATTTGTTATAAAATCAGGGCTGGCAAGACTTTTTTTGGTGGGGAACCTCAACCTTTGTGCTTTGTTAATTATTATATTTTTATCTTGAAATTAACTATTCAATTTATGGCATCAATGTAATTCCAACAAGTGACACTTGAGCATAAACTTGATGATAATATTTGAACAAAAATTTAGGCAAGCATTACAGGCATAAAAGGAACTATCGTTCCTCTGTTGATTACAAACTCTAATGAAAATGTTCAGTTTCTTAACATGCAGAAAGACATAAATTAGCATATGAGATTCTTACAAGCTCGCCTGTGATCCTAACTTTATAGTTAACGAATAATGATACATCATGCCTGCAATTGGAAAACAAAATAAATATCAAAAGTTGGGCATACAGTTTTTAACAAACTAACGATCAAATCTTTCTATTTTATGGAGGGGAAAGGTTCTTTGTGTGGCGGGGGGGGGGGGGGGGGGGGGAGGTCCTTGAAATGCCACAAACAAAAATCAATATAATTATCATATAATCCACAATGTATAACAATGCAACATACAGTTCATATTATAGAGATAAACTCGCAACATACAATTATAGCTTAATCAAAGTATTATTCCTCACCATGCCAAATCTTCTGAAGATCTTGCTTCATATGCCAACCCTGAGAGATCTATAATTTCTTTACCTAACATTATCATAAGAAATTGTAATTGAATTGTGAAATATTCAAAGCCTTTTAAACTTTGGGCATGATAGCGTTAATCATCATTTCTTAGTTCAACATTGTGTGTCATTACATCTTATCGCTTGCAGAAGTTAATCTAAATCAATCTTTAAACAACTGACAAGCCTATATTAATATGTAGGTTTTTATTCCATTCTTTCACAACTTCTCTGACAAAGCTTCGCATGAATTCTATGAGCCCATAGCTTATAATGTATGCAACAACATAAAACAAAACACAATAATATAAATTAGTGCAGATGCTCATTGAGTTTATTTTCATTAACAGAAATCAAGAATCACAATTTGGCTAGGATAAAATTGATAAAAGTATAAAATAATCATTATTGTTGTAAGTCTAATTGAGTAAAAACAATATCATTTTCGAAGTAAAATAGAACAAGAAACTCGATGCCCTTATTAATATCAAAAGAAATGAAAAATGACAGAGAAAGAAATAGTCACAACGTAATATGTTACCCTAAACCAAATTTTCAAAACCACAGGTAATACCATCCAATATCATCCAGGGACTTTTTTCTTCCCTTTTCGAAATTATAGCCACAATAAAATAAAAGAAGGAAAAAAGGACAACCTTTTGGAGTTGGAGAGCTTTTATGTCCATTAATTAGATGAATCTGAAAGATCAACAAATAGTTTCAGCTCACGGGTTGATGAAGTAACTTTAGCATGTGACTCTTTATGTTTATCTTGGAACCAACACTGCACCTAAAATCCATTAAAACCAATGCACCATTATAACGTGCTCTACATAAATGCCAAAATATGTCTAAATGACAAAAAAACTGTAACAACCTGTTGCCATGATAAGGAAGTTTTACCACCATGGTTTGATGAGGAACTACAAAATTAAAGCAGGTAAATTAAAAAACAGCATGGTAAACATAACACGAAGTCCACTTTATTTAAGGTTACGGTTAAGATAAGATTTAGTTCACCGGCCTAAAGCTTATAGCAACCTCCTTGCAAAAATTCCGATCAAGTGATTTTTCTCCCATGTCCTGGTACATTCTTTCCAATACCATGATCTATAAATTGGTCGTGGGGATGGAGCAAAGAAAGAGTGCTTGAGTTAGCCAATATATGTGAAATGCAATGACAATGTATGCATAAAGTGCAACTCAGAACAGTCTAATTAAAACATATTCAATGATTGTATATACCACACTTCCATCCCAGAGAATGGAAATTACCTCGTCTACAGAGAACTGATGGAATGGAGATTCGGTTAAACTGAGCTTATCCATTTTTGAAAACAAAACAAAATATATTTTGAGGGCAAGTGTCAAATGGGGTGAGGGGGATGATGAATAGTAACTAGGTGGCCAAGATGTGAGAAATCCTCTTCAACTTTATGATTGCTTTAAACACACCCCTAATAGAAGAAAGGTTGACTTCCAAGATTAATAACACCAAGCAAGGATGGAATTCACTGCCATATGCATATATACAAAGAGAGGAAAAAGAGTTAGTTGGTATATCTTGATGAAAAACAAAAGTCTGGTCAATACATAAACAACAAACAAGCAAAGAAAACCATGTCATCCCTCTCTCATTGACAAGTTTTCATTTATTTTCATGCGATGAAAACAAGTCTTCTACTGTCAGAAAAACCCATATCATTAAAAAGAAGACGCTCAAGCTCTGATTTCACCCGATACGAAAGATATTTCCATATTCATCATTTTATTCAATTAAAATTCAGTACCATTGATTATTTCCCGGAACCAACACCAACCCCAATAATTTCCATTATTACACAAAACCCTAAAACAGTAGAACTAGAAAGTTATATTAATTAGTTTCGGCAGCATGAACAAACAGTAACGGAGGTTTGCAACTGAAATAGACAGATGCAAACACTAGAAGGGGGTTGAATGGTGTTTGACAATTTTATGCGGAATATAGAAACTTTTTTGCAAGCACAGACGGGTTGTAATAGACGAGTAAACACAGACAGGTCAATCAGACTGATAACTTGTCTGAAGGTTTTCACAGAAAACACACAATCATGCAAGATAAGAAAAGTTTTGATAAACACAATTATAAACTCCTTTAGTTAGATGATAGTTAAGACAAATAATCAAACTAAAGAGTTAAGGGAAAGAGAGATCACTTAGCAGGTTTTATCCTGGTTCACCCCTTAACAATGAGGCTACGTCCAGTCCTTGGCAGCACCAAGTTTTCTCACTATAACTGATTTAGGTTACAGGACAGACAAGTATTATTTTCACACCTAGCCTCTTCAGGCTTCAGACGAGTATTGTTTTCACACCTAGCCTCTCCAGGCTCCAGACAAGTATTATTTGCACACTTAGCCTCTTCAGGCTCAGACGGAGAAGTTGTAAAAAGATTACACTTTGCAAGTCTTTCACAAGCACTCAGACGAGTGTATTAAATGTGAAGTTCTAAAAGACTGTGTATGAACTTCAAATGATTGAAGAATAAATAATGAAAGAATGAAGATATAAATGCACAGAGTAATTGCTCTTTGATTGCTTTGATCGTTCTTTTGTCTTCTGGAATCTTCAAAGTTTTCTTCATTAAATAGGCTTCAAAATTTTTAAGCCGTTAGACACAAGGTCTGAAGTCTTGGCTTCTTGCAGATCTTCAATAAATGCAATAGAGTCGTTCTGATCAGCCATT
Organism: Ammopiptanthus mongolicus; assembly: GCA_039655645.1. Taxonomy (NCBI): domain Eukaryota; kingdom Viridiplantae; phylum Streptophyta; class Magnoliopsida; order Fabales; family Fabaceae; genus Ammopiptanthus; species Ammopiptanthus mongolicus. The sequence goes on along the minus strand of CM077351.1, from coordinate 62,788,619 downwards.
AAAGCATAGGGAACTTCGCTTGTTCTCTCTCATCAGAGTGATACAGACTTCTGATATACCTTTGGTCTCAGCAGGTTTGTATACGTGTTTTTTGTTTGCAAAGGGAAGACTTTCCCTTTTGGTGTAAGATGCAGTTGTGTTCAGGTAAAGCACTTTGTTGAAGTTCCTTATTAGAGTCGAGACAGCTTTCATCCAATGTATTCTTTAACGTTAGTCTTTAGACGGATGAGTAGCTTCATTAGACGGGTTGACTCTTTAACAAAGAGATGACGTCAGTTGCAAAGTCTTTTAGACGGGTGAGTCTTCCTTTGATCAGACGGTTGAAGACTTCATTATACGAGTGAACTTCTCTTAGTTCAGACGAGTGAACCTCAGCTAGTTCAGGCGAGTGAACTTATCTCAATTCAGACGAGTGAACTTTAGTTAGTTCAGACGTGTGAACTTAAGCTAGTTCAGACGTGTGAACAGTTCATATAGATGCTTAATGTTATAATCTGCATACTAAGTAGACGAGTTAAATACCACAGATGGGTTCAATTAAATCATTGAATAATTATTTTAATCTCATTAAAACTAAGGTAAATGCACATCAGACATTTGGAGACTCAACAGCAAAAATCCTAAGTGCTTAACCTTGTCACTAAATTAGCTCTGGTAGGTGCTTCGACGAGAACGGCAATGGCGTTGTGGTTAAGCTTCAAGATAAGAAGGCATTATTGTCTTCTCTTATAATGCACCAGCCAGCTGGCTCTATAATTGAGGTGGACAAAGTAAAGGAAAAATTAAAAACAACCTTATATAGAAGTAGCCTTTTACTCAATTTCCAAACAAGTTGTGAGAAAAGAAAATAAGAAAAGTAGAATGTGTGCTACTATGAGTGGAAAGAACTTGGATTCCCACTAACCAGTTCTAGGTTTGATTCTAAGATTTAATCTCCTACTTATCAAGTAGGACAATATTTTGAAAAATTGAAAAATATAGTGAAAAATTGAAAAACAATAAATAATGACAAGTAATATTTATATAATCTGAAATTATAAACAAAGGTTAAAATAAGGTAGTACCTTTTATAATCTTTACGAAATGCATGTTGTAGGAAAATATCTAAAATTAATTTAAAGATGATTTGCGTAAAATTTGTGTGAATGTGCTTGAAATTAATATTGAAGATATTCATGGAGCACACATTTGTTGTTGCTAAAAGAGCATGCCATAAATTATCCTTTCCCGCCCAGCATCAAACATGTTTTGTCATCTTCGAGACACATTTGCACCACAAAGGTAGTTACTAGCATTATCGAAAACAAGTTGGTGAATTAAGCTCCTCTAAACTAACATTGAATGTAAAGTGGGCGAGTAAGGATGTATCATTCCTTGATTAGTTAAAGTGCATTGAGATCTCAACCCACTTTAGTTAATGAAGAATAGGTGCATCCTTACTTTTTTAATTTACATTTAATCTCCCTTTAGAGGAGCTTTATCCGAAGCTAATAATGTTATAATAAAATAATTTTGAATTCTTTTAAATTTTATGTTCATATTATATTATTGTAAAACTTTTTTATACAATTATCCAATCATTGACACAAATCATTGGAAATATTTGACTATCACTACTGGAAAATAGGGTGCCCATGATGAGTCAACCTATATCCATATCCTGACACAGGTAAATAACAAATTGAATATTAATTAATTAGTTAATAATATGAATTGAGCTGTTGGGAACAGTTACCTAACTCTCTTGAGTTAGTAACTTCCAATGTGTGGAAGTGTGGAGTGGGAGGTTACTTACTGTGCATGAGAAAACCTCTACAAAATAGAAGTATTTGGCACTCCATTCTCACTAGACAAAAGACCAGTGATACAGAATTGTATGTGTGAAGAGAAACACAAATAAATAGCATAAAGTTCTGGGTTTGGGTGTTTTTACCGTGGAAAACACAAAAGATTCCATAGGTGATCCTATGTAAAACGGTAAGGAGATGTTTGGTTCATGGAATGTTTTATTGTCAGTTAAACTTCCCAGGAATATTTCTTTCTCACCTTCACACATAGGAATAGAATCCCAAGCTTACGAAGGAAAATTTCCCCAGATAACCAACCACACAAACCAAACATTTCATAATGCAAAGGGGATTAGGGCCTCTACCTCAAGGTGCTTCACAACCTAGGTTCTTAAGAAAGGAGGGTCCTTCAAGCTTCTCCTCCAATCTCCTTATTATTCTGTCCTAGGGAGACGAGAAGAACAAAGATGGAGGATGAGGAAAATGGAGAAGGACTTATCAAGATCCTCTTCCCTAAAACCCTAGCACAACTTTTGTTCTTCCTCTCACTCTCTTCTGCATCTGGAAATGGGGATAGAAGACCCATCCCCTTCTCTTATTTAAATTCTAAAGGTAGTTGGGAATTTTCCCCCTTGGTCCCTCATCTTATAGTGCTTTCCTCCTTCCTCCCTAGATCCTAGTTTTTTCAAAATTTGTTTATTTCCCCATTTTAATTATTCCACTATTTCCCTTTTTATTTTAATTTAGTATGGGTACAAAAGTTAAACTCCCTCCCCTTTACATATTAGGGATGAGTTTCACCAAAACCAAATCTAATTTTGTTGTTTACATCATCTTTATTCGGTTCTGTCTCTATACTGCATCTCCATTCAATATCGCCTTCGATATACATCTCCATTCAGTTTCGTCTCTAATATGCATATCCGATCAGTTCCACCTTCTCGCTGTGTCTCCAATCAGTTCCCTCTGATCCTCGGGTATCTGATCAGTTCCTCCTAATCTACCTGTTGGCTCTATGGTTATGGTCCAAATCCAGATGGTTTCATTCCAATTTAGTTTGGTCCTTCTTTCGTTGTATTGTCACAAATGTAGTATGGTTTCATCCCCTTGAAGTTTGACCCTTTCATCGTGTTTGTTCCAAATGTAGTATGGTTTCATCTCAAATGAAATTTGGCCCTTCGTTGTGTTTATGCCGAATGAAGTTTGGTTCCATACAGGATGTAGTTTGATTATTATTTTGTTGTGCATCCTTACTTATTTTGTTGCGTTTTTACAATATCTTGAAGTTATTTTAAGTTTGTTTTATTTTTGTTATGTTTAATTGTCGCAAAGTAAAGCTTGAGAAGCTTTGACTTGAGGGGGAGTGTTAGAATATATGGCAAACATCTAATAATATTTTATTGAATCTTAGAATATTTTAGGATATATTAAAAGATCTCTTTGGAGTTATTTCTTATTTATTATTTCCTGATTTGTTTTTTTATTTGTTTAGGACTAGGATTATATACTTAGTACTCTCATATTTGTATTTTGTACTATGTTACTATCAATTGGCTCATATTATTAATATCAATATTATTTCCATGTTAATAGTCTTACCTCTATTGCCCATATTCTTTAGCCTCAAAACTAATTTCGTCATCAATGAATATAAACTAATTTAAATACAATTAAGAATATTATATAATAAGTATAAGTAATTTGAATATAAAATACAACACCTAGTGGATTAGTGTACTAGATGATATTGAAGGGCTGATCTCTCCCAATCAGGTTTTCTTCATACACAAGAGTCAGGATCGAACCCCTGATAATTTTCTTAAGGAGTCCGAACTCGTTATCACTCAGACCAATCATATGTTGTTATGTTGGGCAAAGTTTGAATGCCAGTAGAGGAAGTCTTGCAATATTGCAACAAGCTTGAACCTGCTCTACAATAGCACCACGTGGCACCTCCTGGGGGAAGGCTCTAATCCATGTGAGGTCACTTGGACAAAAGTCATTGCTAACGTGACATAGAAATAATTAAAAAAAAAAATGGAGTGGCTGTCACATGGAAAAAACTACCCCAGATTTGGAAATTCTTTTTTAAAAACACTATTTTGGTAATTTGTTGTTAAATTTGCATCGATTTGGTTAAAAAGTCTTACACAAAAATCTTCATATATAGGTTAAGAAACTTAAATTTGTGGAATTCTTTTGATATTTTTTTTAATTTTTAAATAGATATAAACTATGACGAAATTATTATATATAAAACAAATATGTTATCCTAATATATAATTAGTAAATTTTGTAGATATTATAAGTTATCAATTATATATAAATATTTAATAAATAGATTAGCATGGTAAGTTAAATAAACTATTTCAAAAGCTCAAGTCTTAGGTCTGTTTGGGTAAACAACTTATTTAAATATTTATATAAGAATTTCTGATGTAAAAAGTTTTTATACCATAAAAAACTTCTATTAAATTAAGTTAATCGGTGTTTGAACATTACTTGAAGAAGCGCTTTCAATGGTGGGGTAGATTAAAGGTTGAATGAGTATTGCAGGTGAGAGATGAAGAGTTTGATTTTCATAAAACTTCAAATTACGATGGAGATACAATTGTCCTATAAATGTGCAAAATAGCTTTCGGTCATGTTGCATATGAGCTTTCCACAGGAATTTTCTAAGAAAATTATAAAATTGATATCGTAAAATAAACTAAAAATAACTCTTGAAGGTTAATAAGTTACTTATTTGAGCTTACTCACATGAAAACCTTATACCAGTAGAGAAGCGTTAATATACTGTGAGTTGTGCTATCCAAACGGGACCTTAGTCTACATAATTAAATAAGCTTTATGTGTATGTTTGGAACGGTTGCGAAAATTTGATTATTTCAATAGTCGATTAAGTGGATAATCAATTATTGTTATAATCGATTATAATAGAATCAGTTTTATGTTTGGATGTATTTGCTAAAAAGTGATTATAAGATAATCTATTTCGTTTGAATTGTGAAAAAAAATCACTTATATGTAGTAAATTATTAAAAAGGATATGAAATTATTTTTATAATTTAATAATATTTGTTTGGTAGTTAGTTTTGTAAAGGTGAAATATGAAGAATGTTATTGATTTCAAAATAATCTAACAACTTTTTAAGTAAACTTCAAACTTCTAGCTTATTTAAAAACAGTTTTTCTCATAAAAACAGCTATTTTGAAATTTAATCAGTTTACCAAAACATATGGACTTCTATTAAAAAATAGCTTTTATCATGAAAAATAGCTATTTGGTTAAAAATTAATCTTACCCAAAGACTCTATAGCTTATGTGTTAAATAAAAACAAGTTTTTACTGGTCAGAAATAAATTAGGTCACATGTCGTCACCAAGCCTATTCCTACCCCTATCAGCCAAGCATACAGCTGCCTATAAAAGCCGAGAGTTATCACATTATCACTTGTCCTGCTGGGATCTTCCATAACTGGGTTATTGGCTCGTAAAAGCCTAATGTTGACGTGGGCCATAAGATATACGAGGCCTGCAATTCGACTTCCCTTTTTCTAAAGATTTTCAAGGCTATGAAACAACAAGATTTTAGCCTAGTTTGAAAGAAACTACTAAACCGAATTGGACCGGTACCTTGTTTTAGCAACTTGAGGAGGATGGATCTATTTGCATCAGTATAAATCATTTTTCATTTTTTTTAATAAGCGCAAACCATTTTTCACTTACATCAACTTTCATTCCTTGATCTTATTTTTATCCAACGGTATATTAATTGTGATTTTAACTTCAATAATAACTTACACCATTGAATGAAAATAAAAAGCTAAATTGCACTTTTAGTGTATGATCTTTATCATTTGGATGACTCTCGTCTGTCTATTTTTTATGAAATTTAGTCCTCTCATTTTTGAAATGTCACAACGTTAGTCCTCCGATCAAGCAACCATCAGTAAACTAAAAGAAAAAGGACGTTGTTATGGTATCCTTGAAAAGTATAGGGTTTGGGTACCCTATATCCAACCAGAATGTGTCATCTCAATTAATTGAGTCAGATCAATGTCACATGTAACTAAGTTCTCACATAAGCAAGGGTATGGTACCCAATCCTACATGGCTAACCATTTGCCACTTGGCATGCACAGTTGGCCTTTATCCTAAAATAGTTAATGTTCTCTCCCAAGATACAAGAATCGTGCCCAATTAAACCAACTCTCACTGTCGTGGTAATTGAATTTAAATTGAACCTATTAAGATTTAAGACAATTTAATAATCCTCGAAGGACCGCTTCTAACTTTCGTGATTTAAGTACTAAGTTTAACCCCTATAGATCCAGTATTTAGGTTCACTTGTCAATTCCTCCCTAGTGTATCTATGACATGTAAATAAGTGCGCACCAAATTCACAAGTAATTAAAACAATAGGAATTAAATCTAAGGCAAATTAAATTAACAAAGGAAAATCATCATTTCATAACATAAAACAAGTCTTGGGCATACCCCCGATTCTTACAAATAGAGAAATTGAAATTAGATTCTAATCAAATTTAAAATTTAAAAACTGAAATTAGCGCGTCACGACCGTGACATGATTCACGGCTAGGCCGTGACCGCTTCAGGTTCTTTGAAATCTGGTACATTCTTTCGAGTCACGAGCGTGAAAGCCTTCATGACTAGGCTGTGACCGTCACTGACAATTCTGGTCCACTGGTTCCTGCTCCCATCACGGGTCGTGATAGCATTCACGACCAGGACTTGATCACTTCTGACTTGGAGCTCCTTTTTAAATCCCTAGATCACGGCCGTGATAGCTATCACACCTTTGTCGAGATGCTCTCTGTTTGCCAGGGCCTTTTCTCTTCATATTCTTGCATATCACGGCCATATACCAGCTTCATGGCCAGGTCGTGATCTTCACTGCTTTGCTCATTTCTGCTTTGTTCAAACTCCATTCTTTATGCAAGCTCCAATAAGGGTAGATCCAGGCTCTTTTATCACAAATCCTGCACAAACACATCAAAAACAGTGCAGTAGTCCATTCCAAATGAAAACAAACTAAATAACAATTAAAAAGCCTAATTTATCATGAAAATGCAAACAAAACAAGTAAGAAATGTGATGTGAAATCACACACATCAAACTACCCCAAGCTTAAGATTTTGCTTGTCCTCAAGCAATCACTAAGTATTATGGGACATTTAGACATTTTGTATTTGAGACATTTAGAGGTTTGTATTTGAGACATTTAGTTTGCAAAACTTGTTTGATGGATTTTAAATATTTGATAGACTCGGTATTATGAGACATTAAGACATTTGTATGGCAAACATTTAGTCTGCAAGAGTTGTGGTCTTTGAGACATTTATTTTGCAAGTCTTTTCTTTGTATTTATCCAAGTCACTAAAAGCTCCCTTGCTGTAGTTTGTATGCAGAAACAGGTGACTTTCAATATTTTTTTTTCATTGCTGGACAACTTCCAAGCGCATATGGACTTCAAAAAATAAAAAGAAATCAAGCCCGTTAGCTTCGCAGGCCAATCTGCTTCGGTCTGTTTAATCGCGGGTCAATGCAGACCAGGCCTAAATAGATCGGGTTGGTCCGTATACCCAACTCTACTCATATTTGTGTTTTCAACATCATTTGTGCTTAATTGTTGGGCTTTGGGTGCATTTCATCACTTAGGGTATGAATTGGGCCTAATTGCATTTTTGGCATAATTGGCACATTGACACTGCTTCTGTATTTTGAAGATAACTTTGGCTGTAGACGATTAACAATTGTGATTTTAAATTTGTAGAAATATAATAAAGTTATCTACAACTTTTATGAAGAGCTCGAGATCCAATCTGATGATAAAGTGGTCAAATTTGGGCTGGAAATGAGACCAAAGGTGCTGTTATAGGAGTCTGGACATGGAGCAATGTTTGGGACATAATGTGAGTTGTAGAGGTTGGATGCACCTAAAACCAATTTCATTTTGAAGAAGACACTTTTTTACACAACTTTGGTGAATATCACCTAACCAATTGATGTCGTTTTGATAGTGTAATGTTCTTTGGAAAGTTAGCCTCGGATCCTGGTGTATCTTAAAGTATTTTATGCCTAACTCTCTCATTAGAGGTCTAGTTGGACATTTTTGGTCGCCAATGAAAGCTGGGCTCATGGGATATGTTAGGAATTAGTTAATCTGTGAAATTGGTCAGTTTTAATGAGAGAAAAAGAGATGAGAACAGTAGTTACAAATTTTGGAGGGTTTTGAGAGCTTTTCTCTAACTTCAACATTTCTAGTTTTCCATTGTATTTCCTTTTTATGAGTTGTTTCTCCAGAGAAATGGAGAGATAAACTCCTTGTACCAATCTTTGGGTTGACATTATTATGGGTTAAATTTTGAAATCAATTTTTGTTTTGATTAATTACATGTGTTAATTTCGTTTTTCTGTTTTTCCTCTTTTGATTCTTGATTCTACGTTTGTTTCATTAAATGAGTTGGAGTATTGGATTTATGGGTTGATGGTTTCATTGATTCGTTTTTAAAAAGGGGAAAACAGTTTTTGGGTGTGTACATTGAAGGTGTTTGATGAAATACCTAGCTTGATTGAATTTCGGGTTTAGTGCTTAATTTCGGTTCTATGAATGCTTAATTTGTTTGCCTTAATTTGTCAAATTCTAGATGCTTTTCTAGTAGGAGATTCATGGGTTCCTTTTAGGCTTCTAATTGGAATTTGAAAACATGGGCATAATTAGCACATCTATGTTCTTTAGTGATTAAGGATAAATTAAACCCGGTAAATGTCATTCCCATGGATTGGTTGTTTTTAAATCCCTGTTTTTAGTTTTTATAACTTCTGCTTTGTTTCAATTTCATGTTTATAAACATGCAAACCCCCCAGCCTTGTAATTAGCTTGCTTAATTTGATCGGATTTCTAAGTTGGTCAATCGGAAAACAATTCGGGTCAACACCCTTGCTACCGTAAGGTGGTAATTCAATTTTATTAATTTTGGTCGGTTCGGCACCTGTCAAAATTTTGACGTCGTTATCGGGGACCATTCTTAGTAGTTTAATCATAGAGCATGAGAAGGAATGTTTCAGCCTTGAAACAATCACATTTGCCCCAAAAAATGCAAAGAACCGGGCACTTTCACCATACCTTGCACCATAGGCAACAAACAGTTCACAAATGTTATGTTGGACTTGGAAGCCTCCATAAATGTCATGCCAAAGTCAGTCTAGACTTCATTGCACATTGGAGAGCTAAAGCCTACCGGAATTGTCATTCAACTAACAAATAGGAGCACGGCTCAACCTGCAGGAATGCTTGAGGTTGTACTAGTTAGGGTAAACGATTTAATCTTTCCATCTGATTTTTATGTAGGTTAAATATGGAAGATGAATCTGTTGATACCCCCACCCCCCATTGATCTTAGGTAGACCATTTTTGAAAACTGTAAAAACTAAAATTGATGTGCATGTTGGTACCCTTTCCATGGAATTTTGTGGTGATATAATTCAGCTTAACCTATTTGATGTCGGGAAATACCCTTTAGAAAATCGTTCTGTGTTTCATTTGGATGTTCTTGATTTGATGGTTGATGATATACATGATGATATGTTGGCTGAATTTCCTAAGATTTTAGAATATGATGATAGCATTGCGTGTAATGATTGTGATGCATGTTCTGGACTTTCTGATGATAAAGAAAATGTGATTTGTGATGCATGTGCTGAGATTTTTACATTTTTATCATGTGTTGATGATGTTGATACTGATGTTGACATTCATGACGATGTTGTTGTTGATATGGATTATGCTGATAAATGTACTGATTTTATTGATTCCATGGGATATGATGATGTTGTTTTGCAAGATTGTGCACAAATTTCAGGTGATGTTGCTGCAAATTTAGCAGACTTGATTTCAATCCCAAAAAATGTACCATCTGTCTAGCAACCACCTTGCATTGAACTGAAGCCCTTGCTTGAGCATCCGAAATATGTGTTCTTGGAAGAAAATGAGAAGTCGTCGGTCATAGTAGCCAAACAATTGCATCCTGAACAAGAAGAAAAATTGTTGAGAGTCTTGAAGCAACACCAAAAGGCAATTGGTTGGATACTTGTTGATATTCCTGGTATAAACCCCTCCACTTGTATGCATCGGATTTTATTGGAGGAATGGGCCAAACCAGTGAGGCAACCCTAGAGGAAACTAAATCCATTGATTTTGGATGTTGTGAAGAAAGAGGTGAGCAAGCTGCTGCAAGCCGGTATCATTTATCTAATCTCGTATAGTTAGTGGGTGAGTCTAGTGCAAGTTGTGGCAAAGAAGACCGGGATGACTTTGGTGGTTAATGATAAGACAGAGTTGGTCCCAACAAGAGTCCAAAACAATTGGAGAGTGTGTGTTGACTATCGGAGACTCAACCAAGCCACCAGAAAATATCATTTTCCATTGCATTTCATAGACCATATGTTGGAGAGACTGGCGGGCAAGTCACATTACTGTTTCCTTGATGGTTTCTTAGGCTACTTCCAGATTTTCATCGCACCCGAAGACCAAGAGAAAACCACTTTCACTTGCCCGTTTGGTACATTTGCATATAGGAGGATGCCATTTGGGCTATGTAATGCCCCAGGTATATTTCAACGAGGTATGATAAGCATTTTGTCTGATTTTTTAGAACACTGCATGGAAGTATTTATGGATGATTTTATAGTGTATGGCTCCTCATTTGATGCATGTTTAGATAGCCTTGCTAGGGTGCTTGATAAATGCATTGAGACTCATCTTTTTCTTAATTTTGAGAAATGTCATTCATGGTAGAACATGGTATAGTCTTAGAGACTGTAAATTCTACCAAAAGCATTGAAGTTGATAAATTCAAAATTGATGTTATTGCCTCTCTACCCTACCTCACTCATGTGCGGGAAGTGCTTTCTTTCCTTGGTCATGCAGGGTTTTACAGGTGTTTCATCTAGGATTTTATCAAGATTGTGCTTCCCATATTGTCCCGACTCCTCCAAAAGGAGGTAGATTTTTATTTTGATGCCTCTTGCAAGGAGGCTTTTGATCACTTGAAGATGCATTTGACTTCTGCTACTATCATTCAACCTCTGAATTGGGAGTATCCTTTTGCGTTGATAAGCAATACATCGAACTATGCAGTTGGAGCTATCCTTTCACAACAAGTGGGCAAGAAACCTCATGTCATATCCTATGCCTCTCTTACTTTGGACTCGGCCAAGCCAACTACACCACCACAAAAAAATAACTCTTAGCTATTTGTTGCGTTCTGAACACACTTAAGGGCAAGTACACCCTGTCACAAATGTAATATAGGACGGAAGTCCAGATATCGTACCCAATGAGTAATACTAACATGAGTAGCAGAATAGAGAAATCCTTATGTTATTCAGACTAATTGAAAGAATAAGAAAAGTATGATGTAAGCAATAGTAAAAGATGAACAAAAGAGAAATAAAGGTTGTGAAATCAAGAGTTAAAGAGCCTAGAGTCGTGGTTTTACTTGTACGTTCGACACCCCCCAATTCCTAGTTCTATTAAATTTTGCAGTTGCTTTCTGAATATCAATCCCTCTACTGAAACTATTAATTGTTTGTCAGGCAATCAATATTATTTTCCCAAGATGAACTCAATGTTTGTCAGTCAAAGAGTTTAAATGATTAAAAAGCATGAAGAGCAAAGAGGTTGAATGACTGAAAGGAATAAATCAAGTTTAGTCATGCAATAATTTAAACCTCAATTATCCTATAGATCTACTAATTCATTGTGGTACGGTCGCCGATCAACCAATTGATTAAGAGCATGCAAAAGGTGTGTAATCCTAGTATGGAATGAAGAACAATAGAATAACACTATTCAAATTGCAACCTTGAAATCAAATAGAATTCGAATTAAAGCTAAGACATAGCAAAATGGGTTTCTACTAATACAACATTCACCACAACTCTAGTGATGAAATTAGCTACCCATAATAATAGATAAAATCAAAGTCAACAATGAGAAACGCATCCTGAAGAATTAAGAAGAAGAAAGATCTCCAACTTAACCCCCAAACACAAATCCTACTCTAGAATTCTAAACAAACCATTAAAAGCTATAAACTATGAAAAGAAATATATAAGATAAGATAGATGTCAAAAGATATCTTCATGGTGGTACAGAGGGCCTCTATATATAGGAAAACAGGAGAGAAAACCCTAAAATTAGGTCTTTCAACGCCGCCAGCACGACATGCTCTTCTTCAGCACGACTGTGCTTCCTTAATGTGCGGTCATGCTCAATTCAGTACGGGCATATCAACTTCGTACAACAGCGCCATTAGTGCACGGGCTTGAGCACGGGCCTGCTCCCCTTTATGTACGGTGCTTATCTGAGAACGGGCGTGCCTAACTAAGTCAGGCCTTGCTTCATTTTAGCATGAGTGAGCTTCTTCTTCAGAGGTCAACTTTAAGACTTTTTGCAAGGGCATGTTTGGATAGGTTGAAGTGATAGGATTGCAAGGGCGTGCTTCATTGTGCACGGTCATGCTTCGAGCTCTAGACTTCATTAATTTTCTCTTTTCAGCTAAAAAACCTCCATCTTTTATCAATTGTTCATCAAGCTGCCTCTAAACATCAATTCTGTAAAAACTTAAGTAAAATGGTTCAATACAATAATAATCATCATCAAATATATCAAAATTCAATCTAATTACCCCTATAAAATGTAAAGAATTGAGGTTTATCGAATTTCTTACACTTGAGTATTGTTTGCCCTCAAGCAATTATCTGGCTTCAAATAATTTTCAGATTTAAATTAGGGGAACCCAAACAAACAAAATTTTCAGAATTGCAAGGATAGTCAAACAAGTATATTTTTCAAAGGAATTCAAGAGATTATCCAATTAGAAACTTTAAATTCCTTGAAATCAAATTTTCCAAAAGACCATACGTCACTCCACTCACAATCTCAGAGTGTATTGGGCAAAGATATCAAGCACTCAAGATTCTCAAAGTAAATACATTACCATAGACTTGTCCATTTTGACCAATCCTCTACAATATGATTCACATGCATGCAAAAGAAGGAAGGGGTCTTGCATGGGTTGTAATGGGGCCAAGGTATTGATGTCAGGTGTGGTGAGGAAAATGGATATACAACGGGCTAAACAAAAAAAAATTAAAGTAATAAACTCTAGGAGCACAAAAGAGCATAAAGTGCAATTGACACTTTTTCCACGAATATTTCAAGAATTTACTACTTTTTCTTCAACATTTCCTTTCCTTCCTTTCCATTACTATAGGCTTGTTTTTCTTTTCTTTTCCTTTTTTCTTTTTCTTTTCTTGCTTTTTCTCTAACTTTATTTTCACCATTTTTTTCTTTTTCTTTTTCTTTTTGAATACAGAGAGAAAAGCCCCTTTTTATTTACTTGCCAGCCTATTTTTAACAATTTTATTTCCGTAAAGGGATTCACAACAACATGTTCCTACTAGGTCACCAATATTAAGAGGTCACCAAGAATAATTTTCAATTTTTAGAACAGTGACCAAAGAAAATAATTTTCATAAAAACTCAAATTGGAAACTAGTGGAAGTGTTTAACAAAGTAATGTGGGTCAGAAAAGTACCTAAGAGTGCCCCAACCAGATTTTCACATGCATATAAGTCAAATTCGCCTCAAAATGGTCTCAGGACAGGTTCTAGAACGTATCCACATGAGAAATCACACTCATCAAAGAAAAGGGGTTAATATCAAATAAATTTAGCTATGTGGCCTAACCACTACAAAAGCCCAAGTCTCATATTTAGAAGTTAACTCGAATGAAAAATTATCAAATAAAGAATTTTTTGCTAATTTTCAGTTTTCAAAAGACAATCTTTTTCAAATAAATTTATGAGATTATCAAAGCAATTCATCCAAAAAAATTTTTGTAAGAAGTCCCTTAATTCTCATCAAAAAAAGAGATAAGGCAGTTAATTGTATGCAATAATAGCATGATATATATATATATATATATATATATATATATATATATATATATATATATATATATATATTTTCTTCCCACACTTAATATTTGCAATGTCCTTAATGCAACAAAAATAAAATGAAGTACAAGTGTAGAGAAGAAGAAGAGAAAAGTTCTGACCTTTTTTGTTTTTTTTAATAAAAAGATATTATGCATGGCCTTGCTAAAATATGCATGACTTTGCTCGACTTTGCTCATCAACACAGAATTCAAAATCACATGCAAATCAGCCATATTTTACTCATGATAGCCACAAAAAGATTTTATGCAATTAATTTATGCAAAGCAAGAAACAAATAAAGAGAAGTTTAGAAACCATCCGGATTCCATAGCTTGTGGTAGAAAGATCAAGGTGTGCTCAAAACATACAATCTTCTTCTCGGATCCCATGGCTTGTAGAAGGAAATCCTAATGATGCTCAACATACAAGATCTTTCTCCCGGATCCCATGGCATGAAGTATGGCAATTGTAGGAGAAAATCCTTAAGAGCCAAGGTGACCACTTCGAATGTGAAGGTATGTTTGATTCCTCCATGATCGAATGACAGGTGAGAATATTCTCTTTTAACCTCTTCACCAGTGAAATCTTCATAAAGCATAAGAAGCTCATCTTTAGGAGCAAACTTTAAAATATCCACACATGCGTGTAACCCAATATACTTATCCAAATCAGAAATTTTGGATCCAACTTGTGAACACCTAATTTTGTCCGATTAAAATATAAAAATAATAAAATAAAAATTAATTTGAGTTTGAGTCGAATTAAAATGGATGAGTAATAACTTTTAACAATAATAAAATAATAATAAATAATTTTAGTTGCCCAAATTTGGTAAGTTTTCAAAAATTGATTCTCATTGATTTGTTTTAATTACAATTACTTAGGTTGATTCTTTTCCCTTTTTATTTTTAGAGTAAAGGCTCAAATTGATCCTTGATAAAAATACACGGGGACATTTTGGTCCCTGAGAAATGAAAAATATCAATTTGATCCTCGAGAATGTAAAATGCAGGTCAAATTAATCCTTTTAGGGACATTTTAGTCCCTGTCAGGGACTATTTTGACCTGAATTTTATATTTTCGAGGATCAAATTGATATTTTTCATTTCTCAGGGACTAAATTGTCATCATATATTTTTACTAAGGATCAATTTGAATATTTACTCTTATTTTTAATTAAAATATGGAATAAAACTAATTTCAGAATTAGAAAGAACCTACATGGTAAGTTTTCAAATAAAAAAGGGTTGATTGATTCTTTCTTTAAATCTGAATAATTAAGGTGATTAAAATTAAAATATTTTTCTTAATTATAAAATCCTAAACAATGATTATAAATAAAAAAAGTTTTTTCAAATGGGAGGGACGGTTTTTTTACCATAGGCAGCACCACCAGTAACCTCATTTTCCCCATCCCCCTCTCCGTGTTACACTGACAGCACATTCCTTTCTTCACTCTTTAATGTAACAACAACAGTGCTAGCTCCCATAAACCACCAACAGCTCCACCACACTTCATCTTCCCCGCCAACTCCTCCGCCGTCCTTGTTTCATCCAGCCCCACACCAAGCTCGCGGCCACCACCGCACCCAAGCGCAGGACCACCCAACACCACCACTCGCAACACCCCGCCATCACAGAAGTTGCGCCACCAGCTCTCTGCCCGCGACCCAGCTGCGCCCCCGCCGAACGAGTCACCGGACCCCGCCCACACCACCGCCGCCCTTGTCTTCTCCGGTCTTGCGTGGCTGCGTCGCGTGGGTGTATAGCAGAAACAGTGCTTCTGTCTCTTATATCTCTTAATTCCCTTAGGTTTTTTTTTTATTGTTATTTGTTTATTTTATTTATTTGTTTTATTTTTTGTTTAGGGTTTATATTAATTCGGCCTTGTGTGAGTGTGTGAGTGTGATGTTTTTTTGCTTTGACTGAAGTGACCTCCTTTCTAAAATAGGGGATGTTTTTTTATTGAGATACTAGTATATTTTAGTTGATAGGTGGTGCTCTTAACTCTTAATGGACTAGGCCATTCAATCTAAGTTTCTAATAAAAAATAAATACGTATTTCAATAAAATAAAAAAATAAATAATTCCTTTCTCTAGGATGCATGGATTGAGACGATTCAGAAATATAGGGATTCCCTTAAAAAAATATATAATAAATTAAATTAAACAACCTCATTTTCGAAAAAAATAAAATCATTATTGTAAGGGAATAAGTTAGCAGTAACAACCAATTTATCTCATCTTTAAGGATCCATGAGTTGTGACTTCTCAAAAGTCCTAAAGGAAATAAATAAAATCAACCAAATCTCTTTCGAAATAAATAAATAAAATCAACCAAACCTCTCTTGAAATAAATAAATCAACCAAATCTCTTCCAAAATGTCATGACCCGAATTTCGTAGCCATGACCGGCCGAAAGGGAAAGACATTCATTTTTCCTTTCGTAGCCTCTCAAGCATACAAAAATTCGTTTCATTCAAAGCAAGCGAATTACATTCATTAATACAACAATAATGAATATAACACATCAGAGTAACAAAAGACAACAAAATTACAAAGTCCTGCTTTAACTAGATACAACTTAAAACTATGGGTAAAATTCATCAAAAGCTGTTCACATGACATCCAAGGCTTTCGGTGGCTCCACATATTCCTGCAACTGAAAATTCAAACGTAGGGTGAGTCCACTGACTCAGTGAGGGAGTTTTTTCTAAACACATGTAGTCATATATAATCAAGTGCAAACTAAAATTATATCTGCATTCATGCCTATTCAAATGCATCATATCACAACAGTACATAACATAGTTATAATCATGCATTGGCAACAAATTAAACTCTTGTCCTCAAATTAAGTATTTATGGAATGGCTTGCACATAACTCTTTTCTCATAGTCTATGTCTCACTCATAAGAGGATAAATGTCACATATATATATATATATATATATATATATATATATATATATATATATATATACTCATATCGAGTCTTTGGGGTTCCGATTGGGGTTGCTCACTAAGGTCCCCCGTCTCGACAGTTTTGATTTCGTATTCCAGAGATATTGTCCCCTCCGGCCATCAACATCTCTCCTGACGCCCAGGATATCTAACGGGGTCCCCTCGTCCCCGGCGATGATATTTATATACCGGACCCTCCCGCTCCCCGATCGGCCTATCCAAAGATCCATAACCTTTCCTTAACAATCCATACCATCAAATACTTTTACATGGAATTCGCAAAATCAACATAGTTCATATTTAACATTCATCAATAACATACTCAACTTATTCCAACACACATGAAATCAACATTTCCATTTTCATGAGTATTATTCAACATGTCAAACAATCATTTAAATTTCATGATATTATCAACCATAAAATTTATTAATGACCAATAATGATCCGATCCAAAATTCATAGCATCTATGTCAAAATCATACTTCATCACACAAGGAAGATTCCATAATGCAAATAGCGGCCAAAAGAAAAAGATCAGCCACAATATCACTTTAGTTCATTATTATATATACTAAACTACTATATTTATTTAATTACCAAAGGCATTCTGTAATGCAACCAGCGACTATAAGAAAAGATTAGCAAGAACTCACTTAAGTTCATCATTACATATACTATATATATATATATATATATATATATATATATATATATATATATATATATATATAATGAAAATATCAAGTACCCCCACATGCTATGATCAGTAACAATATTTCAATTTTCAGAGAACAGAGAACCATCGTGGTACATATGCAAATGATACTTGCCCACCCATTCATTATAGCTAGAATTTCCATTAGATTTTATGGTTGATTTCTAACTAGTATTACTACTAATGTTGATATAATAATAAGAACAATATACCAGCAAAATATTTGGGTAAACAAACAACCAACGTTGCCTCATCTCTGCCACACTTGATTTCACAATACTATACCATATATAATTAAGCATTAAACCATAAAACAACATGACAATAGAACAAATTGCTCCATGAAGAAGAAACAGGAGCAATCAGGCACAATAAATACCAAAGCATCTTGTGACTCACAATTGTCAAAAAAAAAAAAAAATGTACTGTGGCATTCCCCTGACCTCACCGCACTCGCATAGAAAAATAAAAGGGGAAAACGCAAGCAACTCATGCTGCGTGAGACCTTATTAAAATGAGAGTCACCCCTCTTTTGAATAATTCCAGCCACGAATAGGAAGAGAATAATAATAATAATAATAATAATAATAATAATAATAATATGCAAACAACCATATAAAGGAGTATATCAGAAACAAGGAGTTTTAACACATAATCATAGTTTACAGGGTTCATTAACCTCCAACCGCATGAACACTATTTTCACGGCAACACACATTAACATACTCTTGCCACTTCCCAAAACAAAACCCATACAATAACCATTTAAAACACCAATAATCCCTCACAGCAGCGCCTAATCAAAGATTATACAAGACAAATAAAAAAACATACATATACACACAAACAATCCCTCACCTGTTGTTATGCAGTCTCCAAAGCTAAAAAAAATGAAGAAATGAGAACACCAAAATTCAAGCTTTCTCCAATGGCTTCCTTCCCCCAGCTCTCCTCCTCTCTCTCTTAGGTTTTTTTAACTCTTATGACAAATGGCAAAAGGAGTAAGGTTTCTTTTAAACTAAAATCCTAAAGCATTGAATAATAATGTTCTTCACTAAAAATGTATTATGGACAAGATTCAAAAACTAATATTAACTTACTAGTTAAATTTTAATTAACTTGCTAAGGGTATGCCAAGTAATGCACTACCCTATTGATTTCTTAATATCATAAATTAATTAATAGTGATCATAAAAAAAAAATTTAATTATCACTTAATATATTAATTATTGGCATATTCATAATTATTAAAATACGCTGGTATGAAGTTATACACCACCATTCTTAGGCCTTAAAATCCTTATTTAATTCTATAAAAAAAAATCAAAGGGCATGTCTCGATTATAATGTACTTTATTAATTAAAAGCATATTAGTAACAAAAAAAAAAAATTCACACAGCCTTTATTTGACAAAAAATAAATAAATTATTGAGCATAACATCATTTAAATTTTATAATTAAATTATTAAAATTATCGGGTATTACACAAAATAAATAAATAAAATCAACCAAATCACAATCATTTTCAAAAGAATTACGAAACTTTGAATTTTTCATCGCATTAGGGAAAAGGTAGGAGCATAATCAAACATTCTGTCAAGCCAAAATTAAATTTTCATAATTTGCGTGCTTATTTTATTTTATATTTTCAAAATGGGTAAAATTAATATTTTGAAAGTTATTAAAATATATGCACAATTAACGTGAGGTACCATTCTTAGAACGAGCGATGTAGGACTTCTTGAGACATCTCAGAGATCTCCCTAGGAGAAATCTATCAAATGGCTCTGTCTACATTAGACAGGCTCTGTGAACAACAAAAGCTCTTTCATTCCATTGTAGAAGGGAAGACAAAACTGCAGAAGATATGTAGAAAGCCCTACCTTCAGATCAAATGCAAAGATAAAGATTGTTCCTGTTCTACCAGGAAAAAGTCTCATTTTCACAAATATAGAATGACGAAAAGAAGGGGTAGAGGAAAGAAGAAGCATGTAAGGTTCTTCAAAAGAAAACCTTTCAAGAAAAAGAACACAGACAGGTGTTATTTGTGCAAGCAGAAAGGTCATTTTGCAAAAAATTATCCCAACAAGATCAGGAAGGCAGTAAAAATGATCCAACATCTTCAACAGGCATATCCAATTGATCATGATGATATTGAGTCCTTGTTTTCTAAACAAGAGGAAGCGGATGCAGATACAATCTTTGCCCTCGAAGAAGATGAATCTTCAGAATCAGACTCTGACAGCCAATCGGATGAAGATGTCCAGCATTGCTATGCTATACAACCCTGCCTCAGGATGCAACAGGCCTCCACAAATCCCCCATTGCCATTCGTCAAAATACAAGTTCTACCATCAAAATATGATAGGCCTATTCCTGTCATTGCTTACATGGACACCGGAGCCAGCAGGAGCCTAATGAATCCAGAAATCCTACCTGCAGAAATGTGGAAACCTCATAAGGAATACTTCTATGCTGCAGATGGCAAAATCTTTTCAACTGACTTGATCTCAAAGACAAAAGTTGGGATCAAATTCTTCCCTGAATGCACTGTTTGGACTAAAGTGTTAGGCAGTAAACTTCCTGACAAGGATGTTCTCATTAGGATGGATATCTACTGCCAGGCAAAAAAGCTGCAAATTCTTCCTCAAGGAATTCGGTATAAATACTATTTCAGTCCCTATACTGATATTCCAAAGATTTTTGCACTCCAACAAGTCCCAGGAGGATATGAAAAGATCAGGGATGACCTCATGAGTTGTTGCAAAGAAGATCATGGTCAGTTTCAACATCCTTCTCCGCTATGGAAGAATGAAGAGTTCTTCATCCATTTACCTTTTAAAATGAATGAAGACATCAATCCCACAAAGGCCGCCCATCCGGGTATGAACCCTGATGACCTTCAACAAGCAAAAAAGGAATGTGAATCATTGCTGAAACAAGGTCTTATCGAGCCAACCACTTCAGAATGGGCATGTCAAGCCTTTTATGTGGAAAAGAGATCAGAACAAAGAAGAGGAAAGAAGAGGTTAGTCATTGACTATAAGCCTCTAAATGAATTTCTTCAAGACATAAAGTTTCCGGTCCTAAATACGGTCGTTGAATTTGCACAGCTCAAAGGAGCCAAAATATACTCCAAATTTGATCTCAAATCAACTTTCTGGCAACTAGGCATCAAACCAGAAGACAGATACAAAACGGCAT